>CM070532.1:40863152-42113152 GCA_036346145.1 Olyra latifolia
TTGATCAAAAAACACTGTGAGTTACAACATCTGCTTTAAATATATACACATTTTTATTGCAAACTTTTCATATCATGTATAAGTAAGGATTGTGAAAAACAATTAACATAATAACACATTGTTCGTAGGTACGAGCTACATTGCCACATGATTACTTTTGGAAAGGTAGTTTATTAATTATTAGCATCTAGCAATGAGTTTGTTCTCCTTTGGAACCAGTAAAGACTTTTTCCCATAACCAATGCAGGTCTTTTGTACAAAAAGAAAGCCAAATTGCAATCCATGCCCAATGAGGGGTGAATGCAAGCATTTTGCTAGTGCCTTTGCAAGGTATCGCCACATTTGCTTTATTACAGAAATAGTGGTTTATATTTTGTGAGCACATAACAAGTGCTGTAGAACAATCACAAGACTTAAAAACCATTTGCATCAATTAACCTGCATAGTTGACATTTTTTTATAATGTGCAGAAAGAAACCAAGTGTTGGATAGCCTACTTCCAATGGTTGATGATTGAGATACATGTATTAGCATCACTAAAAACAATATAACCTGCTGACTAAGGGCACAAAGAGGGTCGTTTTGAAGAGGGATAAGGGAAAAAGAAGCAAGAAGAAAAATTAGTGCCACACCTCAGACCCAGCTTGATACTGCTTCACTTGGACTATGAAATAGATGAATCTATTCGTTCTGAATTTCTGATGCATACACATCTTTTTTTTTTCTTGTGCAACCAAAATATATGATACTTTGCTTGGTATTACTGGAGCTTTAATTATTATATTTCTTCATTTATCAATTTTTTTTCTCATTGCTTTTTGAATGAAGTGCAAGGCTTGCACTTCCTGCTCCTCAGGAGAAAGGCTTGGTGGATCCTAGCAATCAATTTGATGTCCAAACTGGCAGAATGCCCATGCCAAATTTAACCCCTCTACCTCAGCTTGAGGGGAGTGTCAATTCAAGGGATCTTTTTGCTAACAATTCAGAGCCGATAATTGAGGAGCCAACAAGTCCGAGAGAGGAAGAATGTCCAGAAACTTTGGAAAACGATATTGAAGATTTTACTTGCAGAATCCCAACAATAAATCTTAACATGGAATCTTTTGCTCACAACCTGGAGAATTGCATTAAAGAAAGCAACAAGAGCCTCCAATCTGATGATATTGCAAAAGCATTGGTTGCTATTAACACGGAAGCAGCTTCAATTCCTGTACCTAAACTAAAGAATGTGCATCGGCTTCGGACAGAACACTCCGTGTAAGTGCTGAACTAATTTTGTTGCCCAATAATGTTATTCATCCAGAAAACATTTACTCCCTCCAGCCATAAATATCTATCGTTTAAAGTATGTGCAAGTCAAAATTCTAAAAATTAAGCAATAAATATATTTAAAACTATTTAGATTGAGTGCATGAAATCTTATGTGTAGATTCATCTCAAAGAGTACTTCATAATATAATAATTTTAGTGGGTTTCATAAATGAATTATGATAGTAATTTATGGTCAAAAAGTGTATTTTGGAGATTGTGTCAATGTCCAAAACGATACTTATTTGTGACCGGAGGGAGTAGTTCTTTAATTGATATCGCTGAAGTTAGATTTTGCTTGCAGTTACGAACTTCCAGATTCACATCCTCTTGTGCAACAGGTGAGATAATGTTTTTTTTAAATTTCAAAACATTGTTGTTGATCAAGAAAATGATTAACAGCTAGGACTTGACCAACGGGAACCTGGTGATCCAAGTCCTTACCTATTGATTATACGGATGCCAGGTAAGCTTATATTTCTTTGGGAATGCATGACTGCACATATAAGTTGGTTTTCACATAATCTTGTGGCTACTATGCAGATGAAATGAAGGAAATGAGCAAGCAACCAAAATCATGCTGTGACTCTCGAATGGACGGTGGATTTTGCAATAACGAGATGTGTCACTACTGTATGCCTGAGCGAGAAAACCAATCTAAATTTGTCAGAGGCACTATTCTGGTAAAGTGATGAACATTATCTGGAGTTTGCTAAAATAATATGAACATTATATGGGAGCACAAATGTTGATGTAGAGTAAAGATGCTGGTTTCGGTGAAACGAATATCTAGTTTTACAGACCTACAATTTGGTTCATGGCATCATTAGCAAAAGCCACCCGAGGAGACTAGAGTTGAATCCCTGATATAAGAATTAATAAAGGAAATTTGCTAAAAAGAAATAATAAAGGTAAAAAAATTAACAGAGCTGTTGATTAACCTCTAAACTTTAGAAAGAATTCTGAATTAAAGGAAAAGTTATAGCTGATATTTTATATAATGCTTGTAAATTGTTGATCAAATATATACATCTATTTTATATAACTTGTATTTATTGTATGAAAACAATCTATAATCTTCGCTCTAAAGAAGAATAGCCTCATATATTTGGGGTTTTTGGGCTAATCCTGGCATAAAAAAATTGATATTGGTAATGTAGCTAATACCAGTAGTTCCTATCAATATAAATAAGTCATTGTTGGTCTGCAAAATTTCGTGCATGCCTCCACTAATGATAAGTTGGTGTGACACGAGCAGGTTCCTTGTCGAACTGCTATGAGAGGCAGTTTCCCGCTTAATGGCACTTATTTTCAAGTTAACGAGGTATGCCATGTTTATCATAATGTGATTATCTTTATTTTTTAACACAAGAATATGGTATAGAAGATTTGCTAGTCATGAGCCTCCTCTGTACCAAGTTGACTTTCAGGCTTTTGTGAACATGTTCATGCAGGTATTTGCTGACCACAAATCTAGCCACAACCCCGTGCAGGTTGCAAGGGCATATTTATGGAACTTGAAAAGGCGTATGGTCTACTTTGGGACCTCGCTGCCTACCATATTCAAAGGTTGCCACCAACATACACAAACAATTGAAACAAATCTTATCTATAATAGTACTAACAGCAGTTATTTTTGTTCTGTAGGTCTAACAACTGAAGAAATACAGAACTGCTTCTGGAGAGGTATGACAGTACTTCATTTGCTGTGTCAATGCGTGCTATTCTGAGGGAAGATCTTGCTGTCTCTTCTCATCAAAGATAAAACAATTTATAGATTGCAGATCCCATGATATAGCCAGTATATTTAATTTCTATACCATGAAATATTCAATGGCAGTTTACAATGATTATTTCAATTGCTATACAATATTCTCCTGATTGCTTGGAGGTTCCTAGTCAGTATTGAAGAAAACATTAAGTGATGGCCATATGTCATTGACCAGATGCAAGTCCATTCGTAAAGATAACCTGAGAATACTGAAGACATCTCATGATTTCAAAATAGTTAGGACTGAAGAGCTGCTAGATCATCAATATAAACGAACCAGTTAACTAATGAGGAGTGGAAGAAAGAAGGATTATCTTAATCTTTCAAGTGCATAAAGGTCACGGAGCAAAGCAATTTCTTGGCTCCGACCTAACTATGTTGTTCAGTACAATGTGAACTAAACACAAACTGTTGCTTATAACGCCATCCCGTAGCTCTATGCTGATGACTGGACTCTGGAGACACCTATTATTCACATGCCCTTTCAGGCAGAGCTGCTGAAGTTTGATAGAAATTCAGTGTAACTATGCAGATATTATCCTCGGTGTGCTCAATGGGGCCAAAGGTTCTGCTGCTATAATTTTTTTTGAACACAAGGGCAGGAGCTCTGTTATTCTATTCAAGAAGGAGAGAAACTGTACAGCAATTAGAGAGAAAGAGAGGGGTACAGGGGAGGGAGAAAGAGGACAGAAGGGAGAGGGAAGAAGACGACCCAGCCGAGTAATGGCCACAACACATCAGCACGCAACACCTAGTACAACCGCCTCCGCGGCAAAGCACTGCTAGGTGCGCGAAGAACACCGACCGCCACGAGGGATGCACGGCCAAAACCCCAGAACACCGCTGTCGACTAAGAAGCGGAGCACGCGAAGATCAACTTGGATATCGACCGCCACCGCCGCACAGGATGCTCGGATGAGACGACAAAAGAGAGGAAGGGACGTCATCCGTCACCGCTGCACGGGATGTTTGACCAACAGCGCCAGCGACTACCACCACCAACCGCACCTTAGTGCATGCAGAGTCTGAGGAAGAAGGCCACCACCACCAGGCGGGAGGCACGGCCCAGGACGACGCCCGCCCACAACAGGGTAGCCACAGTCATAGCCAGCAGCCAGCCAATAGCGCGAAGAATCTTTAGGGCGACGCCTTCAACAAGGATACGACGACAAAGTCGCCGCCGTCGCCCGCCCAGATCTAGGTTTTCACCCGAAGAAACTCCAGGGGGTAGAGGCACCACAACGAGGCCTCCAAGGAGGAGACGACACCCGAGGGTGCCACCATCGTCGAGCCAAGCAAGAAGCTGGACAGGGCTTTCACCCGGAGCACCCACACCCCGCGAGCCGCACTAGAAGGAGGCTAAGCAGGCCTATGATCAGAGACCACCTGCCGGACGCCAACGCTTCAGGAAACCAAGGGGAAAGGAGTTCCAACGCTGAGGACTACCAAGCCGAGGAACAGACACCGTTGCCACAAGGGGGAGGGGACAACCGTGACGCTTCGACGCAGCCGTCAAGGAGAAGAGCGGACGTCGCCAATGGAGAGGAGGGGATGACGATGACGCTTCTCTTGACGCTCCACAGACGTGTAGACCGCTGCCACCACCCGAACCGGACGGTTCCGAAGCCATCAGAGCAGACTGCCAGGGAAAGGAACGAACACTGCCGCCACAGAGGAAGGGGACGGCGGCGACGCCTCAGCCCAAGCCACCAAGGGAAGAAAGGACGCCACTGCCACAGAGGAGGGGGACGGTGACGACACTTCACCAGGCGTTCCACAGCTAACAAACCCAAACCCGACAGGAACCGGCGACCTTGACCAGCTCGCAAGCACAAGCACCTTGAAGGCGAGCTGCCCACTGAAGACAACGCCGAGGACCACAGCCCTCGGCCCACTGCTCAGAACACCTTCCAAGGCCGGAATTGCCGTCACCGAGGGAACAGAAGACACCAGGCCAGCACTGCCGGCCACACCCGTGGAGCACTCCCGCTCCGGCTGCACCGCTCCCATGGGGTGGTGTCCCGGGAAGGACCGCGGGGAGGAGAGGGTGCGAAGACAACGAGACGGCGCTGGACACGGAGGAAGTTCGAGACGAAGCTGGAGCCGACGAGGACGTGGAGAGGGACGACGCAGACCGAAGCAGCCGGTCGGGGCTCCGCCCGAGCTTATACAGCGGGCGGAGCAAGGCCGCCGTCGCGTCTGCGTGTCCAACGCCGTCGGAGAAGAGAAAAGGGCTCCGATGAAGAAGCCTGGCCGACCGTCAAGGAGAGAGGGCCGGCAGGTCGTCGGGGAGAGGGACACCGCTGCTGCCACCCCCAGCACGATGGTGGGAGCACCGCCACCGCCACAGATCCGCCGGCGTGCCGCCCGAACGGCAGCGCTACGGATCGGGGCGAGCCAAGGGGAGACGCGCGCCGCCGCTGCCGGGCCTACCGCCGGGAAGGTGGCGCCGCCACCGCCACCGGCTGCCGCTCTCCTAGAACGCGCCGGCCACCGCTACACAGCTCTGTAGGGCCGCCGGAGGACGTGGCGCCGCCAACGGAAGCCGAGCCGCCGTCGGCGCAAGCCCACCGTCGGATCCGCCCTTTGCCGCCGGATCCGATGCCAAACGCCGAGAGAAGAGAACACGGAAGCTACGCGGGTAGAGGAACGGGAGAGGAGGAGGAGATGGGAGGAAGGGGAGGAGGAGGGGCCGCGGCCGCCCGGCGGCGACGGCAGCGGCAGCGCTGGGGTTGTGGCGGCGGCGGCGGGTTGCGTCGCCCCTGAGTCGCCCTAGGAGAGCGACGCGAGGGCCTCTCCCTTGTTGAGCGATATACCCTTCTGCTGCTATAATAAAACCCTTCTTTTCTGAGTTAACAATGTTAGGATATTAGTATATATTTCACTTCAAATGAATGCCTGCAACCAGTGTTTCGGCAGCTTTCAAACTGGTTTATGTGGAAAAGTATGCTATTAGAAATGATTTAGATGATCTTAAAGTTAGAATTATCCTCTTGGGTTTTGATGTCCCTTGTTTGTAAATATCGTGTACAATTGTCTTCTTTATTATAAATTTATAATTAAGGTTGCTCCTAACTGATAGTAAAATGCGATGCAGGGTTTGTGTGTATACGAGGATTTGACATGGAAACTAGGGCACCAAGGCCTCTATGCCCTCATTTGCACTTTGCAGCTTACAAATTGCCCAGATCCGGTCAAACAGCAGCAACTGGCCAGAGACTCTGATTCAGAAAAGCCATCAAATAAATATCATGTCAATGGTGACAGTGCTAGTTCTCGATCAGTGGATCGGCGCATATGGGTCATATTAGTTCATTTGTTCCATGGAACAGGAAACTTTTACAAGGTGTGGGAGCTAATTGAGCATGAGAAAGCACCAAATATTTCCTATGCACCTCTGGTGCAAGTCATATGTGAATTATCATCTAGCGGTTCATTTCAGTGTAGATCGTTGTATATTGTTTCCCGTGAGACTGTCATCCCATTTGCCTTTTGTCTCGTTTATTCAGTGTACCTGTATTAACTTGCAACTGGACTTGACCTTGTTTATGTACCCGTACCTAATGGTTGTGTGTCATTACTTTCTGCTATCGGGCTTGCGGACAGGCCTTGTTTATGTAACGGTTTCTTTTTTTAAATTTGTGTATATATATGGTTAGTCTTCATAACCGTCAAATCTGTCAATGTTGTAGCATACTATTTAATAGTCATAGCCAAGGAAGGCATACAGAACAGACTGAGAGGTTAGCTTCATGTGCTCTCGAGGCTGAAGAAATATGTAGACAACGCATCCAAAGGCACGAAGGTGACTGTCCTGAGCAGGGCGATCAAAGAGACGCTCAATAGGGATGGCAGCCTGAAGCGCAGTGGAAGGTTAGAGGTTAATAAGGCAGACAGTAGCAGAGATACCTAGAATTATGGTGGAACAGAGGCAATGAGCATCATAGCTCTGGCAGTCTCAAGGAGGTGGTGAAGTTTATGCTCAGCAATACCATTCTGAGCATGGGCACTGGTATAAGAGTACTGAGGAAGAGTGGCCCTGCTCTAGGAGGATCTGGCGAAGAGCAACAGATAGATATTCGCTAGCAGAGTTAGCTCGAAACACACAGATGGACGAGTCGAAATGAGTGTGAACCATCACAGCAAAGGCCTGATAGGCAGCCAACACCTGATCACGAGACTTGAGAAAATAGATCCAGGTGAAGCGAGAGAAATCATCAATAAAAATCACATACCACCGGTGACCCTTTTCGAAACGAAGGGGGTAGGACCCCATATATTAGAGTGGACCAAATCAAAAGGATGATTCGAAACTGAAGTACTGGTGGGATATAGCAGCTGTAGCTGTTTCCCAAGCTTACAGCCCTGACAAGAGAGGGAGGTATTACTATAAACCTTCCCAAAAACACCATGACTCATCAAAAAAGAAAGACGGGACCCTGACATATGACCCAAACGATGATGCCATTGAGTAAAACTGACAATGGTGGTGGTGGCGAAGGTAGTGGCATCAGAAGAGGTGGATAACCGGCTCCTGGAGGTAGCGGTGGAAGCGGAAGTGGAAGGAAGGTGAAGCCAGTCAAGCTCCTACAAGCGTGGGGAGTCACGGGATCTCCGGCCAGTGCCAACTAGGGTCCTGGTGCTGCAATCCTGGATAGAACAAAAGTGAGTAACACAAAAACCAAGATCGGTGAGCTGCCCGGTAGAAATCAGCTGCAGGTGTAGATAAGGAACATAGGAAACTGATGGAACGTGGAAAGACGAGGTGTGAAGAGTGTCTCATCCTGCAACTGAGAGTTATATACCATCGGCCGTCATGATGTACACAGGATTAACCGGGGTGCAGCGAGACACAAGATGAGTGGGATTAGGTGTCATATGAAAGGAAGCACATGAATCAAGGTACCATGGAGACTGGATACCTGAGAAACCTAGAGAGACGGTAGCAGAGGACGCCAGTGGAGCCTGAGTGTCAAGGCGTGACTCTATGCGCTCAAGGCACCGGGAGCAGCTCCTAAGTCCAGTCAGGTGGTCGAGAGGTGGTGGCCCCACTAGCACCAAAAGCTCCATGGATGCCAGAGGTGCCACCACTAGCCTTCTAGAGACGACGCCTGCACTGCTAGATGGTGTGACCTGTCTTCTTGCAGTAGTTGCAGTGAACCACTGCAGCAGTAGCATCACCCCCCCGTGGCCAAGCCGCCTACTGGTGCAGGGAGAGGAAGAGTAGTGACTCCAGGCAGCAACACAGTCAGAGCCCTGGAAGAGATCGTAGTAGCGCTCAGGATCGTCGAGGGAGACCAGAGAACGCTCTCCAGGCGTGTTTACTCGGCACAGACCTAAGTGAGGGCCTCAACCAGAGTAGGTAGCAGGGAGCGAGCAAACAACTGAGAATGAAGAGGCTCGAACTCTGGACGAAGCCTGGTGAGAAACTCAAAGACACGCTGTGCGATGAGGAGCTCCCATGTACGAACACAAGTCGTGCAAGAAGTGTCCGGAGTCGGCTAGAAGGAGTCGAGCTGATGGTAGGCATCACTGAACTGAAGATAGAAGGCACCCGCTCCAACATTGCCTGAGTGGAGGGCAAGGAGCACAGGTCAAGAGCAAGGTCAATCCTCATGCTGCCAGTGAGAACAGCGACAGCACAGGCTTCATCGGCACGCCAGGTCTCGAGGAGCGGAAGAGCAGCAGTGTGCTTCTCAACAGCAGCCTCGTAAACCGCCTGGGTAGCAGGAGCAACAGGAGAGCCATCAGCACTAGGAATTGGGGCCACAGGAGCAGGAGACACGACAGGTGACGGAGTCGCTTCAGTGAGGTAACTCCAGAGACGCTGACTGTTGAGGGAGACCTAAAGCATGGTCGACCACTCCCTGAAGTTGGTGCCATCAAACACCATTGGTGGAATGGATATCGGACTCGCTGCACGATTTGCCATGGAGAATCAACCAAGGACAAGCTTCACCGAGAGATCAGCTGGAACAGTGACGGGCTTGTGGCGACACTGCTTGAAGCAGCCTTGAGCCTTGAGGTTGGCTTGGTCACCTTGAGATCACCACGGTGGCTTTGAGGACCGCCCACGGTGGCTTTGAGGACCACCCTTGAGACCACCACAGTGGCACCCCCTCTCCTGGGATGACGCGTGGTGGCCGGAAGAGACGGGAGTGGCGGCGACGAATACGGGGATGGAGCAGCCCGACGGTGCGGATCCGGACCCGGGGAGGCCCGGCGGTGGATGCTCCCAGTACGAGAACGGCCGGGAGGAGGAGGCTAGTGCCGAATCGGGCTTGAGGCAGGGCGGCGACGGCCAGATTCGAGTGCTGGCCATGGCCTTGGATCTGGACAAGTAGTGCACGGGCGTCTCAGATCCGACGACGGACGTCGGTGCACCCGGCGGTGGAGCAAGCGGCAACAAAGAGGATATGCCACTGGGATGGCACGCCGGCCACTAGAGAGCCGACAAAGGGGAGGCAGGCCCGATGGCAAAGCATGCGATGGTGGAGAGCAAGGGACTAGGAGAAAGGAGAGGAGGCGTCCCCGACGTGGGTCGCCGGCGACGATGACACTAGCACGCCTGCGGCGAGCCAGCGGCAGCGGCGGCTGCAAGAGGTAACCCTAGAACCTGGCTCTGATACCATGTCAATGTTGCAGCATACTATTCAATGGGCCCAAACGGGCTAGTTATACACATGTACAAGAGGGAGAAAATAAGTAAACAAGCCCCTATACATTTCTACTTTAACAAAATCAACAAGGTTTACTGCAAGCAGTGCTTGTATGAGTGAAAGATCATCAATATGAATGAGGTTTACATTTGTGTGTCATTGTCCTTTCCGTTGTTTACTATCTGATACTATGCCCTGAACCCCGAATATATTAGTAGCATTGTGTCACGAACCTAGCTAGATTCACGATAGAAATGAACACCACCGGAGCGATCGAGTAGCATCGACTGCTTGGGGAGAGGAGAGAATAGATATGGTGGATGAAGGTTGAAGGGGATGAAGAGTGTTGGGATTAGATTATTGTATTCTCATTCCTTAATTTAAAGGAATTTATAAGGAAGCAATCTTTAATATAAAGAAACTAATATAATTTAATTCATGCATTCTAATTTAGGAATATGCCCATATTATACCCTTCAATTATCAAAAAAGTATAATCTATACATAGGCTACAAAACCAGTTACTAGACCATTTAACATCCTCAGTGATTTTGGTGATGTGGCATTTGGTTTTAACCATGTCACTAGCACATGTGGCATAGTTAGTAATTTTTATATTAATTTTTTAAAAATGCTTTGGTACATAAGGATATTGTGGTTTTTTCTATATTTTCAAAATTTAAAATTTGAAACCTAAAGAAGTTTATTTTCAGACATTTAAAATTTTAAAAATATAATTTTTAGTGATCTTTATGCACCAAAATATTTTTGAAATATTTTTTAGATTTTAGTCCAAAATCAGGAACTATGCCACTTGCATAGATAAAACCAAATGCCATGTCACCAAACCACCATGAAAAATCGTTGATGATGTTAAATGGCATGATATTGGTAGATGGATGTATTAAACAACCAATTTGACATTTTCAGACTGTAGTATGAACCTTTTTAATAGTTGGGATGTAATATGGACTTGTTCTTGTAACTTATTAGTGTGCATATTAGGTTTGTGTGGCACGACACCAGTGCTACATTACTATGCATACTATGCGTAATGCAAGCATCTATCTAGGCCTCCTATTTATTTATGATGATATTTTTTTGTGGTCTTGGTATTGATGACGGTAGTGTTCGACAATCGGGGTGTTCTCGGATTCCAAGTATTCTCAAAGAATCCTGCTCCAGAGCCAAGAGCATTTCCTTCAGCTCGTCGAGGTCTGTCTGAAGATCCAATACTCGGATTTACGCTTAGCGCTCCTCCTAGACCTCAAGTTGTAGGCGCCTCACTGCTTCTTAACCCTCCTTGGCTTGGTCCGAAGCTACCCGAATAGCTTTGGTGAGTTTTCTACCTTGGCCTCTACGAACTGGGACCGAGCATGCTCCTGCTCCAATGTGGCGGTGACCTCCTAGTTCTTCGCCACGACTGCCCTACCTAAGCTTCAAGACGCCCAACTTCAGCTTTGAAACGGGCTTGAGCCCCGGAGAGGCGTTGCTCCAAGTCCACAGTCCTAGCCTCTTGCTCAGCGTGGGCCTTGGCAACCTCTTCGGGAGCTATCGTGCCCTCCTAGAAGTCAATGCAGGTGTCTTCTATCAGCTGCGAGAGATAAAGATATAGGTTAATGACCCAAACAAGGATGAAATACGGAGAAACATGTAATTAGAAGTTGTTACTTGTAGCACCAAGCAAGTAGGTTGCATCAAAACTGGGCGAGCATGTTTTCCTCACGTAGCGAGCGGGAGGCTCTCCCTAGGTAGGAGTCACCTTAGGAGGTCCTACGGTCTCCTCCTGAGCATCTTGTATGCTCGGGGGCTGCTCGGCATCCTTGGAGACGATAGATGCGAAAACCCCATGGGGAGGCATTCCCCCTAGGGGCTCTCCGACTTTGTCTGGAGCATGCTCCGTTCTCGAGGCCTCCTCTTCTCTAGGTCCTAGAGTATTTGCAAAAGGAGGGGGATGTTCATCAATGTCCTCCATGTCATCTTTCGCCATAATGCGATCTGCAATTTGCTAGAGCTCACGATCCATAGCACAAGTGATAATCTATGTTGCTATAGCAGCGAAATCGAGATGATGGTCCCGGTGATCTATAAAGAAAAGAAAGAAAAGGACAAAGTTAAGAGATGCCAGTCGAGCAGAAAGAAAAGTTGCTCGTCTGTACGTACCTGCAGCCACAAGGGGAACCTCCTCTTGATCCTCGGTCAAGTCAGGGGCGAGCTGCTCTTCCTCCTCTGCTCTTACAGTCTCTAGGGGTTGCTCGTGTTCCTCTGAGTTCGAGTATTCTGAGGCCATGGCCCCGATAGTCCTACGACGGGCCCTTCGTATGAAGGGCTTGTCGTCGTCGCTGCTCAACCATTCTTTCCCTTGCACGGTGGGAAGCGCTGAGCTCAATCCACTCCTGTTGATGCAATTAGCATGCATCGCAGCCGGGCATTCTTCTCCTCCAGGAATTCGTGCTTACGCTTCTCGGCGAGCTAGGAAAGACACTTCATGAGCTCGGGATTTTCTACGGTGAAGTTTCTCGCCATAATCGTAGCTCGCGCTCCTCGACCTTGTCGGTATACTCCATGTGAGTTTTTTAGATGCTCTGTTGCAAGGGGTTTGAGGATGGCTTGACCCTTGTCGATCGCTTCGCCGGAGCAATTGCGGGGCCGGAGCTTTAAGCTTCTTGGTGGGAACCTTTCTTGGTAGCTTTCACGTGCCTGCACCCCCCACAGAGAGGGTGGCAATCATGCGCTCCAAGTATTTTTTCTCCTGCTGGCATGCTGGATCGAGCATGAGTTAAAGCATTCTAAGCATGGAAGGAGAGGTAGTTGGGATTGAATACCTCTTCGGAGTGCTCCCGAATGTTCTTCATGTGCTGCACAGAGGAAGAGGACCCTATTCCCTCTAAGCGCTAAAGAGCTCGATCATCCGAGCTTCCATCTAGCTGACGCTTGGAGCTACAAAGGTCGGGAAAGATGTGAGCATGACAAAGAACACTGCCAAAGCATGGAATAGAAAGGAAAGGTTGAAATGTACGTGAGTCGGCCTCGTGGGTAAGATCTTGCTAGCGGTGATCTTGTAGAAGGGATGCTCTCTTGTGGAGGGGGCACACCTTATTCCATAATGAGTCCTCCGTGATCATCTGGCTAGTGAGCCTGCGGGAGGTAAGCTCGTTGATCAAGTTAAGCCACTTTTCCTCGTCAACCTGGACGAGAGGATTAGGGATGCTCTTCTTGATTGGGAGTTCTCTGTGGAAGTAAAGATGACTGTCCGTGGATTTCTTGAGGTAAAACCACCGCTTAACCCATCTAGAGATGGAGTCTTTTAGGGTCGTAACGGGGTAACAGAAAGGTGATGGAGATCGAAGCCAAAAATACACGCAGCCAATTGTGGAGTTGTTCCTGGTACGAAAAAGAGAGTAGAAGTGAAGGAATAGGCTCACGGTGGGCATGATACCTGGAAAACCTTCACAGAGGTGTGTAAAGATGGCAAGGATAAGAATGGAATTGGGGTTAGTTTTGAGGAGTTCACACTCACAGTGTGTGAGCACGTCAGCAATGAAGTTGCTTTGCAACACGTGGAGACCGTGCACGACATTGAGCTCGATAGAGACGATGTCATCCTCCACCGGTTCCGGGTATTCCTCCATTCCGGGTGCTCGCCATGAGTATGCGTCTAGGTGGCCTAATTTTTGGAGCTTGAGCAAACGCTCGGTGATGATGGAGCTTGGTCCGAATTTGGCCATAGAAGTGATTTGGAATGAAGAAGGATGTCGGCACCCATAAAACGGAGTCGAGTCCCTATTGTGCTTTTACTGTACTAGTCCCTGGATCAAGTAGCTAGTACACACATATTCATAGTTTGGATCACAACCATCACAAATAAAACAGTTATTACATCAGAGTATCGGCCAACAAGGCACTTATTACAATAGTTTGGCAACATAGCGTTATACCAGCGAAAGTCTTAATGCATAAATAAAAGTTCAAATGGAAGACTCAAATAACTCCACAAGCATAAAAGTCCAAATAGAAGACCCAAATAACTCCACAAGCATAAAAGTCCAAATAGAAGACCCAAATAACTCCACAAGCATGACTTATGGAATGTGCTCCTACACGTCGGAGTAGTCTTCATCCTGAACTCCACCCATGAAATCTTTGTCTTGATACATCTCCTCTTTGGGATACGGGTTCTATGCATCATGATCTGCTCATTGGAATGAGTAGCCCCGCATGAAAGGCAATGGTAAGAATGCAACATTCTCAACAAGAAAGGCCGACTAATATAATATGAAGGCTTAACTAGGAAAGGAAAGGGTTCTTTTGTAAAAAGCCAATTTTACAATGTCTTTACCTAGAATTTTGGAAAAGTCGAAACAAATTGAGAATTATCAATCATTTTCTTTTGAAATCCGGCAACAACCGGTTTTTTCCTAACCTGGTTAACTCATGGCTCCCACCGTGTGCAACACCCTCATCATTCACAGCTCCAACTGTGTAGAGAAAAACCAAAACTCATGACTGCCATAATGGTTTTACTATAAACACCGTTTTTGAAAATAAATAGACAAGAAGTACCATTTACATAGCGCCCTGTCGTTCGCCCGTGACCGTGTACACGGCTATCAGGATAGTTTACACTCTGTAGAGGTTGCACGCTTTATCCACAAGAGATGATCCATAAGTGAATCATCACAAAGCCTTTAATCAACTAGCTCTTAGCTGGGCACTACCGCTAAGGTTCCACTGCTGGAGAATTACATCACTCGACCCAAAAGTCCCCTCGTACGCCAATAGAACCAGCACCTATCTACTCCACCAACTAGAATGCCTAAACTAGGAATTCGAATGGTACTCAGCTAGGACTTGCCCATACAAGCATTCGTGGTCGCATTGTTGTACTTAGTTTGTCATCCTCAAGGAATCAGTCCTTAAAGATTGAAATGGTTCCCACACTGGGCCCGAATCTCGTGCTAACTGCACTAGCCTTGCAACCATCTACCCCCATCAGGGTTTTGTAAAAACATTTGCCCAAGGATAGTGACCCACTATCCCAACTAAACCAACCATGAAACACAACAGCACCAACTGTCTTTTTAAAACCATGGAAATAAATCAAGCAATTGATAGGAATTATTTATCGATTAACTAACAGATAACCTTGGACTAAGCATTGCTAAGCATGAATAGTCCTAAATTAAGGATGGCAATAATAATTAACAATTTAAATACTAGGGCAGCAAGGTAAATCTTATTATCAGATTAATTAATTAGGGTAGGTTCTAACTGATCAACCTAAACAAATTAGCATTTTTTATTTTTCACATAATATGCAAGATTAGCAAAATTCTAGGAAAAATAGTTACAATAATATGAGCAATATGATCAGCACTTGCCTTGGTCAGCAAAGCAAGGGTTCTCTTCTGAAGTGTTGCCAACAAAGTCTTCTTTGGTCGAATCTATTGTACGGCAAAATAAATAAATATTATAAATCGAACAAATAGCAGAAAATAACATGTGTGCAAATACATAATTTACAGGATAGTAGATCTTGATTTTATGAACATTTTAAAATTGGTATCATAATTTTTGGAGTTATAAAATTAAAAATACAAAATAAATAAATTTTGCTATTCATAAAAATTAATAAAGCTAATTCGGCCTAGCAACATAGTGCGGCCTAGGGCTCAGCGTAGCGCACTTTTGCACACTCGGCCTGGTTCGACGCATTGTGCGGCCCTGCATGGCCCAACATGGCTCGGTGCGTCACGCACACTAACAAGCGGGACTCGTCTGTCAGCGATAGCGGACAGGGGGAGGTGGCGCGGCCTTGTCGGGAAGCAACGGGGACGGCAAACGGTGGCTCGCCGGTGGTGGCGAACTGGCGGGGAGGCATCACCATGTCTCGGCGATCCTCCTGGTAGGGTCGGCCCATCGAAAAATCGACGGCGGCGATCTTAACACCGGCAGTGGCGGCGGCTTGTGGTGGCGCACGGTGCTTTGGCTAAATGGCAGTGACTACGGGGCAGCGGCGCGGTCCAGTAGCTTTGCGGGGCCACAGCAATGCCGAAGGGTATGCCCTAGTGAGGAATTGCGCACTGGTTTGGCGGCGCAATGGCAGCAGCGCTCGCTGGCAACAATCGGGCCATAAGGACCAAAGGATTGGGTTCCTCTACTTCTATGGATGCTAAAGGGGCAGAGAGAGGGAAAGATTACCGGACAACAGCGATGAATTGACGATAAGGCAGAAGTGGCGGCGGCGGCAGCAACTCGGCTCCGGCAATGCGATTCCACGACTTTGGCAATGATCGCCTAGAAGCGAGAGGCAAAACGGGTTAGGGGCATATCGGGGAAGATCCTCAACGAAGGAGATGGGCAGCGATGACTTACACGTGTTGAATTTTGCGTTGGGGCGGCGGGATGGAGAAGGGGTGGTGGTAGGGTTTAAATAGTGGAGATGGCGGTGGCTTCAGCTAGCAACCTGCCTAGGAAGAGGGGGAAAGAATGGGGTCGTTCCTTTCCTACCACTTGATCTGCACTAGTCTCTGGATCAGTATACTATTGCCAGGACCGGTCCAAAGTTTTCGGGGGCCCGGGGCAAGCAAAAGCATGAAGCCCTTTTATTGACTAGCATAGTTACTACAAATAAATATAAATATGTTGTTATATCATAAAATTGATGGAGAAAATAAGTCGTTACCAAAACATAGTTTAAATAAAGTTAACCTCATATATTCGTATTACTGACCCATACAACTCAGTCATCGATAAATCTAGTGCCCTCGATCTTCCTCATTGCTAGCGAGTAGCAAAGTAAAGTAATAAGCTCCAAGTTGCACCTCCATGCCCATTCTTACCACGGTATCATCACTAAACAAAACCAATTGAGGCCTTTTTTCTGTGAAAGAAGGAAGATACAATTGAACAATTCATGAAAACTGCACAGTGGTGAAAGAATAGGAAATTACACTTCACTCATCTACAATTACCTTGTCTAGCTCTCACAAATCTAAAACTGGTCTGCATGAGGCTATAGGCCAAGTTTAGCTAAATCCAAAAATACATGTGCAAGCAACAATTCATCTTAATTAAAACATGACCAAATGAGGCCCTGTTTTTTTAAGAAAGAATTGAGGCATGTCTGAACTGAAGAGTAGCGAAATGAGAATAAATGTGGATACTAATTTAGGGTCTGGATGCAACAATTAATTTGAACCAAACAAAACCAATTGAGGCAATTTTTTAATGAAAGAACGGAGACACATTAGAATCGATGAGCGGGAAACCAAGAATTAGAACGATGTGCATACCAATTCATGGAGGGCTTCGTCGGGCAGGCGCCGGCAAAGCAAGGCGGCCTTGGAGGGAGGTGCAACCAGGTGGCCGAGGAGGCAGCATGGAGTGGTGCGACCGAAAGCTAGGTGCAAGGCAAAAGCTGCCTGGTGGTGGGGAGGTGCTTCCGGGAGGGAGAACCTAGTGAGGCGTTAGAAAATGAACGGGCGAAGCAAACGGCCAACGCGTTATACGCGCGCCGACGCGCGTCACACGATAGATATCCAGGATGAATGGAGTATAAAACGACTGCATCAATTATCAATAGCTTACGTATAACAGTGGGCTATTGCTATTGGGCTAGCTGCCACAATGGGCTGTGTGCTAATTTAATGTATGCTATCTTGCATCTTAGGATGAATGCTACCTGTTGGGATTTTTTTTCTACACAGTTAAAAATCCTAATACCTTTAATACCTACTACACACTATATGGGCTGGGGCCCCCCAAAATTGGGGGCCTGGCGGTCTGCCATTGCCCCCTCTATGGGCGGCCACTGCCATCAAGCACCATTTACATAGCTGGATCATTTCATACAAGCGAAAGTCTTAAAATTAAGTTAAGTACCTATATTAAGCTCGAAGGCTATTAAGTATTATAACACAGCACATTAGCCCAAATAGTTATAAAACCACAAGATCAGAGTGCAGTGACAATCAAAAGAACATAAACTTCTCCGGCCGGCTAAGCCTCGTCTTGACCGTCAACATACTCCTGGGCTCCATCTTCATGGCAGGCGTACTCATACTCATCATTTAAAAGGAGAGGTTGGGGTTTGGCAGGCAAGGTCAGTGTGCAATCAAATTGCATTGGTGAGTTAACACCCAACCTGATGCATATAGTGGTAGAGGTTCCAAAGGAGATGTTGGGGTTTGTTTGTTTGCCAAAAGCCAGTTTTATAAACCAAAACCTATGATTTAGCAATTCTAACCCAAAATTCTACTAATCAAGGATCTGTTTAAGAGTTCTTCATACCAATCCACAACTCATACCCATCATAAGCTTTCACCAAAACTCCCGCCATCATCTTCCGGGCATGGCACACCCGTTGTGAATCTTATGTGCCACGAAGTGCCCGTTCTTGCCTAGCCAGGTTGCCAAGCCCGCATTAGAGTCACGACTCCCTACGACGTAAGACCTAGATTATCCCTTGAAAGGATCGATATGTCGCCTAGAGGGGGTGAATAGGCGAAATTAAAAATTCAGAGTTAAAACTACGGAAGTCTTTTTACTAATACAGGACAGTCCGATGGTAGATGGTCAGACAGTCCAAAAGGTATTTGACAGTCCGATGGTTGGGTATCGGACAGTCCGAAGGTGAATTTTACCTGCGCACACAAAAGTGAATCTAGGACCAAACTAGAGTAATTAAGTTAGTGCCAGGACAATAAATCTCAATGAAAGCACACGAGAGACACTATGAATTAAACGATCTATACCAAACCCAAAAGCATAAATAGATCAACACAATAATTAATTAGGGTTTGCAAGGGAACAAGAGAGGAAGGGAGACGAACAAATTTTTCCCGAAGTTCGGATTCTTGAGGGAATCCTACGTCTCCATTGAGGTAGGCTTGGTCACACTTGAGACCAGGTTACTCTTGACCCTAATCCTCTCCAAGGTCCGCACCAAGCTCCCTTGGAATCCACTAGTTGACTCCTTTCCGTGCGGATGCAGAATCCGGCTTTCACAATCCTTCCCTCGACCACCACAATCCTCAGTGGCTCAATGGCAACTCCTAGACCGTCTAGGAGCCCTCAAACTCCAAGAGAATAGAGTGGCAAAATGCTGGTGAAGATGACCAAGTGCTCGAGGATGAACTCTGGAATGCCGGTCCACTTGAATCTTCTTCCTCTCAACCCTCCCTCTTGATTTGATCAAGGGATTGGAAGGGGAGATGTTGGAGGTGAGGTTGTGCTTGAGAGAGAGAGAGAAAGAGAGGGCTTGAGCTTTGAATGTGCAAGAGTAAATGCGGCCAACCCCCTGTCCGAAGGGGTTGAGGGGTATAAATACGAAGCCCTCAAAATCTGATCGTTAGGGTCAATTCTGTGTAATATCAGATAGTCCGATAGTCAAGGTTCGGACATTCCGATAGGAACAATCAGTGTGAACCAGAAAGACCCAAGTCTGAGATAATTGGACAGTCCTAGGATGATTGTCCCAGGAGTATCGAACAGTCCGATAGGCAACTATCGGACAGCCCGATAGAATTAAGCACTGTGAACCAGAGGGTCCCAAGGTTGTAAAAATCGAACAGTCCGAGGGTAACTGTCCGAGGGTTATTGGACAGTCCGATAGGCAACTATTGGACAGTCCGATAGAATTAAGTGCTGCCAGACAGTGAAACCCAAAGCTCAAAAATCCGGACAATGTTCGAGGGGGTATTGGACAGTTCGATAGAAAATGGTCGGACAGTCCGATACCTTAATAGGTGAATCAAATTGAAATGAGATGCTGTGCTGATATGTGTTGACCTACGCACTAGGTTTCATCCTTTGAGCACTTTTTCTTCTAAACAACCTCATTTTTTTTACTCCCCCTTAATAATACGGTTGTCCTTAGGACTCAAGAAATTATAAAAATTTTCAATCTAAATAGTCTTGATCATTTCTCCATTTAGATCTTCGGAGCATCACCACTCTTTGTCCTTGTTTTATTTTGAACTTAGGGCTGAGAGATTTCTTAAACAAACACATTAGTCCATGCACACATTGTCATTAATCGTCAAAATTGGTTAAGTGCCTAGATGCACTTTCATCCCTCGGATGACGACATGAGCCTTTCTTCATCTCGGACTAGGGTTTACCATGATGCTATCCGGCAAGCCACTAGGCCCCACATTCGCACTACTATGCGATGGTAACGTGTTGTGCTGCTAGGAACCAAATCTCGTAGGCAATTGGTCAACGACTTCCTGCTACGTGCCTTACTGCACGCCCGTCCGGTTCACTCTAAGAGTTACATCGGATCCAGCCAGTCCACACTTATCCATAACCGCTTCCTTCTTTCGCTATCGTTCTTCCATGTGCCCTGCACACGCTGTGATGGAACCACCCTGTGGCAGCACTTGGCAGCTACACGTGTTGCCCCACGCTCCTGTCCGCACCATGTTTGAACGGATAGCCCTCCTCACACCTTGTAGCCGAGCTACTTCACACCTTTATCCATATGCCGTAACACATCCGTATTTCCAATCACACACACTGGCATACTAGGCCCAAAATTCCAGTTATCCATGTTTATCGTGTCATCATGTCTGGTGAGTGTCGGTTCACTATTCCGAGATAACTAAGCCTAAAATTATTAATTGGACCTGAGCAATGTCTAAGCAGGGTTTAACCAAGACTTAAGAGTCTAAATCATTTTATTTAACATAACTAGGCTATCAAGGGTGATCATCAAGGCAATCATTAACCGAGTCAAATGAAGGATGATTTCATCAAGGCAAGATCATCTTGGTAAAACAACACAAGTAAGTAACAGGGCATGTTATGTCATGATTAAGCAAGTGGCACAAATATTTAAAGAGAACATGCAATTTGATATTGTAAATAAAATACTTTAGAAATTGGGTATTCAATATGATCTAACTGAATGTTAACTCGTCTTGTTCCTAGGGGTGAAGGGAGTCGTTGGGGTGTTCCTCGAACTGATCCTAGGACTCCTCGGTGTCTATTTAATGAAACGTATTCGAAGAACAATGAATATTACACTAAATGCATGGAAAGATATGATGCATGAAAATTCAACGTATTTAGGCTAACGATTGGCGAATGGCAATAAATCCTACGTAGGTATCAAGGAAGTTCCTTGAGTCTACTAATGATCATAATCTTACCAATAGATAACGTTGGTGTCAGCGATAGTAATGAATGATGATGACGATGCAATAAAGACCTTAATTGAAATTCATAATGTAGAGTGTAAGTTTAAAAATAAACCTTTGTCTATAGTATTTCCTAAAAATATTAAGGTTGCTATTGCAGTGGTCTAAGTAGTTGAATTTTAATTTAACAGTAAAAGATAATTCCCTAACAAAGGGGTTCATTTACCCTAATTAAGCAATAAAGTAATACTACCATGCTTTATTAAGTCCTTACATTTTTAGTAATTTCTTCATAGGTTAACTATGCCTCTATAAAAATTGAGATTTAATTTGAAGTCATTTAGTGTTTAAATAACTCAACTTCAGATTCTGTTTTATTAATACGTAAGGAAAATGGTTTAAATGCACATTTTTCAATTATCCAGAGAGCATTATTGATCCTAAAATTATGCAATAAATTTATTAAAATGTTAAATTATACTTATGATTCACTTGAATTTTATCATGATTTTAGGAAATCATTATCTAATTTATTAAAGTGGAAAACTAAGTTTAAATGGTTGTTGGGGGGTTTTTCTTAATTACATAGGGATTAAAAAAGGTTACTATGCCTATCTTTAATTTTAATAGATCCACCCTACTGTCTAGTAATTATTCTAATTTTCTTAGATTTTTATTAAGTCATTTACTGTTTTATTTAATCATTACTCCTTTTCTAGGTTTATTTCTTAAAGAAAAAATCCTTATAATAGAACTATTAACTTAAACAGTGGCATAAATTTATTTATTGTTCACCTAGGTATTTTAGAAAAATTAGTAGGTCATCTAGTATTTACCATAATTTTTCTAAGATTTTTGGGGATGTTTAACTATTTATAGAAATCCATTTTATGTGTTACTATTAATTAAAATGCTAAAAAGGCTGAAAAATTTTTATGAATAGCGCTGGGCCTCCCCGGTTGTGTGGCCCAGTGTTCACACGCGGGAGAGAGACACCGGCGCGAAGGCGTCACCTAATGGAGAAGACGTACTCTACTGAGTACATCTCCACTTGATCTGATTCGTGGGACCGCGGTCCCACCAGTTAGCCACAGAGAGTAGCGCGCGGGAGGTTTTTAAATAAACCTCTCCTGACATGTGGGTCCCACATGTCAGCATCATGGTTCACAGTCTATGCCCAGCCGAGCTCTAGCAGGGGCTCCAGTGCTGGTTCGGTGGCGCTACAGGGCCAGTGTGGTGGGGCTCATGCCCTCCTTGGGTATTCTAACTAGGACGGGTCGTTCGAAGCTTCACTGGCAATGAGCCTTAACGGCGGCGACACTGGCGGAGCCTACGGAGAGCTACCGAAATTTGCTGTGACGGCGACTCGGTTCGCCTTAGACCTAAGGTGCTGTTGAGCATCAGGGGGTCCAGTAGGTGCTTACCGAGCGAGGAATTGGTGGGGGAAGGACCAGAGTTGGAAGTCAGCAATGAGGTGCATGGCAGAGGATTGCAGCCATCATGGTGGGGGAACTCCGGCGACGATCTTGCAAAATTAAGTTGGGGGAAATGTGAGGTATGCCTCAGGGATGCTTTCGGGGAAAGGAATTGGAAGATAACTGACCGAGGAGGGAGGAATTGGAAAGGGTGTGATTCGGGCTGGCGGCGGCGACTAAGCTCTCCGGTGAACTACGGGGAGGTAGAGCTCAATCGGGCACGGAAGGAGCACTCTGAGGGGTGGAGGAGCGAGAGGGAAGTGGTTGCGTGGGCTAATTTGTAGTGAGGAGCTTGGTCGATAAGCACGGGGTATGGAAGAGGGGGCAGGGGGCTCGGGTGTGTGATTAAATAGGTTGGACGAGGATGGAGGTCGCTGTAGCAACGAGTGCGCGGGCAGGAGCGAGGCAGTGAGTGGGCGGAGATGTGGCCAAGTGCAACAGAACAAGGCAGGCAGGCGGCGCAGCTATGGTGACAGAGGTGTAGCGGCGGGGCAGCGCGCGTGTGCAGGGGCAGCGACAGCTTCGGCGCTGCACGCGGTCATGCGCGAGATGACGGGGCAGAGCAGTCGGCAAAGCAGGAGGCTTGGACGCGTGGGCACGGCTACGGCATCGGCATCGGCGAAGGCCAATGCTCACCCACGGTGCCGTGGGCAGGGGAGGCGCCATGGAGGGGCTGGTGTGGCGGCGGTGCTGCCGCTAGCACGGCATACGGACCAGCGGTCCGGGCGCTACTCTGCGGCAGAGCCGCAAGGGGGAGCCGGGGCCTGAGCCGAAACCAGGGAAGGCTGGCTCGGCCTAGCTGGGCCAAGGGCCTAGCTAGGTCGAGGAAGTGGCTCAAACCCAAAAATGGGTTCGGCCCACAAGGGAGGACCCAATACATCTGCTACCTCCTACTAGCGAGCTTCGCCGGCGACTCGATGGATGTAGGCCACTAGCCCAACGCCTCACACAAGCAGGCACCCTCCTGCATCACCATTGCCAAAAGACAAGCCGACAGATCTCGAGTATGGCGGTAGCGGTTGAACCTTAGGGGCAGCGCCCCGAAACGCCGGCTGGACGGTACTCCCAGTCTGGCCAAACCCAAATCCAATCGGGATAGTGACCTATATATCGATCGCCGCATGCATGCTAGTTTCTACTTGCGAGCTGTGCCAAGTTAGTTGTGCTTTTCGACATGTTGTGCAAATCTTGTAGCTACAGCGATGTATATATATTGCTGCCATGTGCACGAGCTAGAAACAGATTCTGTGTCTTTGGAGTAGAAAAAGCAGGTGCGTTCTCCCTCATTTTCTGGAATGCAAGGATAAGATGCCTAGGGGGTTAAATGGCTAGATGCCACCACAAATTTCAGAAATAAGATAATTGCCACCACAAAGTTGGTATTTACAAAAATATCATTAACCGACAAAATTATTAGAAAAAATACTATAGACACTACTTGACACCATTTTGCACCGCACTATTGAAACCGGACAATTTTACCCTCGTTTCATCATCTATTTACATAAAATATGTCATTACCCACCTCCTTCTTCCCTCCCTCTTTCTCTCACGATCCAACTATGGCTTACCTAAAAGGCAGCCCGACAGAGGAAAGGGGAGGAGTAGAGGAAGAGGTGCATGGCAGCTCACCCCACTACACCAAAACATGTCATCTATACTGTTACATTATTGTCAGTACATGTAGGACCGGCATAAATAAGGTTACTAGTGCTAACCGACACATATTATTGATTATATGTGTTATCTCTGACCACTACTGTGGATTAGCTCATCACTACCCGTTCCAAACCGGCATCTATACTAGTTTTGGAACCGGTAGAGGGCAACCGGGAGTGATACTCCAGGGTATCACTACCGGTTCATGCAACTGGTAGTGATAATATTAGAAATGTTTAAAATATGTTGGAAATACATTGGGAGAAGTAGGACTCGAACCCGAGACCTCGAGACTCTAGCCTCACCATTCTAGCCAACCCACCCACTATCGCATACTGATATAGATAGAATATGCATTCCTTTTAAACATTCTAGAAACAAGGCACCACTACCGGTTCGTGGCTTAAACCGGTAGTAATGAATAGGTATCACTACCGGTTTGTGGCTCAAACCGGTAGTAGTAGTGCCCGAGGCACCACTACCGCTTCATGGTTCAAACCCATAGCTCACGCAACTATCACTACCAGTTCGTGGTTCAAACCGCAGTTCGTGGTTCAAACCGGTAGTGATGCAACTATCACTACCGGTTCGCAGATAACTGGTAGTGATATACCGGTAGTGATACCCACTTCTCTAGTAGTGGACTATAAACTGGCACAGATATATCGGTGCCTGTTCGTATAGGGATCGAAACATATAAAGGCTGTTTGGTTGCCTTCTCAGTCCAGCCAGGCTGTATGAGCTCAGTCAGGTTGGTGAGAGTCAGACTGAAGTGATGCAAGGGGATGTTGTTTGGTTGGTTGTATGAGATTGAACAGGTTGCACAGAGATGTTGTTTAGCTGGCCGCATTAGGAGGGGAGTGGGATAGACAAATTCAAAAGAAGAAAATCAACAACAAAGAAAATAAATTCAAAAGTGAAATTAAAAATTTTTAAAAAATACTGGAACAAAAAATAAATTCAAAACCAAAAAATAAAAATTCAAAAAAACAAATACTAGAAAATCAATAAATTCAAAAACAAAAATAAAAATTCAAAAAATTCTGAAATTTTTTAATACCTTGTGCTTGAATCTACGGTTCCATTTTTTTTTTGTCTCATTGATTTTGGATGCTGTTTGAATTTTTAAAATTTTTTCAAAGGATGAAACCAACTGTGCAATGCACTGTCCGTTGCTAGCTAGCGAGATTGTGCTAGCCTGGCTCGCCAGAAACGGTCGAGCCAGGCGTTTCTCGGGAGCTAAGCCCGTACAGTGAATTTGCACGAGCAAGGCCTGGCTCCGGAGACCATCCAGGCAACCAAACACCTGGCGGGTGGCTCGTGCGAGCCAGGCTCAGTGGCGGCCACCCAACCAAACACACCCATAATCTCTACATGTCTAGTGGATGGGAATAACAACCAAAACATATAAATATTTTTTCGTGTGGCAAAACGAATAGGCGTAGCTCTTCGTATCCATATGCGCCAGTTCATAATTACAATCGGGAGATATAACGGTTCGCCTCCCGAGGCATTTTGCGGGCATTTTTTCTCGTACTCTTTATAATACGTTGATTGTGTTTCTCTTCCCCTATTTCGATCTCCACCATTTCACTCTGGATCCAATACTCTCTGTCATGGCTCAATCCTCTGCCTCTCCCTTGTCATCGCCCTCTCTGCAAGCCGCCGTCTCGGTACCGCAGTCATGGTCCCCTTGGCTAGCTGCTCGCAGCGACAAGCCCACCGACGAGGCCCGCAAGGAGGATCCGGTGTCTCACGAGGAGTCCACCGGGGAGGAGGCCTGCAAGGAGGAGCCACTGCCCTAGAACGAGTCCATCGGCGAAGATGCCCGTGCGGAAAACGTGACTATACCCAAGCGGTAGCGAGCGACATCACTGGATCTGACATCAGATCCGTATCAAAAGGAGGACGATAACGACAATGATGACTACAATGATGAGCCGGTCATTTCGTCGTTGGAGGAGCATAGTTGGCATCTCTCGCCGTATGAATTGGCTCGTACGTCCGACGACTGGGAACCTCCCCCTCGCCCCCAAACAGCCCCGCATCTTCGTACCATGGTGGCTTCTCCTCTGACCCTGACGCAGCGGAAGGCGGAGGCGGCACTACTAGGGAAACATCCTTTAGTCCCGGTTGGAAACGGGGCTTTAGTCCCGGTTCCCGAACCGGGACAGGCCATCCAGGACTAAAGGTCAATGACCTTTAGTCCCGGTTTTCCCTAACCGGTACTAAAACGTAGAAAATATCTAAAAAATAAGACAAACCCAAGACTCGAACTTGGGACCTCATGCCACCACATGACTCTCCACTCACTTTTCTAACCAACCCACCCACCCACACGTATTTAATAGACTAGGATATGCATTCCTTTTGAAGTATGCTGGAATGAATATTTAGTACCGGTTTGTGTTACTAACTGGGACTAAAGGCCTACCTTTAGTACCGGTTCGTAACACGAACGAGGACTAATGTGTGCTAGTGCCAGCTAGCATGTACTTGCTTGCCAAAGCCACCCCTTTAGTACCGGTTCATAACACGAACCGGTACTACACGAACCGGTACTAATGTGAGCGACAAATCGTGTTTTTAGCCCTGTAGCCATGAACCGGGACTATTGCGTGGCCAACTGGGACTGATGTGCCAGGACTAAAGGCCATTTCTCTAGTAGTGCGGCGATGACAGTGGCAACGACTATGGTTGGATGTAGATGTAGATAGCTAGCTAGGGTACGTAGTAGCTAGCTTAGCAAGCAACGGTGTGCTACTGGCGATAGCTAGGCTAGCTATTTTTAAAAAATTTGTAAAATATATGTGTGCTAGTTCTATCCATATATAGAACGACACAGAAAATGTGTCATCTGTGCGGGTTAGTAACCAACACAGATGAACGACGATAGCAGTGCCTGCTGTTTTGTGCTAGTTTAAAAACCGGCACAGATGACAGTTTAAAACTAGCAATGATGTGATATTCGATAGTAGTGCCCTGAGCTTCCACTACTACAGATATCTACATCAGTGCCGGTTCGGAACAGGCATCACTGCCGGTTTCTCAACCGGCACTCTGTAAGCGGCAGTGATAACCATCGTTATCACTGCCGGTTCTATAACCGGCACAGATTCCCGACATCACTACCAGGTCGTGGGTAAAACCGGCAGTGATAGTTGGGGGCGCTTCAAAACTGAGCATTGCAGCCCCCACATCAGTGTCAGTTTTGTATTAATGAACCGGCAGTGATAGTGTCTCCAGGAGTTTTTTTAAATAATATTTATGTGCTCGGATTTGTATAAACATCAGTGAGATTTTCATTTGGCATATTAGTTTCTATTTTTCACAAACATGTATTATTACGGTATATTAATTACTAGACTAATGAAGTATTCATGGTCACAATTAATATATAATATAACAAGATATATATGTACATATGCACACACAGGTGACATCTAGCTAGTTTTTAATTACAACAACTAAAATGTTCAACGTAGAGACTTGTTTTTGCTCCCCCTAGCTAGGTAAGTCTTACTTTTGCTCCCACTAGCTAGGTCAGCCTTACTTTTTCTCCCGCTAGATAGGTCAACTCTTTTCCCCCCACTAGCTAGGTCAGTTTTTGCCTTGTCCGCCCTAGCCATGACTCGCCAGTTAGGATTGTAAAATTCACCATCTCGATCGAGAATCTCGGTAATGATGAATCCAGCGAGCTCTTCTTGAATTGCTAGGAGTTCATTAGCCAGTAGCGAACTTGTGGATATTTGCAAACGCTGTCATCCAAAGAATTGAAGACATATGTTATTTATTGAGTAACATGCATGGAATATTTATATATGCAACATTGCATGTGTTTTATGACAAATTTAGCAGACCTCAATATTAGTTGTGCCCAACACGTCCTCAGTGAAGTTGTGCATGAACTTTGCCGCATAGTATCCACAGAGATTGTTGCTAGGGGTTGCCTGTGACACTGAGAAAAAGAAATAATATATTTATAAACCTTTTTCATATCTGTTAAGTAGGAATTACGAGACAATATTGTTTCGTACGTATAGGAAAGTTGATTCTGATAGTGAATTTCTTCTGATAAGGACAGTGGCGATTACTTTTTTGACAATATCGTTCAAAAGCCCTGTGCGTGAGTAATTAAGGATATCAGTAAGCAGTTTTAATTCGACATTACTTGAAACGTGAAAAAGACTTTAGCAACTTAGAAACATGATAGAATTTACTTGTCGAGCAAGTTTATGATGGGTTGGTAACTTTCTTGAGGTTTTCTTTTCGAATCGAGGACAACTATCTTGCTATCCAATAGCACGATGACAAGTACAATCCAGTGAAAGCTGCGCATGTGGAGAATGAAATAGCAGTAACATCTTATCCCTAATAAATTATACAACAAGAAGGGTATATGACACATACTTGAATGTGTAGGGCAGTGGTATCGAACTCTTTAGTTCTTGCTTGATCAAGGATGTAGCTACATAGTCCTCGATTGTTTGATAGTTGTCCCTGACGAGCGTTCGTTGACCATCCCAGGATCGAGAAACCCTATGTCTTGAATACCTTCTCTCTTGCATTTCGGAGCCTCCATTCTATAAAGGAAAAAAGCTAAGTAATTATGAGGGCAATATAATGGCAGAACAATATTGAATTATATGCAACACACTTACAGAGTCCAACACCGAAGCATGCTGACGTCGAGGGCTTCTTGCTGGTACAGTTGATACAATTGATCGAGTTCCACCAAGAATGTGTAGTCCCCGTTGTGCAAATATTCATCTTTGAGATTGGCGGAGAACATTTCGCAGCCCATGTTGCTGTACTCCATGTACCAGTCATGTAGTTGACGTAGTCTAGTTGTTTGACCAGGGAGCCAAGTTGGGAGGACCAATGGTTTGCCTAACTGAAACCCCCATCTAAGAGGTGCAACCGGAATATCTTGATTATCTCCATATTGTAGTTCTGCAAGTTGAGCCGGCGTAAGTCCCGCTTCTGCACGGAACCTATCAATTCCAAACTGCACCATGTCAGGCTTTTGTGAGATACGCTCGTAGTCTGACTTTCGCTTTTCCGAGGACACCGTCTGTTTACTGCTGGCCATGGAAATGAAAAATTCACGAGCTTGTTCAGGGACTTCATATTGCTCTGCACTCTGACCTGGACGAGTCATCAAAGATGTTATGCTTCCACTGATTTCCTTTTCCTTTGTCGAGGGTGTAGGCGAACCATCAAACGCTTGCGATTTCTGTGAAGACTGTGATATATGAGATGATGACGCTGCTGAATTTTTTTGTAGGTGGCCGTTTGGGAGTAGGTCGTTTGATAGGTACGGCTGCCTTTTTTTTGTTGGTAGCGATTGGGGAGTAGGGATTTTTGTAGGAGGACTTGCGTTTCTTATTGCCGGTGCTAGGGGAGGACTTGCTTCATCTGCATGATGAGGGGGAGGATCTCTTCGCGGCTCTTCTTCATCATCATCTTCTTCTGAGTCCGAGCCGAAAACTATGTATCGCTTTCTCCACGCAACGGAACCGTGTAGGTTGCCTCCTAGAGTGTTTTTTCCCTCCTCTCCAGGGAAGTCCAACTCAAATCTTCGGTACATCTTGGAAAGCATATTGTCAATGCAGACTTTCCCATAGCCGGCCGGTATGGGGCGGTTGTGCAGCTGAACACCTTCCCCTGACGGAAAAGCTTGCCCGGTGGCCACCTTTGTTGAAAAGTTCAGAGTTTGCACGTACAGCTTGCATGCAGTCGGTTCCTTGATATTGTCCACAGGGTAATGGGTGTTAGGATCAGCCTCCACAAGCCCTCCAGAGGCACAACTACTCCGTCGAGCCCCGGGGCTGCCGAATACATCGACGGCTGCCGCCCGTTGTTGGCTGAGAGCTTGTTGTATCTCATCTCGTATGCTTCTCCTCATTTCTTCTTTCATTAGCTCCATTGCCGCATCTCGATATTCAGCATTCCTCTTCTGACTACGATAGATGGAAGCATCCAGGGGGAAGGCTGCTACCCAAGGCACCAAGCCAACGCCTCGCGCGCGACCCAGGTGTTCCTTGTTTCCCAGAGCCAGGGCGAGTTCATCCTTCTCCCTGCTAGCCTTGAAATCGTCTTGGGACGACCCAGCATGCCCATCCACAATCTTTTCTGTTACCTCTTGGTCCCGTGGGCCTCGAAAGTTTAAGGATCCATCATCCGCTAGTGTAGCCCCCCTTCCATAAAGGTAATCCTTCGCACGTGGGACCCACTCGGGCGTCGCAGGTGTGACACCACTAGTTGTTAATTCTTCTTCCCTCTTCTCCCACTCGGCTACTTTTTGACGTAACCACATGAGCCGAGTGTGTGAGGGTAAACATTCTTATCTGCGTTAAGCTTATTAGCTTTGCTTAACTGCATTGCATCCTCGAACGTCTTGAACTCGACAAATTCATCCCAAAAATCTTTCAACTGTGGAAATAAGTTGAAGTCTAGCGTCCTCCGTTTCTGAACAAAATCTCTATTCAGTTTGCCCTTCCAATTCTTGAACGTGATGCCCATTATATCCATCGCGCGTTTCTTCGCTATGCCTTCTGTCCCTTCAGGGAACTCAAACTTTTCTTTCATCTTGCCCCAAGAGAAGTCTTTAACCTTATTAGGCACCACATATTGCTCATCTCTTCGGCCACTCCATCTTCGATAGTTTATTGTGACATGATCCCTAACGACCACCCCACATGCAGTTTTGTTTGGCCTGACTACTGCATCGGGGGCGATAGGTTCTCCGATTGTCGACATCTGGGTGACAACCGTTCGCCCCTTAGGCATCTTGCTAGGGCCATGACCACGTCGAGATGATTCAACGTTCGTTTCAATCGATTGAGCCTGGGACAAGTAAATAGAAAGACAAATGAATTTCAATCTCCCTAGGCCAACACATATACAAATAAATTTGTATCTATATGTGTTAATTACCTCATCGGCGTCACGATGTTGGTCCAGGTTGAGATAATCATTGGGACTACAACTCCTTTGTGGTGTTGCCTCATGGTTCGATCCGTCGGTTTGTTGAGATACCATTATAGCTTTGATAAATAGAAAAGTATCTACATATTTAACAAACTAATTCACGCCATGTAACATATTTAAAATCATTATATTCAAATGAGCAATCTATATTCAAACCGTATGCACACATCAATATAGATTGGATAGTTCACAATATTAGAAAAATATAACAGTACCAACAATGTTACAAGTACAAATAGTTCCCAATAAAATTAATAAAAAATATTACAATATTGCTCAAACCATACAAAGTCTGATGAGAAAGAGTCACGAGGTCAATCCAGATCGATCTCAATGTCAACTGATGAGTCGAAAGAGGAAGACTTACAGTCAGCAAGAGACCCCGTAATCACCGACACATGCAGACCAGTCACCGACATCCCGACGCCATGCTCCGACACTTGCACCTCCAACTGTTCACCATGCGCTGACCCTTCTTGTTTGGGTTTCCCCCTTTTTAAAATTTTAATCCTACCTCCGCCGAACTCTTTTTTTGGCTTTGTTTTGTCTTTGTCAGGCGGGGGGGGGGGGGTGCGCGGAGAACAAATGCAGTTCGTGACACATTTCATCGGGTAATTGAATATACAACACATCTGTGCGGACCCCATTGATGTGACAACTGTGCCAAATAATTTAGTAAGTTTGGTTGTTGCCTACACGCTACAAAGTAAAGTGCCCTCCACCACTAATTCAAATCTCGGAAAACTATAGCACACACAAATACAACTCGGCATGACCGTATAGGCGGTGGGGATCGGAATTACTTCACCGACAGCTACGCTTCAAGGTCCCGACGATAAAGGGGCGTCGCGGAGGGTGCCCTTCGTCTAACAAGATAAATAAACAAGATATCACTTGCACTATACTACATCTATCATAAATAAACAAGATAAATAAACAAGATATCACTTTTGATACAATAGATCTCACATGCTCTGTCACTGTCAAGACTAATTGCAAAAGGGAAATTTTGATACTACATATATATATATCAAAATTCTTACCCAACTCTAGTCACTGTCAGGACTAATTGCAGAAGGGAAATTTTACCCGACTGCTTTAATTTGTGCCAACCATATAAATTAATAAAAAAGTTACCTTCAATTTGCAGCCAGCGCTAGAGGATGTGGCGGCCGGCATAGGAAGGAGGAGGAGACGGCGGCGGGGAAGAGGGGGGGCGAGGGAGGAGGAGGCGGGGAGGAGGAGTCGGGGAGGGAGGCAGGGGGGACAGCGGGGGCGGGGGGGCACAGCGGGGAGGGAGGCGTCGGGAGGGAGGCGGCGGGGGCGGCACGGCGGGGAGGCGGCGGGGAGGGAGGCGGCAGGGGACAGCGTGTGGGGCGACGGGGATGGGCGTCGGGGGGGGAGGCGCGGGGACTGGCAGGGGGACGGCGAGGGGAGGCCGAGAGGAAGGAGGCGGCGGGGACGGGCAAGGCTGGGGGGGAGGCGGGGGGAAGAGGGTGCCGACGCTGGGGGGGAGGGCGTGGGGAAGAGGGTGCAGCGTGGGGGGGGAGGCGGTGGGGGAGGGGAGGCGGCACGGGGAGGCAGGCTGGGGCGGGCTGGGCGCCAATGGGGGGGGCGGCGTGAGAGGAAAGGCAAGGGGACCAAGGGGACGGGTGGGAGTGACAGTGGGGAGTGGGGACGGACCGGGTAGCTGGATATGGAGGCATCAGTGCCGGTTATTTTAGAAACCGGCACTGAAAGTGATTATCAGTGCCGGTTTTTAACAAACTGGCACTGATAAGACAGTTATCAGCGTCGGTTAATAAAAATCCGGCACAGATAACTGAAACACCAGTGCCGGTTTATTAAAAACCAACACTGATATTTTTTCGCCTGATATTATGAATTTAGTGGATATGCTATTTTTCATTTCTTAAATTTAGTTTTAGGAATGAGAATAATATATACATGTTTTGATAAATTTTAATCATTATTCTTGTTGTGGTAAAAATATCTTATTTTAGTCTTATTTAGTGATTAATAATTTTGTGAAAATATGATTTATCTATATTTTAACGTGTAATTAAGAGTATAATTTGGGAGTTACGGTCTTACGATAAAAAAATTGTAATTACTATATAAGATTACTGAGCATTTTTTACAGCGGAGTTACAATTAAATTACTAGTCCTTCATTATGATGGCGGCGGATGTAAGTAGGTTCATCACTTTCTTCCATTAGACTTAGGTCGACGTTCTCTCCGAACGGAGCTACCTCTTCGTACTGATTGTACTCTTCCTCGTCGACGACATTCTCAACCCCAACAATTCTTCTTTTTCCTTGCAGAACCACGTGGCGGTCTTTGATGGCCGAGTCACTGACATAGAATACTTGCATAACATCTTTGCAAGCACGAATGGTTGTTCTCTATATCCAACACATTTAAGATCCACAATAGTCATGCCATATTTGTCATTTTCCACTACCGCATGGAGTTGGACCCATTGGCATCGAAAAAGAGGGACCTTCAAAGCTCCATAGTCCAACTCCCAAATCTCCTCTATGAACCCATAGTACGTCTGCATACAACTATTGTTGTTGCATGCATCTGTACGGATACCACTATTTTGATTAGTGCTCTTGTCATCTTGTGCTCTCGTGTAAAATATGTAACCATTGATCTCGTATCCTTGGAAAGTGAGGATTGTAGTGGACGGTCCTCGGGCCAACACTTTCAACTCAGCAGAGACCGTCTGCATGCCCATGACATGTCTGCGTAACCAGTCACCAAATTTATTTCTGTGCTCCCTCTAAATCCATTCATCTGACTTCTTCGGGTTATTGGTCTACAGAATTGTCATGTGCATGTCGCAATACTCAGCAACCATCACTGAATGTTGAAGAACTGCGAAATGTGCTTGCACGAAAGATACTATGTCATTAGTACGTTGTGTTTTTTGACCAATGGTACCTTTTCCCTGTAGCCTTCCCTCATGACGGGAAACAGGCACACCGATCGGCTTGAGATCCATGTAGTCAATGCAAAACTCAACGACCTTCTCAGATGTCCATCCCTTCGCCATGAAGCCTTTCAACCGATTTCGGTTACGAACATATTTCTTAAGAACCCCCATGAACCTCTCGAAAAGGTACATCTAATGTAAGAACACAGGCCCAAGGACCCGTATCTGGGGGACGATATGAACTATGAGGTGAACCATCATATCAAAAAATATTGGTGGAAAATGCATCTCAAGCCGGCATAGAGTGTGGACCACATCTTCTTGCAGCTTGTCCAGTTTCTGCGGATCGATGACCTTATGTGAAATTGCCTTAAAGAAAAAACACACCTTTACCACTGTGTCTCGTACTTTTTCTGGAAGAATTGCCCTAAGTGCAACTGCGAGCATATGCGTCATCATCATATGACAGTCATGGGCCTTCATCATGCCAATAAGTATCTTCGAATCTTTTATACTTACTAGCCTCTTCATGTTGGTAGAGTAACCGGTCGGGACTTTAACTCCATGGAAGAAAGTGCACAAGTCAATTTTCTCCCTCTTGCTGAGTGTGTAGCAAACTGGGGGAAGAAGGTTTTTTTTTTCATTATGGTGTACTATGTGTAGCTCTTTTCTCAGTTCCATTTCTTCGAGGTCCTTACGGGCCTACACTGTATCTTTAGTCTTGTTAGGTATGCCTACTAAGAGTTCAAGAATGCCCTCGCACACATTCTTCTCTATGTGCATGACGTCATACGCGTGGCGAACATCCAAATCCTTCCAATGCGGGAGTTCCCAAAACACTGATCTCTTTTTCCACAACCCTTCTTTCGCGGTAGTTTTGTTGCCCCGTCCCTTTCCGAAGATAAATTCGATGTCCTTTACCTGGTTGAATAACTGTCTACCAGTGCGACTTTCTGGAGCAGCATCAGTCTCGACAGTCCCATCAAAAGATTTATTATCCTTCCGGTATGGGTGGTCCCGGCGTTGCCACCTACGGTGACGCGTCTATACCGTTTTTCGACTGTTGGTTAGATACCGATCTAAAGTTCCTTCCATACATACCACGCATCCGTTGTAGCCTTTTGTAACTTGCCCAAATAGATTGCCTAGGGCAGGCCAGTCTTGGATTGTTACGAAAAGTATTGCACGCAGGGTGAAGTGCTCTCGTTTGAACTCATCCCATACCTATACGCCATCGTTCCATAGCACTTTTAGGTCTTCAACCAACAGTTTCAGATACACATCTATATCGTTTTCCGGTTACTTCGGCCCTTGGATCAATAAGGGCATCATAATATACTTCCGTTTCATGCACAACCAAGGTGGTAGGTTGTACACACATAGTGTGACGGGCCAAGTGCTATGACGACTGCTGACATTCCCGAATGGATTCATCCCATCCGTACTCAGCACGAACCTTATATTCCTCAGGTCATATGCAAATGTCTTCTTGTATTTTCTGTCGATGTTTTTCCATTGCGCACCATGAGCTGGGTGTCTGAGCATTCCGTCATTTTTACGCTCATCGGCGTGCCATCGCATCAATTGGGCATGCTTTTTGTTCGCAAACCATCGCTTCAGCCTTGGGATTATAGGAAAATACCAGATTATTTTCGCCGGTGGTCCCTTCTTGTTCTGCTTCGCACCAACTGCATCATTGCGCCGCTTGTACCGTGAATCTCCACACACTGGGCACGCATCTAACTCCTCATGCTCTTTGCGATACAAGATGCAGTCATTTGGACATACATGAATTTTCTGTACCTTTAATCCCAATGGGCAAACAATTTGCTTGGCATGGTAGGTGGTATCAGGCATAACGTTCCCCTCCAAAAGCATGTCACCCAAGAGAAGTAGCAACTCATCGAAACTCTTATCTGACCAACTGTTACTTGCTTTCAACTGCAACAGTGTCAACACGATGTGCAGCTTCGTGTGATCCTTCTTGCATCCCGGATACAATGGTGTCTTCAAGTCCTGTACCATACGTTGGAACTTCTGAAACTGTCTTTCAGTGGTGAATTGCCCTTCCCCATCACGCAGCATCTAATCTAGGTCATCATTGGGATCGTCGACAACCACATCGTTAACGTCGTCAGTCTGCATCTCGCTTCCACCGGCGTCTTCGGCAGTGTGTTGTGAGTCCTGATGTTTAGTGTCAACTTCTTCACCATGCTTGCTCCAACATGTATATCGATCTTTGAAACCCCTTCGAAGCAAGTGTAGACGAATTTGCTCTACGCTACAAAACTGCTTCTTGTTCTTGCAATCCACACATGGACAACATATATACTCCAACTGGGTATTTGACTTGTACGCCTTAACAGCCCTCAGAAACGAGTCCACGCCATTCAAGAACTCCGGGCTACGACGGTCTGCATCATACATCCATCTCCTGTCCATCTACAATAAAGAACAAAAGTTTAATAATGTTATACTACCTATGAATATATTTATCATATGTAAAAACATATATATACATAATCAAAATATTTGAAATGACATAAATTAATAAACAAAATCCACTTTTCACTCCATCAACTAAATTATTTGAAATTACATAAATAAACGAAATTACTTTTCACCCGCAGGTTCACTGCTAGATACGGCGACCGTCGAATCCACCGCTAAGGCAGCCATGCAGAAGATGTACTTAACAAAATATGCTTTCTCATAGCATACTTATACATGTAATTAAAGCCGGTCCCACACATCAGCGGCTATATCAACGTAGTAACCAAAAGAGGCACATTATTTTTTCATTCAAATTTTGTGCTGTGCAGGATATACAACTTTTCTTACTCAACAGAATACAAATAATATATCATAGATTTTTTATTCAAATTTTTTTACTTTTTTATTTGGTAATTAAGGAGTTTTTTAATACAAACTAAAAATCACAGCAAACAGTATCTCTATTTAACTCGGTCATCTCAGATTATGATAAATATTGACACCCTATCGGCAATGAAAATATACTTCAACTAAATTACTTATAATTATAAAACCAACTAAATTATTTGAAATATACTAAATCAAATAAATGTACTTATACTTCAACTAAATTACTTAAAATTATAAAACCAATTAAATTATTTGATCTATACTAAATCAAATAAATGAACTTATACTTCAATTAAATTACTTAAAATTATAAAAACAGACTAAATTATTTGAAATATACTAAATCAAATAAATGTACTTGGGTTTGGAGCCTCCATGCGATGAAAACTAGCACAATTGATTGGATTTAGAGCCTCCACGCAACAAAATACTAATACAATTGCTTTGATTTGGAATCTCCACGTTTAGCCTTCAAAATTTGGAGCTCAAATATGCCTCACAGCCGCAATGTGCGTCCACCTGTAGCCCACATCGATCTACAGACAAATTTGCCTTCCACCTTAGCTCTTATTTATAGAGAATACATCACTGCCGGTTTTTAAACAAAACCGGCAACCGGCAGTGATAATAATTATCACTGCCGGATGTAGCCTGTGGGCGGGAAGGGTGTATAAAACCGGCAGTGAAAATGGCTTTTCACTGCTGGTTCATATTAGTGCATATGAGCCGACACTGATACTCAACATCAGTGCTGGTTTTTAATTGGAACCGGCAGTGAAACTATCACTACCGGTTTGTGCCCCTAGCCGGCACTGATGCTCCAATTTTTTCTACCCCTTGGTTTTCAAACCGGCAGTGATCACTGTCGATTTTCTTTGAACCGGCACAGATGAGATGGTTACAAAGGGTATTTCTGTTGTAGTGTTCGGGCTCCTCGAGTGGGATACGACTGATGGTGGTGCCCCTGTCTCCGTGGAGGCTCACCTATCCAGATTGGATTTGGGTCTGGCCAGACCGGGAGTATTGTCCAACCGGCGATTCGGGGCGCTGCCCCTAAGGTTCAACCGCCACCGCCGTACTTGAGATCCGTCGGCTCATCTTTTGGCAATGGTGATGCAGGAGGGTGCCTGCTAGTGTGAGGGGTTGGGCTAGTGGCCTACATCCATGGCGTCGCCGGCGAAGCTCACTAGTAGGAGGTAGCAGATGTATTCAGCCATGACAGGTTACCATTGAGCTCGCCGGAAAAGGAGATGAGTGTAGAGGAAAAAGTGTGGTATAAGATGGGGACAAAGCCGTCCTAATACTCAAACACGGGTCATGTATATATAAAAAGGTTATTTAAGATTCGGATAATGTCAATCCTCTAATTTTCTCAGTTTTACAATGACATTTTTACAAAAGCCGAGTGGGGCGGCAACTCCTGTGTACATTGAGTGAATAAATGCTTGTGTGAATATTGTTGCCACGTCATGTAAATTGAACATATGCTTTTGCAAAGGAGCCATAACTTCACTTTTTCTAAAGGCCATAACTTCACTTCTCGGGGTAGAGGGATGTGCTTCCGCAGCATGTAGGGAACCAGAGAGGGCCAACTTAGCATCTTTCTGGCTGAAATTTTTATTTGTTTAGAACAGGGTCAAGGTAGTTCAATTTTGATGAACGAGCGAGATTCTTATGTGTCATTTTTTGTGCACATATATAGGAGGTACGACATAGGTGTTACCATAGACTTGCATGTTCCACCTGGCCGGGTCACAGAACCCCTAGGAGCATGGCGTTGGCGGCTTGGCGCCACAAAAGATGGCTCGCAGGAGTAGGGCACACCTGATTAGTGTAGCCAAATTGGTGCAGGTCATCGATTTGCTCGTATATATCCAGGTAAGACTAGCACTTGAAATTTCCATGTACTTATCTTAAATCAATTAACCATAGTAACTTACTAGATAAGAAAACAATTTTGCTTAAGCACAGGCGCTTGCGTTTGGTTTGTTACTGCAGGCAATTTCTCGATTGTTGATTTGTCGCTTTAAGATCTGGTTGGGTTGAGATGACTCGTTATCTGCACCTGATTCCTGTCTGGTTTGAACAGTGATTCCCTCGTTATCCGCACGCCTTTTTTGTGCGAAACGCTCTCCACCCGCATGTTTTGCCCTATTTTAGACAAATTGAAGGCGCATCGAGGAATAGGGAGAGGGGGCGAGGGGAGCCCATTTTTTCGCTGGCAAGTGTTTTGCCGTGCATCTTCTGAGGCAAGCTATCTGATTCGTTGAATAGTTAGAGTTTGTGGTCTCTGAGGATTGGATGGATTATTTTTGGGTTGGTTTCTTTTTTTTTTTTTGTTGTAAACGTTGTGTGAAGTATTTAGATCTTCATCGGGGAGTGTTGTTTATTTGCAGTAGATTGTGAATGTAGAGTTTTTCTGGTGATGTCGTAGTGTCACTGATGACCTTGGTATGCGTAGGATTTGTATGCATTTGAATCTGTGTAGATCCCTGAACAGTTTGTGTTTAGTCCGTCTGATTATGTTAATATCCGTGTGTAGGTCTGTCTTAGATCTGACTGGTTTGGTATGCATTTTCGTTTTGGGCTTTTGGTTATTTGCAGTAGGAGGGAATTCTGTGGTCACAAAAAATGTAGATCTGGATATGCTGGGTTGATTTATGCTATAGATCAGCCTTTTCCTAGTTTGTAGGTTTATGATTTGGTTTTAGATTGGTCTGCTGGTGTTAGTTCCTACTGTCAATTTCTGTTGGTTAATGATGCATGTGGAGGTCATGTTACTAGTTTAATTTTTTCATATATAGTTTCATGATTTCATTTCTAGTGTTATGTAGATTGGTAATTCATTTTTGTATTTCGTTTCCAAGAAATGCATCAAAGGAAGAAAATGAAAAGGTACATTCAAGTTGAGGGTGTCTAATAGCAATGGAAATGATATTGATAATAGTGTGGGAGAATCCGATTATTCTTCTGACAAGTCTGTTGAAGAAATGTTGTCTGGTTAAAATTTCTATTTATTTAGAACAGGGTAAAAATAGTTTAATTTTGATGAACGACCAATATTCTTATTTGTCATTTCTTGTGCATAGGTGGTACGACAAAGGTGTCATAATGGACTTGCATGTTCCACCTGGCCGGGTCAAGAACCCCTAGGAGCATGGCGTTGGAGCCACAAAAGATGGCTCACAGGAGTATGGAACACCAGATTAGTGTAGCCATAACCATGCAAGTCATAGATTTCGTCCTATCTAGGTAAGACTATAGCACTTAAAATGTCCGCGTCCTTATGTTAAACCAAACATAGGAACTTGTGGAAGCGTTGTAATTCCTTTTTTTCACATTACTTAATTGAAAAAATGCTCAATGCAAACAACCAATTTGGTTTACAAGTGCGAAAACTGGTCCTAACCCCTTGGACCCAACCTCATCTGTCAGATTTTCCTTTCATTTCATACCCTTTCCCCTGGTGCCCTTATTGCCCTCTCTCTCCCCCTCATTTTCTCCCCTACCTCCCACTGCTAGAAATAATGCTGCCAAGTGCCGACATCGGATGTCCTCTTCTATTGTGTACGCTGTCTACCCCAAGTGTGTTCCCTCTCTCCCTCCCATTGCATCTAGGTGCTTGCCTCTCACGACGAGCCATATGGATGGTAAAGACAACACCGTCAAGAGAAATGGCCTTCTTTTGGTAGTCATCAGACAGGTGTTAGACAGGCAGAGAGCAAGCAGCGAGAAGGCTCCGGCGGGGTGGGACCGGTCAGCGAGCTAGCGCCGATGGTGCGGGATTAGGGCTAAAATCGGGTGAAGGACGCTCCTACGCATCCATAGGCACAGACAGGGAGGCCGGTGGTGGTCAGACGCGGTGACATCATGAGTGGCGACGGCGGAGTGCTACGAGGAGGGTGGCGAAAACCATAGTCACCGGCCAAACTAAGAGGTGCATGGGCAACAGGGTGGTAAGGAGGGCTCACCGAGTGATTGGTTGGGCTGGAGAAGGGTCTAAACAGGCGGTTGACCTAGATAAGGATGATGGCTAGGCAGAAGCGTCATCGTGGGGAAACTCCGGTGAGGTTCTTGCAAAACCAATGATGAGGGAAGGTCAACGAGGGTCTGGCGATGCTCCAGACGCGGGGAATTGGAGAGAGACTTAGAGAGATGGAAATCCGAAAGAGGGTGAACGGGCTAACTTCTGACGGGTGGGGATGAAATCTCATCGCCGGTGAGCTTTGCTTGGATTCGGGCCAATCCCTTTGAGGACATCAGAGTTGGGGAGGCAAGCAAGGGGTGGGCACGAGCTCAACGGGTGAAGCATCCTAGCAAGGGTGAATTCAGGGGCTGGAGCAAGGCGGTGAAAGTGAGACAGAGGTGAAAAAGAGAATGCGGGACTGAGGCAGCCAGTTATAAGCGCGGCGGTCACAGGCGAGGAGCCAGTGAGCTAAGGGAGAGAGTGGTGAGCACATAGCACTCAGCGCGGGGCTGGCGCACTCGCAGAGTTAACCTAGCCACGGGACGACATCGTCAGGGGGAGCTTCCATAGGGCGAGAGTGGTAGGGCGTGAGTTCCAGCGCGAGGGAGGGGCGGACCGGCGTACAAACCGCTAGGCAAAAGCAGGCGCCGAGGAGGGAGATGCACGCGCGGGGGCAAAGCCAAGAGTGAGGGGAGCCGAGGGGGAGAGAGCTAGAGAGTGGAGCCAGGGAGGGAGCCAAGCCAGGGCGAGCCAGGAGCGGGTCTGGCTCGCTCGGCCAGGCTATGGCTATGCTAGGCCGAAGGCTTAGCTGGGCAAGTTGGGTGGGCCATGCCCAAAAATGGGTTGGGCTAACTGAGGGAAACTCATTTCTGGCACAAAAGTTAAGCTGGGATATTTCATTTTGACAAATTTTAAATTGAATTTAGGGGCTTAATAGTGTCTGTAATTGGGTTTGTAATTTAGGGAGGAGAACAGGAAGGTTTGGAGCTAAAAAGGTTGATTCAAGGCTTAGGTTTCTATTTGAATTAATTTTGGGATGAGTGAAATGTTTATTAGGGTGGCTATTTTCCCAATATGACAAAAGGGAGAGATTTAAATTCCAAAATTAACATAATTTGCGTGGTTAAGTCCTAATACAAAAGGGCAAAATATATCTATATGCATGCACGTGGTAGCTCCACCAGCCTGTCAGAAAACCTTCCCAACGGTTCCAAAACACCAACCGCCAGTGATGAGGTTGTACGGCCAACCACCAGTGACGGATACATATCACTGGCGGTTTACTTTAAAACCGCCAGTGAAGATTTCATATCACTGACGGTTCACTTTAACACCGCCAGAGATAGTTTTGTAGGACAAACTGGCGGGAGTTGGCGGGAAACGGAAATTGTCACTGGCGGTTAGTGTTAGAACCGCCAGTGAAAGGAAACTATCACTGGCAGTTTTAAAGAGAACCGCTAGTGATAGTTAGCATATCACGGGCGGTTAAAGAGATAACCGCCAGTGATAGTTTCCACTACATAGTGCCGACCCTACCTTCATTATTGGTGCTCTGCTCACTCTGTCTTCTTCTTGTTCGACTGTAGCGGCGGATGCGGTGGCGGCTGTAGCTAGAGTTGGTTCAATTCTAACTGTTTTTGGAAGATCCAAGTGGTTGTTTCAAGATCCAAGTGCTAGAGGTTAGTGATGCTTTTTATTTTTCTTTGTACATCTTGTTTTTGAAGATTAAAGAACCTACTCTAGATTAAGTGCTTTGAGATCTAGATATATTAATATTTGTAGGTTTGTGATGTACATGGAGAGTAGGATAATTAATATCTTTGGCTTGTGATGTGTTTTGCATGTGTAGAATGCGAGAAAAGTAATTAATGGGATAAGTAACAATATATTAATATGTTCATGAGTTTGTAGTCACAATTAATGGGATAAGCAACAATTGATTTATATTAATATATAGGAGGAAGTAATTATTTTAGCTACTATTTATTATAATAATTATTTTAGCAAACTATTTGTCATACTAGCTTTGTCGTCCTAAGGTAAACTTTTATTCATAAAGTCTTTTATTTCGAAAGAAGTGTAACCATGTAATAATTAAGAAAACCGTGGATACATTTTTGCAGATAATGGACAGATCATGGATGTACACAGAAAATCGTGCGACGGAAGAGTACGTGAATGGGATGCAAGGGTTTACGAGAGCTGCACTGGCGGATATGCAGGAAAGAGGGATTGACTTGATATGTTGTCCTTGTATTGATTGCGATAACTTGAAATTGTATAGAAACTCAACTCAAATGGAGTTTCATCTCATTAAGCGGGGTTTCAAAAAAGGTTACTCCTTTTGGACGTGCCACGGTTAGACATAGAGTACAACTGAGGGTGAATATGACGCCTTTGAAGTAGTGGATAGTGATGATGCAGGTGTCGAGTGTGATGATGTTGGTGAAACATTAGATGAGGAAGTTTACGAGTTCGATAGAATGATGCGTGACGTCGAAACAGACTATGGCACTACGGAAGAGTTTATTAAATTCAGGAAATGGTCAGAGGAGTCTGAGAGGCCAATCTTTCATGGTTGCAAGGTGAAACACACTTTATTGGCGACTGTACTTGAACTCCTACAATTGAAGGCTAGGAACCGTTGGTCTGATAAGAGTTTCACGGAGCTCTTACGACTACTGAAGAAACTTCTTCCCCAGGAAAATTTGATGCCAGAAACAACATATGGTGCCAAAAAAGTTATTTGTCCCTTAGGATTGGACGTGCAAAAAATCCACGCATGCCCCAATGACAATATCCTATACCGTCACAAGTATAGCAACCTGCACTCATGCCCAGAGTGTAAAGCATCCCGCTATAAGATAAATGTCAAAGGCCGTAACGGCGACGAGGATCAGGATGCCGACCTTAATCGAGAAATCCCAACAAAGGTTTTGTGGTATCTGCGAGTCACTCCTCGTTTGACACGATGGTTTGGAATTGTGAAAGAGTCTAGACTTCTCAGGTGGCACTTAGAGCATCGCAAGAAAGATGAAAAGCTTAGGCACCCTGCAGACGCTCCGCAGTGGAGAAACATTGACTACAAGTTCCCGAATTTTGGTGCAGACCTAGAAATTTAAGGTTTGGATTTAGCACAGACGACATGAATCCATTTGAAAATTGGAGCAGCAAGCATAGCACATGGCCTGTGAACCTATGCATATATAATCTTCCTTCTTGGCTCTGCATGAAGAGGAAGTACATTATGATGTGCCTACTAATCCAAGGACCAAAGCAGCCCGGCAATGATATAGATGTGTATCTTGCACCATTGGTAGAGGAACTACAGATGCTGTGGAACGAAGGGGTCAGAGTATAGGATGCGGATCGACGAGAGAACTTCATGCTACGTGCAATGTTGTTTTGCACCATCAATGATTTTTCCGCACTTGGAAAACTTTTGGGCATAAAAATAAAAGGAAGTAAAGCTTATCCTCACTGCTTAGATGATACAACAAGTGTGTGGCTCAGGAATTGCCGGAAGACTGTGTATATGCACCAACGACGGTTTCTACGTATGAATCATCCATATCGCAAGATGACCAATGTGGGGCCCTAAATTTCAGCCCACCACTTGATCTGCACTAGTTCCTCGATCAGTACACTAGTGCACACCATTCACATAGCCGGATCATCACATACAAGCGGAAGACTTAAATTACATAAATACCTGTGTTAAGCCCAGAGGCTATTAAGTGTTTACAACTTGGCACATTGGCCCAAATATTCCAATATCCAAAAGATCAGAGTGCGGAGACCCAAAAGAAGCAAAAGAGTCTCCTGCCGGCTATGCCTAACCACTCGACTGGAGAAACGCCCTAAGCCTCGCTCTGGTCATCAGCTAAGTCCTGTCCTTCATCTTCATGGCAGGCGTACTGATCTTGCTCATATTCTCCATCTAAAAGAGAATATGAATGCGAGGTCAGTGTCATCCAAACACTGGCGAGCTAGCTTCCAACCTAATGCAATTAATGATAGGGGTTTCAAAGGAAAGGTTAGGGCTCTTTTAGTTGCATAAAGCAAGTTTTATAAGTCAAAGTCTATGACTTAGCATGTTTTAACCAAAGTTCTACTAATCAATGTCTTTCTTTTTTTATTCCAAGACAGTTTCCATGCACACTGCCAAACGTTCCCAAACCACGACAATTTCCATGAACACTGCCAAACGTCTCCAAACAACCCCACCATCATCTTCTGGGTGTGGCGCACCCGTTGTGGATCTTACGCCAGCGAAGTGCCCGTTCTTCCCTAGCCGAGTTGCCACGCCCGCACTAGAGTCACGGCTCTCTGTCACGTAAGACCTAGATCACCCATTAGGATGACGACCTACTCCTGTCTTCACCTCGGACTAGGGGTTGACCCTGACGCTGTCCAGCAAGCCAGCGGGCCCCTAAGTCCGCACTACCGCGCTATGGCCACGTGTTGTGCAGGAACCCCAGTGGGCAGCATAGAGCTACGTGAAAACTACTTGCGCTCCGACCGCACAATGAAGCTTGGCGCCAAAGACCCTCGAACACACGTTAGCAGAACCCCTTTGGGCTGCATAAAGCTACGCGAAAACTACTCGCACTCCGACTGGCACAACCGATCTTGGCTGTCCAACACCATCTCCGTGGTCCAACCTTCCTTTAGACCATGTAGCCCAGCTACATCACACCCATAACCATAACCCGGAACATATCCATGTTCCCAATCCACACACACTGGCATGCCAGGCCCAATATCCAGTAAACCAAGTTGATATATTCATCATGTCCGGTGAATATCGGTTTACCGTTCCGAGACGACTAAGCCTAAATTAATAATTGGACCTAAGCAATGTCTAAACAAGATTTTAACCAAGACTTAAGAGTCTAAATCATTTTATTCAACCTAACAGGCTGTCAAGGGTGATTATCAAGGCAATCATTCATAAGGTCAAAGGACAGATGATAAATTCAAGGCAATATCATCAAGGTAGAACAAAAACAATTGATAGCATGGCATGATAAATCATGATTAAACAAGTAGGCATAAATACTTAAAAGAGCATGCAATTTGTAATTGTAAATAAAATATTTTAAGAAAACTGGGATTCAATATGATTTCTTTGGATGTTAACTCGTACTAAGGAAAGTATAAGCTCTCCTTAATAAAAGTAACATCTAAAGGAAAAGGTTGTTAACTCGCACTAGGGAAAAATCGAGATTCTCCCTAGTAAAAGCAAACATCCTTTAGGGTGGAAATTAACTTGCCTTGGTCCTGCGGGTGGTGAGGGTCTTCTTGCTGATCTTCAAAGGGTCCCTCGATTCCTCGGCCTATTAATCGGAACTAATTCAAGGAAATAAATAAAAGCATCGATATGCAAATAGAAGTATGATGCATGAACTGCCTTTACTGAGTCTAGCGATTTTCCGAAGAGTGATAAATTCCAGTCTAGATTTCGAGGAAGTTCCATGATCCTTCTATTTCATAATAGTATATAAATGATTGCGGTAGAGCGGCGTTATGAAGATGATATGCATTAATGCAAGAAGTTACCCATAATAGACTACCCATAGGTTTAGCAAATAGACGTATAAAGCAAAAATAGGTTTTTGTTTGAAGAATATCCTTTATCAACTCTTCGTGTCATTATATTCTTAGCCATGATGGGGCTTAAGTGCGTGAGAGATAAAACCTTAAATTATCTATGTATTTTACGCGTTCAGATAATTTTATATGTTTATAAATGATCGCGAGATAGATTATCTTGAGGCCTATTCTAAAATAGAACTTAATTGTCATATATTGCTGTAAATTATCTACATTGGACAGGTTTAGCAACTTGATTAACCAAATTACCAAGTAGTTCTAGTAAACTATGAATATTTAATTATGTCGATAATTGAATGACAAGTGATTATAAGTTATATCATAAAGTTTGTATTTTTCTTAAGTCCAGAAAGTTATTTCATGCCTCACATGAATTTTCTAAGATTTTATTGAGTGTTAACTAAATTTTTATTAGCAGAAACCCAATTCTGTGATTTATTCTATATAGGTTAATTCCCTAAGGATAAACCAATGAATTAATTCTTGGAATAATCTATGGCTACTGTTTATGATTATATTTTTATTAAATCCAGCATGGGTTCTAGTATTTACCATAATTTTTCTAGCAATTTTGGAGATATCTAGCTATTTTAATAAATCAAGTTTATATTCGTATTTGTTTAAATAGCTAAACCGAGAAAATCGGATGAACAAGATCTTGGGCCGCCCGCTAACTCATGCGGCGGGCACCACGCCGGCGGCGGTTTCTAAACGGCGCTTGCTGCTGCTGGCGCCTTCCAGGAGTGCGTCTCACTCAACAGACAGTGGGCCCAGGGCCCACATGTCAGCGGCTCTCTCCCTCTCGCGCGCGATTTAAAATTTGATCCGATCATGCGCACGCATCTTGGTGTGGATCTAACGGCCGAGACTTCATCGTCCACCTTCGACCGGAGCGACACGATGACGTCATGAAACCGGCGATCCTCCAGCGACGCGGCGGTGAAGCTACAGTGCACTAGAGAAGGAGTTCTAGGGCGCTATGGAATCCTTATGAAAACCGCTACCACGTGTCTCGAGCTGCTTGCCGGCGACGGCCTGAATCGGCGGCGAGCCTAGCGGCGGCGGAGAACGTTCTCGGAAGCGAAAGTCTACGGCTAAACAATGTTCTAGGAGCTAAATGGCACTGAGTATAAGCATCAAGGAGGCTTAGGGATGCTCACCGTGCTTACGGTCGGGCCGGAAGAGGCGCGGATCGAGCTGGCGACGTTGGGGCCGAACGGGGCAGAAACAGGGCTCACGGCGCTAGGGAGCTTCGAGGGTCCTTGGGTCCAATTAACCTGGGCGAAAGTTTGGCGAGGGTGAGAGGGTGCTCGACACGAAAGCAATCGGCAAGGGGACTCACCGAGAAAGGAGAAATCGGAAAGGGGGAAGAATCGGGTGGCCGGCGGCGGTGAGAGCAATCCGGCGAGCTCGAGGCTTCCCGACCCAATTCCTTCGGGTAGCAGTGAGGTGAGGGCCTGGCGAAGCTAAGGCGCGCGCAGGTTGGGTGAATGGGTGTGTGGTTTGGGCTGTCCGCGTGAGGAAGGTCGGGACCGTTGCGGCACGGCCGGGTTTTAAGCTCGGCCGGAGCACGATCTTTGTCCGGCGGTCGCAAGGGAGTGCAGGACAGTCACTAGGTAGCTCGGGCGCTGGTTGGCTGGCACGGGCGGTGGCCAGTGCACGCGCGACGGGCGAGCAAGCGGGGCGGCGAGGTTGCTTGTTCTGGGCAGCAAAGCCGATGCAGCGCGGGGTCGGTCGGCGGCGCTGGCGGCCGGGCGCTTATTAGGCGCCACGGGCGGTGCTGCACTGCCACCAAGATCCGACAACGCGCTTGGCGGCACGGCCGACGACAGGCGCGGCGGCGGTGCATGACGCGATGGCCGTCGTCGTGTCATGGCGGTGGGGCCAGCAAGGGTCGGGCGTGAGCACGCGCAGCCAATGGGTGTCCTCCCAAGGGGAAATCGGGCACCAACGGGCCGGGATTGGCCGGAGAGGTGGAGCTCGGCCGGGACAGCTCAGCTGCTCGGCAGAATGCCCACAAGGGCAGAGAGGGAAAGGGGCTGTCCTGTGGGTCCGACTAAGGTCAATTTTGGTCAACACCAAGTTCAGGGTTTTACTGGTGTATCAAACTATTTTATGTAATTTTTGGGGAATTTTAGTGGGAGTTTTAACCATTTTATGAGTATGCATATATATGTCATATATGAATAAGTATATATATATATATATATAGGTTTATATATGTTTCTATATATATATAAATATTAATATGATTCAAAGGTGCATTATGCTTAATAATCTTTATGCATAAGTGTATTTCATGAGAACATTTTCTTGTGTTCTTTTATTTTCCTATAAGACATTAATCTATGTATATTCATACATATAGTTATTTATATACTTGGATGAAGTTTTCTTGATTTATTATGTGTGTATATACATATATAGGTATATTTTTATATATATCAGAGCCAGGGGAATTTTTAATGAATTATCTATGCTTTACTAAATTCTTCACCCTTTTCTTTTTTTTTAATAATCCTAGATTTATCATGATAGGAGCTCTATTCGAGTTATTAATTCTTCTATATTAGGTATCTTCAGTGAGTTGTTTAGCCCAAAAATTTTATAGGTCTATATGAGAAGTTTAAAAGAATAAATATTTGCAGGAATTTTCTGCAACAAATCGCACTTACGAGAGTGATTTTGAAAATATAAATATACGCGATTTTGGGCTGTTACAACCAAGCAGTTCGATGGAACCAGGGAAAATGGATCGGCTCCACGCATATTTAGTGAAAAAGAAGTGTATGACATGTTTACAGGCCTGCATGTTATGTTTGAAAAATGTGAAATGGGGAGAAAGATGAAGAAAACAAAAACCAGTGAAAACGGCATATGGAAGAAAAGGTCAATTTTGTGGGATCTACCTTACTGGGAGGAACTATATGTTCGACACTGCTTGGATGTGATGCACGTGGAGGTTAACTTTTGCAATAGTTTGGTTGGTTCATTGCTTCATATGAAGGATAAAACGAAGGATGGACTAAACGCACGGCTTGACTTAGTCGATATGAACTTAAGAAGCGAGTTAGCACCAATCATTAGTAGTACGGGTAGGACGGAACTCCCTCCAGCTTGCTTTACTCTATCCAAGGCCGAGCGAAAAGAATTTTGTCAGTGCTTGCATGGTGTAAAATACCCATCTGGGTACGCTGCCAACATGAAGAGGATAGTGTCCATGAGTGACTTGAAATTGTCTGGAATGAAGTCACATAACTGCCATGTTCTAATGACTCAGATGATTCCCATTGCAATAAGGAGTATATTGCCTCCGGACGTCCGACGAACCATCACAAGGCTGAGCTTGTTCTTCAATGCAATCCATCAGAAAGTCATCGATCCTGATACTCTTGATTCGCTACATAACGAAGCAGTAAGAATTATATGTGATCTCGAGATATATTTCCCCCCATCCTTCTTTGATATTATGGTACATCTCATGGTTCATCTTGTTTGGGAAATTAAGTTATGTGGCCCGGTGTTTCTACATTACATGTATCCGTTCAAGAGGTACATGGGGATTCTAAAGTCATATGTACGCAACCGATATCGTCCTGAGGCTAGCATTGTCGAAGGGTATGCAACAGAGGAGGTGATCGAATTCTGCATTGATTACATGTCGCAAGTTGACCCCATAGGTGTGCCCGTATCCCATCATGAGGGTAGGCTGTATGGTACGGGCACACTTGGCAGAAAGCAGATCACACCCAACGGAGACATGTACCGTAAAGCGCACTTCATTATTCTGAATCACATGACGGAGGTGGCCCCTTACAGAGAAGAGCACAAGGGTTTCATACACCGCTAGTACCCAAACAAGATGGAGGCTTGGATAAAAAAGGAGCATAACCGTTGTTTCAATGATTGGTTCAAGGCACGATTTACCGAAACACAGTGTTCTGATCTACTCTTATGGCTAGCAAAGGGACCAAGATACACGGTGGTGACGTGGCAAGGATATGACATAAATGGGTACACATTCTACACGATATCTCAAGATAGGAAGAGCACAGTGCAGAACAGCGGTGTTCGTATAGATGCATATGAGGAGGAGCACAACCAAGGCCTAGTAACCCAACGCAAGAGCTCGTTCAATGGTTTCATTGAGGAGATCTGGGAACTGGACTATGTGATTTTTAAAATAACCCTTTTTCGGTGCAAATGGGTCCAAAGTGGAGGGGTTAAGAAATCTGATAAGTTTGGTTTGACTATCGTTGACCTTGCCCGAGTAGGATATAGAGATGACCCTTTTGTCCTCGCAACCCAAGTTTTATAGGTCTTCTATGTCATAGATCCTGCTGATAAGAACAAAAATGTTGTTCTTAGTGGGAAAAGAAGAATCGTTGGAGTCGAGAATGTGGTGGACGAGGAGGATTACAACCAATTCGATGAAATACTTCCATTACATTATGAAACCGACCCAAAATCAAGTGAAATGGCCAATGCAACCACCTATGTGCGCAACGATCATCAAGAAGGGCTGATCGTTGAGGACTGATTGTACTTTTTATTTGTATCTTATATTTGGGTTATGTAATCCCATTTTGTAATGTAATCCTATTATAGAATGTATAATGTAATCCAATATAATCCTATTATATAGTCCTAATATAATCCTATTATCTAGCCCTAATATAGTCCTATTACATAGCCCTAATATAGACCTATTATATATAATCCTATTATCCTATTATAATCCTATTATATAGTCCTATTATAATCCTATTTTATAGCCCTAATATAGTCCTATTATTATCCTATATAGTCCTGTATAGTTCTATTATATAGCACTAATATAGATATCACTGGCGGTTATCTCGTGAGCTGCCAATGATGGTCTACTACCACTGGCGGTTATCTCGTGAGCCGCCAGTGATGGTCTACTACCACTGGCGGTTATCACGTGAACCGCCAGTGATGGTTTTCTTACACTGGCGGTTATAACTTGAGCCGCCAGTGGTAGATACCACTATATATATATACCCTAGCCGCGCGATACCCCAAATTTTCACAAGTCCCGCGCGCGCACCCTCGTTGCCGAGCCCTAGCCGCCGCCATCTCATCTGTGTCCTCGTCGCTGAGCCCTCGTCGCCATCGCCCTCTCGTCTGCGGCCTCGTCGTCAAGCCCTCGTCGCCGTTGCCCTCTCGTCTGCGTCCTCGTCATCGAGCCCTCATTGCCATCACCCTCTCATCTACATCCTCATCACCGAGCCCTCGTCGCCGTGCCCTCGTCGCGTCCTCCCTCGTCGTCGCCCTCGTCGCCGCCGCCCTTGTCGCTGAGCAGATGGCATCCTCGACGTCTGCATCCGCCGGCTCCGGCGCCACGCCCTCTACCTGCTCGCCCTCAAGGTCAGCACTTCTCATTTTAGTGTGGATTCAAATTCAAATAGGAATATAAATATTTGGAGAGTAGCATTAATGCAAAGAAAAGATATAGCTTCACCAATGAAAGTATCAAACTATACTATTGATTAGATAATTGTTTGCCCTACTTAAACAAAGATACACATAATCAAATGTTAGTTCACCAATGGATCTGTTCAACTTGATCCAAAATTTCATGACGACGCCAAGAATTTGGAGCAATTGGTTCCTTTGAGGACTACTGCAGCTTCATTCCATCGATAGCTCTGTTGTTAATATTCGATTATATATTGGTGACAAACAATGGGCTATTTCAATTTGGTATCTTTTGTCTGTTCAGCTAGCTTATTCTTTCCTTACATTCTTCAGTTGAACAAAATAATAGTAAAATATGAACTTTAGTGGGTCTTGGTATATTTTTTGAGAGTTCAGGTTTACACAAACGTGTACAATATACAAACTTGCACTCTTCAGCTCATATAGTTATGGATACTGTTTAGGCATTTTTTGTTGTCCAATAATGATTGTCGATGCAAGATTGTCTTTTCCTTGTATGCAAGTGGCAGCCTGACTTCATTCAAAATAATACAAATCAGAGTTATAGCGAAGCATTGTAACTTAGAAAGGTTCTTCAATTACAAAAACAAAAATGTAGGTTCATTTCCATGGCTATGGCTGATTGGTCCTGCTTTTGCACCGGCATCGTTTCGATGCTCGACTTTGTTGTGCTTACACCTAGTTCCACTTCCACGCTTACTGCATCATGCTTGTATATTCTTATTTGTGACATGCTTTTACAAGAGGGCTGCTTTTTTCTTATTGTTAGGTAATTTTTAGGGGAGAATTTTTTTCTATCAAATAAGATGAGTTTGTTGGATGTTAGAGTTTTTAGTGGTAAATTTTTTTCCTTTAGAGATAATAACATAAGATAGTTTGTTACCACATTAGGTCATTCACCACTTATCAATAACACACGTACTTTTTGGCCTCTAGAGTCCGTTACCAATATAGGTCTATAGGATAATACGGATCAAACTCATATTGATTACGTACAGATAGCTTAACAGATGTCACACATGTAAAGAAAAGTGCTATATTATGCCAAGTATTACAAATAATGGCAAAGTTAATTACTTCTCTTGTATGTTGGAAGGCTAAATTGCCTGGTGTTCTCTTGTATGTAGAATGGACCCTGAGGCCACCCCTCAAGCGGGGACCGCGCCCGAGGCCACCCCAGCTATGAAGAGAAGGGTTAGCAGAGGGCCAAGAAAGCTCAAGGCCGATGTCGTTCATACCATCACAGAGGTCCGGACAGGAGGTATACTAGTCCTTCCCACGAAAGCTGCATCAGCATATTGAACAATGTGCGGGGTGGTGGCTAGGGCATGAGTCCCATGCACCACCAACACCTGGAAGGACCTCACTGCTCAAGAAAGGGACCAACTATGGGAGAAGCTCAAACGGTCATTTCAATTCCCCAAAGACTCTCTTCCTGAGGTGCGGAAGAACACTCTGAAGCGCATGGGAATCGCCTAGAAGAACTGGAAGGTGGATCTTGTCAAGGATTTCGTCAATGAGGAAAAGACCTCGTTTCAGAAGTACCCTTTCATTACGAATGAGGTGTGGGAGGTGTTCAAGAGGATGAAGACAACGAAGGAGTTCAAGGAGTCCTCCATCAAACACAAGACCATTTAGGCCAAGAACACCCACCCCACAGACTCAGCACCGCTGGATATGCGGAAAAAGAACGCGAGTGGGAGCTGGCCGACTGCCCCAGTGAGCAATCTGAAGCCGCCACAAGCCTCACCAACAAGCGTGCTGACCGCTGGATCAGGGCTAGGGTCAAAGTCACATCGACGGGGCCAGTTTTCTCCACGCCCGAGACTGCTGAGGTGGTTCAAAAGCTGGTAAGTGCACAATGAACCTTACAATGTTTACTTTCGTAACACCCCAATTACAATTTCTCCACATATTGCAGATTGAGTATGACACGCAAGCATCGCAAGGCTCCTTTGTCGAAAACAGGGAGCGAGACATCATAACTGAGGCCCTAGGAAACAAGGAGCACCCAAGCGGTACGCGGGGCAACGGGGTCTTCGTTACCTGGAAGGAGGGGTTCCCCAATGACTATCTCTACTACAAGAAAAAGAAATGTGTACATAACTTAGAGGATGAAATTTAAAATAGGGTACACGCAGAAGCTGAGAAGATACGAGCAGAATGGGAGCCTCGGGTACAACAGTTGGAGGAACTCGTAAAGAATAGACCCGAAGCCAACTCTAATACACAAGCTCTCGATTGCACCCCTCCATTTAAAAGCAGCTGCGCTTCTGCACCTTCACCCGATAAGGCTGGCCCAACGAAATACCCAGTGGACGACATCAAGGAGATTACCCATTGCTTACTCCAAGTTTCGTATAGCGCCGGTGTTTTACTCGAGGTGGTCCAGGGTGTGGTGTACCCCTGCATTTCGGGGATGAAGGTTCATGGTGCGGACTTGGCGGCGGGGTACACGAAGGTCCAGGTAGACGCTGTTATGGACAACACCGCAGTGAAGATCCCACTTGTGAATCCCCCCAATGATGAAATCATAACAGTTGGGGATATTGTCCATAGTTTCGTCCATTGGCCCAAGAAGGATATTACTCTTCTACCAAATCTTGAAGAAATTGAGACCGGCGGCGTTGGACCCATAGATCTGATCCGTAACGATGAAGAGGAGAGAACGAAGAAAGCCATGTCTGTGGCAGCCCCTCAATCTTTGAAGACAAGCTCACAAAGCAATAAGCGTGCTGCGTCCTCACCACCAGTACGCTATTGCTCCCCAGAGAAAGGAAAACGAATCGTCCGTCAATCTTCAGCGCCTAAGAGGAAGATTCGCTGGGCGTAGAAAGGAAAAAAATTTCAGATGGGAGAACCATTGCATACCCTTGCCGCATTAAAAGACATGGGTGCGGCCTGCCAGAACCTACATGATTATTACCTCGGGAACTCACGCCTTCCCGTGAAGGAACGATCATCCAGTATCGTGGGTAAGGTGAAGGGCAAGTATTTCCTAGACGATAACGATAGTTATCTTACCATAACCTTTGAGGACCTGTGGTATATGTTTCAATTGCAGGAGTTGGATGCCTCTCTCATCCGCTGCTTTGTAGTGTAAGTGTATACAAGTCTTGCGCATTGTCAGTGTATATTTCTTATCCACTTATACACTGATCACATATATCTTACTTTTCAGCTAAATGTACCTAGTTGCCAAACAAGGTCAAGTCCAGGCCGGTTTTCTTGACCCTGGCATTGTTACCCAGGACAACATAAAGGCGGATAGAAAGAATACCTAGCAATACCTGAAGAGGGCCCTGACTAAAGGACAGGACAAAGCATACTTCTTGTTGCCCTTTAATAAAAATTTTCATTGGATCTTGCTGCTCATAGAACCTAGTGAAAACAAGGTTATCTACCTCGACTCGTTGAGGATGAGCCCCACACACGAGTGGAAAGATTTAAAAGGTCTACTCAATACGGTGTTCAAGAGTTATGTCAAGGGTGGGGGCAGGCACAATACTGCGATGGGCATGGAACTTAGGCATATAGAGAAATTTCCTGTAAGTGTCTATTCACACTTTTCCTCATAATAAAATGGAAATTTTTTTAGTGCCTGCCCCACTGATTATTGTGTCTTGTCATCTTTATACTTTCTTATGTAGTGCTACCAGCAGCCCGGAGGCCATGTTTGCGGCTTCTATGTTGCGCGACATATGCGAATCATTCTAGGGTTACGACCAAATGAAGATCTGAACATTGGAGATACAAATATCGATTTCAATTCTTTTGCAGACATTAGAGATAGTTTGGCTACGTTTATTAATACCCAAGTTATTGACCCAAATGGTCGTATAAACAGTGGACGCCTATAGTTAACTATAACAGACATATTGTATGATGTGCATGCATGTCCTGTAATAACTTGGTTATATTAATATATGATATGTTCCTTTGAATTTGATGTTGTTCTTATTTAAATGAAATCTAGATGTATATGGATGAAATCTGGATGTTTATTGATATATATGTATATGGATGAAATTATTTTTTGGATGTATATGTATATGGATGAATTATGGATGTGTATGGATGAATTCTAGATGTGTATGGATGAATTCTAGATGTATATGTATTTTTTGGATGTATATGTATATGGATGAATATGGATGTTTATTCTGAATTCTGGATGTATATGGATGAATATGGATGTTTATTCTGAATTCTGGATGAAATCTGGATGTTTATTGATGTATATGTATACGGATGAATTCTGGATGTGTATGGATGAAATTATTTTTTTGACCCTGGAAGAGATATAACCGCCAGTGATATGCACCGTCACTGGCGGTTCCAGCTAAAAACCGCCGGTGAAGGTTTACATATCGCCGGCGGTTTTGATTTAAACTGCCAGTGAAAATCTGTTATCACCGGTGGTTATCACGATAACCGCCGTGAAATTATTAATATCACGGGCGGTTCTGTTACGAACCACCAGTGATAATTTATATCACTGGCGGTTCCGCACCCGCCAGTGAAAATCCCCGATTATCATTGTCACATAATCACTGTCGGTTCGAAAACCGCCAGTGATGTGAGTTCAGAACAGGCAGTGATGATGTATTCCGCACTAGTGGTGTAACCTCCATGCACAATAGTGTGAATAAGCAGAGTTTCTGCCTTTTCCTTTAAAGAAGGCATATGCTTTGCCAAAGACTAAATTTATAAGAATATTCTGCGATAGAAGCCGGTCCTCCCTATGGCCTGTGCATATAGTCATGTTGTGTACATACTTCTTGTGTACTACTCCCTCGGTTCCCAAAAATTTAAAGTTTTAGACATTGACACGGTCTTCAAAATACATTTTTGACTACTAATTATTATTGTAATTTATTTATAAAATCCGTAAAAGTTATGATATTATGGAAGTGTTTTTCGAGACAAATCTAAATGTATGATTTTCATGTGTCCGATCGAAATAGTTCAAAATATTTTTATAGCTAAAGTTTTAAAATTTTGACTTAGACAAGTCTAAAACATTATGTTTTCGGAAACCAATCATACATGTGCCCGATCTAAATAGTTCAAAATATTTTTATAGCTAAAGTTTTAAAATTTTGACTTAAACATGTCTAAAGCATTATGTTTTCAGGAACCGGAGGGAGTAATTGCCTAAGCACATATCGGGACTCTATTCGAAGTGTTCAAACAAAATAATTAAGGTGACCCATATATATGCCCAAAATTAATAATGCATCTCAGGATCGACAGGACCGGCCAGTCCCGTTCAGCATTCCCAATTAACCTCATGACTCCTGGGATATACGAGTACGTCCAAGGCAAATTCTTTTTTCTTTATAGAAATACTACGGAATGTTAATATCATTTTAATATATAGCGAGCATCATCAAGTATTATGGATTTAATTGGTACTAGCAAGGATCACATACTATAATTTGGTATCACGGAGAATCATGGTGTTTTCACACTTCATGGTTCTCTTAATTTATAGATCGTTTTCTCTTGTCCTGCCGCTGAAATTAAACTGCCCCGACTTTGAACCCATCGGATATGACTAATCGCACCCAACTATCAATCGATTCGAAATACACGCTTCTTGTATCTATGTGTGTGCTTCCAATAACACAAAAAGAAATGAGTCGATGGTACGTACGCGAGAAATTAATGAACTCGACCGACTTCCCGGAGTCGCATCCGGCGGCGTATCTTCTCCGCCGTTCAGCCTCCGTCGAGCGCCGACGCAACCGCATGCACCAGCTGCGCGAAGACGGCGTGCTCTTCTTTCCTCCGCGCCTATAAGTACCCGCATGCCATTGCTCACCGCGCTATTGTACTGTAGCTGATCGGTGTGGACGACGCCAAGATGAGCAGCTCGCACGCCAAACTACTCCTCCTCACGCGCCTCCCTCTTCTCCTCCTCGTCTACTCGCCGTGGCTCTTCTCCGACGTGACGAGCTCCTCTCCTGTGGCGCCGCCTATCCGGGCGGTGAACCTGGGCGGCTGGCTCGTCACGGAGGGCTGGATGATGCCCTCCCTCTTCGACGGCATCCCCAACAAGGACCTCCTGGTACGTGTGTGTACGTTCGAGTAGCCCAGCTACAGTTGGCAACAACAAGTCATGCGTGTGCAGGACGGCACCCAGCTGCAGTTCAAGTCGGTCACCCAGAGCAGGTACCTCGCCGCAGAGCAGGGCGGCGGCGCCGCCATCGTGGCCGACCGGGCGCAGGCCTCCAGCTGGGAGACCTTCAAGCTGTGGAGGATGAACGAGACGACTTTTAACATCAGGGTGGCGAACGGGCAGTTCGTGGGCGTCGACGGCAGTGGCACCGTCGTCGCGAAGGCGACGACGCCGGGGCCGTCAGAGACGTTCCAGATCGTGCGGCGTGACAGCGACAAGAGCAGGGTGCGCATCAGGGCGCCAAATGGCCAGTTCCTGCAGGTAATATCATAGCTAACTTGCACACGTGTACTTGAAATGGCATGAACAGTGCTGCCATTTATACCGGCGCATGCAAACCATAAAGATCTTAATTAAAATCTTTTGTTTAAAATTATCCCCGATTATCGTTCATAAAAATCGTTTATTAACTTGCCTTATCGGTCCGTATCGTTTATTAACTTGTCAAAATTGCCATTAGATGACAGCATAACTCAATGTGAGCTTGTCTAAATCTGAATGATTACAAGGGGAAGAAACACTTGCATTCCTGCAAAATTATTCTTAGGTAGCTCCTTTCTTGTAATGAATTATTTCTTACAAGAAGGGAGATCTCCCAAATATTGATAATTCAGGATTGACCACTCAGTTGTCACTGACATATGGCCTTATGAACTACATGTCATTAGCACGAGAAGTGGCAAATCCTGAATTACCAATCTTTGGAGTGGCAAACCTTGAATATCTTTTACATTCTTAAGATTAGGTATGAAAATGATATGTGCAGATTCACTTGAAAGTACTTCCATAGTACTATAATTTTACTAGGTTTGATTAATATATTGCAATAGTAATTAGTAATTAAATTTACATTTTTGAGACTGCGTCAATGTCCAAATTAGCAATGAGTATTTCTGACCGAAAGGCAGTAATAGATTAGTAGTCATAAATTGATTCTTTGCTAAGTACTAAATATAAGTTTTTGTTATATTTTTTTTTTGATATTTCTAACCTCTACATCACGAGATATACACAACCTGTTACAAAAGTTCAATCAATTCAAAATTAGACTAAAAACAACCTATATAAAGTTTGATTTAAAATTAAATCGGCATTAAGCCTAATATTAAATCTCTATCCATCATTAACGAAGAACACATGACTACCACTTCCAAATATTGACATGCCTTGAGTATCTCCTCGTCTTCCTTTGGTATAGTAATGTCCAATAACACAACTAATAAGCTCCCCACTTTCTGTTATATATAGACACATATTCATTACAATGAGTAGTGTTGTAAAACACAAGAGCTATCTAGGCACTCAGCACCATCCAACCTTGTCGCATTTTCCGTTATATATAGGCACATATTCGTTACAATAAGTAGTGTTGTAAAACACGAGAGCTGTCTAGCTGGCACTTAGCACCGTCCAACCTTGTCGATTTGGACCTAGGTGATCGACCCTCCTAAGGGGAACTTGATCGGTCCTAGGTGGCATGAAAAATCCTAGGCGGTGTGATTCCTTATTGGGGTGGTACCCTTGCTTATTTGATGCTACCATCGCTGAGCCTGGGAGAGCCCTCATTGCCATCCCCGAGCCCTATGTATGACTACAGATAGCTTATATGTTACGGTTCTAATTACCAATTACCAGTTCGTATAATGACTCGGAACATATAATTTGTATATTTGTGCCAGTGATAATTAGCACCGGCACATATATAGTTTTTGCCGTGTGTCCACTGAAGAACTACATCATTCCGTATTCATATATGTGGTTGGTAATTACAACCGAGACACAATGTTTCATCCCCCGAAACGTTTCGCGGAAAAATTTTCCTAGTACATGATCTAAATAATTTATTTTGATCATCTCAGATCTAGCCCCCATTCGCAAAAAACTTACCTTCCCGGTCTCTCGATCTCCGCCTCTATCTCCAACTTCCTATTTCTTCCTTGATCCTCCGTTTGATCTCCAACTCCTCCGGTGCCGCTGCCATGGTCCAATCACTAGCGTCTTCGTTGTTGTGCCCGCTATCCAACGTCGTTGCCCTATTCACCCACCTTGCCACCACTGGCCTTGCCATGGTCGCCATCGCTAAGGGAGGAGCCCACGAGGAGACCCGCGAGGATAAGACCTGCAAGGATAAGCCGACGCCCAAGCGGCAGTGCCAGTGGGCCACATGTCGCCTCCGTCCTCAGCAGGTTTGGTGTGCGGCCCCACCGCCAATGCCCCAAAGGAGGAGGAGGACCCAGAGGATGACAATTAGGAGCCTACCCCTATGTCGGTGGTGGAGTCGTCATTGTCAGACTTGGATGGATGGATGCGAGGGTCCGACGGCGAGCCACCTCCGACAACCCCTCGGACAGCCTCGTCGTGCCCTTCAATGGCGACAATGGTGGCGGTTCCTCCCACGCGAGGATGAGGCAGAGTTTGACGTGACAACAAGATCTAGATGTAGATCTCTACGGTAGTACTATAACTAGCTAGTAGCTAGCCTAGTATCACCGGTAGTGCTAGCTAGACTAGCAAATTAAAAAATTTCTAAAATAGATTTGTGTTGGTTCTATCCATAAACCGGTATAGAGAATTTGTCATCTGTGTCGGTTCTAAATTAGCCACAGATGACTAGACACATCAGTGCCTATTATTTTGTGCCGGTTCATAAACCGAACAAAACACGGTTTGGAACTGGCACTGATGACGTGTTCTGTACTAGTGTGGGTTGGTGGATCTGTCTTCTCCATTGTCGAGCCTGGTTACCCTCGTAGCAGCATCATGTTTGAAAGGATACAGGTGGGGAGGAGAAGCTAAAGTGAATAACAACATCACATTCGAGAGGAGAGTGAGGGAGAAGAGAAACCTTTGACCTAGTGGACTGGAGTTGCTCATTTTGGACCGTGATTGGCAGCCTCTGATGGCCTACATAGTGATCTAAACCAGCTACTAGATTTCACCACTCCTAGCCACCACTAGTTAGACCTCTCCTCCCTCTTCCTATTCTCATTACTCCTTGTCCCACTCCTCTATCTTCTCCTTCCCATCCCCTTTTCCTTCCTAGCAGTGTTATGTTCGGCCGCTTATAGAGGTCTCCTTGGTGCCGTTTAGATAGGCTATGTGCTAAGTGGTGGTCTGCTGCCCGACTAGCGTCTAGCGTTTTTTTGCAATACTGATATTGAGAACAAATATGTCATTTTTTTCTTATATAGAAACCAATAAACACTAGTAATTCTCCTAAATGTCTCAATTTCTTCAATTTCTTAACCTGCAGGAACACTGGAACACATATATAAATGAGAGCGACTTCAGTTTCATGTCATCAAGCGGACTAAACGCGGTGAGAATCCCAGTAGGTTGGTGGATTGCCAGTGGCCCTAACCCTCCTGCTCCTTTCATTGGAGGCTCTCTACAGGCCTTGGATAATGCATTCATATGGGCAGCGTAAGTATATGCTCTTTTCAGGTTAATTAACAAGATGTCCACTAAGAGCATGATTTCTCATACAACAATTAGATATATTAATTGATTGCACTTTACAAATAATAACGGGTTATTAACGTACATGTGTTATATATTTTGTACGCAGGAAATATAACATGGGTGTCATCGTGGACCTACACGCTGCACCAGGGTCACAAAATCCGTGGGAGCACAGCGCCTCCAGAGATGGCTCGCAGGAGTGGGGCACCACTGACTCCAGTGTATCACAAACCGTACAAGTTATTGATTTCCTTGCGTCCAGGTCATATCTTCAAGTTTGATCCACATCCTCATCTTAAACCAACATTTAAAAAATTATGCAATTATCATCTCTCTACCTTGTTTTCACCTCAATTAATCTACAGATACGCGAACAGCCCAAGCCTACTGGCAGTCGAGCTACTGAATGAGCCACTGGCACCCGGAGTGTCCGTAGATACTGTAGAAAAATACTACCAGAGCGCCTACAATGTGGTGCGTAAATACACAACAAAGGCTTATGTGATCATGTCAAATCGGATAGCCGGGAGCCCGACCGAGCTTCTCCAGTTTGCTAGCGGTTTCTCTAGTGCTGTCATTGATGTGCACTACTACAACCTCTTCGACAACAAGTTCAACGGCCTAACTGTGCAACAAAACATCGATTATGTGAAAACCAACCGCTCCTCTGACATCAATGCCATCACAAGGCAAAATGGTCCACTCATCTTTGTGGGTAAGTGACAAGTGGCTCCAACACTTTTGGTTAGTTTCATCGTCTTTTTTTATAGAAAGGTTACCTTCATCTTAATTCCTACGTTTCGAAATCTACATGAACATATTGAGAACTTTTTAAAATGCTCTGTCCAGGGATTTCATAATCCTTGTTTGGGGGAGGGGGAAGAGGTCGGCAGTGTCGATTATCAGCTTTATTGGCCAATTTTTTTAAATATAAAAGTTTGAATTAAAGAAAAATCATTCAAAAATTTTAATTTAATTATCAAAAACAGGCAAAATATATTTGAATTTGGAAAAATTAATTCAAAACCAGTATTCTTTTCCTTCATCAGGAAATTAAAAATCATGAGTGCGGAATGACCAGATCCCTAGCTATACATGGCTACACGTAAATAACGCATGTACTAATGTGATGTAATATCGTGTAGGAGAGTGGGTGGCGGAGTGGGCCGTGCAGGGCGCATCCAAGGGAGACTATCAGAGGTTTGCACAGGCTCAGCTAGACGTGTACGGGCGCGCAACCTTCGGATGGGCCTACTGGGCACTCAAGAACGTCAATGACCACTGGAGCATGGAGTGGATGATCAGGAATGGATACATCTCCTTGAAAAACTAAGGATAAATGGATGATGCCATGCCATGTTTCTAGCTATAGCTACTAGTTGCCATGAACTAGAATAAGACTAATAAGGCAGGATTGCTGGATATATAGGTGTAGCTGTCGAAGCATGTGTACACCCATCAATCCGATATATATCAACCAATAAGAGAGGGACGAAAACAATATCCCTGGAATAATTGGAGTCCAGCAGTTGGCTTTCCCTTTTATGAAGATGAATATATTGAATTCTACAACTTAAGGGCTTGTTTGGAAGGATAGGGATTGAAACCCAGGGATAAAAATCCCAAGGGGGGATTTTCATGCCATTTGAAAACCCAGGGCAAAAAACCACCTCCGGGAATTAAATCCCTGGCCCTGTTTTGTTTGGAGAGAGCAGGGATAAAAATCCCGATCATCCAAAAAATTTCAGAAATTTCCTGCAAGATCTGTAGTGCAATCACAATCACAAAGGGCACATACATAATTATTATAATCTATCCACAATCACAAAGGACACAAGCAAAATTACGCCAAAGGATAAAGTCACAAAGGGCACAAGCACAAGCACAAGCAAAATTATAATCTGTACACAATCACAAAGGGCATAAGCACAAAGGGCAGAATCAGAAAGGATAAATGTACAGCTGAAGTACATGATAGGACTTCAAAATTCATATTTCGATGCAATATCACATACGTAAATTGCAAGTGGAAAAAGTTCCCTCAATCACTACAATTCGCATATTGCAAGCCATTGCACATAAAACAGAGAAAGATCCAATTACATCGGAGGCTAAAGCTACTTCTTTAGTTCCCTGACATGGTATAGGTCAACAATCTGGTTTTGCCACACATTTGGAGCATCAAATCTAGGTTTGCCAACAATCTTGCTTTCACATTCAACCACACCAATTCCGACTCAGCTGTTGTTGTTGGATCAAATGCCTGTTAATATAAAAGAACAATAAATCATTAAGTTAAATGTTGTAATCCTGCCGGTAATTAACAAAAGAAACAACCTAACACTTCACAGTTCCTACTTGCAAGGAGCAAATTAAACATGGAGACCAATTTATAGCATTAACAACATGCGGATTAAACTACCACACTTCACTTTGCCAAGAAATATCATAGATCAAGATCAAGAAATATCTATGTTAGTCTTGTGTTGAATCACATGACATGGTATGTATTAATCAAACGTAGCAAACAAAATAAGAAGAGCATCAGGCCACAAGCACGCTAAAACAGTAAAAAAATATCATCATATATCACAAAACTATTGGTACTATACACATACTTGGTCTACCAATTCTACTGTCAAAAACTATGTACATTGGCCTTTATGTCCAAGATACATTAGCCTTCTCTGCAGCAAAGAATATCACAGTATGTGAGAGTTCCAGTGAAACATACTAGTGCTTGTTTCAACAGTCGATACTAGTCCTAATCACAATCAGTATACTTATCATAATCATCTAATCACAATGATAGTGCTTGTTTCAACAGTCAATCACATGCAAACATTATGAAGAACACTATGAACATTGGACCAAACACCACATTTTCCCACCAAAAGCCAGATAATAAGTATAAGAATCTTGAGAACAGAAAGGGGAAAAGGTCCCAGGTTTAGCTCAAATGTTGACTCCAGACGCGGTAGCTCACCTGCAGCCGGCGGCAATGGTGGCGAGGCTGGCGGTGCTGAAGCTGGGAACAGAGACAGTTGTGGGAACCGAAGGAGGAGGAGGTGGAGTTTAGATCTGATGGAATTGACGGAGGTCACCGGCGAGGATGAAACTGACCACCTCGACGGTCTCCTTGGTGGATGGGGAGATGAGGCGACTGCGGGGACCGAAGGAGGAAGCGGCGGAGTTCAGATCTAATCACCTCGATGGTCTCCTCGGTGGATCGGCGGGTCACCTCCTCCTTGGTGCTGGCCTCCTCGGCGAAGGCAACTAGTAACGGCGGTGACGACAGGGGTGGGTGGAGCCGGTGCAGAGGAACGGGAGAGACCTAGGCGGAGGTGGAGGCGAGGCGGAGGCGGAGGCGGAGGCCGATGCGGAGGCGAGGAGGAGGTGGAGTCCGATGCGGAGGCGAGGCGGAGGCCGATGAGGAGGCGGAGGCGAAGGCGAGGCGGAGGCGACGGAGAGGGTGGAGCCGGTGCGGAGGAACGGGAGAGACCTAGGCGGAGACAGAGGCGAGGCGGAGGCAGAGGCCGATGCGGAGGCGAGGAGGAGGTGGAGTCCGATGCGGAGGCGAGGAGGAGGTGGAGTCCGATGCGGAGGTGAGGCGGAGGCCGATGAGGAGGCGGAGGCGAAGGCGAGGCGGAGGCGACGGGGAGGGTAAGCCCGAGCCTCTCGGCCGAGGACGCAATCCCCGTGGAAATGGCCGGGATGGACTGGGAAATTCCCCTCCCCGTGGGCTTCCAAACGGGCCACCAAAGTAGCCCGTGGAAATTATCCGCGCGAGCCTTTTTTCCTGGGATCAGACCGGGATCCCGGCGGGAAATTGGGCTTCCAAACGGGCCCTAATGGTGTTTTCTTATACGCAACTTGTTGCTACAAGCAGATTATTTTAGGAAGCACACATTCGAATCGTCGAGATGCATGTGCATGTGAAAGCATGGAAAAATGTTGTCATGTATATGCAATGGACACTTTTTACTGTGGAAAGGTAAATGACCCTCTGAAAGATATGAACCGGTTATCTAGAAAGAGGCATTTTATGGAGAGAAAATTTGTTATAAACATGGATAATTTCATATATAACTATTCAATACGAAGCCCTTCTGCTTACAAACCTTCCATTTTTTTCAGTGGTCCTGCATTTTTTAGTTTATCTTGGTTATACTCCTTCCGTTCCAAAATATAAAGCGTGCATGTATTTGAAAAAGTCAATGTTTGGAACTTTTGATTAATAATTAAGCTAAAAACATATATGATTAGTGTTATGCATGTGATATAGTTAGATTCGTATTTGAAAGTACTTTGATATGATGTTAATTTTGTAGTTAATGATATATTGTGAAAGAAATTAATTATGGTCAAAGTTCTACGTTGGAAACCGCGTCAAAAACTTATATGTCTTATATTTTAGAACGGAGGGAGTATTATTATTGGGCTGAGCTCCCACGTGAGTGTTACATAAATGACGCAATACTGCACCTACAAGAATTAAAACCACCTCAGGATAGGGGGTGTCTATTTGCCTGGTTCTTTTTAGCTAAAAAGCTGTTGTGGATTATAATTTCAAAAATTGTGGGTTCTTCATAGGTTTGGATCGGGAGGGTGCCATGGCTTACAAAATTGTCAAAAAAAAGGTTTAGAGAGGTTCGAGAAGAATCACTCGGATCATTAAAAAAGGCTACAAATCACCAAAGCATTTGACTTTACAAAACTAACAAATGTGGCATTTAGGTGAAGCAAGTACAGAGGTGTAAGCCTGCGAGAATTGAGCTTACTGCAAATTTTGGTATTTTTCTTTCTCTTCACACCATGACTGGATCTGGGCTTATTTGGAATTAATGCTTGTCCTTTCATATACAGCGTGAGTAAGAAATTCACCTCTCTTATGTAAATGAAATCATTTTGTGGAAAACGTGCTCTTTCGAGTTGCTTTATTCTATTTCTTGGCTGCTTTATCACCTTCACGGCCACATGAACCAAATTGAACCATCTTTGCAAAATATATCTCAAATTTAAAAAACTACTTCAAATTTATAGTTTTGAAGTAATCACCAATTCGTCAGGCGGTTGAAGGACCATATGACGCTGAACTGGTATATATATATTCAATGTCGCACGTTCTAATAGGCAATTAAGAGGTGGTTAGACCAGAGGCGCTTTGATCGCCATCAAGATTAATGCTTGCACTAGCTCAAAGGTGTTCACAAGGTGAAGACAAAGATATTTTGATTCTTTGCCAAATAACAGGAAAGATCATAAACATAAACCGTGGAGATTTGGGAAGGGTAGTTTAGGTCATGGAGGAGCTAATTAAGGAGATCATGAAGATCAAGTCTTAGTGGAAGCGGGCTTTTGTCCTTTGAAAAGCATGAGCAAATCTTGTTTTGAGTTAAGAACCCATTATATTTTTGGGTTTACGGGTTTGCTCCATGGTTACATACCTTTAGGTTTTGTGAGGCATGGACGTAGATTCATATAAGAGTGCTTCCCTTCCACCCCAGGTGTGAGTTCATGGGTGTGGGGGTTTTTGTTAAGTTGGTGTGCCCTAGGGGATCTTGCATGTCCTCGTGAAGGGAAAATGTTCACCGATCTCAAGAAATATTTCATTTCTAGCAGTATAATTAATTCGTCTCGAGTCCTTAACCACTAAGACTAGCTTAGAATGTTAATCTTTTTCTCAAATCCTACATAAATTAAAGAGATCTGGTATCACCTGATGGTTTCTTCGTTCTATGTCATCACAATTGCCCAATTATTATCTCGTATGTCATTGGAAAAACTTTTTATTTTTGTTTAAACTGTGTAAACATTTCAAAAATCCTCAAAAATCACAGAGTTGTCAATTATGCAACAATTTGAATGTGCATATTTTTCATTTTTTTTAAGACCAATCTTTTTTATGTTAAAAAATGCTTTAAATGTAAATTTAATATAAAAACTTTCACAAAAATACTAAAAAAAAAATAGAATGAAATATTGCATATTTGATAACACTTTGATTTTTTGAGGATATTTTTATGATTATAGAATTTAAACAAAGAAGATAAGTTTTCTCAATGGTATATAGAGCAATAATTGAGCAATTATGATGTCAAATAGGGAAGAGACCACTGAGCGATGGCATGTAGGAAAAATCGGGCTCTATTGTAGCAATATATAAAAAATTTCTTGTAAATTAAACGATTCGCCACATATTCTTGTGAAATTCATGTATTCTAACCGGCCATAGCAGAGAGCATGGTTCATCCTACCAAACAGACCTAAAAAACCGACAATGGGTCGATTTAGGTTTTCACGGTTAGCCACTCGAAAACAGAAAAATCGCTCACAAATAAGACAATTTCGAAATAAAAAAATTAAATTTGGGCATCGGTATTGCTCAGTTTGTAAAATGGTTAGTCGACTGGTTTCTTGACTAACAGCTCAGGTTTAGCGGTTATCCGACGGGTGTGTTGCAGAAAAATATAAAAACTCATCATGCATTGTAAAAATAATTTAAATTTTTTTAAAAATTTCATAAAATTGTTAGAAAATCTAGAAAAATCCATAAAATAGGTGGAAAATTGCTATCAAAATTCTAAGAAATTTTTTGGCATGACCTTTGATATATTTTATAGAGAAAATTACACGGTTGTCCCTCGAACTTATACCAAAGTCTCACTTAGCCCCTAAACTTGAAATTTATTTTCTTAGCCCTTGAACTTTCATGAATCTGTATCCCAACCCCAAAACCATTAGGACTCCTTTTAAATGATGGGGTGGCTTTATATGTATCCACAAAACACTAAGAAGTGTTGCATGTTGCCACTAATTCTTGATGTGGCAAGCCACATCATAATCCAACTCTCTCCCACGCCATTACTTCTCCCTCTCCTTCTCTCTCCCCCCTCTCGATTTCATCTACCTCTCTCAATCTCCCTCCCTGGCCGGCACCGGAGCACCCCTCTGTCAGCCGGACCACGTTCGGATCCCAGGCCATTGGGGTACAGTACTTTTGCAGGCCCAACCAGAGCAACGGGTCGAAGGTCTCTTGGGCCATCTCCCCCCAAAAAGCTAGCTCAATGAGAAGATGCCCCCTCACCCTTATAAACCATACTCAAGCCCTCTCCACAACCAATATGGGACTATATATTACCAACAATCTCCCCCTCACACATTGGGCCGAGACTTGTCCGAGAACCACCTGGGCCACCTAAGCTCTGATACCACTTGTTAGCCGGACCATTACACTTAGCGTGTCCGGACCCCAGACCGTTGGGCTGCAGTACTTTCGTAGGCCCAACTAGAGCAGCAGGCCAAGGCCACTTGGGCCATCTCCCCCCAAAAAGCTAGCTCAATACAGGGGTGCTCCCTTACCCTTATAAACCATGCTTGTGCCCTCCCCACAACCAATGTGGGACTATTCCCAACAATCTCCCCCTCACATTGGGCCAAGATTATCTAGGAACCACCTAGGCTACCTCGGCTCTGATACCACTTGTTAGTCGGACCATGCCCGAACCCCAGGCCGTTAGGCCGCATTACATCGCAGGCCCAACCAGAGCAGCAGGTCGAAGGTCTCTTGGGCCATCTTCTCCTAAAAAGCTAGCTCAATAAGAGGGTACTCCCTCACCCTTATAAACCATACTCAAGCCCTCTTCACAACCAATGTGGGACTATATATTCCCAACACCCTCCTACTCCTCCTTCGCAAGTGGCCCTCCTACTCCCTAGCCAGTTAGAGCCACGTACTTCTGGCTAGACACTACCATGGGCCCTTGCTCCTACCCCGGCACAACTGCTGAGAAGTGATAGGACAATGTAGGGCAGCCTTACCAGAGATAGGGACGATGCGTGGTGGCCATGCTAGGGACAAGGACGACCAAGGACGAGGAGGGCACTATCGGGGCTGGCCAGGGACGGTCGGCCGGGGATGAGGACCGTGCCGACGGCCTAGCCGCACCCTCGGGACAACGAGATCCAAGCAGAGAGGCACCAGAACGAAGAGTTCCGACGGCAGCTCAGACCAAGACGATGAGCATGACGACGGGTCCTGCTTTACCACCATAGCCTAAACCACCTCGTTGTAGCACCGGGACGACGAGCTCTAGCAACAACTCAGACCAGGACGACGAGCAACGAAGCACGGCGTTGCTGCTGCTGCTCGGACAGGGGGGAGGATGCCAGTGCCACCGCTTCTTGGGAGAGAAGGAGAGGAGCGAGGTCACCGCTGCTTGTGGGGGAGGACAGGAGGTCAGCGCCGCCGCTGCTCGAGATGGATGGGAGTGATGCATAAATAGCAGCTCAATCTTCTGATAGGTTATACTTAGCTAAACAAAGACGTTCATGATCTAAGGCTTCCAACCAGTGAGATTGAAACTCTGCAATCGCTGCACCTACGCACCTAACCTTGTCAACTGTTCACACCCGGATGACCTCACCACGAAGGTTTATTGGCTTGTTTCGAGTATTCTTGTCGATCCAAAAGGAATTTTGCAGTGGGACTAGATCTGCTAGAAATTTTATCTCCTAACCTTTCTGTGAAGTGGTAGAACATTAATTGAAAACGGACTTCGTATGTGGCTTGGGGTCCGTTTGAAGTTGAACTGCTCCTAGACAACCGAACTGGACGTGTGGACGAACTGGGCTTCATGTTGGGTTGGCTTGGAGTGTTGGGAGTTGTTGGACCTTGGCCTTAACAAGAGGTAGATCAATATCTTGTGGAACCTCCGGTGTAAACACATTTAGACTTGTAATCCTCTTTGCACAATCTCTTTGCCAGGATAGATTTCAAGAGATGCCGAAAGAGGCTAGAGTCAAGGGTGTTAAGCGCGGAATTTTTTTAAAAATACAACAATTAAAATATTATGCGCAAAAAATATAACACCGAGATGAAATTATAGAAATCACCTCCGGATCCACCACCCCGTGCGGCGTCCGTCACACCACGTGGCGTCCGCCACACCGTGTGGCGGACACGATCCGAGCCATCTACGTGGCAATCCGAGCCATCCACGTTGATTCTTATTATCATTTTTTCTTTTTGATTCTTTTTTCCTCCCGTTGCATGCGCAATTCACGGGCATGCAAATATGCGACGCACCAGAATCAGCCGTGCTGGCCATTCATGTGGTGTCCGCCACACAGTGTGGCAGACGGCACCGGAGCTCGCCATGTGGACGGCTCGGATCGCGTCCGCCACACGGTGTGGCAGACGCCACGTGGTGTGGCGGACGCCGCGTGGGGGACGGACCCGGGGTGATTTCTATAATTGCAGCTGGGTGTTGTATTTTTTATGTATAATATTTTTACTGTTGTATTTTTCAAAAAAAAATTCCTGTTAAGCGCAGCAAGATTAGGGGTGATTGAAGACTAATCTTGTGCGCACATGTCATGTTCCAATAGATTTTATTTAGCTCTCTGTGTATTGTGTGTTTCTTGTAAGCGGTCAGTGGTGTTGGCAATTAATCTTGTTGGTCTAATTAATTGTATTGTGTGTTTCTTGTAAGCGGTCAGTGAAGTTGGCAATTAATCTTGTTGGTCTAATTAATTGCTTGCATAAAGTTAGAAGTTGTAGGTCTGCATGTTTATTTTTTGAGTCAAGTGTATGAGAGAGATGCATGTGTACATGTGTTTGCATGCTGCATGCAGCAAGCCATGCATGGGCTGCGGCTAGGTACGGAGCTTTGGCCAAAGTGCATGTCTCGCATGGTGGAGCAAATAACGTCCATGAGTTGAGCAGCGTCGGCCGAGTCCTCAGGAGAGCATCGACGAGGAGGCGCGCGTGGCCAGAAGATGCGGCAGGTCATGTTGCAAATTGTGCGCAGCTTGGCCGGTGGAATGAGTTTAGCAAATTAGTTAGTTTGTTAGTGTGTTAGCTGGGTCAGTTGCATGCAGGCGACGAGCGGCTTGGAAACCGGACTGTGGTTGGCCGCAAGTTGGTGTTCTCGTCTATTTAATCTCTTTGTAATCAGTCAATTGAGTTAAGAAGAAAACACAGGAAAGGGCACTAGCGTGCGTTGCGCCGAAAGACTCGGCGTCCATTTTTCATCTGTGTTCTTCCGTGTTAGTTAATAGATTAGATCTAAGACTGCTTGTCAGCCAGACCGTTACACTTAGCGCGTCCGGACTACAGATCGTTGGGTTATAGTACACTCACAAGCCCAACCAAAGCAGCGGGCCAAAGTTTCTTGGACCATCTCCCCCATAAAGCTAGCTCAATAAGGGTATGCTCCCTTACCCTTATAAACCATGCTCAAACCTCCCAACTTTCAATGTGGGATTATTCCCAACAATCTCCCCCTCACACATTGGGCCGAGAACGTCTAGAAACAACCTGGGCTACACTACTACAGATCTAGCCGTCGGTACCGGTTCACAATGGCCATCAGTACCGGTTTTTGAACCGGTACAAGCCATCCGGGACTAATGCCCAATAGCATCAGTCCCGGTTCCCTTACCTGGTACTGATATAGTATCAGTACCGGTTGGAGACCACACGTGGCTTTAGACCGTGGATCGCCGAGGCTCCTATGAGTACCGGTTGGAGGCACCTACTGATAAGCTCTTGATCAGTCTCGGTTGGTGTCTCCAACCGGTACCGAGCAGCCACCACCTGAGCTATATATAATATATATGCATGTGAGGTAATATATTATATATATGTGTGTGTTAAGTCTAATATTATATATATATATATGTATGTATATATATATATATGTATGTATATCTGTGTGCTAAGTCACAATTAATTAAAGCACATATAATCAATCATGCATAATTAATTAAATCACAGAACTTTTATTAACAACTTTAATTACAACTATTAGATATCACAATTAATCAATCATGCCTATATATAGTACACATATACAGTTCACATAACATAAATTACAACTTTAATTACAGAATGTTCATCATGATCTTTTATGAGCATCACTGTTGGTAGCCGTAGATGTCCACCCCGACAGTTCACCGGTCTTTACCGAAGGACCCCACCTATTTGCCGCTGGATCGTAAAACTCGCCTCTTGGATTTACGACCTCATCGTAAATCCAGCCAACGAGTTGTTCTTTGATCGCTCCCACTTTCGCCGGCGAGAAATCAGACAAACCTTACAAGTCGCTAGCACCTCCAGTCAGGATGTGCATAGCATGGCACACATAGTAGCCGCATATATTGATGCCCGACGACTGACGCCAGATCTGTGGTGAAAAAAGCTGAAAGCGTGAAATGGATACATAGAAATAAAGTTAACTAACTCAAAATCTACCATGATGGCATACGTACTCGAGAGGCAAGTGTAATATCGAATTCATCGTTGAATTCGCCCACGATTTCAGTACGGAACCGTGCGAATGCACTACACATGTGATTGCAAATTGAACATGATTAGAATTTGTTTAAAATGGAGTAGAACTAGCACAATAATGGAAAGAATAAGAATACCGGTTGAGCATGTCGATCAAGTTTTGGTACTTTTCAACTGGTCTCCTCTCAGTGAGTCCATAATTGTGATCATGCTACGATCTAGCTCGATAATGAGAAGAATCCAATGAGAGCTGTGCATATATATGTCAACGTAGGTAACTAATTAGTTCTATCATCATGTTATAGAAAAGGACTAGAACAAGGCAGTACGAAAACACTTACTCAAAGCTGTAGGGTAAAAGTATCTTTGACTGATATCTTTGACCTATTAGCCCCTTGTATATGTTGGTCTCTGTATCGGCAGGGGATAATTGAACAGTCATCTCATTGATAACTAAAGGGTCAAGGAAGTCTGCGTTGAAAATGCACTCCCTTTTGCATCTTTGTATCTCCATTCTACATAAGAAGAAATTAGTTAGGCTTGCAAGTTAGTATAGTGCAAAGGCCCACACAGTGGATTTTTGCAATTAAATAAGACACTTACAGAGTCCAGCAACTCAACATGGACACGTCGATGGCGTCTGTTTGGTATAGCTCATACATTACTGGCCATTCGACATAAAATTCACTGTTGCCGTAAAAAAAATGTTCTTCCTTGTACTTGACGGCAAATGTCGTTAGGCCATGCTTGAACGCATCTAGGTACCATTTATGGAATTGGCGCATCCTAGTTGGTAGCTAGACAAGCTCCTCACGCCTGACCAAGGAAGCACCCGGTGTAAATGGATATCTGACTTGTGCAGCTTCAACCTGCATGTTGCCTAATACTTGATCTGGGTGCAAACCAGTTTCTTCGATGAATTTTAGCATCTCCTTGGCCTTCTGATCAGCTGATAACGTCATCTCCCTTGACATCTTCTTCTTGGACCTTTCCTTGACCGATGTGCGCTCGTAGTCAGGTACACGAGGTTTTTCCTTTTTATCCTTCAAATTTTTCACTGTCCTCAAGCCTTTTAGAAATTCTTCCGTACCAGGCTTAACCTTCTTCTCTGGTGACTTGGGTTTAAAAAATTTAGTGACCTCGGCTCTGACTACCTTCTCGGTCTCCTCCTCCGTCATATCGTATGCCCGCTTTTGAAGTGCAGCCAGCTTCGTGGGTTGGGTGGACCTTGCCCTCGTGCGAGTTGCTGGCCGAGCTGGCTTGCTTGTCTTGGGCGACGATGTTAGAGTTGGAGTTTCGCATGCGGGGCTTGGTGCAGGAGATGGGCTTCTTCTGGGAGGCATCTTCTTTGGTGACGATGGAGGTAATGGAGGTGACGATGTACCGCTTATGTGTGCCGGAGGTGATGAAAGTGTTGGAGAGGACACGTCCATGTTATCTCAAAAAATGATGTAATTCTTGCACCATATGATGAAATTGTGGACTGCCTCTCCTAACTTCGTAGTCCCGTCACCTCCGGGAATATCGAGGTCAAGGTCCTCGCACCCTGGGCATACCTCCTCCACTGAGACCTTGGAGTAGCCCGGCCGTATCTGTTGCCATGGATGACCTGCCCCGGCTGCACTGGGTGAGCCATGCCGTGAGCTGCCTTGAAAGAGATGTTCTTCACTTGGACGTGCAGCTCACAGGGTGTCCGCTGCGTGATGTCGTCCACGGGCCAGTGGCCCAAGTCCGCTTCGGGCAGCCCATCGGAAGCGCAGCTGCTTCGCCGCCCTGAGGGGTTAATGACGTCTGGATTACTAGGAGGTTCCTGGCCCGCATCCAGGCGTTGACGGCTTGGTAGTTGCGGTAGAAGCTTTGCTCTTCGGCGGGTGTGAGCTTCTCCGGGTCCTTGGGTGCATAACCTATTTCTACAATCTTCCAAATAGAGGGATGAAGAGATATCAAATACATCTTTATCTTATGTCGCCAATGAGGGTAGTATGTGCCATTGAATTGAGGAGCACGCCCTGTCGAAATGGTGACATGAGATGAAGACGAAGGATTGGGATAATCGAAAGGAATTTGAACCCCGCTGGCATCACGAGGGTTCTCATTGAGATCACCCATAATGCCGCTTTGATTCTCTATCAACATATTAGTTATCCAAGCGCTTAAGCCAAATAGGAGATTAGGCTCTGATACCAATTGAGAGGATCAATATGTCGCCTAGAGAGGGGTGAATAGGCGTAATTTAAAATTTCAGAGATAAAACCTGCGGAAGCTTTTTATCAGTATCGGACAGTCCGATGGTCTGACCTTGGACGGTCCAATGATGTTCGGACAGTACGAAGGTATGCCTCGGACAGTCCGAAGGTCAATTTTACCTGCGAGCACAAAAACCAATCAAGGACCTAGCTGGAGCAAATTGGTTAATTCCTCTGCAATAAATAGCAATAAAGACACTAGATGAACACAAGTAAACTCACAATCTACCACAAACCCCAAAGCACAAGTAGATCAAATAAGAATTGTAAACTAGGGTTTGCAAGAACTCAAGGTTAGAGAGACAAACTTGAGGGAGGCTCAGTCACACTTGAGCCCGGGTCACTCTTGACCCTAATCCTCTCCAAGGTCCGCACAAAGCTCTCTTGGTTCCACTAGTCGGCTTCTTCCCTTGCGGAGGCGAAGTCCAGGCCTTCACAATCCTTCCCTCGATCACCACACACCTCGGTGGCTCAAGGGTAACTCCTAGACCGTCTAGGAGCTCTCAAACTCCAAGAGAATAGAGTGGCAAAATGTGGGAGGAAGATGAACAAGTGCTCAAAGGTGAACCCTAGAACGTCGGTGCACTTGGATCTTCTTCTTCTTCCTCTCAACCCTCACACTTGATTTGAATCAAGGAATGGGAGGGAAGAGTTGGAGGGGTGAGCTTGGGAGCAAGAGAGAAAGCTAGGGCTTTGAATGCAGGTGTAAAAATGGTGACCAGTCCTCTGTCCGAAGAGGTTGGTGGGTATAAATACGAAGCCCTCAAAATCTGACGGTTACAGTCAATTCTGTGTAATATCGGACAGTCCAATAGTCAAGGTTCGGATAGTTCGATAGAAATATTCAGCATGAAACAGAAATACCCTAGGTGACAAAAATCAGACACACCCGGATCATTGTCCGAGGAGTATCGGACAGTCCGATAGTCAATTATCGGACAGTCCGATATAATTAAGCACTTTGAACAGAGAGTGCCAAGGTCATAAAAATCGGACAGTCTGATAGAATTTAGCATAGCTAGACAGAAAGGCCTAGAGATCAAAAAATCGGACAATCCAAGGGTACTGTCCGAGGAGTATCAGACAGTCCGATAGTCAACTATCGGATAGTCTGATAGAATTAAGCCCTGCTAGACAGAAAGACCTAGAGATCAAAATTCCGGACAATGTCCGAAGGGGTATTGGACAGTCCGATAGAAAATGATCGGACAGTCCGATACTTAAATAGGTAAAACGACTTGAAATGAGATTCCATGGATATGTGTGTTCACCTACGTGCTAGATTTCAAACTTTGAGCACTTTTTCTTCTAAACACCCTCATTTCGTCGCTCCCCCATAATAGTACGGTCATCCTTAGGACTCAAGAAATTATAAAAATCTACAATCTAGATAATCTTAATCATCTCTTCGTTTGGATCTTCAAGACATCACCAATCTTTATTCTCTTTTTATTTTGAACTTAGAACTGAGGTATTTCTCAAACAAAACACATTAGTCCATGCACATATTGTTCATTAATCACCAAAATTAGTTAAGTGCCTAGATGCACTTTCAATCTCCCCCTTTTTGGTGATTGATGACAATATGTGTAGTTTGCAACAAAATATACAAGATTTGTTGAATAATTGCAAGAATTTAGTACAATTTTATAGATAGTGCAAACATGGGACATATAGTTTCATCTTTTAAGGCTCCCCCTAAATGTGTGCGGTTTAAGGTGAAATATGATGAACAAAATGCACTAAATCAGTTTAATCTTGGGAGCTCTAATATTAATTTATCAGCAAAATTTAAAACAAATGCATATGACATACATGGGGCACACAATATAACAACCAAGCATTTCACATAGAACATCATCCATAATAATAGAAGTAGCATGATCTACCCTATTACAATAATAAGCAGTCCAAGCATTTCACAAACCAACACAAAAGTTTAAGTTTAACAGCCACATCACACAAATAAGATCCAAAAGACAAGGAAGGCTAAAGATATAGTATGATTAAATCATCTTCCAAGCTACACCATTCTCTCCCTCTTTGGCATCAAGACACCAAAAAGAGAAAGAAGGCTGCTTAGAAGGCCTTCACTCTTCATCCTCATCATCGTCATCGTCATCCTCTTCTGGTTTATCTCAGAACAGCTCTTGAATCTCTTGATCAGCATCACTGGATTCCACTTCAGAGCCATCCGGTGGACACTCAAGATTGAGGTGACGCTGGATCTCCTTTAGCCGGTGAGTGTTCTTCTTCCTTGCTGCTCTCTCTGACTTCCCCAAGCAAAAGATGGCTCGAAGGGCGCGGAGTACAGGCGAAGATGCCTTAGACTCTGCGAGGGCAGCAGCTGGAGGAGCAGCCCTAGAGGAGGAGGCACCACTGGAGCTAGAAGGACGAGCCCCACCAATTGGCCTTATTTGATAAGTTGTGTGGGACACCTCTTTATGAAACTTGAGCCCACTTACCTTCTCAATCATACACATGATGTACGGGGCATAGGGCAGCTCCTCTTGAAGTCGAAGGAACCTAGGCTGATCTCGTTCCATTTGAAATCAATCATATCAAACTTTCTTTCCATCTCACCCACACGCTCAAGGAGGTTCATAGTGAATGAGGAGATGTTTGAGTGATCCCCTTCCTTCGGGATGAGAGTCTTTCTGAAAAGCTTGTTTAGCACATCATAGAAGGGCTTGATCCCTACAGTTGTGCCCAACTTGCAATATCTTCCTTCTTCATAGAGGAAGTCTGTATTGTTTGCATCCATAAACCCTTCATCATGCAGTTTCTCCTTGTTTCTCGGGGCACCAGCAGTAAAGCCAAGCATCTCTCCAAACTCCCTCTTGGTCATGCTATACCACACTCCCTGAGTCATCCACCTCAAGATATAAACCCTATCTCTTTCAAAGTAAACTGTGGCAAAGAATTGGGCCACGACCTCCACACTCCAATCATACTTAAACTCCATTATCTCCCTGAGGTCGTGCTTCTCACAGACATGGATCACCTGATTGAAGATCTCATTGTTGGCTTTTTCCATGTGACCCCAATCTATCCACTGCATCACAATTACTGGTTGCTTCTTGTCAAGGATGACACTTTCATACCAATCTTGTTGGAAGAAGTTCCAAAACCTTGTGTCAGTGAACTCTGTCTTCTCATAGACCAAGGGATCTCTGTTCCTCTGCGAGCGTGCCTGAGCTCCTCTGCCCATGTAGCTGATCACTCTCCTGGCATACTGTCCTGTGAACTTCTGAGGAGCAATCAAGAACAAGGGGCCAATCTCATCTTCTTCTGCTTCCTCCTCTGAGCTGTTGTCAACATTGTGGGCAGGAGGAGGAGACGAAGGAGGGGCACTGCTCTGCCCTCCAGAAGGAGCTGAGGCAGGAAGATAGAGAGTAGGAGGATCCTGGGAGGCAGGGTCATGGCGAGACTTGGCTCGGCGCTCAAAGATAGCAATACCCTTGCCTTTGTCCCTACCACTCCCTTGGCTAGGATCCATGGAGAGAAAAATGAAACAAGGTGACAAAAGATTAATTAAAACAATAGAGGAGTTTAGTCTGATAGTTAGAGCCAGTTGCTTCTGTTTCTATCACTATTGGACAATCCGATGACTATGTATCAGATAGTCCGAATGGGTTCGGACAGTCCGATAGTAAATCATCGGACAATCCGATGGGTATCGGACAGTCCGAATAGAAACTATCGGACAGTCTGATACCTGACAGACTGCAAGAACAGCAACTAACCCTAATTCACAAAATCCGTGAAATCGACTAAACTACACATCAATGTCTTAACACAACTGGGTTCTAGACACTCTTTGGAGGATTTCTACCGACGATTTCAATTGATAATAGGGGTTTCAAGGAAATTTAAGAAATTAACCCTAGTTACCTCAAGAGGAGAGGGAGACCACGAGTGGAGACCAAATATGGATGACCGGACGTCGATCTCCACACCTGAAATGCCGAGGGAGAGGATCCTTGGCTCAAATTTGCTCCCTAAAAACGTCGGTCGCCAAGGAGAGGGAGAGGCGGTGAAGAAAAAAAACCGGCGCAGTGAAAAAGAGAATGACTGTGTGGAGTGCGGTGAAAAACCGACCCCCACCCTTTTATCTGTTTCTACTCACATCGAACAGTCCGATAATAAACTATCGGACTGTCCGAACTACAGTCCGATGACTTCCAGAACTGAAGTTGAAAGGAGTGAGATAGGAAGGATTTGAGAGAGGATTGAACTTAGAGTGGGTGAGTTAAGTAGGTGTCTTTTCACCTATGACCAGTAACAACGAATCAAAATGAACAATGGTCATAGATGAATTGACTAGGTCAAGACTCAAATTTGAAATCAAATCAAATTGAAACAAAGATTTTTGAAACATATTTTGGTTTTGAAATTCATTTTTCATACACCAAACATTGTGCACAAGATATCAAGCCACATTGCTAGAATCAAAGATATTAAGTTCATTTCTAATCTCACAAAAACGCTTCTCATCTAGTGGCTTAGTAAATATATCGGCTAATTGTTTCTCGGTTCTCACATGGGATATATCATGTCGCCCTTGGTGGAATGATCTCTTAGGAAGTGGTGGCAAATATCGATATGTTTAGTTCTAGAGTGTTGGATGAGATTGTTGGCTATTTTTATAGCACTCTCATTGTCGCACAAAAGTGGAACATGGTTTAGGTTGATCCCATAGTCTCTCAAAGTTTGCCTCATCCAAAGCAATTGGGCGCAACAATGTTCCGCCGCTATATACTCGGCTTCGGCGGTGGATAGGGCTACGGAATGTTGTTTCTTTGAAGCCCATAATACGAGTGATCTTCCTAGAAATTGGCATGTACCGAAGGTACTTTTCCTATCCACCTTGCAACCGGCGTAATCCACATCCGAATAGCCGATTAGATCAAAGTTTGACCCTCTAGGATACCAAAGGCCAAAATTTGGGGTATGAACTAAATATCTCAAGATTCTTTTGACCGCCACTAGATGGCCCTCTTTAGGTGCTGCTTGAAATCTCGCACACATGCACACACTAAGCATTATATTGGGTCTAGATGCACAAAGGTAAAGGAGTGAACCAATGATGGAGCGGTATACCTTTTGGTCGACGTCCTTACCTTTCACATCTAAATCAAGATGCCCACTAGTTTGCATTGGTGTCCTTATTGGCTTGGCATGATCCATCTCGAATTTCTTGAGCATGTCCTTCACGTACGTAGCTTGGTTAATGAACGTTCCTTTCTTCAATTGTTTCACTTGTAAGTCGAGAAAGAACTTCAATTCGCCCATCATGGACATCTCAAACCGTTTAGTCATTAACCGACTAAACTCCTCGCAAAACAACTCATTAGTAGATCCAAAGATGATGTTGTCTACATAGACTTGATATACAAAAATATCTTCATCTACAATTTTAGTAAAAAGAGTATGATCGGATTTACCCATTTCGAAGCCCTTTCTTACCAAAAAGTCCTTTAGGCACTCATACTAAGCACGAGGTGCTTGCTTTAGTCCATATAGTGCCTTGTGGAGCTTGTACACGTGGTTGGGGTACTTAGGGTCTTCGAAGTCCGGAGGATGTACATGTGTGTTCACCTACGTGCTAAATTTCAAACTTTGAGCACTTTTTCTTCTAAACACCCTCATTTCGTCGCTCCCCCTTAATAGTACGGTCATCCTTAGGACTCAAGAAATTATAAAAATCTACAATCTAGATAATCTTGATCATCTCTTCATTTGGATCTTCAAGACATCACCAATCTTTATCCTACTTTTATTTTGAACTTAGAACTGAGGTATTTCTCAAACAAAACACATTAGTCCATGCACATATTGTTCATTAATCACCAAAATTAGTTAAGTGCCTAGATGCACTTTCAAGGACAGGCGGCGACGGTGAGGAGGGCGATGGGTAATAGGGTGTCGCGCCCATTCTCGGCTTACCTGGCGAGAATGGTCGGACGTGCACTAGGCCCTGGATCAGTAGGCTAGTGCAAGAGTTACACAGCTGGAATCATTTCATACATCGGTGTCCAAATATTACATAACAGCGATCATCAGATCGCATTAGTAGCAAACGGCATTTAAGCCTTAGTTACAGACCAAAGTTCATCAGAGTAGCGGAAATCTCCCAAAAGGCAACTTGCAAGTTCAAAAGAACAACAAAATCGAACCAGCAGCTGTGTAACCACACACGACTGGTGGAATGCACGAAACCCTATCTTAAGCAACTACTCCTGGTCCTGGTACTGAAGATCTCCTTCCTCATGACAATCGTAGGCATCTTCCTCGACGGGCTCCTCCATGTCTAAAGATAGATATTTTTGCGAGGTCAGTGTCATCCAAACACTGGCGAGCTAACACCCAACCCAATGCATTTAGTGATAGAGGTTTCAAAGGAAAGACTGGGTTTATTTATTTGCATGAAAGCCAGTTTTGGAAATGGAAGCCTATGACTTAGCAGTTTAACCAAATTCCTTATCAAATTGATTATTTATCATATTTTCTTTTCAATGCACAACCAATCCATGGCGGTTTCAAGCACTCGCCAAACGTTCTCTTCCACTCCCGCCATCATCTTCCGAGTGTGGCGACTTTCGTTATGGATCACATTCCCGACAAAGTACTGGTCTCGTCCTAGCTGGGTTTGCCGACCCACGCTAGACTCACGGCTCTCTGTAAGAATGGACCTAGATCATCCTCAGATGACGACATGAAACTGTCTTCACCTCAAGCATGGCAGCAGACAGGGTACGCCCGCAGGTCGTAACTACCCCTGAATCCCCAATACTTGCACTACCGTGCGATGGACGGCACGTTGTGGTGTTAGGAACTATCTCCCGCAGGCAGATAGTCAGTGACATCACACTGTGCATCCCTGATGCACCCGTCTGGGGGAATCCACGATTCAGCCCAGCCAGTCCACGAAGGGCCTCACCCTTATGCACTTCCTTCTTCGGCTAACTCGCACCCTCCGTGTGAATCACACGATGTGGCGGAACCCCTCCTTTTGGGGCAGCGCACGGCATTACGCGGATCTCGCCGCGCTCCTCTTCCATGCACTACGTATGTGGGCGATTAGCTCCTCAAATCACGTAGCCCAGCTACTTCATCTCTTACCCAATGCGGACCCGTCGCATTGCAAAGACATCACAACCATACACACCGGCATGCAGCCCAATTTCAATTAACCATATTCATTGTGTGATCATGTCGGTGAATGTCGGTTCACCGTTCCGAGGCAATTCTAAGCCTAAAATTAATAGTTGAACCTGAGCAATGTCTAAGCAAGATTTTAACCAAGACTTAGGAGTCTAAATCAGTTTATTTAAATTAACCAGGCTACCAAGGGTGATCATCAAAGCGATCAATAGCAAAGCCAAATGACAGATGATTAATTCAAGGCAACATCATCATGGTAAATTGATAGCAAGTAAGTAAATGGCATGATATATCATGATTGAACAAATGGGCATAAGTACTTAAAAGACATGCAGTTTAATACTGTAAAATAAATAATTTAGAAGTCTAGGATTCAATATGATATTATTGGATGTTAACTAGCACTAGGGAAAGCGCATACTTTCCCTAGTAAAAGCAACTTCCTATAGGAGAAGTGTTAACTCGCCTTGGGAATTGAAGTCCGGGTCCTGTGCGGAGTCCTCAAACGGTGCTTCCGGATCCTCTACATCTAATCGGAGAATCAATAATTCATCATAAACACAATGCGGCGAGAAAAGAATGATGCATGAAATGCAATCGAGATCGCTCGTATTCGTTCATTTACGATTTCTGTGTTTAACTATCTATATGAATCTATATATATCAAGAAAGTTCCATGATCCCTCTGAGTAATGAATTTTAACGTAATGGCCGCGAAGTGCTTGCGAGATGATGCATATGATATATGTATATATATATATATATATATATATATATATATATATATATATGAGTAATAGTGGAATTTCTACCCTATTTTAACCCAATAGGAGAAAATATGGTTTTATGGTGTTTAAAGTACATTAAATAACTAGAATATGTAAATTCATATTTTGTTTGACGTATTTTCTTCATCAACTTATTTAATCCTTATTATCTTAGTAGAGTAGAAATTTAAGTGGTGTGTGAGTGATTATGGTCATATATGCTATATATATATATGTAAATATATATATATATATATAATCATGATGTTGCATGTTGTGAGATTGAATTGAAACAACAGATTTACTATTCTAACATCTTTGTGTAATAGCTTAATTGAATAGGTTCATAGACTAGGTAGGTTAAGCTAGTTATTCATGTTTCCTAATTATACCAATATTGAGTTAACATGTAATTAGGAAACATACCATAGGTTATATTATATTTTCCTAGGTCCAGAAAGTCATTTATCGACAACCATGATTTTCTTATGTTTAACTTTGGTGTTCATCCATTTTAATACACACAATCTATTTTTTGCTTATTTCTATATGAATTAATACCTAAAATAAGCTTAATGGATTTAATCTAGGAACCGTGTTCGATTACTGTGTGAGGTACTATTTTTATTAAATCCATCACAAGCCCTAGTATTTACCCTAATTTTTCCCGAATTTTTAAAGATCTCTACCTATTTTAAATAAATCGTTTCTAATTCTTGTCTTTATTTTATTGACAAAAATCTGGATAAATCGGTGAACAAGATCTTGGCTGGCCGCTAACTTCATGGCCGAGCCACCACGTCGAAGACGTGCCGAGGCGTAACCCATGAGCGAAGGCGCCGAGACGGAGGCGCCACTTACCTCGACATGTTGGACCGAGGGCCCACATGTCGGCGACAATAAGCGCGCGGGAGTTTTAAACCGTGACGCCGCAACTGGGCCCACTGTCGACCACGCATGGGGAAGTCGCACGGATCTTGGCGCGATCGGACGGCTCGCCGTCATCGTCTTCCTCCAAGACTTGCACTTGCGGCCGAGGCTTAGCCGACGGCTAGCCGGAGCTAGGGTGCACCGTTTGGGGCGTTCTTGGGTGCGTTGGAATCAGTGAACTAGCGCGCATCTAGGGATTCCCTCGGCGAGGCCAAGAACGGCCGGACGCGGCGGAGCCATGCACGGCGGCGGAACCGGCTACCGGCGAACACGAGTAAAAGTCCTAGGGTCAATCTTATGGAAAAATAGCGCGCGCATGAGCATCAGCGGGCTTCGGGGAGTCTTACCTAGTGATTTTTCGGGGTCGAGGGCACCCGGGGTGTGTTGTCGACGAGGAGGCCGAACAGAGGAGGCGGCACGCTCACGGTGCTGGGGAAGACCAGCGAAACCTTGTACCAAAAGAGGGGAGCACGGTGTGAGGGGAAGACAGGCGAAGCTCACGGAGCAAGGAATTGCCGCGAAGCTCACCAGAGATGAGGAAATCGAAAAGGGGGAAGAACCGGGCTGCCGGCGGTGGCGAGAGCGTTCCGACAAGCTCGGGACGACTCCAACCAATTCCTTCGGACAGGAGCTTCACGAGGCCATGGCGAAGCCAACGCGAGTCAATGAGGAGGCTAGGGAGGTCTGGTTTGGGCTGTCGACGCGAGAGTAAAAAGAGGGAGAAAACGGCCGATGTGGTGCGGTGGCATATAAGCTCGGTCCGAGCTCGGCTTTTGTCCTGCGGTCACGAGAGTGTGCGAGATGGTCTCGAAGGAGTTCTTGCTCTGATTGGCTGGCTGGGGCGGTGGCTTATTCGCGCGGCGAGTGTCTGAGCTGGGCGGCGAGGGTGGCGTGCGCGGGCGGCATTGCTAGCCTGAGGGAGCGGCGGTGCCAGGGACATCGATGGTGCAACTGGAGACCATTGGGCAAGGTGGGCGGTGCTGGCGGACACGACACGGCCGGCGACAAAGCGGCTCGATCGGCCACAAAGACCGAGGAGCGGCGAACGGTGGTGGGAGGTCACATCCACACAGTTGTGGGCCCGCAAGAGCTAAGAAGACACACACAAGCAGCCAGAGAGGGAATCGCCGGGGCGATTTTGGCAGCCGCGAGGTGGATTTCGGCGGGAGCAGAAGCGAGCCGAGGCACTCATTGCTCGACGAAATGCTCACAAGAGCAGGGCAGAAGAAGAGGCTGCCAAATAGGTCCCACCAGGGTTCCAATTGGTCAACAACTGAGTCAAACTCTCAATTAGGGTTTAAACTAATCTATAGAATTTTCCTACGATTTTTAGAGCAATTTATCATATTAAGCTTATGTGAATATGTGTGTAATTATGTATACAAATACATATATATATATATATATGTGTGTGTGTATGGATTTTTATGTATGTGTAATTACTTCCCAATTTTAGGCCTATAAGAATTTATATTCCAATATTTTCTAAATATTGCTACAATTTATAAATTCTTAAGCAAGACGAATTAATTAGCTTTTAATAATTCATTCAAGTAACTTCACCAAATTCAAATTGGTTTTAAATTCCTAAAACTATGTTGTCACATAGAAATTTATCGGAAATTGTCATAATAGTACGCATCATTGCAAACGTGTTTAAAGATAACGAAAGTACAACTTTGGGCTGTTACACAGGGGGTAGAGGAGGACGGGTGGCAACGACGAGGAGGGCGGTGGGGAAGAGGGGGTAGAGAAGGACGGGTGACGGCGACGAGGATAGTATATACATTACATTTCACATATACTTATACATTTCACAATTCACATACATTACATTTCACATGATACATATACATCTCAGAATTCAAATTTGCTACAAAATTGGTATATACATATACATCTCAGAATTCAAATTTGCTATAAAATTGGCATACACATATACATCTCAAAATTCAAATTGGCTATAAAATTGGCATATACATATACATCTCAAAATATGTGGATTTTAAATGGCATATACATATACATATAAAATTGCTATAAAATTTGCTCTTAATTTATCTTGGCAAAAAAAATCATAAATTTCATGTCTATGAATTTTAAATGGATTCATCATGTTAAATTTGATACTTGGAGCAGTGTTGTTTGCATCTGCACTGCCTTGTACTTGGTGGTACTTTACTAGGAGCAGTAGAGAGACAGGGGCGGATCCAGGATTTAAACACTGGGGGTGCACACTTACATAGAAAACTTTCCAATGTCATATAAAAATAGTATGACATCATAAAATATTGTAAAATTTGCACATAAAGGTAACAATTTCTAAAATTACAACATAAATTTAAAATTTTGCACATAAATCATAAAAAGAAATAGCATGTTAATGCTTTTATGAGTTATGACCATTACAAGCAATTGCATTGTTGCACAGAGCAGTGAAGTTGACATATATTAGACAACCAAAGTGAGGTTGTTAGTACATACACTGATGCACAAAGCCACAACAAGAACATGCCACTTTTCAGAAGCAGTTCAGGACTAGGGTTTGAGAATTTCGAATCTCAATCTATTCTCATAACAGCACCATCTTCTTGGGGCTGGCCTTCTTGATCTTGTTGGGCAAGCGTATGGTGGGGCCAACAAGGCGTATGGACGGTGGTGCTCATGGGGTCATCGGGCGAGGAAGACGGCTGCCATGAGATCATCGATGGCGAGGAGAACGGCGGCGCTGCTGGGTCGTCGGTGGCGAGGAGGACGGGCGCGCTGGGTCGTCGGTGGCGAGGAGGACGGCGGCGTGGGGTCGTCGGTGGCGAGGAGGATGGCGGCGCTGGGTCATCGGTGGGCAGGAAGACGGCGGCATGCGTGGGGTCGGCGACGGCGGGGGCTGAAGGCGGCGTCGGCGAGAGATGTTGGAGGCACGTAGGTTGGACAAGTCTCCAACCTCTCTCGATTTCGAATTTCTATGATGGGGGCATCATTCCCAGTTGGTGTCATCCACCGGGACTGGCCTCACATTAGTCCCGGTTGATTACACCAACCGGGACCAACGCCCCATCAGCCCGCCCATGTGGGGTACCCTAGGGACCATTAGTCCCGATTGGTGTAACCAACCGGGATTGACTGTTCACATCAGTCCCGGTTGATTACACCAACCGGGACTGATTTTTCAAAAATAAAAGAAGGCAGCGGCGCGAGCGATGCTCGAACCCATCACCGCACAGGGAGCCCACGCTCAAGTGCACGCTGCTAGCCAGGGGAGAGGAGGAAGCTTTGATAGATCTTACCAGGCACGAACCTCTTTTCTATCTTTCTTAGGAGAAAGGGATGTGCTCACTGACATGTGGGCCCATCTCTGGTAGGTCCCACATGTCAGTGGTACTAATTTGCTATTAATTTCTCAAAAATTATAGAAAACTGTTGGGAGCCCATAAAAATAAAATTAAAATATCATAAAATTCATAAAAAATGTGAAAAATTGACATATATAAAAATGAGTTGGGAGCCTTGAAATTTCTCCTTATTTTTTCAAATTTTATGATAAATTTCCACCTTTTATATAACATGCTTTAATTTTACAAGACTGGTCACATTGTTGTCGCCGTTGGGGAGCCTAGGTAGCCGTCATCCTCATCCTGATCTAGGCCTTGGTGCTCTAGCCAGTAGGGGCACCGGCAGTCCTCGCCGTTGAGGAAGCCGGGAGAGGGGAGGTCCCTAGCCCAGGCGGACTCCTAAAAATTTTGTAAAAACCTTAAATCGATCAACCACGGAAGAAATCAATTCAACAGTTTGGAAACACTTTAATTTATACTTGGGATGGCGATCGCGGGGCAGCATTGCCGCCAGCTCTGCCCAGCATTGCCGCTAGCGCTACCCAGGAGGCGGGCGGTGGCGGAGGCGGTGGCGGTGGTGGCGGCGGTGGTGGCGGAGGCAACGGCGGAGGTGGTGGTGGCGGTGGCGGTGGCTGAGACCCCATTCGGCATCTTTTGAGGCGGCGTGGCATGGTGTGTGGCTGTGAGAGAAGAAGACAGAAGGACGAAAGCTGGAGGGACATATATAGGGGAGCTCGCGCGGAAGATCGCAGGGCACGATTGGCCCATAGATCCCATTGATCGACAACTACCAAGAACAATGCAGTCAACTGCATAAATTCTAATGTAGTCAGCTCAAAAATCCAATGAAGTTAATGATGTGAAATCAATAAATACTGGGACTATCGCTGGACTGCTCGCATAGTCCCAGTTGGTGACACCAACCGGGATTGATGGCCCACATAGTCCCGGTTGGAGACATCAACCGAGATGGATGGGGGTCCTCACCACTGTTAGACTGCTCACTTAGTACCGGTTGGAGACACCAACCGGGACTGATTCCCCCAAAATAAAAGAAGGCAGCGACGCGAGCGGGGCTCAAACCCGTGACCGCATGGGGAGCCCGCGCTCAAGCGCACGCTGCTAGCCAGGGGAGAGGAGGGAGTTTTGTTCACCCTTATCAGGCACGAACCTCTTTTGTACCCTTCTTGGGAGAAAGGGATGTGCTCACTGACTTGTGGGCCCATCTCTGGTAGGTCCCAAATGTCAGTAGTACTAATTTGCTATTAATTTCTCGAAAATTATAGCAAACTGTTGTGAGCTCATAAAATTAAATTAAAATACCACAAAAATTCATAAAAATGTGAAAAATTTACATATATAAAAATGAGTTGGGAGCCTTGAAATTTCTCTTTAATTTTTCAAATTTTATCATAAATTTTCACCTTTTTATATAAATTCAATTATTGCTTCATTGCTTAATAAAAAATAATAAATCATACTTATTCCACATAAAAATGATTTTCAAAAATAAAATAAAAATTCATATATTCTTTACAATATTATTTTCCAACCATCTTAATATAGATTTTCACCTTTTTATATAAATTCAATTATTGCTTCCTTGCTTAATAAAAATTCATAATTCATAGACGGGTTTATACAACATGGTTGGACTTATTTGCTAACACATTTTGTTTGTACAAGTGATCCTTTATTATGATCGTGTCGTACATAGGGGATTCCTCTATATCATTCAGGACAGTAATGTCTACGTCCACTATAAAAGGAGGTAGCTCGTCAAACTGATTGTACTCTTCTTTATCTGTGACACCCTCAACTCCGCCGATCCTTCTTTTACCTAGAAGAACCACGTGGCGCCTTGGCTGATCACTACCGCTAGTCTTCTGTAGCTGCTTGTTATCTTCGGTAAGCTTGTCCTTCTGCTTCTTGCTTTTAGTAGGCTTGTCCTTCTGTATTTTTGGTTTGTTGTTCATGTCCGTCACATAGAATACCTATGTCACATCATTGGCGAGCACGAACGGTTCGTCCCTATAGGCCACTTGCTTGAGGTCCACGGTTGCCATACCGTACTCGTCGATCTCAACAGCTGTCAATATGACCCATTGACACTGAAATAGAGGGACTTTTAAAGGTCCATACTCAAGCTCCCAGATATCCTCTATGTAACTATAGTAGATGTCCATCTTTCCATTTTTGTCAAAGGCATCTATACGAACGCCGCTCTTTTGGTTGGTGCTCTTGCTATCCTGGGCAGTCGTGTAAAATGTGTACCCATTTATCTCATACCCATGGAATGATACGATTGTCATGGATGGTCCTCAAGCCAAGAGTTTTAACTATTCATTGTCTGTCCGGGAGCCCATTAGTTGCTTTTGTAACCAACTACCGAAACGATCCATTTGCTCTAGTGCGATCCACTTTTCTGACTTCTCTGGTTATTGGTCGCGTAGAATCATCTCATGATCATAGATAAACTAAGCCACTACAGTTGCTTGTTTCAAGACTACCAAATGTGTTTGTTTAAATGAAAATAGATCATCGCTAAAGAATTCTTTTCTCCCTAGAGTCCCTTTTTCCAGTAGCCTCCCCTCATGGCGTGATACAGGGACGCCAATAGGATTAAGATCATCAATGTAATCGACACAAAACTCAATCACCACCTCTGTGCCAACACCCTGTGCAATGCAACCTTCTGGACGAGACCGGTTACGAACATATTTCTTTAGGACACCCATGTACCTCTCGAAAGGGAACATACTATGCAGGAACACGGGTCCAAAAATTTCTATCTCTTTGATAATGTAGACCATGAGATGGACCATAATATCAAAAAAGGACGGAGAGAAGATCATCTCAAGGCTGACCAGACTATCGACCACATCATCCTGCAGCTTAGATACGTTATTCGGTTCAATGACCTTCTACGACACCGCATTGAAGAACGAGCACAACTTTACGATTGTCCCTCGTACCCAGTCCGGCAGAATACCTCTCACCGCCATTGGGAGCAACTGTGTCATCAACATGTGACAATCATGGGATTTTATGTGTACTATTTTATTCTCTTTCGTGTTTAAGAGTCTACTTATGTTCGAGAAGTATCCAAAAGGGACCTTCACACTGTTTAAGAACATAATCATGTTTTTTTCTCTTCCTTGCTCAGAGTGTAGCTCGCGGGGTAGAGGTAATGTTGTTCTTTTGCTCTCTTTTCCGGATGTAGGTCGTTCCTGAGTTCCAGTAGATGCAGGTCATTTCGTGCTTGAAGTGTATCTTTTGATTTCCCGTACATATATAGGAAGTCTAGCAGGTTCACGCAGACATTCTTCGTGATATGCATGAAGTCCAGTGAGTGGCGGACCTCTAAGTCTTTCCAGTAAGGTAAGTCCCAAAATATTGACTTCTTCTCCCAAATGGGCTTCGTATGAGCATGTTCAGTCGGGACAGATTTGCTACCAGGACCCTTTTGAAATACTACTTTCAGATCCTTTACCAGAGAAAATACAAGTGTCCCACTGCGATGCGGGGGCTTCTTACCTTTCTCTTCTGTCCTATCGAAATTCTCAACCTTCCATCATAACGGGTGCTTCATATGGAGGAGCCTACGGTGGGCCATATACACGACCTTTCGGGAGTTTTTCAGATACTTGCTGTCCGTATCCTCTAAGCACTGGATGCATGCTTTATATCCTTTGATAGATAGGCCCGACAGGTTACCAAGTGCAGGCCAGTCGTTGATGGTTACGAATAGCAATGCACATAGGATGAAATGCTCTCTTTTGTACTCATCTCATACACGTACACTATCGGTCCATAGCGTTAGCAGATCTTCCACCAATGGTTTGAGGTACACGTCGATGTCGTTTCCAAGTTGCTTCGGCTCTTGGATAAGCAACGACATCATAATGTGCTATGACTGCTGCTCATCTCGTCGAACGGGTTCATCCCATCCGTACTCAACCCAAACCTTATGTTTCTCGCATCCTCAGCAAAGTCCGGGTATTTTCTATCGACTTTCCTCCACTGGGAGCCGTCAGCGAGGTGCCTTAGCCTTCTGTCGTCCTTACGATCTTCTTTGTGCCAGCGCATCATCTGGGCATGCGCTTTGTTCGAAATAAACGCTTCAACTGGGGGATTATAGGGAAATACCAAACCACCTTAGCGGGGGGTCTCTTTTTCCTACGATGCCCCTCTTCATCGCCTAGATCATCACGTCTGGTCTTATACCTCGAAGTTTTGCACACCGTACAAGCTTCCAAATCATCATACTCATTACGATAAAGGATACAATCATTACGGCATGCATGTATCTTTTGTACCTCCAACCCCAAAGGGCAAACAACTTGCTTGGAGTCATACGTAGTTTCAGGCAGCCTGTTACCCTCTGGAAGCAACTTCTTTATGAGGCATAACGACTCGTTGAATCTCTTATCAGACAATCCATTGGTCATCTTCCATTGCATTAGTTCTAGCGTGGTATGCAATTTTTTGTGGCCCTGTCGGTAGTTTGGGTACAATAGTGTTCCGTGGTCCTCCCACAGGTGCTAGAACTTTTCTTAATGTCTTTCATCGATGTATTCTCCCTCTCCATCAAGCAGCATTTGGTCTAGATCATCATTGCCAAACTCCCCTAATGTATCTTCGAAAGAACCGTGTTGGCCAGCATCCGGGATATCGTTGTCCCCCTCTTCTTCTTCTTCACCATCTTCCCGTATAGTCTCTTCTTCACCGTGCTTAGTCCAACATATATAGTTTGGCATGAAACCTCTTGAGAGCAAATGAAAGTGAAGGTGGCTATTTTGGCCACTCCTTCTCATTCTTGCAGTCTATGCATGAACAACATATGTAGCCTAAGGGTGGGTTCTTTTCAGCTTTTCTTATCTATTTATTTGCCCTATCTCGTCACTTCGAGAATTTTTCGAGATAGCCTAGAGAGCCGGTTGGCCTCCATGGGTTTAGAGAGCTTATAGACATGCCTACGAGATAAAAAAAACCGACCTAAAAAGTAATAAAAATAGTGAGATAAGTCAAATAAGATTTGACTTATCTCACTTTTTTCATTACTTTTTGAGTCGGTTTTTTTTTATCTCGTAGGTGTGTCTATAAGCTCTCTAAACCCCAAAATTGGAGGCCAACTGGCTCTCGAGGCTATCTCGAAAAATTCTCAAAGTGACGAGATAAGGCAAATAAGTAGATAAGAAAAACTGAAAAGAACCCACCCTAACTTCGCGTATGCATTGGCCGCACGAAGAAAAGCTTGCAAACCCTGCAAGAACTCCTGGGAGCGTCGGTCTGAAAGGACCGGGATGTCGCCTAGAGGGGGTGAATAGGCGATTACAAAATTTAAACACTAAATTAAACACAGCGGAAATATGTTCGGACTGTCCGAGTACTTCGGATAATCCGAAGTCTATTCGGATAGTCCGAATGATACAGAGTGACTTCAAATTCAACTCAAATCACAAATTCAAGGAGACGACCAGCACCAAAGGTAGTTCACAAGCAAGTATAGATGCAGTAGTATCACACAAGACAAGATAATCAATTCAATTGTAAAATAAGCAAGGAAATCAAACTTGAGAGTGAAAGGGATAAAACCGAAATGAAGATGGAGACACGAAGATGTTTGTTTCCGAAGTTCGGATCCTTGAGGCGGCTCGGTCACACTTGAGCCGGGGTTTTTTTCAACCCTTCCCTCACCGGTGTTGCACAATGCACTCGCCGGCTTCACTCCTTTGATTTCTTTCCTTGCGAAGGCGAAATTGAGCCTTCACAAACTTGTCACGGCACACCACACAAAGTTCGATGGCTCGTGACCAACTCCTAGCCGTCTAGGAATCCTCAACCTCCAAGAGTAACAAATGCCCACAAAGAATGAACTTGGAGATGACCACAAGTGCTCAAAGATCAACTCTTGCTTAATCCAGACTCACACCTCCTCCCAACTCTTCCTAACCCTTTTTCCCAAGGGGATCACCTAGATCGAAGAGTGGAGGGGTCACTAGGGCTCAAGAACACACTAATTCCACAAAGGAATCACCTCCCAACCTTTCTCCCTCAATCACTCCTTCCAACTTTTCCAAACCCTTCTCCAAAGGGGATCACAAAGATCTAAGAGTAGAGGGGTTCTAAAGGCTCAAGAACACTTGGATAGATCAAGGAAATGATGGTCTAACAGCTCTTTTCAAATGGGGAGAGAGGGGGTTTAAATAAAGGCTTTCAGGGATTCTGACCGTTACAGACAGTTTCGTGTAAGTTCGGATAGTCCGAGTGATATTCGGATAGTCCGAGTAATTACAGGTAACGGAGACAGAGAGACCCAGCTCGGATAGTCCAAACAAACTTCGGATACTCCGAGTCATTCGGATACTCCGAGTGAACCTCGGATAGTCCGAATAATTACAGCCCGATGAACAGAGAGGGTCAACTCGAATAGTCTGAGTCATTCGGATACTCCGAGTTGACCTCGGATAGTCCGAGTGCTGAAAACAGCCACTGCACATCCCGACGAAAACGGGCATAACTTTTGACTCCGGACTCCGTTTTGGGTGATCTTAGACTCTACGGAAAGCTAAGAACGAGAGCTATACAACCAATAAGGTCTCACACCTCAAATCCCAAGGAATAAATGCAGAACTCACGAAGAAGGCAAGGGAGACCTACAACTCTCACTTTCCGACTTCACCAACACAACACTCTCTCTAGGTTTCACAAGGATAGATCACTTGAGCACTTGACACATCTAGAAGTCATTCTCCATTGCATCCCTCTTAATAGTACGGCAATCCTTAGACTCAAATTAAATCAAAGATAATACAAGTCTAGAATAGTCACTTGCCGTCTTTTTCTTTATTATGCATGATGACCTTCACCAAAAGATTGATGAAGCCTTTGCCTTATCCAACTTGATTCGACTCACCTCATGAGACTCTCGTCCTATCGACCTTGACTTGATCATCCTCCCTGACGATCTCCACGCCAAGTCGATCTTGACTTAGTCCTCAACTCTTGGTGATACCGTCGTCTTGTTGACCTCGGCTTAACCATCATCCTTTAACATACCTTGGTCATCACACATACTCATAGGACCTAAATCTTTCCAAACCACTCATGAAAGATATTAGTCCAAAAGCTCAATAGATATAAATAGATTGATGTTTGTGAGCAATTAAGTACCACAAGTGTTTCATATAAAGAGATACAATATTAAATGGAAACACTTGATAAGAGAAAGATTCTCTACTAAGTGCATCATGATGAATATGTTATGAAGCTAGATGCACTAGGAAGATAATTGCCAATATGATAAATTAACTAAATCATGGCAAGTACCATAATCTTCACTAAAATGGAGCACATGATAGAATATACAAGAATTACACATGTACATTTAACATTTAGAGCATGAGCAAATATGTGATCCAACTCTAGATTAAACTTCACCAAAGAAAGTGCATGAGAAGATATACAAACAAGGCAAGCATGCACCAAGTCAATTTATACCAATGTGAAGTTTAACTCTAATTAAGACATGCATACGAGAAACAAGAAACATATTGAACTCAAGTAAGTATATATGCACAAATAGATATGAAATCAACCAATGTGCATATATATAATCAATATGTTACTTGAAACTCACTATGCACTTCCACAAGAGAAATGCAATAATAAATATAGAAGGGATACCGAGATTGCATACCTCATCTTTGCTTATTCACTTGACCTAAAGAATTCCTCCAATTGGATGAGACTAAAAATGATCTTATCAATCAAACTTGTTAGTCTCATAGGATAAGTAGGATAAATAAATACTTACTAGAGGTTTGACATTAGGTAAGCACTAAGTCAAGCATTTACACATTTACTAATAATTGTCATTATATGTGTTTGTCATTAATCACCAAAATCACTTAAGTGCCTAGATGCACTTTCACGGTCCATGTACATCCATCGCCGGTTCATCTACATTATGTTACATCAAGGCAGCTGTTAGCTCATTTTCCAATAATGAATTTTTTAACATTTGGCAAAATTCAAATTAAACCAATATTAAAATTATTTAAAAATTTTAGATGGATAAATTTTATTTTAGGTGAAATTTCATTAAAAATGTAATATTTTTAAAATGTCAATACTTCATTACATATTCAATTTTCATGATCAAATTTCATCTTGTTATATAAATTCATTTAATTTCTTCATTGCTTAATAAAAATAATATATCATACATATTCCACACTAAAAGAATTTTCAAAAAATAAAATATGGTTATTAGTCATTTAAACCGAAACCTAAATTTGAGCTAGGTCCACACCTAACATGAATTACTTGGTAGATAAAAGTTTAGATTCAAAATTCTTCATCGATCGATGAAACCAAAACCTAAATTTGAGCTAGGTCCACACCTAACACGAATGACTTGGTAGATTAAAATCTGCATTCAAAATACTACCCGATCGATGGAACCAAAGCCTAAATTTGAGCTAGATCCACACCTAACAAGAATGACTTGGTAGATCAAAGTCTAGATTCAAAATTTTTCATCGATCGATGGAACCAAAACCTAAATTTGAGCTAGATCCACACATTCAATGCGAGATACATCTAATCCAAGCAAATTACAAACTTACACAATAAGTTATTGCAACCTACATGAAAAGATCGAGCTAGATCTCTACATTTATAATCTTTCATTGATCATAAGAAAAGCTCAAATTTTCTTCACATTTCAAGCAAATTAGAAGCTCCATTTTACACCAAATGTAGCAAAGAATGATGTTACTAACCTTGGTTACTTTGGCTTGGAGTAAAATGACTAAAATTTTAAAATTTTGGCAGCACCTCCCGCTTTCTTGAAACTCTTGGCCGGTGCTGCACTGTTCTTGATCGATCATGAGAAAAGATCAAATTTTCTTCGTATTTCAAGCAATGAAGAAACTCTATTTTACACCAAATGTAGTGAGGAACGATATTGTTAACCTTGGTTAACTTGGCTGGGAGTAAAATGACCAAAATTTTAAAATTTTGGCAGCACCTCCTTCCTTGAAGCTCTTGGCCGGCGTTGCACTGTTCTTGATCGGGCAGAGTGTGGGGAAGAGGAGGTTCAAATAAGGCTGCTTAGTACTGGTGCTAAGCAGCCCCCGAGCCAGATAGCCTGCTTAGTACCACCACCGGTTGGTCTCTTCAGCTGGTACTGATGTTCTCCCCGGACCAAAGGCCATTTCTGTAGTAGTGCTATCTAGGCTCTGATACCATTTGTCAGCCGGGCCACTACACTTATATCACGTCCGGACCCCAGTTCGTTGGGCTGCATTACACTCGCAGATCCAACCAGAGCAGCGGGCCAAGACTTGGGCCATCTCGCCCCAAAAAGGTAGCTCAATAAGGGGATGCTCCTTAACCCTTATAAACCATGTTGAACCCCTCCCAACTTTCAATATGGGATTATTCCTAACAAGTGGCACATGTTGTTCGCTATTGACTACACCGTGATTTTGGTTCTCTCAATTTATTTTTTGTTGCATCGCGGCATGACTTTTTCCTCGTGGGATGGCACGGAATAGTAGGAGTCATGGCGCGCATTTAAGCGAGTTTGTTTCTTGGCCCATGCAATCGCATGTGCGGGATGGCGTGTCGATTATCACGGATCTTGGAGTGGCCAAACCATTTTTTACTTTGCAATCATTGGTTGAATAAAGTAGAGAGATTCAGAAAAGTTGCACAATTTGAAGTAGCACAAAAACTTCCTCTGTTCTTGAGTTCTTCTCATGTGAATTGATTCAGTCGGGTGTTGTAGGTTTCGCTACAGCGCTTTGCCGGGTTGTAGGTTCATACATAGTGTGTTCGCGTGTGTTTGATCACTGCTGATCCCTGAGGAAGTCTCGCTGTCAAGGCCCTCCCTAGAGAACCTGTAGATCATGGTGGCCGCCCCTGCCCCAGTTGGCCCTCGACGCCCTTTTGTTCTAGATTCTTGCATGCTCCAGCTCTTTCATGCGTTCCCCTCGCATTCTGTGGCTCCGTCATTCATGTAACTCAAGCGACAACAACTTCATCATGGTATTCGCGGTCGCTGACTCCATCACCGAAACTAAACTATATTCTTTGTCGAGGTGGTCAAGCAGCAACTACACTTCTAGCGCGTGTCTAGACGATGAATATCCAATGTTATGATTCATTATCCCCACATTCTCTCCTCTCTCCTAGAATGTTTGTGGCCTTAACCCGAGCGCACATTGAAACATCGTCCGTGACCTCGTCGCCTCGCAAGGCTGCAATGTGGTTTGCCTTAAGGAGATCAATCTTGTGGACTTGGATAATCGTGCCATCGCAAGCTGCCTCAGCCACAGGTTTGTCGGATAGATTGTGGCCTCCCCGGCACATCTCTACTATTAAAAAGAGACTTGTGGTGGTCACTGGTAATAACTCATTTTACAGAAATTACCCACCATGTCATTCTACACTCCATGTTTTAATGACTCTTTGTTTTCCACTTTACTTAAATAGTATGTTCGATTTATTATTTCAACCTTGAGATTCTGTTATAAGACATCTTCTCTAGATGCGATATAATATTATAATAAATGATTTAGAATTTTATTATTTTTGATGTTCCGTTACAAAATATGGGCATTTAGCTAGTCTCTACTCTTAAAAGAGTCTTATGGTGGTGGTACGTCACATTCAAATTGTTTTGAATTCTTTCCCACCCGCAACCCTATCCCACTGTGCTCTCTCTCCACCCTAACCCTAACAACCCGCGCAGCGCCTCAGCCTGCAGCCCCATCCTCACTCCCCTCCCCCTCTCTCTCAGCCCATCCCGCAGCCCAACCGCCGCCTCCCTCCCACGCAGGCACCTCCCCACGCCGCCGCCTCCTCCTCCTCCCCGCCATTGTCGGCCGGCCTGGTGCCGCCGCCACTTGCCTGCGGCGGCAGCAGCCGGTGCCCCAGTGGTGGTGGTACGTCGGCGACGGTGTGAAGTGGAACAGCTTCTTGCCGCAGCTCCCGCCCTCCACCCCAGCCCGCCACGCTGCAGTCTCCATCCATCTCACGCCATGTAGCAGTGAGGTCAGGTTCTTGGCTATGGCGGTTACCTACTAGAGAGGAAAGGGGGAAGAAAGCAAATTGGGAGACCAAGAAAAGGAATTAGCCGGGAAGTTGGGGTTTAGTGGCGTATATATATTTTCTTGTGATGGTGGAAATTCCGCCGGTATTTCTTGTTTCTTCTCTTTGTTTTTATTTCTTGGTGTGGTGTCCAGTTAATGGTAGGCACAACACAAATCCAGTATTTTTGTTGATAAACTTGATTAACTGATCCACTAATTAATTGAGAAATTGAAATTACTTTGAGCTGCAACCAGAAAGTGCAAGTGCAGAGCCAATAACCTTTTTCTGTTCGTTTTTCTTAATTTTGAAGCACATGTTTGTTTTGTTAGTTATGTTAGTTGCTGGTTTGTGAATGGAGCAATTGGTTATTGAGTATGGGCGTTGGACCCATTATTACCTGTGGGCAGCTGGGCATGGCTTTCGTACAACAGGAAAGGATTGATGAAGGTTCTTGAATCCGTTGCGCCCGGCAAGAACTTGAGGCTGTCATTCTCTCTCTGCCTCTTTCACTTTTTCTATTTTATGTGAACCATATTTTAAGGAGTGCAATTAGGAAGCATTAGAAGATGTTTATCAATTATTTTTTCAGTCATAAGCTCTAATTGCCGAGATCATTTTTTTAAACCAAGTTTGGCAGGATAATTTCACTCAAAGGCTCCTTGTTCTAGGAATTTTCATGATTTATATGGAAATTGAACTATTTCGAGCGAAATTCCTGCGTTCCAGATAGAACCTCCATGTTTTATTGCTGTTTTTTTAACTCAGACCCAAACCACTATCTCCGGTTCACAAAAACTTGACGTTTTAAACATTGACATGGTCTTCAAAATATATCTTTGACCACTAATTACCATTATAATTTACTAGACAAGTACTCGTGCTTTGTTAAGATGACATATATTCATCTTCTGCCTGCCATGACATCTATCTGTTAGTTTGTCTATTACTTTGAATGCAGTCCTAAAAAAAGGGTCTATTCCTTGTGTTTTTACAAAATAGGAAGTGAACCAATCAATAAATGTTCTATTAAAATTTCTATGGCCGTCTAGGAGTTTGACTGCAAACGTCGGCTCTTCTCCCACCTCCTTTCCTGCTGCGCGCCACATAGAACAGCAAGGCACGTCCTCTGATTGTTTACGCATTCTTTTCCTCATTTTTTGTTGCAATGGTGATCTCAAGTGTGATTGCTCAACTAATTGTTTGTGCTGCATTTGTGCATATGGAAGGGCAGGAAAAAGGCATTGGATCTGTGTAATTGCTGAGACCCAAATGGATCTAGAAATGAATGGGATTTGTTTAATTTTTAGATATGCAAATTTGAAATGGAAACAGTTATGTATTTCACTTTGGATGAATGAAAGAAAGAAATGTGTTAGTCTAAAGTTAAAGTTCTATCGGTACAGGTATCTAGCTAGATAAAAGTAGGCTCTTGATTGAGAATTAAAAATGTAATAAGTTTATATTGCCTTGTTAGCTCCTATTTTAGGATATATTTAAGATGCATTGGATCTGTGTAATTGCTAAGACTCAAATGGATCTAGAAATGAATAGGATTTGTTTAATTTTTAGATATGCAAATTTGAAATGGAAACAGTTATGTATTTCACTTTGGATGAATGAAAGAAAGAAATGTGTTAGTCTAAAGTTAAAGTTCTATAGGTATAGGTATCTAGCTAGATAAAAGTAGGCTCTTTATTGAGAATTAAAAATGTAATAAGTTTATATTACTTTGTTAGCTCCTATTTTAGGATATATTTAAGATGCATTGGATCTGTGTAATTGCTGAGACTCAAATGGATCTAGAAATGAATAGGATTTGTTTAATTTTTAGATATGCAAATTTGAAATGGAAACAATTATGTATTTCACTTTGGATGAATGAATGAAAGAAATGTGTTAGTCCAAAGTTAAAGTTCTATCAGTATAGGTATCTAGCCAGATAAAAGTAAGCTCTTGATTGGGAATTAAAAATGTAATAAGTTTATATTGCCTTGTTAGCTGCTACTTTTAGGATATATTTAAGTTTATTACATTGTCTCAGACTAAGGTTTTTTTTTCTCACATCAGTTATGATCTGACGGGAGGCCTATATATATACCTGCAACTATTGTTGTTGAAGCTAACATGCCATTCATTGGTGCATTTCTGTTGAAGTTAAAATGCTCTCGTATGCCAATAAGCTTCAACCATGATACTTATACATGATTACATGTAGAGGATATTCATTTGAGAAACTGATGCCTGACTTATTTTTTTTGAAACAACTAGAGCATATCACCTGTTGACACTCTTGGTATTCTCTCCGGTGAAAAGCAATGGACCAACATAACAATGATTTCACTGGCGGAACTTCATGACCTTATCCCTCTTCAGTTTGGTCCACACAAACTTGATATCATTGATGAATTAAAACATTTCATTGCATCTTTATGTGGTAGGATGACAAAATACGCGTAGTGCTGAACAAGGCAAATCAAGTTGATAACAGATAGAATATTTTGTTGCAATTAGTTTGTATGGAACATTAGGTTGATGCTTTCTTTTGTTTATAAAAAAATCATGTACAAATGTTATCACATTTTTTTCCTTACCCATGCTTTCATGGTTTCAACTTTTTTTCCCTTTTTGGAATTCCGTTGCAGCGCGCGGGCATCCAACTAGTAATACTAGAAGAGACATCATCTTAGTGGTGGATGTGAGGATATTTTCACGATAAAAAATGCCTCCTCCCCTTGTCGTCTAAACGCCAATATTACCTCCAAGCTGGATAATTTGTCGTGGCGTATATCCGTTGTCTATGGGCTTTAAGAGTGACCTGGCAAGCTTCTTTTCCTTCTAGAGATTAGGATCCCTGCCCATGCTACTGCGAATGCCAAATTGCCAATTCGCTCGTCATTAGAGATTTCAATATTATTTACCGAGTTGCGGATAAAAGACTCTGCAACGTTGACGTGACGATGTGAGCGTGTTCTGAACCATCTTGAACTCGCGGAGATTCTGCTGTCTGGTCGGAGGTTCAATTGAAGCAACGACAGAAGCAACCCTAGCCTAATGCCCATTGACAAGGCCTTTTGCTCATCGGACCAGAATCTTATGATTCTCTCCACATTAAGCAGGCTACAGCGGCAAGGGCCTTATCAAGTTGGGCCAAGAATATGGTTACATATCCCCAGCTGTGGTACACAACCGTCAAAGAGATTATCTTCCTTCTCGACCAGGCACAGGAGTCCAAGATAAAAGCCAGAAGCTTGGGCCTCTCACCATCTTGATAAAAGTTTGATTTAAGCAACACTCCCGCATTTCTTGGATCAATCTAGGTGATACTACTATGAAAACGGCCTTTAGTCCCGGTTGAGAACAGATTTTAGTCCCGGTTCTCCTAACCAGTACTAAAGTATAGAAAATATCTAAAAAATAAGGTGAACCCAAGACTCAAACCTGGGACCTCATGCCACCACGTGACTCCCCACTCACTCTTCTAACCAACCCATCCACTCACACATATTTAATAGACTAGGATATGTATTCCTTTTGAACTATGCTGGAACGAGATTTTAGTCCTGGTTCGTAACAGCTAGCATATACCTGCTTGCCAAAACCATCTGTTACGAACCGGTACTAATGTGAGTGAAAAATCGTGCTTTTAGCTCTGTAGCCACGAACCGAGACTATTGCCACATCAGTCCCGGTTCGTGGCCAACCGGGACTGATGTGCCGATATGGAAGACCATTTCTCTAGTAGTGTGATGCAAACACCAATTACTTCCACAATCGAGCAAACGGTCGCCACAGGAAGAACTTATTGGTTCGCTTGTGAAGCGTAATGGCATCGCCATCTCGCAGAGGGGAAAAGAGGAGTGTACCTGCTTCTTCTGGGCCGGGCTAGGTAGCACTTTTTGGCTACGACACCACGCTCAACTAAGATCGGCTAAGCTACCACCTAACACAATCTTGAAGATTTGAACTCCCCCTTCACAATGGAGGAACTTGTGCCATCAACCGCAGCATATCAACTATATGCGCATGATCCAGATGTAAAACTACACATGATCGGCTCTAACAACATTGAAGAGGAATTGGTAGTCTACGCTAGCAGAAATTCAAAATTTTCTAACTTGATCACTCAGGAGTACATGCAAATAGGAGATCATGGATCGTTATACGCAGCCGTAGTGGAAGAAGGGTTGGAGCAGCCTAGTCCAACGATAGCACTCATCGGAATAGACGAAGTGGTCGTTCATGCCGAGCCAAACACCTCCTCCTAGCAGATCACCAACGCAGCAATGTCGCACGTACTGTTTAGATGACGTAGTTGATCTTATCAACCGTCTTCTCCTTGTCGCCAATCAGCGTCGGAATAATCGTAACAGCGCCTTTACGGTTTCTACAAGTCTATGGGAGGAACACCATGTGCCTGTGTGCTTGCATCTTCTCGCGTGACCACGGTTTTGAGGAGGTTGCGTAAAGTGACGACTAGGGTTTCGTGGTGGCTCGAATCATGCTTAGCCAATCGTGCCTCCCCATGCCACCCTTTATATAGAGCGCACTAATAGGTCTCTACATTAGAAGCTCATTTGGACTCTAATTCCTGCAGATCAATATTACATCAGAAGTGTTTCAACCTGTTAAGTGTGTGACCTGTAAGATTTATGCCTAAGTTGTCATGGCCAGATTCCCTTTTCTTGACCATAAGTCAATAGTGGTATCTAGCATGACATATTAACTCCTAAATGTACGCACATCGGCTGAATCTTGATACACACGTATACAAATCTCTTTGCCACACAATACTAGTCAATCTGAAGAAAAGATATTTACCTCCCTTATGATAACTCGATCCGCTCTACTTGTGATGAATTCTAAAACTATGTTAACTCTTTAATCACTCGTGATTAATTATTTAATCACATTAATATGGCTATACACTTTCCAATCCAACCACTTTGAGTGACCTAGAGATATCTCTCCCATTATTAAGGAGCAACAAATTTTATCTTGATCACTCACACCATATGATATGTTTTATATCATACTCAAAAGATATCTTTATAACTACCCTGTTATGGAGTAGCAGCTGATAGCCCCAAAATATATCACAACACATTCTAAGACTCAACGACGATCTTAGGTCTAATGATTTTATAAATATATTATCCGATATCAACCGATGGCACATGAAGATAACAATATCAAGAGTGTCTCGCGGTGGGCCTATTCAACATCATGTTCTCTAATATATATCTATATTATTGATTTCATATATCTATATCTTTGACATGTGAAATATATCATCAATCAATATATATGTTGTTCTAATAATCATTAATATTCCACATAATAATATAAGACCAGGGATCATTTAGAATAACATCACAGTGAAGACAATACGTCTCACAATAAAGTCATACGTGATAAATAATGTAAGTGATGATTATTCATAGAACTGATAATATATTATCTAGAAGTACATAAATATAGATGTGATATAATCATCTCTATAATTGCCTCTAGAGCATATTAGTAACAGCTTAGGCATAGCCCGGCCTAGCACGGCAGGACACGACGTGCCCAATGGGCTAAGCCAGCATGAGGATGAGGATGTGTTGATGACCATAGAGTCGTACCTAGGTTGCTCCTTCAGCACAGTACAATACCTAGGACCTCCGGTGGTCTGTCCTTCCCCTCTACCACATGGCCCACTCCTATAGCCTACCTATGCTCCCCTAGGCCTCGAGGTGCCTCGTCCCCGTCAACGTCTCCATGAGATTCCTCGTCCTCGTCGGCTTCGTCCCTGCCTCCGGCCTACCCATCGGCCGTAATTTGTTGCGTTGTTGCCCTAACATCGTGCGCTTATGGCACAACACGGCGAATTTTTTTTTTATATTTGTTTTAATTCAACATTTTTTAAATGGCCGGCCCCGGTGCGGTTTTGCAATTTTGGGCGCCCGTCGCCCGTGGGCCGGGCGATCGCCCTAGCCACGGCGCATCGGGCCAAGATTTGTTGCATGCTTGCTGGTCTTGGTCTTGAGCAGACTAGAGAGGGAAGGGAGGAAAAGAGAAGAGAGGAGAAGAGAAAGAGAAGGAAAGGGAAAGAAGAGAAGAGACGAGAAGAGAAGAAAAGAAAGAAAAGAAGAGAGAAAAAGTGGAAAAAAAAGAGAGAAAAAGGGGGAAAAATTGGATCACGCGGCATCGTCATTTGGTAAGTTAATTTTTAAATAATTTAGTAGTGTAATTACGTAATTTTAATTTACGGTTAAAAAAATGGTAGGATAGTCACATATTAAATAAATATAATTTTATTATTAATACCGATAGTTGATATAAATACGTATACTTAAAATGTATTGTTGATTTAGATTGTTGAAATTATGATTAAAATTTGATTATTGGTTTAGATAGTGGATATAATAGGATAATTAAAATTTTAATTAAAAACATGGTAGGATAGTCACATATTAAATACATATAATTTTATTATTAATACCGATAGTTGATATAAATACATTATAATTAAAATGTATTGTTGATTTAGATTGTTGAAATTATGATTAAAATTTGATTATTGGTTTAGATAGTGGATATAAATACATGGTAGGATAGTCACACGTTAAATATACATAAATAATTTTGTTATTTACGCGCATAGCTGATATAAATATATGTAATGTTAAAATTTTAATTGAAGACAAGTTAGGATGGTCACACGTTAATTTGAGAATTGGAAAAATGGTAGAATAATGACAAATGAAATATGTAGATAATTTTGCTATTCATGGACTGTTAAAATTTTTAGTAGACTATAGAAAAATAGAAAATCGTGACAATAGGGTTATTTAAAACAATGGAGTTAATTTAGACATAAATAGATGTAATTTATATATTAACTGAACACATGTTAGGATAGGCACACGATGTATAATATAAATTTTATAGTATAGATGTAATTTATATATTAAATAGATAATCTTGCTTTATGTGTTGTTATGGTAAATATTGCATAATATTATTTTATGATAATTAAATATACACTAACTAATAGTACGGTTCATCATATGTTATAGGCAAAATGTCGAAAAATTATATTTCCAAATATTTTACGGAGATGGAGAGATAGCGGAAGGGCCAAATGGAGTGGATCTATCGGCATTTTCCCTCATCATGCGGGTATATCTAGGGCGAGCCAAAGGACATACCGGTGGATAATAGAATGGTTGTTTTGGTTGTTCGGTGGATGCACATACATGTAAATTTGCGTGTCGAGCCGTGGTGAGTCGTGCCCATGAAGGTTTTTGGAGAGTTGTTTCCTATAAAAGGAACACGAATTGGAGAAGGTACGAGAAAATGCGGTCTGGCGTGGTTGGCCCCTTATGCTCTTGGTTCAATGCTACCAGATAGTAAACCCACTGTGTCGAACGCAAGATGAGGAGGTGGACACAATGGAGGGACATGGCACAAGCATGGAAGATTGTAGTGGAGAGGGTGGTGATGACCATGTTGGCGGCGCGACGAGGCGCAGGAGGAGGGGGTGCAGCGAGAGGCGAGAGGGTGGCGAGACGAAGGTGAAGAGGTGGAGATCATAGTGAATATGATGGAGGCGAGGACCGAGAGGATGAAGAGTTGCCGGATGATGACCATCCGACGAGGAGGTTAATGTCTCGATGTCCCTACCCCGAGCACATGGGGCGATTACAACCGGCGGTTAATAGTGAATGAAGGGAGCCATGGCGCATGGGAGTACCATGCTAACGAGGTCACACAGGAGCCATATACAAGGATAAGGAATCATTGTTGAATGCAAGTGAAATCATGGGCAATGTCTATACGCCGTTCAAGGTGGTGAAATCCAGCAAGAAGGAGTACGACGTGAAATGCGTGAATGACAACTGCCCTTGGCGGGTGCATGCGTACAGAGGGAAGTGGAAGGACTACTGGGAGTGCTCCATAGTGGTGCAACACGAGTGTATACTGGAGGAAGCTGAACAAGTGCACCGCAACCTTTCGTCAACTTGGGTGGCTAATGTTCTGTATGGAGAGATTGTGGGTAATCCTCAAATGCCAGCTAAAGATATCATTCGAGCCATGGAGGAGAGATATCAGTACACCATGGACTACGGGAAGGCTTGGAGGGCAAAGAGGAAGGCGTTGGAGGTTAGGTTTGGGACGTACGAGGCATCGTACGAGAACGTGGTTCACATGCTCAGGGCAATAGCATTCAGGAACCTAGGAACGTACATAGACATGAAAGAGTATCCAGCTAGTGGTGTCCATGAGGGCAAGTGGGTGCTGCAGCGTGCATTTTTCGCACTGGAAGCTTGCATAAATGCCTTTAGGCACTGCAGGCCGGTAATCTGTATGGACGGCACCTTCCTAACGGGGAAATACAAAGGACAGATACTAACCGCAATTGCTGTGGACGCGAACAACCAGGTGTTGCCAGTTGCAGTTGCTATTGTCGAGGGGGAAAACACAGATAGCTGGTATTGGTTCCTGGAACGGGTTAAGCATGGAGTGGTGCTCGCTAGGCCGAACGTGTGCATCATACACGATCGGCACGCGGGTTTGATGAAGGCTATTGTCGACATGCAAGAAGGTTCTCCCGTTGTGGGAGCACCGAAGTGGCCTGACTTGACTAATAGGTGGTGCATGAGACATACGGGAGCAAATTTCTTCCGTCAGTTCAAGAACAAGACGTTGATGAACATGTTTCTAGCTTTGCAGTACCCGATCACATCAAGTGCAGCGGCCATCAATTATTTCACTGCACTGCTGCCCAACAGTCCCGCTTTCCACCGCCCGCCACATCAATCGTAGCATCCATCGATCTTGGTCCCGCAGTGCCGCTTTGCACCGTCCGATTACATCAACTGCAGCGGCCATCAATTATTTCACTGCACTGCTGACCAGTAGTCCCGCTTTCCACCATCCAGTCACATCAAATGCACATCAAATGCAGCAGTAGACATCGTGAGGGACGCGTACGCTTCCATGAACTCCGTCCATACACCTGCCGGGCTTCGCTATAAAAACCCTTCTACCTTCGGGTCCTTTGCGCTACATCTTTCCTGAGAGCTTACTGCTTTATAGTTCATGGCGAGTTGGGGAGCCTCTTCACGGCCATATGTGCCTGATGCATGGTGGGAGTCTTATGGGCCTGGAGAGCATACTCGTCCTCCTTCGGACGATATGCATGTCATACATTATGCAGACTGGAGAGACGGCCCTCCTTTGCTACGAGATCGTCACTTCGCGTCCATTTTTGACTGGCCGACATGCGAATGTGGGAACCCAGCTGTTGTGTAGTGGTTTGACCATGTGCACGAGGGGTTTACTGGTCGCAGGTTCTACCGATGCCCAGATTACAACGTAAGTTCCCTCCCTCTGCGATATGCTATCGCAAATACAAGTTACTTATCAGTTCTCTTGTTTTCAGTTACCAGACGTCACGTGCGGTTGGACTTGCTGGATAGATGAGCCATACCCGGCAGCAGCGTACACCTACATAACATACCTGCACGCAAGAATCGATCGCTGCGAGGCTAGAGTCGATGCTACAGGAGGCGGCGCGATCGAAGGCGGCGGAGGTCCGCGCGGGCTTCCCGGCCTCTTAGGCAATTCATGCCGGCACGTCAATCGCACAACCAGGCAGTGCTGAACCAATACTATCAACCGAATCGATCATGTCAGGACCATGCATGTCTATGCGGATGCCACTACCCCGGCACACCCAACGCTGAAGTCCTACGTCGAAGAGCCATCATGCAAGAAACCTACCCGGTGTACTACGACACGGAATGGGAAGCGACTACCCGGTGTGCGGCCACCTGGTGTTCATGCCAATGCCACAACCTTTTCACCGGTCCATGGTAACCACCCATGCATGCCGGGTGAAGGTGGCCGACCTTATGCTACCAGCAAGGGGAAATATCCCCAATGTACTCAGTACAAACTACCGTGTAATACTAATGTTGGCAATAAAAATTTTCTGAGAGCACTCTATTTTAAACGCTATAAGCTGGCGTCATGCGAGAAATACTTTGTGACAAGAGGAACATTTATTTTTATAATTCTAATAATACAAAAGATGAAAATTAAAATTATCACTCTTTTCATAAAAAATACCATAATTTTCTCCTTCCTAAACCCTAATTTCCAATCACATTGATTCGGTAGACCCTATATATAATATACATTATTCATATGTTCTATATGTACATAAATATTATATATAATATATATACTTTTATTTATATTACATATGTTATAGCTATTATATATAACATAATAGTTATATGTTATAATATATATTGATAATATTTTTATTTTATATGTTTTAACTGTTTTATATATATTATTGTAAATAGGTGTTGTAATGGCTCGATTGCTCGTGGTCGGGTGATCGCCATGGGCCGGGCGACGAGCACCTCGCAAAGAACGCCGCCCAACGGCGTCAATCGAGCGAGCTACCTGAGGCGACGGTGTGGCGCCCATCGCCGTGGCTTGGGCGATCGCCGTCCACGGCGACGGCGCCAAAATTGCAAATCCACAGCGGCGCCGGCCATTTAAAAAATTTTGAATTAAAACAAATATAAAAAAAAAATTCCAACACGGCTATGTAGCGCTGATGCCATGTTGTGTGGCAAACGTTGGGCACGTGGGCCGGCCCTGCACGGGCAAGATCAGTCGTATCGTGCCCCGTCGGCCACGGAGCCGGAGGGCATGGAGTCTCGAAGCTAAGGATTTCAACCAACATGGGGTGTAAAGACTGGACGTCAGGTTTTCAACCATGTGAATTTCATCAGTCCATAAAAGCTGCTGTCACAGGTGACATTAACATGATGCTCTAAGCATGCTTCATAACCTTATCTGTTCCAAAGATTATACATATTCTGGGTACATGGCCACAGCTAGACTTACAGGCTAAGACAAAACTTCATCTCGGCGTGCTACTTGGGTGCATGCAACCCAGTGGCCCAGGGCATCTTTTTGCCCATTGCAGGAAGTTATCATCGAAGGGGTCCCTCTAAACATCACCACTCTTGCAAAAAGCACACCAATGAGATAATAATCCAAGCCATAAAGAATCTTAGTCTGACGGCGCATTCTCTTTGATTGTTGTTGACAACTTTGCAGCCTCCTCCTCATTTTTTAATCGGAATAAGTATGTTCGTGCTACAACGGCGGCACTGTCTGATTCGCTTGACTGCACATCCTGAAATTATAACACGGATCAGGCATACTGACTGAGCTATGCAACACACATATGACTGAGTTGAGGACAATTTGAAGCAAGAAAATATACACTGTTTTGAAGTTACGATTTTGATGTTCATCAAGTCCATATACCAGGGTAACAAAAACCAGGATATGCTAGATTCTGCTTGTCAAGATATGTTAATTTATAAGAACTAACGTTCGATTCTGCTTGTAAAGATTTGTTGATTCATAAAAACAGACCAGCTCTCATTCAATAGCATAAATTTTGCATGACCTAGCCTAACAGAAAAGGGCAGGTTACTGCTCCCAAAGGGAATAAGATGTTCTATGGACAGTAGTTACTTACTGAAGTATGAAATATCGAAGCAACGGTGTTCTTTTGAACATTCATTTTTATCCCCTTATATATTAGAGCATTCAGAAGGATTTTTCCCACCTGCTACCAGTAATTTGCCATTAGTATCTTCTCCACAACCAGAAACAATCTTTAAAAAGTGTAAACATAACTGTATGCAAAGAACGGAGCAAAAATTCATAGTACTTGCTGGTAAAAATTGATGGAAATATGAAGACAAATTTGATACATGGAACTGAAGAGGCTAAGAGCCTAAGACAAATGAACTTATGACTTATTCATACAATAGAAAAGTTGGCAAACGCAACATTTTTATTAACAATTATGGGAGTGCAACAATATACCAAATGGATTTCAAGTTTGACATTGACATACAGCAGAAGGATAAATAAGTAAATATTATCACCTCTGGACTCAACACAAATGCACTTCAATTACTATATAGAGTAGAAAAAGAGAGCACATACATCATTTCTTATAACAATGGTTGGACTGGACTCTTTGGAAGCTCTCTCTGCACCCTCTTTACATCTGATCGAGAGCTGACCAACACCAATGTCTTTCCAACCCTTGGTTGTGTCATCATGCTACATGAATGGAAAAGGAATCACGAAACTACATACTAAACATGTACTGCACAGTACTTGCCTACTTAGGCAGTAACATCAAGAAACACAAATTATAATTATAGGAAGAAAAGCAAGATAGTTTCTAAGAATGGATACCTTCACATACACCTTGCATTTAGCTTCATGAACAACAATGATTCCTTTCTCTTCTGCCTTCTTTACAGAAGGGCTGCTTGGCTGATCAGGTTCAGCATCTGATGTTCAAATAAGAGTATGAAATAAGTGGGCAACATAACCAAAATTGGGGAGAATTCACAATGAAAAAGAGAAGAAATTTTTTGAAGAGAAGCAATTATGATTTAAAACCAAATGTAATAACCACACATGAAAGGGACAAATAAATTACTCCCTGCGTTTCTTTTTGCAAGGTGTACTGTGACTAGGCACAGGGATTAAGGGGTGCAAAACAAGAGAAAGACAAGAGGAGATCACCACACTAGCCATGCTACAAATATGTTTGGAATATAAGAGATAATAGTGTATGAGAGTGTTACTTATGCAGAAGAGGAAAGTGTGATAAGTTAGGGAAGACAAGGAAAAACATAAATAGATTCATATGCAAATCTTGTAATTTAAAACAGAACTTGCAAAATTTATATGCCTTATATTTTGAAACTGACGGATTAAATAATAACCTCATACTCACCTTCATCTGCATCACCTGAAGCTTCAGTGGCACTTTTGTTACCTGATAAAGCAAATAAAAACCTTAATATTCCATAAAAACAAAAGGTAAATGAATACATTATTTATCATAGAACAATTGGACTGCCTTCACCATCTAAGTTTCAAATGTAAGTTGCAGGATAAGGAGAAACCGTGATAGGAAAATGAAGAAATGTCTGAAGCCAATAACAATTTTGCTTTCCAAATTGCATGAATGATGCTTGCAAAATGCAATATTTTCTATACTGCATTAAAAATGCCAATTTGATATTTAGATTAAATACAACCACACACAGGAATAACTTCCAGGCCCCAGGATATTCATGAATAACAGCTCATGTGTTTTTTTTCTTTTGTCACTACTCATCTATAAGGATATCGTGTTCCTGAAAACTTCAAGAAGAATTTAAATGGTTCCTAAAAGTAAGGAAAATGTTCTTTTTTGGTCACGAACTATGCGCATCGATATCTTGGTCCCTGAAAACCAATACCAGGTAACTGCAGTCCCTGAATTGTAATTACCATGCAAATGTGGTCCTTTGACCAGTAAACAGCAGTTTTGGGTGACTGTTATATCCAATCAGGTTTATAGATCCGCGATGGAAAGAGAAGAGGAGGAGATGGGAAGAAGACAGATTGGAGGAGGATAGTTGTTACTATTACTTTTGTCGATGCTGTTACAAGCAACAGGATGCATACTTATGCCAATCCCACACCCCTCTGGGCTACAGACCACAACCTGGCCCAAGGCCCAACCAGGTACAATCCAATTACAAATTCAAACCTCTATGTATTAGTCTCTACCACTCCCGCCTTATGAGCTACATCCTTCAGAGGTGTAACAGTGACATGGCAGCATCTAAGGCAGTGTTTCTTTCAGCATTTACGTTTGCGTTTGCTTATAAGCTGAAAATTTGTTATTTTTGTACAAGTCAAACGCTTTGACATTTAGTAGCCAATTTTTGTAGGTCTTACTATTTCTTCTCAAAGCTCCCAAAACCATTTTTTCTATAATTTTTGATCCCTCGGATGTCCTTATTGAGGAGCTACAAATTTGCAGCTTAAACGCAACCGCAACCACCGAAAGAAACACTACCTAAATATAACGGTGAGTAGGTGAAACACATAAACAACCATAGCCCTGGGTTGACAATTCACTGCTCCTACAACCTTTGCACAACAATAGAACAGCCATCCTGCCTATAACACAGAGGAAGCAATAATAAGAAAAATCAGAAAAATACCGAGAGAGAACACCTGGTTGTTGGTTCACTGAAAACAGTGTCGGAGTCAGCATGCTAAAAGTTGGGGTGCCTGAAGCAGAAAATATGGATGGGGTGTTTGGTGCTGAAAAGCCATTATTTGCACCAAACTGGAAAGGTTGTTTACTGCTGTCACCAGGCATGGTCTTCTTGTCACCAAACATGCCTGCACACCATTATGACACAACTAATATAAATATATAGTTAATATTCTGGAAGAAAAATCTACAGAAAACGTAAACACAAATATGGCATATATACAGGCCAATAGTTATACCGCTAAAGGCTGGCGATTTTTGATGAGAAGAAAATGAAAACAGGTTCTGTGAGCTTGAAGTCTGAAAAGGTGAGGTGCTAACTGCTGTAATTGCACCCTTCTGTCCATTATCAGAACCTGGCTGTTCCACAAACTTGCTATCTACAATTGATGGCGACATAGTCTTCCCATCATTGGGTGCACTTGGGGATGAAACAGCTGCTGAACCTGCTTTATTTTGCCTAAGCCAATTGACAACATCCTTAAATTTTTCCTAACAAGAGCAAACAATAACAGGAGACATGTTGAGAAATATGACTAACAAACTGTAGACAGAGCATCTATAGTACCAAAAGACCACATAGGCGTTGTCCAAGAGATAATGGTAGTTGGCAAACAGTATGTGCTAATTAATATGTAATCAGCACAGTTTAAACCCTGGCAAACAAAATGCACTGCTTAGATAGCAACTAGTTCTATATGGTTTATTTTCCCAAGGACACTCGAGGCAAGTAAAGGTTGTACACTTGTACATAACTCATATACTGTGCTTATTACATGTTCATTATTTACACGTTTGAGGAGATAACAAGTGATTACATACTAGTATAATATCATTTTCCTAGTGAATTTCATGTATATAGTCTATTAAGCAAATTTAACTGGTCCTGTGATAACTTAATAAAGACAGGCCTTATGGAAGTTACATATTCATAGTAGTACTATAACATGGTTCACCTATACATAGTTGCCCAGATGTTAGAACCATTAATACCTATCTGTTACATATTTATTAATTATAACTTCAAAACAAATCTCAAAAATTTATTGATTATACTTTCAAACTATTTCGCAGATCAGAACACAAACATGCACACATGCATCTATGCATGCATGTCATGCACAAAAAAAAATGTCGATCTGATAAATGGTATTAGTAGTACCAAGAAACATTAGATCTCTAATCATTGTTCAAAAAGAAAATATATTAAAGTTTTATATGAATGTGATGGGAAAAAATATCGTGCCAACTCCTTCCTTTGAAGCTTACCATGATTTCAGAAGCATGGGATATGTAATCTTTCACGCCATCGTCCCAAAGTTCGGCTGGATGGTTTTGCAACTGTGATTGTACCCAGCTGCTCAAAGTAAAACATCTAGATTAGTATCATTTATTACACATTGAACAAGAAGTAAATATCTGAGTACTGCTTTTAGGGACAAGTGACATGAAAACTGAAAAGGCAACTTTCTGAAATTGTATTGGAAGACCTTGAAAGAATATGGCATCAACCAATGATTTTGACACTTTATATCATGACTGAACATAGATAGTCAGAAAATTCTTTAAGCATCATGGAATGAGCAAACTTACTAGGGTAACATGTATGCATGCCAAATTCCAGATGGTGATGAGATTCATATGATTGCCATAGAAATTAGCAGGTGAAGGAGTGACCAACCTTGCAAACTGGGTATTGAGTGCCCTAACATGCTTGCTGGCAGCCTCAGCCCGTCGATGATCTAAAGTAGCGGGTCCTGCCATCACATGCTGATGGGCAGACCCCGTCCTATGAACATCAAAAGAGGGTCCGTCCATTACTCTCTTACTTGGTAGCTGCACCATTATAATAACAAAATGAATAATGAATTTATTTTTTAAAAAAGAAGGCAGATTGTACAGCAAGATAGAGCAACAGAAAAATTGCAACATCTAATCATGTATGAAAACAAATCACAGAACAAGCACTTAATTCCAGTTGATGCTAGTCTCCAATAGTCTAATGAGTATGATCACATGAAAACAATCGAAAACATAGTTATTATACTGCAGTAACAATGATAAGTGACCGTCCAGCACCATGAAACAGTTGCCTGCATGTTCTAGTTATACCACAATCGGTTCGTGCTTAGCTAACAAAACTTGAAGTGTACTGACAACTAATGCTAGGTTCACTGTAAGCTAGAAACAAGCATGTGGAACAGATGATGGTGCAATCCAGCTAAAAGTTTCCCCTTTTCTTAGTTCTATCAGTACAGGACAGCATCATTCAAATGAATAGGGTGCATTCAGTTCAAAGGGAAAACCTAACGTGAGGCATGGGGGCTGAGTTGAACCCCCAAATATTTTGGAAAACCAAAGAACTTTTTTTTGGGTGCTCCACCACGCAAGAAACTGCGTGGATTGGATTTCATCCCAGAAAGAAATATATTGGTGGGATTTCTCACGGCAAAGGATCCTTGTGGGGGATCTCCGGCAGGAGCTCACCGCGCCGGCTGCCGGAGAGAGGCGAGGGGGCAGGTCAGGAGAATGGCGGAAACGAAGGGAGGGGAGGAGAAGAGAGAGCTCACCGCGCCGGCCCCCGGAGAAGGGGGAGCAGATCTGGCTGGCGAACGGCGGCGACGAAGGGGAGAGGCGGAGAACGAACGTCTCGGTGTCGCTCTGGTGCTTGTTCGTGCTGAACCGTTTGCGGCCGTACGGGGCCGCCAGGTCTGTTAAATGGGCTTCTCGGCACGGCCTGCTTGACCTGGCGGTTGAACGGGCCGGCCCTTCGGCTAGTTACCAGGGACAAGAACCCATGTGGAGAATTTTTTTATATTATTTTATTTCTTTCGAATTAAATAAATAATATTTCATTTAATATATTTTAAAAATATATGCTCTTCACCACGCGGTCAGAAAGGACAGAAAATCCGCCCGACCAAAGGGCAGGTTTTACCCATCCCGCTCGATCGTTAGGCATTAAAGACGCCTGAATGGCATGCGGACCCCACCAGACAAAAACCGCCCTTTGGTTTGAGTAGCGCAATGTGTTGATTTTTTGTGTTTAATAGTGCGAGTTATTTTTAGGGTACATTTGAGGTAGAGTAGCGTAATGAGATATTTAATTGATATGAGGAAATGAATTGTTAGCTCAGTGTTTAGCGTAGATATGAAGAAATGAAATGTATTTTGAACTAATTTGTACGCAATGGTTTTTGTCTAGGAGGAATGTCAGAGAAGTTATATTTCCAGATTTATTATGAGGAAGGGAGATTATGCACAATCCAAAGCAAGGTGCTAGAGGACGAGCATGCTTTCTAGGATCAAACAACTCTCACCAACTATCAAACACATATGGTCGTAACGAGCCTCCCCAGCTCGCTACGATAACGAAGTGTGGTGAGCACATATGGGGCTTGTGAGCAATATATAGACGACGGAAGTATTGTAGATTTTATTTACTTAATTTCACGTTGCATTGAATGCTCTGTACGCACGCTGCCTCCACGAATTCAGCTATGGATCGAATTGATGACTCATGCAGTTTTTATGGTTGCTTGCACGTGGCTTTACAGCTTTGCAGTGAGCAGTCATTCAGTGGTGCAAAAGAGCCGTAACGACAGGAAGGTCAAGTGATGGGTCGTGCAGACCCATAAAGACAAAGATGTTAAGATAACAGATGATGAAGTGCGTTTGCAATGACTGACCACATCAAGATTGTTGTAGTCCACCAAACCTATGATTCAATAATACACCCTTAAGAAGTAAACAGTATGCTCACATTCTAAGTAAGATGACAACATACTCACCTATGGTCCGAATGCATTGCATCCCGAAAAAATCTTCAAGTCTTGCAGTCCATCTTCATAGGTTCGGGCCCTGTAGTTATACCCCGTTCATCTACCACGGCTTACATGTAATATTTTGAGTGTAATATGACTCGAAACATGGCAACACTCACGATATTAAGGATCATATTAGAAACAAAAGTCACAAACCTTGTTCACACATCATCTATGGAATACCCAGCAAATACAACAACCTTATTCACAATGAACACGGGGAAGGAAATTCCTTCGTTATGCATTTAGAAAAACAAAGCAACCTCAAAACGACATTGATGGATGTCAAGAAACTAGCTTCCAAAATTCTTGAACATCAACAAATTTTGAAATCCATTCGCAATACTATGTAATTAGACGCTCTCCACCCATCCCGGGTTATATATTAACATTTTGAGAGCAATGTAACCCGTAATATGACTATTAGGGATCAAAATGCAAACAAAAGTCACAGTCTGGGATTGATGGACTGGTCTAACTGTTAGAATCTATTGAGTACAGTCTCACAAGATTACAGATCATATTACATATACAATTTAGGGTGCGTTTGGTTGTCGTATGAGCTCAGCCAGGCTGGTGGGAGCCAGGCTGAGGTTATGCAAGGGGATATTGTTTGGTTGGTTGCATGACATTGGATAGGCTGTACAGAGACGTTGTTTGGTTGGCTGGACTAGGAGGGGAATGGGATGGACAAATTCAAGAGAGAAAAATCAAAAATAAATACTACAACAAAAAAAAATTTTAAATGAAAATATAAATTTTTAAAAACAAATATTAGAAAATCAATAAATCAAAAACAAAAAATAAAAATTTAAAAAAATCTGAAATTTTTTTAAGACCTTATACTTGAATCTACGGTTTTATTTTTTTGTCTCATTGAATTTGGATGTCGTTTGAATTTTTTAATTTTTTTTGAAAGGTTTGAAAGTGCTTGACACGTGATTCATTTGTCTTGCTTGTTTATTGGAAGCGGCCGTGGTGGCGTTTCCGAGAGCAGTCGGCACAGTGATTTTGCATGGACGGAGCCAGCCTCCCACGCCCCTTCAAGCAACCAAACACCGGTTGGGTGGCTCGCGTGAGCCTGGCCAGGCCAGAGCCACCCAACCAAACACGCTCTTAGAAGCCTAGAAGGCTCAATGAGGCTAAACATACATATCACATGGACTCATTGAAGCTATTTGTTGCCTACCATGCCTTCTTCCTTGACTATTTATAGCCATCATTCATCGCTGACCTAAGTAAGTGCTCTAAAGCAAACGGCACTATTGGTTCATGCATTATTAATTGTCAGCATCTTTTGCACACCATAGAGTAAAGATGGCCACTACCACAATACTCTCTCTCCATCGGTGCTCCATGCATTGTTGGTTCATTTCGTCCTCAACTTTGATCTCTCTCCGTTGGTGCGTAATGCACGAATAGGATCCAAAGATGAAAAGACACCGAGATGTCCCCGTTTGTTGACACAATGCTGTCGGCCATTTCATACAAACCTCTCGGTGCACACTACCTTGGATTCCCTTCTCTCGTACTTCTTACCGCACTGATCAATTGTAGTGACTACATGACATCGCGCTGCAATAGATGACATGACTGCATCCTCTTCTCCTCCTACTCCCTCTCTCTCCTTTGGTGCACTCCAATAAACCTTGTCCCTCTGATGATGCACAAGTGATGCCACTGAGAAACAAAAAAGTGTGGGCTGAAAGCAATATTCTGAAAGGAAACTATTCTTCTCCTTAAATGTGGCATGTATCCCAGAAATTAAGTGCATTCCAACTGAGTGAACGTTCATAAGCTTAAGCTCAATAGAGAATCTCATGTGATTTGTAAGAAGCTTCACCATGGAGTTGCAAGAGAACTCAAAATCATTTTCCCACCCAGTACATCCATATAGTTGAAACAGGGTCAAAGAACAGATCTCGAATTGATTGCCCCTCAATCAAGTTCCTCTTTCCATAAATATTTGGGTAATTTAAATAGATGCCACTGTAAAGTTGCAACTTGAGAGATTTCCCACTCTACATGTCGATGATATGTGGGATCTGGATCTATATGTCATTGACACATAGAGTAGCAAATCTCCAATTTTATAACTTTGCAGTGACATATATGTAATTAATCCTAGATATTTCTAGTGAGAACTTTTCTATGCCTTAGTCAGAATAAGTTGTTATTATGAACTGGTTTATCAGCTATGGAAAAGCTGCTCTCTGTAAGTTAAAAAAAAGTTATTATATATTGTAAGTCTTTTAATAGCACAAGAGAGTTTCACTATGTGTGATAAGAGACATAATTCTTCGTGGAAAGATATTGCGTGCCCTTTTGTGAGCAAAACACAATATTGGCTATGTTTTGTTTTGAATAAAGTATTAGCTACTTCCATACTAGTATTAGTGGAAACCTTAAAGAGTGGACATTTCAGACGCCTCTTACCTACCCTGCAAACAGTGGCGGACCCAGGAATAAAATGTAGGTAGGGAAAGCTTTAGGCGAGTGGAGATGGCCGCCGCCGCCGCCGTGCCGTGCCGTCGCCGCCACACGTTGGCTCGCCGTGGCCGCCGCGCGCGCCCGTCGCCGTCGCCCGCCAAGCAACTGCGGCAGCCCGCCTGCGCGCGCGCCGTTGCCCCGAGTCTTGACCGCCATGGCGCCGCCGGCTGCCCTTGCAGCCGCTCCACGCCCGCTGGCCGCAAACCGCCGGGCGCCGGCTGCCACTGACAGCTAAGTGGCTAACCCTAACCCTAGGTCCCTAGCCAGTAGCAGCCGCGTGACTGCGTGAAGACGAGGGAGAGCTGAGGCAGTGGCTATGCTTGTGGCCTTGTACGCCTGTGCGGACTGGCGGTTTGGTCGGACCGCAACAGTGGGAGTGTGGGACTGTGGCCTGTGGCCGTAGCCCGAGTGGGCCGAGTGGCCTGCTGCCCAGCTACTGGGCTAAGTCGGTGCCTCAGTGGCCTAGTGCTGCCGGGTGCGCGGACTGGGTTAGAAAATCACAGATAAGGCCCTAGCTAACCCGGATTTTATCTATTTAACTCCCTATACTAGATATAAGGTATAAAAGGCACACAAAAAATGAGGTCCGGCCGCGGCCCACCCAGCCCAAGTGGTGGGTCCGCCCCTGCCTGCAAAGTGAACTCAATGGATTTGTTACACATCCGTGCAGGATCACTGGAACAGCTATATAGTTGAAGACGACTTCTGGTTCATTTCATCGAACAGATTTAACGCAGTGCGAATTCCAGTGGCTTGGTGGATCACAAAGGATAGTGGCCCTCCTTCTTGTCATCCTCCAAATTATCCAGGCTACATAGCTATACTTGACTAGGCTTTTGATTGGGCAGAGTAAGTGAAGTTACTACTCAGCTTATATTGTAGTAATTAGAGCATCCACACCAGAAACTCTATCCCTATTTTCTCTCTCTTCTACTCTATTTTCTCTCTCCATTACTCTAAAATTCCTTCACACTTTACACTACACCCTAAAGGATTCCTTCCCTCCACCAGAAACTCTATCTCTAAAACTCTATTTCTATACCCATATAGGGTTTTTGCTACGGATGCTCTAAGTCACTAAGTGTAAACACAAAAGCATCCGTGTGATGTGATTCACAAAAACGTTGGTATAATGCAATGGCAGTGTACTTGCCAAACATGCCATATGTTAAATTTATCACAATCACACGGCCCATTTACCCAAGAAAACAATTAGGGACATCCTATTCACTTTTAATTGACAAGCATATAATCTGACAATATGCAAAATGAGTATAAAAACAATAATTTGGTTCATTTTTTTTTGGCATCAAGTGTTAAATTATATGTTTTGTGCACTTTAGTTTTTAACAACTATACATCTCAAGTTATAGGTAAACCGTCCCAAAACATTAAATTACATGTGTTTTACGCAGTTGAACATTGATATAGTCAAGTTGCTACATGTAGAATGATGTTATAAAATGTTAAACAAAGGCATAATGTAGTTATAAGAAAAATCCTGCGTAAAATTAACTAAAGAATAGTATATACCGTGGTGATACAAAAAATATTACTGCTAAATATGTGGCTTGAAACTTGTACTTTTTTTCTAAAGCAGATACCTACTGTGCATTTTTCCCACTAACATACTTGACTGTATTATATAATTGAACAATGTATGCTTAGTCTTATAAGACTTGCAATAAGTAGCTGAAATTTTATAATTTGAAATTCACCCTGAAGCTTTTTCCTTGATAAGCAGCTTATTCAGCTTTAAACCCATTAAGCTAGAAAATAGAATAAGCCTACGCAAGTCGAAAATGGTCCCTCCAATATGTTTTGACATTCATTCTTGTTGATGCTTTTACTGCAGTAAGTACAACTTGGGTGTCATTGCGTCAAGAGATGGCACCGTGGGATGGGGATATGCAAGCATCAACCGGGCTGTCCAAGTAACTGAATCTCTTGCAACTAGGTGGGGCAATCCTCTTTGGATTTAATCTAGAACTTCAGATAGTTTGAGATACCTCAAAACATGGATAGGGTCAAAAGCTTTTCCTTGCATAGCTCTTGCATTGGTGAAACGTTCTTCTTTTTATTTGGTATAGAAAAGTATTTCAGTGGGAGAATGTTGGTTGATCTCGGCTAATGGACCGAGAACGTTGCCACCCTGATCCCACGTTCCCACATGGTCACCTTCCTAATTAAACACTAATCCCATGATTAGCAAATTTCTTAATTATGTGCCATGATCGGATGTGCTTTCTAAATAATGGAACATGCCCCAAGCTCCTCAACGCCATATATAAAGGCAAAGACCGGCTCATGCGAGTGGTGTTGATTTCTCGCACGGCTCATCCTCTCCCAAAACCTTAATCCTACCGATCCTTAGAGGCACTGGAGGAGCGTCGAATGGTAGTCCCTGGACAGTGTAGGCGGCGACCCGAAGGCCACCGCTGCTCGTTGACTGATTACTAGCATTGACTACGCTCTAATGCCGGCGACCACCTCCCTGTGTCATCTATGTCTCCTACGCCGACACCGATTGACTAGGAGGCACTTATGGCTTCTAACTCATCCGGTCAATACCACCCTAATTCCGCATTAGAAATTAGATAATCATGTTTAGGCTAAGACTAATACTCTCATTAGATCATTATTTAGATCTAACAAGGTGAAATCATTGTACCCTACGGTTGGCAAAGACTGGCTGGTTTTCATATAAAAAATGCATAATCCACAAAAGAGCCCAAAAAAATACAAACCCCACTCTCCCTCCAATTTCTGAATCCTTGTATGGTAGTATACCTCTACTCACTACTACAGAAATGGCCTTTCATACCGCACATCGATCTGGGTTATACATGAACCGGGGACAGCGATTACATCGGTCCGGTTCAACAATCATCGTCCGGGGAACATCGATGCGGGTGAAGACACCAATCGGTACTAATGTTCTAACATCCATGCCAGTTGGTGTAAGCAACCGGTACTAAGCAGGCTGCTTAGTACCGGTTGCTTACACCAACTTTATCTTGATCTCTAAACATCGATGCGGGTTGGTGTAATCAACGGTACTAAGCGAGGCTAGTTGGCGGGGTTGGTTACACCAACTCGCATCGATGTTTCTAACATCGATGCAGTTGGTGCAACCAACCGATACTAAGCAGCCTTATTTGAACGCCTACTCGGCTAGCCTCACACTCTTCTTCTTCCTAGCTCCCATCTCGGATTCAGTTCATCCCTGGTTTTCTTTAGTTCCAAAACTTTTGCAGTTTCTTGGTTTTTCTTCGGTTCATTATAACTTGTTTTTATTGATTTCGCACTGGATTTTGCAGTTCTGCATTGGAATTTGGTTTGTGTGTTTAATCGATCACATTTGATCCTGTATTGGAATTTGTCGTGTGTTTAATAGATCCGACGTTCTATCTTCCCCTCCCCTATATTTTCCCCCTCCATCCACATGGAGAACAGTACTGCACCATTTCGATCTTCTCTCCTCTACCGCAATCGCCCGCATTTCCTCCGCCATGGTTCGCCGCCTCAAGACCTGCAGGTTGAATGGCAATCCCCATCCTCCGCTGCAACCTCCCGCCGCCAGCGCAGGCCCATCCACCTCCACCACCACCAGAGCAGGCTAGTCCACCTCCTCCGCTGCAACCGCCTGCGCCGCCCCACCCACCTCCTCCGCCGCAACCTCGTGCGCCGCCCCGCTCACCTCCGCCGCAACCTCTGGCACCAACCTAGAGGAGGCATGGAGGGCCTTCTGTAGGAGAACGCGGTGCTACGCTAGCCGAAAACAAAATTTTTCCTACCGCGAACACCCAGGCAACATGTGAGTCAGAGATCATGGAGCATTACCCTTGGAGCACGTTAGCAGCGGAAGTAGAGTGGGTGAAGCCTCCCCGCGTGTTGCGAAGCACTGTACGTAGTCGAACACGACGTGGTACAACTTCTCCTCGTCGCGGATCGCCGTCACAGCAACGTCGACGTAGTCGTACAAGTTGTGTAGCTGATCGAATCGATCAGCGCCGATGCGAGAGCGACGACGCCTCCACGGTATCCACACGTCCGGGGTGGGAACACCGCGCACTGGTGTGCTAGCACCCACGCGCTCGGCTAGGGTTCTTAGGGGCGATGGGACGGGGCGGCGGCTAGGGCTCGTGGTGGAGAGACTAACTCACCGCATGCCCCCATGCCTCCTTTATATAGAGCGCACTAACGGGCCTTCTACGATAGAAGCCCATTAGGTCTCGCTCTAATGGATATGGAAGCCCACTAGGTCTCACGCTAATGGATCTTCTACAATAGAAATCCATTAAGGCGTCCGAGGATCCAAACCGTATAAACCCACTAATGGATCCAATCCATCGATATGATCCAACCCGTTAAGTGTGTGACCCATTAGGCTCATGTACAAGTCGACGCGGTCTGGAGAACCCTTCCCGTGCCACAAGTCAATAGCGGTATCTAGCGGCACATATTGACCCCGAATGTACACAATGATCGAATCGGTGAACCTTGATACACTCACATAGGATCCTTTTGCCACACGATATCAGTCAAGCTCAAGGCGAGAGGCGTGCCACCCTTGTGATAGCTCGACAAATTCACTCGTCAATGTAATGGATATAATTCGTGATTAACTCTTTAATCACTTTGGCATGGCCATGCACTTTTCTTATCCATCCACACTGAGGGGCCCAGAGATATCTCTCCCGTTATCAAGGAGGGGCAAATTCCATCTTGATCTCTTACATCTCACGTCATGTTTCACGACGGAAGGCTAAGGCACCCTGCTGATGGCTCACAGTGGAGGAAAGTCGATAGAAAATACCCGGACTTTGTTGAGGATGCAAGAAACATAAAGTTTGGGTTGAGTACGGATGGGATGAACCCGTTCGGCGAGATGAGCAGCAGTCACAGCACTTGGTCCGTGACTCTATGTATCTACAACCTTCCTCCTTGGTCGTGTATGAAACGAAAGTACATTATGATGCCGTTGCTTATCTAAGGGCCGAAGCAACCTGGAAACGACATCGACGTGTACCTCAAACCGTTGGTGGAAGATCTGCTAACGCTGTGGACAGATGGTGTACGTGTATGGAATGAGTACAAAAGAGAGCAATTCACCCTACGTGCATTGCTATTCATAACCATCAACGACTGGCCTGCACTTGGTAACCTGTCAGGCCTATCTATCAAAGAATATAAAGCATGCATCCAGTGCTTAGAGGATACGGACAACAAGTTTCTGAAAAACTCCCGAAGGGTCGTGTACATGGGCCACCGTGGGTTCCTCCATATGAAGCACCCGTTACGACGGATGGGTGAGAATTTCGATGGGGACGAAGAGAAAGCGTAGAAGCTCTGCATCGCGATGGGACACTTGTATTTTCTCCGGTAAAGGATCTGAAAGTAGTATTTGGAAAGGGTCCTGGTAGCAAATCTGTCCCGACTGAACAAGGTCATACGAAGCCCATTTGGAAGAAGAAGTCAATATTTTGGGATTTACCTTACTGGAAAGACTTAGATGTCCGCCACTCACTGGACTTCAAGCATATCACGAAGAATGTCTGTGTGAACCTGCTAGGCTTCCTAGATATGTATGGTAAATCAAAAGATACACTTCAAGCACGAAAGGACCTGCATCTACTAGGACTCAGGAACGACCTACATCTGGAAAAGAGAGCGAAAGGACAACATTACCTCCACCCTGCGAGCTACACTTTGAGCAAGGAAGAGAAAAAACATGATTAAGTTCTTAAACAGTGTGAAGGTCCCTTCTAGATACTCCTTGAACATAAGGAGACTAATCAACACGAAAAAGAATAAGATAGTACACCTGAAATCACATGACTGTCACATGTTGATGACACGATTCTTTGCCGATGGCGTGAGAGGTATTCTACCGGACTGGGTACGAGGGACAATCGTAAAACTGTGCTCGTTCTTCAATGTGGTGTCGCAGAAGGTCATCGAACCACAGAACTTATCTAAGCTGCAGGATGACATGGTCGATAGTCTGGTCAGCCTTGAGATGATCTTTCCTCCGTCCTTTTTTGATATTATGGTCCATCTCATGGTCCACATTGTCAAAGAGATAGAAATTCTCAGACCCGTGTTGCTGCATAGTATGTTCCCTTTCGAGAGGTACATGGGTGTCCTAAAGAAATATGTTCGTAACCGGTCTCGTCTAGAAGGCTGCATTGCACAAGGTGTTGGCACAGAGGAGATGATTGAGTTCTGTGTCGACTATATTGATGAGTTAAATCTGATTGGCGTCCCTGTTTCCAGCCATGAGGGAGGCTACGGGAAAAAGGGACTCTAGGGAGAAGAGAATTCTTTAGCGACAATCTACTAAACAAGCACATTTCACAGTCTTGAAACAAGCAACTGTAGTGGCTGAGTTTATCATGAACATGAGATGATTCTACGCGACCAATACTCAGAGAAGTCAGAAAAGTGGATCGCACTAGAGCAAATAGATCGTTTCGGTGGTTGGTTACAAAAGCAACTGATGGGCTCCCGGACAGACAATGAACAGTTGAAACTCTTGACTCGGGGACCATCCATGACAATCGTATCATTCCATGGGTATGAGATAAATGGGTACACATTTTACACGACTACTCAGGATAGCAAGAGCACCAACCAAAACAACGGCGTCCGTATAGATGCCTTGAACAAAAATGGAAAGATGGACACCTACTATGGTTACATAGAGGATATCTGGGAGCTCGAGTATGGACCTTTAAAAATCCCTCTGTTTCGGTGCCAATGGGTCAAATTGACAGCCGTTGAGATCGACGAGTACGGTATGACAACCGTGGACCTCAAGGAAGTGGCCTATAGGGACGAACCGTTCATGCTCGCAAATGATGTGACACAGGTATTCTATATGATGGACATGAACAGCAAACCGAAAAAGCAGAAGAATAGGCCTACTAAAAGCAAGAAGCAGAAGGACAAGCCTACCGAAGATAGCAAGCAGAAGCAGAAGACTAGCGATCAGCCAAGGCGCCATGTGGTTCTTTCAGGTAAAAGAAGGATCGTCGGAGTTGAGGGCGTCACAGATAAAGAAAAGTACAATCAGTTTGACGAGCTACCTCCTTTTATGGTGGACGTAGACATTACTATCTTGAATGATATAGAGAATCCCTATATGCGACCACGATCATAATGAAGGATCACTTGTAAAAACAAAGTATGTTAGCAAATAAGTCGAACCGTGTTATATAAACCCATGTATGAATAATAATGTATTAAGATGGTTGGAAAATAATAATGTAAAGAATATATGAATTTTTAATTTATTTTATTTTTGAAAATCATTTTAATGTGGAATAAGTATGATTTATTATTTTTACTAAGCAATGAATCAATAATTGAATTTATATAAAAGGTGAAAATTTATAATAAATTTTAAAAAATTAAAGAGATTTCGGGGATCCCAACAATTTTCTATAATTATCGAGAAATTAAAGGCAAATTAGTACCAATGACATGTGGGACTACCAGAGATGGGCCCACATGTCAGTGAGCTCATCCCTTTCTCCTAAGAAGGGTACAAAAAAGATTCGTGCCATGAAGGACCGATCAAATCCCCCTTCTCTCCCCTGGCTAGCAGCGTGCGCTTGAGCGCGGGCTCCCCGTGCTATCACGGGTTCGAGCCCGCCACGCCACAGATTCTTTATTTTTGGTGTAATCTGTCGGGACTAAGTGAGCATTCAGTCCCGGTTTGTTACACCAACCGGGACTGATATGAGCAAGCAGTCCCGGTGTAATACACCAACTTCCAATTTGATTTTCTTTAGTATCATAATTTATAGTTTATACAGAATGTTTTATACTTTTGATTTTCAATTTTTGGTACATGAATGTATTTGTGAATAAATGTATAAAAATTTGTATAAAATAGTAATAGGCTCAAAAAATGTGAGGACAAATCTTATGGATCCAAAAACAACATATATTATAGGAAATGTACATATATTATACCATTATAATAATTTACAAATAATGGTACCCTGTACAATGTCCCACAGGGTTACCACAAAAGATGCTAAAAGCTAATTTCTAATAATATAATAATTAACTAATTAATTTCTATTATTAATAACTAGTCATCCTCGTCGTCGGTGTCCTCCTCGTCGTCGGCGTCGGCGCCATCGTCGGAGGCGGCGGCGTCGTCGTCGTCGTGGTCCTCCTCCTCCTCCGGATCGTCCTCCTCCTCCTCGTCCTCCTCCGCGACGACGTCCTCGTCGTCGAAGTCCTCCTCGTCCTCGTCGTCGTCGGACAACTCGTCCGACACCGAGAACTCCGCCAGGTAGAAGACAGACTCCTTCCTCGGCCGGTTGCGACGAATGCGCTTCCGAGGGGGACTCTCGTCCTCGGAAGACGGCAGCGGCGGTGGAGGCAGACCCGCAGGCGGCGCACGCTTTGGTGGTGGTGGTGGGGTGTGGTTCGAGGAACAGGAAGAGGCAGAGGAAGAAGCCATGGATCGAAGAGGCAGAGGCGCGCGGCAGAGGAAGACGGTTAATTAGACAGAGGAAAATCGTCGGTTTTATAGAAGAGGCCGAGGAAGACAAAGAGGCAGAGGAAGAGGCAGAGGCGGCTCCTCGGTTCGCGCCAATATTGCGTTGTTTCAAATTCCCACATAGTCCCGGTTAGCGACACCAACCGGGATTTACATAGTCCTGGTTGGAGACACCAACCGGGATTGCTTCCCCCCAAAATGGAGGTCACGGACTTGTGGTTCCCACATGTCAGTGGTAGTAATTTGCCATAAATTACAAAGTATGTTAGCAAATAAGTCCAACCGTGTTATATAAACTTGTGTATGAATTATGATTTTTTATTAAGCAAGGAAGCAATAATTGAATTTATATAAAAAGGTGAAAATCTGTATTAAGATGGTTGGAAAATTAAATTGTAAAAAATATGTGAATTTTTAATTTATTTTATTTTTGAAATCATTGTAGTGTGGAATAAGTATGATTTATTATTTTTTAGTAAGCAATGAAGCAATAATTGAATTTATATAAAAGGTGAAAATTTATACTAAAATTTGAAAAATTAAAGAGAAATTTCGAGGCTCCCAACAGTTTTCTATAATTTTCGAAAAATTAATGGCAAATTAGTCCCAATGACATGTGGGACCCACCAGAGATAGGCCCACATGTCAGTGAGGCTAGCAGCGTGCGCTTGAGCGCGGGCTCCCCGTACGGCACGGTGACGGGTTCGAGCCCAGCTCGCGCCTTATTTTTAGGAAATCAGTCCCGGTTGGTGTAATTAAGCGGGACTAAGGGATATTCCGTCCCGGTTGGTGTAATCAACCAGGACTAAGTGAGCATTCAGTCCCGGTTTGTTATACCAACCGGGGCTGATGGTTCCTAGGGCACCCCCTGATGGGGGCATTGGTCCTAGTTGGTGTAACCAACCGAGACTGATGTGAGGTCAGTTCCGATGTATGATACCAACCGGGACTGATACCACTATCATATAAATTCGAAAGCCAGAGAGGTTGGAGGCATAAGTGTTTTAGTGTCTCCAACCTCTCTCGCCGACGCCACCTTCAGCCCCTACCATCGACGACCCACGCGCGCCGTTGTCCTCCTCTCCTCCGATGACCCCGCGCGCGCCGCCGTCCTCCCCGTCACCGATGATCCCCCGCGCGCCGCCGTCCTCCTCGTCACCGACGACCCCACGCGCGCTGCTGTCTTCCTCGCCTCCGACGACCCCGCGAGCAAGGTGCTCCTTGTGCTCCTCTCTCCTCCCTTCCCTCGCTCCTTAGCAAGGTGCAGACCGGCAGAGCATGGGACAGTGAGTGCGGGCTCGGGCAAGCATGACGGAGCGTGACACAGGCGGGCACGACCGACAGGAGTGCGGCGCAACCAATAGGAGCACAATCACGGTGCGCCCAGAGTGTTCGGCGAAATGCCCAAACCTACCTTAGTGGCGGAGCCAGGATTTCAGAACTGGGGAGTAAAGTAGTTAAATTGCCAAATAATTGGTCCAAGATATAAATTCTTACATTAAAAAAAATAAAACATAGCATGCAATAAAATCAGCATGGAATGATGGAAATAGTACCTTATAATATTATTTTAGGGTCTTCATCATTTGGAAACGCTCTATTTTAGCATCATCGGTAACCTTGGAGAAGATATTCCGCTCAATAATGTGATCGAATAGTGTATCTTGTATCTTATTTGTATGTACTAGTTTTTAGATAATGGAAGACATTCTGACCTCTGTATCTTATTTATATGAATTTTGAGATGTATATGTATATGCCAATTTTAAAGCAAATTTGAATTCTGAGATGTATATGTCAATTGTGAAATGTAATGTATATACCGTCCTCGTCGCCGTTGCCCGTCCTCATCTACCTCCTCTTCGATCCCCACCGCCCTCCTCGTTGTCACCCGTTTATGTATAAGTATATGTGAAATGTGCAAGTATATTTTTGTTAATCTTTTTTCGTTAATTTTCAATGCCTTCTTATAGACTATGAAACTACGATGGCGGGTGAAGGATTTGATGGAGACGAGTTCATGAGAAGTTTGATTTCGGGAGAAGATGGTTACGAGCTCGATGAGTCCGTCGAGGCCGCAAGGCCTGTCGTGGCCTTAAGGCTCGTCGAGACCGATGAGGCTCCCGAGGCCGCTGAGACGACCATAGTAATTAGATCGAATGTGTATATGCCGGTTCTACCATCATGCTGAGCCAACATTCTAACACGTAGACATTATTGTACCATATTTTCAGATCACTCAATCGAGTAGCCAATCACGTCAGCGAGGTTCAAACAAGAAGTTGAAGGCAAGACATGTTATCACCGAAGTCGGCGATAACGGCCAACCTCTTGCACCCCTAGGGGTGCTTGGGCCATTCAATTCGGCATGCGGCGTCCACGTCAGGGACCATGTGCCAATTAGCATCGTGAGATGGGATAATGTCCCTAAAGATATGAAGAACATGATCTGGATGGACCTGAAGGAGACATTCACCTTCCCCCAAGGGACCGAAGAGAAGGTGAAGAGTTACACGTTGAAGAAGATGGCCATCACATTCCAAACATATAAAAAGAAGTTGAACACGGAGTACGTCAAAAAGAACCGAATTCCTAACTTTAACAAGTACCCAAAGTTGCAGAATCACTGGGATGCATTCGTGAACTACAAGAATTCGAATAAAGGTCAAAGTATGACCGAAAGGAACAGCCAGAATGCTCAAAAGAAGCAATACCACCACCACCTCGGCCCTGGTGGTTACCGCCAGGCGATGCACAAATGGGAGAAGAGGGAACAGGAACAGCTGGCGAAGGGTGTCGCACCCGCGACAATGGAATGGCCAGACAGAGCGAAGAGCTGGTTCTATGCTCACGGCGGTGGCCTTGACGATGATGAAAACACGGTGTTTGGGAATGTGCTGACAGATGTGACCAGATGACTTGTAAAGTCGATCGAGGAATCTTCCCAGGGCACCTTCATGCCAAACAGGGAGAACGACGAGCTTACAAGGGCCCTACAAAACCCGGAGCACCCTGGACGTACACGAGGCGTTGGCGTCGTTCCGTGGAAGATTGGGTTCGCTAAGGACGCCGATACCTATAGGAGTCGGGTGAGAAGCAAGTCCCGATAGGCACAACAGCTCCTAATGCTTGAAGAACGCCTGAATCGAACACAACAGAGTATGAAAGAAGAGGTCTAAAGACAGGTATAGTTAGCCTTAATCCAACAGCTAGATGCGGGCCAGGAACCTCCTGCTAATCCAGACCTCATTAGTCCCTCAAGGCGGCGAAGCAGCTGCGCTTCCGGTGGGTTGCCCGAAGCGGACTTGGGTCACTGGCCCGTGGAAGACATCACGCAGCGGACACCTTGTGAGCTGCACGTCCAAGTGAGGAACATCTCTTTCAAGGCGGCTCACGGCATGTCTGACTCGGTGGAGCCAGGGCAGGTCATCCATGGCCAACAAATACTGCCGGGCTACTCCAGGGTCTCGGTGGAGGAGGTAAGCCCAAGGTGCGAGGATCTGGACCTCGATATTCCTAGAGGTGACGGGATTACGAAGTTAGGAGAGGCAGTCCACAATTTCATCCTATGGCATAAGAAGTATATTATTTTTCGAGATCACATGGACGTGTCCTCTCCAACACCTTCATCACCTCCGGCACACATAAGCGGTCCTTCATCACCTCCATCGTCACCAAAGGAGATGCCTCCCAGAAGAATCCCGTATCCTGCACCGAGCCCCGCACGCGAAACTCCAACTCCAACATCATCGCCCAAGACAAGCAAGCCGTTAAGCCCGGAACTCAAGAAGAGGACGAGGTCCACCTAACCCAAGAAGCTGGCTGCACCTCCAAAGCAGGCGTACGATATGACGGAGGAGGAGACCGAGAAGGTAGTCAGAGCCGAAGTCATTAAATTTTTTAAACCCAAGTCACCAGAGAAGAAGGTTCAGCCTGGTACGGAAGAATTTTTAGAAGGCTTGAGGACAGTGAAAAATTTGAAGGACAAAAAGGAAAAACCTCGTGTATCTGACTACGAGTGCACATTGGTTAAGGAAAGGTCCAAGAAGAAGACGTCAAAGGAGACGACGTCATCAGCAGATCAGAAGGCCAAGGAGATGCAAAAATTCATCGAAGAAACTGGTCTGCACCCAGATCAAATATTAGGCGACATGCAGATTGAAACTGCACAAGTCAGATGGCCATTTACACCGGGCGCTTCCTTGGTCAGGCGTGAGGATCTTGGCCAGCTACCAACTAGGATGCGCCAATTCCATGAATGGTACCTGGATGCGTTCAAGCATGTCCTAGCGTCATTTGCTGTCAAGTACAAGGAAGAACATTTTTTTCACGGCAATAGTGAATTTTATGTCGAATGGCCAGTAATGTACAAGCTATACCAGACAGACGCCATCGACGTATCCATGTTGAGTTGCTGGACTCTGTAAGTGTCTTATTTAATTGCAAAAATCCACCGTGCGGGTCCTTGCACTATACTAACTTGCAAGCCTAACTAATTTCTTCTTATGTAGAATGGAGATACAAAGATGCAAAAGTAAGAGCATTTTTGACATAGGCTTCCTTGACCCTTTAGTTATCAATGAGACGACTGTTCAACTATCCCCTACCAATACAGAGACCAACATATACAAAGGGCTAATAGGTCAAAAATATAAGTCAAAGATACTTTACCCTATAGCTTTGAGTAAGTGTTTTCGTACCGCCTCGTTCTAATCTTTTTTCATAACACGATGTTAGAACGAATTAGTTACCTATGTTGCCATATATATGTACAGCTTTCACTGGATTCTTCTCATTATCGAGCTAGATCGTAGCATGATCATAGTTATGGACTCACTGAGGAGATCAGTTGAAAAGTACCAAAACTTGATCGACATGCTCAACCGGTATTCTTGTTCTTTCCATTATTATGCTAGTTCTACTCCATTTTAAACAAATTCTAATCATGTTCAATTCGCAATCACGTGTGTAGTGCATTTGCATGGTTCCGTACTGAAATCGTGGGCGAATTCAACGAGGAATTCGATATTACACTTGCCTCTCGAGTATGTATGCCATCATGGTAGCTTTTGAGTTAGTTAACTTCATTTCCATGCATCCATTTCACGCTTTTACCTTTTTTCACCACAGATCTGGCGTCAGTCATCGGGCACCAATATATGCGGCTACTATGTGTGCCATACTATGCACATCCTGACCGGAGGTACTAGCGACTTGCAAGGTTCGTCCGATTTCTCGCCGGTGAAAGTGAGAGCGATCTAAGAACAACTCGTCGGCTGGATTTTCGAAGAGGTCGTAAATCCAAGAGGCCAGTTTCACGATCAAGCGGCAAATAGGTGGGGCCCTTCTATAAAGACCGGTGAAGTGTCAGGGTCGACATCTACGGCTATCAAGAGCGATGCACATAAAAGATCACGATGAACATTCTGTAATTAAAGTTGTAATGAATGTTATGTGAACTGTATATGTCTACTATATATAGGCATGATTGATTCATTGTAATGCCTAATAGTTGTAATTAAAGTTGTTAATAAAAGTTCTGTGATTTAATTATCAGTTAATTATGCATGATTGATTATATGTGCTTTAATTAATTGTGACTTAGCACACAGATATATATATACAATAATATTAGACTTAACACACACAGACACATATATAATATATATTACCTCACACGCATACTTATGTATTATTCCTATATATATATATATATATATATATATATATATATATATATATAATTTATAGCTCAGGTGGTGGCTACTCAGTACCGGTTAGAGGAACCAACCGGGACTGAACAGCAGTTTATCTGTACCAGTTGGTGCCTCCAACCAGTACTGATACTATATCAAGATTGGGTGAGAAGCTGGATCGATGCCATGGGGCATCGATCCGGATGGCTATCTTGGTTCAAAAACCGTCTTGATGGCCGTTGTGAACCGGTACTGTTGGCCAGATCTGTAGTAGTGACTTCAATTATTTGTTTCGACATCATCATCAGCTCAGAAAATTTATTCATGAAAAGCTATATGTGAAATCCAGTTTGAACCCACATGGATAGAACTACTGATGTAAAGCTGCAAAGAGTTGTGACAAAGAAATCTTCTTAGCTCTTCATGCTCCGATTGCTCTATTATTTGTTCTGTCTTGGCTTTAGGGACCATCTCATCGAATGCTCTGTAACAGCCCTATTTTAGGCCATTGGAGTCTATGCATACATATAGTTATTATTTCCTTTGTAATTTCCTTTTTGTATAAATTAATCTTTTGAATGCTTGTAAGTAACCACCCATTTACTATTATATATATATATACATATATATATACATACACACATGTGTACATGTATGCTTATTTTTAAAACGAGCCATATTATCACTAATATTCCAAAAATTTTATCCTATTCCTATAATACCATGAAATTGCAAATTATTAGGATTTAAATCTCTCCCTTTGTATCAAATTTAGGTAATTTGGCATTTAATTGAATTTCACTTGCCAAACCTAATTATTACTTAACCCTCTGGTCCATTCCTCTAATTCAAATTTGAAACTTGAAATCATCCATTCCTTAATTACCCATCCTATTATTAGCTAAGCTAATTTAATTCAATTATTTAAATTCAATTTAAATTGCCCCTTTAGGAACAAATCAAAATTCAAACCCCAAATTTGAATTTCTCTGCCAAAATGGGCTTCCCTAATTGGGCTCAACCAATTTTTGGGCTTGGGCCACTCAGCCGACCCAGCCAGGCTAGCCGGCCCAACCTGGCCAACCAGCCCAGCCGGCTTTCTTCTCGGCTTTCCCCTGGCTCACTCTCTCTGGCTCACCCACTGCACCCTCCTTGCGATCGCTAGTCCGTACGCCGCGCCTCCCTTCGCCACGCTGTCAGGCACGCCCGTGCATACTCCGTCCCATGGCATTGCACCCCCGTTGTTGCCACCCCGTGGCGGGTTCACCCTGCCGCATTGCGCCACCCACACCCTCGCACTGGCAGCGCCACTGCCACATCTACGCGCGGCTGTGACACCGTCGTTGTCGCTACCTGACCCTCTGCTCTGTCTCCTCATGCACTTGATGACTGGCCGCTCCCCTGCGTGGCCGCTTGCGCGCGTGCATGCTACCCCACCGCTGCCACTCTGCCTCCGCAGAAGCGCCGCTCGGCCACGCCCTTGTCCCGTCTCCCTTGGCCGCTCCCCCGCTTCACTCCCTCTCTCTGCTCTCTCTCTCTCTCTCTCTCTCCTGCACCCCCACATGACCTCTTTTCCCCTTCTGTTTCGTCTCCACTCGAGCTCACAATCCTCTTTTCCCCTTCTATTTCATCTCCATCGCAGTACTCAATGCCCTCATCAGATTCCCTCACCCCTTGCGCCTACAACCACACCTCACCAACCCTCTAACCCACAACGTCCTTCCTGGAATCGAATGGAGAGCGCTCGTAGCTCCCAGAATCGGATTTCTCCCTCGCGCTAGAGCTCTGCCGCCCGAAGCACCCCCTTCTCGATTCTTCCCTCCTCAATAAGTATTTTTCAAATCGCTTGCACCGAGAGTATCTCCAAGAACCCACTAACATTTCCCCTAACTTAATTTGGCAAGATCGCCGCTAGAGTTTCCCCGCACCGACGACTGGTTTCAGCTACCGCTCACACCCTCGTCGTCCACTCACTCTGACACTTCCCCAACCAAATCACCCATTCGGTGAGTACCCTTTGGTCCCCATGGTAGTCATTCGTGCCTTAGCTAGACTCGTGGCGGGCTGTATCGCCATCGTCGCGTTTCCCTATAGCTTCCCGCTGCCAACACCTATGTCGTCGCCTCTTAGGCTCGTCACTGGTGAGATTTCCAATGATACGTCCTAGCCCTATCCACCCATATCCCCTTGCGCACTTGAACACCGCCCCGGCAGACCTGTAGCACCGCCGAACCGCATTGGTTCCTAGCCGGAGCACGGCCGAAGGACCGCGCAGGGCATGATTCACATTTACTGTGAACTATGCCGCTGCATGTCAGGGAGTGGTTTTCATTTAAATCTCCTACGAGAGAGAATGTCCATCACTGTCAGGTGGGGCCTTGAACCCACCCGTCAGCATTAGTGATTGCATAGTCCCTAGGATATGCCTTTCTTGTGGAATAACGCCTCCGCAAGTTTGCGTTCGCCGCGCAGGCCACATGTGGGCCGGGTGGGCCGCGCGCGTGTGCTTCATCGCCGACTAGTACTAGGCTTGGCCCAGTACTATTTCAAATGGGATTTTCTTGTTTTTATGAATTTAAATAATCCAATAAATGATTTAGGTTATTAAAAATAGTAAATAACTACAAAAAATTATGGAAAAATTCTAGAAAATACTAGATAGCAAATTGGATCTAATAAAATTATAATTAGGAACAGTAAACCAATTAAACCTCTATTTAATCCAAAAACTTCCCTTAATTTATTTTTATAAATACCTTTTCCATTTATTTTAAATTAGTAATTGAGCTCCAAAAATTCATGATAAAATTCTAGTGAAACTTAAATATTGATTAGGGTTTAAATCAGTTTATTGTAAGTTTTTATTACCATTATTGCCCTCTGGACAAATTTAAAATAGGAGTTTAAGCCATTTTTCCTTATATATTAAAAATGCAGTAATCAAATTTGATTTATTTAAAATATTAAATGGGCTCAATTAGTTCCCAAAATTTTACAGAAACCTTAGCAACACCAAAATAATTTATTAAAATATTGAAACTTGGTTTATCATGTCATTCATGCATAGATGCTTAAAAAGGTAATTAAAACCGTTTTTCTTAGGACATATCATTTGCTGTTAAAATTGATTAAGTTAATATAACACTATAGAAGCAATTCCCTAATAAGTTCTAGGAAATACTTCAGACAAAAGCATTTTAAATCTTCATACTATATTTGGGTACTATAATTAAGGTAATTATTGCATCATCATCATTCGTCAAATCGCGATCACTCACACCATCGTTATCCATTCGTAGAATTATGAACCTAGTTAGACTGAAGGAACTTCCTTGATAGCTAGAAAAGAATTGTTGCAAGCAATCTATCGCTATTTACCGATCGCTTGACTAAGCGCGTTGTATCTCATGCATCATTCCTTCTCGTTGCACTCGGTTGTTTATTTATTGTTCGTCAATATCGTTCCGCTATTAGATGTTGAGGAGCCCAAAGGACCCTTTGACAAGCAGCAAGAAGACCCCCACTACACACATGATCAAGGCGAGTTAACATCCAGTTAGATCATATTGCTACCTAATTTTCTAAATTATTTTATTTAAATTATCAAATTAAATGCTCTTTAAATTATGAATGCTAACTTGTTAATCATGATATATCATGTCCTGTCAATTATTTATTATTGTTCTATCATGAATGATCTTGCCTTGATGATATCATTCCTCATTTGATTCTAATATATAATGATTGCTTTGATGATTACTGTTGTTAGCCTAGCTAGGTTAAACTAAAATGATTTAGATTGCTTAGACATTGCTTAGGTCTAATTAATAATTTTAGGCTTAGTCGCCTCGAAACGGTGAATCGACATGCACCAAACATGATACACACTAAAACTTAAACCTTGGAACTTGGGCCTGGCATGTTAGTATGGTTGTGATTATGGAATGCGGACGTGGTCCAACATGTTGTTAAGGTTGTTGGAGTAGTTAAGGCTACATGGTGTTGAGAAGAGGGCTATTGGTTCACACACAGTAGAGAGAGGAGCGCGGAGTAACACGTGTAGCTGCCAAGCGCTGCCACTTGCCATCAGGAGGTGGTTCCGGCATATTGTGTGCGTAACACACGGAGGAACGATAGCAGAAGAAAGGAGTGGTTATGCTTAAGTGTGTACTGGCCAGATTCGAGACTCTAAGAGTGGATCGGACAGGTGTGCAGAAAGACACGCAGCGGGAAGTTGCTAACTAGTTGCTTGCGGAAATTGGTTCCTAGCACCACAACATGTTGCCATCACGTGGTAGTGCGGACGTGGGGTCCATCGATAGCGAGAGTGCACCATGGCAAACCCTAGTTCGAGAGAAAGACAGGATCATGTCGTCATCCGCGGGATGATCTAAGTCATATGTCGTCAGGAGCCGTGACTATAGGGTGGGCTTGGCAACCCAACTAGGGAAGACCAGGAGTATGACCCACAACGAGTGTGCCTCAGTCGGAAGATGATGGCGGGAGTAAGGTGGAAGCGTAGTTTAGGCATGAGATGTGGAATGAGAATGAGAACTTCACTTTGAATCATTGATTTGTAGAGCTCTAGGATAAAATTGCTAAGTCATAGGTTTTGATTTATAAAACTTGCTTTCTATAACTAAACAAACCTCTAACCTTTCCTTTGGAACCTCTATCACTAAATGCATTAGGTTGGGTGTTAACTCACTAGTACGGTTTGATTGCGCACTGACCTCACACACACTCACTGTTTTAGATGAAGGCATCGAGCAAGGCTCTTATGAATGTCATAATGATGGAGAGCAAGGTTATGCTGATGATCAAGACGAGGTGTAGGGGGCCGCTCTAGTCGCGTGCATAGGCATAGCCGACGGAGTTTTCTTTTATTCACTTTGTTGTCATTCGCACTCTGATATCTGGATTTCTTTTGTTCATTTTGTTGTCATTCGCACTCTGATTCACACTCGGAACGGTGAACCGACATGCACCAGACATGATACACACTAAAACTTGAACCTTGGAACTTGGGCCTGGCATGCTAGTGTGGTTGTGATTGTGGAATGCAAACGTGGTCCAACATGTTGTTAAGGTTGTTGGAGTAGTTAAGCCTACATGGTGTTGAGAAGAGGGCTATTGGTTCACACACGGTGCAAAGAGGAGCGCGGAGTAACGCGTGTAGCTGCCAAGCGCTGCCACTTGCCTGCGGGAGGTGGTTCCGACGTATTGTGTGCGTGACACACGGAGGAACGATAGCAGAAGAAAGGAGTGGTTATGCTTAAGTGTGTACTGGCCAGATTCAAAACTCTAAGAGTGGATCGGATGGGCGTGCAGAAAGGCACGCAGCGGCAAGTCGCTAACTAGTTGCTTGTGGGAATTGGTTCCTAGCACCACAACGTATTGCCATCGCGCGGTAGTGCGGACGTAGGTTCCATCGGTAGAGAGAGTGCACCATGGCAAACCCTAGTTCGAGAGAAAGACAAGATCATGTCATCATCCACGGGATGATCTAGGTCATATGTCGTCAGGAGCCGTGACTCTAGGGTGGGCTTGGCAACCCAACTAGGGAAGGCCAAGCACTTCATGGGAGTATGACCCACAACGAGTGTGCCTCACTCGGAAGATGATGGCGGGAGTAAGGTGGAAGCGTAGTTTAGGCATGAGATGTGGAATGAGAATGAGAACTTAACTTTGAATCATTGATTTGTAGAGCTATAGGATAAAATTGCTAAGTCATAGGTTTTGGTTTATAAAACTTGCTTTCTACAAATAAACAAACCTCCAACCTTTCCTTTAGAACCTCTATCACTAAATGCATTAGGTTGGGTGTTAACTCGTTAGTGCAGTTTGATTATGCACTGACCTCACACACACTCACTGTTTTAGATGAAGTCATCGAGCAAGGCTCTTATGAATGTCATAAGGATGGAGAGCATGGATATGTTGACGATCAAGACGAGGTGTAGGGGGGGCGCTCTAGTCGCGTGCATAGGCATAGCTGGTGGAGTTTTCTTTTGTTCATTTTGTTGTCATTCGCACTCTGATATCTAGATTTGCGTTCTTAAGACTAATTGGCCCAATATGCCAGGCATGTAATACTTATTAGCCTCCGGGCTTAACTTAGGTTGTTAATTTAATTTAAAGTTTTCCGCTTATATGAAATGATCCGGCTATGTAAATGGTGTGCACTAGTGTACTGATCCAGGAATTAGTGCAAATCAAGTGGTGTGGGAGAGGTGACCCCATATGCTCAGTGCCTAGAGATTCCATTTAACTATTGAATTTTTTAAACCCTACAGAATAATGCATATTATTTAGTGCCAGCTCTCTTTCTCAAAAATAAAAAATATAGAAGTTGTATTGTGTGCCTGATCTCAAACACAACAAGGACAGATAGACCCTTAATATGGGTGGGACGAGCTGTTGTCGAAACTAGCACCTAGGCTGTTAAGCAGAGCCACCGCCTACGAGATTGAATCTAAATTATTTCATTGCTTGCTTACTTGATAATGGATACAATTTATTTAGATAATGGAAGTGTAACTTCCGGTCTCTATACCAACCAAGGATATATACAGCCATGACACAACCACAAGTAAGACGCTTATTACAAACCAAAGATAACAACCAAAAGTGATACAACAAACCAATTGTCACGCTAAGGCTAGTCCATGAAAAAGAAATAAAAAGTAAATATTTTCTGATTCAGAAGTAGAAGCCCCAAATAGCCCTGTGAATCTTAACGATTAAAGGTTCCTTCATCCTCCGTATTGAAGATGACCACCAACCTACATGGCATTTTTATATGATTTCATAGTAACATTTCAAAGCCCCAAATTCCAAAGACCTTCCACATTACCCAAATGGAGAAAGCGAGAGGAAGAGGCAAACGGTCAAATCGATAAACCTAGAGGAGAACCCATTGACCTATCAAAACCAAGCGAAATATCCCAATCCACGGCTCAGCCGTCCATCGAATCAACAAACAAAATTGTAATTCCAATAGTCTCGAAGACACCAATCATGACCAAGCTGGAAGTCACTAGGTGGAAAACATCGACAAACATATGCCTCAATGGTGCCACTACGGCACGGTGATCCGAGTAGGCCCAACTGAGCCATCCACCCACCGGGAGCGCCAACCTCATGCAATGGACAGCCCGCCGAGAGCGCTGCCACGACCTCGCACCACCTGCACATAGTGGCCCGGCCACCTGGAGCGCAGCCCACCGGTGGGCTGCCATAGCCTCACGCTGCCCACACACAGCGGGCTAGCCGCCTAGAGCGGCGCATGGCCTTGGTGGGCACTAGTGCCAAGCGCGTTGCTGGTCCCATGCCACACCGTCCTTGTGCACCGTTGCCGCACCAACAAGTCCCGGCAATATTGCGCGTGCGAAGTGCATGCAACGACAGTAAGGAAGAACGGGGACAGGCGAAGGCTTCTAGGAGCAGGATCGCTACGAGTCCCGATCTCCCGATCCATAATCATGGCTAGGCACACAAGTTCTCTTTGTTTGAAAACATCTCGGAAAAATTTTGTCAATACTGCCAACTCTGTAAAATGATACATATGACATGTTATTTTGTAACATGAAAATTTCTACTGTATCATATGTTACGGGTTTTGAGCAGGGCCCTCGCGTCGTCCTCCCAGGGCAACTCGAGGGCAGCAAACCCTCCACCGAGCTTTCCACTAAGAAACCCTAGTCGCCGGCCGCCACCGCCGGCCGGCGGCGGCGACGGCCCTCTTTTTTTCGTTCCCCTCCCTTCTCCCTCCTTTCTCATCCTCCACCCCTCCTTGTTCTGGTGGTGGAGGTCGCCTGTGCTTCCCGAGGCGCCACGGAGGCCAGATTTGGCGGCCCAGCGCTTGGATCAGGCGATGGTGAGGCCGTCTCGGCGGTGGCGTAGTCGTCTCGGCTTGGGCGGGAGCACGGCGCGGCCGCCCGACAAGCCGTGCTGCCCGGAGCTAGCGGGGCTGCTGGAGTCACCGTTGACTTCAAGTGCGGTGCGGGCATGAGTGGTGCTGCCCAGGGATGGCGCGGAGTGAGGTGGCTGCGGCGAGCTCCACTTTAGCGTGGCATGGTGATGCCGGTGGCGCGGCGACCGGGGAGGCCAGAGCGGGTAGCGGCGACCTCTCCCTCCCTTGGCCTACCTCAGTGGTCAGGCAAGTGGTGCAGCCGGGGCGGGAGTGCTCCAGGGGTGTGTAGCCGGCAATGCTGGCCTGGTGTCTTCTCTTCCCTCGGCGACAACAGTTCCGGCCTTGGAAGGCCTTCCGAGCAGTGGGCCGAGGGCTATGGTCCTCGGCGTTGTCTTTGGTGGGCGGCTCGCCTTCAAGGTGCTTGTGCTTGCAGGTCGGTCAAGGTTGCCGTTTCCGGTCGGGTCTGGTTTTGTCAGCTGTGGAGCGCCTAGTGAAGTGTCGTCACCGTCCCCTTCCTCTGTGGCAGTGCTTCCGTTCTTCCCTTGGTGGCTTGGGCTGAGGCGTCGCCGTCGTCCCCTACCTCTGTGGTGGCGGCGTCCGTTCCTTTCCCTGGCGATGCATTCGATGGCTTCGAATTATCGATTCGGTGGTGGCGGCGATGCGCATATGCGTGGGCGTCAAGAGAAGCGTCATTGTCATCCCCTTCTCTTCGTTGGCGACGTCCGCTCTTCTCCTTGACGGCTGCATCAAAGCGTCACGATTGTCCCCTCCCCCTTGTGGCGACGGTGTCTGTTCCTCTTCTTGGCAGTCCTCAGCATTGGGACCCCTCCCCCCTTGGTTTCCTAAAGCGTTGGCGCCCGGCAGGTGGTCTCCGGTCGTAGCCCTGCTCAGCCACCTCCTAGTGCGGCTCGCGAGGTGTAGGTGCTCCGGGTGAAAGCTCTGCCCAGCTTCTTGCTTGGCTCGACGATGGCGGCATCCTCGGGTGCCGTTCCCTCCTTGGAGGCCTCGTTGTGGTGCCCCTACCACTGGAGTATCTTCGGGTGAAAACCTAGGTCTGGGCAGGCGACGGCGGCGACTTTGTCATTGCATCCTTGCTTAAGGCGTCGCCCTAGAGATCCTTCGCGCTATTGGTTGGCTGGTGGCTATGACTGTGGCTACCCTGTTGTGGGCGGGCGTCGTCCTAGGCCAAGCCTCCCGCCCGATGGTGACGGCCTTCTTCTTCAGACTCTGTGTGCATTAGGGTGCGGTTGGTGGTGGTAGTCGCTGGCGCTGTTGGTCGAGCATCCCGTGCAACAGTGATGGATGACGTCCCTTCCTCTTTTTTGTCGTCTCATCCGAGCATCCCGTGCGGCGGTGGCGGTCGACAGCCAAGTTGATCTTTGCGTGCTCCGCTTATCAGTCGACAGTGGTGTTCCTGGGATTTTGGCCGTGCATCCCTCGTGGTGATGTCGGTCGGTGTTCTTTGCGCACCTAGCAGTGCTTTGCCACGGAGGCGGTTGTACTAGGTGTTGTGTGCTGGTGTGTTGTGGCCATTGCTCGGCTGGGTCGTCTTCTTCCCCTCCCCCTCTGTCCTCTTTCTCCCTCCCCTGTACCCCTCTCTTTCTCTCTAATCGCTGTACAGTTTCTCTCTTTCTTGAATGGAATAGCAGAGCTTCTGTCCTTGTGTTCAAAAAAAAATTTCTACTGTAAGTCTTGAACTAGCTTATGAAAATTTCTGTTTTACATAGTAGTATGCGTGCAGGGGAATGGAGTGCAGGCGCAACAGATGAGCAATACATGATGTTTGCCGTTGCCCAAATGGCTGTCCATGGACAGTCCTGGGCATACTGAACCTACAAGAATCAATATCGTGACTGGAGTCTGAAGGATATGATCGAACAGAGTGCCAAAATCCAAAGATAGTACACAACCGGCGTAATCCGAGATGATTAATATGAATTATAAATAACTGATGTACAAGTTGTTGTAGGCCCAAGATAGGTACCCTTTGAATTTGGAGCGAGGGCATGACCCCGTCTTTTCTGCACCTCCGCGTCGCTTCCCTGTTTTCCAGGCCACATGGGGGAAGCCCAAGGAAGGAAGCGCGGAGGCCAAACGTGAAGGAGCGAAGCACATGCTGAGCCCAGCGAAGCCAAGGACAGAGCAGCGAAGGGCACGGGCGGAGCACGGAGCGCACCCGAAGCCCAGCGGAGCAAGGGGGAGGAGTAGAGCGAGGTGCAGACAAGAGATGGGAAATATACGCGGGCAAAGCGGAGCTAGAGCGCAGTAGACAGAGGGATGAGTCGGAGAAAACATGGAGGGCGGCAGGGTGGACATCCCCGCTGATTGCGGAGCCAAGCAGACAGGTCGTACAACCGGACCTGCTACCTCGTCAGGGCACTCGAGTAAAAGCCAGGCTGGGATAAGCCGGCTTGTAACCGTCGTGTATGGGCAATTCCCCACGTAACCCCATGTAGGGAGACGAATAGGGGGCAAAATAGTAAAGGACATAGTTAAAAATCCATGAAATGACCACCGGGCTCTCGGCTCGGGAGCAGGTGGAGGGTAAGACATGTAAAACGGCAAGTACGTGGCCGGCAAACCCGCGGTCAGGGCTAGTTGGGAAAGAGACCACTAATGCATGATCCTGTACAATCTCTTCCCTATAAAAGGGGGAGGAGGGTATCAATGAAAGAGAGACTCTTTCTGTCCAAGTGTGAGAGTGCGAGAGTTTTATCGAGCTGTCTTAGGTGTGCGAGATCGTGCATCGGGGACAGCCCTGCTTTCTGTTCGTGGGATTGTTCTCACAACACAAGTGTACCTTGCCTGAAACATCAGACGGCGTGTTTGTTTGATGGTATGGCTTTAGTATGAAGCCTGAACTATATGAACTTTCGACGTATCCTCATCTGTGACTATTGTTGAGTGCTCTCACAAAACAAATCGATCAGGTGTGTCACGTCTGCTGTTGCCTGGGGATAGCCTCGTAATTGTCAGCCAGGCTTCACACCCGGACCGGACCTCAGGCTGTTGGGCTGCAGTACCGTCGTAGGTTCAACGCTGAGCAGCGGGCCAAAGTCTTTTAGGCCATCTCCTCCCAAAAATCTAGCTCAATGAGAGAGTGCTTCCTCATCCTTATAAACCATACTCAAATCCTCCCAACAACTAATGTGGGACTATTTCCAACGGTAATAAACACTGCACCGTGCTCGAAGGATACAATTGCCGTGTACCCTGGGTCAGAATCTGTGTCAGTGTGTAGCTAGGCAGGTTGATCCCGTTTGTGTTGACTTGACTCCGAATCTTTCCTGCCTTCGATGGCATTATTGATGGCGATATATAGCCGATCCATATCACAGCTTTTCATGTTCTTCAGTATTGCCTGCTCGTCCTATATATAGGACACGAGCTTGGAGAAACATTGCACGAGCAGATTGTAAGTGTAGCTTCTGGTAGCGATACGAGCAAGGAAGACGAAAGAGAATGGGAAAGCCTTGGCATCCACTTGAGCTGCTGCTTTTGCTTTCATGGCTCATGGCCACCAACCGGCCGGCCTCCGGCACCTCGTCGCCGCCGATCAAGGCCGTGAATCTTGGGGGCTGGCTGGTGGTTGAAGGCTGGATCACGCCTCAACTTTTCAACCAGAGTGCTCCAACAGCTCTCATGGTAACTTTTTAGTTGAGAAAAAAAAGGTCATTTCATCAAAGAGAAATTTTACGTCACACCAAAATAAATATGAGTGGTTCAAGCCTCTCGATCTGTCAGTTTATATTGATTTCGATATATTTATACTACCCTGGTAACAAAACCAGTAAAAACGGACGGTTTCCAGCGGTTAACCGCAAAACAAAAATGGGAAAAATCTCTAAAAGATATGGCTCCAGAGATGATCCACCACCTCTTCTTGCATCGCCCATACTCCCAAGGAATTTGGGAGGTGATCATATGCCCCTTCTATGACAATGTCCATCACCGCCTCGCAACCATGGAGTTTTATGATACCCAGGTAACTTCCAAAACCTCCAAAGTGGATAGGCTGGAGCTCAACAGTATAATAATCTACATGATTTGAAATAATCGGAAGGAATGGAACCATCGCATCTTCCAATAGAATAGGCTTCCAACCTCACAAATCATTGTACAGATTGGCGAGGCTATCCAATGTCTAAGGCTTGCACCCGCCCCACTAATTAACACGTAGACCTACCTAGCCCCAAGCCCTCCTCCATCCCACTCTATCTCTTTGCTCCTTTTGTAAATTGTACAGTTCAATTTCATATTTAATAAAATGGCAACGCTCCTACCCATTTCCTTAAAAAGTTTGCATCTGACAAACACATTTTATGGATATAATTTTATGATGTTAGAAGAAGTGACACAGCACCCACTATTTTTGCATACAAATATTTTTGAAAATCCAAGTTTAAATAGTACAATTGGAATACTCAAATTTTTAACTCATAAAAATTTATTTGCATTTTATGAATTTTCTAGCATTTATTTTAATTTTTTGCTAACCACAAAATCCTTTTACTAATTAATCATTGTCAACATCTATCACTTAACGGGGCTTTAACAGTGCAATGGTTCGGTTGCAAATAGACACAAGTTAAAAGGTAGGGAAAAAAGTAATTTTCAATTTCGTGATGTAAAGTGAGATTCAGTATAACTTGAAGGGACAAACGCTGCAATTACTTTTTCTTTCTTATTCTTAGTGCAATTAACTTTAAGTGGCAGCGGTGCAATTAACTCAGGAACCTAGCTATACATACATACTATACATTGCCATAAACATGTTAGAAATATGAGATATGAATTGTTACAAACAATAAAAGATAAATTTACAACATCTTTTATTTAAAATTTAAGAAGCTCATCCATGGTCACCAGCTACAGAATTGCTTTCTCCTATAGGGTTGTTAGCATAAGAACCACAAAAGGATTTCGAAAGAAGAACTAAGTTTAGCCACAGAGTAATTTACCTCCGACACAAGGTAAAAAAAAAAATTCTCTCACCGGTACAAGCATACTTAATATATTTTTACACACTAGTATCACGATATCGTGGATATTAATACTAAGGTGGATGGAGTATTATTGAGTGCTCTTCTTCTGCTGCCTCCTTTGCCTGTACCACAAACTCCCCCTTTTTTAGAGTACTGCGAACGTCGGTAGATGTTGCTTAATCGGAAGCCTCCTCACAATGCCTCATGCTATACATTTGGTGAAAGACAAACTACACGAGCATCTCCTAGATCACTCTCTAAAATTGGCTCTTTATACTCACTCTCTAAAAAAGATCCCTTCCATACATTTATATCATCTTCAACAGCGTTTTCCAAATATCACGCCAATAGAAACGATATAGAGAAGGGAGAATCTCTATATTTAGAGAGTGTGGTGAGAGAATTTTTACTATTAAAAAGAGCCTAATGATAGTATATCCACCCTCCATCACATCTAGCGATTCAAGCATCGTAACGATGCTTTCTATTTATCTAGGTTGCTTTCTTTTTTTAGTGCATTATAGGGAGTTTCCGATCATCTCAATAGTTAAGATATACTAAATCATTCTATATATCTACCTATTTTACCATGTTATATTTTAAGAAACTATTGATAATCTTAAATATACAAGATTAGATGTGCGAAAGCATAGCGCAGTCGAGCATGGCAACACATCACAGTCGAGTGTGAAAGGGTGAAGGAGAGCTAAGGGCATGAGCCAAACAAATCATATATGACGAAATGAAAAGTAATATAAAATATATTTGTTCATAACAAAACACGGAGAATTGGCTAGCACGAGCGTCTTCCCGGTTCCTGGACAATTAATGACCGCTGTGCATCATCGTCTTCAACCTCTTTTCTGTTGAGCGGCAGGCCATGGTGACTAAGAGCATCCACACTAGAAGCTGTATCCCTATTTTCTCTCTTCTACTCTATTTTCTCTCTCTATTACTCTAAAATTCCTTCACACTTTACACTACACCCTAAAAGATTCCTTCCCTCCACCAAAAACTCTATCTCTAAAACTCTATTTGTATACCACTAAAGGGTTTCTGCTACGGATGCTCTAATTGGTCTCTTGTTTTGCCTGTATACAGGACGGCACGCACGTCACCTTCTGGTCCGTGTCGCAGCAGATGTTCTTGAGCGCCGCCAACGGCGGGGGGTCGACGATTGCGGCTAACGAGAGGGACGCTAACTCTTGGGAGACTTTTAGGGTGAGCGTCTCGTTCATTGCTGAGTTAGCAGATTTTCTTTCTCCATATGCTATTCTTACTGATGCGCTATATCTTGGTCGGGAAATGTTGATGATTTTTTAGATTGAATTTAGCATGCCAAATTGTCAAATTATTTGGCATTTCAAATTGCTTCCAATTAATAGAGAAGGGGGCACTCAAGATTCCAGCATGTCAAACCTTACATTATTGTGTTTCTTTTTTGTCAGGTTCATTTTGAATTTGTTGTTCTTCATGCATACTATATATGCCGGATTTATGTCTTGTTTTTAAAACCCAGTGAAGGGCAACAATTGCACTTCATTGCAGCATTGTTCTTCCACATACTTAGTCTCGATTCCAAATTCCAATGCCCTTGTGCTTGGTTAGAATTGTTTTGAATTCAGAGGATGTACGACTTATAAGTGTTTACCTTTGATTAGCTCTGGAAGAAGTCCGATAATACATTCAAGATCCGTGCTTATAAGGATCAGTTTGTCAGCCTTGCCAACAATGGTGGTTTAATTACTTGCCACTGTGACATCTCCAGATGAAGCTGAAATGTTCCAGATTACAAGTGATCATGACAATGTCAACCCTAAAAAAATTCGCATCAAGTCATCGAACGGGAATTTCTTACAGGTAAAAACAATTACACATTGTGCATTAATCTTTGGGAAAATACTTTATATATCATTGTAGAGCCGCCTAATACCCTGTATGCCATCATTTAGAGGCTTATCTCTTATATGATATTGTAATTGTTTGATTATTGTCCTATGTGCCATTGGCGAAACTTACCTTTTTTTTAAGCTATGTAAACATTTCAAAAATTATCAAAAAACATAGAGTTATTAAGAATGCAACAATCTGAATGTATATTTTTTTTTAGTATTTTTAAGATAAATCTTATATGCTCAAAACGTTTTTAAGTGTAAATTTAACATAAAAATTTTATAAAAATACTAAAAAATATAAATTAAAAGTTTTGCATATCTGATAACACTATGATTTTTTGAGAATTTTTTGGTATGCTTACATAGTTTAAAAAAAAGGATAAATTTTTAACAATGACATACAAGATAATATTAAAGCAATTGTAATAGCAAATAAGAAAGAGACAACTAAATGATGGTATGTAAGGGGCTATCCGGCTATGCAAGGGCATACAAAAAATTGATCCTTAATCTTTCTTTGTGCAGTACATTTCTTAAAACTGAACTCTAAATTCAAGCATTCGAGTTATGCTGGGTTATTTCTTGCAAGTTGCTAGTAAATTTTTTTATTTATTACACTAAATTAATATATGACTTTGAAAGTGATATCAAGTTCCCAGGTTCCCAGGTTTATCTGAAACTTCCAATTTGTAGGCTGCAACACTTTAGGTGCAATATCACAAACATAGATATTCATGTGATTCCGAGCATGGATGAAGGGAATTTGGATATGGATCTAGCTATTTTGGGCCCGTAGATGTCGTTGTTGCTGCATATCACTAATTGCCACATAACTGCATTACATGGACATATTGAGGGGGTTACAGTAGAGTACAGGACCATTTTTGGCTGCCCACCCTCACATGGCACACAATCCTGGTGATCAACAGCCATCCAACTATACTGCATGTTTTCTATATAGTTTTCGTAATGGGTTTTAGTGCTCTCTACACCTTCTACAACCCTTCTAGTATGATCAACATTCAAAGATATTTCTTTTCAAAATCTGCTGAAACCGGCCATACAGCAGATGTGTTACTTGTAAAGCAGCAGTAGCTGGCCAGTTGCTGGACTCAAGTGCAGATCCTATACCAAATATCATGTTTATTCTGATTAAAAAAGGCTTTTTTTTTGTTGCGGAATGACTCCAGCATGTATTGGAACTGTAGGGACTGCATTCTGTCGATACTTTTTGGTGCATGTAGTATAACAATGATCATATATTGTTATATCTTTTTAAAAGCTCGTGAGCATTTTTTTTACAGATAATGTGTTCTCATATTATTAGGAAACTCATGTATAAATTTACATATATTAATAATTGGTAAGCCATGTCATGTTTTGACAGTTTTTTATGTATATAGGTCCAGTCGGATGGTTCAGTGAATGCAAATGGCGAAGCTGGGGGAAGCTGGAATGACAATGATCCAACCGTATTTCGCATGAATATAACCGAACAGATGGATGGTGATGCGCAGCTATGCAGTTTCTATGGAGCGGACCAAGCCATAAAAATCTTACAGGTATGTTTTCTCTACTCTGGTCGAACTGTGAAGTCTGTAACCTGCTTTGTTTTTTTTTCCAGCATTTTGGAGAGAATAAATGTCATTATGTTTTTTGGGGGAAAGGTATTTCCAATGTTCTTTTGTTTTTTTTGAGAAAACGGGCAGACGCTCTGCCTTTTCAATTAAGAGGAAGAAAGAATAAACTGTACAGGAGGGAGGGGTGCGCGAGGGCACCCCCGAAACATAAAAGGAGATTACACGGGAGTGTTGAGACCCTAAGGGTCAAATCCTCCCTGATGAGATTCACCACCCAATGAGATGAGGCTCTAGAGTTTTGGAAGATCCTCCTATTCCTCTCCTTCCAAATATGCTAGATGGTGCAGATGACAAGCCCATTGAAGCTCTGCCGAAGACCTTTGGAAGTAAGCGAAGCGGTCCGAGACCACCAAGAAAGGAATTCGCCCCCGTTGAGCGAGTGAGCCTCAGGGTGGAGAGGAAGTATCTCGCGCCAGACTAGTCGGGCAAAGGGGCAGGAGGCATAAAGATGGTCTACCGTTTTAGCGGCGACCGAGCATAGCTGGCAGATGGGTTGGTGTGGCCAGCCCTTGGCACTTAGGACATCTGCGTTGTTAATACGTTTGTGGCAGAAGACCTAGGCGAAGAATTTGCATTTGTTCTCTGTGGTTGCCCGTCAAATGGTGTTAGCGGCCTCAAAGTGCAAAGACCCTAGGAACTGAAGTCTATACGCAGACTTGGCAGTATAGGACCCTGAGCGAGTATGCGTCCAGGAAATGCCATCTCTTTGTCCGAGGTGAAGTTGTGTAGGGTTGATGAGGCCCCACAATTCGATGAATTCAAGCAGTTGTCGGGGTATGGAGAGATGCCGAACCAAGCCAACCCATCTATTGTTTTCTAGGGCATTGGCGACAGAGAGGTGCTTTCTCCGTGCAAGGGCGTAGAGGTGGGGAGCAGAGAAATAGAGGGCTTGACCCTGAAACCAGCGATCGTGCCAAAAGTCGACAGAGGCCCCGTCTCTGAGAGTAATCACTGTCACCGCCCGAAAAAGGGTGAGATCGAAATGGTTGCAGGAGAGTTGGCATGAAGCCCAAGGCTTGTCCGGGTTTGTCCATTTGAGCCAAAGCCAGCGGAGACGAAGGGCGCGATGGAACCTGGTGAGGTCGAGAACTCCGAGGCCACCAAGGTCAAGCGGTCTACAAACGGTATGCCAGTTGATGAGGGAATGGCCGCCTGGGTGTCACCAGTCCCACTCCAGAGGAAGGTCCGTCTGATCTTGTCGATCTGCTTGATGGCCCATTGGGGAAGCGTGAATACCAACGCAAAGTAGGTGGGTAGAGCTATGAGTGTGGCTTTGATCAGGGTAAGACATCCAGCCGAGAGCAGCTTTCCTTTCCAGGTGGAGAGCCTTCCACGAACCTTGGCGATGAGAGGAAGAAAATCATGGCGTGAAGGCTTATGATGGTGGAGAGGAAATCCAAGGTAGGTGCAAGGGAAGGATGCCTTCTTGCCTAGGAAATTAGCCAGCACCTCTTCCATGTCAAGGCTGCCACATCTGATGGGGTATATAGCGCATTTAGAAGGGTTGATTTTCAGACCCGAGGCCTTGCCAAAATTGTCCAGCAGATACATGGTCGTGTCAAGATCTTCCTGAGTGGGTCGTAGAAAGAGGGCCACATCATCCGCGTAGAGGGAAGTACGTGAAGAGAGGATGGTGCACTGCAGTTGGGACAGGGCCCCCTCTTCAACCGCTAACTGGAGGATCCGTTGAAGGGGATCTATGGCAAGGATGAAAAGCATCGGAGAGAGGGGGTCCCCTTGACGGACGCCACGCCGATGGTCGAATGGGGGGCAGAGTTTCCCATTGAGAAGGACTGACGAAGAAGATGTCCCGAGCAGGATGGAAATCCAGTTTCGCCATCTGAGCCCAAAACCAAGTCTCTAGAGGAGATCGAGCAGATATCCCCAATGGATGGAATCAAAAGCCTTTGCAAAATCTAGTTTGAGGAACAGGCTTGGTTTATTATTTTTGTAGAGGTCTTTGATAACTCCTTGCACATAGAGAAAACTCTCATGGATGCATCTTTTCTTGATGAAGGCACTTTGACAGGGGGGAGATGATGTCGTCCAGCCGGCATGCAAGGCGATTGGCTAGCAACTTGGAGAAGATTTTGGTAATCGAGTGCAAGAGGCTGATGGGTCTGTAGTCTGCAAGACTCTCACATGATGCTTTTTTATGGAGGATGATGATGTTAGCTGAGTTGAGAAGGGAGAAACATGAACAGTCTTGGTCAAATAGACGTTGCATGACCGCCATGATGTCCATCTTAATGGTGCTCCAAAAGCACTTGAAGAAGAGGCCTGTAAACCCGTCGAGTCCAGGGGCCTTTGCATTGGGGATGGAGAAGACAGCTTCTTTAACTTCCTCCTCCAGGAAAGGCTCCTTGAGCTCGGCGAGGTCAAAGGTTGGGAGGTTGAGCCGGTCCCAATCGAGAGATAAAGGGTGATCCTGACAAGATCCTAGATGATCAGTGAAGAAGCGGGTGCACTCGGCCTCCATATCGGGGTGAGACTCCAACCCATGAGCAGTGTGCAAGGCATGGATCCAATTTTTGCAGCGCCTGTGAGTAGCCCGGATGTGGAAGAATTTGGTGTTGGCATCGCCTTCCCGAACCCAGTTGATACGGGCCCTCTGCCAGATTCTGCTCTTTTGGAGAGCGACAATACCAAGACAACGTGCTTTGAGGAGAGCTCTAAGGCCAATCTCCAACGGGGAGAGGGGTCGAGATTCTTGGGCGAGGTCGAGGCCACCGATGATGCACTTCACCAAAGCGAGTTGCACTGCGAGGTTACCGATCTTGCTTTTGGCCCACTTGGACAGGGCCTTAGCCAGATGAGTGAGCTTGATGTGTAGGCATCTGTAAGGGTTCGAAGTGACGACTAGGCGGCTCCAAGAATGCTGAACAACTTCTATACAGCCTGGGATCGTAAGCCAGTAATTTTCAAATCTGAAAATTCTGCATCGATGGAGGCCACTTTCATTGTGGAGGAGTAATGGGCAGTGGTCCGAAATCATGGATGAAAGAGGATGAAGGGAGGCCCAAGGGAATCTCAGGTCCCAGGATGGCGAATAGAAGGCTCTATCGATCCGGGTTAAGGTTGGTTGGGCCCGTTCGTTGCTCCATGTGAAACGTCGACCGGAGAGCTCAATCTCTTTTAGGCCTAGGCAGTCAATGGTGCCCCTAAAACCATTCATGAGGCCCAAATCGATATTGTCGTTGTTTTTGTTTGTAGGATGGATGATAAGATTGAAATCTCCGATAATAAGCCAAGGAGGGGCAGGGTCAGGGGGGGCGTGGTCGATGATCTCATTGAGGAAGAGGAACTTGTCGGCTCTGATTTGGGGACCGTATACCACCGTAAGGCGCCAGGGGTTAAGACCACCCACTGGAGCGACAACTAAGGAGATACAGTGCGGGGTTGAGAGAATAATGTCGATCGTGTAGGTGTCCGCCTTAGCCATAACCAAAATTCCACCACGAGTGGCCACTGCATTGAGCGCGGCAAAATTGGGCAGGAAGGCTGGGCCGGCACAGTCTAACACAAGCTGATCAGTTGTGTCATCAAGCTTGGTCTCCTGGAGGCAAACAATGTCAGGGCGGTGCGTAAGGATGGCTTCCCGCAGGACACTACGTTGGGCGCCTGAGTTCAGGCCGTGGACGTTCCAATTGAAGAGGCGAAGGTCGTCAATCATGAGGGGACGAAGGAAACAACAAGCAATGAAATGCGGCGAAGGTACAAAAGAACATCCGAAGCATCATCAACGAAGTTGCACTTTCATTAAGTCTCGAGGGCTGTAGTTTGGACAGTTGGATGATGGTTACAAGGGGCAAAAAACAGCAATCCCCAAGATACATTGCAAGCATTGTACTATGATTGATTCGCAGGCTTCGAGGTTGGAGTTATTCCTTGGGCGCGAGGGCGGCAGAGGCCTGAGCGCAGACAGTGTTGAGGGGAAGGCACAACGTCCAACATCTTCGGGAGCCTTCCAGCAGCAAGCAAAAGCCGGCATCGTAGGTTGTAGAGGTGGCGCGGGCAGCAATCTGTCTTTTCCGGCTGGAGCCGGCAAAAGGAAACACCACCAAAGGAGATGGTGGCGTGTAGGGCGACCCACAGTCGCTCAGCATGGAGCAGGGGTGAGCTCCAGTGTTGCCGTGTCCACGGACACAGCTAGCTTGACACCTGTGAGCTCGGCGAGGTCGTCGATGGCGCCAACGGGCAGCGGGCTCTTCAAAAGCTCGGCAAGAGCTGCAGACTCCTCCGACGGCCTGACGCGCGTGCCCAGCCATGGCTCAAGCTTGCGGACAATGAGCCAACGGGCACGCGCCTCAGCTAGCATCGTGGTGTCCAGTTTAGCCGCCAGACGGGCACTGCGCCGTTGCTCCTTTGCCTTGGGACGCAGCTTACACGCCTCTTGAAGACCTGCAGAATCGGAGGCTTCGACGGTATAAAAATTGTTGAACCAAGGGAAGAGCCAAGGAGGAAGTTATAGACTTAGAAGAGACCATTGTCAGCTGGGCGTGTGCAGGTGTAGCGATGTCCCTAGAGTTCACCACCGGGACCTCCATAGAATCAGCAAGGGGAGTAGGCACGATGGGGGACTCAGTGTCCACCACGGCCTTAGTTGGTGAGAAGTCTGTCACTCCCCCGCAGGCAGCTGGTCACTATTGGGTGATGTCGAGAGAGACGGGGAACATCCTCCACGCCAGACAGAAGGGGCTGCAAAGAGGCCGGAGGTTGCAGTGTGAGAGAAGGACGGGGGCCAAGGAGACCAGGGGAGGAATAGCGGGGAGGTGATAGCACCTGGAATCCCTCGGTGTCGGGGAGGTCCGGGACTTCAGCACGTGGAGGAGAAGTGCCTGCTTGCCGCCATGCTCGTAGCCCAACCAGCGGAGGGGTGGTCATCCGGGCGCGGTTTCGACTGCCTTGAGTGTCGCCACGTTGGCCATCTCGAGAGCGTGGCGGGGGAGAGGCCGTGCGACTGCGGCCAAGACTAATCGCCGAGATGCCCCTTATGACATTGCGAACAAGCCTCCCTACCCGAGAAGGAGAGCGAGCACGGCGGCGGCGGCAGCGACCGTCGTCATCGGAGTCAGGATCGCGATTCCGGTCGTGACGCCGACGGTAGACGTCATGGCTGTCGTGGACAGCCTCAGGGATAGGGGAGTCACCATCGATCATGCCAATTTTCTAGGGCAGGGCGACCCGCGGAGGAGCATACGGGCCGTCAACGTAGCTCTTCACCGTGTCGATGTGGATGAGCACCTTGTAGGAGACGGAGGTGCAGAAGATACGGGAGCTACCTTCTTCAAGCTGCTCGATGATGCTCAGGTAGTGGGACTTGGGGATGCGCTTGGGGTCCGCTGTCCAGGCCCAAACGTCGAGGGTCTTGGTGACCACTTGGCGGCAGGAGACGTCTTCGATGCTGGCGAAGAGGCAATTGGAGTCGATAATGTTGCGCACTGTGTCCTCTCCCCAGGCATGGAGCGAGACATTCTCCAAGCAGAGGGGCACGTGGTAGCGAAAGGTCACCGCGTCTTCTGTTGGTCTTGGGCGCCAGGGACGAAACTCCACCGTGAGGGCACCTTGGGTGGCTTTGCCTCTGCTGAGAGCTCGGCGACGATGCTCCGCTGAGGGGAAGCGGACGAGGTAGTTCACTGGGTAGTAGGGTGCCACTCTGACTTCATCCCAGAGGGCCCCTGCCGCTACAGCCGCCGCCTCACGCACCGCATCTTGGGTAGAGTCGCGACGGCGCTCATTGACGATCGCGACGGCCCAGCGAGCTTCGATGTGCTCCCAGTCTTGTTGCATTTGCTTGGATTCAGCGACGAGGCTGCTACTACTGCGAGGCCTAGGGCGGGGGCCATTGCTGGCCATGGCGACGGTGTGGGGCGACACTGGTGGAAGAGTGGAGGCAGCTAGGAGCAGAGGGGAATGGGAGCGTTGTTGACAATGTGCTGCTTTGTGGCCACTGCGCCGGCACAGGAGGCATTTGATGGGGTCACGGTAGGCCGCTGCCAAATGGTCTCGGGCGAAGCAGCGATAGCAGCGTTTCTCCCCCTTCTTGAAGGCGATTGGACGCCGGTGGTTGGCCAGCTTGGAGGGGACGTGAATGCGATGCTTGAAGGCGGAGTCTCTCAGCACATCGGCATAACTCCTGGAGGAGTTGTTAGGTACTAGCGAAGAGGAGGCAGAATGACTGGAGGCGGGGGGGGCCTTGAATGGTTGCAGCATCCCTCGTCTGGTAGTAAATGCAGGGGGAGCAGCTTGGAGGTCATCGTCCGTGGAACAGGCTGTGAGGGGGGTGACGTGCGTGCCGCCCCCAAAAGCTGCTGGCGCAAAGCGGACCATCCTTCGGGTCTTCTCGTGGATTGGGGCCAGCTGCTCGCCGGCGGCATGCCAAGGCGAGGACTCACCGGAATCTGGATTTGGGGCGAAGAGATGAGGGCGCTTGAGACATGGCATGGGCGCCAGGACCGGTGCAGAGGGAGGCGTGCAGCTGGGGGCTTTGCGGGGAGGCTCCAGGGGCGGCGGGCGAGGTGGAGGCGACGGTGGTGACGGCGGCGGCGCTGGGGGCGGCGAGGGGGCGCGAGAACACGAAGGCATCCTCCCCCTAGGCTACCATTGTTCTTTTGGAATTGTAGCACTTAGGTCCTGTTTGGCACAGCTCCAGCTCCCAGCTCCACCTCAGAGCTGGAGTTTGTAGGTTAAAATAAAGTGACTTAAGTTTATATTTTTAATTTAAAATGTAAATAAGATGACTCATATACACATCCTCAATGTACCCACAACTCCAGCTCCATGAATTTCTGGAGCTAGGAATAGGGTGCTCCACCAACTCCACCAATTTGGTGGAGCTGGAGCTGTGCTAAACAGAGTCATAGTCTCAATTTCATTCGTTACTTCTCCTCGACGATATGATCAAATGGAAGGGAACAAAAAGAAAGAATATTGATCTTCTGCTCTTGAACTTCATTAATTTAAGGGAAGCACCTTTCTTTTGCTTAGATTTTTTTGGTATTAGATTTTGGTTTCTTCTCTTGTTCCTCTGGTGGTGCACAAGTGATGCCACGGGGAAACAAAAATATGCAGGTTTAAAGCAAAATTCTGAAAGAATACTATTCTTCTTCTTATCCAAGCATCTCAGGAATTAATTGGACCCCAACTGAGTGAACTTTCATTAGCTTAAAATCTCTGTAGAGCAGCTCATGTCATTTGCAAGAAGATTCACCATGGAATTACAAGAGAATTCAAAATTGTTTTCCCAATCCCACCGAATACATCCATAAGAGTTGAAACAGGCTCAAGGAGCAGATATCAAGTTCATTGCTCCTCAAGCAACTTCCTCTTGCCATACAACGATTCTAGTGAGAATTTACCTGTGCCTTAGTCAGAAAATGTTATGTTATCCTGCTGTGGATAACCAGATGTGGAGATCTTATATTATAATACTTTTAACAGTACAAAAGATTTTATGGTGTGTGGTAACAGACAGAATGTTACATGGAAAAATATTATGTGCCTTTTTGTGAGCAAAACACAATATTGGTTATATTCGTACAAAGAATGCATCAAGTAATTTACCTTTGAATTATATTGTCTAAAGTAGTTTGTGTGACTTGCTTATCTGAAATGCTACTCTGACTTAGCGATAGCACATTTGAACACAATGATTTTCTATGATAAATTTGATTTTTTTATCAGTTTATAAATATTACCTTGCCTCCTTTTGAACGAAAATGGTGGTGAACTGTTATTACAGGATTTTTGAGACATCAATGCTATTGCAGGATTTTTTTTATCTCGTTGACAATCTCCACCAAACTTTTCCACATTTGTAGCAAAACATCTTTAGAAATTCAGTTCTATTCTAGGTTCTACTGTAACACCCCAGCCTCGTTCAGACCCTAGATGCTACCAACTCTAACCTTTACTAGAAATTTTGGCAGCATTCTGCCTTAAAGGTTATACATCCAAACACAGAGTTTTCACAACAAAAACATAGTAAATCATAATGATAGCAAATGCCACTCCACGGCATTCATCTCATCCATACCCAACACACGCACACACATCGAACTAACCACGACCATCACATATTAACATCACCTTCACGCATAAGCATAAGCCAAACCAAAACGTAGTTCCACATAACCAAGCCCATCCATACCCATCTTACCATGGCGGAGTTGAACAGTAGGGCTGTGTTCACAACCAACCCAACATATAAACAAGTTTCAAGTACAGGTCTAATACTTTAGCTAAGATATTAAAGATAGCAACATTCAAGTCTTAAGTTAGGTCACTAGTTATTTAGTTCTTAGAGTGATCACGGCTCGAGTGTTGAGCCAAAAACGTGCGCTATTCCCCTTCCCAAGCATGCTCCTTCTGGAATCACCTAAAAACATAAAAACAAGCATGAACCGATGACTCATCAAAGTACATAATAGCGATGGCAAAAACACATCCATAAAAAACTATCAATATCAATCCATCTCAATCCAGCTCATTCACTACCTGCTTATCAATGCAATGTAAAATGATCATTTCTCTTAGCATACCGGTATCTGAGCATACACCCGTCGATGTCACGCTCGGTACTCCATCCCGTGGAGGTGCCCACCGGAGTGGGACTTCCCCGCCATCCGGGGGGATGCCTATCTCTGTATGTCTTATTTTAAGAACACATCGGATTAGTCATATGGCTTTCTCACCAACCTTCCCTATGGCACTCCAGACTAGCCATATGACAATTCTCACCGCCCTAGCTCGTATGCAAGCTTTTCAGAAATCTTCGCAACATAAAATGAGAAATTGCCACTTATTAATAAAAATCCACTATTTCCATCATCCATCCTTTCATCACAGCAATACCATCGATATCAAAAGCAAGCATAAATAGCACATCATACTATTCAGTCAGATATCAACACACATCGCATCATGCACTTGCCTCAGTTATCGAGGGACATCGAGGGATGCTGCAACGGCACCGACCCCGACCCGGAAGGAACTCTACCTACACATCACCATCATTCATTCAATATACAAGCAACCAACACTATCAAGTGGCAACTATCATCATTTATCGATCCCCTAATGTTGTACAATAGCTAAAGACTTCAAGCCCTACAATCCCTTCATTCCGCCAAAATCCAAAACAGGGCAGCGGCACAGCGGAGGCCATATCTCCCAGACCGCTTGGCCAAATCGTGCATTCTAGAATTCTACGGAAAGCTAAGAACATCGCTCACATTCTTTATTATATGACCGAGCTCTGAATCTCGACGGAACTAGCCCAAAGCAGCCTCCGAGCTCACTGCACATGCTGTACATATACATCCACCACACATAGCCATGCTTAATCCCCCAAAACCCACTAACTCTAGCCACTAATCAACCAATCCAACCCATTCATGCATGAACAACAGAGAGATCATATAAGAATCATTACCGAAAAGTGGATCGGAGGAGACCATGAAGGAACCCTATTTTCTTCTCCTCTCCTTCTCCTTCCTCCTTCCTCCTTCCTCCCCTACCGGGTTCCCCCTTCTCCTTGCTGCAGCCGAGGCCCCCCTCCCCTACTTTCCCCTCTGGCTGGCCCCCTACCCCCTTCCTTCTATAGCTAGGGCACAGGGAGGCACAGAGCAAGGGGGCAGCGAGGGGAAGGCGAGCAGAAGACAGAGGGCGGCGGGGGGAGGGGGAGGGGGGATGGGGAGGACGAGCAGCAAGGGGCAGCGGCTCGCTGATTGGCGACGGCAACGCCAGGCAACGGCAGCAGCAGCGAGCAGAGACAGAGAGCAAGGATTGGGCAAGGCAACGACGTCCACCACAAGTTGGGCTGGGCCAAGCCTGGCCAGCCCAGCCTTCTTTTCTTCTCTTTTTTTGTGATATTACATCTACCTAATTCCATACTAGCATTAGCGAAAACCTTAACTCAGAGGACATTTCATTGTCAGGTGCATCTTAATTGCACTGTTTTATTTTCTCTACAATACGTGCATGCAACCCTGAAAAATAAACTCAATGGATTTGTTACACATCCGTGCAGGATCACTGGAACAGCTATATAGTTGAAGACGACTTCAAATTCATTTCATCGAACAGATTGAACGCAGTGCGAATTCCAATGGCATGGTGGATCACAAAGGATAGTGGCCCTCCTTCTTGTCACCCTCCAAATTATCCAGGCTACATAGCTATACTTGACAAGGCTTTTGATTGGGCAGAGTAAGTGAAGTTACTGCCCAGCTTAATATATAAGGAAAAAAAGTCTATTTCACCCCTACGCTATCGCTCTTCATCTACATAACCTCATGAATTATAAAACCAGGTATTTTATCCTCAAAACTTTTGAAACTGATGCAGATAACCCCTTGGTGGTGGTTTTAGAGGTGGTTTTGCCACCATAGCATGTGGAAGCCATGTGGAGTTTGACGTGGTTCTAGCCCACATATAATCGACTCACTCATACCCTTTCTCTCTTTCCTTGCTCTTTGCTGCCCTTTTCTCTCCATTGAGGAGCAGGAGAGGAGGAGGGGCGCCAGCCTGCGTCTCGGGCACGCTAGGTGCTGGCTCGACGCCACCACTCGCCAGTTGGCCAGCATGCTACCACCAATGCCTCCTCCGTGACCCGACTATCTCCACCGCGGAGCCCCACCGCATGGGCTCACCACCACCACCTTGACCCCCTAAACTATTTCACCCCTCTAGCAACGGCAAAGGCCACCATCGCCACGTTGGCGGTGGCTAAGGTGGTCTGCCTCTCCTGTCGTTGCCATCAATGGACTGTCACACCAAGCTAGTGCTGTGTACGTGCGATGCACGCTAGAGACCTCATCAAACACCTCCACCATGAGCACCGGTAGTGGTGTCAGGGACCAAGGAAGGGAAGGCGTGCACCATGCACAGGAGGTGAGATGGGAGGGAAGGCAACGGGGAGCCAGGGAGGAGCGGCGAATATCTGGTTTCATAGTTTAAGGGGTTATGTAGATGAAATGTAAAGTTCATGGTGTAAAATAGACTTTTTTCAAATTATAATAAGTCAGTAAATGCAAACACAAAAGCACATGTGTGATGTGATTGCTTGTCAAACATGCCATGTGCTAATTTATCACATCTATGGTACCCAAATACCCAAAGAGATAATTAGAGAGGCAATTTCATCTTATTCACTTTTGCTTTACAAGCATATACAATCTAGTACTATGCAAAATAAGTGTATGAACCATAATCCAGCTTTTCTTTTTTGGCATCAAATGTTAAATTATATATTACTTAAAATTTTAATATCATACATTTCAAATTACATGAAAACTTTCCAAAACATTATAGAGAATGATGTTACAAGAGGTTAATTACAGGTGTTTCTATGAAATTTGTTCTAGAGCATTAATAATAGTAAATTTGCTAGTTGTAGAATGATGTTACAAGAGGTTAAACAAAGGAACGATAAGTTGTAAGAAAACACTATGTCACATTATCTAAAATATTGTATTTATTGTGATGTAAAAAATATTGCTGCTAATATGTGACATTCTCTTAAGCTTATCTTCTTTTTTTTTATCTATTTATCTCCAAATTGAAAAGTCAAACGCTTTGCCTTTTTTAGTCTTTTTTTTCTATTTCGAAACCACGTCTCAGCTCACAGAAATAAGTCAAATGAAGCAGACCATAATTGCCTTGTTCTTCTTAGCTTAAATTTGGATTATAATTTATAGCTAGATTTTTTTTATAAGACAAACGGAAACGCTTCGTCGCTTTGTAGCCACTTTTTTAAAGATCTTAATATTTCTTCTTGTAGCTGTCAAAACAAATTTTTAATATTTTTTTCAGCCTCTCCAAGCCCCTATCGAGGTCTTATAACTTTTTAGATTATAGTCTACAGAAGCTTTTGAGCTGAAAAATTTAATGTAAAATCCTGTGCTTTTTCTCATTGACATACTGAACTATATTATAATTAAAAAATATTTTCTTAATCTTGTGGAACTTACTATCAGTTGCTGAAAGTTTCATAATTGGATTCACCCAAGAAGCTTGTTCCTTAATAATAAGCAAATTTGGCTTTAAGCCCACTAAGCTAGCCAATAGAACAGCCTGCCAGTCCAAAAAGATCCTAACATGCTTGACATTTATTCGTGCTGATGCTCTCACTGCAGTAAGTACAGCTTGGGTGCAGGGGCGGATTTAATGGGGGTGCACTGTATGCCCGTGCACCCCCTGAAAATGTTGCAAAAAAAGAACCCCTACATATATATCAGGCCTAAATATCTATGGGTGCCCAATTTTTTAAATGAAATCAGGCCCAATTTGGACACCGGTCCAGCCCAGCAAGGAAGTGGGGAAAAATCCCCTCCCGGCCGTCGTCTGCTCCTGCTCCGTGACTTCACTCCTCTGCCTGCCCTCCTCCCGACTCCTAGGGCAGCGCCCGCCGCCGCCGCCGCCCGCCCGCCCGCCGCCGCCACTTGAGCCGCCGCCTCCTCTCGGCTCTCCCAAGCCAACAGCTTGCCAGCTCCATTGTCTGCCATTGCCTGCCCGTGCCGGCCATGCAGCTGGCTGCACCGCCCGCCTCGCCGCGCGTCCGGCCTCCTCGCCTCGTCCCTTGACTTCACTCCTCTCTGCTTGGCTTGCTTCGTCCGGCCTCCTCGGCTCCTCCACGCTTCGCCGCCGACGCTTGAAGGTTCGGCCATGGCCAATGGCGCCGCCCGCCCGTCCGTCTGCCTCCTCGCCCAGGCGCCTTCCCACGGTCCCGCCCGTCCGGCCTCAGCAGTTTGCGCGGCCGTCCTCTGTTCCTCTTGGACTCCGCTGCAGAATCTGCAAGACGAAGGCTGAACAGCCGGACCGCCGGCCACCGGGCGACCAAGGCGAAAAGCGGCGGTGGCGGTGCTCCGTGCTTCTTCGCCGCTCGGTGCTCCATTGCTTGACCTCCGTGCACGTGTTTCGCTGCCTCGCCGGTAGCGGTGGCAAGCAATCGGCAATCGGCGCCCAAGGTGAGCCAGCAGTCAGCTTCTCCGCTTCTCGAACAGCGGCACTACTCCGACTCGCTGTGAATTTGTGATTTAGATAATTAGTGACTCCCATTGTGAATTTGTGATTTATGAATGATTGATTGTGAACCAGATAACCAAAGATGAAGAGGAATAGAGACATTGCTTCATTTTTTCAAAGTGTAGAAGGAAATGCAAAGAAGATCACACCTCCGTCTGGACCCTCACCATCAATTGTTGAGGGTGAACAAGGGACAGAATTGCGGGGTAGCGAGGAAAGAGAAACAGAAGGGAGTGGAAATCGACTAGATCCGGGGCCTTCGACTTCACAACCACAACCAGAACCCCAACCCCCAAGTGTCAGAGCTTCGAATTCAGTTCCTCTCACTAGATCCAGCGACGGGGAATGGATTTATGATGTTGATCTCCTTCCTCATGATCCAGGGAAAAGGAAACCCATTTCAAGCTATGATATCAATGATCAAGATGCTGTCCGGAGGGGATATGTTGTTAAAGGTCCATGCCAACCATACACACATGACTTTCCTTACAGAGAAATTTCAGGTAAAAGACGCCACTTCAGCATTACTTGGTTTGATCGATACAATTGGGTTGAATATAGTGTGGAAAAGGATGCTGCATTTTGCTTTGTGTGCTACCTATTTAGGGAGAAAACCACAGGAGGTGATAGTTTTGTTAATGGTGGTTGGAGAAACTGGAACAAATATGACTCTCTTAACAAACATATGGGTAGTGTGCAAAGTGTGCATAACAAAGCTCAAGAAAAATATAACTTCTTTGTGAAACCTAGAACATCAATTGCTCATGTTGTTGAGAAACGAAGCAAAGAGGACAAAATTAATTACAAGGCTAGGCTCACTAGTTCACTTAGATGCTTGAGGTTTTTATTGCGATAAGGGTTGGCTTGTCGTGGGCATGATGAAAGTGAACAATCAATGAATAGAGGAAACTTTCTTGAGCTTCTTAAATGGCTTGCATATAGCAATGAAGATGTTAACAAGGTTGTTTTGAATAATGCTCCTGGGAATTGCATGTTAACTGCTCCTTCCATACAAAAGGAAATAATCAATTGTGTCAAACATCAAATCCAAGTGCCTAAGCCGAATATAAGGTATGTGCCTTTTGGAAGATCAAAGCGATTTTTCCCTAAACAAATAAATGATGACCACTTTAGAAGAGAAGTGTTTATTGCCATCATTGATAGTGTTCTTCAGGAGCTTAATAGTCGGTTTGACAAAGTAAATATGGAGCTTCTTATTTGCATGTCTGCTTTGAGTCCTAACAACTCATTTGAAGCATTTGATAAGAGCAGAGTACTGAAGCTTGCTGAATTTTATCCTAATGAGTTCTCATGTACGGATTTGATGAGACTTCCATTTCAACTTGACAACTTAATTGATGATGTGCGGAGTGATGATAGGTTTAAAAACCTTAAAGGCCTTGTTGATCTCTCTATCAAGTTAGTTGAAACAAAAAAATATGATATTTATAGGTTGGTCTACTTGCTTCTCAAGTTGATATTGCTCTTACCAGTGGCGACAACAAGTGTTGAAAGAGCCTTTTCTGCCATGAATCTTGTGAAGAGTAGACTTAGAAATAGCATGGGTAATCAATACTTAAATGATTGTTTAGTCACTTTTATTGAGCGGGATATTTTCTCCAAGGTGTCCGATGATGATATAATAGAGCATTTTCAAGGAATGAAGACCCGCAAAGTGATTTTGTAGAGTATTATTCCTATTTTTATTGCTATGTAAGACTTTATATTGTAACTTAAATACTTTTAGTGTTAACTAGCTACATTTGTGATGTTGTTATATTTCTATCTTACATTGGACAATTTTTATTTAAAGTGTGCACCCCTACTTTGAAATCCTGGATCCGCCCCTGCTTGGGTGTCATTGTGGACCTTCATGCTGCACCCTGGTCACAGAATGGGTTCTCGCACAGTGCGTCAAGAGACGGCACCGTGGGATGGGGAGATGCAAACATCGACCACACTGTCCAAGTAATTGAATCTCTTGCAGCTAGGTGAGGCAATCCTCTTTAGGTTTGATCTAGAACTTCAGATGGAATTTTAGGAGAAGTGGAGAACACACAAAGGGTTTGAAATGCTCAAACATGGATAGAATCAACAACTGTTTCCTTGCATAGCTCTAGCAGCTCAGTGAAACATTCTTTTTTTATTCGGTATAAACTGCAAAACATATTTTAGTAGGTTGCATGTGTGGCTTGACAGCGATCATATATCAATTGCTGCATAACATCAAAACTTGAATATGTGCTGTGACTATATGGAATTAAGGATTTGTGTCACAAATGTCTGTCCACCATTTCTGCTGTTTAAATTTATATCGTAAAGTTACAGTAAAATTATGCTTCCAAAAAAGGATCCCTTTAACTGAAGTTCACAAGTGAATATGTTGTTGCAAACTTGTTAATACTTGGACACCACTAGTATATTTCAAGATACATACGAATTGTTAGCATTTACACTTGAAATGGACATTTGGGTGTATCAAGTTCTTATGGATGCCACGATGAATTTGGTAGGTATGCTTCAAGAAAAAGCCTACTGGCAATTGAACTTCTCAATGAGCCATTGGCACCAAAAGTCTCATTAGACACCCTCAAGAAATACTACACAGCTGGGTACAATGCAGTCAGAGCGAAAGTACAGCGTGCTGATGTTTATGTGATCATGTCAAACTGACTCAATATAGGTGACCCTACTGAGCTTGTCAAGTTTGCTGGCAAGTACGCCAATTGTGTCATTGATGTGCATTACTACAACCTCTATGATGAAATGTTTCGGAGCATGAGTGCGCAGCAGAACATTGATTATGTGAACACTAACCGGACAAACCAGTTGAGCAGTCTAATGAGGGAAAATGGTGCGCTCGTCTTTGTTGGTAAGCATGATATCTTTAGGATTTTCATGAGTTACATGGTTTTTTTTTTGAAAGAGACAGGAGAGCTGCCATCCATTGATTAAAAGAAGGGTAGTACAACGTTTACAAGGTGAGGAGGGCCCTCCCCTAGAGGGGGCCCGGGGGGCGCTAGTTGATTACAAATCTGGCTCCTGCGGCTACCCAGAGCCGCAGGGCATCTAATAGCGAGACTAAGAAGGCAGGGCGCGCCATCTCGGAAGCGCGGAAGATGCGGTTGTTGCGCTCAATCCAAATGTGCCAGATGGTTGCAGTGGCGATTGACAGGGTGCCGCGGGGGATGGGGTTATGTCCTCGCACCACCAGCTTCGGAGGCATGACCGGTGGTGCCAGAAAGCCTGGTCAAGGGAGGGGTTGTCGGTGGAGGCAGCGACCCTCACCCAGACGAAGGAGCTGAACTCACAGTGTATAAATAGGTGCTCCGGGGTCTCAAGGTTCCGATGACAGAGGGGACAGAAGTAATCATTGGGCAGGTGCCTTCTTAAGAGGGCGTCTGCAGTCAGGACGCGTCAGTGGAGCAGGAGCCAGAGGAAAAACTCGCATTTCGAGGGGGCCCAGAGCTTCCAGACGCGAATGGCCGCGGGAGGCTTAGTACGGCCTGTGAACTGCAAGTTGTAGGCGGATTTAACGAAGAAGTCCGTCACGGGAGAACCTCCAGGTGATCTGGTCGCTGGCACCTTCGACCAACGTGGTTGAGAGGATTTGACACAGCAGCAGAACGAGCTGGGTGAGCATTGGCGTTGTGAAATCGCGCCTGAGGTCGGAGATCCAAGTGTTGTTGGCTAAGGCCTCCGAGACCGATCTATTCTTCTTGGAGGAGGCCGCGAAGAGCAGAGGGGCTAGGAGGTTCGGGGAGGTCCCAAGCAGCCAGTGGTCGTCCCAGAACGAGAAGTTGTCTCCGTTGCCGAGGGTCAGGGTAGTGCCGACTTGGAAGAGAGCGGTATCAGAGCTGGGCTGGTTGCCAAGCTAGCCAGCCCAAGCTCTCAGCGGGGGTGATTTGTTAAGCCAGAGCCAGCGTAGGCGGAGGGCGCGGGCAAAGCGCGTCAAGTCCAGAACATCCAGGCCGCCTAACGAGGTTGGAGAGCAGACGGTGGCCCAGGGAAGGCGGCATTGGCCCCCGGAGGCGGAGCCAGTGCCACTCCAGAGCCACCTCCTTCTGATCTTGTCAATCTTTTGGAGGACGGAGCTGGGTGGGTTGATGACCGAGAGGATGTAGGTCGGCAGGGATGAGAGGACGGATTTAAGCAGGGTGAGCCTTCCGCCTTTGGACAAGAGAGGGCCCCTCCACCTGCCCAGGTGGTTTGAAATCTTGTCGATGAGCTGCTGGAAGTGCACATGCCGGAGCCTTTTGATAGAGAGCGGGAGTCCAAGGTATTTGAGTAGGAAGGAGGCTCGGCTTGCGGGGAAGTCTTGAAGAATGTCGTCAAGGTCAAGGTGCTCGCATCTTATGGGGACGACCTGTCTCTTGGAGGGGTTCGCTCGAAGGCCGGAAATTTCGCCAAACTCTCGTAGTAGGAGAGCCAAAGCAGAGATGTAACTTTTGTAGGGGTTGGAGAAAATGGCAGCATCGTCTGCGAAAAGGGAGGCACGAAGGTGAGCTGGCACGCCATTGACGGGGGTTAGCACCCTGGCTTCTGTAGCTTGTTGCAGAAGAGCAATGAGTGGTTCGATGGCGAGGTTGAAAAGGAGAGGTGACAGGGAGTCACCCTGGCGGAGCCCCCTGCAATGGTGGATGATGTTGCCGAGGTGGCCATTGAGGAGGACCTTGGAGGTGGAGGAAGCGAGGGAGAGGGCGATCCAGTTACGCCAGCGAGTGCCAAAGCCCCGGGCACGGAGGTTGTCGAGAAGGTAGGTCCAGGAAACTAAGTCAAAAGCTTTCTCGAGATCAAGTTTGAGAAAGAGGGATTTGGTGCGGGATCTGTGTAGGGCTTTGGCCCTCCCTTGAACAAAGAGAAAGTTGTCTTGGATGTGTCTTTTCTTGATGAACGCACTTTGGCTTGGGGAGATTAGTTCGTTCATGAAGGGAGCAAGGCGGGAGGAGAGGACCTTTGTAAAGAGCTTGCCCAGACTGTGGATGAGGCTGATGGGGCGGAAGTCAGAAGCCGAGGAGGGGTTTTCCTTTTTGGGGAGCAGGATAATGTGGGCGCATTTCAGGGATTCGAGGCCAAGGCCATCAAGGTTGAAGAGACACTGTAGGGCAAGAAAAAGGTCCTCCGAAATTGTCACCCAGCAAGATTTGTAGAAGTCCCAAGTGAAACTATCCGGTCCTGGGGCCCTTTCGCTGGGAAGGCTGAAGACGATCTGCTTTAGCTCTTCAAGTGATAGGGGCACCTCGAGCGACGAAAGCTCCAAACTGGGCAGGCCCAGGAAGTCCCAGTTGAAAGAGCGTCTACATGGGTAGCGAACGCCGGGAGCGTCGTTGCCGAGAATGGAGCAGAAGTGGCGATGGAGGACCTCGGCCATGTCAGGCAGCTCGGTGTGGGTGCCGGCCAGGCTTTGAAGGGAGTGGATGAAGTTCTTTCTGCGTCGACTGTTGGCCCGAAGGTGAAAGTATTTGGTGTTAGCGTCACCGAGCTTTAGCCAATTGAGACGGGAGCGCTGTTTCCACCTCATTTTGTTGATCACGCTGAGGCCGAGAATTCTTAGTTTAACTCGGTGACGTAAATCCTGTTTCGCCTGGGAGAGAGCGCGCGACTCCCTAGCCATGTCCAGGAGGCGGACGAACTAGGAGGCAATGGCGAGTTGGAGTCTGGTCTCACCTACAAGAGAGCGACTCCAGGCTTTGAGAGCGCAGATGGTGCGACGTAGTTTGAGTCTGAACCGGTGTAAGGGGTGAACAGGAAGGCGCGAGGGATCACCCCATGCCTGCTGAATCACCTCAGAGAAACCGGGCAGCTTGGTCTAGAAGGTCTCAAAGCGGAAGCGCCTAGGAGGGCGGGGGAGGTTTTCCATTGTGAGGAGTAAGGGACAGTGATCGGAGACCTCAGAAGAGAGGGCGATGAGGGAGCAGGATGGGAATAGAGTTTCCCATGCTGAGTTTGAGAAAGCACAGTCCAGCTTGACCAGGGTAGGGTTGGATTGCTCGTTGCTCTAGGTGAAACGACGCCCTGATAGGTGGAGTTCTCTAAGGAGGCAGTTATTTAGGGTGGAACGGAAGCGCGACATGAGGCGACGATTGAGGTTGAGGTTGTTCTTGTCGGAGGCCTTATAGATCATGTTGAAGTCGCCAAGGATCAGCCAAGGCAAAGAGAGGTGATGGTTGGCGATGTTTTGGAGTTCAAGGAGGACGACTTCTTTATCTGAGTCCACACTGGGGCCGTAGACGTTGGAGATTGCCCAGCAGTTGTGTCCTCCTACAGGGGAGACTAGGGCAGAGATGGAGTGAGAAAGGGTTAGGGGGCTGGAGATCTGTACGAGGGACTCGTCCCAGAAAAGGAGTAAGCCGCCCCTGGTGCCCGAGGCTGGGAGTTGAATGTGACCCCGAAGCCTGTGGCCGCAAACCTCCAAAAGCAGGTTCGGTGTGGGAGAGGAAAGTTTGGATTTTTGGATCGCGAGGATGGTGGGGTTGTGCAATCGAACCAAGTTGGCGACGACATCACGTTTAGCTGCGGAGTTGAGGCCACGGACATTCCAACTAATGATTTTCATGGAAACCCAGAGCGGCGGCAAAGAGGATAGGGGGGGCCGAGCCTATCCCACGCAGGGGAAAGCGGACCCACGACGCGTTACACGAGAGCATCACTAAAGAGCTAAAGGCGAAAGGCCACACGCAGGTGGCAAAGGAGAAACGAGAAACAACGTACCACACGCAGGTGGTAAAAAGCAAGCCAAGGGCGACGCACCACGCGCAGGTGATTCTAAAGAAAAGGAAGGCGAAGTGCCAGACAGGATACAGGACACGACCACACGCAGGTGGATACAAGGACCTAGAAAGACTGATCATCACGGAACTGGCGGCAGCGAGCAGGGTGGAAACCGGAAGGTAGGCCTAGGCAAGACCCTCCTCGAGCGCGGCTTCGCCAACCTGAGCAAGGTCAACGGAGGGCCGCGAGATACCACAGAGGTTGGCAATAGCGGTAAGGGTGTTGTCGGGGAGCGGAGTGGAGAGCAAGGACTAGAGCTGGGCCGCAAGGTCATCGACGGCAGGGAGCGGCGGGGGGAGGCCAAGTTTGAGAGCAAGGACTCTCTGGGCTCGGTGGATGGCGGGGATGGATGAGGAACCTACTGTGACTGGGGTCGAACTGACGCGGGCCAGCCTAGGGCTGCGACGCACGGCAGAGGGGGGCTTGGGGCGAGAGCATCTAAGAGGGGGGCACAAACAAGGGGGGAGGGGCGAGGACTGTAGCACTGGCTAGGAGAGATCGAGCTGGGGAGGGTGGGGTTGGTGGTGGCAAGCCGGCCTCGTGAAGCATCGGGTCGAGGCCAGCGGGAGGGGGTGGGCAGGGGGGTGGTGGTAGAAATGGGTCGGCAGGGAGCTGGGCTGGGGGAAGGAAGGAGGGGGTGAGAGTGGATGGGCTGAGCAAGGGGGAGGCCTGGTGGGGAGGTAGTGGGCCGGGGCGAGGCATGGCTGGGGGGATGGAGGGGTGCGCTGGGCCGGGGAAAAGGAAAGCGGCGGGCTGGGCTGAGCGGCAGAGGAGGTGGGGTGCGTGAGTTGACCAGGGGGCGGGTGGTTTGAATCACCGTGGTCCGAGGTCACAGCGCGTGGGCTCCTGCTCTGACCCTGGCGCAAGCTCTGCCCAGTGTGCAGGACGTTGGGAGCAGAGCCAAAGCCGGGTTCGCCGGAGCGCGGCAGACGCGCAGTGGGGGGCGTGGCGGGCAAAGCGGCGGCGAGGCGGGGTTGACAGAGATGGACAGGCTCATGGCGGCGCCAAAGACGTATGGAGCGGGGTCAAGGGCGGCGCCAACAAGACGAGGGGCGGGACGCAGACGCCGGAGAGGAGAAGCAGCTGGGCGGGCGGGCGCCAAAGACGCCGGCACCAGACGAGAAGGAAGGGAGCGATCGAAGGGGAAGGGCGGCGCCGAACGCGACGAGCGGGCGCTGCTCGAAAGCAGAGGAGACTTGGCGTCCGAGGAGCCGGGCGGACGGCCTGCGCCGACGCCGCCAGGCGAAGTCTTGATCACGGCGCGGCGGGCCCTAAGAAGGAGGAGCTCCGACGGGCCGTGTGGCATCGCGGGAGGCGCCGTGGTCGGTTGGCGCCGTCGTCGTTGAGTCGCCGTCATGTGTGGGCTAGCGGAAGAGCGGGCGGCAGGCGTGGGGAGGCGATGAGGCCGGCGCAGAGAGAGTCGGGACGCCTAAGTCGCCAGACGTGGGGGATGACGCGGGGGGCGCCACCACCGACCCGGGACGAGACCGAGGAGAAGTCCTCGACGATGTCGATGTGGAGAAGAACGCGGTGCTCGGAGGCACGGGGGCACGGCTCGGGCGCACGGGCGAGGCGCGTCGGGCCGCGGTCGCTGAGGTGGCGCGCCTCCAAGTACGGCGAGGGGTCGATGAGTGAGAGAACCACCTCTAGTGGCAAGGAGGCGGGGTCGTCAGTCCAAATCCAGACGCGGAAGGAGGAGGTGTCGAGCCGGAGCCGGGTGGATTCGTCGACGACGTCCACACGACCGCATCCGGCGAAGAGATGCTCCACCACGGCGGCGGACCAAGCATGGAGAGGGAGGCCTTCGAGGAAGACCAGCACGTGGAAGCGGAAGGCAGCGGGCGATCCGACGGCGTGCAGGTCTTCGGGGACAGCCGAGAGGGTGAGCGCCCGGCCGTTGAAGCGGAAGGAGCGGCGGCGACGGGCGGCGAGTCGGGCCTGCTCCGGGAGGGTGAAGCGGGCGAGGAAGCGCATGTGGGCTAGGTGGGTGACGATGATGTCGCCGGAGGGGATGTCCGTCTCGGCGTCGATGGCGCGCGCGATGAAGTCGGTGTCAGGATGAGGGCCACCGGAGACATCGATGATGACGGCGCGGCGGCGGAGTTCGGCTGCGTCCGAGCGCATCCCGGGAGAGACCTCCACACAAACCTGCGAGGAGGGAGGGCGCAGGACGGCGAGTGGAGAGCGAGCCGGGGGCATGGTGGGGGGTGGCGGCTGGAGGAGCGGGAGGGGTAGTAGGGGGAGGAAGGGCGGTGGTGGAGGGGTGGGGACAGTGACACGGCGAGGGGTGGGAGGGGCGGTGCGGCTCTGATCGCGGCGGCGTTAAACGCCGCAGAGAGGCAACGACAGGTCACGCAAGAAAGCGACGCGAGGTGGTCGCGAGCGAGACAACGGAAGCAGCGACGAGGGCTGCCCGCCGCGGCCTTCTTAACTCCGGCCACGGCATGGGCACAGGGGGCGCGTCCGTGGCGTGGTCGAAAGCGCTGCGTCCTCCTCCACCTCAGGCGAACAAGCTCCCATTCCGGGTGAGCTCACACCGGCGAGAGTACGGGAGAAATTTGGAAGCGCGGGGGAGCCACGGACATGGCCATTGAAGGCGGTCGCGAAATGGGAGGAGGGGGGGTCGGGTTGGGAGGAGGCAGGAGCAGAGTGGCGGCATTGAAGTCATGATAGTTGGGTGTTGAGGCGGCATTAAAGGTGGAGGAAGCCACCTGTGGGAGATAGGGGGACGGGAAGTGGCTGCGAGGTGGTGGGCGTCGTCGCCGGAGAGAAGGAAGAGGGAGGCGGCAGCGGCAAGCAGTATGGAGTGGCGGCCGGAGGAGCAAAGCGGAGAGCGGAGCGGCAAAGGAGGGCAAGGTGGAGAGGTCGACAGGCGACCATGCTCATGAAAGCACGGCCACTGGGGCGACAGGCTATTGGCGCGCCGGCAGGAGTCGAGCCGGCGAGCGAGGGCTGCCGCCGCTGGTGCCACTGGCAGTCACTGGCTAGTGCAGCTAGAGCTTCTCGCCGCGATCTTTTCTCATGTTCTCAGGGATTTTGAAATGGTGTTCATGAGTTACATGTTGCATGCATGATAGATTGGTAGTTAACCAGGTTTCAAATCTCGGTATGGTAAATCATTCCCCCCTACAGTTGACAAAGACTGGCTGATTTTTGTTTCTTTAATATATAATACACGAAAATAGCACCAAAAAAAAGAGACGCTCCCACTCTCCTCCAGTGTCTGGAGCCTTGTATGTTATACCTATACTTCAATTATTTTGTTTTAAGAATATCATCTGCTCTGAAAAGTTATTCGTGCAAAGATATATCACTATTCATGCAAAGCTGCAGAGAATTGTGACAAAAAAACAGAGAGGGACCTTTTATTTTAACAACTCTGAAAAATTCTGTCAATCCTCAATATTGCCAGCCTGTAAAAAATTATACACGTGTCACTTTGTAACAATAATTTCTACTTGAACTGCCTTATGGGCAAGTGGTTCTCTGTTAGATGGTTTTACATAGTAGTATGTGTGCAGGGGAATGGAGTGCAGCATGGGAGGTAGCAGGCGCAACACATGAGCAATCCATGATGTTTGCCAATGCCCAAATGGCTGTCTATGGACAGTCCTCGTTTGGTTGGGCATACTGGACCTACAAGAATCAATATCCTAACTGGAGTCTGAAGGATATGATCGAGCAGAAAATCATCTCAGTGCCACCCTAAGAAAGTACAATAACCGGCGTAATTCGGGACGCTTAATATGAATTATAAATAACTGATGTACAAGTGTACCTTGCTTGAAACATCAGACAGCGTGTTTGTTTGATGGTATGGCTCTAGTATGAAGCCTGAACTATATGAACTTGCGATGTATCCTCATCTGTGACTATTGTTGAGTGCTCTCAGAAAACAAATCGATCAGGTGTGTCATGTCTGCTGTCAAAAGTGTGTACTGTTGCCTGGGGATATCCTCGTAATTCTCAAATTAGATTGTATGTTTGTTTGAGGATGTGCCGTAGTCTGTAGCCTGAACTACACCTACTTGTACTGTGGCGTTTGTGACTCGTTTGCTATTGAGTTTCTTTCTGTTGGGCTATTGCTTAGATCAAAGTCCTGAATTCTATTTGAAAATTTCAATTAACCAGTGTAATATAGTGGCGATCGAAAATCGACGAGGTGTGTCATGTCCGCTGTCAAAGTATGTGGGCTGTTTTGCCTTGTGAATTTGGGACCATGTTCAAGGGATGAAACATTGAGATTTCTACCCTTATTGGTCAAACAAGTACCCTTGTAACTAGCAGTTTCCTGGTGCTTTTCTGAATGCTTCTGGTACCCTTGATGTGCAGCTAGGACATGGCTTTCTTTCAGACACAAACTGATTTATGTGCCTGTGGTTGATCTTTTTTTTATTTTGTTCTTTTTTTTGTCAAGAAGATTTTTACGGTGGTTTGGCTAATTAGTCGCCTAAAATTTAACAGTGACGAGGCCACCGTTTGGTTCAGGTTCATGAGCTGAAAGTGGAAAAAGAGATGCCTGGCTGCTGTTCAAGCTTGCATGACTTGCCAGGGCAAGAGAGAACCCTCGGCACCGCTAGTCCTTTCAATCATAGACACATTTTGGGCTATTGGTTTGGTCTTGGTCGATTCAAATTAGGATGGATCTGCATCTTGCTTCATGGAATATTGGCCATTCGTGCAATTGGTCCTCAGCCAGATCCATCAATGGCATGGCACCTGCATCCCATTTGACTTCGGCAAGGGGACAATGAACCTCCCAGTGGCTGCCATGATAACCATGTAAAGCATTAAGCGATGATCACCAATGGTTGATCGACACCATGATCACCATGTAAAGCATTAAGCGATGCATGTGACGTCCTGGTGGTGTCAATGGTAACGTCGATCACATCTGACTTTGACACGGAGATGATGAAACTTAATTAAGTTGTACTCATGACTCATTGAGATGAAAGCATGACTGTACTCCCAGCCAGTTTATCGATGAATTTGTGATGTCAACTTTTTGTCACTGTGACCCTGCTTGCATTAGCAATAATTCAGATATGCTGATCGACTAGTTCAGGATTCCAACTCTATTTTCTCAGGTTCGAGTGTAAGAACACTGTACGTCCAAAGTTGAAACCTCCTATCTTAGCCTACAGATATTGTGTCCACAAAATGGATCAACATATGTCTGAATGAGATTTTCTTAGAAACATAAATGAAGTCGTTATCAAAGAGCAACATGATGATATGTATGCTCTTATCTCAGTGGCTCCAACTTCCAGGTGATCACTGCTATGCTTGAGGTAGTCAAGTCTAACCACTAACCAGCGTTTGAAAAATGTGCCAAGATCTGAACTGCAGCCAAGAAAGACCTGTTCTTCTTCCTTGCAAGCAACGTCTACATCATGTATCAGAAGGATCGATGCGAAGACGAGGATGATCTTTTCCACGGAGCCGTGAGCAATCATGACCGATCTATGGAGCCGACAATGCAGAGTTTTTCTTGCCCTGAAGTAGTGATTAATCCAAACCTGTTATTCTCCTATTGTTGATGCTCCAATTATCACTCACTACACCATGACACAGTTTTTGGTACACAATTATCAGCCAGCAAATTCCAAACAGATTACCTGTCGGTACAGAATTTACCGACCAAGAGCAATCAATTTCAGTAACTGCAGAGCCGCGAAAGTCTTTGCCGACAGATTTGTGGTGACGGTATAGCTGATGGCTTCACTGACCGATAAAACCTTTACCACCTGGTACTCAGCCATGGCCCATGGGACATATGCCAACATATCGTATAGGTACTCACTCCAACGCATGCATTGCTGACAGATGAGCTGATGTAAAATCTGTCAATATCTCCGGACAGGCCGACACTGAGTCCTTACCTTTCCCTGACAGACACGGTAGACGTATACCATGCTTGCTTCCCTTCCTGTAACCATCCAGTGGCAAAATCATGGCAGAGTCACTATCTTGATCAAATGCAAAGCATTAAAACATGACATGAGTTTCGTAAGCTTTCTGATACTAATCAGTGATTCTGAATGGAGCCTTGAACTCAACGGCACTCTTATATACCTGAAAGTGTACTGTCGTCTGGCTCAGGCAAAATTCGAATATGAAGGCGTTAATTTTTTTTGCTTAAAGTAAGTGTTAAATTTGCAATTAGGGGTAACTATAACATTAATTAGTGAGTTTGCCCTGATGAACCACTGTCAAGATGGAAGTACCAACAGAATCACTCATCGTACCTGATGTGGTATCAACATTCAAGATCATCCTCATCTCTCCCCCTCCTCCTGCACCTGTGCCGCCGTCGCCAGAGCTCTGCCACCGTATTAGCGTTTAGGGTTCACCATGTTAGCGCCTATGGTTCATCATGCCCGGTGCTTAGAGAGAAGTCGGGCCGGCGGGCAGGCAGAGAAAAGTCGCCGGAGGAGAAGGTGCAGTCGACTATGGACTGACGCCACGTCAGTCCCTTTTTTTAATGAATCGTAGCATCAGCTTTGTACTACTAGTATGATCCTGCTTATATTAGGATGAGGCGTTTGTACCAATTGACTGCTTACTTAAGAGGTACATCTCAAACTTCGTTCTGCATTTTCTCAGGTTCCAAGTGTAGAACTCTGCAGAGTCCAACACTGAAACTTCCTGTATATCTAGTCTGATGAGAGTGAGTCCCCAATACTGGCCAGAGATATTACTTGATTCGAGTCGTTATCAACGGAGATGCTCATATTCCAGTGGTGCCAAGTGGTCACTCATGCGCCTCAGGTTTAACCAGTGGCTGACAAATGTGCCAAAGATCTGAACTGCAGTCTGCAGCCAAGAAAGAACTGTGCTGTTCTTCCTTGCAAGCAACGTCTGCATCATGCATCGAAAGGAGCAATGAGAAGATGCAGATGATCTTTTTCACTTAGTCAGGAGCAATCATGATCCATGCAGGGATTGCGTTTCCCTTAAGCCTCTTTGTGATCGATCCAAACCTTTTCATCTTCTGCTGTTTCTGCTCCAACTATTACTGTGTTCCCTTTTGCTCGTGCTTGCTTCCTTTTCTGTATCCATCTGGTGGCAACACCATGGTCAAGAGCTCAACTTTACAAAGAGCTTCAGGAAATTATCACAATTCTTAGGATGGATGAATTATTGCAGGAGGATCATTTAACTGAAATTGAACGCTTCTTATCACAATCGTTCTTTGTGGCAGAAGTTCTTACCAGTTCTTCAGAAAAGTATCTTGGTCTTGCATAAATAATCAGGGGATTTCAACTAATGCTTTCCGGAGAATTAGACAGGGTCTGTTGAAAATAAAAGGGGAAGAGAACAAGAGAGGATGCTTCTTCTCAAATTCCATCCTTGCATGTGAAGCATGTCTGATCAACAATGCTTCCTCACAGGTAGTATTCTATTAAGTATTAACTATTAAATGACATAGTATCAGCCTAATGATAGAACAAATGGGTTAATGCTTTCTTGCCCTAGATGAGATCCAATCCAACTGCTTTCTCTTCAAGGGTCAGTGAGTGATGCCTACCTCCAAACATGCAGCACACATGATCGTTGCTGCTGCTCATACCATTGACCTCACCTCATGAGGAAGGAGTGACGTGTCAGGCATCTCTTGGAAACGGACTTGTCTTCCCCGTTGTTCTTGCTGTCTTCCTATTGAGGAGGAGGCAAAGAAAGGAAAGGAAGAATATTGGCCTCACAAGAGAAGATGGAGGGAGGAATCAGATAAAAACAAAGCCTTGATTAGCCAAGAATATTTAGTATTGGAATCTGTAGCCTTCAAGTTCAAGACAAGAATAGCCCTGGCTGCAATTTCATTCACTGTGTACCAACATATGCAGAGGAAGGAAAGGCTTCGTTTTGTTTCTTATATTTACCGAGTGCTGACAGATCATAGAGAGGGACTTCTGAACGAAGGTTTGTTCCACAAGAAAAGAACAAATATTTTTACTTGTATCAGTTAAATTGTCTATTTTCACACAGGAGTATAGATCAATTCAGAATATTCTCTTCCATGCTTCCCTGGTTCCCTTCTATGCAGAATTTGATTGCATGTTCTTGAGTCCTACACTTTAGTGAATTTCGTCTCAGCTTTCAGTCGGTATACTAATTGATCCTTCTTTCTACAGCAAATTAGCTGAACATTCATCATGTGCACAGAACAATTTCTTTTTCACAAAGCAAATGTGATTTTTTTTTCATAAGATGTCAGCTGAGGTAAGATGATTTCATCGTCTACAGAGAAAAAAAGCTGAGATGTTGCCATAGGCTGCTTTGAGATGGTCAACAATACCGCCCTCCAACTTCCCTAAGTTCACAAATATGACATGGACATATCATCATATTTTACATCAAAACAAGTTTAGAGAACGAAATATTCTTTCAACACATCAACCAAGATCCTATTGGTTGTGAGTGGGGAGAGAGAACCTTTCTTCATTGTAGAGAATGGAGGCTTTTGTCACCCTCCAATGGAACAATGGAGGTCACTAGCAGCCATGCTTTGTGCCACTGGTGCCTCACAGTTTGTATAAAGGTCCCAATTTTAAGTTGCCCATTCATAAAAAGGTAAGCTTGTGGCTCATCTTTTTGTCCACATCAAGCATGTTCAACTCAACAATCGATGTGCCATCCATATTCTATACCTTGGTTTCTTCCTACCAAACTTTCTATTGTTATCTATGCTGTGCTACTTTATGGAGAGTTGAATTGACTGGCTGATGTTAACCTAATGTTTACAAAATCTTGTGAGCAAATGATTTTTGTACTTCGAGTTGTATTCTAGCATTCCGTGCCGTCTCTGGCCGGTTTTGCTCAAAAGGGCTTATTCTATTCGAGCATATAAAAGAGGCGCTACATCATGTGTCGACTCACGTGGAGGGAAGTGATTGCGCAGGGCATTAGGCTAAATAAGTTCCGTCCCTGAAACAAGCTCATGCCAGTTCGATCCGGTCTGGAATTTACTACTGACTCCAGGCACAAATATCTCTTATTTGAGGTACCTACGGGCCAGATCAAAATTTTGAAACTTTAGCTGTGAATATCTTTTAAATAGTTAGATTAACTATATGAAAATCATAAGTGTAAAACATTTCCAGAACATTGTAATTTTTGTGGGGTTTATAAATAAAATATAATAAGCCAGTAGTCAAAGTTATATTTTAGAGATCATGTCTCGTACAAAACTGTTAGGAAACTGCCAGCCTAGGGTGTGTAATGGACTCTTTGCCTAAACCCTATAAAAAGGCTATAAAAGGAGGGATGCCCCTATTATAAACAATATGAGAAAAAATAATAAAGAACTGTTTTCCTCTGCCTCTAGATGTTCAATCTACTATTTTGTTTATGATTACAATAAGGTATCCTGCATCTGGTAGCAAGGGTTTCTAAACAAACAACCAGCAAGAGTATGTGCAGTCTCTCATAAAAGGATAAAACCATATACTGTAAAGCAATGCTACTCTTCCGAAAAAAATACTATCCATATGTGGGTTCCATGTCGGATAATGGATAACACGATAACTAGGATTAAATAATCAAAAATCCTTTGAATCGGGCATCCGATGATCATCAATCCATCGGACTCCCCGTGTCCCCTCACCTCTCTCTCTTCTCACTTTATCCTTTCACTCCTCGTTTCTCCTCCTTATTCACACATCTCTCAATCCTACAGCTGAGTTCTCTCTCTTCTCCTCCTCCTCCCACAATCCCTAAGCTAGGAGCTCACCGGGCGGCGTGGTCAAGAGGCACGTCAAAGGGAGGACCTACCCTTACTGGCCGGTGCGCCACAAGACGACCCATCGGCAGCACGCGAGGCCGCCGAAGTTCGGGGTCGAGGCCAACGGGAGGATGGACGTTGACCTTGGCATTGACGAGCTCCCCAATGCAATCGAGGCAATCTTGCCCGTGTGGTGAGCAGACAAGGATTCGACCGATGAGAAGTTCAGTTCCTAGTGCAGTAGCTTCAGCCCCTAGATCGAGCCCAGAGCTAGAAAACAACAAGAAGCTCGACGACAAGAGCGGGAGACAGTGGGGCGACGACGACGCAGTAGCGGCTATGCACATGGTGTCCATTTGAAGGAGCTAGATAGGAAAAATACAGTAAAATTTGACTTGAAATATCATTCTGGTACGTACGAAACATGTTGTTTGTTCTGATGAAACATTCGTAAAAAATATAGAACATTTTTGTTTTGCTCTTGTGAAACACCCTAAAAAAGTGTGAAACATTTTGTATGTTTTTGTGAAACATTGTTTTTTATCTTGTCAAACATTTGTCCGTATAAGATGAAACATCGTTGAATAATTGCGGAAACATTATTTTGACAATGTTTCATGAGTATTTTAATGATGTTTCATTAGTACTTTGATGATGTTTCGTCATACTTTATCAATGTTATCATTACTTCAGCGATGTTTCCATGCCCCTCTATTTCATGCGTGTGTGCGTACTACAGTGTTTCTGTGATGGCATGTTTCAATTGGAGACACAACGAATGGCTCAGATAGCTGGTGACCAATTGGACGGCCTACGCGGAGCGACCCTTAAATAATCCTTATAATGCTAATGCATGATTCCTAGGCCTATATATACTTTGGCTTGCAAATCATATTTCAAGCAAATTATCAATTTAAACTTACACAAGCACTAGCGCCTTTAAAATGGACTTTGGAAGAGCAAATGTATGTCCGAACTAAAGGTTTTTCTATTGGCTTTTGATTCGGATCGCCTTAACATAAAAAAGGAAAAAGAATTTACGGAACACTAAAAATGAATGTGAGTTGCACATTCATCTCGATCTAACAGTTCATATTGATTTAGACAGTATTTTACTATATAATGATATATTTTTTTATGAGGAACACCCTCTAAACAAACCAAACAATTAGATTTAAATTATACTAACACCCTATTATATTTGCTGATGTGTTATGTAAAAATATATAAAAAAAACGCTGGCACATTTGCAATGATGCATATTGTACTCTGACAGAAGAAACTACCGCACAATTTCTTCAGCTGCTCCTTCTGTCCTTCAGTTCGAAATGCTGGCAGCTTTGGGGAATACGTTGGAACTCTTCTTTATATATCACGGGCATGATCTGCTAGACATTGGAAGCTAGCGAAATTTCTTTCATGATTGCCCTCCGCATCTGCATAAGAGTGAAGGCTGGTCTTCTTCCTAAAATTCTAAACTGGCCAAGTCTAATCCTGTTCTTGTTTTCTTGTAAATTCTGTACTTATTTTTAATATGGCAATACAGTAGGACCTTCTCGTATTGTTTTCATTATATTAAATTACACCATAGCTCCATAAATTGTCCTGTGTTTCCATTTAGGTCTAAAACTTTTAAAACCGGATATTTGAATACATGAAGCTGTGTTTGAGAGGACTAATATGTCACCTAGAGGGGGTGAATAGGCGTAATTTAAATTTTCAGAGATAAAACCTGCGGAAGGCTTTTATCAGTATCGGACAGTCCGATAGTCAGAGCTCGGACAGTCTGATAATGTTCAGACAGTCTGAAAGTAAACCTCGGACAGTCCGAAGGTCAATTTTACCTGTGAACATAAAAACCAATCTAGGACCTAGCTGGAGCAAATTGGTTAATTCCTTTGCAATAGATAGCAGTAAAATCACTAAAGAAACTCAAGTAAACTCACAATCTACCACAAACTCTAAAACACAAGTAGATCAAACAGGAATTGTAAACTAGGGTTTGCAAGAGCTCAAGGTTTAGAGAGACAAACAAATTTATCCCGAAGTTCGGATTCTTGAGAGAATCCTACGTCTCCGTTGATGGAGGCTCGATCACACTTGAGCCCAGGTCACTCTTGACCCTAATCCTCTCCAAGGTCCGCACAAAGCTCCTTTGGTTCCACTAGTTAGCTTCTTCCCTTGCGGAGGCGAAGACCGGGCCTTCTCAATCCTTCCCTCGACCACCACACGCCTCAGTGGCTCAAAGGCAACTCCTAGACCGTCTAGGAGCCCTCAAACTACAAGAGAATAGAGTGGCAAAATGTGGAGAGAAGATGAACGAGTGCTCAAAGATGAACCCTAGAATATCGGTGCACTTGAATCTTCTTCTTCTTCTTCCTCTCAACCCTCACACTTGATTTGAATCAAGGAATAGAGGGGAGAGTTGGAGGAGTGAGCTTGGGAGCAAGAGAGAAAACTAGGGCTTTGAATAAATGGTGGCCAACCCTCTGTCCGAAGGGGTTGGTGGGTATAAATACGAAGCTCTTAAAATCTAACCGTTACAGTCAATTCTGTGTAATATCGGATAGTCCGATAGTCAAGGTTCGGACAGTCCGATAGAAATGTTCAGCACGAGACAGAAAGGCCCAAGGTAGCGAAAATCGGACAAACCTGATCACCGTTCGAGAAGTATCGGACAGTCCGATAGTCAATTATCGGACAGTCCGATATAATTAAGCACTTTGAAACAGAGAGTGCCAAGGTCGTAAAAATCGGACAGTCCGAGGGTTTCTGTCCGAGGACTGTCGGACAGTCCGATAGAATTTAGCATTGCTAGACAGAGAGGCCTAGAGATTGAAAAATCGGACAATCCGAGGCTGTCTGTCTGAGGAGTATTGGACAGTCCGATAGTCAACTATCGGACAGTCCGATAGAATTAAGCGCTGCTGGACAGAAAGACCCATAGATCGAAAAACCGGACTATGTCCGAAGGGGTATCGGACAGTCCGATAGAGAATGATCGGACAGTCCGATACTTAAATGGACAAATTGACTAGAAATGAGATGCTGTGGAGATATGTGTTGACCTACGTGCTAGATTTCAAACTTTGAGCACTTTTTCTTCTTAACACCCTTATTTCGTCGCTCCCCCTTAATAGTACGGTCATTCTTAGGACTCAATAAATTATAAAAACCTATAATCTAGTTAATCTTGGTCATCTCTTCGTTTAGATCTCCAAGCCATCACCAATCTTTATCCTCCTTTTATTTTGATCTTAGAATTGAGGTATTTCTCAATAAACACATTAGTCCATGCACACATTATTCATTAATCACCAAAATTAGTTAAGTGCCTAGATGCACTTTCAGTGTTATAATTTTAATTAGGTCTAAAGTGGTATGGAGAAGACGATTTTGGTGACATGGGCTACCTAGTCACATAATACGTGGCCACAAATGGCCATGTGACATCCTAATTCCATTAAAAAATAAATTCAAATTGAAATTTTCAAAAATCTAATAAAATCCTAAAATTCAATAAAATCTACAAACCATAAAATTATTTTAAAAACCTAACATCCATAAAAAAAATTTAAAATTTTTCTAAAATTTGTAAAAAAATTAGAAAATCCTAAAAGCCTTAAAAATACCCAAATTTCATAAAGAAAACTAGAAAAATTCCTTAAAATATAAAAAAGTTCTAAGGAAATTTATTTATAGTTTTCTATGGCTTTTAGGATTTTCTAAGTTTTTCTATGAATTTTAGATTTTTTTATGAATTTATAATTTTTTTCAGATTTAGATTTAAAAAAATTTTAGGATTTTTACAAATTTTTAGTTTTAATTCATTTTTTTATGAATTTCGAATGGCACGTGTCTATTTGTGCCCACATATTATGCTGACTAGATAGCCATGTCATTAAAACCGTCCACTTCATACCACTTTCGGCATAATTGAAACAGTAATGCAACTTCGTCTACCCAAATATCTAGATTTGAAAGTTTTGGACTTAGGTGGAAATGTGCGACAATTTTAAGGATCTACGGTGCAATTTACTTTTTTCTTTTGCAAAGTCCAAGCAATATCTTAAATTATATCCCTGATCGCAAGAAAAAATATTTTTTGATCGGAAGATTAAATAACTCAATTCATAATCATAGTAACGGACTGATCAGAGGATACTGACCAGTAACAAGGTTTGCGCGCTCCCGAGATGCCTCCTTTTAATATTGCCCTCAGCTTAAATTTGGATTTTTAAGACGTTTCTTGAAAATTTTATAGTTGTTACTTAAATCTCTTAAGACCAATGGGAGCAAAATTTTTAGCCTTTCAAAGCCACCTAGAGAAGTTCTCGGTATTTTGCATTATAATCCACAGATTTCTAGCAGGAAAGAAGAGGTTCCACATCAAAGCAAGGCACTGGACTCTAGATCCATGTCCCACATCTCATGTTCATTTCTCCCTGCAACATTGAGGGCACACGTCTCTCTCACACACACAAATACACTAATTTAGTTATCTTGTTATGTTTGGCATGGCTTATTCCAACTGTTTTGGGCTTTCAAATGAAAAAAAAAAATCCTCGGAATCAAAACATTTTAACTTGTCAAAGCCATTTCTCAAAAGATTTCAAAACTGCTAATCAAAGATCTTTTTTTTAACACAAGAGCAGGAGCTCTGCCATTCCATTCAAGAAGAAAAACTGAACAGCGAATAGAGAGAAAGAGAGGGGTACAGGGGAGGGAGAAAGAGGACAGAGGGGAGAGGGGAAGAAGACGACCCAGTCGAGCAATGGTCACAACACACCGGCATGCAACACCTAGTACAACCGCCTCCGCGGCAAACCACTGCTAGGTGCGCGAAGAACACCAACCGACATCGCCACAAGGGATGCACGGCCAAAACGTCAGGAACACCGCTGTCAACTGAGAAGTGGAGCATGCGAAGATCGACTTGGCTGTCGACCGCCACCGCCAACCGCACTCTAGTGCACGCAGAGTCTAAAGAAGAAGGCCACCACCACTAGGCGGGAGGCTCGGCCTAGGAAAATGCCCGCCCACAACAGGGTATCCACAGTCATAGCCACCAGCTAGCCAATAGCGCGAAGGATCTTTAGGGCGACACCTTCAGTAAGGATGTGATGACAAAGTCACCGCCGTCGCCCGCCCAGACCTAGGTTTTCACCCGAAGATACTCCAGGGGTAGGGACACCACAACGAGGCCTCTAAGGAGGGAACGACAGCCAAGGGCGCCACCATCGTCGACCCAAGCAAGAAGCTGGGCAGGGCTTTCACCCAGAGCACCGACACCTCGCAAGCCGCACTAGGAGGAGGCCGAGCAGGGCTACGACCGGAGACCACCTGCCAAGCTCCAACGCTTCAAGAAACCAAGGAAGGAGGGTCCCAACGCTGAGAACTGCCAAGCCAAACAACAGACACCGTCTCCACAAGGGGGAGGGGACAACCGTGACGCTTCGACGCAGCCACCAAGGAGAAGAATGGACGTTGCCAACGAAGAGGAGGGGGATGACGATGATGCTTCCCTTGACACTCCACATACGTGCAAACCGTCGCCACCACCGGAACCGGACGGTTCCGAAGCCATCAGAGCAGACTGCCAGGGAAAGGAACGGACACCGCCGCCACAGAGGAAGGGGGCGACGACGATGCCTCAGCCCAAGCCACGAAGGGAAGAAGGGCCGCCACTGCCATAGAGGAGGGGGACAGTGACGATACTTCACCAGGCGCTCCACAACTGACAAACCTAGACCCGACCGAAACCGGCAACCTTGACCGACCCGCAAGCACAAGCACCTTGAAGGTGAGCCACCCACCGAAGACAACGCCGAGGACCATAGCCCTGGGCCCACTGCTCGAAACGCCTTCCAAGGGCGGAACTGCCCGGCCCCCTCCAGAAGCCAAGACGTGGCGACGTGGGGGCGGGGGGAGGGGGGGTCGGCCGACACGTCACCACGGTGCACCGCCAAACTGCTGCCGCAGCACCACCAAGAGCTCCATGCCGCCGCCGAGCTAGCCCTGCCGGTGAGGAACGACACTGTCATAGAGGGACGATCCGTCGCCACGCACGCTGAATCCGGCTATTCCGTCATCGGATCCAAGCAGTCCTCGTCCGAAGAGGCAGCCCGCAGCCGGATCTGGCCAACCAGCCGTTGGAGCCGCCACAGCCGCGCCACGAGGGGGGAGGGAGGCACACCGCCGAAAGCTATCGTGCCATCGCCGACCTCCACCGGACCCAGCCACAGCGCCACCACCCCAAGGAGGCCGGATCGCCTCATCGCCGCCGAAAGGAGGGCGGTGACTACGCTACCGAACCCACCACGGAAGGGGGGAAGAGGAGGGAGGAAGGGCCCGCCGCCACCGTTGCTAGAGCGAACGATGGCGGCGGCGGAGGGGTGGCGTCGACGGGACCTCTCTGCCTGAGGAGATTCGCCCTCCGAGTCGCTCGAGAGGGCCGGCAGCAGCAGCATCGCCCGGCCGGCCCCCACCAAGCTCTTCGGCGTGCACCTCAACACGGCGCCCCCGTGCGGTGGACGCCAGATCAGGGCGACCCGCCACCGGATCCAGCCATCCTACGCCCAGGCCCGGCCGCCCGAGGCCGGAAGGATTGCCAAGGGGGAGCGCCGGCCACAGGGAGGGCTGGAGAGGAGAGGAGGAAGGAAGGGAAAGGAAGGGGAGGCGCGGCGGCGACGGCGACGAAGAGGGCGGAGGAGGAGGGGAGCTGCTAGGCGGCGGCGTGGTTCCCTCCGAGTCACCCACGAGAGCGGCTCTGAGGTCGGGGATTGAATAAGGGTTTTCTTTCTCGTTCTGTAGCCAAACACTTTAATATTGAACCAACATTTCAGCCCCAGTCGTGTAGCCAAAGAGGATGTAACCAAAATTCCCCCTTGAATCTGCTCATGAACCGGCGGTTAGGCAGAGGATCTGCTTTCCTTGAATCTACCTCTCTACGAATTTAAATATGTATAGAATGAAATCCATGTAACCAAGGCGTATTGGCTGGCTGAAGTAGGCATTTTTCCTTGAGAAGCGCCATGTTTATACAAGGAGAGCTACTATATATGCACATGACGGCATATATCCGAGATCCAAGATCCAACATCTTTATCCGCTTTTCCAGATCACAGCGAACAAAAAGCACACTTGTAAATGCTCACATGCATGTTCGCTCTCCACTACGCACCATGCATGGATTTATTTCTTATAGTACCACAAATGCTGCTTTTTTCCTGCTTTTCGTACCAGAGGAGAGGAGACTCTCTATGCAGTGTACCCTGGATACAACGCAAGATCCAACTCAGGTCCTGCTTCCTTCCTTGGGCCACAAATATTTGTTATTTGATTTTGACATCGATATAGTATTTGAAACACAGCTAATTACTATTGCAATTTATTTACAAAACCTATTAAAGTTATAATGTTTATGTAAGTATTTTTTTTATACTCAACTGCGTAATCTTATGGCCAGTCAATCTAAAAAAATATTCATATATAGTTAAAGTTTTGAAACTTTGACTTCGGCGTATATATTACAGGATAAATATTTGTGATGGGATGAAGCTGTGAATCGACGAATCTCAAACCACATAGCTGCATATTTCCTTTTGAACCGTATATTTCCTTTTAAATTTGTTGCAACTAAACACCCATCAATGGGTTTGGCATCTTCTTCTGCCCAAGATATCACGTCGGTTTCGGAGGAAAATATAGGCATACGCGCGTATCACTATCCGTGAACAACGATATATTGCCTTAAGATGCGTAGCTTGTATCGAAATTCCATAGCGATTTCCAAGGGAAAAGTAGGGTGTTTCCATGTGTTCTTCCTCAGAAACACGATGAGAAGAGAATGACAGTGCCATGTTGGGGGATTGGAGGCATGCAGATGGGAGTGTACCGGTGACAACATGTTGCTTTTCTTTCTTTTTTTTTCAGAAGTCATCCATGCATGTTGCTTGTTTGACTAGCTGCAAATCCTAACAGTTGAACAGTGGCCGAGTACAGCGATAATAATACTACCTCCAGAGTGTACAACATCACGCTCCTACTTAATTTATTCTGACTCAAGATCATCACATGTACATGCATGTACTATATATACTATATATCTATGTATATGTATATATACACTGTGTTTCTTGACATTCTATGACCACTTGTCACGCAGGGTGCACTGATCATGCCCACTAATTGGGAGCGCACCACTTCTTGTGTTTAATGCCGTGGATGTATTTAATTAATTGATTACCGCGTGATCAATGCTTAATCCGCGAAGATTAGCACATGGATACATCGCCAGAGTAAAGAAAAATGTAATTCCAGTTTACACTTAGGACGCGAATGCACTTCAGCTAGCGGAAAAGAAGTGGCAACCCATTCTCAGGCCTTAAAACAAGTTCGGGTAGAAATTTTCCAAGTTGTTAGTTTTACTTGGTTGTTGGAATCCATGAGCATTTTAGGAAAAAAAAGTCTATTTACACCTTAAACTATCACGCTTCGTCTATATAACCTCTGAACCATAAAACCGGGTATTCTGCCTTCACAAACTTTTAAAACTGGTGCAAATAACCTCCAAGGCGGTTTGGAAGGTGGTTTTACCCACGTAGCGAGTGAGATGGCAATACAATCACAAGAACTAAATGTAAATACAAATAAAATACGTGGAGGCCTGGCTATCATCCACTCCCCTCTCTCCTATCTCCCATCTTCTCCCCTTCTTCTCTTCCCATCTCACTCTCTCCTTCATGTTCTCTCTCTCTTTTCCCCTCCATCTTCCTCTCTCCCTCTATGCCTCCTCCCTACTGGCCACCCCTCCGAGCCGACCACCTCCTCCAACGGCGTAGAACCACCGGAGCCAACCACCTCCTTCAATATTCCATCCTACCTTGCCAGATTCCTCCTCTATCTCCTCCTCCCAATGTCGGAGCTGGCCACCTCCCAAGGCCATCCTACCCCTCCAGCCTCCGCCTGCCTTCTCCTCTAGGTCGATCTCTGCAAAGGGGTGATCTCAACGAGGGGATCCAGGCGAGGACTTGCATCAGGGACAGCGTGGTTGTGGTGAGTTGAGGATGGCGAAGTTGTGTCAGGGATGACACGATTGTGGTAGGTTGGGGCGGGCCTCTAGCCTCCACCTCTCCCTCTCCAGCAACAGCGAGGTCTTGCGGCGGGGATCCTAGCATGGTCTTGCAGGTAGCGGGATGGCTCTGCCAAATCCAAGCTCGCCGACAAGCACGTGCCATCAACACACAACTCCTCCATGATCCTTCTCCACCCGAGCCGCCTAGGCCATTAGACTGTTGCGAAGCGCTGCTCTACTGCACCTTCGTTGTCCATCTCCACCTGAGCTCCTCCCCCACCGCGGCATGATGCCGGTGATGTGAGCATCACGCCGCCACCAAGGATGATGCCAGCGATGTGTGGGGGACCAGCGGGTGGTGTAGCTATGTCACGACACAGCTGATGGAGGCAGAGAGAGAGGAAGAGGAAGGGGAGAAGAGGAAGAAGAGGAAGGAGAGAGTGAGACCGTGGAAAGAGAAGGGGAGAGAGGGAGAGAAGATAGCGAGCCCCATGTATTTTATTTTTATTTGTATTTAGCTTTTGTGACTGTACTATCATCTCACTCGCCACGTGCATAAAACCACCTCCCAAACTGCCTTGGGGGTTATTTGCGCTGGTTTTAAAAGTTAGCGGAGCAGAATACCCAGTTTTATAGTTTAAGGGATTATGTAGACGAAGCACGATAGTTTGGAGTGTAAAATAGACTTTTTTCCTATTTTAACCCTAAAACTTTTGAGAATTGCTATACGAGGCCTAAGGTTTAGCAACTCCTTTTGGAGATACTTATATATGTTTTTTTTCTCAAACCGCTCGATCGATTGAGTTTTTCGATGGCCGAGGTTAAATGTATGTTGAACCTTACACGGAGGGGGGCCTCCCCTACAGTTTTCAGTTTTAAAAAAAATGCTTGTTCTTCAAACGGCAAGGACATATTTGGAACGCAGGATTTTTGCAGGAGTTTCACATGAAACGGCCCGATTCTCGCGTATGAATCCATGAAAACCCATGCATTACGAATATACCCTAATATTTTTTACTTCCCTATGGGAACCGAAGTGTTCTATACAAAAATTCCCTCCTATTTTGGCGCCCCAAACAAGGTGCAGCTAATTAACGCGTGGATACATAAAATCGATCAATTTTTATGTCATTATGCTGTTTGATCATCCTAGAGATAATAGTGTCTAGATCCAAAAGTTTAGTGCTGCCCATAAATTTTGAGAGGTTAATTACAATTCACTGAGGTGATCGAGGCTCGTACCTACTAGTGCACATGAGCCATGCATGCGAAAATCGCAATAATAACGTCGCGCCCCCGGAGACTTGTGAAGGTGAGCTGTTACTTCACTGAGGTGAGTGGTACCACTCTTAAGGGTACAGCTAGCTAGCTCACATGGATCAGAATGACATCTTGTGCTGTTTTTTTTTAGGTCGTGTCTTGTGCTGTTTGTAAGTAAATGCCTTTTATTTTGTGTGTGAGGGGGTATGTGTGTCATGTGTGCCAACTGTTGTTAGAAAAAAATGTTCCAACTTCCATCTCTTGCTTGTTTCTTGATCTTGACAAGAACAGGTCAGTCAAAATTGAAGCTATGGTCAGTTATAAGAGTAAATTAAACATAATCCACCATGCATTTTGGTTATAAAATCTGTTGGTGAAACAGTTTTATATTTTTGCTGGAAATTAAATTTTATGCTGAAATCTATTTGTAAGGAAAGGCAGTATAATTGTAGCGGCCGTCGACAATCTTGCCGGGAGAAAGGTTATTGCAACTTTCAACATCTAAGCGTTGGCTTTTCTTCGCCCAATATTCGACGTACGCTTGACAAGAAAATGTCATTTTCGGAGTGCAATCTTGTGAAGGATATTCGAACCAACTTATCATTAATCTTGAGATGACAACCCCCGTATCCATCGATTTTCTGGCTCCGTCGAGTGCACTTTTGTGTATCTTTTTTAGCTAAAATAAATTGCTAAAAATCGGTTTGAGAAACAACTTTGAGTAGCTGGTCCACTTCATTCGACTTGTTTTGAGAACTTAAAAAAAATGGGTTCAAGAAGTCAAAGCGTTTAGTTTTTTGAAATAACCATAAGCAAAAAAAAACAAGCAAGTATAACTAAGATAAGGGGAAAAAATTTATGCGCCACTGCAGAGTCCAATTCAGCAATCGTTTAGTGGCAACTCCCCTATTAGCTATCGTAATTACTTCATGATTTCTCTATGTGCTATTACTGATCCTTTTTTGGCAATCAACCCATGAGGACTGAGAACATGTCATTTTGTCCTTGTTTGTAATCCCTTCTATGCCACAACTCTTTTGCCCATCGTTTTGGTTCATTTTTCCTTTTTCTTCCTCTATCATGTGGGTCTTCATTTTCCTCACCTCCTCGGTGAGCTCCTCCCCACACGGGCTCTGTCTTCCTCCTTCCCTACCTCTCTTCCCTAGCCCTACCTACAACAAGCATCAACCAGAGCACAAGTACCCAAGGCAGCAATAGCTACTCGACGTGGCCTCTTCCTTGCCTTCTGCAGCCCTTCCTGCTAGATCGCAGCATGATGCACTCCTACCATCCTTCGGCCATCCCTGTGCACACTCACATCCGGCCTCTATGCTACTTCCACTTTTAAGCTGTCTCCTTTATCCATCCTCCCTACCGTCAATGAAGCACAATGAGGGCTGTGTAGACGTGCAATCAAGGTTAGGTCGGAGAGGAGGGCGGAGAGCTCTAGCCCGATCTATGCTCAATCCGGTGGCCACCGGCGATGAGGGAGAAAGAGTAAAGGCCATGGAGGGAGAGGGGCCAGTGGCAATAGGTCGGAGTAGGTGCATAAGCGGGTGGGAACATACATCTATGAGGGAAAAACATGCTAGGTTGAGTGTCCTTGATGGGATCAAGGAGCTCTGGCTGAAGCTATGCTCGATTTGATGGCCATCAATGATGGGGGAGAAAGAGTAGAGTCCATGGGAGGGGAGAACGACGAGCCAAAATAAGAGCAGAAGGGTGCTAGGCTGAGTGGCCTCGCTGAGGAGACGTCCTCACTGGACATAAGGGATGAGCTCATGTCAAGGATTGCGTTGGTTTAGAACTAGAAGAGAGAGAAGAGGAAAGAGAAACAAGGTGTCGAGGATTGGATAATATATCCTGGCGTTAGGTTCTATGTAAAATATGACCTTGGAGTGCGTACCCAAGGAGAATAAGCCAAGCATGACAGGCTCAGACTGATACCCTAGTGATTGGTGCTCGGGAGTAGGCCTCTTTACTTATGTGCCATTGTACGTGTTATCATGAGCTCTGAAGAGATATATCAAGATGGTCAGCCCGATGCTCCCACTGTCTCAAGAATTCTCTCATATACAGGGCCCGAAGCCTTCTGGATATGGATGTTTTTTAGACACAAGTTAGCGTATTTTTAGGATATATTTGTAAATTTGATAGGATTCTAGGTTACTCGGATGGTTTTTTAGGTCATGTAGGACCTAGACTATGTCTACCTTATACTATAAATACCGTCCCCCATGGGAGGAGGGTATCGAGATCCACATCGAGACACCTACAATCCCATCGCAATAACACATACGCACACGTTCGACTCAAGTAGGGTTATTATCTCTTTCCGAGATGTCCGAATCAGGATAAATCTTCATGTCTAGTCTGTTTTCCATCTCGGCAAATCAATACATCTACGACGAAAACCCTTTGGTAGGAAGGGGCTGCTTGATCCCTCAATCAACAAGTAAGCTCAGTGGAAAATCTGTTTCCCAATTGTCGATAACTAGCACAGTCCATGGGGACCAACAAATCCTTTACCGAAGGAATCCTGAAGGTGTCGGACGTCGAGCGTTCACCTGTTCATCATGCTCCTTTGACTGGCACTATGGCCATCATGATGGAGCAGCCTCAAGTATGTTCTTGAGCCAGTTCCGTTCTGAGCGTTGCCAGAACAAGTTTTTCTTGCATTTGACGGGGACGGTGACAAGCTCTATGCTGGGTTGGATATCCCAGATCACATAGAACTCGAAGACGAAATCGCGTCGTGTGGAAGCTCGACGATGACCCCCTCATACCCCTCTACTAGTAGATGTGTCAACATGGCTACCGAGGGCAATGGCCAGGATGAGGAAGAAACTTCTAAAGCGACCATGCAACGCGCCCACGACGCTGCCCGAGCTCGCCTCGAATCCTCTAGGGAAAGGATCCTAGTGAGGATATGGTAGCGCACCAGGGGCATTCCTTGCAACGATGCCTGAACACCTCCTTCTTCGCTAATATGGGCACCAGAGGCCCAGTCCGGGGAACAACACCTTTCGGCCTCGGTTCCCGCTAGGTAAGAAAAGCTATGGACACTGGCGGTGGTTATGCGCGAGCTCACAAATCAACCCGGGGCAAGAAAACTAGGAAGCTATGGGCATCACCGTCACGGAAGATCTCGAGAGGCTAGCCATTGATCTGGCCCCACCGGCACTACCCGAGCAAAGGGGACCAGAAGGACGTTCTCGGGAGCGCCCTCAAGGAGGGCTCTCTAGTTCTTACAGTGGCGAATCCTGCTGTGTTACCCGGGAGAGCCATGACCGTCATCAGCGGCACCATGATCGAGCAAGAGGACACGAAGAAGAAAGCTCTAGGGGCCGCAACTGGTAGGAATGTAGTTTCACCACCGTGCGTTTCCCGTGCCGCGACTAGGAAGCATTCTCTCACCTTGGTCCTTACCCAAATGATCAACGACCTCATGATGGTCGGGATCGCCTCGATCGATCTGAACGTCGCGGTTTCGGTGGCTTATAGATGTCGTGCTTTCTCCCTGCTCTTCACGACGTCATTTGGCCAACCAAATTCAAGCTCGGACACATTGAAAAATTCAACAGAACTCAAAACCTTGACAAGTTCCTCTCAATCTATATGACCACCATCTTAGCAGCCGGAGGGGACAAGGGCATAATGGCCAATTACTTGCCCACTATGCTGGACGAAGTGGCCTGAACTTGGCTCTTCAATCAGAGGGAGGGGTCCATCCACTCCTGGACTCAGCTTAGCGAAATACTCAGATTGAATTTTTAGAGTTGCTACGCTTGACAAGGTAGAGAAAGAGATCTCGAATGTGTGATCCAAACCAAATGGGAGTCTCTGCATGACTTGGTCCAAAGATTCATCAAGGTTCGCAATTCCATCCCGAATGTTTCGGAAGTGTCAGTCATAGGAGTCATCAAGTTTAGAGGTAGGGATGCTCAGTTCACCCATGATCTGGAGATCCATTCGAACCTGATGGCTAGCAAGCTTGAGTAACCTCAAGAAGCACCAAATAAAGTTAAACCCAGAGTAGTGTGTCTTCGGTGTGCAAGAAGGAAAGGTGCTTGGTTACATGGTCGGTTCAGTAGGTGTGGTGCAAACCCAGAGAAGATCGAAGCCATAGAAAGGTTGCACCCACCCTCCCGCGTAAGAGAGGTACAAGCCCTCACAGGGCACATGGCGGTGTTAAGCACTTCATTTGCCGACTGGGCGAGCATGGTCTGCCTTTCTTTGAGGAGCTCTAAAAGCACGACGGTTTCATCTAGATAGAGGAGGCGAATAAGTCTTTCAAAGACCTCAAGTGGTATCTGTCCAGCCTACCCCTGCTAACCATGCCCAAAACCAGAGAGGCTCTGCTCTTGTACATCGCCGCTACCCCTCAGGTAGTCAGCGCTGTCTTGACTGTGGTCTGAAATGGGAACCAGCAACCAATCTATTACATGAGTGAAGTGTTGTAAGGGCCGAAGGAGTGTTACCGTAAGGTCCAAAAACTCCATTATGCTTTGTTCATGTTGTCTCGAAAGCTGTGGTACTATTTTTAAGCCCACACGATCATGGTGCCAACCAGTTTCCCCTTAGGTCAAATTCTGAGAAACCAATATGCAAGCGGGCCCATAGCAATGTGGGCCATAGAGCTCTTCGAGTTGATATCCGCTTCGTGGCTCGCTTGTCAATTAAATCTTTGGTGCTGGCAGACTTCGTCGTGGAGTAGACGAATCATGACCAAGCCAACCCAAAGCCCAATTCTTCGAATAGTAGTTGCTGAACAATGTTCTTTAATGGACCTTGCACCTACGAGCACTCGAGGCTAGAGTCGTGCTCGTGTCACCTTAGGAGGAGCGTCTCCAGTACGGTATGCAGTTGCACTTCATGGTGACCAACAATGCCACGGAATACTAGGGGCTTCTGGCTGGGCTACGGGCAATGCAAATCATTTGGAGTGCAATGGCTAGTTGTGAAAGGGGATTCACAATTGTTTGTCAACCAGATCAGCAAGGAGTTCTAATGCTCTGACGAATTGATGTCCTGTTACTTAGTCAAGGTGAGAAAAATGGAGAAGTACTTCAAGAATTTTGAGGTCTATACATCCCTAGAAAAGACAATGCTTTGGCCGACCAGCTCTCCAAGCTCGGGTCTTCGCAGGAGGCAACACCGGCAGAGGTGCTCGTCGAGCACCTGTATAAGCCTTCCATACCCACCGAGGAGTAGTCAACCCGAATGAACGACATGGCCGCACTCCTCGAACTCGAAGAAGATTGGGCGATACCATTTGTCCAGTACCTTATAGATAGGATCCTGCCGAAGGAGTCAGCCGAGTGCTCCCGCTTACTTAGGCAGTCCCCGCCCTATAGAATGGTCGAAGGAGCCTTGTACCACAAAGGCGCACTCGGGGTCCTCTCCAAGTGCGTATCTCAAGAAGAGGTCAAGTACCTTCTCAGGGATATCCATGAGGGAACCTGTGGGGCCCAATCATCCTTTCGAACCCTGGTAGGGAAGGCCTTTAGGATAGGATACTATTTGCCAAGCAACCTCGCCGATGCCTATGCCATCGTTACCACTTGTTAAGCATGCCAATTCGACGCCCGCAAGGTCCATCAACTGGCCTATGTGTTGCAAACGATCCTATTGGTCTTGCCATTCTCGACATGGGGAGTCGATATCCTAGGACTGTTTCCCCAAGACCAGAAGGGCTTCAAATATCAGCTTATTGCCATCGATACCTTTCACCAAGTGGATTGAGGCCAAGCCGGTCTAAACCATCATGGCCCAGGTAGCTATGAAGTTCTTCCGTAGCAACATGGTCACCAAGTTTGGGGTCCCAAACTATTTGATCACCGATAACGGGACACAGTTCAACAACGGGCTATTCCAGGAGTATTGCGAGCAAATCGGAAGAAAGATCTGCTTTACCTCTATAGAACATCTACAGACCAATGGCATAGTCGAGCGCGCCAATAGAAAGATAATCCAGGGCATCAAGAAGTGGGTCTTTGAGCATGTAACCCATCGTGGGTGGGCATTGGTGGATGAGCTCCCTTCCATCCTATGGTCAATACTTACCACGACCAGTTGAGCAACCGAGGAAACCCCATTGTAGCTCATTTATGGTGCGGAGGCCGTCTTGCCTCTCGAAATTCTATAGGGTTCTTCGAGGGTCAGTATGGTTGCCAGGAGGAGGAACGCCTTCTCGACCTCAACCTCTTGGAGGCTACACGTAACCGAGCTTTGCTACACTCCCTCTCTTACTTGTAAGCTTTTCGCAAGCATACGGCAAAAGCGGTACGACCAAAGACCCTGCAAGTTGGCGATGTGGTCTTACGAAGAATTCAAGACCTTTCGAACGCCAACAAGCTATCCCCCCGCTGCGAGTGTCCCTATACGGTTGTTTTAGCACTATGCCCAAGGATACGCCTAGCAATAGAAACGGACGTAGGCTCGCCGGTACATAGAATATAGACCAGCTTCGAAAGTTCTATGTCTAATCTCTCTTTTTAATATCAGTTCTTCTTCTAAGCTCTATTTGCCTCTTTTGTTCTAATTTGGTTATCAAGAGTTTTCGGGATCATTCTGGTTTGCCAAGCAGTGACTTGTGCAAGGGGGGACCGGCGTCGAGATAGCGTATGGGTTAGAGCAAGTGACTTTTGTTAGTTTCGGTTGAACCAGGACTGTGGGATATGAAGATCTATAATGTCACGCACATTTTAGCCCTATGTTCACTACCAGAGGGACCATGCCTAAATATGCCGATGCTCATTACACATAGGCCTCTAGTCGGTTCAAGAATCCAACCAAGTTAGAGCGTGACTATCTTATAATCCAAGTGACGTATGGTTGTGGTCATCTTCCCTTTTTGCTAAGTCCATGCTCACAACTCAGGTGCATGGGCTGGGGCGCTAGGGGGGATAGGCCTAAGCGCGATTTGTTTCTCTTCTCTTTGAGTGTCTCCGTCTATGTTAGCAACTGAGGTGCATGCCCACTGGGCATTTAAAGGGCAGAGCTCATTGCTAACTCTCTTGTGACTAAGTCTGTGCACGGAAATTAGGTACACGAGACTTAACCTCAGTGAGGGCTAGGGTTAGGATCGTGCCATTTGAACTCAAGTTTTATCTTTGCAATGTACCTGCCTCTATCGCAGTATGGTCTATTTGCTCCTTTTGCAGAAAGGAGGAAGACATCATCGAACCGAGAAACTACCGAGGTAAAATTAGATAATTCTTACTGTTTTATAAAACTTCATTTTATTTCTTTGTTGACCAGGTTATAAAGAGAAATTACATAAGGTTAGGGGGAAGTCACCATCTCCTGATCTAGTTTCTCCTGCTCCAGAACCAAGAGCTTCTCCATCAGTTTGTCAAGCTCCATTTGGAGATTGAGGACCTGGATTTGGGCCTTGCACCTCTCCTGGACCTCCAGCCGCAGGCGCCTCGCTATTTCTTGGCCATTTTTGGCTCGGTCCGAAGCTTCCTAAGTGGCTTTGGTGAGTTTTCTCAACTTGGCCTCTAAGGATCATGACCAGGCATGCTCTTGCTCCAGTGCAGCAGTGACCTCCTAGTTTTTTGCTGTGGTTGCCCGAACCTAGGTCTCAAGGAACCCAACTTCAGTGACAAAACAAGCTTGGGCTCTGGAGAGGCGCTGCTTATTGTACGCAATCTTGGCTTCTTGCTCGATGTAGGCCCTAGCGACCTCTTCAAGGGCCATCGTGCTCGCCTGGAAATCAGCATAGGTGTCTTCTATTAGTAGGGGGAGACAAAGATAATGATTATTGACCTGAGCAAGGATGAAATACGGAGAAACACAAAATTGAGAGTTTGTTACATTAGAGCACCAAGTAAGCAGGTTGCTTCGGAACTAGGCATGGACATTCTCCTCACACCGTGACGCGAAGGGGTCATCCTTCGCGGCCCCGTGCTCATGGCTGTCCGTCACAGTGGAATCCTTCCAAGGAGAGATGAGGAGACTGGCTTGGCAGGAGACACCCTGAGCCTCAGTGGTAGTAACACGGGCACTTTGCATGCTCGGGGGTTGCCCGAGACCCTCAAAAGGTGGGCGAAGGCTCTTCCTACATAGGAGTGGCCTTTGGAGGTCCCACGACTTTGTCCAAAGAATCTTTTATGCTCGGGTGCTACTCGGTGCGCTCGGAGGACTTAGATGCAGGAACTCCTTGGGGAGGCGTTTCCTCCAAGGGCTCCACAACTTCGTCCCGAGTATGCTCCATGCTCGGGGCCTCCTCTTCTCCTGGTCCTAGAGTTTCAACAGAAGATGGGGGGTGCTCTTTGATGTCCTCCATGTCATCTTCTGCCATATTACGATCTACGGTAAACTCAAGCTCATGGTCTATAGCATGAATAATAATCTGTGTGGCTAAAGCGGCAAGGTCGAGACGGTGGTCCTAGTGATCTATGATGAAAAAAGGAGGACAAAAGTAAGAGACACTAGTCCAGCAAGAAGAGAAGTTGATCATATATATGTACCTACAGCCGATGGGGAAACCTCCTCTTGATCCTTAGTCAGATAAGGGGAAGCGGGCTGCTCTTCCTCCCATGCTCCTATGGTTTCTAGGGCCCACCCAGTTTACTTTGAATCTAAGGATTTTGCGACCGTGGCCTTAATGGTCTTCCAATGGACCCTCCAAGCTAGGGGCACGGCATCGTCACTGCTAGGCCCCTTTTCCTCTTGGATGGTTGGGAGCGCTGAGCTCGAACCTACTCCTGTTGACGCTGCGAGCATGGCTCACAGCCAATCGTTCTCCTCCTTCAAGAATTCATGCTTGCGCTTCTTAGCGAGCCAGGAAAGATGCTTCATGAGCTCGGGGTTCTCTGTAGCGAAGTTTCTCGTCTAAAGGCATAATTCGTGCACCTCAACTTTATCGACAACCTCTAGATAAGTCTTCAGGATGCCCTGTTGGAAAGGACTTGAGGCTAGCTTAACTCTGGTTGATCGCCTCGCCGGAGCAATTTAGGGAGCCAAAGCTTTACGCTTGTTGGTAGGAACCTTTCTTGGTAGATTTCGCGTGCATGTACCCTCCACAAAGAGGGTGGCAATCACACGCTCCAAATCCTCTTTCTCCTGCAAGCATGTCACACTGAACATGTGTCAAAGGTTATGCGAGCATAGGGAAGAGGAGAGGCAATTAAGATTGTGCACCTCTTCGAAGCGCTCCCGGATGTTCTTCATGCATGGCACTGAGAAAGAGGATCCCTGTTTCTACTGAGTGCCAAAGAGCTCATTCATCCAAGCTTCAACCCAGCTAACGCCCGACGTTGCAAAGGATGGGGATGACGTGAGCAGGATAAGGAACACCACTCGAGCATGAAAGGAGGATGGAAAGGGTGAAATGTACCTGAGTCGACTTCGTGGTGAGGTCTTGCCAGTCAGTGATCTCATAGAAGGGATGCTCTCTCCTGCGGAGGGGGCACACCCTGTTCCATAATGAGTCCTCCGCGATCATCTGGCTAGTGAGCTCACGAGAGGCAAGCTCGTGATCAGATTGAGCTACTTTTCCTTGTCAGCTTGGACAGGAGGATTGGGGATGCTCTTCTTGACCAGGACTTCTCCGCATAAGTAAAGGCGACTGTCTACGAATTTCTGTAGGTAAAACCACCGTTTGACCCATCCAGAGATGGAGTATTTCAGGGTCGTAATGGGGTAAAAGAAAGGAGATAGAGAGCGAAGCCAAAAAAAACACAGCCGACTACAGAGTTATTCCTGGTGCGAAAAAGAGAGTAAAAGTGAAGAAATAGACTCACGGTGGGCATGATACCTAGAAAACCTTCACAGAGGTGTGAGAACATGGCATGGATAAGGATAGAATTGGGGTTGAGATTAAGGAGTTCACACTCACAATGCGCGACCACGCTGGCGACGAAGTTGCTCTCCGGCGTGTAGAGACTGTGCACGGCATAGAGCTCAGTGGAAATGACCTTATCCTACTCCGGCTCCGGGTATTCATCCATTCCAGGCACTCGCCATGAGTATGGGTCTAGGTGGCCTAATTCTTCAAGCTCGGCCAGACGCTCGGTGGTGATGGAACTTGGCCCGAATTTGGCCATGGAGGTGATTTAGGGAGAAGAAAGAAGCAGATGAAGATCCAGAGGATTCTCTCGCGTTAAGCGTTCCTAGTGTGGAGGAATAAGAGCAAGTGAAGAGTGTTCTCACTGTGCGCGATTATTTATAGTATATACAGAGAAACTAAAAGGACACAACTATTCCTCCTTAAAAGACGTGCTCGCAAATCGTGGGCCAACGTGTGTGGCGAGATTTCCGTAGCCTGTTATAGTTGAAGTTATGGGCGAAATTTCCTTGTGAGAGAGCGCTAACCCACCCCGTCCTTGCACAGGTCGGGTAAGCCTAGCTCGTGCTCGGAGGTTCATGCTCGTGCTTGAGCATAGCCAACTCAGGTGAGACGGGTACATCCTAGTGTTGTGTTCTAATCCCTCCTTTGAGTTTTTAGGCTCAAGGAAAATGCTCGACCAAGTAGCTTTTCACTTAAGTCTTGGGGACTAGCTGCCAGGGATTGGACAAGATATCCCGGCGGCTACGGTCCGTGTAAAATATGCCCTCGGAGAGTGTACCTAGGGAGAAAAAGCTGAGTATGATAGGCTCGGGCCGATACCCTAGTAATTGGTGCTCGGGAGTAGGCCTCTTTACTTATAGGCCGCTGAACTTGTCATCATAGGCTCTAAAGAGATACATCAGGATGGTCGGCCCGACGCTCTAACCGTCTCAGGAATTCTCCCAAATCTAGGGCCTGAAGCCTTTCGGATATGGATGTTTCTTAGGACGCAAGTTAACAGCGTCTGGATTGAGCCACATGAGGACATCGGAAAAAAGAGCAAGAAAGTGGGTCAGGTTAGTCGGTCACATGAGCACAAAGGTTATTTTGGGCATTTGTAATGGCTAAAACTAATGACGTTGATGACAATGACATAAAAGGGGATACACGATAAAATGCAATGACACGAAAAGGAGAAGTCGTTAAGTGATAGCACATATAGACTTAGACTCAGGTGGAAGGGCATAAAGGTGTTATCCCTTAAGATTAGCACGTCATTTTTTCAAATGTTTAATTTAGTGGTTGTAAGAATTTTGAATTCTCTAATCAACAAATCAGATATCTTTGCTACTCGGAATTAGAAAAGCATGGCTAAAATGGAATATCTTTAATTTCGTTCTGCCCCAATAATTAGGGCTTAATTAGCAGATAAGGATTTGTCTCAATTCTTCTAATCATCACATCATCTGACTCGGGGGTGGGTGGTGGGCGGGCGGGCGGGGCCCAGCTGGAGGTAGGTGGCTCGTTGCAAGCAAGTTGACACGAGTGACAGCCCCATCTCACTGCATGGTAGGTCCAATGTTCACGTGGGCCCAGGCGGCAGCCATTCTCGTGGCGGCACGCAATTGCTGCAACGAATGCTACGCCTGCGTTGGACCGACGTTGTCTGACGTGTAATTTCCGATCAGTAGTAAACATCCGGAACAATGCACATATAATTTACCCTATATAGTTGAGAGGATTTTAATTTTTAAAAACAGGGACTTGAGGTTCCCTTCTTGCCCCTCCGTATAATGTATAGATATTATCACGTGGACTTTTGGCATATTTCATGGGAGTTATACGAATATTCTCCTTGAATTTTCTGAGTACGAAATACGCGGCAGCATTCATGTAGAATGAGACTGGAATAAAAAATAGGAATTTATTCTGGTAAGGATCGTGGAATAACCCGTTGACCAATCCAACCTTGATAAAACAACTCAGCTAAGACCATGTACAAGATGTTTACCCACGTATGCGTGATAAAGAGAAAGCTTGCCATTTCAGCAAATGACATTGTAAAAAGGAAAATTTGGTTGTAGGACACTCTAAAATTGCTCATTTTGCTCTATGCCATTATAAAATCTTCCCTTTGCTATATAACACCCCAAATTTGAGACCATTTGCCAAGAGACATTTTGACCAATAAATATCATTGTCCAGCAACATAGGAGAAAGAAGCCTTAGTGAAAAGTGTTGTATAAATTGCGGTATAAGCAATATGACATATAATAATAATATAATTCCAGATTTAAATAATAGCAAATATCCAGTATTATCATGAAAGAAACATGTAAATATGAATTCTGCAGGTGCAAGGACAGCAGCATCACAATTCATATATGGTAGTGATATCAACATGATAATAAGCAAAAATTTATAATATTTAAACAGCAACATAGCTCGGTTTAATATGTTATAAATTGCTTTCAGTTTTAATGTGTTGGGTTGCTAAAATTAGCCCTCCAACAACACATTCATACACACACACACATATATATATATATAGAGAGAGAGAGGATAGCTAGTGTGCTATGGATCTCTCCGTGCTATCCACGGGGTTTGCAAATTCTGAGACCGAAATAGACGATCCGAACTGTCCATCTTGATAAAATCTCGCTACACACCAAATTTCAAAATTTTCAAATTTTATTACTATTTGTTTCATATTTTTGAAAACTGGACTTATTGAAGGGTCCACAACTAATTAGATCAGCGATTTTTCAAAAATATGAAACAAATAGTAAACGAATTCAAAAAAATTAAAATTTGGTGTGTAGTGAGATTTCATCGAGATGAACAAGATGGACGGTTCGGATCGTCTATTTCAGTCTCAGAATTTGCAAACCCCATGGATAGCACGGATCTCTCCGTGCTATCCATAACACACTAGCAAATCTCTCTCTCTCTATATATATACACACAAAGACTATTATACTCTTAAGAGTACGGAGCCCTTCCGTACTCATACTTTTTTAACCACACGATTTAGATTAGATCTAATCCTCTTAGATCCACGTGAAAAAAATCCACGCCACGCCACCCTCTCACGCGGGCAACATGCATGCATGATGACATCACCTCTCTCTCTCCTAGTCCAAGCATGCATGTAATGATATTTTTATTTTTTGACCATATCTTTTGATTGAAAGCTCCAATCGACAAACGGTTTTCAGAAATGGGTTCCTGACATTTTTTTGAATAAAACTAGACCACACTTGCTATATAAAATTTTTTAAAAATATTTTCATACTATGTACGGTATACGTATAGTAGCTTTACTATTTTTTTAAACACAACTTTACTACATTTATAAATACAACTTTATTACATGTATGTAGTACAATAATAAATATATGTAGTAAAGTGTTATATATGAAGTAGTAAAGAAAAATTTATACATTGAGACTAGCCACACGGTGGCTTTACTATTTCAATAAGCATAACTTTATTATTTTTATGAATACAACGTCACTATATGTATGTAGTAAAGTGTTATATAAGAAGTAGTAAAGAATAAATTTATATATCAAGACTGGTCTAGTTTTGTTAAGTAAAATGTCGTGAACACGAGGTGAAAACCACTCGTCAATCGGATGTGTCAATTAAAAGATATAATAAAAAAACAGAAGGAATATATGTCACCTTCGCTAATATTAGTGCGCTGACTTCATTGCATGCATGCATGCATGTAGAGCCACCCATGGGCTTCTCGCGGGGATTTGCTCCACGTGTGTTTATTGATTAATCCAATGGCTAAAAAATTATATGTACGGAAGCCTTCCGTACTCTTAAGAGTACGTTAGTGCTACTATATATATATATATATATATATATATATATATATATATATATATATATGTATGTATATATATATATATTAGGCTATGATAGACTTAAAGATCAATACACATCTAGCAAAGTTAATTAAAAGTCCAATTTCCAGAAATTTACTGCTGCAATCACAACTTGCCTCGCATTTCAACAATGGAACATAGCTAGATAGTCAAAAAGCAAGAGCAAGATAGAAGCTGGCGACACAACCAATGTATAGAGAAACTAAACACAGCAAAGATGCTCACAAAGATTGACTATCCAGATATGTCATATATCAATTAAACATGAAATTGAACAGTTAAGCAACAGTAGTAATCAGCAGTTTAATTCTCAAACTTAACTGGAATTAAATCAATAATACAGCAGGTATATAATTAATAAACTGTCATAGCCAATCTCAATATATGAATCATCACCGAGCTATTAAACCGACAAGCCCACAAATAACGCACCGTACCCAAAACAGGATCAATTAGCCCCTTTGCAACAATGCAAGGTCCCCAAATTTCTCCTGGTTGGCACAATGCACAGATACAAAGAGAGGTAGGAAAATCCTTACAGTGCACCGAATCCGAGTCGGCAAGAAGGATGGCAAGGCGACGAGGTCGCTATCCCAGAAATCAAAATCGCCGTAGCATAGATGCAATCCGCGGCGAGAAGACCTGGAGATACAATGCCGTCAATCCCCGAGCAGCAGTCTAAGACTACAACTCAGAGATGCCGAAGCACAGTACGAGGCAGTTCAAGATCACAGCACCCACACCCTTGGCCAAAGGGACCAAGCGACGGGCACGCCTCAAATCACACACGGTCCACTGCCTCCAACCACGAAACCAACCCAATCTCCACCAAGATGGACCCCAGCAGCCTCAGGATGCAAGAATCAGAGACCAGAGCACCTCCAATTGAGCTAGATTTGGAAGAACAAGAACTAGGGTTTTGTTTCGTGTCTAGAACCGTGGGGGGTGAAGAGGAATGAACCAACCAGATAAGAGGAGAGGGGGAAGGCAGGGCGTTGCAACAACCAAAGACGAAGCAAAGCGGGCCACCGCCCCGAGGCGCACGACGCGCTGCCGCCACCCCGGTCGTGGCGCCATCGCTAACCTCATCTCTGCGTGAGCTTCTTTGTCGTCAGAACGAGCTTATCCAAATAGCTTCAACGCAGCAGCGTTGCTGCCTTATCACGTCTCAGCATGGGCCAAAGGCCCATGAGCCTTTTTTGCTACAGCCTCAAACGGGCAAAAGCCCAACAAAAAGTCCATTTTTCCCTTGGCTTTCAACAAGGTAAGATATGCTAAACATTGCACAGATATCCGCTCAACTTGGAACCAAATTAGCTCAACATAACGTAGCAACATATTGCACATGTTGCAGAAGTTGAGAAGCACAAACATATTGCATGGGTTAGAAGTAGGCATCCTTAGAAGTATGACAAAAAATAGTAGAAGTACCACAAATTGTAAGTGGCTAGCCTATTGCATGTCCAAAATGGACTTTCTAGCCTATTGCATGTTCAAAACAGATTTTCTAGTCTATTACAACCTATTAATGGCATAGAACTTGAAGGTCCACGCCGTAAGCATTGACCAGGGACCTCCTCACACTACAGGATTATTTGTCTCTACGGCTAAATAATAGCCATTGGTTCAAAATCCTCTCTCAACATCTAGAGGTCAAACCTACCACGAGGCTCGAAGGCTACGAACTTTTCATCCTCGCTAACCAAGCTGAGAAAGTTTATTATATACCTTATCTACGCACTAATGTCATAGATGGTAGTGTTAAACGTGGCGAGAAAGATTTAAAGTCCCGGTGGGTTGTGTACAAAGTTCAACGGCCTGGAAGATTGCTAGTTCCAACGGCCGATGACTACGATAGTCCGGTGCAAGAGCAACGGTTGAACGACAATTTTATAATCGATATTGGGTTGGACCTAGACAACCTGGTTGCCACTGACGACGATGATGTGGATGAAGATCGTGGTGATCAACAAGAACCTAATGCCATCGAAGAAGATGGTGTTGATGAAAAAGAACCTAACGTGGAAGAAGATAGTGATGATCCATTAGATGTCGACGACAATTACTTTCAATTAGATGGTACAACTTATTCGACTCAATAGTTATTTTCATGTTTAATTTTATTTATCCTATTTATTTCATTAAGACTTTTACTAACCCTTCTATATTAGAATTGCAGGATGCCACGCTATCGACTTTTCGTGCGCTCTACGAGGCAGGAGGAGGAGGACGAGACTCCCGACGTCTAGGGGAGCACTTCTGCCTCCGGTCAGGGGGGCACTTCTGCCTCTGTCTAGGAGGGCGCACCTGCTTCTAGTCAGGATGGCACGCCGTCTAGTCAAGAGCTAGCCTTGACCAAGAGTTAGGTACAGGCCAGGCGGACACCCTAGGGGCTAGCCAAGTCCCCGAGACGCAAGCTCCTACAAGGAAGAGGGGTCACAACTAGGTGCCCAGGGCTCCTATTGATCCGAGCCATCGGATCCTGATTGTGATCGACGGGGACAGGTTCATACTAATTGATAACTTTTTCCCAGTCTGTTTCAACTAACCTTATAACTGATTAACTTTATACACTGTGTGAAGCAATGTGTCGATCGTTGATCCTAGGCATAAGACCCAGCCAGGGAGTATGCTCGAGGCACTCATCAGGCAGTACTACTCTAGCATGGTGGGTGAGGGGACGACGCGCACCCAGCCTATAGCTAGAATGACTATAGGGCGGCGCCACACGGCGATAGCATCACCGCTGCTGAGTGCTTGAGGGAGTTCTGGGTAAGCCATAGATAACCCTGTTCTAAACAATGTTTCCAATGTTGTCAATAATCTTCCTGGTTCTTACTCATTCAGCTTAGGTATCGTCCACGTGACGGTCTCACAGAGGAGCAGTTCGAGCTAGTGCTTAACAGGAACGCGAAGCAGAAGATCCAGGACTTGATGTTCAGGGCGAGGGACGCTGCAATCGAGGACTACTACAGGTGATCGTTCTTTGCATAACTCAATTGAGAAATATGTTAAGATCATTTAGTAACACTAACTCTCATCATCTTGTAGCAGAGAGCACACGAGAGGATCGGCAGCACCCTCGCCCGCCAGAAATACCTGACAGTTGCGCAGTACATCTCGGTGCGTCCGGAGTGGGCCACCAACTGCCCCAACGCCTGAGAGGCACTCGCGCAGTACTGGGCCAGCGAGGAGTTCAGGGAGAAGTCCGAGACGGCCAAGAAGAACCAGGCGTGTAAGGACTACAAGACAACCGCTGGAAAGTGGTCGATACCACAGCTGCGCAAGAAGATGGTACTTTATTTGCTTTCATTTTGTTATCTTGTCATTTCTATGGCTAACTGGACTATTGTCTTTTTAATGTAGGCTCAGGCGATCAGGAGGATTCCCCACTTCTTGGATGCATGGAAGACAAGCCACACTTCAAAAAGTAAGGATGGCTCCCAGCCGGCCATAAACCCCATCGCTCATGCCAAGATGGTAATTATCATCCAATATTTCATTACTATGGCTTTGCACGAAATTTTCTATATTACCTTCAATCAAACACAGGATCGCTACCGAGAGGCCTACACCAAGAAGCATGGGGCTAACAACAACCCCAAAGAGTCACCCTTGGACTCCTTGCTGATCCACCAGAGCATGGGAGGCAAGGCTCACGGTAAGCTTACCATCGGCGAGGACCACCTGAGGTGAGAGCTCTTTGCAGCTTTCATATGTTGCGTCAACTCTTTTTTCCTTACTAACCAAAACGCTATGTTCAAGGTTCGAGGACTACATGCCAGAGGTCCGGGCCAGCCAGTCATAAGCGAAGGGCTACCGATAGTTCGAGGAACGGCTGTCCCGGTAGAGGGACGAGGAGAGGGCCTAGCTAATGTAGGCCTTGGAGGCCAGCATGAAGACATCGGCCGAGGAGTGCCAGAGGCAGCAGGAGGAGTTCAACAGGCAATTGGACATGCAACGCCAGGAGTTCGAGGTGAGAATCACCGCCTTGGAGCGCTTATCGCGACTCTCTGGGGTAAGATGTTCAATAGTTGCTCAAAATTTTAGTTTTCTTTATTATTTTCGTTTACATAATGTTTGTCAAATATGCAGGTTGATCTGAATGGGTTTAGCGGCGTGCCCCCCTAAACAGCCTGGCGTCTATGGGACCCCTAGCCATCCTGGCATCTTCGGGGTCCCGTCTGCCCAGCCTGGCGCCTTCGGGGTCCCGCCTGCCTACCTTGGTGCCTACGGGGTGCCGCCATCCCTTCTGGGCTACTATAGGATGGTGCCTCGTTATCCTAGGAGGTACGTGCCTTCGCAGGTTCCTCTTGGCGGCTCAGAGACGGTATGCTCAAATACTGCCATCCAATCGTACTTCACCATTCAAGCGAAGATTTCAAATTACTAACCATGTGTCCAATTTCTGGGTTCCAACTTAGCTGCTCCAGCACCTGCTCAGAGGGATGATGGCGGTGGCGAGACGCCCAGGACGAGGGACGACGAGCAGATGGCCTTGGAGCTGACTCGACAATTCTTCGACGGTCCGCCACCTCTTCCTTAGGAGCGAGGTGACGAATGGGGCTAATTATGTCGTTTGTACATGCACTGTGGATGATTAGACAATGATTTTCGATGAATGTTACTTTTGTCGTTTGTGGATGGATCATCTCGATGTGTGCGTGGTTGCAATTTTATTATCTCTATTTCCTATTGTTGATAATTGTGGAATGTGTGATGTCGTGTGAATGCCGGGGATATATGTATATGTGGGCTGTTTTGGGTTTGTAGGTTGCAGTGACAGCTGCAAATTTTTGATTTTTTCAAATTAAATTTTCTTTTTTAAAAAATATATTTCTAGACAGCTAGACCAGGAACCGTCGAGAATATAGGATTGGAGCGGGCTAGCTCAAAAATCTCTTGAAGGCTCTCTCTTGACGGCCAAGGACAGGCCGTCAAGAGAGATCCATGGGGGGCGGGCCCAAGCCAAGACTCTCTCTCGACGGCCTTGGAGAAGCTGTTGAGTGTGTTGCCCCTTGGACCTTAGACGGCGCTGGCGTCCAATTTCTCGACCGCCTCATTCCAGTTGTCAAGAGAAGTTCTCTCGACGGCCTAGCCGTCGAGAGAAAGTGGTCTATCTCGACGGATCCTTCCCGCTGGCCGGCTGTCGAGAATAGTATCCCTCGACGGTTGGGCCGTCAGGACTATCAGCGATTCCTGTAGTGCCTATGTCAACAAGTTCACATCAGCAACCACGAGACCTATAGTGTGCGGGCTCGGATGCAAATGAAGACAAGTTGAAGAGACTAAAAGGTAATTTATAACTTTAAGATGTAAAGTGAGATTTTGCTACAATTTTAAGGGGTATCATATACTTTAATCTTAGGGCATTCCCAATCAGGCGTCCATGGTGGTATGCATGACATTAAATACTATGCCATGGTGACATTTTGTTAAGATGGAGATGTATTTAAAGAAGAGAGATGGGATGATAGTTTCTCATGAAAGTTAGTATCATGGCTAAAAAAAATCCATATGGACAATACTCAAAACTCTATTAGGATGATAGGCTCATACAAAATCATATTGAAAAAAGAAAATAGAAGAAAAAAGACTCCAAATGAATGTATGGTTGATATATGGAAACTATCCTTTGGGAGAAAATGTCTACAAGAGGGTTATCTGAGGTGGCAAGTTACAGAATACCCGTAAACAATTGAAAAGACGTGTCCAGCCAGTCTAGTCAACAACGAAACAGCCTGTAGCTCAGGTACTTGGCCGGATTCCTGCAGAAACTGCTGTACCGTTCCGTCCAGAAGTGCAGCAAAACAGTGACTGCCTTTGCAACGGTCCGCCGGGGTGGGGGGTAACATAACACCGGTGACTGCAACAGTGACTGCCTTTACTACTGGAACTGTACCCGCAATTAACACCGGGAGGCCGCCTTGACTGCAGCGCTAATCCTGATCATCATTCGCCGTCGAGTTCTATATGCCAAGAGCATCCTATCGGTTTTTCAAAAGAATGTTTTTTAGGCTTATCTAATCTGACTTATCTGTCTTATCTTTAACTTAGAGAATTTTTCGAGGTGGCTTCGAGAGTCGGACGGCCTTGAAATTTAGGATTTAGGAGCTTTTAGACTCGCCTACAAGATAAAAATAAAATGAATTCAAAAAGTAATAAAAAATCAGATGAGTCAGATATTCGTGACTTATCTGACTAATATTGACTCATCTGATTTTTTTATTACTTTTGAATCTGTTTTATTTTTATCTCGTAAGCGAGTCTAAAAGCTCCCTAAATCCTAAATTTCAAGGACATTCGACTCTCGAGGCCACCTCGGAAAATTCTCGAAGTTGGAGATAAGACAGAGCTCATAAGTCCAAAAGAACACCCCCTAAGTTCAGATCTCTACGTCTCTTTCTCCAAAGCACTAATTCTACCGTATATTTCCATTCTCTCTGTCAGGGTCTCTAACTAAAAAGGTTGACCTAGAGATAGGAGAGAGAATCTCTAAATAGAGAAACTTGTGAAAGAATATCTAAGTTTAGAGATTGACATAAAGATTCTACTAGAGTGATATAGAAACCGAAAGTCTCTAAATATAAAGAAGATTCTATTTTAGAGATCTTGCTAGCCATGCTCTAAGCTCTAGTCAATGCACTCTTCTAATTTCTCCATGTACACTGTTGTCAGCCATTCAATTTTCTTGCGCCTTGTCCTGTGCAGCATCCAATTTACACAGCCACGTGGGCATCTATGCCGTTAGGCCCTTTTATTTGCGGATATTGCGTGTGACTCCTTTTGTTTGGGTCTCAATGCCTCGAAACAAAATGTCACAATTTTTTAGATTATAATCCACGACTCGACTGAAACTATCTGATTTGCCGATATGATCTATAACTGCATATTTGTTCTTTTTGTACGTCAGGCCTCTCGGTAGCCTCACAACTTTTCAAATTAAAATTCACAACTTTTCAAATTAAAATTCACAGTTCGAATTAAGCTAATCTGTTTAATGTTAGTGGTTCGATTTTCTTGCGCCATGTTCTGTGCAGCATCCAATTTACACAACCATGTGGGCATCTTTGCGGTTAGGCCCTTTTATTTGCCAATTTTGTGTGTTGCTCCTTCTTGTTTAGGTCTCATTTCCTCGAAACAAAAGGTCACAACTTTTCACATTATAATCGATGGCTCAACTAAAATTATTTGGTGATGCAGGCACAGAAACACCTACACATGCATCGACATTGTAGGAGAAGATGGAGAACCGGCATGGAAATGAAATGACACAAAATTTGGAAACACTCGAAAATGAACCGAACATGGATGCTGGTACTGCAGCGCGTGCTACAGTAACTTGGTTGGAGTAGGTGCCATGAAAGAGACTGGAAAAGAAAAGTTATAAGAAGAAAAGAAAGGATCTCCATCTTTTGGTAAGCAACCAATTAATTTGCATGGAATGGTTTATTTCCAATTTTTTTGCCAAGCTTCCAAAAAACAAGAATGCTCATTATGGAATGGGGTGAACAGTTCCACAAGTGAACAGTACCTCTCCCTCCTTCTGCTATATGTATTGTACAATACCCAATGTAATAGGAGATCACGAATTTTGGATTGAATCTATAGCGTTACACGCTTGTTCTTTCTCATTGTTTGGCGCTGCCACAATTGAGAGGGGAATTGGTTGTTGCTTCTTCCAAAGATCGTTGTCTTTCCACTAGAAATTGCGAGATCGATAAACTCCACTTGTACTCTCGTGGAGTACATTGTGTGTGATTAGGCAAATTAAAGAGTTGCAAGCCTATGCACTGGCATTGGAGAAACAGTTACGATTCATCGAGTTCTATCACGAGCTATCCTTGATCCTTCATTGAGAAGATTGAGCACCCCTCCATATCATTTGGTATCAGAGCTATCCTTGATTCTATACCGAGAATTCAGATTGAGTAGGTACACATTTGCCCTACCAAGCTCTACTAAATACCCGTTGTGCATTTGATCTTGCTCTTGAATTTGCTTAATCACCACCGTTGTTTCTGCTACTACCAAATGTGAGTGTTCATCTCAATTTTCTTCAAAACAGTAAGAACTTTATTAGGTAAGAAGGGTGAGTTGAAGTTAATTCCACAAGTCGACATATATTTCACATTTGCTTGTTGTTGTTGTTGTTGTTGTTTCATACTAACAATGAATGGATATTTACGTTCATTGTGGTGTGAATCTAGACACTTGTATTTTCCATTATATGAAAATACAAATCCAGAGGAGTATCTCAAATGGTGGAAAATCATGAATATGACCTCAAGTTACATAAGCTCGCCGATGACAAGAAAATCATACAAGCCACCATGGAATTTGAAGAATATGCATGCAATTGGTGGAAGCGATATCCTAAGAAGAAATATGTCACTACATGGGAAAAAATTGAAGGACATCTTGAGAGTAGAATTTGTGTCATATGACTATAAGCAAGGGTTACTTCATCATATAGAGAACATTTATCAAGGACATAGACCTGTTCAATCTTATTATGATGAGTTAGATTATGCCATGTGTCATGCCAATGTGACTGAGAAGTGTGCAATGAGAGTGTACTTCAAAGGAGGGTCGAATCGTAAGATCGCTACAATACTAATAAATAAATATTTTGTTAGTATGTAAGATCTTGCCGATTGTGCTACAGAGGAGGAAAGGAGAATTCTGGAGCAACATACACCATTTAGCGGAGGTAAATTTGTATTCAAGTTACAAGCTAGCAAGAGAATAACTGCCAATAGTGGTACTAGTCTCTTCAGTTCAACAATTAAGAAAGAGGCATTATGTAATATTATCCTTTTGCTGGAAGAGATCATGGTTGATGGTAATTGTGCCATTGCTGGCCCATGATCCAATGGAGATGAGATTAATCAAAACCCATTTGAGGATGAGTGCCATCTAGCCAAATTGTGTGAGAGAGTTCAAAAAAGTGAGTTGTGTGATTTTATCATTTGTGAGGTTGAGAGCATCCAAATTTAGTGTATAAGAAATACACCAAAGGAAAATAGAGGAGTAGATGATAGATGTGACGATATTTCTAAAACTAATGAATTGATCTCTATTCCTAGTGTTGTCTCGATCAATGTGCATTTTGAGAAAGTAGAAGATTTGAAACACGAACAATCCACATCATTTGGGAAGAAAGAGGAAATAGCCATAGTTGGAGGTGACATACCAGTTGTCCCATGGTCACTTCACGAAGAAATGCTACATAGACCACCTACATCAATTGAAAATGATGTTAAAGGTAACACTAATGGCGATGAGATGGTAGTGTATGCTGAAACGATGAGTAATGGTAAGTACTCTTGTGTCCAATTAGAAAATCTACGTTCTGGATTTAATTTGCTTAATTTGTATAACATGAAATTGATTACTAGAAAATAGGTTCTTTCTACAATACCTCATAATAATTCTTATGTTTGATGAACCACTAGAGCTATCTAGAGTGGATGAAAAAGTTACTAAAATTTCTTGTTTGAGATCTTTGTCTAGTTTATATGTCAATAAGTTTAACCTGATCGGTGAATATGATGTACATAATAAGTTTCTTGTTTATCGAGTATGTGTTACTTTTAGTATGCTGGCTGATTTCACAATGCATGTTTTCAGACAATCATGTTTAAATCACTTCGATATGGAAACACGTAAAGCTTCTTGCTACTTGGATAGATTTTTATTGCCGACTAATTCGACCGGTAGTATGTAATCACATAAATGTAATCAGAGTAGCGCAGTTGAAGCATGGAACACCTCACATAACTTGGTTCGATACTTGCAAAAGTCGAGGATGATTTTTCTCAAGAGAGGAAGAATGATGTGAATAAATGGCCCATAACGTATACATATAATGGCTGTCATTGCACTAAATTTGGTGAGGAAAACAACGCGACGACAATAACAATTGGGGGCTGTTTGGTTGCCGTATGAGCTCACCAAAGTCAGATGAGCTCTCACCAGTCAGTGGGAGACAAATGAGGTGATGTAAGAGGATGTTGTTTGGTTGGTTGTATGAGATTGAACAGGCTGCGCAGAGATGTTGTTTGGTTGGCTGCACTAGGAGGGGAGCGGGATGGACAAATTCAAAAGAGGAAAATTAAAAACAAAGAAAATAAAATCAAAAGTGAAAATAAAAAATTTTAAAATACTGGAACAAAAATAAATTCAAAAACAAAAAATAAAATTCAAAAAACAAATAGTAGAAAATCAATAAATTTGAAAACAAAAATAAAATTCAAAAAATTCTGAAATTTTTTCAATTCCTTGTACTTGAATCTACGGTTCCATTTTTTTGTTTCATTGAAATTGGATGTCGTTTGAATTTTTAATTTTTTTCAAAGAATGAAGAAACGAAGTGCATTGAGCGTTCACTGTGTTGACCTGGCCGCTGGAAACGGCCGCAGTTGGCGTTTCCCGCAGGCCAGACCGGTACAGTATTTTTGCATAGAGGGAGCTAAGCTCCCATGCCCATTCGGCCAACCAAACACCTGTTGGGTGGCTCGTGTGAGCCTGGCCAGGCTGGAGCCACCCAACCAAACACACCCATGATGAATACATATACCATGTATATACTTGTTCTCTTTGTCCAGACAACTTTAAGGTTATTAAAGGCCGAGGATGGTTTTCCTTGAAAAAGGGAAGTATGATGTGAGCACATATATAATTACCTACACATGCATCGACACTACAAGAGAAGATAGAGAACCGACACCAAAATGTAATGGCACGAATAGTGGAAACACTCAAAGATGAATCAGATATGGATGTGGGTACTGTAGCACATGCTACAATAACTTGGGTTGGAATAGTTGCCATGAAAGAGAGTGGAAAAGGAAAGTTACAAGAGAGAAAGAAAAGATCTCTATCTTTTGGCAAGCAACCAATTGATTTGTATGGAATAGTTTATTTTCAATTTGTGTGCCAAGCTTCCACGGACAAGAATTCTCATTATGGAATGTGCGTGTAGGGCCGAGCACTGTTTACACCAAACAGTACCGTGAGTGAATAGTACATCTCCCCACTTCCTCTATGCGTATTGTATAATACCTATTTTTATATGAATCTATAGCGTTACACGCTTGTTCTTCCTCATTATTTGGTTCTGCCACAATTGAGAGGGGAATTGCGCATTGTTTCTTTCAAAGATCGTTCTGTCTTTCCGCGGGAATTGAGAGATCGATAAACTCCACTTATGGTCTCGTGGAGTATATCGCGTGTAATTAGACGAATTAAAGAGTTGCAAGCCCATGTACTAGCATCGGGCAACAACTATAATTTGTCGAGTTCTTTCGTGAGATATCCTTAATCCTATGTCAAGAAGATCGGACGCCCCTCCGTATCATTTGGTTTGCCAATATAATCTACAACCGTCTTTTTTTTCTTTTTGTACATCATGCCACTGGTAGCCTCATAATAAAAGCTCATAACTTTTCAAATTAAAATTCATAGGTCGAATCTTCTAATCTGTTTACTATTAGTTGTTCGATTTTCTTGCGCCATGTTCTGTGTGTAGTCCAATTTACACGGCCACCTAGATATCTTTGCACTTAGACCCTTTTGTTTGCCGATTTTGTGTGTGGCTCCTTCTTCTTGTTTGGCCTTGTCCTCCTCTGTTTAAAATAAAATTATAATCTACAATCGTATATTTGTTCCTTTTTACAAGGCAGTTGGTTTGGTGTTTTGTAATTTTTTTTAAAAAAATATTAGTATTTATTCTTGAAGCTCTCAGAAAACCACATATTTATTCTTTTCGTGCAAGCCAAATGCTTTGGCATTTCGTAACTTTTTTTAGCAAATACTTAGTGTTCCTTCTCAAGCAATTAGAACTAGTTTTTTAACAATTGTTTGGCATCTCAAAGCCTCGTAACAAAAAGCTCACAACTTTTCAGATTATATATTGCACAGTTTGATTAAAGCTATTTTCTGTACCTATATAATGTACAACCGCATTTTGTTCTTTTTGTACAAGTTGCACTTTAGGACTCTTGAAGGCTGGTAACAAAAGATCTAACTTTTCATATTATAAATTTATAATCGATCCATAGTTCGATTAAAGCTATTTTTTTGTCGATATAATCTACAATATCATATTTGTTCCTTTTACGTGTCAAACGCTTCAGCGCTTTGTAATTGCTTTTTTAAAAATATTTTTAGCCTCTCGAAGCCTCATAACGATACCTCACAGTTTTTGAGACTATAATCCATAGTTAAAGCTATTTTCTTTGTCAATTCTGCACACGACTCTTTTTCTTCGGGTGATCTTGTTCTTCTTGGCTTAAATTAGAACAATAATGTACGGCTGCGTATTTGTTTTTTAAGTACTGACCAAACACATTCACGCTCTGTAGCCGTTTTTTGAAATCCTTTTTTTTTGTTTCGTCTAAATACTCTCAAAATCATTCTATAAGCTAAATTTGCAGTGAGCACCGGCTCGTCGTGCATCCTGTCACCGACATTTTCTCGGCCGTCTGATCCACCACCCTCATGTGCATCAACCCTCGCTCCAGAGCAACGAAAACTGATGGGCGCGCCACCTTGCTAGTGTACTCCAATGCTAGCTCTATGCATCCATGTCACCAGCATTTTCTCGGTCGTCCGATTCACCATCCTCACGTTGATCCCACCGTCCCAGCAAATTAACCCGCGCATCAGGAAACACAATCAGTGCGACACGAGGGCGCGTAGCCCTCGCTATCCCTATATCCAAATCTCTATATCTCTTTTCTAAACCACTATTTATTCCCTAAGACTAAAACGGTCCTCATGACTTAGATCTCTCTCGCTATTTCTATATTTGGATCTCTATATCTTCTTCTCTAAATCACTATTTGTTTCTTAAAACCAAAATAGTTTCCACGACTCAGACGTCCCTCGCTATCCCTATATCCGAATCTCTATATTTCTTCTCAAAATCGCTGTTCGTTCTCTAAGACCAAAGCCGTCGCCACGACTCAGATCTCTCTCGCTATCCCTAATCCTAATGGTAGCGCCTAGGCCCCTCTGCTCTGCTACTCCTATAAAGCAAGGAAGGACAAGATAAGCAGAGCTACAGCTCAAACCTTAACCCCCTCACGCGCCGCTTCAAATCTCTCTCTCTCGGCCTCTAGCAACACGAGGGCAGCGAGCGAGCCATGGCGGAGCTCCCGCTGGCGGCGGGGCTGCTGGACCTGCGCCCCTGCAAGCTCTCCGCCAAGCCCCCGCCGCCGCCCATGCCCTCCCGCCGCGCGCCCCCGCGCTCCCAGGCCGCCACCTCGCCTCGCCGCGCCACTCCCGAGCTCCACTCTACCACCGGTAAGCAACAATCTCGCGCTGGCGCTGGCGCCTGCTTGGTTCTCCTCCCTGGCTCCTCCTTTTGCCTTCGTCTTCTCCGTGTCCTGACTTTGGCGGCTCTGCTCTGCTTTTGCTTTGGCCGCGCAGAGCTGGCGGACGGGAGCATCGTGTTCCGCTTCACGCACCGGCGCGAGGACGAACCGGAGGCGGCCGGCCTCGACGACGGGCGTGACGCTGGCCCGGGCTCGCCTGGGCCGGAGATGGGCGTCGCCGACGCGGTGTTGAGCACCCTGGCCCTGGTCGAGGAGCCGCTCCCGAACGCGGGAGCCTCGGCCGGTGAGGTTCCGCTGGACTTGTCAGGCGCCGGCCTGGAGGTGGACGCCGGGGAGGAGACGCCCGAACACGCGGTGGGGACCATTGTCGGTGTTGGCGCGGAAGCCGGGCTGGCCGGTGGGAGGGCGCTAATCGAGGGCGAATCTGAGCTCGATGGTGACGGCAATGGAGTTGAGGTCGGCGTGCAGACGCGTGTCGCTGTGGAGGAGACGACGGGGACGGGATTGGAGGAGAGCGAAGAGGCCGTTGAGGTCTCGAGTGGAGGGGCGGAGGCGACGGGGACGGCCGGTTTGGAGGGCTCCCAGGCGGCGGAGGCGGAGGAGGCTGCGTCGGAAGGCTCAACCACGCAGGATTTTGACACCGACGTCGACACGGAGTCTAGCGGCTCCAGCGGCGACGAGCAGGGCGCTGCGGAGTTCGGGGTCCCCGTCCCAGCATCGGTGGTATGTGTTCCCCCTGCTCAAGCTCAACCACTTTCTCGTTCTTGCCATCGTCAATTTTGCTGCGTTCGATATTGATACACCATTCTTTCAACTGAAGAGTCCTGGGTGATGTGTTCGCAAATTTCGTCCATCCTAAAAAAGAGAGTAATTTTCTGACAGGATGCTCTTAGAGATGCTAACTTTTCTCGTATGGTTAATTTACTTAGTTAAGATTGGATTTCAATTTTGTTCAATTAAGTCTTTATCAATAGAGGAGAGAACTTGCTAGTGGTTGTCATGTGTTTTCTGGTCACTATTTATGGAGAAATTGAGAAGTTACCAGTGGGCAGTGGTTAATGTATTGTTGTTAACTGTCCTCAAGGCTGCAGCAGCTGCATACTATCACTAGTACGGTTGCTAGATCTTATGAACAGACTTGCAAAATTCTGTACATACTCTCACAGTTTCCTCTGTTCTTTTTCTGGTGGTCATTGACGGCCATTACTTCTTTGTTTTTGAGAAAATCAGTTGCTATACCATCGCTTTCCCCATCTGTTGATATTCTGGATCATGCTTGATATCATGTGTTGCTGTCATGATATTTTTGTTCGGTTCTCCCCTCGCCTTATATGACCATATCTTGTAAGGGACCACATCTTATACTAAAAGACACCTCCTGTGTTTGAAACAACAAATGAGATAGGTATGCCATGTGTGAAGTGACGCGCACATAACCCTTGTAGATAAGGGCTGTGGAAATTTAAGCGCAAAATGGAATTGACCTTGTGAACAAGACGTTTTCTTTTGGGATGTTATATCAATACCTCTTGATGGCATTGCGTTGGATATATGCAGATGCAGTTTAGGGGCTAATGTGCTCCTCGTTTTTATTTGCCTGTAGGAAGAAGTTAGCGACAAGGTGGATTGGGACAAGGACACTTCAGAGGTGAAGAGTTCTGATAGGTATTACTTTGTTGTCTTACTTTTATTTCAAGTATTTCTAACCATAAAGTGGTCAGTAACAGCTTCATCTATTTGCATATAAGATTATGCAGTAATAATTGAGTGTTTCTAAATTTATATTGCTGTTAAGCTGGAAATGACACAGATTTTGTCCTCATCTAGTTAATGCATATCTCTGTCATGACTCATGCAAACCTATCTCCTGTCTTTGAGTGTTTGAAGCAGAACTACAAAATATGCTTTAATTAGTTCCAATTCATATGTTGGATGGTTCCAATAGACACATCAACACTTGTGTTAGCCTTTTGCATATAAGATTATGCAGTAATAATTGAGTGTTTCTAACTTTATATTGCTGTTAAGTGTTAAGCTGGAAATGACACAGATTTTGTCCTCATCTATAATGCATATCTCTGTCATGACTCCTGCAAACCTATCTCCTGTCTTTGAGTGTTTAAAGCTACAAAATATGCTTTAATTATTTTTTCATGTTCCAATTCATATGTAGGATGGTTCCAATAGACACATCAACACTTGTGTTAGCCTCAGGTGCTGCGATCTTGCCTCATCCTTCCAAGGTAATAACTGTACTCCATGTTCTCTTCTAGTCGATATATTTTTCCTCTTTACTGTATCTCTTATCATAAGCCATTAGAAGGCCGGTTCATTTTTCTCCCATCGCTTTAGTAACGATAGTTGTATAATTTTGCCAGGTAGCGACGGGTGGAGAAGATGCGTATTTTATCACGTGCAATGGCTGGTTTGGTGTGGCAGATGGAGTTGGCCAGTGGTCATTTGAAGGTAAACTATATGTTTTTTCCTTGCCTTCGATTCTGTAGCTCAACCTTATGAAGCATGCCTGGCCACATAGGCACCAAATTTCCGCATTCCAGTGCTAGTCTTAAATGTTTGCCCACTTTTAGAACACATTTCATTTCTAGACAAGCCATTATCCATCAGAGACTCAAAGCTCAGAGGAATGCTTCTTCTTTAAAGAACACGACTAAAAGAATGTGGGACAATTTCTTTCACTGCTTGGTGTTGTATCTTCCTCTGTGGAAGTTGGATGTGAGAACAAAACGTTATTTACTACAAATCAACTAACAAATATAGTTTCTACAAGCATGACAAAAAGGTATGACGTTTAGTGAAAACAACTTTTGCACACTTTAGGCATACTTCCGAAATCTTATTCCTTCTAGAATCTGGAAGATTTAGAATAGTTAAATTTCTAAAAATTTTGCTGTGAGGGTTGAACAGCTTAATTCGCAGTTGATGACCGATTTAAGCTTCTTTGCATCCAGTCTGTAATAAGGCTTACTGGTTGAAAGGAAGGTAAATAGATGAAGTTCCACCATAGGTGGGATGATGACAAGCCAAATTGTAAGGGTTAGACAACGACCAATTGACCATCGAACTGAATGACAATGGTTTAGTTCCCTTCTCTTTTATAATTTCCTGTCATGGAAATGCAAGATATGATGCATGCACCTGCTATAGACTTATAAGCTATACTCTCCCTTACCTCTATTTTTTTCATAAAAGTTTATAATGTTCGGGTGATCTAAATCCAGTATGCCTGCACCTCAACCAAGTGTCGGTATGTAGACTAACAAGTTGACACAAAAAGAAAATGTGGAAAATGACAAGAGCTGGGAGATAAATATGGGTTGAAGATCTGTACTACTGCACAGATTGTACCTACTACCTACTTCAGCCAAAAGACTAATGGCCGATCCTAAAGAATTGGAGATATACTACTATAGATTATAGAATAAATAAGAAAATGGGAAGATCTAGAATCAGTTTGTGAATTTTGGTACAAGGAGTATCATTCTTTGGTAGAAGAATGATCTTCTGAAATGTCAACACTCATGGGCCACTGCCCACCGGCCACCACAGTGTTTATATGAGATACAAGGCAAACAATTTTCTGCTTGAGACCAGTAAAAATGTATCAGCTTGTCACCAGTGAGGGGCGGGAAAAAAATAGATGGGACCCACTCTCGGGCTCAAATTTGAATTTTTGTGCAAATACCATCGACATTTTCTTCACTATTTTATGTATGTCTCACAGTCTCAGTATATGGTTCATCTCTACCATTTTTTATAACCTCTGCACAAAAAAAAAATTGAATTTTTCACTGAAATTCAAATCTATCTATCTATTTATTTATTTTAAAAGGGGTGTTTACTGGGTAGGTATGCTGGCCTTACAGATGGCCCGTGGTAGTTTTTCCCCCCTTTCAACCAAGGTATTTTGCCCTACTTGAAGGCACAATCTTCAAGTTAGGAGAGCAATAGTGACATAGTGTTAGTGTTGTTTGTAGTATCAGCAAGCATATTTCTTAGCTTCAAGCTCATAATTTTGAGTCCGCATGTTTTGCCTGACATCTGTGTAAAAAATGCAGATTGAAACTTCAGTGCATCATAATTGTTCAGGGGAATACCACTGTGTTAAGTGTTGTTGTAACTTTTCTACTCAGGAATCAATGCAGGGCTATATGCAAGAGAACTAATGGATGGCTGTAAAAATTTCATTATGGAGAATAGAGGAGCTGCAGATCTTAGGCCTGAGCAAGTCCTTTCCAAGGCTGCAGATGAAGCACGCTCTCCTGGTTCTTCCACTGTCTTGGTTGGTCACTTTGACGGCCAGGTGTGTTCTTTTGATCAAGAGTATTTTCTTATTTCTCGTTGAGCAATGGGAAATGGTGTCGGACACTCTACTTATTGCACCTGTCAGTGTCACAGCGCCTTCATGCATCAAATATTGGAGACTCCGGTTTTCTGGTCATAAGAAATGGAGACGTATACAAAAAATCAAAACCAATGGTTTATGGTTTCAATTTCCCGCTTCAAATTGAGAGGGGAGACGACCCCTTGAAAATTGTACAGGTTCGTATTCTAATCAACTTTGCGCTGTTAATCATGTGCCATGATATGAATGATCAAACAATAACACACCGGTTCACTGTTACTCTGATTTCAGAATTATACAATTGATCTAGAGGAAGGAGACGCCATTGTAACAGCAACAGATGGCCTTTTCGACAATGTCTATGAACAAGAAGTAGCCGCCATCATCTCCAAGTCTTTGCAGACAGATTTAAAACCAACAGTGAGAACCAACTTACCTCATGAAAAACCCAGGGTGCCACTGAAGATCAAATCTTCACATTACTGTTCTACTTTGCAGGAGATCGCTGAGCACCTGGCTGCCAGGGCACAAGAGGTGGGGAGGTCTGGAGCTGGGAGGAGCCCGTTTTCAGACGCCGCCCTCTCAGTTGGGTACCTGGGTTTCAGCGGGGGAAAACTGGATGACATTGCCATTGTCGTGTCCATCGTCAGAAAATCTGAGATTTAACTTAGACAAGATCCCCTCACCCATGAAAGAGCAGCTCTTGTGCATGTTTGAAGCTGCTCCTCACGGCGAGCCACTCATCAGTATATATATTGTACAACAAGGGGTGCAGAGTGCAGTCTTGTGGATGGTGCTTCCCCAGAAACTGTTTAAGTATGCATGATGCACCATTTCTGATGGGCAGAGGAGGCCAATTGCCTGTGTAAGTAATCTAATCTGAGCGAGACAGCTATGTAATCATATGCGCGAATGCTCGTGGTTACTGGGCTATTGGAACATGATGCATCCAGTCCAGATGTGAGGTGATGCTGTGATCCTTAGCTCAGAGTTGTAAACTAGTGGCCAAAAAAGAAATCCATGTGTGCAGATTGCAAGACACATTCATGAACAAAATTGATTGAAAACTTGCAAGGTGGGAGTTGCCGCAAGATGCCTCTCGGCACTGGTAACTCTCAACTCCCAGTTCATTTCGCGTTTACGTCGGATGTTCACTGATGGATGCTGCTTGCTTACAAGCAAAGGCAGGCAAACAGGTCTTGAAAAAAAAGGGCAGGCAAACAGAGACCTGAGTAATAGCAAGAATGTGACTGACTGCAACTCATCAGAAGATGCAAGCAAAACTGCCCATTTCTCTGTGCCCTTGAATGCCAAATACTGAAGAAAATTACTGCATCCAAGCCAGCAAAGAGTTCATCATCAGCAGCTGAAAGCAGGAAGCAAAAGCCGTTCTTTGATTAAAACTTCCAAATATTAGGCCGATCATTTTCAGAAGAGGACTAATCCCTTCCCTCTCTATCATACACCAACATAATTAAGGCTTCATGCAGCAAAGAGCAGAGCCAGTACTTAGCCGGCATCATCAAATGGGTACCAAAAATAGTTCCAGAAAATAAAAAAACAAAAATAAAAGAAACAGGGAGCAGATTATCTAGCGGGTGAGTTGGCACCCAGATTTGATCTGTGATCTCTCCTCCATCTCCCCCTTCATATGGCCCCTTGTTATTCTCACCTTTCACTTGTTCTTCTTTCTCCCTTCTCTGATGGGAGGGTTTCCTGGGCATTCACTCACTTGTGCTCAAGCATCATGTTGTTCTCAGGGGCCAGCCCAACACAGGCCCTCAGGATGTTCTCCAGCATGGCCCTCTGCTTGGCCAGTGCATTCACCACTGGTGTGCCTGGGGGAACCTGTCCCAGCAACCAAGCTTGTCATAAGTTCAAGAATCATTTTTCAAATTGCATTGCAACAAAAAATCAAATAGATGAATGACTGCATTTACCAGAGGGGCCTTGCTGAGGTAGCTCAAGATTGTGGCCACCGGATGGAAGGAATGGAACTTGTCCTGCACAAGGAGCAAATCGTCAGGCAGTGTACAAACGGTGTTGCCGCATCAGAGATCAGGGATAAGATTATCGGCCGAAATGCACACAAATAGATTTGATGATTTCGGTCCCCCGATAGGATTCCAAATCGGCTCGAAAATATTTTGTTTTGATGAGTTTTTTAAAATTATGAAGGAAATTTGGTTTAAATTCCTTTAAAAAGATCGGGCGGGGGGTTTTCTTCTTCTTTTTTTTTCCGCATTTCGGCAAATCTCGGCGAATTTTAAAATTTTGATTTGAAAATGTAAATCCGCCCCCTCCCTGTCAGAGATGGCATCAACCTGGCCTTCAGCTTTGAGCTGGATCCTGGTGCTGAGCTCGGCGAGGAGCACGAGGTCGAGGATGATGGGCGCGGCGAGGAGCGAATCCTCGCAGGTGTTGTGCATCACGATGGTGTTCCTGCCACCCATGAAGATCTCCGAGGTGTACTCGTCCATGGCCCTCTTGCTGTCCCCGACGTACGGCACGTACTGCGACGGCAACGAGAAGGATCGATCAGCCATGAGCCAGTTGCTACGATCGACCAGACCTTCAAGACCGACAACTCCGAGGAACCTTGATGACGATGACGTGGTCGGGGTGCTCCCCGGGGTCGAAGAGGATGGCGTTGCTGGAGACCATGTCGTCCACCACGCCGCTCTTGGAGATCTCCTTGGACCGGAACGTCTGCGGCGCCGACAGGTTCATCCCGTCGTTGTTGCCCAGGTGGTTGTAGCTCACGATCGAGGTCGGCTGCAAGCGACGACGACGCAGATCAAAGCTTCTCATCATCGATCTGCGTCATGAAATCATGAACGATTCGACGACCATCACCAAGCTGCTGGTACCTTACCTTGATCCCGGCGCCGACAAGGAAGTCGACCAGGACGGACTTCATCTTGGTCTGCCCGCTCTTGAAGTCGTCGCCGCCGATCACCGAGTTCTTCTCGACGGCGAGCTCGATCAGGCCTGCGCATGAACGGATGAGCGACGGTGAGCATGCATGGGACAAGAAACGGAGGACGGCGCCGTTCGTTCGATCGCCAAGAACCCACCGGGGACGAAGGTGTTCTGGGGGCTCCCGTTGATGAACGGGACGCCCTCCGTGACGCAGGCAATGGCGTAGAGCGTCGACGGCGAGATCTCCGCCGCGTTCTTGTCCAGGGAGGCCATGAGGTTGTCCATGGTGTCGTTGAGCCCGACGACGATGTCGCTGTACCTCTCGGTGTTCGCCGTCCACAGCACCACCACCTTGTCCACCTTGTTCTTTTCCTTGAACTCCCTGTTTCGTTAACCACATGGACCTTCAGTTTTCTTTTTGTCATCGTTAAATCACTGTAAATGATAGTACCGACTCAAACATTGCTCATGACAAACCCAAAAAGAACCCCTAATTGAATTAATGATTTTTTTTAAACCAAGGCATTAGTGGATTTGTTCTTTCAGTTATTTATCTTCATGCTTTATGCTAGCATGGATGCAGGACTAAAAAAGGAAAAAAAAAGTGAAAATTTTATCGGATATGAGCGAAAATCGACTGTTACTAGATTGTTCGGACAATTATGAATCAAAATTTGAATTTGCAAATCTATGTCATTCAAATTGTTGAAATTTCTGTGAAACAAATTTGGGTCTACCTTCAATATTTCAACCACAATTTATTTAAATTTAAATGCACCATTTTTTTTGTCCGATGTGTCTTTTTTATAAACTTCATCGATTATACTAAAAATCAGCGATAATTGGCGAAATTTTTTCCATGGGTATACATGTTTGAATCTAGAGTTTTTTTACCGTCCTTGGACAGGTACCACCAGGTACTAGCTATCAAGAGGTACTAATCATATCCAACCGTTAATCTGATAACGGCAAGATCGGTATTTTTACTTGGCAAACCACGACAGCCGTGTAGGCTAACGGCCGGTGCACGTGTCATAGGAAGGAGGCGGCGTCGTGGGTGGGATGAATAGGTGGTACTAAGAGGTGCCACTTTTTTCCGGTCATTGGATCCACTTTGATGAACGGACCTGATTCATGATTACTTCAAGGTAGCAAGGATGGTAAAGAGGCTCTTGTATGAATGTGTATACCTCATGTCCTTAATGATCTGGTCCACCTGCTCTTTCTTGGTGCCTTTGATAACATTGTTAGCGCGAGAGCCCTGGTTTGCGGCGATGAAGTCTGGGTTGTAGATGCCAGGGAGGGGCACCATGGACTCCATGTGGCTCCTGAGCTGCCTCTGTAGGTCAATGTCCAGCACCTTGGCCCTGCCCATGGCGTCGGCCAGGTTCATGCTGCTGATGTCCCATCCACCAAACACAATATTGTTTGGGTTCACCTGCAGAGGATTATTTTGAAATTAAGCAAGATCCATGGTTAGCAGCGATTTTTCTTTTGTTGCCGACTATCTCTTATAATCGATCCTACCACCCACCCCTCGAAAATCAAACCGGTTTTGATATTTATTGTTTGAATGAATTTTATCCGGTTGTCCAAAAAAAAGGCTGTAAATACTGATAAACCTTTTTACCAATCATCGCCGGTAATTTTTAGCTCGATTTTCTTTTTGAAATCGTCGCCTAATTATGGTCGGTAAAATCCGATTATCGTCCTTATCCAACCTATCGGTGACCCTTACGAAATCCTTGATGGACAAAAACATCATGATATAGGAATTGTGAAATTTTCAGAAAATGAAGATTCCAGTTTTTTTTTTTTTGCGTGCATGCATGTATTTTAGAATTGGTGGAGGAAGAGAACCATGGGCACAAGGCTCTTGAAAGGCGCGTAGATCTCCTCCCCTTTGTAGCTCCCGACTCTGATGGTGGAAGCCTGCGTCAGGGAGCCGAAATAGTTGGCCTTGTGACCCTTCTCCTTGGTGGCCCATGAGATGCCCCTGAGAAGAAAAAATAAGAGTTCACCAAGAACACAGCAATGCAGCAAAAGCACCAGAAGCAAAATCAAACTAATGCTTTACACATTGGAGAATTAATTTGGCAATTGATTAATCTGGCTTAATTGCTGCATCTCATGGATTGAATAGCTAGAATAGATGTGAGTTTGGTGAGTGATATTGCATAATCGATGTGGAATTGAGCTGAGCAAATTAAGGTAGCTTGCTTACTCTCTGTTGGCTATGACCCCAGCTGTGAGCGTGCTGCCGTTGTTGCCGCCCCATCCGACAAGCATCACCCTGCATGCATCCAACATTAAGACATCAAAAAATGACGCAATTAAATATTTACTAAACAAGAAACTAATCAACAAATCCTCTCCCTCTCTAAAAAGGAGGAACAAGAACAATCAATCAGTGGCATTTCTCCATCTTGCTTACTAAACAAGAAACTAACCAAGAATCCTCTCTCTCTCTGTCCTCTCTTGAAAGGTAAAACAGGAACAATGAATTAATCAGTGGCATTTCTCCATCTTGAAGAATGGAAAAATAGGAGAAACCAAACCAAGAACATATAGAATATCGATTTGTAGTCTTGCTGATCTATGCCACTGAAATTAAGAGCGTTGCTGCATTGCATCGAGATCGCGCGACGTGCAATGCATGAAGGCAGGCAGGTTGGGTACCCGAGCTTGGGGACGTTGGTGCTGGTCTTGAAGTTGTAGGTGACGGACTTGGGGCGCACCACCCAGCCGCCGCCGCTGTTCCCCTTCCCCTCCGGTGCCGGCGCCACCAGCTCCGTCGTGTCGTACCGGTACTCCGACTCGATCTCGCCGGCGCCGTACCGCACCCGCGGGCTCTCCACCGTGAAGCCCTCCACGAACATCTTCGATCGATCTAGCTAGCTGCTCGGCCGGCCGGTCGTGACGATGGATGGCTGAGGCGGGCCAGTCGCGCGGGGAGGGAGAGCTTATATAGCGGCGCGGGCGACGTCCGCGACCATTGGCGAGAGCGGGGGAGGCGCCACGTGTTCTCTCTTCCCGCTGCGTTCGTTTCCATTCTTCACGCGGCCATCAGTTCATCATGCTGCTCTTTTTCTTTTTTATTTTTTGAGAAGAATCATGCTGTTCTTAATTAATACTAGCATTATGCATGTACCTACAAATGTACTGTAGTACGGACTGTACTGGTTTTAATGTCTAATTTTTGCGTGCAAACCCGTCTGGCCTGTTTGCAAGCTTCAAACTAGCTTAATTATGCATCCAAATATCCATAAAGCCTACCAAAACATCCCAATTACCCAAGTATGAAAACAAAAACTTAAGCAGAATCACCATCAAAAGCCAAGCCATGTGGAGAGATGTTTTCTTGAATTATTAAAAAGGGGTATATGAATCGATCTACTCCTCCCCCCGACAAAATGCACTAAAAAAAGCAGGATCATAAAATTGAATCGGCCCTTAAAACAGCTAGTAAGTGGTGTAACGATTTTCGAGATAAACCAAGATTTCTCGAACAGGTAACTGTTTATCGATTTTTGCTCTATTGAATTTTCAGTTAACTTTCTAATCCCTGCTCGGAAGAAAGGGTGCTGTCATCCCTAGAGCGGGGCTCAAACTGTGGTGATGTCAAATAGTGTAGGGCTAATCCAGCGGTCTTGTCTTGCATATAAGGGTATAAATATTTTAGTTATTCGAATTTAAAATTTCATTTATAGCTAAAGTTAAAAGGCAACTTAAAAAAAAAGTTAAGCAAGATACTAAACAACTTCTAAAAAGGCTACAGTCAATAATTACAGCTGTTTTTCAGACAGCATGCCAACAAAGAGCGGCTTATTAGGAAATTTTAAGCCTTCAAATAGGGCCTACGGTACGTGATGTTTCTACAATCTTTCTTGGATTCTCCGCAAGTGGCAAATCTTAACTTTTTTGTTGGCTGCAATATTGATGTATTTCTTTATTATCGGTTTTATCAAATGTTAGCGACAGATAAATTATTACACTACTACAAAAGAGCTAATCTTTACCGGTTCTAAACTATCGTCAGTTCTGGGTTGGAATTGGCACGAATGTATTTTAAAATATTTTTTAATACTAGCCTAGCTAGCACACCACATCGGTGCACTAGCTAGGCTAGCTACAAGCCAGAGCTACTACCTAGCTATCCTATCTACATCCACTCGTAGTCGTCATACTCTGCCTCGTTGCCATCGTCGGAGGAGTAGCTGGGATCGGAGAAGGCGATCCGCAAGACTGTCTGGGAGGGTCGGAGGAGGTGTCCCCGTCATTGGAGCCTCGCATCCATTCACCCGCTCCTTCGACGATGACTCCTCCACCCTCGACATGGCGGCGGGCTCCTCATCCTCGTGATCATCCTCCTTCTCCTCCGGCTCGTCGAAGGTAGGCTCCTCGCCGCCACGGATGACAGGGCAACACATCGAAGCATTCGAGGATAGAGATGGCGATGGGCCCACTGGCATCGCCGTTTGGCTGCCAACTCCTCCTCGCCATTTGACTCCTTCTCGTCGGCTGGCTCAAGAAACGGGTGTGGAGACGGTAGCAGCAAATCAGGTAGAGATTGTATGGGCGCGAGACACAGTGGCCATGGAGACCATGCGGAGGCTGGCGCCAATGAGGCGGGTGGAGACTACAGGGTAGCGAGAGAGCGCCTATGGAATCGAAGAGGAAGTTGGAGAGACAGGGATCGAGAGGAAAAGTTGGAAGATTTGCAAAGGGGATTTGAGCTTGGTCGAACGAATAGATATAGATTGTGTACGAGAAAAAGTTTTCCCGCCAAACACCTCGAGAGATGAAACATTGTATGTGCCGGTTCTAATTACAGAATGACGTGGTCCTTCAGTGGACACGAGACAAAAGCTTTATATGTGCTGGTGCTAATTACCAACTGACAAAGATGTATATGCCAGTTGGTAATTAAAGCCAGCACATAAGTTGTATATCTGTGTCGTTTGGTAATTGGCATTAGCACATATAAGCTTTCATTGCGTGTCAGCTAAAGAATAGATACTAATAACCTTATCTGTGATGGTTCTAACTGAACCAGCATAGATATATAAATATAACCTGTTTTGGTATAGTGTTATAAGCTACCACCTAAACCCTAGAGCTGCCACCCCTCGGTCCTTTAACTCTCCCACTGCGGCAGCCTCGGTGATGTTGAGAGGGAGAGGTCCCACGCTCCTCTTCCTTTCCCTCTCATTCTCCCTCCTTTTCCCCTCCCCCTCCCCATTCCTTCCCCTCAGTTGAGCAGGTGGTGGTGGCACCCGTGGCGGCTTGGCGGAGTTTAGGGCAATGGGCACCAAGCAAAGCTCGTGGTGGCCTCTTGGGCCACTAGTGACATGGCTTGGTGCCCGGAGCTCAGAGACGAAATGGTTGGATCCGGCATTGAGGCTGCTCATGGCAGCGAGATACACTCATCCATCTAATCGTCAGTCTTCAATCCTATCACAAGCGGTCGTTCAGATGGTTGCGATGGGCATCTCATCGAGGAGTAGTGAGAAGGCAACGTTGGTGGGTCCGGCCGCCAATCATGCGGACGGGCCATTTGTGTTGTTGTTGGTCACTAGCTCTGCGAAACTGATCAGCGACAGCGTGTGGTTGATCGGTCGGATGGTGAACTATGGTGTCAAGCTCAGCAACGACGGCGAGTGACGATTTGGGCATTGAAGTACCAATCCCAAGAGAAATCTCTTTTTCTAGCTATTTTAGTTGAATCCGACGATGGCAACGCCCAAGGGTGTTTTTATCTTGCTATAGGTGTCGTTGAGGAGCATTGCCCCTCCCTCACATTCAGGTTGTCTCTTTGTTCGTTGATTTGATAGGTGGCATAGCGGTGATTTTTGAGATATCATACTTGGTTTTGACCGGTCAACATTAGATTCTTCTCGGGGCTTGTTGATTTGACTGTTCGCCCTCTTTCTCTCTTTATCTTTTTGGGTAATGTGAGAGGCTTTAGAAATTGGGGCTATTGAAATGTTCTTATGAAACCGTAGAGAAATATCATAAAGGTTAGAGGTCATCTTCTATTTGAGGATGTGCAAAATTACATCTGACAGGATGTTAGGATGGTTTGGTTACTCTGAAATGGAAGACTACTACTTTTTTTTTTTCATTTTTTGCTTACCTTAGAGTGACAATTGATTTTCATTTTATTTTAGTTTTGACCTTTTCTCTATATATAATAAACGTTTAGCTTTTGATTGTCTAATAGTCGTATGCATCATTGTTTGATGCAGGGGCCGGAATCTAGAAAAGATAAACTATTACTATTCAATTAATTGGATGCTGTATATATTTAGATGTGAAAATAACTTAATGGCTACACGCAGAAGCGATATACCCGCGGGCATTTAGCCCGAGAGCCAGTTTTAGAAACTGCGCAAAATAATATAGGCGATAAACAGCCAGCACGGACACGGGCGCCTTGGAAAAAATCGTTGCTGATGGGTTTTTTTTTCCTACGATTCCGTGTGCTACTTTCCGGAGGGAACTGCATATATACTGAGCATTATCTTAGATAATAATCTCGCAAGTTGCAGCTCCTTGAGATGCTTTCGTCTGTCTCTTGTTAAAAAAAGAATGGACGGTCGACATCTGTCCCACCAACCAAAGAGTGAGACCGACCATTAGGCAGTAATGCGCCTTGAACGGCGAGCGGGTCCCATCATTGAAAATCTATCTGATGAGAGCACGGGATTTGAAAAAAATCCACCCGATGGTATGGTGAGATTCGAGAGGCAGGGCGTCCGTTGGAAGGGCAGAATTTGGCCTAATACAAAGGCAGTCACGCTGCCTTCCTCTCGCGCAGAAGACATGAGAGCAGAAAAGAGACAGAGAGGAGAGGAGAGGAGAGGACAAAAGAAGAGAAAGGAGAAGAGGAGAGAGGAAGAAAGAGGAGAGGAGGTGGCCGGTGGCCTACTTGGAAGGTAAATTTTTTTTTCATTTTGTAATTAAGAGTTAGTGAAAACAAGGTAGGTTAGCCATATGATATTACTATAGTTAATGTGATGCAATATAATTTAAGAGGCAGTGCGTACAATTAGCATGTATTGAACATGATATGTTACGTGGTTGTTGACACCTGATTTTGAAAATGGGACAATTATCTAGAGGGGTCTCGAAATCGGCTTGGGCCTGGTGAAATACGGGCTAGAATGGGAGTGAAAAGGAGTCTGAATCAACTTGGACAAAAATGGAAGGATAGACTAAATCGGAAAAAGAGAAGACTCCAGATCGGCTTGGTATGAGTATATTAGGAAGAGTTAGATGTGGATAGAAGAATAAGAGTCAAGTTTGTATTGGATACGGAATAAGGGTCTTAGTCAGTTGAGTCCAAAGGTTCTATATAACTACTTAGTCCGAGGGGCATGTAAGAAATAATCAATACATCAATCAACATATTGAAGGGAACGCAGGTAATTGGTACGATAGCATGAATCAAGATCTACCGCAAAAACCCAAGAAATCCTGTAAATAGATAATCATATATGTTACCGATTGACATGCAGTGTAGCGGAAGAAAAGTCGATGAAGCCGGTTCAATCGATCTACTCGTAGTCGTACGGAATTAGTCGATCATGTCTCCTCCTCGCGATCGTCCTAATCAGCATCACAAACGCACCGCCTCTACGTAGTCCACACGTATAGGGAAAGGAATACGTCCGCACGCAGCATGCTAGCACGGCGTGCACGAACTAGGAGATGACAGCTAGAGTTCAATAGAGGAGAAAAACCTAATGCTGCTCTATCTCTCTAACCTCCACTGTCTCCCTTTATATAGCCCCATAGTAGCCTAAAAAAGGTCCATTAGAACTCTAATCCTACATGGATCAATATCCGTGAATCCAACGTCATACGTGGCCCATTACTAGTGAACCCACATTTCATGTGGCCCATAATTGTATTAGGCATAAAACCCAACAATCTCTCATGTGCACAATAGACAATTATGTAAAGATTAATTTGAATCCCCTTAAGTGTGCGACCTTGTAGATTCGTATATACTCAGCTATGACCCAGAAACTCTTTTTTGACCATAAGTCAGTAGCAGTCCCTAGCAAAACGTACTGATCCATAAGTACACATAAAGATCCAATCTTACGAACCAATAGTGTTAAATTACCGATCCCTTTGCCACACGATACCAGTTAAGGTCAAGGCCAGAAACGTGTCATCCCTGTGATAGCTCGATCGTTCAATCGATCTTGTAGTGGATTTCAATCCATGATTAAACATTAATCATAGTGATTAACTCTTTAATTACATTGGTATGGCCATGAACCTTTCCAAATCCAACCACATCGAGGGGCCCAAAGATATCTCTCTCATTATAAAGGAGGAGAAAATTACACCTTAATCGCTCACACCCCCACGATATGTTTTATGGCATACCCAAAAACTGGCTTTATAACTATTCAGTTACGATATAGCGTTTTGCAGTACCAAATTAAACCACTAAGCATTTTTTGAATCAATGACGATCTTAGCTCTAAGGATCTCACAGTCACTATATGAGACTAACTTATGACACTTAAGAATATAATTGTTGACGATTGGGAACCGGATTCCTCGTCAAGCTTATTTCTCGATTAAGGGATTAGAAAGCCCCTTTCTGCCAAAGTGTGGCGTTCTGAAATGTCGAAACTTCTTAGTGAGAGCAAGCTAGAAATGGAGAAGACACGGGATTTATCCTAGTTCAGGCCTCCTAGGAAGGATAATAACCCTACTCTAGTGTGCGTGTATTGCGAAATGTGAGGTTACAATGAGCTCGAGAGCTAGCTCGATGTGTGTAAAATGGTCAAGAACGTGTTTCAAATGATCAAAAAAAAGATATTTATAGGGCCTATCCCAATCGTCGGCTTCAAATCCCTAGGGACGGTTGCACGCACCGTGGCCGAGGCAACCGACGACGCATCGCACACGCGGCTGCCCCACAAACCTCACGGATCATGGGTAACAACTCCCGCATCATGGAAAACGTGGCCATGTGGCACGCAGTAGCAGGCCATTCGGTTACGTCAATGCCCGGGAAAGCAGGACTACTCTAGGCACTAGGACGTTGCCCGGCTCGAGCCAAAGCATGACGCTGATGTCATGGCGGGCTAGACAACCCTATCCAGACAGCATCCAGTCTATCTCAGGCAAAGAGCGCTCCGGGCAAAGACTTTACCTAGACTAGGCTGTCTTAGGAAACGTGTACAAGGCATTCGATGATTTACGGAGCTGCTGAGGTTAGTCTCAGCCCATGGGCCATTAAACAATCTCCGACAGCTAGCCCCTGAGCCTCAAGTGGAAAATTACTTGGCAGGGCCTTCCTCTTGAGGCTTTTAAAACACAAAGAAGAGAATTGGTTCTGGCAGCATAGTTCTGTGGCCGTATCCGACACCTCGCAAGCGAGAGCCGGGCTAAATTCGCATCACCAGACACGTCACAGCCGGACCGGGCAAAGATCATCTCTGGACCTGGCAATAATCTGGCCAGGCAAGACCTCGCCGTGAACCGGGCAACGAATGCCAACAACGGTTTTCACAACGGTCATAAATCAAACTTTGTTAGCCATTGGACACGGAGCTGGAGGAGTTGTGCGCCTGGCTAGCCGGCGCTGAGGCTACCCAAGACATACTCCATGACCGGCTCAAGGTGGCCATGGAGTCCGTGGAAGAGAGGGCGCTCGCGTTGGACAAAGTGCGCAAGGAGGTGGAGTCCGGAAAGGCCAAGGTCGCCGAGATGGAGGCTATGGTCGCCGGGATGGAGGCCACAAGCCCTCGAGGCGAAGGTCGTATCACTGACTGAGCGCCAGAAGGAGCGGCATGAGGAGATAAGGCACCTGCTCGAAGACGCCGCGAAGGGTTGGGCCATGCAAAGGAAGGTCCTGGAGCTCAAGGATGAACTCGATAGGCTGAGGAAGAAACTCTCAACCTTCGAGGACCAATAGAGTAGAACCGCATATACACCCCCTACTTTGTACATTCCTTAAATATTTAAAAGTTGCATTCCTTTCTATACCTTGTGCGAATTCCTACAAAGACAAAGAACTAGAACACTAGACAAACAAAGATATACAAACAAATAATGAAAAACTCACGTTTTAGAAAACCAGCTAGAATGGTAGAACACTCCCTATCCCAGCCCCTGCTATGTTCGTGCCCGGGCACCTAAGTTGCGAGCCCGGGTATGGACACAGAGGAGTAAACACATGATAAGAACAATGCGCGCTGCCTGTACTGTGTTGCAGATGTCGCATAGACCAGACCCTTGAACCGACCAAGAGAGATGCCCGTGCGATGAAGATTGGCTTAAAGGTGCGAAGTGCTCCAGGGGCGGGTGTCATAGCTACATGGCGCAAGCGTTATGCATGCAAAGGTTATTACGTGCTGGGCAAGTGCTAACAAGAGAGCGAATACCCGGACAACAAGAAGCATAACCAAATGCAAAGGTCTTGTGAGAAACGGGCGTGGGAGGCCCAGATGACATTCACTGGCCGTGGTTGTACTTACAATATAGCCCGAGTCGTCATTTTAGAAAATAGAGACGCAAAAGAAAAAATAGAGGAGAAACTATATGTAGAACTTGCGAAGTTGGTCAATGTTCCACGTGCTAGTGAGAACTCGCACGTCCTTCATAGCAAGACGAACAACCACCAGGTGTGACGTCGAAACGACCACGTATGGACCCTCCCAACGGGAGGGTAAGCTTGTTGGCCTTCGAAAAGTCCTGAACGCGACGTAGGACAAGATCGCCAATTTGCAAGGTCCAGGGTCGTGTCGATCCAGCCGCATGCTTGCACAGAGCTTGCAGGTAGGATGTCGAGCGAATTTGGGCCTGCTCGCGACAGCCTTCTAGGAGGTTGAGGTCGAGAAGCCGCTCTCGCTCTTAGTTGATTTGACCGACCAAATTGACTCATGGGGAGCCCAGCCTTATTTTAGCGGGCAAAATGGCCTCTATACCGGACACGAGCTGAAAAGGGGTTTCCACTTGTGGCTTGGCTAGACATGGTGCGAACTGACCAAAGAACGGAATGGAGCTCATCCACCCAATCACGGCCTAGATTGTTTAGCTGCGCGAACACTATCTTCTTAATGCCTTGGATAATTTGCCCGTTAGCACGCTCGACAGCCCTATTGCTCTGCTAGTGGGCCACATAATTGAAGCAAACCTTGGTGCTAACGTTCTCGCAATATTCTTGGAGCAATTCACTAGTGAAGTGAGTTCTGTTGTCCGTGATCAGTTGGTGAGGGATTCCAAACCTCGTGACCACGTTATTGCGGAAAAAACGCCTGGCCGCTTGTGCCGTAATGGCTGGCACTAGCTCGGCCTCGATCCATTTGGTGAATGAGTCGAGAACGACCAAGAGAGAGGAATCGTTTGTAGCGCTTGGGCAGGCTGGTGCACCTTCTGGGTGTGAAATTGGCACGCTTTGCATGTTACCACTATGTCCCAGGCATCACTCATCGTTGTAGGCCAATAATAGCCCATACGGAAAGCTTTGCCAACCAACGTCCTAAAATACGCATATGCACCGCACAAAACTTCGTGTACGTGCTTGAGGAGGTAGATCCTTTCCTCTTGGGAGATGCACTTGGAAAGAATTCCAGGCGCGCCTTTGCGATAAAGGAGCCCATCCACCAGCCTGTATAGGGAGGCTCACGTTATAAGCAGGGAACGCTCAGCTTTGTCATCAGGTAGTGTCCCATGTGCTAGTTTCTAGACAAATGGCATTGTCCTGTCCGCACCCTGCTCGAGGAGTGAGACGTCGCTGCTCGTCTCAGTTGCCTCGTCCGGAGACGTAATAGAGGGCTTATGGAAGTGCTCGAGGAGCACTCCTACCGGAGCGGATTCTTGTGAGGACCTGTACTTGGATAATTGGTCGATTAGGGAATTTAAGTACTTCGAAGTTTTGAAGTACTTCTCCAACTTCCTCACCTCAACCAAGTACTGCGCCATTGAGTCATCAGAATCCCCTTTCACCGTTAGTTGTTGGACCCCGAGCGATTTGCATGTTCGGAGCCCAGCCAAGAGGCCTTCATATGTTGAGGCGTTGTTGGTCACCAGGAAGTGTAATTGTACGATGTACTGGAGTTGATCTCCCTTGGGGGAAATGAGAACAACCCCAGCCTCTGAGCGTTCAAAAGAGCGCGACCGTCGAAGTACATGGTCCAATATTTGCCCTCAGGTTGCCCGGGGCTTGCCACAGGCGTCTCCGGGCAAGTCCATTCGGCTAAGAAATTGGCCAGGACCTGGGACTTGACCGCCGTGTGAGCAGGGAACTGGATATCGAACACAGCCAGCTCCATCACCTACTTAGCGATTCGACCACTAGCGTCAGGGTTTTTGAGGATCTCCCCTAGCGGGATGCTAGTAGGGACCAAGACTTGGTGCACTTGAAAATAATATCTTAGCTTCCTGGAGGACATGAGCAAGGCGTAGAGGAGCTTCTGGACTTTCGGGTAGCACTCCTTCGGTTCGTGAAGCATCTTGCTCACGTAGTAGATTGGTCGCTGGACGCCATCCTTCTCCACGGTGAAGATAGCACTCACGGCTTGGGGTTGGCCGCTAAGTAGAGCAACAAGGCTTCCCTGGGCCGTGGTATGGTCAAAACCGGTGGACTAGATAGGTATTTTTTGAACTCCTCGAAGGACTTGTTGCCTTCTTCTGTCCATTCAAACCCATCATGTTTGCAGAGAGACTTGAAGAAAGGTAATCCGCGCTCCTCGAACCAAGAAATGAAGCGGCTAAGGGCCGCCATACATCCGGTCAGGGCCTGGACCTCCCTAACATTAGAAGGGGGCTTCATGTTTTCGATGGCCTCAATTTTTCTAGGTTGGATCCTATCTCAAGTGGTCCGATGGTATAACCAAGCAGCTTGCCGGAACGAACACTGAACGTGCATTTATCCTTGTTCAATTTCATTCGATGTTTTCTGAGGTTACAGAATGTTTCCTCGTGATCCCTTACATGATCTGACTCAGACTTGCTTTTGACCACTATATCATCTACGTACACCTCCAGATTGCGACCGATCTGGTCGGGGAACATCATCTACATAAGGCATTGGAATATGGCCCCAGCATTCCTAAGACCAAAAGACATGGTCGTATAGCAAAAGGTACCAAATAGGGTGATGAAGACAGTTTTCACTTCATCCTTGGGGGAGATGCTTATTTGGTGATAACCGGAGTAAGCATCCAAAAAACTAATTAGAGATGACTTCGCCATCGGGTCAACTAGTTGATCTATTCGAGGTAGCGGGAAATTGTCCTTGGGACAAGCAGCATTCAGTCCGGTGTGGTGACACACATGCGCCACTTGCCACCCTTCTTCTTGACAATAACCGGGTTGGCTAGCCACTCAGTGTGGTTGACCTCACGGATGAAGCCGACCTTGAATAGCTTGTTGAGTTGGTCCCGGATTTTGCTTTGCTTGAATTCAGAGAAGCAGCGAAGCTTTTGTCGGACTGGCTTCTTGTCAGGACGAACCACTAGCTTGTGCTTAATAACCTCCCTTGGGACCCTGGGCATGTCGGACGATTCCCAAGCGAATGAGCTCGAGTGACTATTTGGGGTCTAGGGAAGCCCCCAAATGAACGAGCTTGCAAGGTTCCTCTATGGATAGAGGCACTTCCTTGGTCACTCCTTCCGGCTAGAGGGCAACTTTGAGTCCGGCAGACTTCTTCAACTCTTGATTCGGGATGCGCTGAGGGAGCTGCCCCACGATGGCCAGGGCCTGCTCGTCACAGTCCAAGGCAGCCTTGTGGCTACCCCTCATCGTGAATACCCCCTTTCCTAGGATCTTTAGGCATTGGTAGGCATAGTGTGTGGCCGTCATGAACTTGACCAATGCCGGGCGGCCAAGGATGGCGCTGTATGCAGAAGTGAAGTTAACCACCTCGAACGTGATCAACTCCGTCCTGAAGTTGGTCGGCTCTCCGAACGTCGTAGGGAGCACTATCTGGCCAAGGGGCCTCATCGACTTGCCCGGGATGATCCCGTAGAAGGGCATAGTGACGTCCTTGATCTTTGAGCAAGGAATCTGCATCTTGTCCAAAATTGAAACCGAAATCAAGTCCAGCACACTCTCGCCGTGACAAGGACGTGGCTCACCTTCGTGTTACCGATGGTCGGGGCCACGACATGTGGAAGCCTCTAGGGTTTGACCATTCCAAGGGACAGTCATCCTTGGGAAACGTGATGGGAAGCTCGTCCACTTGAGTTGCCTAGGTGTCCGTGGAGGGGTCCGTGGCCGGTCCTAGGCAGAAGCTCTTGCCCAGTCCCGCATCTCGACCAACATCTGGCCTAGTGAATCGTCTTGGCAACGCCGAGCAGCTGACTCCCAACTCAGCCAATCGTCCGCCTCCACATCAGGGGACGCCTTTCTCTCTTTGCTCACCATGTAACTTGGCAAGCGGGAATTGGGTCAGAGGGCGTCATCACTGTGTCGCCACAGGAAGCGCTCTCGCCCAGCGAAAACAAATCGCAGTCCGGGATGTCAATTTCGCGATACAGCTCATCAACCTCGTCGTCCGCATCCAGCATGGGGGTATCCCGGATAGGGACGTCCCGGAACTGATCCAGGAGTGGCTCGGGAACGTACTTTGAGTCCAGACCTCAGCGGCCGCGGGGTGGGGAGCGTGAGCGCTCACTACGTGTGGGGAAATCATCCTATCGTTTAGTGTGTCCATCAGGGTCGGTGATCCGAGCCACCTCCCCGTCAGTGTAATACCTGCCATGGTCATCCATGTCATCGAAGATGCAGAGGACGAGGGTATCACCGGATTTCGACATCCCAGAAGAATTCTTCAATAGAGAAGACTTACGATCCCCACGGACGACGCTAGATGTGGACAATTGGGAATCGGATTCCCCATCGAGCTTATTTCTCTATTGAGAGATTAGAAAGCTTCTTTCTGCCGAAGTGTGGCGTTCTGAGATGTCGAAGACTTCTTAGTGTGAGCAAGCTAGAAATGGACAAGACACATGATTTATCCTGGTTCGGGCCTCTTGGGAAGGATAATAACCCTACTCTAGCGTAGGCGTATTGCGAAATGGGAGGTTACAATGAACTCGAGAGCTAGCTCGATGTGTGTGAAAAGGTCAAGAACATGTTTGAAATGATTGAAAAAACATTTATAGAGCCTATCCCCAACCGTTGGTGTCGAATCCCTAGGGACGGATGCGCGCACCGTGGGCGAGGCAACCGACGGCGCATCGCAAGCACGGTCGCCCCACGAACACCATAGATCATGGGTAATAGCTCCCGCATCGTGGAAAATGTGGCCATGTGGCACGCAATAGCAGGCAATTCAGTTACGTCCGTGCCCGGGCAAGCAGGACCGCTCTGGGCACGGACCGCTCTGGGCACTGGGACGTTGCCCGGCTCGAGCCAAAGCACGACGCTGATGTCATGCTGGGCCGAACAACTCTATCCGGCCAGCATCCAGTCCATCTCAGGCAAAGGGCGCTCCGGGCAAAGACTTTACCCGGACTAGGCCGTCTAAGAAAATGCATCCAAGGGATTCGACTATTTACGGAGCTGCTAAGGTTACTCTTGTCCCATGGGCCAATAACCAATCCCCGACAGCTAGCCCCCGAGGTTCAAGTGGAAAACTACTTGGCAGGGCCTTCGTTTTGAGGCTTTAAAACTACAAAAAGGGGAATTGGTTCCGGCAGCGTCATTCTGTGGCCGCATCCAACACCTCGCAAGCGAGAGCTAAGCTAATGTCGCATCACTGGACACGTCACAGCCGGACCAGGCAAAGATCATCTCCGAACCTGGCAACAATCTGGTCGAGCAAGATCCTCGCCGCGGACCGAGCAACGAACGCCGGCGACAGTTTCCACAATGGTCATAAATTGAACTTTATTAGCCGTTGGTCATGGAACTGGAAGAGCTGTGCGCCTGGCTAGCCAGCGCCGAGGCTGCCCAAGACATACTCCATGACCTGCTCAAGGTGGCGATCCGTGGAAGAGAGGGCGCTCGTGCTGGACAAATGCACAAGGAGGTGAAGTCCGGAAAGGCCAAGGTTGCCGAGATGGAGGCTAAGGTCACCGGGATGGAGGCCAAGGTGGCCAGGGTCGAAGCCCTCGAGGCGAAGGTCGTATCACTGACCGGGCGCTAGAAGGAGCGGCATGAGGAGATAAGGCACCTGCTCGAAGACGTCGCGAAGGGTTGGGCCATGCAAAGGAAGGTCCTGGAGCTCAAGGATGAACTCGGTAGGCTAAGGAAGAAACTCTCAACCTTCGAGGACTAATAGAGTAGAACCGCATGTACTCCCCCTGCTTTGTACATTCCTTAAATACTTAAAAGGTGCATTCCTTTCTATACCCTGTGCGAATTCCTGCAAAGACAAAGAACTAGAACACTAGACAATCAAAGATATACAAACTAATAATGAAAAACTCACAGTTTAGAAAACAAGGTAGAACGGCAGAATGCTCTCTATCCCAGCCCCCGCTGTCTTCGTGCCCGGGCACCTAAGTTGCGAGCCCGGGTACGGACACAGAGAAGGAGTAAACACACAAAAAGAACAATGCGCGTTGCATGTACTGTGTTGCAGATGTACCATAGACCGGACCCTTAAACCGACCGAGGGAGGTGCCCGTGCGATGGCAATCAGCTTATAGGTGCGAAGCGCTCAAGGGGCGGATGTCATAGCTACACGGCGCAAGCATTAGGCATACAAAGGTTATTACGCGCGGGGCAAGTGCTAACAAGAGAGCGAATACCCGAGCAACAAGAAGCATAACCAAATGCAAAGGTCTTGTGAGAAACGGGCGTGGGAGGCCCAGATGACATTCAGTGGTCATGGTTGTACTTACAATATAGCCTGAGTCGTCATTTTAGAAAATAGGGACGCAAAAGAAAAAATAGAAGAAAAACTACGCGTAGAACTTGCGAAGTTGGTCAATGTTCCACATGCTGATGAGAACTCGCTCGTCCTCCATAGCAAGACGAACAACCCTTGGGCGTGACATCGAAATGACCACGTATGGACCCTCCCAACAGGAGGGTAAGCTTGTTGGCCTTCGACAAGTCCTGAACGGGACGTAGGACGAGATCGCCAACTTGGAAGGTCTTGGGTCACGTCGATCCAGCCTCATGCTTGCATAGAGCCTGCAGGTAGGATGGCCTGCTCGCGACAGCCTTCTTGGAGGTCGAGCTTGAAAATCCACTCTGGCTGTTAGTTGATTTGACTGACCGAATTGACTCGCAGGGAGCCCAACCTTATTTCAGCGGGCAAAATGGCCTCTACACCGTACATGAGCTAAAAAGGGGTTTCCACCGTGGCTCGACTAGACGTGGTGCGAACCGACCAAAGAATGGAATGGAGCTTGTCCACCCAATCACGCCGAGATTGTTCAGCTGGGCGAATACCGTCTTCTTAATGCCTTGGATAATTTGCCCATTGGCACGCTCGGCAGCCCTGTTGCTCTGCGGGTAGGCCACAGTCCACAGATATGAAGAAAACCTTGATGCCAACATTCTCGCAATATTCTTGGAACAATTCACAAGTGAACTGAGTTCCGTTGTCCGTGCTTAGTCGATAAGGGATTCCGAACCTTGTGACCACGTTAATGCGAAAAAACGCCTGGCCGCTTGTGCCGTAATGGCTGACACTAGCTCGGCCTCGATCCATTTGGTGAATATATCAATAGCGACAATCAGGTATTTGCATCCCTTACGTCCTTGGGGAATGAACCAAGGATGTCAATCCCTCAAGTCGAGAATGACCAAGAGGGAGGAATCGTTTGCAGCGCTTGGGTAGGCTGGTGCACCTTTCGGGCATGAAATTGGCACGCTTTGCACCTTATCGCTATGTCTCGGGCATCATTCATCGCTATGGGCCAATTATAGTCCATGCGGAAAGCTTTGCCAACCAACGTCCTAAAGTACGCTTACGCACCGCACAAACCTTCGTGTACGTCCTTAAGGAGGTAGATCCCTTCCCCTTAAGGAGGTAGATCCCTTCCTCTTGGGAGATACACTTAGAAAGGATTCCAAGGGCGCCTTTGCGGTAAAGGACCTCCTCTACCAGCCTGTATGGGGAGGCTCGCCTTATAAGCTGGGAATGCTCAATCCCGGATCTCGGCCAACTCTGGCCCAACGACTCGTCTAGGCAACACTGAGCTGCTGACTCCTGACATAGCCAATCATCCACCTCCGCGTCGGGGGACGCCTTCCTATCTTCTCTCACCATGTAACTCGGCAAGCGGGAAATGGGTCAGAGGGCGTCATGACGGTGTCACTATAGGAAGCGCTCTCGCCTAGGAAAACCATATCGTAGTCTGGGATGTCAATCTCACGATACAGCTCGTCAACCTCATCGTCCCCATCCAGCATGGGGGTATCCTGGTCAGGGGCATCCCGAAACTGATCCAGGAGTGGCTCATGAACGTACTCTGAGTCCAGACCGCTGTGGCCGGGGGGGGGGGGGTGGTGGGGAGCACGATCACTCACTACGTGCGGGAAAATCTTCCACCCGCTCAGTGTGTCCGTTAGGGTCGGTGATCCGAGCCACCTCCCCGTCAGTGTAATATCCGTCATGATCATCCATGTCGTCGAAGATGCAGAGGTCGTGGGTATCACCGGAGTTCGACATGTCAGAGGAATTCTTCAGCAGAGAAGACTTACGATCCCCACGGTCGGCGTCAGCTGTCGACGATTGGGAACCAGATTCCCCATCGCGCTTATTTCTTGATTGAGGGATCAGAAAGCCCCTTTCTGCCGAAGTGTGGCGTTCTGAGATGTTGAAGACTTCTTAGTGTGAGCAAGCCAGAAATGGATAAGACATGGGATTTATCCTGGTTTGGACCTCCTAGGAAGGATAATAACCCTACTCCAGCGTGCGTGTATTGCGAAATGTGAGGTTACAATGAGCTCGAGAGCTCGATGTCTGTAAAAAGGTCAAGAACGTGTTCCAAATGATCGAAAAAAGATATTTATAGGGCCTATCGCCAACCGTCGGCTTTGAATTCCTGGGGATGGTTGCGCGCACCGTGGGCGAGGCAACCGACGGCACATAGCACGCGCAGCAGCCCTATGAACCCCACAGATCGTGGGTAACGGCTCCCGCATGATGGGAAACGTGGCCACGTGGCACGCAATAGCAGGCTGTTTGGTTACGTCGGTGCCCGGGCAAGCAGGACCGCTCCTGGAACTAGGACATTGCCCGGCTCGAGCCAAAGTACGACGCTGATGTCATGGCGGGCCGGATGACCACATCCGAGCAGCATCTAGTCTATCTTCGGGCAAAGAGCACTCCGGGCAAAGACTCTACCTGGAATGGGCAGTCTTAGGAAATGCGTCCAAGGCATTCGACAATTTATGGAGGTGCTGAGGTTAGTCTCGGCCCATGGGCCGTTAACCAATCCCCTACAACAACAATTCTCATAGCGTCTCATTGTGAGTCAATCCAACCCCATGTTCTCTAACATGTGCCCATATTATTGATTTGATATCTCTATATCCATGTAACAGCCCAATGGTAGCTCATTACAACTTATGCACGCATATAGATGTCAAGTCACTTTTTAATCCTCTTTTGTATAAATAAATTTTTTGTAAAGACATTATACAAGCATATATATATGTACATATATATACATATATATGGGGTGTATATAAACATAGTGTTGGGGAAAGTACGTGGCCCATAAAGGTTCGGCCCACTTACTTACCTGCGGCCCCACAGGAGGCAAGCTCGGGGCCAGCAAGCTCGCGCCCGAGCTAGGCAAGCTCGAGCCCGAGCTTTCCCGCCTCGGAAGCTCGGGCCTCTTGCGTACTCCAGGCTTCTGAGGTACAAAGGAACAGGACCCGAGGCAAATCGTGTCGCGCCGCGGACAGGATACGCTTCGGGTCCCTAAAGTCGCCGAGAATTAAATGCGCGCCTTTGCATGAGAGGCGCTGGCGGCGGCTTCAGCGGGTTGGCTGCGGTCCGTCAACGCCCGCATGGGCAAAGACACGTGTTGACCGGTAGCGGTCCGGCGCGGTGATCGGAGGATTGCACTCGATTACCCGGTGGATTTGGTACGCTACCGGCATGGCAAAAAGGCAACGACTAATTCAACGGACCAGCGCAAGCTACAGAGGCCGGAGAGCACCTATAAAAGGGGCATACAGGCCACAACAACGAGGACCGCTTCACTTTCGCATACACACAACTCACTTGGAGAATAGCTACTGTAGAACAGGAGCACTTGCACTCTCGTAGGAGCTCTAGTTCCCAGCGGTAGTTCTCTGCATGCAGGTAACTGTAGGAACACACGTATAGTGCCTTGAGCACTTATTGTACTCGAGGCCCGGGCTTCCCAAAGCCTGGACTTCAACTCCTTGTACTCGTTTAAGCTCGGCATTAAACGAAGACTGGACGAGGGCATTATCCTCTCGTGGAGGGCGAACCAGATAAAAACACTCGTGTCATCGTCGGCGATCCGGTTTCGGACGCGTCCGGCAGCGTCGGACTAGATCTTTTCGCCGGCGTCCGGTCCGGGCCGGGCCTCGGTCCCGGGACAGGGGCCGCCGCCAGACCTCGCACCCCTTTCCTTGCTTATTGGCGCTGCGGAGGTTCGCCTCCCCGTGGCCGACAGCTGGCGCCCACCGTGGGGCTCGATTGCGGTCTTCTCCCCTCGATCGAGTCGAGGATGGCCTTGTTGTCTTACGACGACATTGATACCGTGGACCTCAACTACGACGATCGCGACGATCTCGATGATTTCGACGAGTCGTACGAGGAGTGGCAGGCTGGTATCCTCGCCGGAGCTCAGTCCGACGAGATGGAGGTGGAAGCAACGCCCGCCTCGGGAGTAGCTATTCGCTCCCGGCTTTGCCGACGCCGGCCGACTCACGTCGTGAAACCCTCATGGAGGGACTGGAGGCACCGCCACCAGTGCCGCATCCGGATGGACCGCGCGCATTTGCGGCCATGTCCGAAGAGGAGGACCAGTCCTGCGCGCGCAATTGGCGCCTCGGCCCAACAAGGCCGGCAGCGGACCGGCACGAGCCCATGGCAGTTGAGGGTGCCGATGGCACCGCCTCCGTGGGTGACACCGACATGTCTCGCCAGCGAGAACTGCCTCACACCATGTCTTTCTTGGCGTCGGCGGGCGACCCGCACCAGCCACATGCTGACCCAAGCGGAGAGCACCAGCGGCGTGAAGCCGCTCGTAACCTCTTCGCCGGGTCGGTCGAGCGAACTTTGGTGGACATCCGTCGCAGGCCTGCTGGCCCAACACCTGCCGCTCGCGCCGCACGTGCGCACTCGTCCACCACCACCGTCACCAACCCAAAGGTCTTTGCTTGATCGGCAAAGGGTTAAGCGATGCCAGTCATGTGTGACCTAGAGAAGGACCCGCGAGGGTTCACCATGGCCGACCTAGGCGCCGCGGTTGCTGACGGCCTAGAGGAGCTCGCTGGGGATCTCGGCGAGCACCTCCAGGCTCAGTCACACACCAGTGGCTCCTCGAGGCGGCGCGGCCAGAGCATTCGGTTGCGCCGACAGGCATCCACGTCCACAGCGGACGGCGCTCCTCAGCGTACCCCCGGTGGAGTTTTTTCTCACCACAGGCCGCTTCTAGGTGGGAGGCCTCCCGTTGGAAACAACGGGGCTGCCCCTGGATGACCGGCCTTCTCCGAGCTTCTTGTGAAGCCCCATGGCCTCGTAAGTTCAAGTTCGGAGCATCGAGAAGTTCGGCGGAGTAGAACCCGGCGAATATCTCATTGTTTATACTACCGCCATTACGGCGCGGTGTAATGAGGCCGTAATGGTTAACTACTTCCTATCGTCTTGGAGGAATGGCTGAACTCAGGCTGTTCAACCAGTGTAGGGTTCGATCTGCACTGGGAACAGTGCGAGGCGCTTCCGGACAAACTTCGTGGCGCTCTGCGCGCTGGAAAGCCTCAGACCTCAAGCTTGTGGTCCAAAGGGCGGAGAGGGCTGCGGGACTCGTCCGCGAGTTCGCCAGCGCTTAACACCATTCCGTTGATCTCAAGCGAGGCCATCGTTGAGGCCTTCAAGGAGGAGTCGCGGAATACCCGTTCACCGAGGACCTTGAGCTCCATCCGGTCCACACCGCACCGATTTATTTCGTCTTTGCGGAAGGATCTATCAACGCCCGAGCGGTGGAGCGCAAGAGAGGGAGGACGGAGGAGAAGGCGGCGGCCCAGACTGGCACGGATGCCAAGAAGGGTGACGCCGAGAGGAAGAAGAAGAACAACAACAAGAAGAAGGAGTCTGCCGCCCCCGCCTACGTCGCAGCGGTAGAACCCGAGAGGCCCGCTCCTCCTAAGCGGCCGCCCCCGGAAGGTGGTGGGAACGGCCGGGGCGCAGGGCAAGGGCAGGGGCGAGCTCCCTAGCCCCGACCTCGACCGGCCCAGGGGGCTAACCCTCCGAACAACCGCTACTGCCTTCTGCATCGACAGTACGGCCACGACCTGCGTAACTACAGGACGTGGGCCGCGCGGTTGGAAGACTTCTATGCCGGGAGCGGCCCCATGCCCGAGCTCCCCGATCATGGGGTGCCGAACGACTGGGCGCCTCAGGGCGCCCATGGCGACGCCTTCCAGGAGGCTCGCGCACACATCGCCGTGATCTTCGGCGGCGCTTCTGCCTATAGCTCGCGACGCGAGCTTAAGGCCGCTGCCCGGGAGGTTTACCACCTCGAGAAGGGTAAGCCCGGAGACGCACCAGTCGATCACTTTCTCCGAGGATGATTGTCCCCCCAGAATGACCAGGCCCCAGCGCTTGCCGCTGGTGCTCCCTGGACATCGTCACTGCTCAGGTCCTTGAGCAGATGCAGGTCTCGCGGTCCAAAATCAAGGACATAGCCATCCCCTTCCATGGCATTGTCCCCTGGGTCGCCCTGACCGATCGCAAACCGTCGTCTTTGCCCGTGACGTTTGGGACCCCCCAGAACTTCCGGACGGAGTACGTTACCTTCGAGGTGGTGGACTCCGAGCTCCCGTACAACGCTATCCTTGGACTCCCCGCGTTGTCCAAATTCATGGCGGCCACCCACCACGGCTACCACTGCCTGAAGATGCCGGCCCCTCACGGGGTCATCACGATCAAGGGCAGCCACAAGGCCGCAATGGCCTGTGACGAGAGCGCCTTGGCCATGGTCGGACATCTCCCCGAGCATGGCCCGGCCAAGACCGAACGGCCGCCAGTCCGCCCAAGGTGGCCCTGCAGCCGCTGGAGCCCACCAAGGCAGTCCCCCTCTCCGAGGACGACCCAGCCAAGGTCGTTCACGTAGGGGTCAACCTCGAGTAGGAACTCGAGCTCGTCACCTTCCTCCGGGCTAACGCAGACGTGTTCGCGTGGGAACCGTCCGACATGCCCGGAGTCCCAAGGGAGGTCATCCAGCACAGGCTAGCTGTTCAGCCTGACAAAAAGCCTGTTAGACAAGCCCTACGGCGCTTCCCAAAGTGGAAAGCCAACATCATCCAGGAGAGCAACTTGGAAAGCTCCTCCAAGCCGGCTTCATCCGAGAAGTCGAGCATTCCGATTGGCTCGCTAATCCAGTCGTCGTCAAGAAGAAGGGCGGGAAGTGGCGAATGTGCGTCGACAATCGCGACCTCAACGCCGCCTGCCGCAAAGACAATTTCCTCCTGCCGTGCATAGACCAACTAGTCGACGCAACGGCGGATTCGGCGCTCATGAGCTTCCTGGACGCCTACTCCGGCTATCACCAGATCGCGTTGGCAAGGAAAGACGAAGAGAAGACTGCTTTCGTGACACCTTTTGGTACCTTTTGCTACACGACCATGTCCTTCGGTCTAAAGAACGCGGGAGCCACGTTTCAGCGACTAATGCAGAAGACGGTCCCTGATCAGATAGGGCGCAACGTAGTGGTCTATGTAGACGATGTTGTTGTAAAAAGCAAAGTCCCACGGGACCATGTGACCGACTTTCAGAAAACTTTTGCTAATGTTAGAAAGCATCAAGTTAAACTGAATCCTGAAAAATGTGTCTTTGGTGTCCGGTCTGGGATGTTGCTGAGCTATGGGATAGGAAAGACGAGCATCGGGGGAAACCCCAAGAAAATCGAGGCCATCGAGAATATGAGGTCGCCAACCTGCACCAAGGAGGTGCAATCCCTCACCGGGCGGATGGCGGCTCTCAGCAGATTCATACCTCGTCTCGGCGAGCGCAGTGCACCTTTCTGTAAGATTCTACGCAAGCACGATGGCTTCGAATGGACAGAAGAAGCCGAGGCCGCTTTCAGCGAGCTAAAGCGTTACCTGTCCACGTCTCCCGTCCTAGCCACGCCAAAGCTTGGGGAAGCTCTACTCCTCTATTTGGCGGTTGCCCCGCAGGCTGTAAGTACTGTACTAGCAGTCGAACGCGAGGACAAGCAATAACCCGTCTACTACGTAAGCGAGGTACTTCACGGGCCTAAGGAGCGGTACCCTGAGGTTCAGAAGCTCTTGTACGCCTTGCTTATGGCCTCGCGAAAGTTGCGTCACTATTTCCAAGCCCATCCAATCACGGTCCCAACGAGTTTCCCGTTAAGGGATATCATTCGGAACCCAGACGCGAATGGGAGGGTCGCAAAGTGGACAGTCGAGCTTGGTGAATTCGACATCAAGTTCGTACCGCGAACAGCGATCAAGTCCCAAGTCGTGGCCGACTTCTTGGCTGTGTGGACCGGCCCAGCCGACCCTTCGGGAGGCTCGCCCGAGCTCGCAAGTCAAGAAGCGCACTGGACCATGTTTTTTGATGGGTCGCGCCAATTCGAGCGATCAGGCTGCGGGTTTGTTCTCATCTCCCCCAAGGAGAACAAATTCAGCATATAATCTGACTCCATTTTCCCCATAGCGAACAATCTTTGCAGAGTATGAAGGCCTCCTAGCCGGCCTACGAGCATGCAATGCGCTCGGCATAAAGCGACTAACAGCGAAAGGGGATTCGAAGTTAGTCGTTTGCCAGGTAAACAAGGAGTTTCAATGTTGCGACGACTCAATGGCGCGATACTTGGCAGAAGTGAGAAAGCTGGAGAAACACTTCACGAACTTCTAAGTGTGTTACGTTCCCAGACTGGCTAATAGCCTGGCCGATAGGCTCGCGAAGCTTGGCTTCTCATAAGAAACCGCTCCGGCGGGGGTGCTCGTGTAGCACCTACTAAAGCCCTCTATTCCCTCCGGAGAAGAGGCCCCCCGAGAAGACGGTTGCCTCAACCCAAACGACCCGATGCCGTTTAGTTCCTAGAGCGTGCGACACTGGATAGCGCCATTCGTCCAGTTCTTGACGCATGGGACATTGCCACAGGACACAGCTGAGAAATCCTGGCTCCAAACACAAGCCCGACCTTACCGATTACTCGGGGGCTTGTTGTACCGAAGGGGTTCTAATGGCGTACTTTGCAAGTGCGTGACCCAGGAGGAAGAAAAATTTCTTCTCCAAGACATCCACGACGGGATCTGCGGGGCCCATGCCTCTTTTAGAACCCTAGTGGGAAAAACCTTTCGCATGGGGTACTACTGGCCAACTGCGTTGACCGACGCAAGAGAGTTAGTAAAACGCTGCCCAGCCTGCCAATATCATGCCCGAGTATCCCATCAGCCCGCATATGAGCTGCAGACTATCCCGCTAACCTGGCCGTTCTCAACATGAGGAATGGACATACTTGGTCCGTTCCCCAGAGGCCTAAAGGGTCTGACGCACTGTTAAATCGCCATCGACTCTTTCACTAAGTGGATCAAGACCGAACCGAAGGTCGAGCATATCCGCCAAACGGCCAAGAGGTTCCTTAGGAACAACATCGTGACCAGGTTGGCGTCGAGTAAGCTGATTGCGACAACGGGACCTGATTCAAGCGTGCTATTCGGGATTCTGCGAAGAGCTTCGGCATGAAGGTCGCCCTAACCCGGTAGCTCACCCACGAGTAATGGTGCGGCGAGCAACGCCAACAGCAGATCATGCGAGGCGTCAAGCGCCGAGTGTCGACGCTCTTGCCGAACAACGTCATAACTGGGTAGAAGAACTACCCTCCGTGCTTTGGGTAGTCCGGACAACCTCTAATCGGGTTACTGGCGAAACCCCATTCAGACTTGTATCGGCTCGGGCGGTCTTACCGCCGAGCTAAGTCTTAGCTCGGCCGCGTTGATTTTGCGGTGAGATCGACAACGGCGAGCGATCGCTGGATCTCGACCTATCCGAGTCCTGCCGCGAGCAAGCACTACTGCGATTGGCAGCATACCAGCAATCCCTACGACGGCACGTGGCTAAAAAGGTACATACCCGGACCCTACAAGTGGGCGAACTGGTTCTAAGACGAGTTCAGAACCTGGCTCATGCCAACAAGCTCACCCCAAGATGGGAGGGTCCATACACGGTCGTATCAGCCGCACGCCCGGGGGTTGTAAGACTGGCTATGCCGGATGGGAGAGTTCTCAACAGCTCCTGAAACATCGCTTAACTTCGGAGGTTCTACGCCTGAGAAACGGTCGTAATTCTCCATCCCCCCCTCTCTCTCCCCCTTTTGACCATCCTATCATCCCATAGAGAGCCCGCAAACTAACCCCAGCGACCTAAACTCATGATCGGGCTTGGGAGAAAGCCCGGGCTGTTCCAGTATACATCGGCAGAATAGTGGCTACCTCTAGAGTCCAACACTCTACCTCTTATAAAGAGATGAAGCTAGGGCCACAAGTTTCGTTCAAAGTATACGGTCTCTAAGCCGCTCCCGAGCTTCTCTTTGGAAGCTCGGTCATGGCTCGGGGGTTAGGGTCGATTTTTCAAAAATTGATCTCTCTAAACCACAACCAACCTTCTGTCGAACCAGAAGCTCGGTCGTGGCTCGGGGGCTAGGGTCGATTTTCCAAAAATTGATCTCTCTAAACCACAACCGACCTTCTGTCGAACCAGAAGCTTGGTCGTGGCTCGGGAGCTAGGGTTGATTTTTCAAAAATTGATCTCTCTAAGCCACGCCCGGGCTTCTCCTCAGAAGCTCGGACATGGCTCGGGGGCTAGGGTCGATTTTTCAAAAATTGATCTCTCTAAGCCACGCCCGGGCTTCTCCTTAGAAGCTCGGACATGGCCCGGGGACTGGGGTCGATTTTTTAAGGGTCGATTTTTCGAAGGGTCGATTTCTTAAAAAATTGATTCTCTAAGATCAGATACCCAATCAAGGACTTCCGATCTTCTCTAAGTCACGCCCGGGCTTCTCCTCAGAAGCATGGATATGGCTCGGAGGCTAGGATCGGTAGGAATATACTGCGTTTTCAATCCTTTCTTGCCTACGCGACTACTCGTGTTCGCTTGCATGCAGGAAAGACGACAGAAAACAAAGAGAAGCAGCGATAACCACAAACAACTTTATTAAAAAGATTTTGGAATGGCTTACAAGCCAGTTACACAGAATCCCAGTGGAGGGGCCCCCGAAACCTGACAATCACGTCGGCCACCTCGGCAAGCGCCGGGGCAGCCTCGATCAAAAGCGGCGGATGGCGTCGCGAACACGGCATTGACTAAGCGCCACCTGGCGGATCAAAAGCCTGCGGGCTGCGGGGCGACTCAACGGGCGCCGACCTGGCGACGTCGCGGGCGCGTGCCTCCTCCTCCGCGATCTCGGCCATGGCGGTCGGTCCGCCTAAAGCTCGCCAACTCGGATCACGAGCCATGGAAGCAAGAGGGCAAGGTGCGGAAGAAAGAAGTCTGGAATGAGAAGTGGTCGTCGCATTGGTCTCTTCTTATAGCCGGATTCGGGAAGCCGGGCGATCCCAGAGTTATGGCGTCGGGAATCGCCCGACGCAGGCTGCTTCAAGGATCAACGAATGTCTCTTGGGACATGGCGCCTTGATCAAATCGGCGTTGGCATTCCAGGGAGAAGGCGGACCGAAGAAGTGACGAAGGAAAGAAGTTAAAACAAGTCAACTGCATTAATCAAGGGTATTTACAAGGGCGAGCCGGATTACCGCCCAACAAAAAGGAAAAGAAATGAAAAAAGGCCTACGGCTTAGGCTGGCACCTAAGCTTCCGAAGCTCGGCCAGCAACTTGTCATGTTGACCCTGAAAATCGAGGAACTCTTTTTCTCTGGCCCGGGCAGTCTGTATTTTGACCCGTAAGGCTTCATTGGCAGCCTCCAGGTCCAGCATGGTATCTTGGTGGGTCTTTAGCAGACCCTCCGTCACGGCCGCAGATGACTTCGTCTGGGAAAGCTCCGCGGCGAAGAGCTCGTGCTCCTCCATTGCGCGAGCAACCTTAGCAACGCGACACGCCTCCACTGACCGAAGGCGTTCCTCGAGCTCAAGGGCGCGGTCGCGTTCGGCCTTAAGGGCCTCCAGTGACCGGCATGAAACCTTCTTGGCGTCCTCCCGTGCCACGGCTAAGGCCGTCTCAGTCGCCGCGGCCCGAGCCTCCAGAGCCACTTCCTAGACTGAGCTCGAGCGAGCTTCCTCAAGCTCGACGCGTGCGGCATCGGCTTCCCGTCGCCACCGCGCGCCTTCCGCCCGTAGGGCCTCTTGTTCGGTATCATGCTTAGCCTCAAATGAGCAAGCCATGCCAACAACCTCGCGGTAGAACTGCACCCAGAGGATAGGCTAAGGAAGGGAAGGACCAAAGCAGGAAAGACACAAGACAACGAAGGCTAAGCCCGGAGGCACTTTACTTTGGCGGCAACGCGGCTACGACCTCATACCGAACACCAAAGCGCGCACAGGCGCGGGAGCACCGCGACTGGCGGCCGAGCATATCGCCCGAGCTGCTTGGCCCCTCGGCCACCTCTCCTGCAGGCTCAGCCGAGCCTCCCGCAGGCTCGGCCATCTCTTCCGCAGGCCCGGCCAAGCCTCCCGTAGGGTCGGCCACCTCTTCCGCAGGCTCGGCCGAGCCTCCCGCAAGCTCGACCATCTCTCCTGTGGGCCTGTCCAAGCCTCCCGTAGGTTCGGCCGCTCCTCCCACGGGCTCGGCCGAATCTCCCGTAGGATCGACCACTCCTTCCACAGGCACGACCGAGCCTCCCGCCGGCTCGGCCGCTTCTCCCGCAACCTGGCGAGCTCCCCCTGCCGGCTCCACTGATTCCCCTACGAACCCAGCAGCACCAACGGCATGAAGGCATGGCTCGGGGGGGAATCAGTCTACACCGCGGCATCTACCATCGGCCCTTTCCCCAGTCGGTTCGCCAGCCACTCCTCGAGCGTCTGGCCGGGGACTGGTCGGAGCCGGATGGAGTCTCGTCGGCTCCATGTGGCGAGCCCGAGGTGGTGCTCGACCCACACTGGCGTCGCTGAGATCCACCCCGAGACGATCCAACGAAGCCACGCTCCTGGCCGCACCGGAGCAGCTAACGGTTTGTGATGACCGGACGGGCAGTCAATGGGAGGAGGAGGGTGTCGCTCGTGTCCAATGGGGGAACAGGTATGTTACTCCTGTCGAAAAGCTCCTGGATGCCGCGGATGTCAATTAGGCGCCACCCGGTCGAGGTCCGTCCCTCGACACGGATCGGCGCCAGGCGTTCGGTGCCGTCATAGGTCTCCACCTTCACGAGCACGGCCTGGGGGCGCACGTCCTTGCGTGCCACCAGCGGGAGGACGAAGGGCCTCGAACCCCGGGGCCCGGGTTTGCCCTTTACGGGGTCATTCTCCCGGGCCACTACCTCCGGCTGCACCGGAATAAGTTTCCCCGCTTGGGGGACAGCGCGACTCAAAAACAGAGGAGAATCAGAGCATGCCCGATCGGCCCGAGAGCCATAACAAATGAAGGAAGGAGACGGAAGAAATTAGCAAGCGCGAGCAACTTACGTGCAGCCACGATGGCCGTCTCGGTCAACTCGTTGTCCGAGTCATCGTCGTTCAAAGACCAAGCGCCTCTTCGCCCCGGATATCCCTACAAGACTACCGAATCCCGAGCAGGGAACCTCCGGCCGGTGGGGAACGGAATCAGGAGCTTGGAGCGCCTGCCGCCATGCAAGGGCAGCTTTGCCCGGGAAGCGACCGGCTGGCTTCTTCGCATTGGGTCGCTTGCTTGCGGCCTGACCTTTCCGCGCCAGAGCTGAGCTCGCGTCATCACCGGCCGTCGAGCTGGTGGCTCCCGCAACTGCCACCGGCGCGAGGATGGCGGGCCCGGCCTCCACTCCTGCTTCCCCCTGCAAAAACAGATTATGGGGCGTCAGCCCACGCCCATGAGCAAACCGTTCCAAAGGCGCCTAAGCCCGCAGAAGCACGTACCACGTCCAGGACGTTGCGGATGCACGAGCCTGATGGCTCGTTGTGGTTTGCAGGCAGGAGAAGCCCCACGGCCCGGACCACGTCATCCTGGGGCAAGGCTACAAGAAAAAAGAGCGGGAACATTACAAACACGCTCGAAGCAAAGCTCGGGCAAAGGATTGCAAGGTCGAGAATGAAGACTTACGGGAAGTGCCTTCGCGGGTAAGGTCGTCCCACCCGCGGATCTCGAAAAAGGGGCGAACCCGCTTCCTCAGCGGGCTCACCCGGTGCCTGGTGAAGTCGGCTACGATGTCGTAGCCATTGAGCCCCCGGCCGGCCAAATCCCGAATCTTGGCCGCCAGGACTACCTCCGCCGGCTCCAGCGTGGGCCGAGGCATCGTCACCTTCCCAGGGCTCGCATTGGCGAACCATAATCGGTAGTTGTCGGACTTCTCGGCGTAGTACCACCGCGACGCCCACCCCCCGACGTTCTCCTTGGCTTTGAACACCGGGTACAAGGGCTTCATGTCGCGGCGGAGCTTGAACTAGGCGCACCCCGCCACATTGTTTCCGCCGGTCGTGGTCAGCTCGTAGAAGTGGAGGAAGAGGCTGACCGATGGCTCTACCCGGACGAATGCTTCGCAGAGGTGCGCGAAGATCATCAGGAACAGGATCGAGTTGGGATTAAGGTTCACCAACTCGATCCCACATTGGGCCAAGACGGTGTCGACGAACTCAGACTCCGGAACTCGGAGCCCATGGACCGCAAAGAGCTCGAAGCAAACGAACTCCTTGCTCTCGGGCACAGGGACCGTCTCCCTGCCGGCCGCCCTCCATCCACCGACCTCGATGAAGCCGGCGGCCTCCAACCCCTTTAGGTCGTCCTTCGTGAGGAGGCTCCGCGTGAAGGGCGCCATCGGGAAGAGGAAGATCAGAGAAGAAAGATGGCGGAAAGGCGGAGGAAGGAAGAAGACGAAGGGATGCAGGTAGCACAAGGCGAACAAGTAGTACAAGAGGGCGTGAGAAGGGGCGAAAAGGGAAACCGCCTGATATAAACCGGCAAGGGGAGACGAACCGTCGCCTGCCCGCCGGGAGACGTGGAAACCGAGGAGAAGGAAGCAGCGCGCGTAACCGCGCCGATTTGGGATTCCCGCCGAAGTTGTGGGGGCCCCGCGCGCACGAAAAGATAGGCATTTCGCCCGAAAGCAGTTACTAGATAAACCTCTGAGCGGCACGACATCGTCCAGCTCAAGGCTCGGGGGCTAGCTGTTGGGGAAAGTACGTGGCCCATGAAGATTCGGCCCACTTACTTACTCAAGGCCCCACAGAGGCAAGCTTCGGGGCGATGGCTCGCGCCCGAGCTTAGCAAGCTCGAGCCCGAGATTCCCCGCCTCGGAAGCTCGGGCCTCTTGCTTACTCCGGGCTTCTGAGGTACAAAGGAATAGGACCCGAGGGAAATCGTGCATGCCACGGGATATGTTTGGTCCCCGAGTTGCCGAGAATTAAATGCGCGCGCCTTGTCGAGGCGCTGGCGGCGGCTTCGGCGGGTTGGCGGCGGTCCGTCAACCGCCGCATGGGCAAAGACACGTCTTGACCGTAGCGGTCGGTGGCGGTGATCGGAGGATTGCACTCGATTACGGTAGATTTGATGCGCTACCGGCATGGCAAAAGGCAACGACTAATTCAACGGACGGCGCAAGCTACGGTGGCGGAGAGCACCTATAAAAGGGCATCTGAGCCACAACAACGAGGACCGCTTCACTTCCGCATACACACAACTCACTTGGAGAATAGCTCTTCAGAGAACAGGAGCACTTGCACTCTCGTAGGAGCTCTAGTTCCCAGCGGTAGTTCTCTGCATCCAGGTAACTATAGGAACACACGTACAGTGCCTTGAGCACTTATTGTACTCGAGGCCCGGGCTTCCCAAAGCCGGACTTGACTCCTTGTACTCGTTTAAGCTCGGCATTAAGCGAAGATCGACGAGGTCTGTTATCCTCGGTGGAGGCTGAACTAGGATAAAAACACTCGTGTCATCGTCCCAGCGATCCGGTCTCAATGCGTCCGACCGCGTCAGGACTAGGTCTTTTCCTCAGGCGTCGGCAAAGGCCGGACCTTGGTCGAGGGCAGGGGCCGCCAGACCTCGCATCCCCTTTCCTTGCTTATTGGCACTGCGGAGGTTTGCCTCCCAGTCGCCGACACATAGGTATAGATATATGCTTTATTTTATGCATATATGCAGGATTATTTTGAAATTTAGAATTAATATCACTAGTAACCCTAAAACAGAATCTAATTTTTATTAGACCCTGAAGTTATAAATAATTAGGCATAAAATCTCTCCCTTTTTGAACTTAGTGTGTATTTGTCAAATAACCAAATTTCCTCACCCCAAATCGTAATTTACATTTTAAACCTATGGTTAAACCTCCTAGGGTTACAAATTTCTTAGTTAAATCCTAAGTTCAAATCCTAGCTTATAGACATTGACCTAATGCTCAAATCTAATTTGAATTGGCAAAATTCAAATATCCCTAACTTGAATTTTCTGCCAACATGGGTTCCCCCTAGTGGGCCTAATCCATTTGTGGGCCTGGGCCTCTTAGCTGGCCCAGCTAGGACATTGGCCTAGCCTGGCCAGCAGCCCAGCCAAGCTAGCCCGTCTCATTCCACTGGCTCGTCCTCACCTTTCCTCTCCCTGTCTCACCGCTGCTCTTCCCTTCGACGGCTGAGTGCAGATGCTGCGCCTCTCTGCCGTCTTGGCGGGTAACGCCTTCTTTGCGCCTCCCTTCGTGGCGCCCTTGCCCTTGCCGCTGCGTGGCCGCTCTCCACTGCGTGCCTGCGCCGCCTGAGCCCGTGCATTGGCCGCCGCCTGCGCCTACCGCTGCCATGCCGTCACCGTCATCGCCATGCCATTACCACCGCCGCCTGTCCTGCCCTGTCTCCCTGAGCCCTTGATGAGAGCTGCATCGCAAGCTATTGCCTCTGCGCTCACGCCGCCCGCACCGCTGCTACTTTGACCCGCAGCCACTCAGCCGGTCCTGCCCTTGTCTTGTTGCGCTTGGCCGTTCCCTCGCTTCACCATCTCTCTCTGCTTGCTCTCTCACTCGCCCCCGAGTGACTCTCCCTGCTATAAATAGCAGGCAAGCTTGCCTCACCATTTTTTCCCTTCCGCCCCACCACCACCGTAGCGTTAGATCCTCAAATTTGCCCTCGTCGGGCCTTCTTGCCCTCTGTGCTCGTAGCCACACCTCACCCTCCTCCCAACCTCCGGCGCCCTCATTGGAATCACCCCGAGAGAGCCCATAGCTCCTAGAATCACGATTTACCTTCCCGCAAGAGTTTAGCCGCCCGATTCACCCTTTTTTCGATTCCTTCCTCCTCGGTGAGTGATTTTCTGATCCCTTGCACTGAAAGCATTCCTAGGATGTTCCTTACATTTCCCCTAACCCAATTTTGCTAGATCGTCACCGGAGTTCTCCTGTAGCAACGATCGAAATCCTCTACTGCGTACCTCGTCGCCGACCTCCCACTCCGGTCCTTTTCCCTATGCGATTCCTTACTCGGTAAGCACCCCCTGGACGCCCTGCTGCTCACCCGCGCCTTAGTTAAGCCCGCGGAGAGCCGAGTCGCTGTCGCCGCACTTTCTCGTACCTCTCTGCTGCTTCTGCCTACGTCACCGCCATTAGGTCTCATCGCCGGTGAAGCCTTGGACGACACAGCCTAGCCCTAGTGACCCCGAACCCATTGCACCCTCAGGCTCCGACCCGGAAGCCCTGTAGCGCCGCCGAACCGGTGTCGAAGACCTCGCAGAAGCTCGGCCGGAACCTCGCAGGGAATGGTTCACATTTATTGTGAACCATGCCACTGACATCAGGGGGAGGTTTACTTTAAACCTCCCATGCGTGAGTAATATGTCACTGATAGGCAGGGCCGTGGACCCACCCATCAGCATTAGTAGAGGCGTACTCCCTGGGAATGCGCCTTCCCCGTTACTTAGCGCATTTGTGCAACCGCGTAGCTCACGAGGCCATCACGTGCCAGTTGGGCCATACATGCATTAAGCCACCGCATAGTGCCGGGCTTGGCCCAGTACTGTTTAAACCAAATTCCCAACTTTTAAGAATTTAGATAATCCAGAAAATGGTTTAGATTTAGTAAAAATAGTAAATAGATAATATAAATTATGGGAAAATTCTAGAAAATACAAGATAACAAGATGGATATAAAAAAATTATGATTTGGTACAGTAACCTCATTTAAGACTTTGTTTAAATCAGAAAACCCCTTAATAGTAATTTATAAATGATTTTCTATTTATTTTACTTGATTATTGAACCCTTAAAATCTTGGTAAAATTCCAGAGAAGCTTAAATATGGATTAGAGTTTAATTCAATTTCATTATATGTTCTCACACCATTATTGCCTTCGAGATAAATTAAAACAAGAATCTAAGCCTTTTTCTTAATATATTAACAATGAGTAATAGTTTTTGATTTATTTAAAATATTAAATAGACTCAATTAATTCCCAAAATTTTACAGAAACTTTATTAACACTAAAATGAATTATTAGAATATTTAAACCTGGTTTAATATAGTACATATACATAATTGCTTAATTAAGGTAAATAAAACCCTCTTTTAGGAATTATCCTTTACCGTTAAAGTAGACTTAAGATAATTATAACACCATGACCAGCAACCCTAGGAAATTCTAGGAAATACTACAGACAAAAGTATTTTCAAAACTACATACTTTCTTTGGATAATTATACTAGGTTATAATTGCATCATCATCATCATACATTTACATGTTATCGCTCACACCATCGATATCTATTCGTAAAATTATAAACTTTAGTAGACTCAAGAAACTTCCTTGATACCTAGGAATGAATTGTTGCTAACATTCTAACGCTAATCACCGATCGTTAGACTAAGTGCGCTGCATTTCATGCATCGTGTCTTCTCGTTGCACTTTGGAGTCTTATTTATTATTCTTCGAATTTGTTCCGTTATGACGCCGAGGAGCATGAGGAGCATTTCGAGGAACCACCGGAAGACCCCCTTCACTCACAGGATCAAGGAGCATGAGGAGCATTTCGAGGAACCACCGGAAGACCCCCTTCACTCACAGGATCAAGGTGAGTTAACATCCAGCTATATCATGTTGATTACCTAGTTTTTAAAGTATTTCATTTAAATATCAAATTGCATGCTCTTTTAAGTATTTATGCCTACTTATTTAATCATGATATATCATGCCCTCCTAATTACTTGTTATCGCTTTACCATGAGAAATCATGCCTTGACAAGATCATTCCTCATTTGATTCTAATATTGATTGCCTTGATGATCACCCCTTGTTAGCCTGGTTAGGTTAAAAATAAAATGATTTAGACTCTTAACACTGAGTTTAAATTGTTTAGACATTACTCACGTCCAATTAATAATTTTTAGGCTTAGTCGCCTCGGAACAGTGAACCGATATTCACTGGACATAACTACACTCTAAAATATTGATCCTTGGTAATTGGCACTAGTATGCCAGTGTGTATACGTGGATGTGAAATGTAGATGTGGTCTGGCATGTGGATAATGGTGTTGGAGTAGCTTAGGCTACATGGACATGGGAAGAGGGCTATCGGTTCACAGACGGTGCGATGAGGAACGCAGGGCAACACGCGTAGCTACCAAGCGCTACCACTAGCCTACGGGAGGTGGTTCCGACACATCGTGTGCATGGCACATGGAGGAACGATAGCGGAAGAAGGAAGTGGTTATATATAACTGTGGATTAGCCGGATCCGAGGTGGCTCCTAAAGTGGACCGGACGGGAGTGCAAGGAGGCACGCAGCGGGAACTCTTTGACCAGTTGCCTACGGGAATTGGTTCCTAGCACCACAACGCGTTGCTATCGCACGATAGTGTGGATGTGGGGCCCAGTGGCTTGCTGGATAGCGCCATGGAATCCCCAGTCCCAGGTGAAGACAGGATCATGTCGTCATCCACAGGATGATCTCGGTCATACATCGCTAGGGAGCTGTGACTCTAGGGTGGGCTTGGCAACCGAACTAGGGAAGACCAGGCACTTTGTGGGAGTATGACTCACAACGGGTGTGCCTCCCCCGGAAGATGATAGTGGGTGTATGGTGGAAGCTTAGTTTGAGTTGTGGTATAGAATAAGATGGGGAATTCATATACAAGACATTGATTAGTAGAACTTTGGGATAAAACTTGCTAAGTCATAAGATTTGGTTTATAAAACTTGCTTTCTACAACTAAACAAACCCAACCTTCCCTTGGAACCCCTATCACTATATGCATTAGATTAAGTGTTAACTTGCCAGTGCGGTTTGATTGCGCACTGACCTCGCATACACTCACTATTTTAGATGAATGAGTAAGAACCCTACGCTTGTCATGAGGACGGAGCTCAGGAGTACGAAAATGATCAAGACGAGGCTTAGGGTGTCGTTCCAGTCGCTTGCTTAGGCATAGCCGGCAGTAGATTCTTTTGGTCTTTTGTTATTCAGTTACACTCTGATGTTGGATTTGTGTTCTTGAACTATTTGGGCCAATGTGCTAAACATGTAATACTTATTGGCCCATCGGGCTTAACACAGGTACCTAATTTAATATTAAGTCTTCTGTTGTATGAAATGATCAGGCTATGTAAATGGTGTGCACTAGAGTACCGATCTAGGGACTACTGCAGATCAAGTGGTGGGGAAGGACAGGACCCTACATAGCTGGTATCAGAGCATACGACTATAGGAGCCCTAGACCTTGGCCATTAGCCCCACTATTTAAACTATGAAAAAGGAATTTCCTCTTCTAAAATCATCTCATTATACAATTCTGTTGTATTCTTCTCCTCTGATTATTTTCTAGTTATTATGTATACTAACTCCCTTTTAAAAATTATTTTGCAGATGGAGGTACCTCAGCATGGCTTTTTCGATGCGCGCTCCACTTTTGGGTTCTAAGACGGACCCCAAGGGGAGAACGCTAGAGTATTTCGCCAGCTTACGCAGTACCTGGAGTTCGACAGAGCTCCTTGTTACTTTTGGAGGCTCGTTCGGACCCTACCCTACCCCGCCTCGCTTACTTGGTTGAGATTCGGGTCTACTACACGGCACTTGACGTCGTGGCCCACCGTTTCTAGACGGAGGTGCCCGCGACTACCTTGACCACGCCATCAATGATGCTGCTATGATGGCGATCCCAGAGTTCCAGCAGGAGTATTACTACGGCATGACAGGTGAGCCTTTCGCTCATCTGTTGGACACCCCGCTTCACCAGCTCCTCGGCCTAGGAGAGGCCGAGTTAGAGGAGGACCAGCTGCTACTTCGCCTGGTCTAGCAACAACATGGAGCTGACCACGCTAGGCGTGGTGCACTTGAGGAGATCCACCTCCTCCGTTCCTCCCTGTGGGATGCCGACAACAGCGTCCGCCATGCCCATCACCAGGCCTACCACCTCTCCCGACGCCTATAGTTTTGTCGGGAGGAGAGAGACGAGGCCCTTGCTAAGCTCGACTGACTGGCTCCTGCTCGTCACCCTCGTGTTTGGATGGACTACCTCGGTCCACTCCTAGGACCGCCACTGCCACGCTTACTCAGGGCCCTAGTCCGCGCCACCCCGTGGAAGAGGTGCCTTCTACCCAGGGTTTTGGTGGGGATTCCCTACCACGACCCTCTCCTAGAGGCCCCGCAGCCCCTAGCTTCTTCCTATAGTTCATCCGGCACCGCTCCTTTGGCGTTAGCTTGGGAGGACTACCTCAGCGCTCCCAGGAGGTTCCTCGTGGACTGTACACCTACTCCCAGTGAGCTGTCATGGTGTATGACCTTTTTGTTTTCTAGCATGATCTATTGATGCTAGTAGTTGTAGCTGTAGCTAGTGGAGTAGTCTACGTGCAGCTTAGCCGTTGTTTTTATTTTGTTTTTGTATCGCAATAGTAGATGACCAGCGAATTCTATCATGTACGACTTCTATTAATGAATGAAAACTTTTGTTACTCATGTGGTTCTTGTATTTGGATTTTTTGAATTGTGTTGATGTCATGCATGCATATCATCATTTAGGAATTACATCTTGAAATTACTTACCTCCCTACACATGGCTCATGGTTGTGGTGCTGCCTGTGGCCGAGGTGCTGGCGCGCGAGAACAATCGGGGCTTTGGTCGAGGCCGCGGCAACCTGCCACCACCACCAGCAGGAAACCCTACCATGGCGCAAGTCATGGCTTATCTGGCACAAATGCTAGGAGCATTTTTACAGAATCAGCTGCCCAGACAACAAAGACAAGGATCCAAGCTTGCTGAATTCATGAGAACCAAGCCCCCAACATTCACTTATGCAGTTGAACTCACCGATACGGAAGACTGGCTTCGGACTGTTGCCAGGAAGTTAGCACTGGTTCGTTGCCCCGAGGCAGATATGGTGCTGTTCACCTCACACCTATTGGAAAGACCCGCTGATATGTGGTGGAAAAATTATGTCGCCGCCCACTCAGAAGCTACGGAAGATAATGAAGCCGAAGAGGCTGAAGAAGACGAAGAAGAAGTAGAAAGACAAAATGAAGGAGATAACGCCAATGGCCGCGAGGACGAAGCTGTCAGGATATAGTCCATAGTACTGGACCTTCAAGCGGCCGCAAGGAACATCCCTTGGGCCGAGTTTGAGAAAGCATTTTGGGAGAACTATATTCCCCATGGCATGCTTCGGATGAAGAAACAAAAGTTTCGCAATCTACGACAAGGAAGCATGTCGGTCAACGAATACTTGACGAAATTCAATCTGCTGGCGCACTACGCCTAGCATGACACTGAGGATGAAGAAGGAAAGGTCAATGAATACTTGACCAAATTCTTGGTCGCCGCATTGAGATCGATGACATTTTATCTCTGAGACATCTTGCCACTGTTCGCGTGTTCGCGAACGTGTGACGGCAATATTGTTACGAGATAAGTCAGATTAGCATATTAGATAAGCCGGGCAAAAAAGGCCCTTAGTGCTTGGCAGGGCTCAAGCTGTAATGTGTTTTGGTACAGCCTTTTGTTGCACATAAGCTGTTGTGGACGAATGACGCCTGGTCTATGCTATAATAAACTGGCATAGCATGAAATGCACGTGAAAGAAGGAAAATCAACCGAGTCATATACGGAAGGAAGAAACCAGAATACGTCGTCAAATAACAAGACACGCACGCTGAGCGCATGAACGGTAGTCAAGGCTTTTCTTCCGCAGTCCGCAGTCTGCACCGCACCAAGCCGTCCATCCGTCTCCATCGCCGAGCAGTCGCCGTCCTCGTCGTCCCACTCCGTCTCCCTCTCGCTTTTTTCCTCCTCTAGACCTCTCCTCATTCCACTCCCCCTCTTTCTCGGCCGGTCTCCCTCTCTCTTCTTCTTTCCTCGCCTCTTTTCAGCTACGGTCCTCGTACCTGTTGTGTCTTGCGCTCTCCGGGTCAAGGATCCGAGGAGCCCCCGCAGCCGCTCGTTTCTTGGTTTCTTCATGGTATGGCTCTCTGCTTCCTTTCTTGTACTCCTTGCTCTTGATTCTGCTTGCGGCGCGATTCCTGTGGCTCTGCCCTGGTAGCTGTTACTTGGTTCTTGATTCTTCTTCATGGCTCTCTGGTCTATGTGCTGCCGCCGCTGTTAGTTTGGTGGATTTGTCTTCGTTTTGCTGTCGATTTTGTGGGAGACCGGTTTGTCCTTGCTCATGGCACCGTACCTTTCCCCAGGTCTTCAGAAAATTCAAACAAAAAAAAAGAACCCAAGAGTCCTAGGAATAAGTAGCTTGGTTAGTTGCTTGCCTCTGTTGACTCTGGTCTAACTGTGTCTTAGTTTTTTAACTGTTCTTTGTATAAATATTGTATCTGGTCTGCTGTTCGATACGCCCAAATTTCACCTAGATGATACTCAGATATACCCTTGTTTTATCTTTGTTTCATAAATTTTTGGTTTTTTTTTTAACATAAACGGCTGTAGTTTTGAGTTTATGCCCCGTCCGTGATATACACATTAGTGTAGAGTTTGGTTTATCAATTGCTAGCTTATGCAATTCTATTGGATTCATGATTAGCAATGAAGTGTGTTATCCATTTCTATATTTTTTTTATGGCACAATTCATGTCTGCATGCCATGTTCTTTTCCTATGTCATAGCAGCAAGTAGGCCGATAAGGTTAGACCAATCCCTTTTATCGGTTTAAATCCTCGAATCAACAAAGCGGAAGCCAATGGATTTTGGGGGCTTCAGCCTGCATTTATGATGTTGGGGGACCACGTCAGATGTTTGGTTACTTTTTATAGCTAAAACCTTGATGATCTTCTCTGAAATATCTATTAATGGAGGAGCTACATTGTCATGGTTATCCGAGAGATATTATGAGATTGTTTTACCAGACTAGCAAGAAGTCTAGATTTCAGCCTTTTTCCTTTCTGTTGGATCTGACTTATCTTTATTGAGGTTTTACATGTTTGATTGCTACCAAGTATCTTCACTTATGTTTGATGAGTGCACTGAACATTGATTATTAAATGGTCCCAGTCCTTGTTCCTAGTTCGTACTTTAGGTTGCTTTGCTACCTCAATTACTATATAAGGTAGGACTATGGCTGTAAGTGTCAAATTCTATTGGAGCATGGGTGTCCTATGGGTCAATTCATGTTTTGACATAGCCCATTTTGGATAATCAACTGTCTGCACTTTATTCTGAAACTGAAGTTGGTAATGAAATCGTTGATGTCAAACCTGCTTGCATTAAATTTGTTTAGTTACCTTTTTTTAAGAAGTAACAAAAGTAGAATTAGCACAAAAAGATGTTGTTGCACTGCACTGCACTACAAGAACAAGCAATTAAGGTGAAACTTCATAATCATCTTTAGCCACTGTAACACCTATGAATAAAGCTGTAAATATAATGAGATATTGTTTCCTAACTGCATCCCATGTAATTCTTATCCCACATGTTTCAGCTGTAGCAAAAAAACATAAATGCAATTGTCAGCTGTCAATTTAAATCCCACATGGTCTTTTATCATATAAGAATAAAATTACAAAAATTTGTACATGATTATCACATAGTGACTTTAAACTGTCCATTAGTAGAGCTTTCTTGGTGACACTCATCACGTGAGAGAGTTGTCTGAAGAATTAAAATTTTGATCAACCAAACACCGACAGTAGACGTGATTCAACAAAACTGGAATTGTCAACAAACATCATTTCAAGTCACTGTTCTTTAGGCAGCTGAAAAAGAGCGCTAAGCAAGCACAAGATCAAATTGCTGCTTATTAGTTCTTACGATGAAAAGCTTGTAATATGATCTTCAAATTGATGTGCTATGAGTTTTGACGCTTTTGATATGAGTGTTAAAATGAAGCTAATCTGCTTGGACATATGGTCTTGATTATATTTTCTTTGTACTTTATAAAATATAATTTAGGCTAGACCATATGCCCAGGTAAAGTTGATGTGAGTTGGGTGCTATATTACAAACTGATTAAGGATGTGCTAATGTATTCCTTTATTACTGTGCTTTTGTAATATTCTTTATACTCAATTGACAATAGTAACATACTAAATATCTCTGTGATAAAGATGGCAGGATCAGCTCCCTGTTGAGTGTTGAGTATTGCAAGGTTGCAACCACCAGCACATCAGCTAAGGCTTCAAACCATACGGACAGATGATCTAGTAATTTTGAATGGCACACTACAACAACTCTGTTCCTTTTGGGGAAAATGGAAGGTGCTATATAACCCAAAATCATCTGGATCTTCACTACACATCTTCTGATGATGGGAACCCTCAAGTATTTGAAGCACAGTACTGCACGCTGGAATCATCCTCGGCAAATGGTGTTTATCCTACACAAACCTCCACATCTTCTCACAGCATCTCCCCTATAAGTGGGAGCCCCTTGTCGCAGCATGACAGCCACTCAGACCACACATATAGTTCACCCCCAAGTACTTCCTGTGTCACTGAGGTTGCAAATCTCCAGGTTAAACTAAAAGAGCTAGAGAATGCAATTCTTGGACCTGAATTGGACATAGCTTCTGACAGCCCTGAGAGCTCCTTACAGGCCAACATTCCTTCAAAACAAGATAACTGGAGACAGATTCTGGGAGTTAACATGGGAGACTTAAAGCAAGTAATCATAGCATGTGGTAGGGCTGTTGATGAGAATGATGTCTTTACAACAGAACTACTGATATCCGAGTTAGGTCAGCTGGTGTCTGTCTCTGGGGATCCAATGCAACGACTGGGAGCATATATGTTGGAAGGTCTTGTTGCCAGACTTTCTTCCTCTGGAAGTAAACTATATAAATCCTTAAAGTGTAAAGAACCTACAAGCTCTGAGCTGATGTCGTACATGCATCTCCTTTATGAAATCTGTCCATTCTTCAAGTTTGGTTACATGTCGGCAAACGGTGCCATTGCTGAGGCTATTAAGGGCGAGAGCTTTGTTCACATCATTGATTTCCAGATTGCACAGGGGAGCCAGTGGGTAACTCTGATACAGGCTCTTGCAGCAAGGCCTGGGGGTCCACCATGCCTAAGAATCACTGGTATAGATGACTCAAATTCTGCATATGCCCGAGGTGGTGGACTGGATATAGTTGGACGGAGATTGTATAATGTTTCTCAGTCGTGTGGTCTGCCCTTTGAGTTCAATGCTGTTCCAGCTGCTAGCCATGAGGTTTACCTTGAGCATCTTGATATAAGACCTGGGGAGATTATTGCTGTGAATTTTGCTTATCAGCTGCATCATACTCCTGACGAAAGCGTAACTACAGAAAATCATCGGGATAGGATTTTAAGAATGATCAAGAGTCTCTCTCCAAGGGTGGTGACTCTTGTTGAGCAGGAGTCAAATACAAACACAGCTCCATTCTTCCCGAGATACTTGGAGACTCTCGACTACTATACTGCCATGTTTGAGTCGATAGATGTTGCTCTCCCAAGGGATGATAAGAGAAGGATTAGTGCAGAGCAACACTGTGTTGCAAGGGATATTGTTAATTTGATCGCATGTGAGGGTTCTGAAAGGGTCGAGAGGCACGAGCTGTTTGGAAAATGGAAGGCAAGATTCCAAATGGCTGGATTTAGACCATACCCACTGAGTTCAGTAGTAAACAACACCATCAGAACATTGTTGCATAGTTACAACAGCTTCTACAGGCTTGAGGAGCGAGATGGTGTCCTTTACCTTGGATGGAAGAATAGAGTATTGGTTGTGTCTTCTGCATGGTGGTAACTGGTAACATGCCTTCAGAAGAAGCTCATGTAGTATAATTGTATATCATTTGCATCTCTGATTTTTTATCGTTCAGTGTTTCAGTGATCTGTGCTAGATTCTTCGATAGTACTCTACTGCTACAAATTTAAATATCTTCAGATGGGTACATCTAAATATAATATACAGCATCGTATCTAATTCCAATTAAGATTTTCTTTGTCGACAAAACCAATGCTGACATACCATAATCGACATCGCCGGATAGCCTCTTCAGCGTACAATTTTCTCACCTTAGAAACCTTGGTCTTGTATTCATGCTTATATACAGTTCAAATCATTGGGCTTACATAGTGTACAATTAGGAAATAAATATTATATTGGATACAAGTAGTGTAACTGTGTAAGTTCAAAATTTACAGTTAACCACATTTCCAAAGGGCTGGAAAGCGCTGTAAGCCTGTAACCTTGCGCTTGTGGGAACCAAAAAGATCCCTTGCTTTTTTTCCCCTCTTTTTAGGTGTTGCTTGATTAAGCCCTAAGATCAGTCCATAGGCTGTGCATCTGAGTCTGCTCCATCTTGGCTTCCAAGCGGCACCTATGGATGTCTAATGCCACAGCGAAGCTTGAACATAGCTTAGTTGATTGGTTTCAGCTGGTTTTGGGTATGTTCCTTGTGCTGGTATGGCTTGTCCCTTTTTTCCTCTGTTCAATTAGCATTGGTATTGTTGATATAGATCATTAACAGAGTTGATTTATACATCGTGATATTAATTCAGGTATTACCAGTCAAAATCTACTGTTTATTTGTTAAATCCACTCCGCAATTAGACCTGTCTCTTTAGGTAGTACCAGTATTGCCGTTTTGAAATAATGGAAAAATTAGAAGAAAAGACTATTTATTCTGTCCTTGTTATTTTGCCTTGGGTTTATGCAGAAATAGATAATCTTGAGTTTAGTATTTTAGTTCCTAGTTCTCAACTTCTATATTTATATATGGTAGTTATTTCTCAGCTACAATTCTGGATTCTAGTTTATATATAAAATATTAGTGTTTGAGTTTTCTCTCTGGTCATTTTCTTTGAGTCTAAAGGTTACACAACAAACTGAGTAAAACAAAATTTAAGAGCTACACATCACAATGTTCGTACATCTGAAGTCATTAGTCGCATGCTTAATTTCTTCATTTATCGCTTTGCAGGTCCCATCGTGTGTTGATCTCCAGCTCCAAGATGCAAGATGGAACCTGCGCCTTGCATTGATAAAAAATATACAACACTAGGCAAATCTATGACCGCCTTTGTTGCGGATTGCTTGCCTATGTTCAGTTATCAAACTCACCCATGCTCACCAGCCATATAGATCTAATTAAATGGTCATCTCATGTCTAAAGTGCTCTGCGCAAGCTGCTGCGACATTCATAACATATATTAACTTTTGTTTTGGAGCTGAATGTATGTGTTAATAGGTATTTTTGTCAATCTAAAGCTGGCTTGCTCTTAGTTTTTGCCCAAGTTTGACTTGATGTAATGTTCAGAGATTAAGCTAGACATGCACAAGAGGCGCCTGCAAGTCATGTTGTGTTGACCCCTACTTTGTAGATTTCTTGAATGATATTAGGGCTTCTTGTGATGCTATTTCTGGCTCATGCATCGTAATCTTGTGCCGTATTCTGCAGTTAGTACATATCTGCTCATCTCGTTGCATTGTGTCTTGCCAATCTAATGTGATCCTGACAACAACTGAACAGTGGTCAGTGGAGGAGCGTTTGACTTTGGGGCAATTTCGTACGTACCACTGCAGAGAGATCTTAATCCTATATATTTCACTGTCGTGTATGGGCGATGGCATATATGGGATTTGGGCAATTTATTGTGGCTATGGGCAATTTATTGTGGCTAGACAGCAGCAAAGAGCATGCATGCTTGGAACCTCATTGGATTAATCAGGTTTCAAGAAGGGATAAATCCTTGTATGTCATCATATTCGCATTCTATTCTTATGTGTCATCACATTCGCAGTTTAATACATTCTATGCTATTATTGACCAGTCAAGTTGATATGGTGTTGTATAAAGACGTTTTATGTCCCTGTCTTTTCAATACATTAGAAAATAAAACAAATTCTAAAAAATTATAGAAAGTTCGTAAAATTATGAAAAACTTTTTATGGGTTTAGAAAATTATGTATACTCAAATATGCAGTAAAACTAAAAATTTTTGGGATGTGAGATGTTATATTAAAATTAATGATCCTTAATATCGTAAAATTAATTTTTATATTATAATTTTGTATTACAATAAATATAAAAGTTTAACAGCGAGTAAAACATGATTTTACATAAATTTAGAAATTCGAATCACTTGATTTGGAGTTAAAATGCAGGAGATATAATTTTTCAAAGTTTTAAATTACAAGGGTATTTTTGGGTATTATGGTTAACTTCCTAACAATCTACCATAATGGAGCAAACGACGATGGTATATAAAGTATTAAGCTACGAATGTGATGGCGCATAAGAGTAGAGTCCAAATATAGTGACTAGAAGGGATTGGAGGACTCTGCAGTGACATACAAGATTTATTCCTTTCAAGAACCATGATGTGCTTGCAAAAGGTATGCCTCAACATGTGCGCTTGCAAAAAAAGGGGGAAAATTGGTCTAGGGCTCAACAAAGGAGGTGGTTATGCTTGGTACCACTATAAAATTGACTGTTGTCGCATAACATTGTAAATTTATGATATGCAACCTAAGAACATTTTGTATATTGCCACCACTTCCGTATATTGCCAATGGTTTAAATTTTTTTAAAAAATACAAAACAAATTAGAAAAATCCCAAAAAGAGGTGTCTAATACAAGTGGGTTCAGCTCCTTAAATTTGTAAAATCTACGACTCAGCATTTGAAATACAAAAACTTATATTCAATGTATCAAATTCTAAACTCAGTTCAACATTTGAAATTTCAAATTCAAATGATTTTTTTATAACCACGAGCTTCATTTTGGTATTGCAAATGTTGAATTGTTTGGTTCAAAATTTGATGGACTTAATTCAAGTGTATTTCAACATTTATTCTAATTTTTGTAATTGTTTTGAATTTTTGAAATTCGTTTGATTTTGGTATTTTGGTTGCTGAGTTATGGTGCTTAGAGTTTATTTTAATACACTTGTTTTTGCAACTCAATTTTTTGGATTTTTCTAATTTATTTTGCATTTTTAGCTTTTTAACCGATGGAAGCATACAAAATTGTCCTAGAATGTATATCCTAACAAGCCACACAGTATTTCGCGTGACTTTAGCCTTAATCCTTCCCTGTGACGCATCGGGCCGACCTGGCCCAGCCTGGCCTAGTCCAGAGCCGGTCTACTTAAGGAGCAGACGGGAAGCCCTCACTAGTGCTGCTCCAACCCTAACTGCCTCGTAGCCGCCTCGATGCCGCCATCCTCTCGCAGCCGCCTTGCCTCATCTCGCCTCGTCATCACCGCTGGTCGCCTCGCCTCGCTGCCGCCATTGGTTGCCTCGCCGCCACCGCCGGTCGCCTCGCCTCGCCGAGAGCCGCCTTCTTCGCCGTCTCCATTGTACTCTCTGCTGTGCGCAGCCACCACCGCTCGGCGATCGTAAATCCTCCGTCTTGGCCGTCCTGGCCATCGCCCTAGCCGTTGCCGCCGGTCGGCCGGCCACCACTGGGGCTACCGCTGCCCTTATGCGCCTGCTGCTGCGTGCAGGGAAGGAAGGGAGGAAGAAGCGAAGGACTGGCGAGGAAGAGAAGGAAGGAAAGGGAGAAGAGGAAGAGAAGGAAAGGGAGAAGAGGAAGAGGAAGGAAGGAAGGAAGAAGAAGGTAGGGGAAGGTAATTGAACTAGGGTTTAGGTTCATCTTGATTTTTTCTTGCTAATTGAGATATACCTTGTAAAATTGATGGTTGCTCATGGTAATTGCCCCTTTTTAGGGTTGAATCTTGTGAATCATTGAGGATTAGTGGTAGAAAGTAGAGTTTAGGGAGATGATCTTGCTGTCTAGTACCTTCTGTTGGGGTTTTCATATATTTAGATAGCATATTAGCCTTTGGTCTTATTCTGGAATTGATGTGTATCGTCGTTAGCTTCGTTTTGAGTTCAAGGACGCAGAAAACGGTCACCCGGTTAGGGAGATAGCACTATTTTCGTACTGCTGTCCAAGAACTTTAATTGTTGTTCTCGAACTGTTGACAGTGGTAGAGAGGTTTTGTGGTAGGTGTAATGGTAGGAGGTACATATAGGTTTGAGGTGTCTTATTTATTTGTGTTCTTTTGGGAGCATCGAATTGAGTTATGTCATCTTCTATAGGAGCAACTGCAGGTTCACCTTCAACCACTTATCCTACTAGCTCCCGCGGTTAGGAAGGCAAGTATATGTTATCCAAGTGTGGCATGTGTTGCATGCTTATTTTTATAGTGAATTTGTGATTAATGACATATAAGTTACTTGTTTATTATAACGTGGTAAATAAGAGGACAGAATTGTGGCATCATTGCACTGCATGCATATGACAAGACCTACTTTGAGTAGGCATCCCATGGATGTGGGAGGAAAAGTCCTACTTCAGTAGGCACTTCACAGGAGTGGAGGATTTGGTCCTTGCCTGATTCAAGACTGGCAAGAGTGTACATCGATGGGTGACACTAGCTATACCGGTATGAGCTCACAGTAAACAGCTGTATACTGCATTGCATTAATCTTTAACAGTGACAGATAGTAAAACAGTAAAGTGACAGTATGATATGTTATGTTTATAATGGTTATCTTATTGTCTTTCTTTTTTAATATATACTTGCTGAGTTGTGGACTTACTCTTACTTGTCTTTGGTTTTTAGGTGATCGTTGACGGCGTCATGCATGGGGTGGGAGTAGTCCTTCACTTTGGCACTAGAATACTAGATAAACTATTTCTTGGTTAGACTTATCCAGTTTAATGTAAGTACTTGTGTAATTTGACTCGGTTTGATAATAGATTAGGATAAAGGACTTGTTAAGTTCTATTTTTTATTATGTTCGTGTAAAGTGATTTGGCTAAAAGTCATATGGGACTCCGTCGATGCTAAAGGTAACCGAGGTAAGTGGTGGTTGTGATGGGGTCTCTGCTGAGATGGAGCCACGGGGTCGCCCATGGGGGCTTGAAGGGTTAAATATTATTGTGATATATGTGTTTACGTTGCTTCTGTCTGCTGAGTGGATTTCCAAATGTTAGGGGAGTGCTGTCAAAATTTAGAAGTTTTCAGATTGTTAGTAGCATTCCGAGCCCTGGAGGGGTTAAGGTGTTACAGTTGGTATAAGAGCGGGCTTTAGGTCCGTTATGGGTGTTATAAAGAATTAAAATTGATTTGTATCATAAAACTTTAATTTAGTGTGATTGAATTAATTAATCAAGACCTGACACACTTGTGCACCATAGGACGGGTATGGGATTGCATTGCATAGGGTTGATATTGTTGATTTATGTTTTGGTGATAGTAGTTATAGACTAACTATATATATATATATATATATATATATATATATATATATATATATATATATATATATATATATATATAGGGAAATATGTGGTGCAAACCACCCTTTTCGTGAAAACTCCGTGAAAACCATCCGTAAAAGTTTTAAAAAATTCTCAAAAAATTACCATATGTAGGGGAGATGAGCTTCTACAATCCTGCAAAATTTGAAGATGAAATTCAATCGCATTTGAAAGATATGAAAAAGACAAATTCAGCCTAAATAGTAATTTTTCACTGTTTAGCACTATTCATCTTGCTGTTTGTCTTTTTTATATCTTTCAAATGCGATTGAGTTTCATCTTCAAATTTTGCAGGATTGTAGAAGCTCTCCTCCCCTACATATGGTAATTTTTTGAGAATTTTTCAAAACTTTTACGGGTGGTTTTCACGGAGTTTTCACGAAAATGGTGGTTTGCACCACATATTTTTCTATATATATATATATATATATATATATATATTGTCATGACCGGAGGTGAGCCTCATGGCGCCAATAAGCAAGGAAAGAGGGTGCGAGGTTCAAGACGGCCCTTTCCCTAGACAAGCTTGGCCGCTTGGCGACGCCGCCGGGAAAAGACCTAGTCCCGACGCGGTTGGACGCGTCGAGACCGGATCGTTGGGAAGTAACACGAGTGTTTTTATCCTGGTTCAGGCCTCCACTGCGGGATAACAGCCCTACGTCCAGTCTTCGTTTAATGCCGAGCTTAAACGAGTACAAGAGGTGAAGTCCGGGCTTTGGGAAGCCCGGGCCTCGAGTACAATAAGTGCTCAAGGCACTGTGTGTGTTCCTACCGTTACCTGGATGTGGAGAACTACCGCCGGGAACTAGAGCTCCTACGAGGGTGCAAGTGCTCCTGTTCTACAGTAGCTATTCTCCGAATGTGTTGTGTGTATGCAGAAGTGGGGTGTCCTTCGCCAGGCTCAGACGCGCCCGCTTTATAGGACCCTCCGCCCTTTGTAGCTTCTTATTGGTCCGTTGAATTAGTCGTTGTTTTTGCCACGCCAGTAGCATTTAAATCCACCGGGTAATCGAGTGTAATCTCCCGATCACCGCGCCGGACCGCTATCGGTCAGCACGTGTCTTTGCCCATGCGGGTGGTTGACGGGACCGGCCGCCAACCCGTCAGAAGTTGCCGCCAGGCACTCCTCGGTACAGTGCGCGCATTTAATTCTTGACGACTTTGGGGACCCGAAGCGTATCCTGTCCGCGACGTGGCACGATTTGCCTCGGGTCCTGTTCCTTTGAACCTCCGAAGCTCGGAGGAAGCAAGAGGCCCGAGCTTACCAAGCTCGGGCGCGAGCTTGCTGGCCCCGAGCTTGCCTCCTGTAGGGCCACGGGTAAGTAAGTGGGCCGAACATTCATGGGCCACGTACTTTCCCCAACAGCTAGCCCCTGAGCCTCGAGCGGGACGATGACGTGCCGCTCAGAGGTTTATCTCGTGCTCGCCGGCGAAATGCTGCGCCTTCGCCGACGCTGGGCCCCCATACCGGCGGGGAATCGCAAATTTAGCGATTCTGCTGTCGCTTCCTCCTCCTCGGTTCCCATGTCTCCCGGCGGACAGGCGACGGTTCGTCTCCCTTTGCCTGTTTATATCAGGCGGTTTCCCCTTCGCCGTCTCTTCTCACGCCCTCTTGGACTACTTGTTTGCCTTGTGCTACTTGCGTTCGTTTGCCTTCTTCCTTCCTCCGCCTTTCCGCCATCTTTCTTCTCTCCGATCCTTCCTTTTCCGATGGCGCCTTTCACACGGAGCCTCCTTACCGAGGACGACCTGAAGGGGCTAGATGCCGCCGGCTTCGTTGAGGTCGGTGGATGGAGGGCGGCCGACAAAGAGGCGGTCCCTTCGCCCGAGAGCAAGGAGTTCGTTTGCTTCGAGCTCTTTGCGGTTCATGGGCTCCGGGTTCCGGAGTCCGAGTTCATCGACGCTGTCTTGGTCCAGTGCGGGATCGAGTTGGTGAACCTCAATCCCAACTCGATCCTGTTCCTGACGATCTTCGCGCACCTCTGTGAGGCATTCGTCGGGGTGGAGCCGTCGATCAGCCTCTTCCTCCACTTCTACGAGCTGACCACGACCGGCGGAAACAATGTGGCGGGGTGCGCCTACTTCAAGCTCCGCCGCGACATGAAGCCTTCGTACCCGGTGTTCAAAGCCAAGGACAACGTCGGGGGGTGGGCGTCGCGGTGGTACTACGCGAAGATGTTTGACGACTGCCGATTATGGTTCACGAATGCGAGCCCCGGGAAGGTGACGATGCCCGACCTTATTTGGAGCGGCGAAGGTCGCCTCGCGCCAAGATTCGGGATCTTATACCGGGGCTCAACGGCTACGACATAGTAGCCGACTTCACCAGGCACCGGGTGAGTCCGCTGAGGAAGCGAGTCCGCCCCTTCTTCGAGATCCGCGGGTGGGACGATCTCACCCGCGAAGGCACTTCCCATAAGTCTTTGTTCTCGATCTTGTAGTCCTTTGTCTGAGCTTTCCTTCAAGCGCGTTTGTAATGTTCCCGCTCTTTTCTTTTGCAGCGTTGCCCGGGATAGCGTGGCGGGCCGTGGGGCTTTTTCGCTCAAGAACCACAACGAGCCGTCAGGCTCGGACGTCCGCAACGTCCTGGACGAGGTACGTGTTTCTGTGGGCTTAGGCGCCCCTGGAAGCTGTTTTCTTGTGGGCATGGGTTGACGTCCCATGACTTTTTTTGAAGGAAGCGGGAAGCGGAGCGGAGTCGGACCCTGGCGCGCCGCCGGCCGGCGGCGACTTCAGGAGCTGCTAGCTCGGCAGCCGGCGACGACGTGGGCTCGGCCCCGGTGCAGAAAGGACAGGCCGGGAGCAAGCGACCGTCTTCGAAGAAACCAGCCGGTCGCTTCCCAGGCAAGGCCGCTCTTGTGTGGCGGCAGGTGCCTCGAGCCACTGACTCCGTCCCCGATCCAGCCTGGGCTGGAGGTTCCCGGGCTGGTGCTGAATGACGATGATTCGGACGATGCGTTGGCCGAGATGGACGTCAAGCTCGCACGTAAGTCACTCGTGCTTGTTGGTTTCTCTTATCTGCTTTCTCCATTTACCATGGCCCTTGAGCCGATCGTGCCCTGATTCTTCCTTGGTTCTCAGTCGCATTGTCTCCCCAAGCGGGGGAACTCATCCCGGTGCTGCCGGAGGAGGTGGCCCAGGAGAACGACCCTGTTAAGGGCAAATCCGGGCCCCGGGGCTCGGGGCCCTTCGTCCTTCCGTTGGTGGCGCGCAAGGACGTGAGCCCCCAGGCCGTGCTTGTGAAGGTGGAGACCTATGATGGCACCGAGCGCTTGGCGCCGCTCCGTGTCGAGGGACGGACCTCGACCGGGTGGCGCCCGATCGACTTCCGCGGCATTCAGGAGCTTTTCGACAGGAGTAGCATACCCGTTCCCCACTGGACGCGAGCGACACCCTCCTCCTTGGCTGGGACTGGCCCGTCTGGGTCATCACGGCCGCCAGCGTCGTCCCGGTGAAGCTGTGGAGCGTGGCTCCGCTGGTTGTCTTGGGATGGATCTCGGCGACACCGGCGTGGGTTGAGCACCACCTTTCGCTCGCTGCATGGAGCCGGCAAGATTCCATCTGGCTCCGGCCAGTCCCGGGCCAGTCGCTCGAGGAGTGGCTGGCGAACCAAATGGGGAAAGGGCCGATGGTGGATGCCACGGTGCAGACTGATTCCCCCCCCCCCCGAGCCGCCCCTTCATGCTGTAGGTGCTGCTGGGCTCGTAAGGAAATCAGCCGAGCCGTCAGGAGGAGCTCGCGAGGTTGCGGGAGAAGTGGCCGAGCCGGCGGGAGGCTCGGCCAAGCCTGTGGAAGGAGCGGCCGAGCCTGCAGGAGGCTCGGCCGGGCCTGCAGAAGAGGTGGCCGAGCCTGCGGAGGCTTGGCCGAGCCTGCAGAAGAGGTGGCCGAGCCTACGGGAGGCTCGGCCGGGCCTGTAGAGGAAGCGGCCGAAGGGCCGAGTGGCTCGGGCGATAGCCCGGGCCACCAGGTTGTGGCGCTGCCCGCGCCTTGGGGCGTTTCGCAAGCCAAGTATGAAGCCGTAGTTGCAGCGGCAGCTAGGCAGGTAAGTGTCTCCGAGCTTGGCTTTTATTGCTTGGTTGACCCTGCTTTGGTTTTTCTTTTTCCCTTAGCCCATCCTCTTGGTGCAGTTCTATCGCGAGCTCGTTGGCATTGCTTGCTCATTTGGGGCTAAGCATGCTGCTGAACGAGAAGCCCTGCAGGCGGATGGCTCGCGTTGGCGACAGCAGGCCGATACCGCACGCGCCGAGCTTGAGGAAACTCGCTCGAGCTTAGTCCAGGCAATGGCTCTGGAAGCTCGAGTCGCTGCGGCTGAGGCGGCCCTGACCGCGGCGCGGGATGACGCCGGGGAAGTTTCGCGCCGGTCGCTGGAGGCCCTTATGGCCGAGCGTGACCGCGCCACCGAGCTCGAAGGGCGCCCTCCGGTCGATGGGCCCCGTGATCTTGAGTAGCTCGTCTTGATGGAGGAGCGCGACCTCCTCGCCATGGCTCTCTCGGACGAAGTCATTGCGGCCGCGACGGAGGATCTGGCCAAGACCCAGGGATGCCGGCAGACTTGAGGCGCCAATGAAGCCTCGCGAGTCAAGATGAACCGCCCGGCTAGAGAGAAGGAATTCCTCAATCTTCGGCCAACATGACGAGTTGCTGCCGAGCTTCGCAAGCTCAGGTGTCAGCCTAAGCCGTAGGCCTTTTTCATCTTTTTCCTTTTTGTTGGGCGGTAATCCGGCTTGCCCTTGTAAATACTCTTGATTAATGCGGTTGACTTGTTTTGACTCTTTTCCTTCGGTTCACCCTTTCCCTGGAATGCCGATCGTCGTCTTGACTGTTTGCGCCATGTCCCAAGAGACATTCGCGTTCGATCTTGAAGCGATTCAGCCGAACTGCTTCCCGACGCTATTACTCCTGGGATCGTTTCGGCTTCCCGAACTCTGGCTATAAAAAGAGACCGATGCGACGGCCACTTCTCATTCCAGTCTTCTTTCTTCCATACCTCCTTCTCCTCCTGCTTCCATGGCTCGCGATCTAGAGTTGGCGGAGCTTTGGGCGGATTTCGGCCTCGCCATGGCCGAGCTTGGGGAGGAGGAAGCGCGCGCCCGCGACGTCGCCAGGGTCGAGGCGCTGGTTGAAGTCGTCCCACGGCTCCGCGGGGCTTTTGATCCGCTCGTGGAGGCGCTAGTCAGTGCCCGTGCCCGCGACGCTACTGCCACCGCGGCTTTGATCGAGGCTGCCCCAGCGCTTGCCGAGGTGGCCGATGAGATTGTCGGGTTTCTGGGGCCCTTCCGCTGGGACTCTGTGTAACTGGCTTGTAGGCCATTCCAGAGTCTTTTAATAAAGTTGTTTGTGGTTGTTGCTGCTCCCTTTTGTTTTTGCCTTCTTTCCTGTATGCGAACGATCACGAGTAGTCGTATAGGCAAGAAAAAGTTCGAAGGCGCAGTATAGTCCTACCGATCCTAGCCCCTGAGCCATGGCCGAGCTTCTGAATAGAAGCTCAGACGTGGCTTAGAGAAGATCGGAAGTCCTTGCCTGGGTATCTAACCTTGGAGGATCAACTTTTAAGAAATCGGCCCTTTGAAAAATCGACCTTGAGAAAATCGACCCTTCGAAAAAATCGACCCTAGTCCCCGAGCCACGACCGAGCTTCTGGTTCGACAGAAGGTCGGTTGTGGTTTGGAGAGATCAATTTTTAAAAAATCGACCCTAGCCCCCGAGCCACGACCGAGCTTCTGGTTCGACAAAAGGTCGGTTGTGGTTTAGAGAGATCAATTATTGAAAAATCGAGACTAGCCCCCGAGCCACGACCGAGCTTCTGGTTTGGCAGAAGGTCGGTTGTGGTTTAGAGAGATCAATTTTTGAAAAATCGACCCTAGCTCCCGAGCCATGTCCGAGCTTCTGAGGAGAAGCCTGGGCGTAGCTTAGAGAGATCAATTTTTAAAAAATCAACCCTAGCCCCCGAGCCATGTCTGAGCTTCTGAGGAGAAGCCCGGGCGTGGCTTAGAGAGATCAATTTTTAAAAAATCGACCCTAGCCCCCGAGCCATGTCCGACCTTCTGAGGAGAAGCCCGGGCGTGGCTTAGAGAGACCGTATCCCTGGAACGGAGCTTGTGGCCCTTGCTCCGTTTGAGGAGCAGAGTGCTGGACTCTAGAGTTATCCCGGAATGTGACGATTTTGTGCGGGCTTATGATGTAGGGCCGAAAAGCGTGTGCCCGCGCGGGACCTTGCGTGGTGCAATGGATATCGGCTTATCCATGTGCAAAGGGGGTCCCGGGGGTTAGCTTCTGCGTAGCCACTATTCTGCCGATGTGAATTGAAACAGCCCGGGCTTTCTCCCAAACCCGATCATAGGTTTAGGTCACCGAGGTTAGCTTAGGGCTATCTAGGGTTTGTATAGATGGACAAAATAGGAGAAAAGTGGGGAGGGAAAGGAGACTTATGACCTTTGCTCAGGCGTAGAACCTCTGGAGTTGAGCGATGTTCCAGGAACTGTTGAGAACTCTACCGTCCGGCATTGCCAGTCTTACAGCCCCCGGGCGTGTGGCTGATACGACCGTGTATGGGCCTTCCCATCTTGGGGTGAGCTTCTTGGCATGAGCCAGGTTCTGAACTCGTCTTAGAACCAGGTCGCCAACTTGCACGGTCCGGGTCTGTACCTTTTTAGCAGCGTGGACGCCGTAGGGATTCTTTGGTATCTTGCCACTGCAGATAGTGCTTGCTTTCATGGCGGGACTCGGATAGGTCAAGATCCAACAGTCGTTCCTCGTCGTTGTCGATTTCACCTGCAAAATCAATACGAACTGAACCAAATCTTAGCTCGGAGGGTAAGACCACTTCCGAGCCGTATACGAGCCTGAATGGGGTTTCTCCGGTAGCCCGATTGGAGGTTGTTCGGGCTGCCCAAAGCACCGGGGATAGCTCTTCTACCCAGTTATGACGTTGCTCGGCAAAAGCGTCGTATACTCAGCGCTTGATGCCCTACATGATCTGCCCATTCGCGCGTTTGGCTGCACCATTACTCTGTGGGTGAGCTACCGAAGCTAGGGCGACCTTCATGCTGAGCTCTTCACAGTAATCCTGGAATAGCTCACTTGTGAACTGTGTCCCGTTGTCAGCGATCAGTTTACTCGGGACACCGAACCTGGTCAAGATGCTGTTCCTACGGAACCTCTTGGCCGTTTGGGCGGATATGCTCGACACTGGTTCGGCCTCGATCCACTTAGTGAAAGTGTCGATGGCGACGAACAGGTGCGTGCAGCCCTTTAGGCCTCTGGGGAACGAACCAAGTATGTCCGTTCCCCATGTTGAGAATGGCCAGGTTAGCAGGATAGTCTGCAGCTCGTATGCGGGCTGGTGGGACACCCGGGCATGATATTGGCAGGCTGGGCAACACTTTACTAGCTCTCTCGTGTCGGTCAACGCAGTGGGCCAGTAGTGCCCCATGCGAAAGGCTTTTCCAACTAGGGTTCTGAAAGAGGCATGGGCCCCGCAGATCCCGTCGTGGATGTCTTGGAGGAGAAATTTGCCTTCCTCCTAGGTCACGCACTTGCAAAGTACGCCGTTAGAACCCCTTCGGTACAACAAACCCTCGAGTAATCAGTAAGGTCGGGCTTGTCTTTGGAGCCAGGATTTCTCGGCTGTGTCCTGTGGCAGTGTCCCATGCGTCAAGAACTGGACAAATGGCGTCATCCAGGTGTCGCACTGCTCTAGGAACGAAACGGTACCGGTCGTTTGGGTCGAGACAACCGTCTTCTCAGGGGCCTCTTCTCCGGAGGGAATAGAGGGCTTTAGTAGGTGCTGCACGAGCACCCCTGTCTGGGCGGTTTCTTGTGAGGAGCCAAGCTTCGCGAGCTTATCGGCTAGGCTATTAGCCAGTCTGGGAACGTAACACACTTCGAAGTTCGTGAAGTGTTTCTCCAGCTTTTCACTACGCAAGTACCGCGCCATTGAGTCGTCGCAACACCTTGAAACTCTTTGTTTATTCGGCGACGACCAACTTCGAATCCCTTCATTTGTTAGTCGTTTTATACGGCGCGATGCATGCTCAGAGGCGGCTAGGAGGCCTTCGTACTCGCTTGACATTGTTCGTTGCGGAAAAATGGAGTCAGACTATATGCTGAATTTGTTCTCCTTGGGGGGAGATGAGAACAAACCCGCAGCCTGATCGCTCGAATTGGCGCGACCCATCAAAAAACATGGTCCAGTGTGCTTCTTGCCTTGTGAGCTCGGGCGAGCCTCTCGAAGGGTCGGCCGGGCCGGTCCACACAGCCAAGAAGTCGGCCACGACTTGGGATTTGATCGCTGTTCGGGGTACAAACTTGATGTCGAATTTACCAAGCTCGACTGCCCACTTTGCGATCCTCCCGTTTGCGTCGGGGTTCTGGATGATATCCCTTAGCGGGAAGCTCGTTGGGACCGTAATCGGATGGGCTTGGAAATAGTGACGCAACTTTCGCGAGGCCATAAGTAAGGTGTACAAGAGTTTACGGACCTCGGTATCGCTCCTTAGGTCCATGCGTTACCTCGCCACGTAGTAGGCAAAGCCGTTGCTTGCCCTCGCACTCGAGTGCTAGTCTGACACTCACACTTAACGGGGTAACCGCCAAGTAGAGGAGTAGATCTTCCCGAGCTTTGGCGTGGATAGGGACGGAGGCGTGGACAGTAACGCTTTAGCTCATTGGCGGCCTCGGCTTCTCTCGTCCATTCGAAACCATCGTGCGTCGCAGGATCTTGCAGAAAGGTGCACTGCGCTCGCCAAGACGAGATATGAATCTGCTGAGAGCAGCCATCCGCCCGGTGAGGGCTTGCACCTCCTTGGTGCAGGTTAGCGACCTCATATTCTCAATGGCCTCTATTTTCTCGGGGTTTGTCCCGATGCTCGCCTTTCCTATCACGTAGCCGAGCAACATCCCAGACCGGACACCAAAGACACATTTTTGAGATTGACAACTTGATGCTTTCTAAGATTAGCAAAAGTTTCGAAGGTCGGTCACATGGTCCCGTGGGATTTTGCTTTTACAACAACATCGTCTCACGAGACCTCTACATTGCGCCCTATCGTCGGGGACCGTCTTACGCATTAGTCATTTGGGCGTGGCTCCGCGTTCTTTAGACCGGGACATGGTCGTGTAGCGAAGGTACCAAAAGCGTGTCCGGCGCGATCTTCTCTTCGTCTTCCCTTGCCAGCGCGATCTGGTGATAGCTGGAGTAGGCGTCTAGGAAGCTCATGAGCGCCAAGTCCGCCGTTGCGTCGACCAGTTGGTCTATGCGCGGCAGGGGAAAATTATCCTTGGGACAGGCGGCGTTGAGGTCGCGATGGTCGACACACATTCGCCACTTCCCGCCCTTCTTCTTGACGACGACTGGGTTAGCGAGCCAGTCAGAATACTCGACCTCTCGGATGAAGCCGGCTTGGAGGAGCTCACCGAGTGGCACCTGGATGATGTCGGCCTTCCACTTTGGGAAGGGCCATAGGGCCTGTCTGACAGGCTTTTTGTCAGGCTGGACAGCTAGCCTGTGCTCGATAACCTCCCTAAGGACTCCAGGCATGTCGGACGGTTCCCACGCGAACACGTCTGCGTTAGCCCGGAGGAAGGTGACGAGCTCGAGTTCCTATTTGGACTCGAGGTTGACCCCTACGTGGACGACCTTGGCTGGGTCGTCCTCGGAGAGGGGGATTGCTTTGGTGGGCTCCTGCGGCTGCAGGGCCACCTTGAGGCGGACTGGCGGCCATTCGGCCTTGGCTGAGCCACGCTCGGGGAGCTGTCTAACCATGGCCAAGGCGCTCTCATCATAGGCCATTGCGGCCTTGTGGCTGTCCTTGTTCGTGATGACCCCGTGAGGGGCCGGCATCTTCAGGCAGTGGTACCCGTGGTGGGTGGCCACCATGAACTTGGACAGCGCGGGGCGTCCAATGATAGCGTTGTATGGGAGCTCGGAGTCCACCACCTCGAAGGTGATGTACTCCGTCCGGAAGTTCTGGGGGGTCCCAAACGTCACGGGTAGCATGATTTTCCCGATCGGCTGTAGGGACGACCCAGGAACAATGCCGTGGAAGGGAATGGCTATGTCCTTAATCTTCGACCACGGGACCTGCATCTGCTCAAGAACTTGAGCAGTGACGATGTCCAGGGAGCTCCCTCTATCCACCAACACGCGATCGACTCGCGTGTTGCTGATAGTGGGACAGAGCACCAGCGGTAAGCGCTGGAGCCTGGTCATTCCGGGGGGACAATCATCCCTGGAGAAAGTGATCGACTGATGAGACCACCGTAGAGGTGCGTCTCCGGGCTTACCCTTCTCGAGGTGGTAAACCTCTCGGGCAGCGGCCTTAAGCTCATGTCGCGAGCTGTAGGCGGAAGCGCCGCCGAAGATCACGGCGACGTGTGCACGAGCCTCCTGGAAGGCGTCACCATGGGCACCCTGAGGCTCCCGGTCGTCCGGCACCCCATGATCGGGGAGCTCGGGCATAGGGCCACGCCCGGCATAGAAGTCCTCCAACCGCGCGGCCCACGTCCTGCGGTTACGCAGGTCATGGCCGTACTGCCGATGGAGAAGGCAGTAGCGGTTGTTCGGAGGGTTAGCCTCCTGGGCCGGTCGAGGTCGAGGCCGGGAGCTTCGCCATCGCCTCGCCCGCGCCCGGCCGTTCCCGCCACCTGCCGGGCGGGCTGGCCGCGGAGGCGGCCGCTCAGGAGGAGCGGGCCTCTCGGGCTCTACTGCCGCGACGTAGGTGGGGACGGCAGGCTCCTTCTTCTTCTTCTTCTTCTTCTTCTTCTTCTTCTTCTTCTTCTTCTTCTTCTCCTCGGCGTCACCCTTCTTGGCGTCTGTGCCAGTCCGGGTTGCCGCCTTCTCCTCCGTCCTCCATCTCTTGCGCTCCACCGCCTCGGTGGCGTTGATGTATCCTTCCGCAGCACGAAATAAATCGGCTGCGGTATGGACCAGATGGAGCTCAAGGTCCTCGGTGAAACGGGTATTCTGTACTCCCTCCTTGAAGGCCTCAACGATGGCCTCGTCGAAGATCGACGGAATGGTGATGCGACTGGGCGAACTGCGGGCGTAGTCTGCGCAGCCCTCTCCGCCCTTTGGACCACACGCTTGAGGTCACAGGGCTTTCCAGGCACGCGTGGCGACCACGGAAGTTTGTCCGGGCGTCTCTGCGGTTGTTCCCAGTGCGTGATCGAATTCTCGGCTGGTTGAACAGCCAGGTTTGGGCCATCCCATCCAAGACGGTAGGGAAGTAGTTGACCATTATGGCCTCATTACCGCCTGCGGCCAGGATGGCGGTAGTATAGACAGCGAGATATTCGTCGGGGTTCTTGCTCCCGTCGAACTTCTCGATACTCCCGTGCTTGAACTTGCGAGGCCATGGGGCCTCGCGCAAAGCTCGGGAGAAGGCCGGGCATCCAGGGGCAGCCCCGTTGTTTCCAACGGGGGGTCTACCGCCCGGGAGTGGCCCAAGGCCGAAAAAAACTCCGCCTGGGGTGCGCTGAGGAGCGCCGTCCGCTGTGGACGTGGATGTCTGTTGGTGCGACCGAATGCTCGCCAGCGGCTGAGGAGCCACCGCGGTGTGTGATCGGGCTCGAGGTGCTCGCCGAGATCCCCAGCGAGCTCCTCTAGGCCGTCAGCAACAGCGGCGCCTAGGTCGGCCATGGTGAACCTTCGCGGGTCCTTCTCTAGGTCACGCATGACCTGGGCAATCTCCTTAACCCTTTGCTGACTACGCAGCACTGGGTTGGTGATAGTGGTGGTAGGCGAGTGCGCACGTGCGGTGCGAGCGGCGGGTGTCGGGCCGGTAGGCCTGCGACAGATGTCCGCCAAAGTCCGCCCGACCGACCCGGCGAAAAGGCTACGAGCGGCTTCACGCCGCTGGTGCTCTCCGCTTAGGTCGGTGCGTGGCTGGTGCGGGGTTGCTCCGCCTGACACCGCAAAGACATGGCGTGAGGCAGGTTCCCGCGAAGGGGACATATTGGTGTCACCCACGGAGGCGGTGCCATCGGCACCCTCAACTACCATGGGCTCACGCCGGTCCGCTGCCGGCCTTGATGGGCCGGGGCGCCAGTTGCGCGCACAGGACTGGTCCTCCTCTTCGGACATGACCGCGAATACGTGCGGTCCGTCCGGATGCGGCACTGGTGGCGGTGCCTCCAGTCCCTCCATGAGGGTTTCGCTTATGTGAGTCAGCGAAGTGCCGGCTTGGCTGGGCAAAGCTGGGGAGCGAACAGCTACTCCCGAGGTGGGTGTTGCTTCCACCTCCATCTCGTCGGACTGAGCTCCGGCGAGGATACCAGCCTGTCACTCCTCATACGACTCGTCGACGTTGTCGAGATCGTCGCGATCATCGTAGTTGAGGTCCACGGTATCAATGTCGTCATAAGACAACAAGGCCATATATATGTTGAAAGTTCATCTAGGCCCCAGATTGTTTTGGTGATTAATGACAAGCAACTAAGGACTAATACACTACAATAAGTAATGAACAGATACTTAGTCCAAATGAAGATTCTCGAGAAGATTGTGGACCCCTCAATAAACTCAATCGACATCCATCTGCAACATTCCTAATCATGTACCTTTTTCCATTTTATTGAGTTTAAGACAGTCGTGCTATTAAGAGGGATGCGACGGATTACAGATTATGACAATTAGAGGAGTCTAGTGCTTTAGATTGAAATCTTGCAATAGAGAGAGACACGTCACAATCTATTTTCTCACGAGGATGCTTTTTACTCAATGGCAACCGGAGTATCCGGTAGTTACCACCGGAGTATCCGGTACCTTTGAAACCGGAATGTCCGAAAAGTCCGAGTTTTGATCTCACTGTCTGGATTGCCATTTTTATCCAGAGTATCTAGTACATCCACCGGAATGTTCGATACCCTGTGGACCAGAGTGTCCAAAATTTCAAAGTCTGGGCTTCTCTATTTAATTAGGGCTTCTGCACCGGACTATCTGGTTCCTGGACCGGACTATCTGATGTAAGTGGCAATTTCAGCCCCCAACGGCTAGTTTTTGGGCTCTCCTATTTAAGCCCTACCCCGACCTCCTAGCTTGGGTCAGCCATTCCACTCAGATTCAAACATATCCCTACCTTGTTCTTAAGATCTCAACCTCTCCCCTCTCTAGAATCTCTCGATTCACCAGTTGGGAAGGGTTGAGAGGCAAGATTCGAGTGCTCTAGGTAGCAAGATTTTCATCTTCAAGCACTTGACTCCATCTTCAAGCTCATACTCCACCGGATTTGTTACTCTTGGTGGTTGAGGATTTCTAGATGGCTAGGAGTTACCTTTAAGCCACCGGTGCTTGGTATGGTGTCCGTGAGCAGTTTGTGAAGGCTGGTTCCGCCTCCGCAAGGGAAGGAACAAGGAGTGAAGCCAAAGAGTGCTTTGTGCAACCTTAGAAGGGAAAGGGTTGAAAGAGACCCTGGCTCAAGTGTGATAGAGCCGCCTCAATGGAGACATAGGATCCCTTCAAGGATCCGAACTTCGGGAAAACATCGTCAAGTATCTCTTCTTCATCTTCGGTTTTCTCTCTCTTTGTGCCTTTATTTGATTTACTTGGGATTTACAATTTGTGTTGTGGACTTAGTTCCTAGCAGCTCCTGTAGCCTATACTTGCTTGCTCTAACTCCTTAGTGCAGTGGATTTGCTAGATCTAAGTTTGTGAGGGTGACTTGAGCTAACCTAATTTCTGGATCGGATTGTCCGATATCAGCATCGAATACTCCAATATCAATCGGAGTATCCGGGACTAACCACCGGACTGTTCGGTACCCTTTCAGTTTCCACAATTTAATTTGTTCAAATTTATTAACGCCTATTCACCCCCTCTCGACCCCCTCTCGGTGACATCTTGATCCTTTAATTGGTATCAGAGCTTAATCTCTTTTGGTAAGCTTAACCGCTTAGCGACAAAGGATGTTGAACGGTGATAAGGGTAAAATGGTGCATTTATTTCATTTGATTATTCCAGCATGAATAGCTCATCATCTTCATCTTATGCCTCTATTCTATCCGGTCGAGCGCCTTACTTTGATAGCGCTCACTATGCAGCATGGAGACATAAAATGAAGATATACTTGAGATCTCTTCACCCATCTATTTGGCGTATTATTGAGACATGTTTTAAATCTAAAGATCAGGAGAAACTCACATCCGGAGAAGAGCAAGACCAACACCGTAATGATCAAGCCGCCAATGCTTTGCTCTGAGCCTTGAGCCCAAGTAAGTTCAACTGAGTCGATGGATTTGAGGTTGCCAAGGAGATTTGGGATACTCTCAAGGTCGCACATGAGGGTACCTCAAGTGTCTGTGAATCCAAAATTGAGTTGATAGCCGGCAAGCTGGGTCGGTTTGTGATGGAGGACAGTGAGAGTTACAAGGAGATGTATGATCGGTTAATGCTCCTCGTGAATGAAGTCAAAGGACTTGGGTGCAAGGAGATAACCGACTCCTATGTGGTCAAGCTTATGCTAAGGACGATCACGCCAAGGAATCCAACCTTGGTGACACTCATACATGAGCGGGACAACTTCGATAAGCTCACCCCTCACGATGTGCTTGGAAGGATTCTTGCACATGAGTTGATGCATTAAGAATCCAAGGAAGTGAAAGAGCTCGTGCAATCAAGCTCCAAGAAGAAGAACATCGCCTTGAAAGCGAGCAAAGAAGAAGCTTACTCTAGCAGAGATGATAGCGATGGCTCCATGGACCTTGAAGAGATGGCTCTCTTTGTGAGGAAATTTAACAAACTCGTCAAAAAGAATGGCTTCAACATGGGAGACCTTCACGGGAAGAACTTTGTAAAGTCAAAAGGAAGACACTCCAAGAGGACGTGCTATGAGTGTGGGGACACCGGCCATTTCATTGCCGAATGCGCACAAAAGAAGAATAAGGAAGGTGAAGAGAAGAAGGACAAGCACTACAAGAAGGAGAAAAGCAAGAGCTATAAGAAGGACTCCAAGGGACACGCTCACATAGAAGAGGAGAGGGACCAAAATGACTCCGCCTCCGACACAAGTGATGATGAAGGAATCGCAACCATCGCCATTGCTACCACTACACCGCCCAAATCACTCTTCGACAATCTAAGCGAAGATGACGCTCCCACTTGCTTCATGGACAAAGGCGCAAGGTATCAACTAAGTCCAAATCTCATACTATTATTGATCCTTCTAGCAGTGATAGTAATAGTGATAGTAATGATGAACTAGATTTGTACACTATGCTTAAGAAGTTTGATATTTCTAAGATGAGTGCTTTGTTTGAGACAATAGAGAGGCAAGAGAATACTCTCGAGCGTCAAGAGGATTTGCTCATTCTTGAAATGGAGAGAAACCTTGAGTTTAAAAAGATTCTTGCTAAGGAGAGGGAGAAGAATGCGGAATTGGCCAAGGAGTTCGATTTGGTCAAGTCCGAAGTTGCTCATCTTGAGGTCTTAAATGCTTCACTACTTGAGAGCTTTGATCGAATTCAAAAAGATCACAAGTCTCTTGAAGTGAAGTATGAAGATCTCTTTAAGAGCACCTCCACCTCCGTTAAAAACTCTTGCCTATCTAGTGCATCAACTAGCAATGGTTGCTCAAAGTGCTATAATATTGATCCCGACACGTATGCTACTAACCTTGATACTATGAGATCACTTGCTTGTGAGAATGAATGGCTCAAGGGGCTCATCGAGCATGGACTTCAAAAGTCCTACAAGGTTAGTAAGGGCCTAGAGAAGATTCTTGATGGAAGAAAGGGAAGGGATAAATGTGAAGGACTTAGGTATATTCCTCCCTATAGGAGAAGAGGTGAAGTTGAGACCACCCAAGACAATGGGCCTATCTCTATCAAGGCCAAGGGTTCCAAGCCTCATATGCCCCATGTTAACTTTGATGCTTCTTATGTGCTTATGAAGAGCCAATATGGCCATGTGTATGACAAGTATGTTGGGACTAGAAATATGCACACCATCATCAAGAAGGCTATTTGGGTTTCAAAAGTGCTTGTATCTAACGTGAGAGGACCCAAACAAGTTTGTGTACCTAAGAGTAAGAACTAATTTGTTTTTGTAGGAATATGCCTTCGGTGGAAAAAGTTGGGTAATTGATAGCAGTTGCACAAATCATATGACCGGAGAGGCATCGACGTTCACATCTTTTAACACAACCTGATCATCACATGAGAACATCGTTTTTGGAGATAATGGCAAAGGAAAGGTAATGGGCCTATGTAAGGTTGCCATCTCAAACGATCTTTCAATTTTGAATGTACTACTAGTCAAATCCTTGAACTACAACTTTTTGTCCGTGTCGCAATTGTGTGAAATGGAATTCAATATTTGTTCACCAATGTTGATGTGGCCATCTTTAGAATGAATGATGATTAAATAGTCTTTAAGGGTTATGCCAAGGGAAAGATTTATCTAGTGGATTTTTTCACGGATAAATCCAACCTTGAGATATGTTTAATGGCTAAATCTAGTATGGATTAGCTATGGCATTGCCGACTAGCTCATGTTGGTGTGAGGAATCTTAACAATCTTCTTAAAAGTGAGCACATTTTAGGACTAATCAATGTTGCTTTTGAGAAGAATAGGATTTGTAGTGCATGCCAAGCAGAAAAACAGTTGGAGTACCTCACCCCGCAAAGAATGTGATGACAATTACAAGACCCTTGAAAATGCTTCACATGAATATATTTGGTCCAATTGCTTACATAAGTATAGGAGGTAACAATTATTGTTTAGTGATCGTCGATGATTTTTCTCGCTTCACGTGGGTATTCTTTTTGCATGACAAGAGTAAGACTCAAGGAGTGCTCAAGAAGTACATGAGAAGAGCTCAAAATTAGTTTGAAATAAAGATCAAGAGGATTACAAGTGACAATGGGACTGAGTTCAAAAACACTAGGGTAGCGGAGTACCTCGATGATGAAGGCATAAAGCACAAGCTCACGGCTCCTTACACCCCCAACAAAACGGAGTAGACAAGAGGAAGAACCGCACGTTTATTGACATGGCAAGAACCATGCTTAATGAGTACAAGATCTTCGATATCTTTTGGGCGGAAGCCGTCAACACCGCTTGCCATGCCACGAATCGACTCTACCTCTACAAGCTATTGAAGAAAACTTTGTATGAGCTACTCACCGGTAACAAACCAAATATTTCCTACTTTAGAGTCTTTGGTAGCAAGTGCTATATTCTTAACAAAAAGGCTAAATCTTCTAAGTTTGCTCCTAAAGTTGATGAAGATTTCTTGCTTGGATATGGATCAAATGCCTATGCATACCGTGTTTTCAACAAAACCATCGGTATGACATTTGATGAGACTAATAGCTCTCAAGTAGAGCAAATCGATCCTAATGAGCGAGGTGATGAAGAAATTCCAAGCAAGGCAAGATGAACCCACTTCATCAACCCAAGTGAAGCCCCAAACCATAAATCAAGAAGAGGACTCCTCCAACAAACTCTTGGACGAAGTGGAGGAAGTCGAAGTTAAACCTACTCCGCCAACACCCCATCCAAGAGTGCACCAAACAGTTCAAAGAGACCATCCCATCGACAACATACCTGGTGATATTAACAAGGGAGTCTCTACTATATTGCGAGTTGCAAACTTTTGTGAGCACTACTCGTTTGTATCTTCTTTTGAACCCGTGAAGGTAGAAGAAGCACTCGGTGATCCAGATTGGGTAGTGGCGATGCAAGAAAAGTTAAACAATTTTGAGAGAAATCAAGTGTGGTCTTTGGTGGAAAGGCCCAAGCAAAACGTAATTGGGACAAAATAGGTCTTCCATAACAAGCAAGATGAGAACGGGATAGTCATAAGGAACAAGGCAAGGTTGGTGGCCCAAGGCTTTACACAAGTCGAAGGTTTGGACTATGGTGAGACTTACACTCCCATGGTTAAACTCGGGCCAATTCAAATATTACTTACTTTTGCCACTCACCATTATTTCAAGCTTAAGCAAATGGATGTGAAAAGTGCATTTCTAAATGGGCTAATCAATGAGTTGGTATATGTGGAGCAACCACCGGGTTTCGAAGATCCTAAGTATCCTAACCATATCTATCAACTCCATAAGGCGCTCTACGGGTTTAAGCAAGTTCCGAGAGCATGGTATGAATGCCTTAAGGATTTTCTCATTAAGAATGGTTTTCAAATTGGCAAAGTTGACACTACAATCTTCACTAAGAATGTTGATGGTGGTGATTTCTTTGTATGCCAAATATATGTGGATGACATAATATTTGGTTCCACTAATGAGAAATTTTGTGAGGAGTTTAGTAGGATCATGACCAAGAGGTTCAAAATGTCGATGATGGGGGATTTGAAATTCTTCCTCAGATTTCAAATTAATCAACTCAAGGAAGGGATATTCCTATGTCAAATGAAGTACATCAATGATATGTTCAAAAAGTTTGACATGGAAAAGGCCAAGCTCATCAAAACCCCTATGCAATCAAATGGTCATCTAGATCTAAACGAGGAAGGTAAGTCCGTTGACCAAAAGGTATATCGCTCTATCATTGGCTCCTTGCTTTACTTTTGTGCATCTAGACCCGATATTACACTTAGTGTGTGCATGTTTGCAAGATTTCAAGCAGCTCTAATTCCTTGGTATATCCCTTGTTTCTTGGTCCTCCAAGAAGCAAATTTCAGTTGCACTATCCACCGCCGAAGCCGAGTACATTGCGATAGGAAGTTGTTGCGCTCAATTGCTTTGAATGAGGCAAACCTTGAGAGATTATGGCCTTGACCTACAACGAGTGCCACTTTTGTGTGACAATGACAGCGCCATAAAAATTACCAACAATCCTGTCCAACATTTCCGAATCAAGCATACCGATATTCGCCATCATTTTCTTCGTGATCACTTAACCAAATGCGATATCGATATCAAACATGTGAGGACTGAAAGCCAATTAGCCAATATCTTCACCAAGCCACTAGATGAGAAGAGGTTTTGTGAGTTGAGGAATGAGCTAAATATACTTGACTCTCGAAACAAAGCTTGACACCTTGCACACAATGATTAATGATTGAAAAATGTGTTCAAAACGAAAATTATTCCACTCTTATTTTCGATTGTTTTTGATTTTGTTGATTTGGATCTTGTCTAGTTGATCTATATATGGTCATTGTTTTGAGTGAATTGGATCTTACTAACCATAGATAAAAAGACATGTCTTACCTTACCCCATCTAGTTCCTCATTGTTTCACTCCACTTGTCGTTTCATCCCAAGGACTATATGCTTCAAAGAGATCGGACTATCCGGTGGATTGCTCCGGACTATCCGGTATGTACCGAAATGTCAGGTGCCCTATATCGGACTGTCCGATGTCAGTGGGGGATATAACCATGGGGTGAAACGCCATTTCTCTGTCTCCTTATTTTACCGCGGTGCCCCTCCTCTCTCTCCCTCTCCTAGCACATTGGTGTCCTAGGGATTTCTTGGGCATCGAAGGCTTGGATCGGAGAGTCTCCATAGCATTTTGGCCCTTCGATCTCCTCTTCACAGTCCAAATCAGCCTCATTTCTTCGTCGGTTCATCTCGAGGTAAACTAGGGTTCTCTATTTCTTCGATTCTTCCTATTCTTGCAACTCTAGTGCAAATGCCTTGGTGATTAGGTGGACTATGTCTTTAGGACCTTAGGGATTCAATCTATTAGATTTCCGTTGGGTGCATTGTGAGAAATCTAGGGTTTGTGCTCCGTTTTCAATCTAGACCGCACTATCCGGTTGGTGCGATTGAATATTCCGATGGGTACCGGACTATCCGGTGTTCTAAACCGGATTGTCCGATGCTCAACTGAACTATCCAGCCTCCAACCCCGGATACTCCGATTCCAGTGAAACCAGTGCACCAGCTCTTGATTTTCTATATCCATTCTTCAAAAATTCCCTAATCTTTTGATTCATCTATCTATCTATCTCAGTGTTGTGCGATGGATCATGGTAAGGAGAAGATGGTCTCCAGGCATTTTGAGAGAAGGACCAAATCCCGCCATGAGACGTCACGGCTATCTGATGCAAAGGCTAGTGGGTCTCATGGGCGTGTGAAGCACCTTGCCAGAAGAACCATCAGGAAGAGACCAGCCTCCTCTCTGGGAGTTTCACTGGGCAAGTACTATGTTGATGATCATGATCAGGATGACGATATTCAGCTGGAAGATCAGCCTGAGCAACAGGGCTTTGCTGAGCAAGGAGATATTATTGGTTTCCTAAGTCTGAGAATGCCTGATAGGAATCTTCAGTATCCAAGGAGGGTCACAAACTACAAGAACAAAGGAGTTGAGTATAGGAGAAAGAGGTTGGAGGATCCCTTGATGTATGAGAAGAAGATTTCACAGACATGCGCTTCTGGAACTTTTTCCAACACGACTTTTATGAAAGTGTCATCTTGATCAAAAAGACACCGATAGTCCGCATGCAATGGATTGATTGGGATTACATGGTCAGGACAGATGATGAAACTTTCAGGGGCATGATTCATGCTTGTGAGTAGCACAGGCTGAAGAAGATCATGGCTTTCAAGTATGACTGGTGTGAAGAAGTGATTACTTAGTTCTATGCCACTCTTTACTTTGGGACTGACAAGGAGTTGACACTGCATTGGGCAACTTAAGTAGTATATTACAGTGTCACTAAGGAGTTTGGCAGACTATTGGGATTTTCTCCAGAGATGAGGAGAAACAAAGAAAAGATACATGATTGAGGGCATCTGAGAGGACATTGACTTCCTATATGAGGACAAAGCTCAGTATGTGCCAAGGTAGACCGCAGGGACGCTTCCATTTTATGCTATCCTGAACAGGCTCTTTAGGAAGACCCTCAGCCCCAAAGAAGGTGATGCCACAAGTATAATGTCTTAATCAAGTAACTTGCTGCATCGAGTAGGGGAGAGCTAACGCCTGTTTGATCCTATTGACTTCATATGACAGGAGATTCATCTCTTATCATTTGACCCCAGGAGGAGCTGCAGCTTGGCTCCATATACCATGTATATCATTGAGAATGTCAGTGGTCTGACTTTCCACAAGGAGATTGAGCACACTGGCTACCAGGTCCGAGCTATCAAGGCACATTCTCGCAGAGCAGCAGCAGCAGGAGAATCTTCCTCTCAGGATGCCCGGTCTGTCTCCTATTTGCCCATCATGAATGCACTTAAAGCCATCTTCTGCTTGGGGAAGAAGGAGCGAGCCGCCAGGAAGAAGAACACCCGTCACCTCAAGGAGATCCACCGCCATCTCAACATTCGGCCTTCGTGCTCTCCTGATGGATCCGAGGTGGAGGAGAGCGGTGACAACGATGTCAAGGAGTTGTTTAGTGCTGATCCTGAGGACGACTCCGAGGACGAGTATGAGGACAACGAGGACGAGGATGAGGACAACGAGGACGAGGAGTAGATCTAGCTTAGCCTCTTCACGTTCTTCGCTTCCTTTTTGGTGTCTTGATGCCAAAGGGGGAGAGGAAGTCGTATAGGAGAAGCATAGTTATCTTATTTATCTCTAGTTTCTGTCATTTGTTATTGATGTTTATGTGGTGAACTTTGTGTTGTCGTAATACTTTTATGTGTGACTTGTGGTAGCATATGTAATATGTCAGGTTGTTTGTCTATTTAATTCGTCTGATGTGTGCCCCATGTATGCCATATGCATTCTATCAAATTTCTGTTTGGATTATTGCTCAGATTCAGGGGGAGCTCCCGCGCATTTCTTTTTAATATGTGCATTTGCATCCATTGTCTATTGTAGTTAATGCACACATATAGGGGCAGCTACTTCTGATTAGCATGTGTACTTCACTCCTATACATTTGTTATTGCTATTTTGATTGTGTTATCATCAATCACCAAAAAAGGGGGAGATTGAAAGTGCATTTAGGCCCCAGATTGTTTTGGTGATTAATGACAAGCAAAGAAGGACTAATGCACTGCAATGAGTAATGAATGGATACTTAGTCCAAATGAAGATTCTCGAGAAGATTGTGGACCCTGCAAGAAACTCAATCGACATCCATCGGCAACATTCCTAATCATGTACCTGTTTCTATTTTATTGAGTATAAGACAGTCGTGCTATTAAGAGGGATGCAACGGATTATAACAATTAGAGGAGTCTAGTGCTTTAGATTGAAATCTCACAATAGAGAGAGACACGTCACACTCTATTTTCTCACGAGGATGCTTTTTCACTCAGTGGCAACCGGAGTATCCGGTAGTTACCGCCGGAGTATCCGGTACCTTTGAACCTGGAATGTCCGGAAAATCCGAGTTTTGATTTCACTGTCTGGATTGCCATTTTTAACCAGTGTATCCGGTACATCCACCGGAATGTCCGATACCCTATAGACCGGAGTCCTCGAAATTTCAAAGTCTAGGCTTCTCTGTTTAATTAGGGCTTTTGCATCGGACTATCCGATCCCTGGATCGGACTATCCGATGTAAGTGGTAATTTCAGCCCTAAACGGCTAGCTTTTGGGCTCTCCTATTTAAGCCCTACCCGGACCTCCTAGCTAGGGTTAGCCATTCCACTCAGATTCAAACATATCCCTACCTTGTTCTTAGGATCCCAAACCTCTCCCCTCTCTAGATTCTCTAGATTCACTAGTTGGGAAGGGTTGAGAAGCAAGATTCGAGTGCTCTAAATAGCAATATTTCATCTTCAAGCACTTGACTCCATCTTCAAGCTCATACTTCGCCGGATTTATTATTCTTTGAGGTTGAGGACTCCAAGACTGCTAGGAGTTGCCTTCGAGCCACCGGTGTTTGGTGTGGTGGCCGTGGGAAGTTTGTGAAGGCCAGTTCCGCCTCCGCAAGGGAAGGAACAAGGAGTGAAGTCAGGGAGTGCTTTGTGCAACCTTGGGAGGAAAAGGGTTGAAAGAGACCCCGGCTCAAGTATGACCTAGCCGCCTTAACGGAGACATATGATCCCCTTAAGGATCCGAACTTCGGGAAAACATCGTCAAGTGTCTCCTTTTCATCTTTGGTTTTCTCCCACTTTGTGTCTTTATTTGATTTACTTGGGATTTACTTGGGATTTACTATTTGTGTTGTGGACTTAGTTTCTAGCAGCTCCTGTAGCTTATACTTGCTTGCTCTAACTCCTTGGTGCAGGTGGATTTGCTAGATCTAAGTTTGTGAGGGTGACTTGAGCTAACCCTAATTTCTATATCGAATTGTTTGATATCAGCATCGGATACCCCGGTATCAATCAGAGTATCCGGGCCTTACCACCGGACTGTCCGGTACCCTTTCAAGTTCCGCAATTTAATTTGTTCAAATTTGTTAACTCCTATTCACCCCCCTCTAGGCGACATCTCGATTTTCCAACCGGGTGGTGCCGGCCAGCGCTTCTTCGGACGACCTACCCTAAGCATCCCCCATGCTCGAGGGCTTGGCCGCCGCTTCTTTGGACGACCTGCCCCAAGCATCCTCCATACTTAGGGGCTAGGCCGTTGCTTCTTCGAACCCCAGTCCGGAGCATCCTCTACTCGGGTTTGCCTTTGTCCGCCTCCCTGGTGATGTCGCCGCGGAAGACAAAGCTACAGTTCTCACTCCTCTCGTAGAACCACCTCTCTGACCACACGGAGTCCTTGAGGTCGGGCTCCGGGTAGGGGAATGATAGGTTGGGGCGGAGGCGGAAGTAGACTGTCACGGCCCTTCTCGGCTTACCTTAAGAGAATTGGTCAGACCTGCACTAGGCCCTGGATCAGTAGGCTAGTGCAAGAGTTACACAGCTAGAATCATTTCATACACCGGTTGTCCAAATATTACATAACCGCGATCACCAGATCGCATTAGTAGCAAGCGGCATTAAGCCTTAGTTACAGTCCAGAGTTCATCAGAGTAGCAGAAATCTCCCAAAAGGCAAATTGCAAGTTCAAAAGAACAAAAAAATCACACTAGCAACTGTGTAACCACACACGGTTGGCGGAATGTGCTAAACCCTATCTTAAGCAACTACTCTTGGTCCTGATACTGAGGGTCTCCTTCCTCATGGCAATCATAGGCATCTTCTTCAACAGGGTCCTCCATGTCTAAAGATAGATATTTATGCGAGGTTAGTGTCATCCAAACACTGGCGAGCTAACACCCAACCCAATGTATTTAGTGATAAAGGTTTCAAAGAAATGGCTAGGTTTATTTATTTACAGAAAAGTCAGTTTTGGAAATCAAAGCCTATGACTTAGCAATTTAACCAAATTCCATATCCAGTTGATTATTTATCTTATTTCCATTTCAATACACAACCAATCCCATGACAATTTCCATGGACTCTGCCAAACGTTCTCTTCCCACTCCTGCCATCATCTTCTGAGTGTGGTGCACTCGTTGTGGATCACATTCCCTGAAAAAGTACCGGTCTCGTCCTAGGCGGGTTCTTGACCCACGCTAGACTCACGGCTCTATGTAAGAATGGACCTAGATCATCCTCGGATGATGACATGGCTATCTTCACCTCAAGCATGGTAGCGAGCAGAGTGCGCCCATGGTCGTAACTACCCTGAATCTCCAATACTTGCACTACCGCCGGATGGCGGTAGCGTTGTGGTGTTAGGAACTATCTTCGCAGCGGATAGTCGATGGCGTCTGCTGTGCATCCTCGATGCACCGACCGGAGGAATCCTTGATTCAACCGGCCCGATCCACTAAGGGCCTCACCCTTATACACTTCCTTCTTATTTCATCGCACCCTCCGTGTGAATCACACGATGTGGCGGAACCCCTCCTTTTGGGGCAGCGCACGGCATTACGCGGATCTCGCCACGCTCCTCTTCCATGCACTACGTATGTGGGCGATTAGCTCCTTAATTCACGTAGCCCAGCTACTTCTTCTCTTACGCAATGCCAGACCCAATCCGCATTGTAACACATCACATCCATACACACACTGGCATGCCAGGCCCAAAATCCAGTTAACCATATTCATTTTGTGATCATGTCCGGTGAATGTCGGTTCACCGTTCCGAGGCAATTTTAAGCCTAAAATTAATAGTTGGACCTGAGCAATGTCTAAGCAAGATTTTAACCAAGATTTAGGAGTCTAAATCAGTTTATTTAACCTAGCTCGGTTAACAAGGGTGATCTTCAAGGCGATCAATAGCAAAGCCAAATGACAGATGATTATTTCAAGGCAACATCATCATGGTAAATTGATAGCAAGTAAATAAATGGCATGATATATCATGATTGAACAAATAGGCATAAGTACTTAAAGGGCATGTAGTTTATATTTGTAAAATAAATACTTTAGAAGTGCGGGATTCAATATGATATTATTGGATGTTAACTCGCAATAGGGAAAGCGCATACTCTCCCTAGTAAAAGCAACTTCCTATAGGAGAAGTGTTAACTCGCCTTGGGTATTGAAGTCCGGGTGCTGTGTGGCGTCGTCGAACTGTCCTTCCGGATCCTCTACGTCTAATCGGAGAATCAACAATTTATCATAAACACAATGCGGCGAGGAAAAGCATGATGCAAGAGATGCAATCACCATCGCTCTTATTCGTTCGTTTATATATTTCACGCGTTTAACTAAATATATAGATATGTATAATATGAATCTATATCAAAAAGTTCCATGATCCTTCTAAGTTCCCTCCGGAGAGGAGGCCCCCGAGAAGACGGTTGCCTCGACCCAAACGACCGGTACCATTTCGTTCCTAGAGCAGCGCGACACCTGGATAACGCCATTCGTCCAGTTCTTGACGCATGGGACACTGCCACAGGACACAGCTGAGAAATCCTGACTCCAAAGACAAGCCCGACCTTACCGATTACTCGGGGGCTTGTTGTACCGAAGGGGTTCTAACGGCATACTTTGCAAGTGCGTGACTCGGGAGGAAGGCATATTTCTTCTCCAAGACATCCACGATGGGATCTGCGGGGCCCATGCCTCTTTCAGAACCCTAGTGGGAAAAGCCTTTCGCATGGGGTACTACTGGCCCACTGCTTTGAACGACGCGAGAGAGCTAGTAAAACGCTGCACAGCCTGCCAATATCATGCCCGGGTATCCCACCAGCCCACATATGAGCTGCAGACTCTCTCGCTAACCTGGCCGTTCTCAACATGGGAAATGGACATACCTGGTCTGTTCCCCAGAGGCCTAAAGGGCTGCACGCACCTGTTCATCGCCATCGACACTTTCACTTAGTGGATCGAGGCCGAACCAGTGTCGAGCATATCCGCCCAGACGGCCAAGAGGTTCCTTAGGAACAATATTGTGACCAGGTTCGGCGTCCCGAGTAAGCTGATCGCTGACAATGGGACACAGTTCACAAGCAAGCTATTCCAGAACTACTGCAAAGAACTCGGCATGAAGGTCGCCCTAGCTTCGGTAGCTCACCTACAGAGTAATGGTGCAGCCGAACGCGCGAATGGGCAGATCATGCAGGGCATTAAGCGCCGAGTGTACGACGCTCTTGCCTAGCAACGTCACAACTGGGTAGAAGAGCTACCCTCCGTGCTTTGGGCAGCCCGGACAACCACTAATAGGGCTACTGGCGAAACCCCATTCAGGCTTGTATACGGCTCGGAGGAGGTCCTACCCGCCGAGCTAAGACTTGGTTCAGCTCGTGTTGATTTTGCAGGACAGATCGACAACGACGAGGAGCGATTGCTAGACCTCGACCTATCTAAATCCTACCGCGAGCAAGCACTACTGCGAGCGGCAGCGTACCAGCAATCCTTGCGACGTCACGCGGCTAAAAAGGTACAGACCCAGACCCTGCAAGTAGGCGACCTGGTTCTAAGACGAGTTCAGAACCTGGCTCATGCCAACAAGCTCACCCCAAGATGGGAGGGTCCGTACACGGTCGTATTAGCCGCACGCCCGGGGGCTGTAAGATTGGCTATGCCGGATGGGAGAGTCCTCAACAGCTCCTAGAACATCGCTCAACTTCAGAGGTTCTACGCCTGAGAAAAGGTCGTAAGTCTCCATTCCCCCTCTCTCTCTCTCTCCCTTTTGATCATCCTACCATTCCCTAGAGAGCCCCCAAAACTAACCCCAGTGACCCAAACTTATAATCGGGCTTGGGAGAAAGCCCGGGCTGTTCCAGTATACATTGGTAGAATAGTGGCTACGCAGAAGCCAACCCCCGGGATTCCTTTGCACACAGATAAGCCGATATCCATCGCACCACGCAAGATCCCGCGCGGGCACACGCTTTCCGGCCCTATATCATAAGCCCGCATAAACCTGCTACAGGCCCAGGATACCTCTAGAGTCCAATACTCTGCCTCTCGCAAAGAGATGGAGCCAGGGCTAAAAGCTTCGTTCAAAGCGTAAGGTCTCTAAGCCACGCCGGGGTTTCTCTTCAGAAGCTCGGACATGGCTCAGGGGCTAGGGTCGATTTTTCAAAAAAATGATCTCTCTAAGCCACGCCCGGGTTTCTCTTCAGAATCTCGGACATGGCTCGGGGGTTAGGGTCGATATTTTAAAAATTGATCTCTCTAAGCCACGCCCGGGCTTCTCCTCAGAAGCTCGGACATGGCTCGGGGGCTAGGGTCGATTTTTCAAAAATTTGATCTCTCTAAGCCATGCCCGGGCTTCTCCTCAGAAGCTCGGACATGGCTCGGGGGCTAGGGTCCATTTTTCAAAAAATTGATCTCTCTAAGCCACACCTGGGCTTCTCCTCAGAAACTCGGACATGGCTCGGGGGCTAGGGTCGATTTTTCAAAATTTTGATCTCTCTAAGCCACGCCCGGGCTTCTCCTCAGAAGCTCGGACATGGCTCGGGGGCTAGGGTCCATTTTTTCAAAAATTGATCTCTCTAAGCCATGCCCGGGTTCCTCTTCAGAAGCTCGGACATGGCTCGGGGGCTGGGGTCGATTTTTTAAGGGTCGTTTTTCTCGAAGGATCGATTTCTTAAAAAGTTGATTCTCCAAGATCAGATACCCAATCAAGGACTTCCGATTTTCTCTAAAGCCACGCCCGGGCTTCTCCTCAGAAGCACGGACATGGCTCAGGGGCTAGGATCGGTAGGACTATACTGCGTTTTCAATCCTTTCTTGCCTACACGACTACTAGCGTTCGTTTGCATGCAGGAAAGATAACAGAAAACGAAGAGAAGCAGCGATAACCATAAACAACTTTATTAAAAAGGTTCTGGGATGGCTTACAAGCCAGCTACACCGAGTCCCAGCGGAAGGGCCCCAGAAACCCGACAACCACGTCGGCCACCTCGGCAAGCGCCGGGGCAGCCTCGATCAAAACCGCCGCGGCGGCGACATCGCGGGCACGGGCACTGACTAGCGCCTCCACGAGCGAATCAAAAGCCCTGCGGAGCCGCGGGACGACTTCAACCAGCGCTTCGACCCTGGCGACGTCGCGGGCGCGTGTCTCCTCCTCCGCGAGCTTAGCCATGGCCAGGTCGAAATCCGCCCAAATCTCCGCCTCCGGATCGCGAGCCATGGAAGCAGGAGGAGAAGGAGGTGAGGAAGAAAGAAGACTGGAATGAGAAGTGGCAGTCGCATCGGTCTCTTTATAGCCGAGTTCGAAGCGAAAGCGATCCCAGAGTAATGGCGCGGGAAGCGATTCGTGGCATGGCTCGTTCAAGGCTGACGCGAATGTCTCTTGGGACATAAGCGCCTTGATCAAAAACGACGCGTTCGGCATTCCAGGGAGAAGGCGGACCGAAGAAGTGACGAAGGAAAGAAGTCAAAACAAGTCAACTGCATTAATAAAGGGTATTTACAAGGGCAAGCCGGATTACCGCCCAACAAAAAGGAAAAGAAATGAAAAAAAGGCCTCACGCTTAGGCGGCACCGGAGCTTCGGCTCGGCCGACAACTCGTCATGTTGGCCCCGAGATCGAGGAACTCTTTTTCTCCGCCCAGCGAGTGTGCATTTTGACTGTAAGGCCGTTGGCGACCTCCAGGTCCCATGATGGTATCTGGTGGGTCTTGGCCAGACCCTCTGTCATGCCGCAGATGACTTCGTCCGTGAAAGCTCATGGCGAGGAGGTCGCGCTCCTCCTTCTGCGAGCAACCTCAAGAACGCGACATGCCTCATCGACCGGGGCGTTCCTCGAATTCAGAAGCGGTCGCGCTCGCCTTAAGGGCCTCGGCGACAGTAAGAAACCTCCTTGGCGCCCTCCCACGCCACGGCTAAGGCCGCCTCGGCCGCCATGCTCGAGCCTCAGAGCCACCGCTCGATCGAGCTCGGCGAGCTTCCTCAAGCTCGGCACGTGCGGCATTGGCTTCCCGTCGCCACGGCGCGCCTTCCGCCCGCAGGGCCTCTTGTTCGGCATCGTGCTTGGCCTCAAATGAGCAAGCCATGCCAACAACCTCGCGGTAGAACTGCACCCGGAGGATAGGCTAAGGAAGAAAAGGACCAAAGCAGGGAAAGACACAAGACAACGAAGGTCAAGCCCGGAGGCACTTACCCGCCTGGCGGCTGCCGCGGCTGCAACCTCATACCGAACCTGCAAAACGCCCTTGGGCGCGGGGAGCACCGTGACCTGGCGACCCGGGCTATCGCCCGAGCTGCTTGGCCCCTCAGCCACCTCTCCTGCAAGCCCAGCCGAGCCTCCCGCAGGCTCGGCCACCTCTCCTGCAGGCCCGGCCGAGCCTCCCGCAGGCTCGGCCGCTCCTCCCACGAGCTCGGCCGAATCTCCCGCCGGATCGGCCACCTCTCCCACAGGCACGACCAAGCCTCCCGCCGGCTCGGCCGCTTCTCCTGCAACCTCGCGAGCTCCCCCTGCCGGCTCCGCTGATTCCCCTACGAACCCAGCAGCACCAACGGCATGAAAGCATGGCTCGGGAGGGAAATCAGTCTGCACCGCGACATCTACCATCGGCCCTTTCCCTAGTCGGTTCGCCAGCCACTCCTCAAGTGTCTGGCCGGGGACTGGTCGGAGCCGGATGGAGTCCCGCCGGCTCCATGCGGCGACCCCGAGGTGATGCTCAACCCATGCTGGTGTCGCTGAGATCCACCCCGAGACAGTCAACGGAGCCACGCTCCACAGCCGCACCGGAACGACGCTGGCGGCCGTGATGACCCGGACGGGTCAGTCCCAGCCAAGGAGGAGGGTATCGCTCGCGTCCAGTGGGGGAACAGGAATGTTACTCCTGTCGAAAAGCTCCTGGATGCCGCGGAGGTCGATCGGGCGCCACCCGGTCGAGGTCCGTCCCTCGACACGGATCGGCGCCAGGCTCTCGGTGCCGTCGTAGGTCTCCACCTTCACGAGCACGGCCTGGGGGCGCACGTCCTTGTGTGCCACCAGCGGGAGGACGAAGGGCCTCGAACCCCGGGGCCCGGGTTTGCCCTTCACGGGGTCATTCTCCCGGGCCACTTCCTCCATTGACGGAATAAGTTCCCCGCTGGGGAGACAATGCGATCGAAAACGGGAGAACCAAAGCATGCCCGATCGGTCCAAGGGCCATAACAAATGAAGGAAGGAGACGGGAGAAACCAGCAAGCACGAGCAACTTACGTGCAGCCGCAACGGCCATCTCGGTCAGCTCGTTGTCCGAGTCGTTGTCGTTCAGCACCAACCGACGCCTCTTCGGTCTTGTTTGGATATCCCGCGTGCCACCGAATCTCGAGCCAGGAACCTCTAGCCCGGCCGGGTCCGAATGTAGCGAGCTGGGCGCTGCCGCCATGCGAGGGCGGCCTTGCCCTAGAAGCGACCGGCTGGCTTCTTCGAAGGGGGTCGCTTGCTCGCGGCCCGACCCTTCGGCGCCGAAGCTAAGCCCGCATCATCACCGACCGTCGAGCTGGTGGCTCCCGCAACAGCCACCAGCGCGGGGACGGCGGGCCCGACTTCCACTCTGCTTCCCTCTGCGAAAACAGATCATGGGGCGTCAGCCCACGCCCACGAGCAAACCATTCCAAAGGCACCTGGGCCCGCAGAAGCACATACCTCGTCCAGGACATTGCGGACGCCCGAGCCTGACGGCTCGTTGTGATTCGCGGGCAGGAGAAGCCCCACGACCTGGACCACATCGTCCTGGAGGAAGGCTACAAAGGAAAAAAGAGCGGGAACATTACAAACACGCTCGAAGCAAAGCTCGGGCAGAGGACTGCAAGGTCAAGAATGAAGAATTACGGGAAGTGCCTTCGCGGGTAAGGTCGTCCCACCCGCGGATCACGAAAAAGGGGCGAACCCGCTTTCTCAGCGGGCTCACCCGGTGCCTGGTAAAGTCGGCTACGATGTCGTAGCCATTGAGCCCCCGGCCGGCCAAATCCCGAATCTTGGCCGCCAGGACTGCCTCCGCCGGCTCCAGCGTGGGCCGAGGCATCGTCACCTTCCTAGGGCTCGCATTGGCGAACCATAATCGGCAGTTGTCGGACTTCTCGGCGTAGTACCACCGCGACGCCCACCCCCCGACGTTCTCCTTGGCTTTGAACACCGGGTATGAGGGCTTCATGTCGCGGCGGAGCTTGAAGTAGGCGCACCCCGCCACATTATTTCCGTCGGTCGTGGTCAGCTCGTAGAAGTGGAGGAAGAGACTGGCCGATGGCTCTATCCCGACGAACGCTTCGCAGAGGTGCACGAAGATCGTCAGGAACAGGATCGAGTTGGGATTAAGGTTCACCAACTCGATCCCGCACTGGGCCAAGACGGCGTCGACGAACTCGGACTTCGGAACCCGGAGCCCATGGACCGCGAAGAGCTCGAAGCAAACGAACTCCTTGCTCTCGGGCGCGGGGATCGCCTCCCTGCCGGCCGCCCTCCATCCACCGACCTCGATGAAGCCGGCGGCCTCCAACCCCTTCAGGTCATCCTTGGTGAGGAGGCTCCGCTTGAAGGGCGTCATCGGGAAGAGGAGGATCGGAGAAGAAAGATGGCGGAAGGGCAGAGGAAGGAAGAAGACGAGGGAACGCGAGTAGCACAAGTAGTACAAGAGGGCGTGTGAAGAGAGGGCGAAATGGGGAACCGCCTGATATAAACCGGCAAGGGGAGACGAACCGTCGCCTGTCCGCCGAGAGACGTGGAAACCGAGGAGAAGAAAGCGGCGCGCGTAACCGCGCCGATTTGGGATTCCCGCCGGAGCTGTGGAGGCCCCGCGCGCGCGAAAAGACAAGCATTTCGCCTGAAGGCCGTTACCAGATAAACCTCTGAGCGGTACGTCATCATCCTGCTCGAGGCTCGGGGGCTAGCTGTTGGAAAAAGTACGTGGCCCATGAAGGTTCGGCCCACTTACTTACCTGCGGCCCCAAAGGAGGCAAACTCGGGGCCAGCAAGCTCGCGCCCGAGCTTGGCAAGCTCGAGCCCGAGCTTCCCCGCCTCGGAAGCTCGGGCCTCTTGCTTACTCCGGGCTTCTGAGGTACAAAGGAACAGGACCCAAAGCAAATCATGCCGCGCCGCGAACAGGATACGCTTCGGGTCCCCAGAGTCCCCGAGAATTAAATGCGCGCACTGTACCGAGGAGCGCCTGGCGGTAGCTTCTGACGGGTTGGCGGCCGGTCCCGTCAACCGCTTGCATGGGCAAAGACACGTGCTGACCGGTAGCGGTCCGGCGCGGTGATCGGAGGATTGCACTCGATTACCCGGAGGATTTGGTACGCTACCGGCGTGGCAAAAAGGCAACGACTAATTCAACGGACCAGCGCAAGCTACAGTAGCTGGAGGGCGCCTATAAAGGGGTGTATAGGCCACAACAAAAAGGACCCCCCTCCCCCCCCGCTTCCACATACACACAACTCACTTGGAGAATAGCTACTGTAGAACAGGAGCACTTGCACTCTCGTAGGAGCTCTAGTTCCCGGCGGTAGTTCTCCGCATTCGTAATCAGAGGAACACACACACACACAGTGCCTTGAGCACTTATTGTATTTTGAGGCCGGGCTTCCCAAAGCCCGGACTTCACCTTGTACTCGTTTAAGCTCGGCATTAAACTAAAATCGCGTAAGGGTGTTATCTGCATGGAGGCTGAACCAGATAAAAACACTCGTGTTACTCCCGGCTGATCCGGTCTCGCGTCCAACAGCGCCGAGACTAGGTCTTTTTCTTCGGCGGCGTCCGGCGGCAGTGGCGGGCCTCGGTCCGGGGACAGGCCGCTTGGCCTCGCACCCCTTTCTTGCTTATTGGCGCTGCGGAGGTTCGCCTCCCAGTCGCCGACAGGTTAATACCCTAAAAATATGCTAAAGAATTTAATCCGAGGAAAGTGTTCTATCACTGTTGGTGGTATTATTTTTAATAAATCCATCATAAGCTCTAGTATTTATCATAATTTTTCCAGAATTTCTAAAGATCTCCACATATTTTAAATAAATCATTTCTAATTACTGTCATTGTTGTATTCACCAAATTGGGGGAAAATCAGTGAACAGTGTTGGGCGGCCCCGCTTGGCATGGTGGCCACGCCTTGGCGCATTCGAGAAGGCGCAATCATGCGAAAGGCGCCATCGAAGCAGAGCGCTTCCACTTAACCTGACATGTGGGACCGAGATGTCAGCGACACGCAGAGGCCGCGCGGGAATTTTTAAACCAGAGAACACCCGACAGCTGGGGCCCATCGGTCAGTGACCGAGAGCTGTGAGATCGCACAGATCTTGGCGCTGATCGGATCGCTCACCATCATCATCTTCCTCCGGCCGGCGTACGCACGGCCGAGGCTTGACCGACGGCTAGCCGGAGCTATAGTGCTCCATTTGGGGATTTCTTGTGTGCGTTAGAATCAGTAGGTTAACGCGCATCTAAAGATGCCCTCGTCGAGGCCAGAAACGGCCGGACGCAGCAGAGCCATGCACGGCGGCAGAACCGGCTACCGGCGGACATGAGTAAATGAACTAGAGTCGATCTTATGAAGAAATAGCATGCGCATGAGCAACAGCGGACATCTTGGAGGCTTACCTAATGGTTATTCGAGGTCGAGGGTACCCGGGGTTGATTGTCGATGAGGGGGCCGAACAGAGGAGACGGCGCGCTCACGGTGCTGGGGAAGACCGCGAAGCCCTGGGCCAAGAGAGGGGAGCAATGTGTGAGGTGAAGTCACGCGAAGCTCACAGAGCAAGGAATTGCCGCGAAGCTCACCAGAGGGGAAGAAATCAGAAGGGGAAGAACTGGGCTGCCGGCGGTGGCGAGAGCGTTCCGACGAGCTCGGGGCGTCACTGACAAATTCCTTCGGGCAGGAGCATCACGGGGTTATGGCGAAGCAGGCACGAGTAAGTGTGGAGGCTAGGGATGTCTAGTTTAGGCTGTCGACGAGAGAGTGAAAAGAGAAAGAAACGGGCCGATGTGGTGCGGCCACATTTAAGCTCGGCCGGAGCTCGTTTATTGTCCGGCGGTCACAGGCTTGGTCAAGCCGGTTACAAGGGAGCTCTATCACCGATTGGTGGGCTTGGGCGGTGGCTCACTCGCGCGCGGCGAGTGTTTGAGCCGGGCGGCGAGGTGGCTTGCGCGGGCGGCAATGCCAGCCCAAGGGAATGGCGGTGCCAGAGGCATCGATGGCGCAACCAGGGCGGACATTGGGTAACGCGGGCGGTGCCTGGCGCGACTTGACATGGCCGGCCCGACAAGGCGGCTTGGTCGGCCACGGCGCCAGCGAGCGACGGTGGCACGTCACTTCAACGCAGTTGTGGGTCCGCACGAGGTAAGACGACACGTGCAAGCAGCCAAGGGAAAGATCACCGAGCGATTTCGGGCAACCGCAGGCTGGATTGCCGACGGAGGCCAGTGTGAGCCGAGGTAGCCCAGCTGCTCGAAGAAATGCTCACAAGAGCAAGGCAAAAGAAGATGCTGCCAAGTGGGTCCCACAGTGGGTCAATTTGGTCAGAAATTGAGTCAAGCATTCAATTAGGATCTATACTAATTTCTAAAATTTTCCTAGGAATTTTTGTGCAATCAATCATATTTAAGCTTATGTGAATATGTGTGAATATATGTACATATATATATATATATATATATATATATATATGGATGTTCATGTATGTGTAAATATATTCCCAATTTTAGGTTTATTAGAATTTACATTCCAACTTCTCCTAAATATTGCTACAATTTATAAATTCCTAAGCAGGACTTTCTAATTAGCTTTTAATAATTCATTCAAGTTAAACTACCAAATTCAAATGGCTCTTTTTTTAAAAAAAAAAACATCTTGATAATGTGTTCTCACATAGAGATTTTAATAGAAATCGTCATAATCGTACGCAACATCGCAGAAGTGTTTTCAAAATACTAATACAACTTTGGGCTGTTACATAGACGCTCCCCACGGTGGTGGCCCTGCTAGTGCAGTGGAGGTCACAGAAGTGGAGAAACAAGGAGACCGTGGGGAGTATCCCGAGGTACCCCTTGCACAGGTGGGAGAAAACAAGAAGGTTAAGGATGGAGTTAGGATTGAGATTGGCGAGTTCGAGTTCGCAGTGCAAAAGCCTGCGGCCACGAACTCGCTCTCCGGCACTCTAAGGCCGTTAATGGTGAAAAGCTCGAAGGAAACAAACTCCCTGTTCACCAGCGCGGGGACGAGGTCGCTGCCAGCGGCGCGCCACGAGTTGGCGTCAAGATGCCCGAGATTCTCTAGCTCCCGAAGCTGCGCCTCAGTAGTCTTGCTCGGGCCAAGCTTCGCCATGGATTCCGGTGGGGGAGGGTAAGGCGAAGGCGGCAGAAGACAATGGAAGATTAGGGGCAAGTAGGTCAAGGAGTCAGAAGGCGAAGGGATTGCTTTCCCCCGCGATATGAATTTATAAAGAGATAAACCGTACCCGAAACACGACGGTCCCTGCTGAGAGGGCCCCTGCCGGTTAGTCTCTCAATGCACTAAGAATTGACGTGGGCGGGCGCGGTTATCAAGGTGCCGGCTTGCGCAATTATCGAGGCTCTTGAGAAAGCGCTTGTCAAATCTCAATGGGCAAATCTTTCCCAAACCCGAACGGCACAATTTCTCGGGCAACCATTCTCCAGGATGAGATCTGTAACATACCCATATTTTCATCATTTTAACATAAAAATTTTTTCCACAAAAGTCGTATTTAAAACCCTTTTAACTTTTCCTAATTTTTGATGAATTTCCAAATCCAATACCTATTTATTACTAAAAAGAAAGCCACTTTCCTTTATTTTTCTAAAATATTTATTACATAAGTAACCAATAATATTCTATACTTAAATTTTTCTCATTTTTCTAAGAATTTAGGAATTTATTTCATAATTTTCTGACTCTCCTATAATTTTTTACAAATTTCTAAAACCCTTTTCCTTTCTGGAAAATAAGAAATGCGCTTTCCCCTTTGGGAATACTCCTTCCATCCTTAGCCCGAAGCCCACTTGGGCCTAAGGCCTGGTACTGTTACGGCTCGAGCCAGCCTACCAGTGCCTTAAGTGATAATGAATGGCCAAGATCAAGTCATATTGATCTAATGGCTAGAAGCCATACCGCTACGGCCGATAAGTTTCAACCGTTCAAATGAATCCAAAGGTCTAGACGTGTCCACGTCACCTCCTCCGACCGAAGCCCATGGGACAGTCGTTCCTGACCCCGGCGCCGCCGCCTCCGCCGTTGATTTCGCCGGAGAAGACAAGAAACGACACTGGATCGCGCCGCCACCCCCGATTTCGACCTCTCTAGATCCCGACCGACCGACCTCTCTAGATCCCTCCCGACACCACGAAGCCTATCTTCCACATCACCCAGCCCATCCGGCCACCGAGCGCGACCAATTGCACTCCGACGCGCCGCCAGCGCCGCCGCCACCATTTCCGCGATTCCGTGGCCGCCAAGCTCTCCCTTGCCTATAAAAGGCCACCCTCGGCCTCGTCATGGCTCAAAGCAAGCCTCTCCACTCCCTCTTTACTCCTATATCTTGCCGGATCCCGAAGCCGTGCCGCCGCTTGACCTCGCCGCCGGCCACCGTCAATCCCTCTCGGCCCCAGCCAAGACCATCCAAAGGTAGCCCTTAACTCCCTCACCCTTCCCCGACCACCGGCCACCCTGCCCTGGCCACCGCTCGCCGCCGGTGAAGCTAGCCCGACGAGCCTCCCCATTTTTTCCCTCCCTCTCTCACTGACAGTTGGCCCCCACTCGTTGCCAAGCCACACCGCCTCTCACTACGCAGCCGGGACCCATCTGTCAAAGCCGTCAAGACAAGACAGTTGGACTCAGCCCACTTCGGCCTAGTACTGATCCAACACTATTCATTTTATTTTATTTTATTTTTCTTTTTTAGAAAATTCTTTTGATTTTATTTACATATCAAAATACCTCCTAAAATTCTGCCAAAATTTTCAAAAATATAAAATAATATAAAGAATTTATTTAAATTATTAAATCTGACATTTTTATAATAAAATAATTAATAAAATTTTTAAAACCCCTTTTCTTTTGATTTACTTAAGTATTTTTAAGTGGTAAAAAGAATAACTTTTGAAAGATCCTCTTTTTACCCTCAATTGGCTCTATCTCGGAACTCCAACATGAGAAATGTTGTCGACCCCGATCTCTAAAACTCAATTGATCCACTTTTTTTAAAAATAAACACAATTAAATATCAAATTTTCTTGCTATCCGAAAGAATTTTCGAAACTCTGCTAAAATTTTTCCTAATACCCCATCTTATAAAGGAAATAATTTTAAACCATAAAATCATAAAACCCATCACTATCCTATCAACCTAAAATCATATTTCTATTTGAATTTTTATTTTTTTAAATACCTTTTTGAATCTTTGTTATGCTTTTATAGAAAACGAATTAGGACTTCCCGAAACTTCTAAGTCGGATTTCCTGGAAGAATCTTTTGAGCTTGAACCAACAACCGAAGAAGGTAGGTTTTTCTTGTCCTTGATGCATTTTGATATACCTACAATTTCTTACTTATTATTTATTGCATATATTTTCTAGTTATTTATTTATACATTCCAAGTATAAATTTTTATCCAAACCCCAATACTTTAAAAGCTACCCAAAAATATTCAACCCCTGATAAAACCCTAGTATAGGCAAAAATATTAAAATTTGATTATCTCATGAAAAGAATGGAATTGGTCTGTACAAATAAGTTAGATTGGATAACTTATTTGATATAGAAAAACTGTAGTCTGGAAGATTGATTGAATTTATATAGAGCAATTCGGAAACAGTGTTTTGTTATTTTGGCCTGTCGGTACGTGGAAGTACTAGCTCAATAACACCAGGTGAAGAGAGTGTAAACTCCTTGGAATTGTTACTCTATAAACTATAGAAGCAGATTCGGAAACAGTGTTTTGCCATCTTGGGTTAGAGGAATCAAGAGTATTGATTGACACTCAAGGGCACTAGATATTTGCTCTGTGGTATGAGAATATCTAGATATCGTTTGCTTCTATAAAAACTTGGGTTTAAAAGAATAAGAATGACACAAATTTTCTCCCATCCATGTAGTAGGCCACTATATGGGTAAAGCTGGGTAGGTTCTGCAGAGCTAATAACAAATTCATCGATGGACCCTACTTCGGGTATATGAAGTTGTGTCAAATGGGTGATGCCTCTCTTATTTATTAAAATCTATGAATTTACCTTATGAAAATCATTGTATGAATTGTAAATGAATAAGGATGGAGAAAGATGATAGAATTTGTATTCCTATAAAAATTGTTTTAGAAATATAATAAGACTTTTAAAAGTTCAAAATTGCATAATTACCATAAAGCCGTACCATTCCTTGAATATTGCTTTCATATAATAATGATATTATTTTCCTAAAAAACCTGTTGGTATAATTATTATACTCACCCATTATTTGGGAACTGTTCATTTTAAATGAACAGATCCTTCTTACGCTGCAGATATTAAATTTTCTCAAGAAGAAATGGATCTCTTCGGTCAAGAATATTAAGTTTTTCTGTACACTCAAACAAGTTGTAAAATAGGAGAAATAAAATTGTAAATTAATTAGTTTTGGTATTGTAAAAACTTTAATGTAATAAAGTTATTATTGTATCAATTCTGAAGTTTTGTAACTTTAGGGTGATTAGTTTTCAATATGAGGTATTGAAAATTAGTCGCCCACAAGATCCCTCGGAATGTTGCTCGGGATGGATGTAGTACCTTGAAGTGTTGCTCAGGAAGAGCAGGATACCCCGAAGTTTTACTCGGGATGAATAAAGTAGTGCCCCGAAGTGTTGCTCGGGACGGATAAAGTGCCCCGAAGGATACCCAACATATTTTCTTTACTATTCTCTTTCGAAAATGATTTTTCTTTTCATTTCCTTTAAAAAGAGATTCTCTATTCTTTCTATCATTTCCTTCGATCGAAGGGATGTTATTGGAGATAGTGAAAAATAAAGAGAAAGCATATGGTGTAGTGAATGGAAAATTGAATGAAATAAAGGAAAAATCCTTGGGATGATCTAATGCGCAATTTTGTGTAATTTTTTAAAATTATTTGATTATTTTTTTGAATGCTTTAATATTTTAGCGTCATTTCTCGATAATCTCAAAGGTCCAAAATAAATATTTGCAAATCTAGGTTCAATTATCAGTTTTAGGTTTTTGAACCACCGGTCAATTTAGTTTTTGGAGATAATGAGATAGTTTCATTAAGACTTACAAAAAATTTGACCTAAATCTGCAAGCCTGTTAGGCCCATCTGTACTGCCACCCGAGCCACGCTCGGTCCTTATCTGTACTATTCTGTTAGGCCCAGGCAAAGCCAGCCCAGTCCTACGCATGTCACATCCATAGCAGAGCCTGTGCAGTTCAACCAATAGGCCTCTCCTCCTCGCGCCGTCGATGGCGGCGCGTCTCCTCGTGTCTGACAGAAGTTTAATGGCATACTATGAATCCGTCCGTCCATCTAGAAGGTGGTGCATATCTCGGAGCCGCGCGAGAGTAGATGGACGGACGGATCAAAGGGTGCCATGGAAATTCTGTGGCATAGTATGCCATAGAATTTGTCTTTCTTCTCCTCACACCTCCCATCCTCCGCTCCGGCGCCGGCTTGCGCTGAAAACTCCCGCGCTCCTTCCTCTTGACTCCTCCACGAGGTTTGCGCGCCGACTCTGGGCCATGCTGATTCCCGGTTTTCTCGATGTTGCGTCGCACGTGTTAGGGGAGCATGTCACTAGACCGAAACATACGATTGTAGGCGTGGAAATTGCACGAGTCAGATTCAATCTTGGATTTTCATGTAGCGAGGCATCGACCTTTAGGTTGTGGTTTTCCATTTTGCTGATGAATGGATGGTTTCTTTAGGACATACAACTTTAAGGTAGATAGATTGGTCAAGGAATTGCTGTAGCAGCAAGGGGGAAATATGAGACGACCCGCCCCAATTACCACATGCTAATGGCTTCATCATACTAAAATCATGAAGTAATTGTGTGGGTTTAGACATATACACCCGAAGGACATCTCAACTGCAACATCCCTTCGAATGCGCTGCCCAGATCAGAGTTTTGCAACAGAACAATGACCAGAGAGTATCATGCATTATTACATCATGAGGCCACGCATGGCGGCAAGTATTTTTATTATTACAACAGAGTCCAAACTTAATTTAATTACACATAAGCCACCTTTTCTGGTGACTAATTATTTAAACGGCGGCCTTCACTTGATCTACTACTACGATGACCTCTTTAAAAGAAGTCCTCTAGGCGGTCATCACCATCGGGATTTTCCTCAACACCCTGAGGATCCTCACCTTCAATGATCTCATAACAAATGACTGCGTCCTCATCGACATTGGTATCTAGAAAAATGGGGTAATAGCAAGACTGAGTACACAAGTACTCCGCAAGCGATAATAGCAACAAAACGAAAATAAAATTGCTCCTCTTAATCTGTTTAGCAATTTCTTCCATGCCATCCTCTCCACTTAATCAAAATACCGATTTAAAAAGGGTTGATCTCTTTTAAGATTTACAAAAACTACTAACACTCGTATATGAGGCGGACTTAGCCTCTGTAGCCTCCAATCCAACAGACAGGCATGAATTCATGATTTTACCCTGCGCAGGTTTGTACCACTTTACCCAAGGTCGCCCCAAAGCAGTTCAGGACTCAGAGTGCTTACTCTATTTGGTGGGTTACATCTCCAGCCCGTTGATTAGCAAGCTGTGATGCTCTCGGCAGGACGATCCTAACACACCACCCCGTCCTCACCAACTTGCTACCTCAATCGTTCTACTCATTCCCGACGCCATGAGTATCATCTTGGCGTAATATATTGCCGCTTAGTCGGGGAAACCTAGGTCCGCTCACCCACCCATTCCTAATTATCTACTTACCCAATGTGGACAATGTAACCACCTCATAGATTCATCATCTCTGATCGCATCACGAGACTATGGCTGATACGTTTCTTTACGGCTCAATGCCCGAGTGCTAGGAATTATCGTTATATTATACCATGTGAGGGTCCCGCCTATCCTCTGCACATTTCCAGGGCACCCTTTCACCCACCAATATTACTTCTAGCGACCCGATCGCTCCATCAATCAAGTCGCTACTCCATTCATCAACATGCAAATTATTTAGGCAAAAACAAGTACACTCATTAGATGCTAGTGGTATATAATTTAAAATAATGTAATGTTAAGTACACTACTCAAGTGGTCAAAGGAAAGCTTGCCTTCAATAAAGTACCAAAACCAGTACCACGGTCTAGTTGCTTGCTCTTTGCGGCGTGATATAAATCAATTCCAGAAAATTTTATTTAAACATCTCTTAGAGTATAGCTAGCATATATGTGGGAGATTTATTAATTTGAATTTAATGTTTATCTAGGGTATTTGCTTGTTTATCAATTTATATATGTTTACATGTATTTATAAATTCGTTGCTTGCTAAAACTCATTAATACCGAAGCCGATTAATAGAGCTTATCCGTGGCTCAAAACCCCGCCGAGCCAGCCCATCACCAGCTCCCTTCCTTTGCCCAATCCCTATATCCCCAAACCTCACCTCTCTCTCCCTCTATCTCTCTCTCTGTCCACACACTGCCTCTCTCCTATTCCTCCCGTTCTCTCCTCTCTCTTCACCGCGGCGTGACCGGGGGAGCCGTTACTCAGGTGACAATAGTTCATGCCGCCGCTCGGCTGCTCGATCTCAAACGCCAGATCGCTTCCTGAAAGATGGTTTTATTTGATTTTGGGTTTGGCTAAACTTTTGTTTCTAGTAAAGTAGTGGATGGTTTCTTCTTATAATTTATGGTGCTATTTTGGGTGGTTTGGTCGGTATTTGAGTCGTTTTGAATTTAACAATGGCTAAGCCTTGTTAAGCTAGGGCTGAACCATCCCTCGGCCAACTTAACGCTATACGGTTTCTGCAGTTTTCCCCTTTTTGATTTTTTAATTTTCCTAGTATTCTACCTTCTCCTAATCCCCTACTTTGATAATCCTTCTTAATCTCTAAATTTCTAATTCCAAATCCCAATTCCTGATCCTAAGTCCTATTTCCCCCAATTCCAATTCCTAATCCCTAATCCCCCAATCCTAATTCCTCATTTACCCCTAATTCTAATTCTTAATTCCTAATTCCTAATCCCTCTCCCTTTCTCCTTTTTCCTGGTTCCCCCTCATTTCCCATCAACCCTCTACTCTTCTCTCAATCTCCCCCACTCTCTCCAGCCGCACTCCTCCCTCCACCTCACTCCCGATTCCTCACTCTTCCCGTGGCACGGCCGGGGAGGCCGCAGGTGGTGGAGACGTCGCCCCCTCCTCCTCTCGTGTGGCCCTACCCCCTAAGTCCTCTTCTACTGCGCCTCTCCTAGCTTCCCCCTGCTCCTGCGCCTTCCCCACTCCTCTCCCTTCTTCCTCCTGCCGCTCGCCTCCTTGCTCGTGCGTCTGCGCCCTGGCTCCCATGCTTCTCTGCTCTTGCGCCTCCCCGAGCTTCTCCTCATCTCTCCTGTGCGCCCCCCTCCCCTCATCCTTTCCCTTCCTCCAGCTTGAGAGTCCGTCGATGGATAAGGGGAGAGTGGCGGCGGCGGCTTTCGCCCTCTCTGCTACTCGATCTCGGTTGTTCTCGGGTGCTGGCCTGGGCCTGGAGACTGGCGGCGACGGCGGCTTTTCCCCTCCCCCTCTCTGGGGTCTGACCCTGGGCTTCTCTCGGGTGGCGGCCCGCGCCTGGTGGGTGGCGGTGGCGGCGGCTCCCTCTCTCTTTGCTTGGCCCCGTGCCCCTCCCGGCAGCAGACTGCGCCGGCACCTTCGCGCTCTCCTCCTCGGCCGGTCCTCTACCTCGGTTCACTGAGCTATGGCTTCAATCCCCACCCCTCAACCTGATCTTTCTATTTTCCCCTTTCCTATAGCCTTTGATTTGCATGAGTAGGTGGTAGATTATTGGCATAATTGGTGGACTCTAGATTATGGGGTGATGCGCATTTGTGTCATATGGGGAGGGTGCTGCTATGCTTTGGTTCACTTAAATTGCTCGAGATAAACAGGTTAGTATGGAGATGTTGGGGCTTGGGTGTGGCGCGCAAGGTTGGACGGCCGGCGTGTCGGTGACTAGGTGTGGCTCTTGCGCCGAGGAGCATGTAGCTACTCCTAGGGGCGCACGACGGCAACCCCTTCACGGATTCTTTGATGTTAGTACATTTGTGAGTTTATTTGCTATCCTACTCTTGGTTACTGTCAGGGAGATGACACATTAGTGTATGAATCATGTGATAAGGGTGTGCTTAAGGAGGCTAAGTACAATGCAGGTATACTAGTAGTTTGGAGTGAGATATAAATCAGTGTGGTTTAATTTAGCTAGGTTAAAGCATGCAAATGATGATTAAGACATGATGAACAGGAGGGGTCTAAGATAAATGTATATGATCTAGTCTTGTGCTTAGATGCAGGTGCATGAGTTTGGATCACTAAAATGCATATTCATATGCATGCATTGGAGTAGATGGTGGTAAGGATAGGCTGGGGGTCTAAGTGTTTGAACCTGGTGGTGTTGGCGTGAGTTTGGAGTAGTGGTGGCCGGCTGCTGGCCCAGTTGCGCCTACTTCAAGCAGCTGGTTGTTGGGGATGGCTGTTTCCTCCTCCTCCTGGGCTGCTCTTCCTCCCCGAGCTTCGGACAGTTAGGAGCAGCAATTCCTCTTCTAGCTAGCCACTTCCATCTTCTTCTACAGCAGGTCCAAGCTGCTTTCTCTTGGTATGGTGGTTGTTGGGGTGAAAAGGAAATGCCCAAGCTTGTGCTCTCCTCTTGTGGCTTTTAGCTGAAAATGGTAAGTGCTGCTATGGGGTGACCTAGGGCTTCCCCTACTGGATGTTTGCTAAAAATGGTAAGTGTTGGGGGGCTGTGTGTGCTGGGGGTGCACTACCTAGAGAAGATTGTGGCCGGTGCAGCCCTGGGTAATACCTCCTAGCTGCTAGGGGTTTCCTGAATTGGAAACTGTGGGTTGTATTAAACTGTGGGCAGTCAGGCTGGCTGCTGGTTTTCTTTGGAAACCATGGTTTCCTAGCTGTGTTGGACAGTGCTGGGTGGCATATTTGTGGCTAATGGTTGCTGGCCGTGTGGGAACTTGGGGCATGTCCAGGTCTGCTGCTAGCTGTGTTAATTGCTGAGGCTTGAGAACTTTGTTACTTGTGCCCTTAACTTATCTGTTGTGCCTAGCTGGGCTGTAGTATCTGGTGATATGTTCACAGGCTTGTTTTTATCATGGTGTATGCTGGTTGTGCAAGTTACAATGTGGGTTTGAAACAGGTTTGTTTCCTCCAGATGATGATACTATAGCGATGAGGGAGACCGGCTGGCCCCGGACGGTCTGGTGTCCCGATGACCTTATTTGCTACACTATTCTGACGGCACTTCTATTCTAAAAACTGAGTTTAAAAATCTATTAGTTCCCTTTTTTTATATTAGTTAAATTAATACCCATTGCCAAAGAGTATGCTTATTTTGAATATGCGGTGCAGGACTGCTTATACTGGTGAAGGATCTTCTGAGGATTGACAGCTGCGATGGAACCACTGCAGTAGCAGCTAGGACAAGGGTTAGAGTAGCTAGAGAGATTTCCTTTATTCCTGTGCAAGGACAAAGTTGTAAATGAACTTGTATAAAGTGGTATGTAATTAGTAGCTTTCACTGTATTATGTTGTTTTTGTACGAATTCTGAAGGGAGACTTGTATCTATGAGAAATGTGTAAAAGACATGTGTTCCCACCGATTGTTAATAAAAGTGATCTTATTGTGGAAGTTTAATACAGTGCTCCTATTGTTGGTATTTAGCTGGGTTATATATATTAATACTTATATGAATTTAATTTGAGCAATTGTTCAAGTTAATCAGCTGATTAGTAATTTGATCAACTGTCCAAATTAATAAGCTGATTAGCAATCAGGGTATTTCATCCTCTATTCCTTAAAAAAAAGGATTTCGCTCCCAAAATCACTTGAATAATTCCGGTATTGTTTCTTCATATAATCTTCTTTTTCCCAAGTGGCTTCTTCGAAAGAAGGATTTCTCCACTGTACCTTGCAGAAGCAAATAGACCTATTGCGGATTTTCTTGTCTTCTGTGGCTGGAATTTTTGAAGGGCGCTTCTTATAGGTGAGATCAGTTTGGAGATGAGTATCGAGATCAATTTGGTGAGATGGCTCCAGAAGGCATTTTCAAAGTTGGGATACCTAAAAGACGCCATGAACTTCGGACGGATGACTAGGAAACTCAAGTTGATAAGCTGATGGTCCTTTTTGTTTCAGGATATGAAAGGGTCAATATTTTCTCCGGAATGAAGTGTCTAAACTCAATGCTTGTTAAACTGCTTTACTTCCTTCACTGTCTAGCGTATGATTTCTTTGGAGGAAATGAAAACCTATAGGTGCTACCATAACAAGTTATAATTGTGACTGATCAATAGGAGTACAAGATGAAGATGTAAGGAAATGATAATCTTGACAAGGAGGTGATTGCAGAATTGGATAATTACTGTTATACTTCAACCAAGAAGCTGTTTACAAGATTTTTTTTTATTATTTTCACCGATTTAACTCACTTGTTCTCTTAATCATTCATAGATTATTCTTATTTCTATTAAAAGAAATTATTAAAAGAAGACGGGTGTTTCAAAATATCAGATAAAATGCTCACTATCTTGTGAAATTTTTCATTGTGAAACCTTGTTTTGTAAAATTTGACCCACTGTGCCAAACAAGATTTTCTCACCGCATGCGTCTATTCTAGTGTCAACCAGGCCTTCGGTTCTAGTAGAGGAAGATAGAACAAGCACAGTGCCACAGTTTAATTTGTTCACTTGTCCTGACACCCGACGCCTTGTGAACTATGTTGTACTAATTTCAAGTTTCCTATATGTGTTGCAACAGGATCAATGGAGGCAAACTTACCATTTTCCCCTGACAGCGCGCCACTTTCCATCTTCTGTGCTTCTAAGGTCGCAGGTGTCCCCCTAACTGTTGATCCTAGTCTTCCTGGTGGGTCAACAACCACCCTATGCTTCAGTTCTGGGTGAGGGGTTGCAATTCTCTCTGAAACACACTATAATCATTTGCTCGTTTAAGTTCACATATTTTCCTTGGGCAGTTGCATGGCTTTCGAATGATAACTTAGCATTGGATAGTTGTTATCGGTGGAAATGCTGCTAATATCATCTTTGAGATGTATTATATTTTTCAAGAAAAATAGGGATGGTTGGAGCATTATGTGACATAAAATGAATGCACTTTATTGGTGTATATTTATTATCCTGAGTATATGTACTTGGATGTCACTTTCCTATCTTGTACCTGTTCGTTGTGCGCTACTTTGTAATGTCAAATTTAATTACATGTGTGTGCAATTTTATAAGCTCTGAAATGAACAAATATAATTATTTTCTTATAGATTCATTCATTTATCTTTTGGTTTGGTTCACCATCTGGTTAGTGTCTCACAGGGCTAATTGTGCTTCCGTACAGAGAATCACTTCGAGGCATCAACCCAATCCTCCGCTACATTGCCCGTTCTGCATCTTTCTCTAGCTTCCATGGCCAGGATGCTGTTGACTCCGGACATGTATGTTGTGGTCAAGTTCTTGCTAAAAAATATTTTGTAATTGTAATAATCTTTGTATTTTAAATTGCTCTTCTTATCAAAATGGCAGGTTCTTGAATGGCTCGAATACGCCCCCACTTTTCTTTCAGGCCCTGAATTTGATGTTGCCTGCTCATTTGTTGATGTATACTTGGAATCTCGTACCTTTCTGGTTGGTCATGGTTTGACAATTGCTGACATTGTGGTGTGGTCAAATCTTGCTGGTGAGTCAGGCTTCTTTCACTAATCTTCTTTCAAGCTTCTCCTAGGCACTGTAATGTTTACCTTAAAATTATTGCATCTCTTTTCTCTCAGGGATCGGTCAACGATGGGAAAGTATAAGGAAATCAAAGAAATACCAAAATCTTGTCCGTTGGTTCAACAGCATAGATGCAGGCTATATAGACACACTGAATGAGGTGGTAACTGCTTATGTTGGGAAACGAGGGATTGGAAAATCTCCTGCACCAAACCTCAAGGAAAAGGTTCATGATTCAAAGGATCCTTCAGCTCCAGAGGTTGATCTCCCTGGTGCAAAAGTTGAGGAAGTTTATGTTCGTTTTGCCCCAGAGCCTAGTGGATACCTCCATATCGGTCATGCAAAGGCTGCACTGCTGAACAAGTACTTTACCGAAAGATATCAAGGACGCCTGATAGTTCGATTTGATGACACAAACCCTTCAAAGGAAAGCAATGAGTTTGTCGAGAACCTTTTGAAAGATATTGAAACATTGGGAATTAGATATGATGCAGTCACATACACTTCTGATTATTTTACAAAGCTAATGGACATGGCTGAAAGTTTGCTTAAGCAGGGAAATGCCTATGTTGATGACACACCAAAGAAGCAAATGAGGAGTGAGAGGACGGATGGTGTGGAATCCAAGCGCAGAAATAACACTGCTGAGGAAAATCTGTCATTATGGAAAGAGATGGTTAATGGAACGGAAAGGGGTATGCAGGTGCTGTGTGCGGGGCAAACTTGACATGCAATACTGATCCTCACCATCGTGTTGCTTGCCCGTTTGTTGATGCATTAGAGGGAGTGACTCATGCTCTTCATTCCAGCAACTACCATGACCGGAATACACAATACTATCGAATTCTTCAGGATATGAGGATGAGGAGGGTAGAAATATATGAATTCAGCCCATTGAATATGATCTACACTCTTCTTAGTAAGTGAAAGTTGCTCTGGTTTGTACAGAACAAGAAGGTTGAGGCATTGATGCAATTTATACTCCAACAGGTACATCTGTCAGCTAATGTTCTCCTGCTCTATGTTATTATTATTTATGTGATGAATTCTGATTTGGTTTCCATTTTTCTTTACCCAAGGGTACTTCGAAAAAACTGAATCTTATGGAGTGGGATAAACTCTGGACAATCAACAAGAAGTTAATTGACCCTGTGTGTGCAAGGCATACTGCTGTGCTGAAAGATGAGCGTGTGATCTTCACTCTTATTAATGGTCCGGAGAAATCATTTGTTCGAATTTTACCAAGGCACAAGAAATATAGGGTGCTGGAAAAAAAAGGCAACAACCTTCACAAACAGAATCTGGCTAGATTATGCTGATGCATCGGCCATTAGCAAGGGTGAGGAAATTACACTCATGGACTTGGGAAATGCCATCATTAAAGAGATCAAGATGGAGAGTGGAGTGATTACTGAACTGATCGGAGAACTACATCTTGAGGGGTCTGTGAAGGCAACAAAATTGAATATCACATGGCTTCCTGACATAGATGAACTAGTTCCCCTCACATTAGTGGAATTTGCTTATCTAATTAGCAAGAAGAAGGTAAGTTGATAATTGCTCCTAGTTATGCTAGCATGGAAACTTTTTTAGTTTACCTCTACTCAATTTTATTTCTTGTTCAGTATTAAGATGATTCCCTTTTTCTAGGTTTGCTAATCTAGATAAGTTTGATTTCCGTAAACCACACGTTCTGTTTGTTTGAAATTGGTTGTATTCATTCAAATCTCCCAGCACCAACTGTTTGAAATAGAGAATAAAACTAAACCAGAGCTCTTTTTATCTGCAGCAAGTGATGTCTCATCTACTCTTAGTTTACTCGCATGTATTTTGCAGAAGCATATCATTGACCTTTAAGTTTGAGGCAAATGTTTCCTTTCACTTAATCCACACATTTTTACCATGTTGTGTGGACCTGATCTTCTAACTCCATGGAGGTCCATTACCACCTAAGAAACCCAAACCCTCAATCAATTGTAATGTTTTCATGGTTCATGGCGATGCCATTCTCCAATCACTTAACGGTCCCGCTTTACAGCTTTAGAAATTGTTGCGCCTGCAGCTATATTAGCCACATAGTGTGAGATCTGCAACTTCTGTGTTTGATGAAAGCATTGTGTTCACTGTGTTACTCCAAGAGATCAGTTCCTGCAAAATGCACACGTGTGTGTTGGATGATAGTTTGATTTAGGAAAGGCATGTAAAACATTTTGTCGTGTGAGTTGCGCATAGACATGTAAAATGATTTTTGGGACCCCATTTTGACAACTAAATTGCATGAGTCAAAATATCAAATTGTATGTTGGGTTTCTCTGGTATATTATATTCTAAAGATGCAGAAGAACTGCCATAAAACTCACGATCCAGCAACTTAATTGCAAATCTAAGGTTGGTAGGCTGCTGCAGCCTGCAAGAGAACCGATGTTGCTTTATAATGGACGTTGTAGATTGGGTAAAGACAGTTTGGTTTTTAAGCCAAAAAGGCAAAGGAAGCTTTTCTTAGAAGCCTTGTTTTTCATGCAATCTCTATTGGACTTCAACTATTCACTCCCTTGCTGTTCCATCACTCAAGAAACAAACACTAAATCATACTGTTTCTGGCATATGTGCAGCTGGAGGAGGATAAGGACTTCCTTGACAACCTTAACCCTTGCACTTGGAAAGAAACCCCAGCCCTTGGAGACTCAAGCGTGGAGAGATCATACAGCTCGAGAGGAAGGGTTATTACAGGTGTGATGCCCCATTTGTCAGGTCATCAGAACCAGTTGTGCTCTTTGCTATTCCAGACGGTCGACAGCAGGCCATACTGAAGTAGGGCAGGACATGCTACTGACGAGCTTATTGAGTTCCTAAATTGTCATAGATTCCGCAGTCAAGTAAGAGCAACTTTAGCAGCTACTCTATCCTCTCACTCTATAACACTATTCACTACTCTCTCTATCCAATACTCTAAATTTCCTTCACATTTTACACTACACTCTAAAAGATTCCTTCCCTGCACCAGCTACTCTATCCCGAGTTACAGTATTATAGAGTACCTGCTCCAGATGCTCTAATTGTTGTACTGCATGCTCTGTCTCATACCGATGACGCTCACTTCCATTTTTGTTCTGTAATTTTGCTCACAAATCACAATGTACTCCGGTTCCTCCTGTTTAAATAGACCTAAGTTTCACTCTCAGATGGCAGTAATCATTTGCCGATGGTGACGTGCTGGATGTTGCCCTTCTTTCAGAGGATGGTTACTATCTTGTTGATACTAGAGCACAGTAGCCTAAACTGCTACTCCATGGTGGGTATGATACTGTGATGAGAGTGCTGGTTTGTATTTTTGCTCACAAGGTGGATCGAAATGTTAGCAGACCACCTGATCTTCACTGATGTGCAACATGTCAGAGATGGGGCAGCTGGCTCATCCAGCCAACCCAAACTGTCTAGCAGGAATGCAGGATGATGTTGGTAGTTCATCCTGGCATGATTTCCCAAATTTCAGCTTCTGTGTTAAGAGTTGAAGTGCCATCTGTTATGCTAGGCCTGATTGTCCAGTCAGTGTCCCGGATTTGCTGCTGGGTTAAGTGACTGCTGCAGCATCGGCAGTAGCTATCGCAGGTTCGCAACAGATAAGAATTCCTGCAATTGCCATCTTTGGATCGTCATAACAAGGGTAGGTCAGCCCTCATCTTAGAGATCTGTCCAAAGCCCAGCTCACAAAACTATACTTTCTTCAGTCTAGTGATTGTATGGTCGCGAAAGCTGCAAAACTTTTTCAGTCTTATGCATAGGTCTATTTGGAAAACTATTTCCTGAGTCTTTTGTTCGTGTACTTAGGTTACCAAAGTTTGCCATAATTCTTTCTATCAAACTTGTCTTAGGTTTGGTTAACAAAAGCATAGCACACCTTTTGGAATCATTAGTGCAGCAGACTGGGCTTGCAGCTGATGAAGCATCTGGCATTTATACAGCATTCTATGAATGTTTGCCTTGTCAAGCTTCACTCAAGAATCTTAGGAAAACAATAATACCGCGCAGCGTACGCAGTTCCAGCAGCTGTAAATTACTTTCCCCGAACTAAATTCTACCGTCATAGTCATTAATATGTGACTGATACCGACCGATTGGATCAGCTGGCCAATCTGTCAAATAAGTAGAAACAGATTCACTATACTGTTTCGATTGGCAATTCATGTTTTTGATTCCAGGTTTCACACGCATTCCCTACACCAAAATCCAGATGAAAAAAACAGAAAATGAATCGACCTGACGATGCTACGACAGAAAATTAACCGAGAAAATGCCAGATTGGGAATAGGAATTGCAACGGATGAAAAGAACATTTGACGAGTTCGAGCAAACGACGGCGAAATCGGAGATCAGGCGGACCGAGGAGATTATGGAAGTGACAGCACGGCTAGCGGTGAGCCAGAATCAGCCCAGAAAGAAGCAATTTTTCACAAGCGTTATCGCCAAAATGGGATCTCCAAAACGATTCAAAACGAAGGGGGAAAAGCAAAAACGTGGCTCTAGCAGTTGATCAAAGCCACAACACGACGAGGACGTGATACTATCGTTTAGCTGGTTGGCCTCAGAATTGCAGAATGGCAGCATGACCGCACGGCGGCGGATCAGTCCCGAAAGATGGTATTTTTATGGTGTGTTTGTCATCATCGGCCAAGCAAGCATGCAAAACGAAGCGCATTGCGCTATCCCTCCCAGTAACAATTAGCCATCAACCGCACAGCCAAGGCATGTGTTTCAAGAAACAAGCAGACTTAAAGAGCAAATCAAAATCTGACGGGAGAGATGGAAAAACACAGAGCGCATTTAGGGGATCTGGCGGCTTGAGGACATCAGAATTGCAGAGTTCGCAGCATGGCGCGCGCGCGCGCCGATCAGCCCCGAAAGATGGTGTGTTTTGGTTGCGGTTTTTCATCACAGTCCAGCAAGCCAGATCAACGCCATCACTCACCCCATCACGGATGTAACATGTGAACAAAGAAAACATCAAGAACTGAGGATAAAAAAACCAAACAAGCCATACGCCGATCGAAAAGGTGAAAAAAAGGACAGCAAGAACAGCGGCAAGCTAGCCCCCGATCCTCCGGTCGCGACCGGCGGTAGAAAGCAGCCTGGAATTGACGGATAGGGAGGCGGAGACATGTCATGGCCGCGGCGGCGGAACCCTAGCTGGGCAGGGATGGAGCTGGGGAGAGGGGCGGTGGAGGGATTATATAGGAGGCGGGGTCGGGTTCCGGCCGTCGGATCCGGATCGTGCGGATGTGCGTTGAGATGGGCGGATTGTGGATTCTTGGGTAGTTGGGTGTGTGTGTCTGCTGCTAACGTCTCTCCCTGTAACCCAGCCCGGCCCATATGATTCGTTCCGTAGCTGGGCCAATATTAAGGTTTCCAAATTCGAATTTTTTATTTTTAAATTATTTTTTATTCAATTTTCTAAAAATATATATTGATCTGGTTTTTTTGCAAATTTAGGCGCCCGTCGCCCAAGGAATAAGGGATCACCCGAGCCACGGGCGACCAGTCGTATGACAGTTAGGCGGAGACGGCGTCGTTGCTAACTGTTGGCTATTATTAGTACTGAGCGCCGGTTGCCCCTCACGGCGATTGACCCTCCCCACAGGCGGCGGCAAGCCATCTCAGATAGCCCAGCGTCCGCCTCCTCCCACTCCCAGCTAGCAACGGAAAAGAAAAAAAGAAAAGAAGAAAAGAGAAGAGAAAGGGAGGAAAGAAGAGAAGAGAAAGGGAGGAAAGCAGAGGGAAAAAAGAGAGAAGAAAATAGAATCCCCTGATTTGTGTCAACTATTTTCAGATTTGTGTGATGGAGTTCCCCTCGCCTCCAAGGGAAGAATAGAGTGAACCCATCCCGAAAGACATGCAGGTCCCCATATGTCTATGCGGGGATCCTTTCAACTTCAAGAAGTCCGTTGATATGTCCTACACGTATGGTAGGAGGTACTGGATGTGCCCTAACTACGCATACGACCAAACCGAGGAGATGAAGAGGCAGGGCAAAAACCCGGTAAGTTTAGTGTCGTAGATGTATGTACATATATATAAATATATTATGCGACAAACTCATTTTATATAATGTAACCCATCATAACTGGCATTGTGCGAGTTCGTGTAATCCTTGGACACGGAGCGGACTCCCGACCAGGAGAAGCACGTGCTGAAGGAGATGGCGTGGAGGAGAGCAATGTTCGAGGAGCGGTGCCGCCTTGCCGATGAGGAAGAGGAACGCAAGCATTGGTAACGGGAGCTACGTGCAAAGAAGGAGGCAGAATGGCAGCGACAAACGTTAGAGAGTGAGGTAGAGCGTGAAAGAAAGCGCGAGAAGGCTAGACATGCAAGAGAGGCCCTTGGTGGGGCTTGGGAGAAGGGGAAATGGCCCCAATGCACGCAGTGGTTCTAGGGGACATGATAATCCCCTTATCTGTCTTTATGTATTGGCAGCCCCGTACCTTTGTATCTTCATGTAATACTTAATTTTTCTAAGGTTAATGTATCATTTGTATTTGTCATCAATTTTTGTGATGGTCTCTGATATTTACAAAGCAACCTAGGGCTTTCGGGCATCGCACCGTCTATTACGAAAAAAAAGGGCTAAGTGACTACGTCGACAATAAAAATCATGCCACTTAGCCTAGTAGACCGTATAAGACGGGGGACCGGTTGGGTTCCAAAAATTTTAGAGAAATTACATGACGTGCATGACATGATGGTCTCCGATATTTGCAAGCAACCTAGAGCTTTTGGGCATCGCACCGTCTATTACGAAAAAAAGAATAGAGCTAAGTGACCACGTCGACGATAAAAATCATGCTACTTAGCCTAGTAAACCGTCCTGGACGGGGGGCCGGTTGGGTCCCAAAAATTTTAGAGAAATTACAAGACGTGCATGACGTGATGGTCTCCGATATTTGCAAAGCAACCTAGGGCTAGGGCTTTCGGGCATTGCACCATCTATTACCCAAAAAAAAAGAAAAGGGCTAAGTGATCACGTCAACGATAAAAATCATGCCACTTAGCCCAGTAAACCGTACCGGACGGGGACCGGTTGGGTCTAAAAAATTTTAGAGAAATTACATGACATGATGGTTTCCGATATTTGCAAAGTAACATAGGCCTTTTGAGCATCGCACCGTCTATTACCAAAAAAAGAAAAGGGCAAAGTGACCACAACGTTGACAATAATCATGCATTACATCCATTACATTAGTAGACCAACAAGTACAGTACATCGTTATTACAAAAAAAGAAAAGTGGTAAGGAGACATCCATTTTATTCATGTCTACTCGAAGTACAACATACATACGGGTCACTGACGTGTGCACTTTCTTATGTGGTCCTCGGAGTATGTCCACGGGTCGAGAGGATGAACATCCCTCCTAGGCGCAGTGCCATGGTCTACCGATGTTGTAACATCCTCATTTTTCAAAAACCAAAACTCATGTGCATCATGTCATTGCATGTCATTAAAAATCCCTAAAATTTAAAACTTTTGAAAATGAGTATGTTACTGTTGAAAGACATTTAAATTTTGAAAACCATTTTGGTTTCACTAGTGTTTTGATTGAAAATAAAACGTCTTTGTAAATGCTTGAGTTTTCAAAAGAGGACAACTGATGTTGGTTATAAAATGAATTGAGTTCAAATGTTGTTTCCTTTCAAATAAGATAAACATAATTTCATTTTATTAAACTAAATGATTTGAGGGTGGTTTTATAAACTTAAAATTATTTGGCTTCATTTTAACATCGATTTCCAAGGATTTCATTTTCATGAAAATGATCATTTTAAGCGATAGTTTTCTAAACCAATAATCTTGTTGATTTTCAAATGAGGAAAATGATTTCATTTCCTAAATGGTTGCTTTAAAATGATTTGTATTCACAAACTAATAAATGTTTCATTTGAACTTTCAATATCAAAACACTAAGGTTGTTTTAAAATAAAGTAATTTGAATTACGAACAAAAGAATTTTATTTTCAATTATCTTAAAAGAATACGTGGCAAAGCTATTTATTTCTGAAAAGCCCTAAAGGCTTTTACTCCTTAAATTCTTGTTTTAGGTTTTGGATTATCAACCTACACTTGTACTTTGCCAACTTTAAATTCAATAAAGAGAGACTATATGTTCCTTTAAAATATATTTTTGAACTTTCACAAAAAAAAAAAATACAAAAGTGATTTTTAATGAAAACAAAAGTTGGTTTTCAACTACTTTACAAGAAAATGGTTTTAGCTCTCAAAGAAAAGTGTTTGGGTTTTTATTTTCGCGACGCTTAAATTAAGCTTTGTTTGGTTTTGGGCCCAAGCAATTAAACCTTTAAAGCTATCTTTCCAAAAGGGATTTGAAATCCCAAAAAGGAGCAATTTTGTTTTTCAATGTTCAATAAGGAAAATATTTAACTCCTTAAAATAATTATTTTAACCCTTGAGCTTTATAAAACTTAAAAGCTTTGTCAGATCGTTTTGGGATTCAAAATAAACAAACTATATCGTATCTTGTTCAGATTTTGAGTTCAAGCAAATAAAATTAAAAGCCCGCTTTTGTATATTTTGAATTTCAATAAAACCCTTTTCAAAGAGATTTAAATTTCTAAGGAGCAAATATTTTATAAACAAATGATATTATCCTTTAAGTTTTGGTTTAATAAACACTTTGGTCTTGCAACTCTCGAAACTCTTTTAAATTTAAAACAATTGGAAACGATTTTGTTACTTAAATAAATGAGGTTTCAATTGGATTTCAACTCTAATTTATTGCAAGCCCAAAACCCTTGGAGTGGTATTTGATTTCGTGCTCGATTTAACAAAACTAAAATGTCCCTTTTAAACGCGAATTTGAATTTTAGTTTTATAAAACACTAAACAACTAATTTTAAAAGGTTGTTGAATCCAAACCTTGAAAAGAATATTTAATTTAAAAGAACAGTGCAAACAAAAAGATTTATGGAAATTAACATTATTGTTGGAAAGTATTTTCAAATATATTGGTTTGGAAATGTAAAATCATTTGGAATAGATTCTTAATCTGATTTGGTCCTAGAAATCCCTATCTTTCCATTTTCCTTCTCTCTCTTGCGTGTGGGCCCCACCTCCTCTTCCTTCCTCTCTCTTTCTTTCTTCTCCTGTTTCCTTCTCTCTCGCCTTCCATGGCGGCGCCCTATTGATGGGAACCCCCCAATCACGCACACATCACTCCCCATTGGTGGCCATTCACGCCGGTTACTCCTCCATCATTCCCTTCAATTCCTCGCAAAACGGCTCCCAAACCCCCAATTCCCCTTAAAACTCCACACCGATCTTCCTCGGGTTCCTTCTTGGTTCTTAATTCTCGCCGAGGTGAGCTCCATTCGTCGATTCCTCCGAAGACGTTGTTCGTCTCGTCATCGCTCATCTTTCATGTACAATTTTCCTTGTTTCTTGGCCTAGGATCGCCGGATTTGGACGCCAAGGGGCCCCGAGTTCGCCGGATTCTTCGCCGCTCCAATTTCATCGCCGCCATTCGGTAAAGCTTCCCCACCCTTCCCTTTTCTCCTTCGGGACCTCCACAGACTGGAGCATCACCGCCGGCCCCATTCTTGCTCGTCGTCTTGGTGTGTGCCGCCGCGTGCCGCCGCCTTCTTCCTAAGACGCCCAGCGACGCCGCCCTCGGCCCTCCCGTGCCATTGCCGCCGCCGAGCTGCCCTCACCGCAGCGCATCTCCCAACCTCCTTCCCCACCTCTCCGCCGCCGGCTTCAGCGCCAGGCTGCAGGCCGCCGCCGCCCCACGCTGCTTTCGCCGCCGCCGGCCGCTTCCGCCGGCGACCCGCCACCGCGTCCCCAAGGCCTCCTCTTCCTTTCCCCCACCTCATGGCCCGCCCCTCGCCGGGCGCCGCCGCCGCGCAGCCGTGCCGGCCGCTGCCGCCATGCTGCTGCTGCCTCGCCTCCGCCTGCCTCGCCTCTGGCCCCGCCACCGCCGTCGCCTCTCTCCTCTCCCCACCTCGCTGGCCGCCGCCGCGCGGGGCCGCCGCCGTGCCCTGCCCAAGCCGGCGCCGCCCCATCCCCTGTTTTCCCTCATCGCCACGCTGGCCCCGCCTGTCGGTGGCCCTCCTAGCCAAGCCACCCCAATTTCCCCATTTTCAGATTTTGCCCAACTTCCAAAATTCATATCTCCTTGTAGAACAATCCAAAAATCTCCAAACCAATTTTGTTAGACTCACAAAATTGCAACCTATTTAAATATGTCATTTGTATTACCTTCACTGTTGCAAATTTATTTAAATTATTTAAATACCCTTAATCATTGTTTTAATTGTTTTAGGATATTTATTTAACCAAAAATTTCCAAACCAATTTTAAAATGTTTTGTTATCTAATATCCTTGCATATGTAATTTTTACATAATTTTTGGTACTTTTTACTCACAGTTTTAGATATTTTATTTAGTAAACCAATTAACTTAAATGCATAAACCCTTTTATTTAAATTCCAGAAAATTGGTACAAGAGCATATTTAGTTTTAAAACATATTTTCGTGCTCTGTACCTTGCACTTTGCCACTGCATACATGTGCATTCATATTATTTCTGCATAGCGTTTATTGTTTCCGTTGTCGTCATTTTCGCGATTAGGAACGTGCGACTCCGGGATCGTGATCGGCGTCGCGTGGAAGACTTAGGGTTTCCTGCTGATCAAGGCAAGTGCTGATTCTTGCTCCCATGTTTTTAAATGATTTTAATAGTTATTTAAACTGCATGCTATGTTAAATTTAAAAATGCTAATTGGTTAGATGCTAGCTAAAACCCCAATTAATAACATCGATATATAAAACCTTCCTTGCCACCTTAGGTTAAAGTTATATTGTTTAATAATGCCTTCACCCCTTGAACTAGGTTTTAAGCATGTTAGCTATGCTTAGTTGCAATCACATGAAACTTGGACATGTTAATATCAATGCTTGTTTACTCAATGATTTAAATGGCGATGGGTGCCGCCATGTTTGCAAATGGGTGTAGTTGATAGTGGGTGCTATCGGGTAAAATGTTTTATAAAACCCGATCGGGTGGTGGTTGCAAGGTTGGTGCAAGAAGACGAGACTTGGGTCCATCATGGAACCACCCCGTCCCTAAGGACCGATTCCTTGAGGTAGACGAGCTAAGTTTAACAAAGGCGACCATGTGTGCTCTGTATGGGCGGGCCTGGTCTAGTATCCTTCGGACTTCTAGTTAGGGCATTCCAGTCGGTGGAGTAGGCAATCGGTGTTGTCCTGCAGGCGCAAGAGGGGCATTGTAGTGGAAACCTCAGCGGGAATGTCCTAGCTAGGGGAAAGTTGGAGAAAAGCCTTGTGGTGACCATTTTTCTTTGGGGGCACCCGAGGAAGAACCACCTCGCATGGGTAAAGCGTGCAACCTCTGCAGAGTGTACAACTATCATGATAGCCGTGTCCGCGGTCAAGGACGGACGACGGGGAGTTGCCTCATGGTACTTCTTATCCTTTTGTTTTCAAAAAGGTGTTTTAAAGAAAAATCACGATTGGTGTCGTGTGTTTTGTTTTCTCTCCTCATAGTGGGTGCTGTGAGCGATGAGGGTGTTGCACGGTGGGTGCCGTGAGTAGCAGTCTGGGCAAAACCGGTTTAGGCGGAGTTTGAAGGAAATGATTCAAATCTTTGTTTCTCTTAACTCATTTTAAACCTTTTACAAAATCTAGGTAAAACTTGCAAAACGGCTTTATGCAAAAGAACCTTAACCTTCCTTGTAAACCATATGCATTTAGTCGCCTTGCTTGTTGAGTATGTTGTATACTCATCCTCGCTTTTATCTGGGTCGCTCATTCCAACGAGCAAAGTTGCGATCGCAGAACCCTAAGGTGGAGACGATGAAGATGAAGGCCCTAGCGCAAGTTTTCAAGATGAGGATTACTCCGACATCTAGGAACTCTACTTCGGCCGTGCTTGTGAAGTTGTTTTGGGTCTTCTTTTGAGTTTTGAGACTTTTAGTCTCACCCCTGTAAGGCCATGAGCCCTCTGTTGTTTAACGCCATGCTTGGCGCACTCTGATGTAATTTATACTTTTACGTTTAATGGCAATGATCCAAACTGTTCAACTGTGTGTACTAGCTACTGATCCAGGGACTAGTACAGTTAAAGCACAGAAGGGACTCGACTCCGTTTGACGGGTCCCTACAGATGTCGACGGATCCTTGTCCTGTGACGGCTGAGTAGGGGCGAGTGGAGCCCTAGACAACTGTGAGGGGCCGAAGAACTGCTGCGATAGCCACTCGTCCAGGTCCTAATGCCTACCATCATCGACGTCATCATAAGACGTACTCCTTGCATGGAAAGAAACACATGACGCCTAGTAAGACATTTGTAACACCCCATTTTTGCTCCCGATAAAAATAATAATAAATCACCAGTTAATACATTACTTGAAATAAAATTCGGACAATTCAAAGGAATTATGTATTAACATAAAAGAGAATCAAGTTCATATATTAATTGAATTATAACAAATGGACCTATTTGTAATTTAAATCATATGTTCTGATAATTTTAAGGTTTGCCAATAATGAGGAGCATTAAATGATATTTAAAGCTTGCATAAAATATATATACTTTAACACATCTAAACAAATCAAACAAATGAAATATTAACATTTTTAACAACCCAAATATATTTTTATTACCCTCTCGAGTATTCAAAGAACCTTAGGGACTAAAATGTAAAAGTCCCAAAATATCTTTCAGGCCCTTATCTTAATCCTAATTTACTTCGCGAGGAAGAAAACCTAAAACGAATAGGTTACTTCGCAGCTAAGTAACTCGCCCATTAAATATTTTTCTAATAATTAAAACCATTTGTGATTAATGAAAGCATAATAGAACAATTTAGAAATTTTAGAAAATAAATACTCATTAAATCTCAAAACTAATTATAAAAAATGGAATCCTCATAATTTTATGAGTTCAAATATATTTTTGTCATATTTTCTGAAGACCTTAATGTCCTTATGAAATTTTATAAAAGTATAAGGGCTAAAGTGTAAAATTCCCTAAAAATCTTCCCCCATCGAGGTATTAGCCCATTTGCCCTTACGTACGTGTGTCTTCGCCATTTTGCCATCCCGCAGATGGACTTCGCCCTTTTGCTACCCCGCACATTGGCTTCTCTCCCTTTTGCCATTTTTCCTATTTTGCTGTGTTTTTCTCACATGTGAAGACAAATCTACCCTCCCATCTCTCTCGTCCCTCTTCTCTGTCTCTCCCTGGCCAGTGCCGCCTGCCCTCTGCCCTTGGCTAGCGCCATGCCTTGCTTGTCCTCCCGCCGGCCAAGATCGCCAAAGTAGTCGTTGTTCCCATCGCCGGCCAGGAAGCAAAACACAGCAATGGCGGGGAGGGGTAGATTTGTCTTTACATGTGAGAAAAACACAGCAAAATAGGAAAAATGGCAAAAGGAAGAGAAGCCAACGTGCGGGGTGGCAAAAGGGCGAAGTCAATCTGCGGGATGGCAAAACGGCGAAGACACACGTGTACCTAAGGGCAAATGGGCTAATACCTCTCCCCCATCCTTATCCTTCCTGCTGCTTGCTTCTAGAGCTCACGCAGGAGCAAGAAACGAGCAGATAGAAGCAGAGCACGGGTAAGAAAGAGAGAAAAGAGAGAGAGAGAAGGGAGAAGAGAGGAGAAGAAGGAGAGAGGGAGAGGAAGGCCGACGGTGGGGCGCCGGACAGAGGAGGCGGCGCCGACGGCTCAGTCCAGGAGTGGGTGCAGCGGCGACCGGTGTAGGAGCCTGGTGCGGTGAGCGGCAGCGCACCAACGCGGCGACAACCTCAGCCGGGGCGGACTGCGGCTCCGGGTGGCCTCGGTGCGGGAGACGACCCGCAGGCGGCCTCTGTCGGCGGCGCTCTGCAGCGGAACAAGCGGCACGGCTTCGGTTCAGCCGGCGAGGAAGAACACCAGCGGCGGCCGCCGCGTGCAGGCAGAGGAGCAGGCCGAGCGGCGGGCGACGTCGACGGCGGCCGGTGGCACCGAGAGGCGGCATTGCGGCGGCCCGGAAGTACGTCAGCACGAGTAGCGGCGCTGTGGCGCTCACGGCGACATGCGAGTAGTGGAGCTAGCAGCGGCTCGGCCGGCGAGGCACAGCGCAACTGCCGGGCGTGCAAGCGGCCGGCGCGATGGTGGCTTCGTGGTTTGGGCACGGAAAAGGAGTACGGCGGTGTTGGAGCAGTAGAGAAGCAGAGCGGCCGGCGTGAGGTGGCTCGTGCCGGCAGCAGCCAGCGGCAGCAGCTCGGCCTAGAGAGGTTAGCGGCTGCGGCGGTTGCTAGTGGTGGCTCTAGCGGTGGAGGCGCCTAGGCGGCACACGACGAGCGGCGTCGGTGGGGCTGCAGTGGAGCAAGGGGAAGAATGCAGCGCATCAGTGCCAACCGTGGTAGAACGGCTTGGGCCATGCACTGCTCGGAGGCAACTCCGGTGAGGTCACGGTGCAGCCAGAGATAGTGCCAAGTGCGGACAGTGCTGGCGGCGCGACGATGTGGTCCACGAGGAGATCCCTCGGTGGCAGCATGACCAGAGGCGGCATCTCGGTGAAGCTGTGACGAGGCGGGTGACGCGGCCGATGCAGGGCGTATCAGCTCGGCCGGAGAGCACGGGAAAACGTCGGCGACACCTGAAGACGGCCCGTAGGCACCACGGCAGGGCGGTTCGGCCCAAAGGCAGCCCAAGAGATGAATTTAGGTAAAACTCCAAAATCGTTATTTCATGTAGAAAAGAGTCCTTCTAGAATTTATTTAAAATAGTAGATGATATTCAAACATTATGGAACTTTTTATATAAATATAAAATAATGTATAAAACCTAGTAACAATATTAAACCATGAGTAAAAATATACTTGCTAAAGTATATAGGTTTATCTTCATTTTAAATTAAACACAAATAGAATAGCCCTAACACACACAACACCTATTTCAACAAGAAATATAGACAATGAATTCTCAAGTAGGAGAAATCTATGCGGAACCCTAGATGAACATTTACCTATTATGCATCATGCATATTTTATCTTTTGTATCTTTATCGATGTTATTTGCTTTCATACGATAGAATCGGACAGCTCGGAAGAGAGGCTGGAAGACCAGGCGCAAGACCTCGACACGTTTGGTGCAGGCGAGCCAATACCTCTAATTCATTCTTCTTTACCTAGTTTTACTTAAATTATATTGATTTTGATATATTAGATTGCATGCAATATGAATTTCCATGTATAATATGTTGGTATCAAGAGCTACTAGAGCTGGTCTAGTTAATCCACTTGTTATATAGTGTTGATAAACACAAACCCCATCCTTGATATAATTTCCTTATCCTGTCCATTGATAACCTAAGGTATAGAAGTTAAACTCTTTGACTATTAAGTCTTTGAAATGGCTTAGACATGCTTTAAGTCTAGAGTCCATGGGTTTGACCTTGGCTGTCAACGATACGGTTCTAGGATGACGGGTCAATCTTTGTAACGGCATAGCCCGCTATCAACGGTGCAATGCAACGGCATAGCACGCTATCAACGGTGCAATTGCAACGGCATAGCCGCTATCAACGATGCAACTTGGCCCAGACAAATACCGTATGCGAAGTAGGTACCTCAATGGTACAGTCCCATCATTACCATGATATGTATCACGACAGGGTTTAGTCTCTTTGCTCACGATTGTTGGTAAAACATAGTGTAGCAAAGATGGACCATACCGCCTCTGATCAAGACTACGACATTGTAGCGTGATGGCTCCCTTGTTGGATAGTCTAGTCAGTACGTGCGTATTCCGAGTACATACTTGTGGTGATGTGTTGTGCCCTGTTCCAAGTATTCCTACACTCGATAAGCTAAAGAGATAGTCCATGCATTCGGGTGCCTGCCATGCCTGAGTGCGAATATAGTCAATAATTATTTGATTCATGTGATTGAGATTAGGATCTGAGGATCCTGGCCATTGTTGAGCTCAAGGAGATCACGCCTCTTGGCTAAGAGGGTGAGTCTACCGCCACTTACCTAGGGAACGTGCGTCAGTTGTAGTATGGGCATGGGTCCGCCAGAAGCTGGGAAATATGTGCCAGTTGTTGTATGGGCACGGGTGTGGACAACATGGGTCCCGGGTATTCGGAGACAGACGATTGGACGTACTACCTCCTTGGGCCAAATCGCGTGGATCTTCCAGAAGACAGGCTTGGTGGACGGTGCGACCCGACTTGCTCTACAAGGAGGTGAATTCATATTCTACTCAAATATGTAGAGATAGGCGTAGCCGACTAGGCTATATCTCTTATCTTCCTTATACGGATTAGGGAACCAATCTGTAACCTGGCCCCTTGCACTATATAAAGAGGGTCAGGGGTCCCTAGTTAGATCATCAAATTCTACATCTACATCTTCATCATCGTTTGTTCTCGTGCCATCTCGACGAGAACATACGGTCATTGTGATCGACACCCCACAATACAAATCCACAAGCATAGGAGTAGGGTATTACCTCTTTTCGAGGGCCTGAACCTGTATAAATCCTACCCCCTGTGCTACCATCGAGTTGTGATCTTTTGCGTAGCCCTATAAAATATATTGCTGATACAATTCGTCGACAACGGGTTCGCCAGAGCCTGGAAAACGTGCACCAGTTATAATATGGGCACGGATTCACTAGAAGATGGGAAACGTGCGCCAGTTGTTGTATGGGCACGGGTTCGCCATATTAATTGTTGGAGATAGCTCACCATGGCTATGGGAGCTAGTCTGCCATTTGTGGAGACCATGACCATGGCTATGGTATATATGGATCTGCCACGTGGGACACGTGTTCCTTGGCTAAGGTTACGGTGTTGCCACTGTGAAACCCCCTGGTTATAAAGAATCGGCATATATAGTACGTCTTTGCTTTATGAAAAGGCTAAGTCCTATGATTTTAACTTAAAAATAAGGCATATTTGATTTCAAGCAAACATGTGAACCTGGCCTCCACCAGAAAGTCTTGCATAATTGCATAGCATTAGGTGAGATCTTGGTTCGCGAGCGCGGTTTGATTGCGCGCTCACACTCGCACCCACTCACCTTTTTAGGTGGCGTCGAGGTGGAGTTTGGCCTAGTTGATATCGACAAGGAGAAGGACCAGAAGATTGACGTGAAGGCCGAGGGTTAGGTGGGACTCCAGTCGCTTGCCTGATTGGGTTGGGCACAGCCTTGAGACCCTACTTTTCTTTCCGTTTCCGCTTTATTAAACTCTGGTAAGAGTTCAATTTTGTTTTATAGATTTGGCCTTTTTGGCCTGAAAAACGAGCCATGTTGTAATTGAACTCTATTGTATTAATATTTTTTATCACAGGTATGAGATGGGTCCAGCATTTTGTAAAAGGTGTCGTGCTAGCAAGACAAGATCCTAGGCTAGCACAGGTGCACAGAGGTTCCCGGTGACCGGGGTCGACAACATTGTAACGCATTGGTAGAAAAACAATATGTAGCAGTGTTATCATTGCTCACCTCCTGCTAGTCCAGAGTATGAGGGACCACTGCTCGACTCTGCAGGCCAAGGCAACCATCCCTGCTGCTGGGGTGGTGCAGTACGCGAAGAGCTGGCGCCCTGCCTAGGCCAAGCTCCCTAGCCTTGCTGTCCTCGGCGGTGGTGCGTGCAAGGAAGCGGAGGCCTGCCCAGGCATGTGGCCCCTAGAGGACATGCCCTAAGGTATGTGACAGACTTACCTCCTTAAAAAGAATCTCGTCCCCGAGATTCACTTAGTGTGAATTAGGTTTGTGGTTATTTTATTTCAATAATATATTAAGTTTATTTCAAAAATTTTGAAATTTTTTTAAATAGCATGGGAAAAGAGTAGAAATTTTAAAAGAATTAGGTAAGAATATAGTAATATTTTAAATTTCAAAGCTGTTTCTTATGAGATTTTAAGATTTGAGAGAAAACTTAGTGTTTTATATAACCTAACTTTATTATTTTCTATCTAACCAACCTAAGGTTACCTATGGTCAAGCCAAGCTCTAATACCATTCTGTGACGGACCAAATTCCGGTAAAAATTTACCAGAAAATGTCCGGAATGCCAACTGTCCAGGATTTCAGTTGCATTCAGAAATAGTACAGCCTGCTTGATTTATTACAGGTTATAAAATATTTTACAGCATAAGTGAAAATATAACCTGGTAATAAAAAGAAATTGCATGCCCATATACCACAGGCAGAGCCTGAGCATAAGATAAACCTTAGAAATCAATTCTATGCGAATTTCCTTCTTCATAAATGTTCATTTCTGAGTATAAAGTGGATCCTGTTCAAGAAATAAGCAAATTGCCCACACAAGTGGGTAAGTACAAATTATACTTGAAGGTTTCTTGAGAGAATAACATTAATAATATATGAAAACAGGATTCAATGAATAGCAAAGCTTTATGGTGAATATGCAATTTTTGAGCTTTTTAAAGTCCAATTATATTTCTAAAACAATTAATAATAAAAGTATAAATTCTATTATCTTTCTCCATCCTTACTTATCTGCTAACCAGACAACAATTTTTATAAAACAAATTCATGAGTTTTGACAAATAAGAGAGGCATCACCTAATTGACAGAACTTCATATACTCGAAGTAAGGTCCATTAATGAATTTGTTATTAGCTCTGCAAAACCTACCCAGCTTTACCCATATAGTGGCCTACTACATGGATGGGAGAAAATTTGTGTCATTCTCATTCTTTTAAACTCAAGTTTTTATAGAAGCAAATGATATCTAGATATTCTCTTACTACAGAGCAAATATCTAGTGCCCTTGAGTGTCAACCAAAGCTCAACTGGCCTGATCCTATACCCCAAGACGGCAAAACTCTTCTTTCTGAATCTGCTTCTATATTTTTATAGAACAATGATTCTAGGGAGTTCATACCCTCGCCCACCTGGCGTCCTTGAGTGTGTACCTCCTGTCCCCAAGGTACCTGGCCCAAGCCGACAACTTCTTCTTCCAAATTGCTCTATATAGAAAATCATTTTGTCTCCCAAACTACAATCTTTTCCATATCAAATATGTTATCCAACCCAACTTATTTATATGGACCAATTCTCTTATCCTTTCATGAGATAATCAAATTTTAGTATTTTTGCCTATACTAGAGTTTATCAGGGAGTTGATTAGTTTTAGGTGGTTTTTTAAGGTATTGGGGCTTGGATAAAATTATATTTGGCATGTATAAATAAATAACTAGAAAATATATGCAACAAATAATGAATAAAAGAAATGTAGGTATATCAAAATGCATCAAGCATAAGAGAAACCTGCCTTATTTGGAGATCGGATCATATTTTAATATATCTTTTGGACATTCTTTCCAGAGGGCGTAGCTCATTGTCTATACGTTGTAAAAATAAAAAGAGAGAAACTCCAATAAATATCCAAATAAGAAAAGATTTAAATAAACGATAAAATAAAATAAAAAGGGTGTGGGGTAAAAATGTGATGGGTTGTACGATTTTCTAAAAGTTTGAAAATATTTTCTAAAAGAAAAAGGGTAGCGGTGTTAATATAAAATAGGTATTTTGGGCAACATGACGTTAAGCATTATGGAGAGATTTATAATAAGTCAAAATTCATATTTAATATTAATGTTGGAATATTAGTATTTCTATTTGACCTTATAGTGATAATGGTTAAAAGAATTAATTTTGGCATTATAATTTTATATTTAATGAAAATTTTAATTAGATTAAAGGAAGGGTTTTAAATTTAAATTTGAATTTATATAGGTTTTTGAAATGTAGAGATATTATTTCTAAATATAAAACATTATTTTGAGTAACTTTTATATTTGAAGTTTTTACTAATTTTACTTCTATATTCTTTAATTAAAATGTTTTGATATATAAAGAAAAGAAAGTAAAAGGATTTATTTAGGGTTATTTCATTAGGAAAATATGGTATTTTATATTTTTATATAATTATTTATTTTATTTCAGATTTTTATGAATTTTGTAGAATTTATAAAAGTGATTTGATATTTTAAATAAATTTGAATAGTACAAATAGAAATGGAATTTGGAAAAGAACTTTAAGGCTTACTGGGCTGATCAGAATTGGGCTTAGCCCAATATGAGGGTACAGACGTCTAACAAAAGGGGACCTGTCGGTAGTGGGAGGGAGACACGCGCGGCTGGCAAGTAGGGTCGAAGTGGCAGTGGGCGTGCGGGCTGGCGGCTGACAAGTGGGGTCAGGGTGTCAGTGGAAGAAGGTGGTTGAAAAGGGGAAAAACAGGGGAGGGCGGCGGTGGAATTCACCGGCGACGGCGAGGATGACCGGTGGTGAGAAATTGAGGGAAGAATAATGCAATTGGGGTCGTGCGGGTTGTTTTGGTGGTCTTGGTGAAGCTTAGGATGGCCGAGATTGGCGGGGCGGCGAGCTCGGGCGGCGGAGCGGCTTGAGAGACGGCGACGACAATGCTCCGATGAGGGTTGATCTTGGGCAATGGCTGAGTTGGGTTTTTGGGGAGTGGTGGAGTATTTTTCTTATGGGTGTCATGGTTGGGGAGGCGTTAGAGCGGCGGGGAGGAGTTGGCCGGAGCTAGAGAGGGAAGCGGCGAAGAGGGCAAGTTAGGGTGGCCTAGGGAGAAAAGAGAGCATGGATGAAGCTTTTTAGGGAAGAAGGCGATGTCGGGGAAGAATTTATAGGCCAAGGAGTGGAGTGGCGGGCAAGAAATAGTGGTTCATGGTGGCGGCGGTTCTTTGAGGTGGCGGCGGCGGATTAGTGGCTACTGGGGAGGGGATGAGAAAGATGATGCGGCGACGGGTGTCAACGGCGGCGAGAGCTACCCCGTGGCGGCTAAATCAGGGCAGGAGAGGGGAAAAACAGTGGCGGCGGCAAGTTTTCCAGTGGCGATGGCGGCGGCGGCGAAGTTGGACGGTGGTGGCGCGTCGTGAGGAAGAAGATGAACGGGGAGCCATTAGATCTGGATCCAATGGGCACCATTGGTTTGATCCAAGCGGTAAGTATCTGACAAATGGGGCCCAATAGTCAGTGGGGATGGGCTTAAGTGGAAGCGTATTTCCAGAAATGGAAAGCGCATTCTAGGGGAGTCTTTAAAAGGAAGGTTTTGAGTTTTTAAAAGAAAAGGGTTTTCTAGAAATTTGTTGGGGTTTTAAAAATTCATATAGAGCTATAAGAAGCTCAGAAAAATATGAAATAAATTTCTAAAAATATAGAAAAATGAGTAGAATCCAAATATGAAATAATATTTATTATTTTATGGAATTTATATTTTTGGAAAAAGATAGATAAGATATTTCTTTTAGGAAATAAGTAGGAGTTAAGTTTAGAAAATTATTTAAAATTAGGAATGGTTATAGAAATATATTTATGACTTTTGCGAAAAAATTTTATGCCGAATTTAAATTTTTGGGTATGTGACAGACTTACCTCCTTAAAAGAAATCTCGTCCACGAGATTCACTTTGTGTGAATTGGGTTTGTGGTTATTTTATTTCAATAATATTTTAATTTTAATTATTTATGAAATTTTAGTGGCAAGTTGTTGGTAGTATGTTATCTAGGAATGAGATTTGTGCATATTCTATAAATAAATTATTGTTATAGTTTTGGTATTTTACCATGTGTGTGGGGAGGATTATTAAAAACATTTTGAATATTAAAAGCAATGTAGTTATTTGAAATACATATGTTTTTTTTAAAAAATGTTTTAAAGTAAATTATTATAGTTTTAGCATTTTACCAAGTATATGGTGAGGATTAATTTGGAAGATTAGTTTTTGAGATATTCTAAATTTTAATTTGAGATGAACTTTTTTTGTAATTAATTGAAGTTAAGGTATTTTATATGGGTTATGGGCTTACTATGCTTCCGCTGCGCTACTCTGATTATGTATATTTTTCTTAAGTGGATCTTTCTGAAACATGACTAACTTTAATATGGTAGTATACTAGTAAAGGTTTTTCTAGGGCCATTTTTTTTATATGAAAAATTTTGGTGATAGTTTTGGGATTTAAAGATTTCTATAGTAACATTTGGTATGACATGAATTTGGAGTAAAATTGTTCTAATGAGTGGTTATAGGGGTAATTGTATAAGTTGACTATATGTTAAAACTTATTAGTTATTTTAGTTAATTGATTTAAGTTGATTTAATTATAGGATTAGGGCAACTTTTTGTTATATATTTTACTCTAAGGTTATCTCTTTTCCTTTCAGGTTTTTAAATGATTAGTTTTTAATACGGTTGAATTTTGTCATAATAACGGTATATTGGTGAAGTCTTTTAAGGTAGTTTCTTTTCATTATATAAGGTCTAGTGGGAAGTTTTGATGGTTTTATGATTATAGATTCCTAGGGTACTTTTTAATGTGAGATAGATTTTATATTAATATATGGTGAAATTGTTTTGGTGGATATAGGGATATTTTTACTTAGATTTGTATTTTGGGATATGAGTCTTAAGTTTATATACGGTTGATCTTGTCGCGGCCCTTCTCGGCTTACCTTGCGAGAAATGGTCGGACCTGCACTAGGCCCTGGATCAGTAGGCTAGTGCAAGAGTTACACAGCTGGCATCATTTCATACATCGGATGTCCAAATATTACATAATAATGATCATCAGATCGCATTAGTAACAAGCGGCATTTAAGCCTTAGTTACAGTCCAGAGTTCATCAGAGTAGCGGAAATCTCCCAAAGGCAAATTGCAAGTTCAAAAGAACAACAAAATCATGCCAGCAGTTGTGTAACCATACCCGACTGGTGGAACGCACTAAACCCTATCTTAGGCAACTACTCTTGGTCCTGGTATTGAGGATCTCCTTCCTCATGGCAATCGTAAGCATCTTCCTCGACGGGATCCTCCATGTCTAAAGATAGATATTTATGCGAGGTCAGTGTCATCCAAACATTGGCGAGCTAACACCCCACCTAATGCATTTAGTGATAGAGGTTTCAAAGGAAAGGCTGGGTTTATTTATTTGCAGATAAGCCAGTTTTGGAAATCAAAGCCTATGACTTAGCAGTTTAACCAAATTACTATACCAAGTTGATTAATTGTCATATTTCCTTTCAATACACAAACCAAACCCATGACAGTTTCCATGCACTCTGCCAAACGTTCTCCTCCCACTCCCGCCATCATCTTCCGAGTGTGGCGCACTCGTTGTGAATCACATTCCCCAGCAAAGTACCCGGTCTCGTCCTAGCTGGGCTGCCGACCCACGCTAGACTCATGGCTCTCTGTAAGAATGGACCTAGATCATCCTCGGATGACGACATGAAACTGTCTTCACCTCAAGCATGGCGGCAGACAGGGTACGCCCGCAGGTCGTAACTACCCCTGAATCCCTAATACTTGCACTACCGCGCGATGGCCGGCGCGTTGTGGTGTTAGGAACTATATCCCGCAGGCAGATAGTCAGTGACGTCACACTGTGCATCCCTGATGCACCCATCCAGGGAATCATTGATTCGGCCTAGCCAGTCCACAAAGGGCCTCACCCTTATGCACTTCCTTCTTCGGCTAACTCACATCCTCCGTGTGAATCACACGATGTGGCGGAACCCCTCCTTTTGGGGCAGCGCACGGCGTTACGCAGATCTCGCCGCGCTCCTCTTCCATGCACTACATATGTGGGCGATTAGCTCCTCAAATCACGTAGCCCAGCTACTCCATCTCTTACCCAATGCCAGACCCAGTCTGCATTGCAGCACATCACAACCATACACACACTGGCATGCCAGGCCCAATATCCAATTAACCATATTCATTGTGTGATCATGTCCGGTGAATGTCGGTTCACCGTTCCGAGGCAATTCTAAGCCTAAAATTAATAGTTGGACCTAAGCAATGTCTAAGGAAGATTTTAACCAAGACTTAAGAGTCTAAATCATTTTATTTAACCTAGCTCGACTAACAAGGGTGATCTTCAAGGCGATCAATAGTAAAGCCAAATGACAGATGATTATTTCAAGGCAACATCATCATGGTAAATTGATAGCAAGTAAATAAATGGCATGATATATCATGATTGAACAAATAGGCATAAGTACTTAAAGGGCATGCAGTTTAATACTGTAAAATAAATACTTTAGAAGTCTGGGATTCAATATGAATTAATTGAGGTTGGCTCGCACTAGGGAAATCGCATACTCTCCCTAGTAAAAGCAAACACCTAAAAGGGTAGGTATTAACTCGCCTTGAGAATTGAAGTACGGTTTCTGTGCGGAGTCCTCGAACGGTGCTTCCGGATCCTCTACGTCTAATCGGAGAATCAACAATTCATCATAAACACAATGCGGCGAGGAAAAGAATGATGTATGAAAGGCAATCGAGATCGCTTGTATTCGTTTGTTTACTATTCCTGTGTTTAACTATCTATATGAATATATATATATATATATATATATATATATATATATATATATATATATCGAGAAAGTTCCATGATCCTTCTAAGTAATGAATCTTAGCGTAATGGCCGCAAAGTGCTAGCGAGATGATGCACATGATACATATACATATATATATATATAGTGTAATTTCTACCCTAGTTAACCCAATAGGAGAAAATATGGTTTTATCGTGTTTAAAGTACTTTAAATAGCTAGAATATGTTAACTCACATTTTGTTTGAAGTATTTCCTTCATCAACTTATTTAATCTTTATTATTCTAGCAGAGTAGTGATTAAGTGGTGTGTAAGTGATTATGTTCATATTTGCTATATATATATATATATAACCATGATATTGCATGTTAGGAGATTAAATCAAAACAACAGGTTTACTATTCTAACCTGCTGTGTAATAACTTATTTTGAACAGGTTCATAGATTAGGAAAGTTAAGCTAATTATTCATTTTTACTAATTATGCCATTTTTGAGATAACATGTAATTAGGAATCATACTATAGATTATATTATATTTTCCTAGGTCCAAAAAGTCATTTTTCAACATCCATGATTTTCTTATGTTTAATTAGGTATTAATCTATTTTTGATCCACAGCAATCTGTTTTTGTTATTTCTCTATCTAAGTTAATACCCTAAAAACATGTTAAAGAATTTAATCTGAGGAAAGTGTTCAGTTACTGTGTGAGTTACTATTTTTAGTAAATCCAACACAAGCCCTAGTATTTACCATAATTTTTCCAGAATTTTTAGAGGTCTCTATCTATTTTAAATAAATCATTTCTAATTACTGTCTTTGTTTTATTCACAAAATAGGTGAAAATTCGGTGAACAGTATTGGGCCGGCCCGCTTCCTGGCGGCTGAGCCAGCCACGCCGAAGGCGTACTTCGGGAAGGCGTGATGCGCGAGCGAAGGTGCCCGAGACGGAGAGCGCCACCACTTATCATGATATGTGGGACCGAGGGCCCACATGTCAGCGACACGTAGAAGCCGCGCGGGAGTTTTTAAACCAGTGAGCACCCGACAGCTGGGGCCCACCAGTCAGCGACTAGGTGTGGTGAGGCCGCACGAATCTTGGCGCTGGTCGGAGAGCTCACCGTCATCGTCTACCTTCGGCCAGCGTTCGCACGGCCGAGGCTTGGCCGACGGCTAGCCGGAGCTATGGTGCTCCGTTTGGGGAGTTTTTGGGTGCGTTGGAACCAGTAAGCTAACGCGCATCTAGAGGTGCCCTCGTCGAGGCCAGAAACGGCCAGACGCGGCGGAGCCATGTACGGCGACGGAACCGGCTACCGGCAGACATGAGTAAATGATCTAGGGTCTAGCTTATGAAGAAATAACGCGCGCACGAGCAATGGCGGACATCTGGGAGGCTAACCTAGTGGTTATTCGCGGTCGAAGGCGCCCGGAATGGGTTGTCGACGAAGGAGCCCGAACAGGGGAGACGGCGCGCTCACGGTGCTGGGGAAAACCGGCGAAGCCCTGGGCCAAAAGAGGGGAGCATGGTGTAAGGTGGAGTCAGGCGAAGCTCACGGAGCGAGGAATTGCCATGAAGCTCACCAGAGAGGGAAAAATCAGAAAGGGGGAAGAAACAGGCGGCCGGCGGTGGCGAGAGCGTTCCGACGATCTCGGGACGACTCAGACCAATTCCTTCGGACAGGAGCTTCACGAGGTTACGGCGAACCAAACGCGAGTGAATGTGGAGGCTAGTGAGGCCTGGTTTGGGCTGTCGACGGGAGAGTGAAAAGAGGGAGAAAACGGCTGATGCTGTGCGGCTGCATATAAGCTCGGTCCGAGCTCGACTATTGTCCGGCGGTCACGGGAAGGTGCGCGGCGGTCACAGGGAAGCTCTAGCACCGATTGGCTAGCTTGGGCGGTGGCTTGCTCACGAGCGACGAGCGATTGAGCCGGGCGACGAAAGTGGTATGCGCGGGGCAGCATTGCCAGCCCGAGGGAGCGGCGGTGCCTGGGACATCAATGGTGCAACCTGGGCAGCCATTGGGTAGCGCGGGCGGTGCCTGGCGCGACCTGACACGGCCAGCCCGACAAGCCGGCTTGGTCAGCCGCGGCGCCAGCGAACGGCGGCAAACCAGTGGTGGCATGTCACGTCGGTGCAGAATTGGGCCCACAAGACCGGGACGACATCCACAAGCAGCCAAGAGGGGATCTTCGGGGAAGATTTGGCCAGGAGAGGATCAATGCGCCGGTGAGGAGGATGCACGGCAGAAGCAGCCGTGCTGCTTGATGAAATGCCTACAAGGGCAGAGAGGAATGGGACTGCCATGTGGGTCCCACAATGGTTCCAATTGGTCAATAACTGAATAAAACTTTCAATTAGGGTCAAAACTAATTTCTAGAATTTTCCTAGGATTTTTAGTGCAATTTAGCATATTTAAGCTTATGTGAGTATGAGTGTAGTGTATGTACAAATACATATAAATATGTATATATATATATGTGTGTATGGATGTTTATGTATGTGTAATTACATTCCCAATTTAAGGTCTATTAGCATTTATATTCCAATATTTCCTAAATATTGCTATAATTTATAAATTCTTAAGCAAGACTTATTAATTAGCTTTTAATAATTTATTCAAGTAAAATCACCAAATTCAAATTGGTTTTTAAATTCCTAAAACTGTGTTGTCACATAGAAATTTACCGGAAATTGTCATAACCGTACGCATCATTGCAAACGTGTTTAAACATAACAATAGTACAACTTTGGGCTGTTACAGATTTCCTTCTAAAATTTTGTACACTTATTTTCTTTTTAATATATTAAGGTTTGTATTTAGGATTATTTATATAGTTTATTAAAGAGGTTATAAAAGTTAAAGTAAGGAAAGAAATCAACAAGGATTTTGAAAGAGAAAATAATTTCTTATATGTTAGAGCTTTTAGGTTTTTATAGTTGATCGTAATTTATTTTTAAACTATATAATTTTTATGTATATTTGTGATTAGGTAGGTTCAGAGTTTGGCTTATTTATTCAAATATTAATGTTAAAGTTAATGTTTTCTTAGTTATTAGTGAAATTTTCCATGTAAAGATGTAATTATTAGGATTTTGAACTTATTTTTATAGTACACACAAAGGAAAAATTCAAAAATTCAAACAAAAATTTGCAATTTTGATATTTTCACGCATAGATTTCGGTGTTAACTACATAATTTTCTTAAAATTTACCAAATTTCTTGTTGAAAATATTATAGGAAAGGGAACTTAAAGCATTTTATAAGGTAAGATTTGAAATAATTTTGAAATTTTTTTAAATAGCATGGGAAAAGAGTAGAAATTTTAAAAGAATTAGGTAAGAAGTATAGTAATATTTTAAATTTCAAAGCTTTTTCTTATGAGATTTTATGATTTGAGAGAAAATTTAGTGTTTTATATAACCTAACTTTATTATTTTCTATCTAACCAACCTAAGATTACCTGTGGTCAAGCCAAGCTCTGTTACCATTCTGTGATGGACCAAATTCCGGTAAGAATTTACTAGAAAATGTCCGGAATGCCAACTGTCCAGGATTTCAGTTGCATTCAGAAATAGTACAGCCTGCTTGATTTATTACATGTTATAAAATATTTTACAGCATAAGTGGAAATATAACCTGGTAATAAAAAGAAATTGCATGCCCATATACCACAGGCAGAGCCTGAGCATAAAGTAAACCTTAGAAATCAATCCTATGCGAATTTCCTTCTTCTTCATAAATGTTCATTTCTGAGTATAAAGTGGATCCTGTTTAAGAAATAAGCAAATTGCCCACACATGTGGGTAAGTACAAATTGTATTTGAAGGTTTCTTGAGAGAATAACATTAATAATATATGAAAACAGGATTCAATGAATAGCAAAGCTTTATGGTGAATATGCAATTTTTGAGCTTTTTAAAGTCCTATTATATTTCTAAAACAATTAATAATAAAAGTATAAATTCTATCATCTTTATCCATCCTTACTTATCTGCTAATCAGACAACAATTTTTATAAAACAAATTCATGAGTTTTGACAAATAAGAGAGGCATCACCCAATTGACAGAACTTCATATACCCGAAGTAAGGTCCATTAATGAATTTGTTATTAGCTCTGCAGAACCTACCTAGCTTTACCCATATAGTGGCCTACTACATGGATGAGAGAAAATTTGTGTCATTCTCATTCTTTTAAACTCAAGTTTTTATAGAAGCAAATGATATCTAGATATTCTCTTACTACAGAGCAAATATATAGTGCCCTTGAGTGTCAACCAAAGCTCCACTGGCCTGATCCTATACCCCAAGATGGCAAAACTCTTCTTTCCGAATATGCTTCTATATTTTTATAGAACAATGATTCCTGGGAGCTCATACCCTCGCCCACCTGATGTCCTTGAGTGTGTACCTCCTATCCCCAAGGTACTTGGCCCAAGCTGACAACAACTTCTACCAAATTGCTCTATATAGAGAATCATTTTATCTCCCAAACTACAATCTTTTCCATATCAAATAAGTTATCCAACCCAACTTATTTATATGGACCAATTCTCTTATCCTTTCATGAGATAATCAAATTTTAGTATTTTTGTCTATACTAGAGTTTTATCAGAGATTGATTATTTTTAGGTGGCTTTTTAAGGTATTGGGGCTTGGATAAAATTATATTTGGCATGTGTAAATAAATAACTAGAAAATATATGCAATAAATAATAAATAAAAGAAATGTAGGTATATCAAACTGCATCAAGCATAAGAGAAACCTGTCTTATTTGGAGATCAGATCATATTTTAATATATCTTTTGGACGTTCTTTCCAGAGGGCGTAGCTCATTGTCTATACATTGTAAAAATAAAAAGTGAGAAACTCGAATAAATACCCAAATAAGAAAAGTTTTAAATAAACGGTAAAATAAAATAAAAAGTGTGTGGGGGTAAAAAGGTGATGGGTTGTACGATTTTCTAAAAGTTTGAAAAAGGGTAGCGGTGTTAATATAAAATAGGTATTTTGGCCATCATGACGTTAAGTATTATGGAGAGATTTATAATAAGTCAAAATTTATATTTAATATTAATTTTGGAATATTAGTATTTCTATTTGACCTTATAGTGATAATGGTTAAAAGATTTAATTTTGGCATTATAATTTTATATTTAATGAAAATTTTAATTAGATTCAAGGAAGGGTTTTAAATTTAAATTTGAATTTATATAGGTTTTTGAAATGTAGAGATATTATTTCTAAATATAAAACATTATTTTGAGTAACTTTTATATTTGAAGTTTTTACTAATTTTACTTCTATATTCTTTAGTTAAAATGTTTTGATATATAAAGAAAAGAGAGTAAAAGGATTTATTTAGGTTATTTCATTAGGAAAATATGGTATTTTATATTTTTATATAATTATTTATTTTATTTTAGATTTTTATGAATTTTGTAGAATTTATAAAAGTTATTTGATATTTTAAATAAATTTTAATAGTACAAATAGAAATGGAATTTGGAAAAGAACTTTAAGGCTTACTAGGCTGATCAGAATTGGGCTTAGCCCAATGTGAGGGTACAGACGTCTAACAAAAGGGGACCCGCCGGCAGTGGGAGGAAGACACGCGCGGCTGGCGAGTGGGGTCAAAGTGGCAGTGGGCGTGCGGGCTGGTGGCTGACGCGTGGGGTCGGGGTGTCATAGGAAGAAGGTGGTTGAAAAGGGGAAAAACAGGGGAAGGCGGCGGTGGAATTCACCGGTGACGGCGAGGATGGCTAGCGGTGAGAAATTGAGGAAGGAATAATGCAATTGGGGTTGTGCGGGTTGTTTTGGTGGTCTTGGTGAACGTCGGGGACCCGCTAGCACGATGTGAGGCGGCACAGCTGGGTCGCCTTGCAGAGAATCCTCGACCACACGGATGTGTTCTCAGCCGGCGTGACCTTCGCACCCACCCTTAAACAGAACACCATGGCTTGGGCGTCGACGTAAATTTCCTGCGACAAATCAACCTTTGCAATAGGAAGAAACTGTGAGAGGATGTAATCGGTGAAGTAAATGTGGAGAAAAACAACAAATCAGATTCTTACCGCGGTGTACGCCCTCTGCGCCTGATGATACGAGTACAGTTCCTTCATCGAGTCCTCGTGGGTGACATACTCGGTCGGAGCGTGCCCCACACGAAGGCGAGTCCAAGGGGCGTACTAGTGCATGTAAGCATCGTATAGGGTCGTACGGATGGGACTCGGTGACTCGGTTCGCCAGTGCCTCCTCCCACTGCGCCCTCCAAGTCTAGATCCTAAACGAGAATGGGGTCCCTCCACGAACGCCTATCCGGGTAAGCCTACAATATGAACGACATAGCATGTTAGCAAATCATATTAGGACCTAAGTGAAGAATGAAGAAATTGGACTCACTTGTGCGCGGCTGATGGAATATCCATCTAAGGCTGGGAGGGATCTCCTAGTACACCCCGAACGGTCGCAACACCCGGTGTGGACAGTAGTTCTTGACGAAGATGTCAAATACCAAGGACTTCCGCATAAACCAGTAGTGCATGTCCCTTGTACACATCAAGGAGAGGCCGTACAGAGCATGTGCCTGAACGCGATACACGTCCTACGGTGTCCAAACGACCTCGTCGTCATGCAGGTTGTCGAACTGGCATTTGAACTCTTCGTACACCCGATGGGCCTGCTCGTGCGCGTAAGAGCACTACCAAATGAAGTAAAAAAAAAGTCAGTACTACGAGATGTTGTGCAAGTAACCGACAAAGAACTCACCTGTCCTCAGACCCAGTAGTGGCCCATGGTGGGCCAATCAGCGTGCGGCCCCATGTACAGTGATGGAGGGTAGGGATCGCGGTCAACTTGTGGCCTCTCGAGAGGAAACCGCTCCCAGGACCACAGCTTGAGGAGTAGAACACAACCTGAGATGGTTGCGTCCTTCGCCGTCTGAAAGACAGCGTCGCAGAGGCCACGATACGTGGCAGCAAGAACCGCGGAGCCCCAAGAGTATTGCTCCATCTGCATGAAACAATATCGTGTAAGAAATTAGCCGAAAATCATTTGAAATTATTTATTGCTATGCTAGTCCTTTCACCTCAGACCAAGTGTCGACTATATAGCGAGCTTAATCGATCAGTGCTGTCAACTGTGGTCGCCAGGTAAACGGAACATCACCTACCCGAACAACAGTAACAAGTATGCCTCCAGGTGCCTCGAAACCGTGTAGTCATCCGCCATGGGGTGTATCAGGTGGGCCTACAACAATTTGTGACCATGTTAGCTTCAAAGCAATACAACGCAACACAATTATTAATTTTTTTAAGTATGCATACCATGAACTGCAGCAGCCAAGCGCATGTTGGTCCATGGCGCTCGCTCCTCCTCATGGGCTCGTACGTCCCGGCAGCAGGATGGCGAGCTATCTTGTCGAAGCGGTCCGACAGGTTGTCCAGCCAGTGGCGCATCCTCCGGTACAACTGCAGAACCCACGCAAGGTAGCTCGAGAAGGTAGGACACGTCCTGCAGTGTCGGCGCTATCTCCCCAACGGGAAGGTGAAACGTGTGCGTCTCTGGTCGCCACCAGTCCACTAGTGCCGCAAAGAGGGAATGATCGTTCGTGAACTGTCGATCCTATGCCGTCGACGGCTCCACCATCCTACATAGTGGAAGTAGCCCTACTGCTCGCAAGCTGCAATGAGTCCTCAGTACGGTCAACTTGGTGTGCACATACAAAACATGAAAGTACACATAAAAATTACATGGAGTTCGTACCTGCCAACCCATCGCTTGTCTATACGTAGCAACCGGTCGGAAACACGAGGGCGCAACGTGTGCAATTTCTTGTCCTCTTGTGCTGACAATCTGGACCAGTGCTTCTGATCGATGTTTGGGTCGAACAACTGAGGTGTGCCACTGCGACTAGGTCTAGCACCGGCCATGGTCAAGCGTCCCTGCAGGTTATGTCGTACGAAAAGAAATAGGACAAACATGACACGAAAACAATAAATTTGATGGCAACGAGGCATTTGAATATAAATTCAATTACAACGATAAACTCTGTGACAAATGTTACAAGACCAAACACAGTTATAGAAATGGAAACATTAAATTGCAGTACATCGTTATTACAAATCAATTTTGCTACAGCACGACAAAGATATTACAATCTAGCGTTACAATGTTCGTTCACGATCAACCTCTCCTGGTGCGTGACCCCAATGTCCTAGCCTCACTAGCCGCGGACCGACGCCCAACCTCAGTCTCGTCCATGTCGTTGCGGATATGACAGGTCCTCCGACGACTAGGCTTTTGTCTGAGCCTACTCAAATTTGGCACCCACCGATGGCCTGCAGGAGGATTTTTCGTGAAGGACCCATCGATTATGTATCTGTAAACCTCATTATTCCAAGTGTCCCAAACACTTTCCTTGAGGTAGTTAGGCGACACGAAGGAGTGGGTTGATTCATTACAGACGGTGGCAAAGGCTATAATGTGCCCCCATCATGGTGTAGAGATGCATCCTTATCGTCTGGTGGGTACCTCGACGACCTCGCTCAGCACAATGCACATGAAACCGACAGACAGTGCTACTCTGCGGCGTCACTCGATGCATCTGAGCCTTCCTGATTTTCTTCGCCATGTATTCCGTGATAAGAGTTGAATAGACGAGACAGTTGTCGGCCATAGCTGAAGCAACCTTCTGCACCCGCTCGATGAAGTACCTTTGTACCCCATGCAGGACACCTTCCACAATTTCGACTAGAGAAAGATATCTCGTTCCTTTCATTACCCAGTTGTACACCTTGACTATGTTTGTGGTCATGATACCGTACCGTGCACCTCCATCATCATGTAGGAGTGACCATTTCTCCATTGGCTCGTGACATATCCAGTCTGAGAAACTGTTGATATCTATGCCTGCCTTTCTACGGATGTTCCGACCGTCCGTGGGGAGCGCACATAAAGCAGTTAGGTCGTCTCTTTCAACATGATAAAGCACGGGATTCCTGGATGAAATTGCTACCGCAACTGGTTGTGCTTTCTGCTTTCTTGTCATTTCATCTAAAGTCTTCCAGAGCGCTTCGAACTTTGTCGGCTGGTTCGTCTGGCACAACCTCTTGAACATGTTCATCAATGTCTTGTTCTTGAACTGACGGAAGAAATTTGCTCCCATATGTCTCATGCACCACCTACTAGTCATGTCAGGCCACTTCGGTGCTCCCACAATGGCAGAACCTTCTTTCAAGTCCACTAGAGTCTTCATCAAACCCACATGCTGATCATGTATAATGCACACGTTCGACCTAGCCTACACCACTCCTACCTTAACTCTCTCGAGGAACCAATACCAGCTATATGTGTTTTCCCCTCTACAAAAGCAATCGCGACTGGCAGGACCTGGGTTCGCGTCCACGGCAATTGCAGTCAATATCTGTCCCTTGTATTTACCCGTCAGAAAGGTGCCGTCCATACAAATGACCGGCCTGCAGTATCTGAAGGCACTTATGCAAGCACCCAGCGCGAAAAATGCACACTACAACACCCACTTACCCTCATAGATACCATTAGCAGGATACTCTTTGATGTCTATGCATGTTCTAGGGTTCCTCCATGCTATTGCCCTTATCATGTGAACCACATTCTCATACGATGCCTGGTACGTCTCGAACCTTATCTCCAACACCTTCCTCTTTGCCCTCCAAGCCTTCCCGTAATCGATGGTGTACTGATATCTCTCCTCCACAGCTTGAATAATATCCGCAGGCGGCATTTGAGGATTACCCACAATCTCTTCGTACAGAACATTAGCCACCCAAGTCGACGAAAGATTGCGGGGCACTTGCTCAGCTTCCTCCAATATACACTCATGTTGCACCACTATGAACCACTCCTAGTAGTCCTTCTACATTCCCCTGTACACATGCACTCCCCAGGGGCAGTTGTCCTTCACGCACTTCACGTCGTACTCCTTCTTGCTAGACTTCACCACCTTGAACTGATGGCGTATAGGCATTGCCAAGTACTTCACTACATCCAGCAATGATTCCTTATCCTTATATATGGCTCCCTATGTGACCTCGTTCACATGGTACTCCCATGCATCATGACTGCCTTCATTCACTGCTAACTCCTCAAAGTTATAATTATTCCATGTGCTGGGGATAGGGACATTGGGACCATTACCCTCCTCGTCGAACTGGTCATCATCTTGCAACTCTTCGTCCTCTCGGTTCTCCGCCTCCATCAGATTAGCTATGATCTCCACCTCCTCACCTTCGTCTGCCACCCCCTCACCTCTACACCTTCCCCCCTTCGCTACTTCCTCCTGCGCCTCGTCCGAACCGCCAACATGGTCATTGCCACCCTCTCTATTAAACTCTCACATGCTAGTACTATGTCCCTCCATTGTGTCCACCTCCTCATCTTCCAATTTGGGCACGGTTGGGATTACTATCAGGTAGCATTGAACCAGTAGCATAAGTCGCCAACCACACTCCACTGCATTTTCTACGTACCTCCTCCAATTGCGTGTTCCTTTTATAGGAAACAACTTTCCAAAAAAACCTTTATGGGCACGACTCACCACGGCTCTGACACGCAGCCGACATGTCTGTGCATCTAAGCCGAACAACCGAAATAACCATTCTATTATCCACCTGTATGTCCTCTCACTCGGTCTAGATATGCTACGCATGACAAAGGCAAATGCCGATAAATCCACTCTATTTGGCCCTTCTGCTACCTCTCCGTCTCCGTAAAATATTTGAAAATGTAATTTGTCTGACATTTTACCTATAACATATGACCAATCATACTATTAATTAGTATCAATTTCAATATCAAAAAAATAATATGTAACATTTACAACAACAACTGCGCACGCATCAACATCAAATTTATATGTATCCATCGTGTGGCTACCCTAACATGTTTTCAATTAACATATAAATTACATCTATTTATGTCTAATATAACTCTATTGTCTAACATAACTATATTGTCACGATTTTTCTAATTTTTACAGCAATTACGGGCATCAATAACAAAATTATATATATCTTTAACGTACAACTATCCTACCATTTTTTCAATCATCAATTTAAATTACATGTATTTTTAGCAACTATGAGCATCAATAACAAAATTATATATATTTAACGCCTGACTATCCTACCATGTTTTCAATCAAAAATTTAAATTACATGTATTTATATCAAATATGCGCATCAATAACAAAATTATATATATTTTTAATGTGTGACTATCCTACCATGTTTTTAATCATAAATTTAAATAACAAAATTACACTACCTACATTACTCAAGAAATTAACTCACCGAAATTTGACGCCGTGCAATCCAATTTTCTTCTCATATTTTTCTCTCCTTTTTTCCTTTTTTTCTCTTCTTTCCCCTCTTTTTTTCTCTTCTCTTCTCTTCTCTTCTTTCCTCTCTTCCTTCCTCTCTTCCTCTTCTCTTCTGTTTGAGGGAGGCCAGAGGGAATGGGAAGGCAGCAGCGCGGCGGAATAAATAGAGGTCCGGTCGCCCGTGGGAAGGGCGATTGGCGCGCCAGCCCCAACGACCGCTAACGGCTAGTGACAGCGCCGTCCCCGCCTAACGGTCACACGACTGGTCGCCCGTGGCTCAGGCGATCGCCATCCCTTGGGCGACAGGCGCCCAAATTTGTAAAAAATCTAGACCGACATATATTTTTAGAAAATAGAATAAAAATAATTTAAATTCCAGCCCCCTAGGTCTTCTTGGCCTGTGGGTGGGGTGGAAACCAGTCGAGCCGAGTCAGGCTCTTACTTGCTCAATGACGGTCCTTCGAACCATTGCCTCAGCTCAATGGACAACCAAGGAAATGGAACTTGACTTGCGTTGGTGAGTAGGTGGAGTTGGCTTGCGAGCTCGATATCGCTACCACCTGTTGGTAGGATGAGAGGAGGAGAGAAGAGAGGATTTGGTTCGAAAGGGGCGATTTGATTGATCTACGGATCTAGGTTTGGTCAATTTGAGGATCGATTAGGAGGAATTGAGGTATCAGGTATTCCGTTATGAGTATGAACATGTAAGACTATAACTTATACTTGTGTTAGGTTTGGACTCGTGTGGGAGAAATTAGGCAGGACAAAGGGAATAAAGAAGGGGATCGGGAGGGAGGTGCTAGGTTAGTTTATTTTGGAAGCCAAGCTCGAGGGAATTTAGGCTTGACTCGACTTAGCTGCAAATGCGCTGGCCCAAGCTAAATCCTAAGAAGTTTTCAAGTCATGAGCTAAAGTGCCAGTCCTGTTGCAGGAAGGGCGAGGGTCGCATGCCATCCCTTTCGGTTCTCTTTTGTAAAAGAAAAGGGTTTCTTTTGTCTCTAACTAGATCATATTTACAGCATTAATACATAGTCATCTGACCGATTGAACATTAGTTTTGGTCCAAAATGTGTTCAACGTGACTTGACACCAGGTGCTTGATGTGGAAACAGTGTGGTGCCCTGTCGTGCCTGATTACCCGTCCATGTGTTCGAGTCCAGCTCTAGGGGTGAAAACGGATCGGATCGGATCAGATATTGGTTGTACCAGTTTTGTTTCCGTATCTTTTCATGGATCCAAATCCGGATACGGATCCTTCAAATACAAATACAAATACAAACCATCTCGAAAAGAAAACCGGATCGAATACGAGTCGAATCGAATACGATCACGATTATTTTATCAGAACATCGTAACCCCATAAATTGTATGCCCCGGAAACTACCATAGCACATAAATAATTCAATTGACTAGAATATTAATAAGATTTAGACAAAATATGGTGTGATAATTAATCACAAATGAGCACACAAGGCAAAATGTGCAAGCATGATGAAAGCAATAAAACATTAAGTTCATAATTTATGAAATACTCAACACTCATACCATCAAACACTAAGTCAACCACATTCCACATCACATCCACATGTCCAAATAGTTAATGAATTCATGAGCAGGTGAGCACAGAGCCACAGATACATACATAGTTCATCAAACTTTGACAATTGACAGTTGAAAATGACATAGGCATACTAGAGCCCACCGGACTTAGTCCGGTGCGTATTGAGCAACAGGGGTCCGGTGACCAAGAGAGCTTCGACCAATTGTGCCCCGATCCCGTGTGCACAAGATTATGTCCCACTGACTTAGTCCGGTCTTTGCTCGCTTCTGTGGCCGCCCGGCTGGATCAAGGCGGTGGTGGTCGTGTTGCTTCACTTTGGTACTGTCACCAGGGACTCCGTGAGCGGCGGGCGATCTTGAGGCTTTTCTGTTCTTTGGCGGGATCTGGCGGCGGCGGGCGATCTTTGCTCCGTCGGGTCGGTGCTGGCGTGCTGTTCCACTTTGCAGCCGCCGCCGAGATGATGTCTGGGCGTCAGGGTCAGGCATTGGCTAAGTGGCTAGGACTAGAAGAAGCTGGACCACCTAGACGCCTGGAGTGGAGGGTGGAGGGTGGAGACTGAAGACTTGGGCTGCATCCTACATGTTGGAAATTTGGAATGAATTGGGCCCGGTAGGCCGATAGGGTTCGGATATCTGTATAGGCCCAACTTGGAATATCCGAATCCGAGTCCGATGTCGTCGGATACTAGCCTCCTAAGTTCGAGTCCAATTTCAAGTTAAAATATCCAAGTCCGGTTCCAAGTTCGACCTGATCCACCAAATTCTGATCCGACCTAGTTCGAATTCGATTCCGACCGAACCGGATCGAAACTATGCGAACTAGATTTCACCCCTATCCAGCTCTAATGCATTGGCCTTACTAGTCAGCACCCACCTCCTCTGAGCCTGTGATGGCACCTTCTCTGCTACTTGCACCTCAATCTCTTGGCCATGTAGCTCCTTTCTCATTCCAATTGCCAATCCCCACACCTCCATCGCTCCTCCCACCCGGGCGTCGCCACGCTGTGAGCTTCGGTATTGGCCTGCGCACCTGCGTCTCCCTTATCCAGGTCACTGCCAAATGTCTCACCGTGTCTTCGCCGTCTATGGCCATGTCTCACTCTCACCCTACACTGTGGCTGTCTCTAGGCAAACCATCGCTCTAGTGAAAAATCCTTTCAACTCTTCGTGTTTTTCAGCTTTGTCGTCAAGTTTTTGTTCAGTTCATTAACCTTAGATATCGAGATGGGTCGAGTCAGGTCAGGCCGGGTCTTGTCTTGACCTGCCCCAACCTAGCCCTCATCGGGGATCCCACGGTGACTCCCTGGCTTGGACCCGACCTGATTCGGACCCGAGAAGAGGAGCAGATAGCGAGATGTTGACCGTGGAAGAGCCACCATCATGGGGAGTAGCAAGAGGAGCCCATCCACCCGCCGCTCGAGCTCTCCAGATACGTGCCCCGCCATCCTAAGCTCTCCAGATGCGTGCCCACCACCTGAGCTCTTTAGTTCCCGTCGACACCGCTCGGGGCTGAGAGAGAGGGGAGATAGGAACTAAGGGAGAGAAGGAGAGGAACCGAGGAGTGAGGAAGGGTGGCGATGGCGGTGACTAGGGAGTGGAAGGAGTGAGGCAACATGGCTAGGGCTGGGGCTAGGTGAGTCCTAGCCCTAGGATGGAATCTTATAGTGGAGATAGAGGTTCAGGGGCGGGGCGTGTCGGCTTGGGGCAAGAGCTGACATGGTCCTGACCTGGCTGGAACTGGGGATCCAATCCAAACTCCACCCAGGTGTCGGATCAGGCTAGGATTTAGATCTCTAATTGGTCTGCATGATCCTCGTAGCCTTTGTTTTTCTATGCCATGTGCTCGTGTTGCCTCGGCGTTGACCGTCCATTATTGTAGCTGCTTATGCATCATTTGCAGTCCTAGTATGCCACCATCACAGTTGAGTTCCTCGTTATCCTAGTGTTTAGGGATGGGGAAAAATCGAGACCAAACCAAAATAACTGAAATATTTATTTATTTATTTTTAATTTTTGGTTTTGGTTTTAATTTTGAATATATTTATTTTTTGCGCCTGTTTGGTTTTTAATATGAAAAATCAAAAACCTGAATAAACCGTTTAACGGGCTTATGGTAACTAAGAGGCTTCTCTAGACTCAAAGCCCAACTTCCTCACCATGGCCCAAGTCCCCCTAATCCCTCTCTAACTCCCTCTCCCGTCACACAACCACATCGTAGCTGCCTCTTCCCTCCTCCTCTTCTCTCTCCCATCCCTCCCCTTCTCTTCTTTCCTTAGCTCGGAAGTCGCTAGAGCAGCCGCGTTTCTCTTCCTCCTCTTCTCTCCACACGAGACCACAGTACCCTTCTCGGGCCCCCTCCTCTTCTCTGTTCTCTCCTCAATATTAGTGTCGTCCCTTTCCTTCTCTTCTCTCCATGGTGGCAGGTCCATTTAGGAAGGTGGCGTGAGTCGTGATGAACGAGAGGCCTCATGGCTTCTCCCTCCTCGATGCAGCTTCTTGCCTGTCCAGCACCTCAGCACCACCTCCTGCTGTCCAATACCATAACATCGCCTCCTGCCACTACCTTGGCGCCTCTGCCCTTCTCTAGCCACCTAGTTGTCATCACCACCACTTAGATCAAAGCACCACTACCTCCATTGCTCCCCTCCATCTTCCAAGTAGAAAAATTTGGTTAAAAACCAATTAACCAAAACAAATTAATTTTGGTTAGTTTGGCTCTATTTTTTTTTTGGAAATTTCAGAAATTTTCGGTTGTAAGTTTGCAAAAACCAAAATTTGAAAACACCAAATAAAACTGAACAAAAAAAAAAACAGATTAACCGGATGCTCACCTCTACCGGTGTTCCATTTTGTCCATAGATGCAACATAAGTTTACTTTAGGTGCCATGTGTTGCCCCATGTGACCCTAAACTGTCATCTATCAATCGAAGGACCATATTTGCCTAGTATTCGTAATCCAGAAATATGACAACCTAGTTTTGGTTTTGACCAAAAGAAATGATTTTCTTATTAAAAATGACTCAACTATATCTTGTAGTTTTTATTGAGAGATGGTATGTTCATGTTAGAGGTCCTGTTTAGGCTCAGGCTAATAACTGTCATTGATCACTAAAAGGACCACATTTACATAGTATTCGTAATTGTCAGCGACTGGAAGGCGAGCCTCTGCAGGCCGATGAGCAAAGGGGAAGGTGGGTCTGCGAGACCCGAGGGCTGCCCCGCCTCGACCGAGCCGGCCGGGCCGGCGCGCCGAGGAAGGAAGTTGTGTGTGTGCTAGTGCGACACAGATGTTTTATCTGGTTGGGCCTCCTTTGCCGGATAATAGCCCTACGTCCAGTTTTCGTTTAATACCGAGCTTAAACGAGTACAAGAGGGTGAGACCGAGCTTTGGGAAGCCCGGGCTCGAGTACAATAAGTGCTCAAGGCACTACGTGTGTTCCTACAGTACCTGGATGCGAAGAACTACCGGCTGGAACTAGAGCTCCTACGCGAGTGCAAGTTCTTCTACTCTACGGTGGCTAAGCACTCTTCTGGCTTTCTATCTGTGTTCCTCCTCGTCCCCATCTCCTTCTATTGTGGCTTGTGCGCCCTTTTTATAGGCGGCCTTTGGTCACCGTAGTCTGACCTTGGTCCGTTGTGATGCACCGAGTCATCCTTCGGTCATTAGTTGTCTCCTCCTGCTTTGCCGTGCTGGGGCGCGCGCGGTGGATGTACGAAGTCCGCCGGACATACGGGCGTATTGCTTCATCCTGCCAGGTTCATCGTTCGGACCGCAGCTTAGCAATATGTGTCTTCCCCTATAAGGGCAGATGGTAAGCTGACCATTGACGCTACTCGCCACAAACTCGCTAGTGGCCTGTGTCAGGCGTGCTTCGGTACTGCGGCCGCATTTAACTCGCGGTGACCTGCGGGTCCCATAGCGCGCCTGTGTGCGGCGCGGCGTAGTCTGTCTTGGGTCCAGAGCCCCGGGCTTAGGAAGCCCCGGGGAGGTCGAGTAACGCAAGCTTTGGAGCGAGGAAGCTCGGGCCCGAGCTTGCCAAGCTCGGGCGCGAGCTTATCAAGCTCGCGCATACTTTCTGCGGACCGGAGGCAAGTTAATGGGCCGTGTCTCCATGGCCCGGTACTTTCCTCAACAGCTAGCCCCCGAGCCTCGAGCGGGACGGAGACGTGCCGCTCGGAGGTTTATCGCTAACTGCCCCCGGGTGAAATGCTTGTTCCCCGCGCCCAGTTTTCTGGCCTCGGCGTGAATCCCAACCGAAACGTAATTATGCGTGCCGCTGTTTTCTTTTCGGTTTCCGCGCCCTCGGGTGGACAGGTGACGGTTCGTCTTCCCGCGCCAGTTTTACAAGAGGCGGTTTTGCCTCCTCGCGTTGCTTCCTTTACACTCTCTTGTGTCCATTCTTATGCTACTGCCTTCTTGCCTTTTCAATCCCTTCGCTCTCTGCCACCTTCGCCTCCGACACCTTCCTTCTGATGGTGCCTTTCACCCGGAGCCTCACTTCCGAGGACACCTTGAAGGGGTTGGCCGCCGCCGGCTTCATCGAGGTCGGCGGCTGGAGGGTGGCCGGTGAGGAGACAACCCTCGCGCCCGAGAGCAAAGAGGTCGTCTCCTTCGAGCTTTTTGCTATCCATGGGCTCCGGATTCCGGAGTCTAACTTCTTCGCCGCCGTTCTAACCCAATGCGGGATCGAGTTGGTGAATCTCAATCCCAACTCGATCCTGTCCCTGATGATCTTTGCGCATCTCTGCGAGGCGTTCGTCGGAGTGGAGCCGACGGTCAGTCTTTTTCTTAATTTCTACGAGCTGACCACGACCGGCGGGAGGGACGCGGCGGGGTGCGCCTACTTCAAGTTGCGCCGCGACATGAAGCCCACGTACCCGGCATTCAAGGATAAGGAAAACGTCGGGGGGTGGGCGTCGCGATGGTACTACACCAAGGTGCTCAGCGATTGTCGGCTCTGGTTCGCGAACACGAACCCCGGGAAGCTGACGCTGCCACGCCCTTCGCTGGAGCCGGCGGAGATAGCCTCGGCGGCCAAGATCCGGAAGCTGGCTGGCCAAGGACTGAACGGTTACGACATTGTAGCCGACTTCATCAGGCATCGGGTGAGCCCGTTGCGGAAGCGGGTTCACCCCTTCTTCAAAATCCACGGGTGGGATGATCTCACCCGCGAAGGCACCTCCCGTAAGTTCCCCTTTCGATCTCACGGTCCCTTGCCCGGGCTTCCTTTGGGCGTGATTTGATGTTCTTCTCCTTTTTCTCCGCGGCTCTGCCCCAGGATGACGTGGTTCGGGCCGTGGGGCTTTTGCTGCCCGCGAACCATAACGAGCCGTTGGGCTCGGGCATTCGGAACATTCTCGATGGGGTACGTGTTCCCACGAGCTTGGCACCCCTGGAGGCGGCCTTCCTGGGCGTAGGCTGACATTCCCTGGCTCGCTTGCAGGGGAAGGCGGATGAGAAGGCCAGGCCCGACGCCCTCGCGCTGGTGGCAGTCCCAGGGGCCGCCCTTCCAGTGGGTTCGTCGGATGGTGGCTGTGCAGGCTCGGACCAGGCGGGTCAAGAGCGAGCCGCAAATACGCAGCCGCCCCAAAAGAAGCGGACCGGGCTCTCCCGTTGAGACAAGGTTGTTAGCGCAAGGCAGCCACCTCGGTCGTCGTCAGTTGGTGGGAGACCGGTTACCTAGGCTCCTTCCCCCATTCCTGACCCGACCCGGGCCAAAGGTCCCCGGGACCGAGGTTCCCTCGACGTGCGGGATACTCAGCCGAAGCTGAAAAAGCGTCGGTTGATGCTGTGCGATAACCCCGTGGGCGGTGGACCGGCGGAGACGGATCTCGAGTTTGCCGGTAAGTCGCTGTGCCTTTCTCTTTTTGCCATCGCGATTCTTAGCCTGATTGGAGCGTGCTCGGTTGTTCTTGTCGCCAGTCGCCATGTCTGCCGGGGCGGAGGAGGTCATCCCGGTGCGCCCAGAAGAGGTGGCCCGGGAGGACGATCCTTGTACGAGGGCCGAAAAGTGCCGGGGCTCAGGGTCCTTTCTTCTCCCGCCGGTGGTACGCAGTGACGTGCGCTGCCCAGCCGTGACCATGGAGGTGGAGACGGACAGTGGGATACTGGTCCTGGCGCCGCTCCGCGTCGAGGGGAGGACTACGTCTGGGTGGCGCCCAATCAACTTCAACGGTCTGGCGGAGCTCTTTGCGGAGCGCGGTCTGCCTGTCCCGCCGTTGGACATGGGCGACACGCTCCTGCTCGGCTGGGATTGGCCAGTCCGAGTCATCACGGCGGCCAGTATCATCCCAGTGCGTCTATGGAGCGTGGCCCCGCTAGTCGCCGCGGGGTGGATCGTGGTGATGCTGGCGTGGGTCGAGCAGAAGCTGTCGCTCGCAGGAAGCCGCCGGGAGGAGTCCATCCGGCTTCGGCCCGTTCCCGGCCAGTCCCTTATGGAGTGGCTGGTGAGCATGAAGGTGGTCAAGCCGAAGACGGATGTCGGGGTGCAAACCGACTTTGCCCCCGAGCCAGGCCTCCTAGCCATCGAGGCGGCCAGGCCCGCGAGGGAAGCGGCCGAGCTCGCGGAGGGGGCGGTCGAGCCCATGGGAGTGGCAGCGTCGGCCTCGACTGATGAGGCCCGGGCCGAGCCTGCGGAGGCGGTGGCGCCGATCTTGGCTGATGAGGCCGAGGCCGAGCCCGCAGAGGACTTCTCTCCAACGGCACGGGTGGCGATTCGGGCAATCTGGTCGTCGCATTGGCCGCGCCTAGGCACATTGCCCAACCCCTGTACGAGGCCGAGGTTGCGGTGGCTATGAGGCGGGTAAGTGAGCCTGACTTTCGAAGTCCCGCGTCGATTTTTCTTTGGTTCTTCTTTCTTATCTTGCTTTCTTAGTGTAGGCCTACCGCGAGGTAGTTGGCCTCGCGTATACGTGCGGGGCCAAGTATGAGATCGAACGGAGGCCCTGAAGGCGCATGGCATGCAATGGCGACGGCGAGCCGAAGCCGCGTGCGTCGAGCTGGAGGGAGCTCGTTTGGCCTCAGTCCAGGCAATGGCCATGGAGCCTCGTGTTGCGGCGGCGGAGGCGGCCCATGCCACGGCGCGGAAAGACGCTGGGGAGGTATCCCGTCGGTCGCAGGAGGCCCTCAGGGCCGACCGCGACCGTCTCGCCGAGCTCGAGGAGCGCCTTCGGTTAGTGGAGGTGTGTCGTGCTGCCGAGGTTGCTCGTGCGGCGGAGGAGCATGACCTTCTCACCGCGGAGCTATCCCGGGTGAAGTCGGCGGCAGCCGAGATGGAGGATTAGCTGAAGACTCACTGGGACACCGTCCAGGAGTTGGAAGCGGCCAACAAGGTCCTGTGGACTGAGGTGCGGACTGCCCGGAGTGATCGGAAGGCCCTCCTTGAGCTCCAGGACCGCTATGACGAAGCAACAGCCGAGCTTCGTAAGTTTAGGTGCCGGCCCGAGCCGTAGGTCTTTGTATCGTTTCTCTTTTCTTTGGCTGTGGTCCGACTTGCCTCTTTGTAGCTACTCCTTTAATGTTATTGCTTTGTTTCGGTCTTTTTTCCTTTGTCGTCCTTCCTGCATGCAAAGAATAAACACATGTAGTTGTATAGGCAAGAAAGATTTTAAGGTCGGGGTATAGTCCTATCGATCCTAGCCCCCGAGCCATGGCCGAGCTTCTGGAGAGAGGCTCGGGCGTGGCTTAGAGGAGATCGAAAATTGGCCTGCGGGTACTCGACCTTTAGAAAATCGACCCTGAAAAAATCGACCCTGAAAAAAATCGGCCCTAGCCCCCGAGCCACGGCCGAGCTTCTGAATTGACAGAAGGTCGACCGTGGTTTAGAGGAGATCAAAAATCGACCCTAGCCCCCGAGCCACGGCCGAGCTTCTGGATTGACAGAGGTCGGTCGTGGTTTAGAGGAGATTAATTTTTGAAAAAATCGACCCTAGCACCCAAGCCACAGCCGAGCTTTTGGATTGACAGAAGGTCGGTCGTGGTTTAGAGGAGATCAATTTTTGCAAAAATTGACCCTAGCCCCAGAGCCACGGCCGAGCGTCTGGATTGACAGAAGGTCTGTCGTGGTTTGGAGAGACCGTGTCCTTAGAACGAAGCTCGTAGCCCTGGCTCTGTTTCTTTGCAAGAGGCAGAGTTTTAGGTTCTGGATTTGTCCCGGGCTGCAACAATTTTATACGGGCTTATGGTATAGGGCTGGAAAGTGTTTTGCCCGCGCGGGGTCTTGCGTGGTGCGATGGATATCGGCTTACCCGTGGGCAAGCAATCTCAGGGGTGTAGCTTCTGCGTAGCCGCTATTCTGCCGATGTGTGCTGAGACAGCCCGAGTCTTCTCCCAAGCCCGATCATAGGTTTAGCTTTATGGGGGTTGTTTGGGGTTCACTAGGGAGAGGAAAAAACGAAAAAGAAGGGTGAGAAAGGAGACTTACGACCTTGGTTTAAGCGTAGAACCTCCGGAATTGAGCGATGTTCTAGGAGCTATTAAGGACTCTACCATCCAAAGATAGCTGCCTCACGGCCCGGGCGTGTGGTCGATCTGACTGCATGTCACGGACCCTCCCACCTCGGGGTGAGCTTATTGGCGTTGGCTAGGTTCTGAATGTTAGTGATATGCCCTAGAGGCGATCATATGAGATGATTGTATCATACGTCTAAGTTCATGTACTTATTAGTTCTATGAATAAATGTCACTCCTTTGTTCATTGAGTATGACTTAATTGTGAAACACATTGGTTATATGATATTATTCTAAACGATCCCTGGTCACATATCATTATGTGGGACAATAGTGATCTGACCAGCACATGTATTGATTGATGGTAATGTTTCACATACCATAGATATGGAGATATCAAATCAATAATGTGGGCACATGTTAGAGAACATGGGGTTGGATAGACCCGCTCCGAGACACTGCTGAGATTGTTATCTTAAAAGTGCCATCAGGGTGTAGTCTCGAGTGGTATACCTATACGATTCTTTGAACTGAGATTCTTATTGATTCTCAGCATGCGTAATTGTACACTTTGGGGCTATCAAACGCTTCACCGTAACAGGGGAGTTATAAAGGTAGCTTACGGGTATGCCATGAAACATGACGTGAGATGTAAGAGATCAAGATGGAATTTGCCCATTCTTGATAATGGGAGAGATATCTCTGGGCCCCTCGGTGTGGATGGATAAGAAAAAGTGCATGGCCATGCCAAAGTGATTAAAGAGTTAATCACAAATTATATCCATTACATTGACGAGTGAATTTGTCGAGCTATAACAAGGGTGGCACGCTTCTCACCTTGAGCTTGACTGATATCGTGTGGCAAAAGAATCCTATGTGAGTGTATCAAGGTTCAGCTAATTCGATCATTGTGTACATTCGATGGTCAATATGTACTGCTAGGTACCGCTATTGACTTGTGGTCTGAGGAAAGGGTTCTCCGGGACCACGGCCGACTTGGACATGAGCCTAATGGGTCACACACTTAACGGGTTGGATCATGTCTAATGGATTGGATCCGTTAGTGGGTTTATAAGGATTTGGATCCTCTGGCGTCTTAATGGATTTCTATTGTAGAAGATCCATTAGCGTGAGACCTAGTGGGCTTCTATATCCATTAGCGCGAGACCTAGTGGGCTTCTATCGTAGAAAGCCCGTTAGTGCCCTTTATATAAAAGAGGCGTAGGGGCGTGTGGCGTGTTAGTCTCTCCACCACGAGCCCTAGCCGCCGCCACATCCCACTGCCCCTAAAACCCTAGCCGCGCGCGTGGGTGCTAGCACACCGGCGCGCGGTGTTCCTATCCTGGACGTGTGGATACCGTAGAGGCGTCGTCGCTCCTGCGTCGGCGCTGATCGATTCAATCGGCTACATCAACTGTACGACTACGATGACGTTGCTGTGACGGCGATCCGCGACGAGGAGAAGTTGTACCACGTCGCGTTCAACTGCGTACAGTGCTTCGGGGCACGCGGGGAGGCTTCACCCACTCTGCTTCCTCTGCTAACGTGTTCCAAGGGTAATGCTCCATGATCTCTAACTGGCATGTTGCTTGGGTGTTCGCGGTAGGAAAAATTTTGTTTTCGGCTAGCGTAGGACCACGTTCTCCTTCACTGAACTCATCTTAGAACTAGGTCGCCCACTTGCAAGGTCCGGTTCAGACTTTTCGCCGCGCGTCGTCAGAGGATTCTTTGGTATCTTCGCCACTCGCAATAGTGCTTGCTCGCGGCAGGACTCGGATAGGTCGAGATCCAACAGCCGTTCCTCATCGTTGTCGATTTGACCTGCAAAATCAATGCGAACTGAACCAAGTCTTAGCTCGGCAGGTAGGACCACTTCCGAGCCGTACACGAGCCTGAATGGGGTTTCTCCAGTAGCCCGATTAGATGTTGTGCGGGCTGCCCATAGCACCGAGGGTAGTTCTTCTACCCAGTTTTGGCGTTGTTCTACGAGAGCGTCGTATACTCACCGCTTAATGCCCTGCATGATTTGCCCGTTCGCACGTTCAACCGCGACGTTGCTCTATGGGTGAGCCATCGAAGCTAGGGCGACCTTCATGCCGAGCTCTTCGCAGTACTCCTGGAATAGCTCGCTTGTGAACTGTGTCCCATTATCAGCGATCAGCTTACTCAGGACGCCGAATCTTGCTACAATATTGTTCCTGAAGAACCTTTTGGTCGTTTGGGCTGAGATGTTGGACACCGGTTCGGCCTCGATCCACTTAGTGAAAGTATCGATGGCGACAAACAGTTGTGCGCATCCCTTGAGGCCCCTGGGGAACGGACCGAGTATATCCATTCCCCACGTTGAAAATGGTCAGGTCAGCGGGATGGTTTGTAGCTCGTATGCCGGTTGGTGGGACACTCGGGGGTGGCATTGGCAGGCCGGGCAACGTTTTACTAGCTCCCTTGCGTCCGTCAACGCAGTGGGCCAGTGGTACCCCATGCGGAAAGCTTTCCCCACTAAGGTTCTGAAAGAGGCGTGGGCTCCGTAGATCCCGTCGTGGATATCTTGGAGGAGAAATTTGCCTTCCTCCTGGGTCACGCACTTACAAAGTACGCCGTTAGAACCCTTCGGTGCAACAAGCCCCCGAGTAATCGGTAAGATTGGGCTTGTCTTTGGACCCGGGATTTCTCGGCTGTGTCCTGTGGCCGTGTCCCATGCGCCAAGAACTGGACGAATGGCATCATCCAGGTGTCGCGCTGCTCTAGGAACGAAACGGTATCGGTCGTTTTGGTCGAGGCAACCGTCTTCTCGGGGGCCTCTTCTCCGGAGGGAATAGAGGGCTTTAGTAGGTGCTGCATGAGCACCCCCGTCGGGGCGGTTTCTTGTGAGGAGCCAAGCTTTGCGAGCTTATCGACCAGGCTGTTAGCCAGTCTGGGAACATAACACACTTTGAAGTTCGTGAAATGTTTCTCCAGCTTTCTCACTTCTTCCAAGTATCGCGCCATTGAGTCGTTGCAATACTGAAACTCCTTATTTACCTGGCAGATGACCAACTGCGGATCCCCTTTCGCTGTTAGCCGTTTTATGCCTAGCGCAGTGCATGCTCGTAGGCCGGCTAGGAGGCCTTCGTACTCCGCAGCATTGTTCGTTGTAGGAAAATGAAGCTGTACTATATGCTGAATTTGTTCTCCTTGGGGGGAGATGAGAACAAAACCGTAACCTGATCGCTCGAATTGGCGCGACCCATCAAAGAACATGGTGCAATGTGCTTCTTGGCTTGTAAGCTCGGGCAAACCTCTAGAAGGGTCGGCCGGCCCGGTCCATTCAGCCAAAAAGTCGGCCACGACTTCGGACTTGATCGCTAATCGTGGTACGAACTTGATATCGAACTCACCAAGCTCGACCGTCCACTTCGCGACCCGCCCGTTTGCGTCGGGGTTTCTAATGATGTCCCTTAGTGGGAAACACGTTGAGACCGTAACTGGATGGGCTTGGAAATAGTGGCGCAACTTCCGTGAGGCCATAAGCAAGGTGTACAAAAGTTTTTAAACCTCGGAGTACCGCTCCTTAGGTCCATGCAATACCTCGCTTACGTAGTAGATGGGTTGTTGTTTGCCCTCGCGTTCGACTGCTAGTACAAAGCACTCACGACTCATGAGCTACCGCCAAGTAGAGGAGTAGAGCTTCCCGAGCTTTGGCGGCTAGGGCGGAGGCGTGGACGGTGGCGCTTTACGGTGGCGGCCTCGTCTTCTTCGACCATTGAAACCATCGTGCTTGTGCGAGATTTACAGAAAGGTGCCGCTGCGTTCACGAGACGAGATATGAATCTGCCGAGAGCGCCATCCGCCGGTGAGGGCTTGCACCTCCTTGGTGCGGTTTGGAATCTCATATTCTCGATGGCCCGATTTTTTGAGGTTAGCCCTATGCTCGCCTTTCCTATCACATAACCGAGCAACATCCCGGACCGGACACTGAAAACACACTTTTCAGGATTCAACTTGACATGATGTTTCCTGAGATTAGCAAACGTTTCCTGAAGGTCGGTCACATGATCCCGTGGAACCTTGCTTTTTACAACGATGTCATCTACGTAAACCTCTACGTTGCGCCCTATCTGATCAGGGACCGTCTTCTGCATCAATCGCTGAAACGTGGCTCCCGCGTTCTTCAGACCGAACGACATGGTCGTGCAGCAGAAGGTACCAAAAGGTGTCACGAAGGCTGTCTTCTCTTCGTCTTCCCTTGCCAGCGTGATCTGGTGATAGCCCGAGTAGGCGTCCAGGAAGCTCATAAGCACCGAGTCCACCGTTGCGTCGACCAATTGGTCTATGCGCGGTAGGGGAAATTATCTTTGGGGCAAGCGGCATTGAGGTCACGATGGTCGACACACATTCGCCATTTTCTATCCTTCTTTTTGACGACGACTGGGTTGGCGAGCCAGTCGGAATGCTCGACCTCTCGGATGAAGCCGGCTTGAAGGAGCTTGCCGAGTTGCTCCTGTATGATGTCAGCCTTCCACTTAGGAAAGCGTCGTAAGGCCTGTCTGACAGGCTTTTTATCAGGCTGGACGGCTAGCCTGTGCTCGATTACCTCTCTTGGGACTCCGTGTTAGTGATATGCCCTAGAGGCGATCATATGAGATGATTGTATCATACGTCTATGTTCATGTACTTATTAGTTCCATGAATAAATGTCACTCCTTTGTTCATTGAGTATGACTTAATTGTGAAACACATTGGTTATGAGATATTATTCTAAACGATCCCTAGTCACATATCATTATGTGGAACAATAGTGATCTGACTAACACATGTATTGATTGATGGTAATGTTTCACATACCATAGATATGGAGATATCAAATCAATAATGTGGGCACATGATAAAGAACATGGGGTTGGATAGACCCGCTCCGAGACACTGCTGAGATTGTTATCTTAGAAGTGCCATCAGGGTATAGTCTCGAGTGGTATACCTATACGATCCTTTGACATGAGATTCTTATTGATTCTCAGCATGCGTAATTGTATACTTTGGGGCTATCAAATGCTTCACCGTAATAGGGAAGTTATAAAGGTAGCTTACGGGTATGCCATGAAACATGGCGTGAGATGTAAGAGATCAAGATGGAATTTGCCCTCCTTGATAACGGAGAGATATCTCGGGCCCCTCGGTGTGGATGGATAAGAAAAGTGCATGGCCATGCCAAAGTGATTAAAGAGTTAATCACGAATTATATCCATTACATTGACGAGTGAATTTGTCGAGCTATCACAAGGGTGGCACGCCTCTGCCTTTGAGCTTGGACCGATATCGTGTGGCAAAAGGATCCTATGTGAGTGTATCAAGGTTGGTGATTCGATCATTGTGTACATTCGGGGTCAATATGTCTTTGCTAGGTACCGCTATTGACTTGTGGTGCAGGGAAGGGTTCTCGGGACATGATCGACTTGTACATGAGCCTAATGGGTCACACACTTAACGGGTTGGATCATATCGATGGATTGGATCCATTAGTGGGTTTATACGATTTGGATCTTCGGCGTCTTAATGGATTTCTATTGTAGAAGATCCATTAGCGTGAGACCTAGTGGGCTTCCATATCCATTAGGCGAGACCTAATGGGCTTCTATCGTAGAAGGCCGTTAGTGCGCTCTATATAAAGGAGGCATGGGGGCGTGCGGTGTGTTAGTCTCCCCACCACGAGCCTAGCCGCCGCCACGCCCCATCGCCCTAAGAACCCTAGCGTGGCAGGTGCTAGCACACCCGCCGCGGTGGTGTACCCGGACGTGTGGATACCGTGGAGCGCGTCGCTCTCGCGTCGGCGCGATCGATTCGATCGGCTACATAACTCAGACGACTACGTCGGCGTTGTTGCGGACGGCGATCCGCGGCGAGAGAAGTTGTACCACGTCGTGTTCGACCACGTCTGAGGCCGCAACACGCGGGAGGCTTCACCCACTCTACTTCTGCTGCTAACGTGCTCCAAGGGTAATGCTCAATGATCTCCGACTCGCATGTTGCCTGGGTGTTCGCGGTAAGAAAAATTTTGTTTTCGGCTAGCGTAGCACCGCGTTCTCCTACACTCCGGGCATGTCGGACGGTTCCCACGAGAACACGTCTGCGTTAGCTCGGAGGAAGGCGACGAGCTCGAGTTCCTATTTGGACTCGAGATTGGCCCCTACGTGGACGACCTTGGCGGGGTTGTCCTCGGAGAGGGGGACTGCCTTGGTGGGCTCCTGCGGTTGCAGGGCCACCTTAGGGCGAACTAGCAGCCGATCGCCCTTAGCCGGGCCGCGCTCTGGGAGCTGTCCGACCATCGCTAGGGCGCTCTCGTCGCAGGACATGACGGTCTTGTGGCTACCCTTGACCGTGATGACCCCGCGAGGGGCCAGCATCTTCAGGCAATGGTACCGTGGTGGGTGGCCACCATGAATTTGGACAAGGTCGGGCGTCCTAAAATGGCGTTGTACGGTAGCTCGGAGTCCACCACCTCGAAGGTGACGTACTCTGTCTAAAAATTCTGAGGAGCCCCGAACGTTACGGGCAAGGCGATTTGCCCGATCGGTTGCAGGGATGACCCCGGCACGATGCCATGGAAGGGAATGGCTATGTCCTTGATTTTGGAATGCGGGACTTGCATCTGCTCTAGGACCTGAGCCGTGATGATGTCCAGGGAGCTCTCGACGTCCACTAGTACGCGGTCGACTCACGTGTTGCTGATGGTGGGACAGAGCACCAGCGGCAGGCACTGGGGCCTCGTCATCCGAGGGACAGTCATCCTCGGAGAAGGTGATCGATTGGTTCGACCACCGCATGGGCGCGTCTCCGAGCTTACCCCTATCGAGGTGGTAAACCTCTCGAGCGGCGGCCTTTAGCTCGCATCACGACCTGTAGGCGGACGCGCCGCCAAAAACACGACGACGTGCTCGCGAGCCTCCTGGAAGGCATCGCCGTGGCCACCCTAGGGCGCCCGATCATCTGGAAGTCCTCCAACCGTGCTACCCACGTCCTGCAATTAGACAAGTCGTGGCCGTACTGGCGATAGAGAAGGCAGTAGCGGTTGTTTGGAGGGTTCGCCCCTGGGCCGGTCGAGGCCGGGACCGGGGAGCTCGTCCCTTCCCTTGGCCTATTCCGCGGCCGTTTCCACCGCCCGCCGGACGGGCTGGCCGGGGAGGAGGTCGCTCAGGGGGAGCGGGTGTGGACAACATGGGCCCCGGGTATTCGGAGATAGACAATTAGACGTACCACCTCCTTGGGCCAAGTCGCATGGATCTTCCAGAAGACAGGCCTGGAGGATGGTGCGGCCCGACTTGCTCTACAAGGAAGCGAATTCGTATTCTACTCGAATACATGGAGATAGGCGTAACCAACTCGGTTATGTTCCTTATCTCCCTTATACGGATTAGGGAACCTATCTGTAACCCGACCCTTTGCACTATATAAAGGGGGTCCCTAGTCCCTAGTTAGAACATTATCATCATCCAATTCTAGATCCATAGCATTGTCTGTTCTCATGCCATCTCGACGAGAACATACATTGTAATCGATACCCCGTAATACAATCCATGAGCACAGGAGTAGGGTACTACCTCTTCAAGAGGGCCTGAACCTGTATAAATCCTGCCCCCTCTACTACCATCGAGTTGTGATCTTTCGCATAGCCCTATAAAATACATTGCCGATAGAAATCGTCGACAGCGGGCCTCTCGGGTTCCACTGCCGGGACGTAGTTCGGGGCGGCGGGCTCCTTCTTCTTCTTCTTCTTAGCGTCGCCCTTCTTGTCGTCTGCTCCGGTTCGGGCCGCCGCTTTCTCCTCCGCTCTGCCTCTCTTGCGCTCCACCGCCTCGGAGGCGTTGATGTACCCCTCCGCAGCACAAAATAAATCGGCCGCGGTGTGGACCGGATGGAGCTCAAGGTCCTCGGTGAAGCGCGTACTCCGCACCCCCTCCTTGAAGGACTCGACGATGGCCTCGTCGGAGACCGAGGGAATAGTATTGCGCACCTAGACGAATCTGCGGATGTAGTCTTGCAGGCCTTCCCCCATCTTCTGGACCACGAGCTTGAGGTCCTGGGGCATTCCAAGGCGTAGCGACCACGTAAGTTTATCGAGTGCTTCTTCTTCTTTGTTCCCAGTGCGTATAGAACCTCTATTTGGTTAAAGAGCCAGGTTCGGGCCATTCCCTCTAAGACGGTAGGGAAGTAGTTGACCATGACGGCCTCATTACCGCCGGCGACCAAGATAGCGGTATTATATACGGCGAGGTATTCGTCGGGATTCTTGCTCCCGTCGAACTTCTCGATGTTCCCGGGCTTGAACTTCTAGGGCCAAGGAGTCTCGCGTAAAGCTCGGGAGAAGCCGGACACCCTGGGGCAGCCCCGTTGTTACCAATGGGGGGCCTTCCGCCCGGAATCGGCCCGAGGCGGGAAAATACTCCGCCCGGGGTGCGCTGGGGAGTGCCACCTGCCGTGGACGTGGACGCCTGCTAACGCGACCGGACGCTTTGGCCGCGCCGCCTTAAGGTGCCGCTGGCGTGCGACTGGGCCTATAGGTGCTCGCCGAGGTCCCCGGCAAGCTCCTCCAGGCCGTCCGCAATTGCGGCGCCTAGGTCCGACATGGTGAATCCACGCGGATCCTTCTCCAGGTCACGCATTACCTGGGCAATCGCCCTAACCCGTTGCTGACTGCGCAGAACTGGGTTGGTGATGGTAGTGGTGGGCGAGGACGCGCGCACGGCGCGAGTGGCAGGCATTGGGCCAGTAGGCCTATGACCGATGTTCGCCAAGGTTCGCCCGACAGACCCAGCAAAGAAGCTCCGAGCAGCCTCGAGCCGATGGTGCTCTTCGCCTGGGTCCGCGCGCGTCTGGCGCGGAGTCCTTTCGCCTGACGCCGCGAAGACGTGGCGTGAGGCGTGCTCCCGCGAAGGGGACATGTCGGTGTCATCCACGGAGGCGGTGCCATCGGCACCTTCAACCACTATGGGCACGCCTTGTTCCGCTGCCTGCCCTGACGGGCCGGGGCGCCAGTTGCGCGCGCAGGACCGATCGTCCTCTTTGGACAGGACCACGAATGCACGTGGTCCATCCGGCTGTGGCACTCGTGGCGGTGTTTCCAGCCCCTCCATGAGGGTCTCGCTAACGTGAGTCAGCGAAGCGCTGCCCTGGCCGGGCAATGCTGGGGGACGGACAGCTGCTCCCGAGGTGAGCGATGCCTCTACCTCCATCTCGTCAGCCTGAGCTTCGGCGAGAAAACCAGCTTGCCATCTTTCGTACGACTCGTCGACGTCGTTGAGATCGTTGCAGTCGTCGAAATTGAGGTCCAAGCCATCGTCGTCATCGTATGACAACAAGACCATCCTCGACTCGATCGAGGAGAGAAGACCGCAATCGGGCCCCACGGTGGGCGCCAGCTGTCGGCGACTAGGAGGCGAGCCTCCGCAGGCTGATGAGCAAAGGGGAAGGTGGGTGTGCGAGACCCGAGGGCGGCCCTGCCACCTGGACCGAGGCCCGGCTGCTGGCTGGGCGTCGCCGAGGGAAAGAAGTTGTATGTGTGCTAGTGTGACACAGATGTTTTTATCCTGGTTCGGGTCTCCACTCTTGGATAATAGCCCTACGTCCAGTCTTCGTTTAATACCGAGTTTAAACGAGTACAAGAGGGTAAGACCGAGCTTTGGGAAGCCCGGGCTCGAGTACAATAAGTACTCAAGGTACTACGTGTGTTCCTACAGTACCTGGATGCGAAGAACTACCGTCTGGAACTAGAGCTCCTACGCGAGTGCAAGTGCTTCTGCTGTACGGTGGCTGAGCGCTCTTCTGGCTATCTATCTGTGTTCCTCCTCGTCCCCATCTCGTTCTATTGTGGCATGTGCGCCCTTTTTATAAGCGGCCTTTGGTCACCGTAGTCTGACCTTGTTTTGTTGTGATGCGGCGAGTCATCCTTCGGTCATTAGTTGTCTCCTCCGGCTTTGCCGTGCTAGAAGCCTTGATGGATGTATGAAGTCCATGGGACATTCGCCGATTGCTTCATCTGCCAGTTAAATCGTTGGACGCGGCCGTATCGTGTCTTCCCCTATAAGGGCAGATGGTAAGCTGACCGTTGACGCGACTCGCCACCAACTCGCCAGTGGCATATGTCAGGCGTGCTTCGGTACTGCGGCCGCATTTAACTTGCGGTAACCTATGGGTCCCACAGCGCGCCTATGCGCGCGCGGCGCAGTCTGTCTTGGGTCCAGAGCCCCGGGCTTCGAAAGCCCCGAGGAGGTCGAGTAACGCGAGCTTTGGAGCGGGGAAGCTCAGGCCCGAGCTTACCAAGCTCGGGCGTGAGCTTACCAAGCTCGCGTGTACTTTCTGCGGGCTAGAGGCAAGTTAATGGGCCGTGTCTCTATGGGCCGTGTACTTTTTCCAACAGTAATTCAAGGATGGCTTGAACTCGGGCAAGTATGAGCACGATGGAGCTTAGCGGTGTGGATAGTCGCCTGAGCAGTGGTGAGCAACACAACCGGGCACATTGGGTAGGCCTCGCCCACGACCTTAGGGTCGTGTGGTGATTCAAGGCCGACCAATCCTATGCAGGTGTTGATGGCGCACTCGGGACAGTGTATGATACGGTGATGCAACCATTGTAAGGTTGGTGGCATGCTAAAAGTGTAACATCGTTATGTATTATTAGTGTTTTGTGACTGATTGAGACCTAGTTTTAGTTGGTTATCAAATATTGTATATTATTTTCTCTTCTTAATTGTTTATGTTTTTGCTTAAAAAAAAATTGAACAGTGCGCCTTCGGATCGGACGGTTCTCCTTGGGCACTGGAGTAACGCGCACATGCGTTGGAAGGGGATCCTCTGCCGTTGCAAGCTCTCGCGGCCATCCGATGCACCGGATGGACGGCAGCGTACCGCTTCGTGGAACGTGCAAGGGACGAGCGCACCTCACGATCCAGTGCGAGCGGCCGGATGGGAGCGCTACGGCCCCTCTGCCTTACGGCAGAGGATGCGCGTCCCCACATGCGTTACCTCAAGACAAGTTGAACTAGCGAAGGCGACTCTGGCTGCCTCGCGCCATCATAGGCATGGGCGAGGCCCCACCGAAGCTCCCCACCTCCGCCCCTCCCGGCGTCGGCGCCGCCGCGACGTCTTGGCCGGAGCTCCTCGCCCCGTTCGACCTCTCCCGCCTCCGCTCCACTCTCGCCTCCCGCCCGCTAACCCCGCGCCGCCTTGCCCGCCTCCTCGCGCTTCCGCTCTCCCCAGCTACCTCCCTCCTCCTACTCCAGTGGTACGCCGCTTCCCACCCCGCACTCTCCTCCCTCCCGCTCCGCCCCATCCTCACCGGAGACCCTGAGCGCGCCCTCTCCTTCCTCGAATCCCTCCCCGCATCCTCCGGCCTGCCCCCTCTCCGCGAGTCCCTCCTCCTGCCGCTCCTCCGCTCCCTGCCCCCTGGCCGCGCCCTCCACTTGCTCGACCAATTGCCCAGCCGCCTCGCCGTCTTCCCCTCCTTCCGCTCCTACAATGCCGTCCTCTCCGTTCTTGCGAGGGCCGACTGCCACGCCGACGCGCTCACGCTCTACCGCCGGATGGTCCACAAGGACCGCGTCCCGCCCACCACCTTCACCTTCAGTGTTGCGGCGCGCGCGCTCTGCCGCCTTGGCCGCGCCGATGAAGCGCTCGCGCTTCTGCGCGGGATGGCGCGCCACGGGTGCGTGCCCGACGCGGTGCTCTACCAGACGGTCATCCACGCGCTGTGTGCCCAGGGCGGGGTCGCCGAGGCCGCTGCACTCCTCGACGAGATGTTCCTCATGGGTTGCACTGCGGACGTCAGCACGTTTGATGATGTCGTGCACGGCCTGTGCGGGCTTGGACGGGTGCGCGATGCAGCAAGGATTGTGGACAAGATGATAATGAGGGGCTGCGCACCAAGCACCATGACATACGGGTTCCTCCTCCAGGGCCTGTGCCGCAATAGGCAGGTGGATGAAGCACAGGCAATGCTCAGGAGGGCGCCAGAGTTGAATGTTGTGTTGTTTAACACGGTGATTGGAGGATGTCTTACCGAAGGGAAGCTAGCAGAGGCGATGGAGCTGTATGAGACAATGGGTTTGAAGGGCTGCCCACCTGATGTACGCACATGCAGCATATTGATACATGGACTTTGCAAGCTTGGGAGGCTTGGTTCAGCCTTGTGGTTGCTTAGAGAGATGAAGGAGAAGGGTTGTACTCCGAATTTAGTTACCTACACAATCTTGCTGCATTCCTTTTGCAAGAATGGCATGTGGGATGACACAAGAGCAATGTTAGAGGAGATGTCGGCAAAAGGCTTGAGTATGAACTCACAAGGATACAATGGAATGATATATGCGGTGTGCAAGGACAGCAGGATGGATGAAGCAATGAGGCTTATCCAAGAGATGAAGAGTCAAGGGTGCAAACCTGATATTTGTACGTATAATACGATAATTTACCATCTGTGCAGCAATGACCGGATGGAGGAGGCTGAGCATCTTTTTGAGAATTTGCTCGAGGAGGGTGTTGTCGCCAACGGAATAACTTATAATACGCTCATTCATGCACTATTGTGCAAGGGAAGGTTGCAGGATGCTGTAAGGCTTGCGAACGAAATGATACTTCATGGTTTCTCACATGACGTTGTTAGCTACAATGGGCTAATAAAAGCCCTGTGCGAACATGGGAGTGTTGATCGGAGCATGCTGCTGCTTGAGGAAATGACACAAAAGGGTATTAAGCCAAATAATGTTTCATACAACCTCCTGATCAGTAAGCTCTGCAAAACAAAAAGAGTGCGTGATGCTCTAGAGCTCTCGAAGGCAATGTTGAATCAAGGGCTTACTCCTGATATTGTGACATACAATACGCTCATTAATGGATTGTGCAAAATGGGATGGATGCACGCTGCTCTGAATCTCCTAGAGAAGCTACACAATGAAAATGTGTATCCTGATATTATTACATATAATATTCTCATTAGTTGGCACTGCAAAGCCAGATTGCTTGATGAAGCTCCTATTCTTCTAAACAAAGCAGTGGTGGGTGGATTAACTCCTAATGAGCGCACATGGAGGATTATGGTTCAAAATTTTGTCAGGCAGCCACTTGGTCTTTTAGCTTACCAGCTTGAAGGGTACTTCAAATGATTTGCTTGGGTGTGTTCCATTTTGTGATTCGTTACCGCCTTTGGAATTGCCACAGCTTCAGATGTTGTAACGATGAAAATGGGCAGATCATGGTGCCTGTCCATCATAGTTTTCACCATGCTTGGTGACCTGTTACGTATTTCTCCCCTGTTAGAAGTTTGTACTTTTATCTGCTGACCCTTTAACATTAATTCTTTTGTTTTATGTGTAGTGCATGGTCGAGACAATCATGCAGATCCTGGTTGATCTATTTCAAGTAGTACTTACAAGGAAATTGCAAAAGGTAATATCTTTTATAAATTATTTTTAAGAATAATATCTTTTATAAACTGTGTTTCTCCAAGTTAACAGTTTTGTGCCAAATATTCTTGTGTCCAAACATAAACTTTTCCATCTAAAAGATGGTTATTTTTTTAGAAAGTTTCTTTGCGTAAAAATAAATGAAAAATTTAGGATTCTGTTATTGTTCTTGCGGACTCTCAAAATAAGGGATCTTATTTTGGCATTCACAAGCTATAATTTCTTTAGGTTCTTTTATTTTTCATCTCTATAGCCAGGATCCCAATCAAAGAGCACCGGCTCAGTTGGAACAATAACTATCCCTATCTTTAGATAATATATGTCAATCCATTACATAAGTAAACAGGTGGGGAACATTTAAATGTAAAAAAGGAAATCATAAACAATCTTAGTTCAACATGCTGCAATTTTCATCAGGAAAATGATCTTTGCTTATCTTTTGAGCAAGAGAACTTCGCTTATCTTCACTTTCTGTTAAGCTGAATTTTATCAGAAAATCTATAACCGTGAGGTTTACTCTACTATGCTTTTCTCATAGTGGTACATGTTCGTTGTGTGAGCTTGCATTGCTTTTGCAATTTGTTGGTCCGTGAATACTTAATATTTACATCTCTCAGGATTTATTTCCCTCAGTATGCTCATTTTTATATGATCTTTTTTTTTTTTTGCATAGCACTTTGGTCAGTGTTGATTATCCTGTATAGTTGGGCATACAATCATATTCAGAACACTTTTTACCTGTTTGTCATGTAGTAGTTTTCTCACATTCAGCATTCTTTGGTTTGGTTTGCACTACTTCTTTGTTTAGTGTAAGCATAGCATGTAACCTATTGTTTCTACCACAATATATGTTTTTTTACCTTGAAATTGGGTAGAGGTATGTTTGTCTTTTACCTTTGTTATTAATTGAAGGGTAAGGGGTTACAACTGCAGAGATCTAATTCCTTTTTGGTCTTAATTTAGTACGCAGATATCATTTTTTAAAAATGGCGAACAAATATCCTCCGTTGCTGTAAAAGGAGAAAACCAAGTTTACCACATAAAAAATATTCCAAGAATTGTTGAGGTAATTCTCTTGTATTGATTTATCCCGAACATTTCTTAATTTGGCACAACAGAACATGGCTGTTAGCAGTACTTCCTTTGCTCCAAATATTTCCAGAAAGTTCACTTACGAAGTTGTCAACGGAACAGTGAGATGCTGTGGCTGTATTGTTCAAAGAAGAAGCAAACAAGAGTGCTTATGCCGTGGCTGCTGTTGCTGCTAAGGAGGTTCATAAGTGCATCCTAGTGCAGCAGCTTGCTAAAGGAGCTGAGGAGCTCCAACCTTCAGATATACGACTCGTGTATATCACTGTGCTTTCTCTTGGAGCCATCCTACAGGTATTGGAGGTCACCAGAATGGCATTGTGGCGGCAATATGGAGCTTAGCCCCCATCGTTAGGGGTGTAAACGGAGCGGATAATTTCCGACCGACCGACCGAATCATTTTGGATAGTGATTTGGATAATTATACAGATATCCGGTTGTTTTTTGCGGATATGGATATTAGGTGCCGGATACGGATACGGATACGGATAAAACGGATATTATCCGATCAGAAGAAAAATATAGATAATATTCGATGGATATTATTCGAATCCATTCTAGGGGTTATAGCACCTGCCAACCTACTAGGCGGTCCACAAGAGTCCAACAAATTACGGTAATTTAGTTGTTTGCTCTTTCTATATTTTTACTTTTGTAGTATCGCTGAAATACGTCTGGAAACATCATCTCATCTGGGTTGAAGAAATTGATCTTTCAATAGATGATTAATTTTAATTTCGGTAATTTAGTTGTTTTGCTCTGTAGTCTAAATTTCTGCAAGACAGGAAGTAAACTTTAAGTTTATGATTTTGATGAGAGCTGGATAATATGGGAGTCTAGGAATTAGACATCGAAATGCTTTAATTAGCTGCTCTATGTCCATGTGTGATGTGCTGATGTGTATGATTCTTGTTTTGCCATGTTAATCTGACATTACTCTATGTTTTCAAAATTATTTTCTTTAACTTAATCAACAGTACACAGTGGGCAACACTATACTGCTATATCTCTTTATTGGTGAAATTGTTTACTCTAAGACATATATTGATTCTTTTTTTTCTAGCATGCGTTTTCGAATAAGCGTATTATCCAAGGAAATATCCGTTCCGACCAATATCTGATTTTATATTATCCGTATTTGTATCCGATACTATCCGTTCCGTATCCGTATCCGACACTATCCGTATCTGATTTGTATTTTAAAAAAAATATGAATACAGATACAATATTAGTGATATCCGATCATATCCGATCTGTTTTTATTCCTATCCGTCATGAATATTCAACCTTATGGTAGCATGGCTGACTATTATGGATGGCAACATATAACTGCAATCACTCTAGGTGGTGTACTCATTCAACCCACTCTGAAAAAAGATGATGTACTTTATATAGTGTCTAGACCTTTCGAAATTTCAACTTCAAATAAAAATATGTTTTTCCTTAAAAAATTCCAGGTTGTGTTAAAAGAAACAAAAAGGTTATGTTTTTTTTGTGGATAATAGCATTGGCTCTTTTCTTTTCCTTTTGATATGTCATTACTACATTTTTATTATTTTTTTACTAAAAAACATATAAGGAATTAGAACATGAAACCCTTTACACATATGTGGAGTAAATTGAGAAGTGCATCTAGATATTTTGGTTTGAGAATTTTTTTTTAATTTTGTTTGGTGTGACGTGCACCACAAATGGTGATTTTATCAGATAGGCTACCCGGGTGAGTTTGTTGGTTTTCACAAGACGCCATGTGAATTTGTGATGATTCCTCTGCCTATTTGGTTTTTCATAGCTTTGGACTGGAAAATGCGTTGCGGGTTTGTACTACATTTAATTTCAACATACCCATCGTTGGCATCAAACGTTGGGTTTACGTGTTTGGGTAAGCTTCTGAGGTTTTTGTGCCATCCAAAATTTGACTTTTTGAGGGTAATGTCGACAAACCTGTTGTTTGGCAGGGTCAAGCCCTATGCTTAATGCTTTCTGTTCATGTTAAATAATATATGAAGAATGAATATCCGCCAGTCAGACATGTTTGTAAATCATACCTTTTCCTTTAAACAAGAACAGAAAAAAGGTAATTTCCTTTTCACAAGCAAACAATTAGCATATTACACTTATTAACCTCATTTGCACAATACTATATGTGGCAACATATCTACTAGACCTCAGAATTAGGCTGGGCCTAAGTGGGCCAGCACGAGCACGGCCTAAAATTGGTGGCACGAAGCATGACCCAACCCGAATTCTAAGGGGGCGGGCCAGCACGGTCCGAATACTAGGCCGGGCCGTGCCTGGAATCTAGGCACGATGGACCGCCCAGCACGGCCCGATCGTTCGTACCGTACTTGGGCTGGCACGGCCCGATTTGCAGCCTGAGTCAATATGCATTTTTCGAGGTGTTCCCGTGCTCGGATGACTTTATGTTCACATGAAAGTTGTAGAAAATTCCGAGACACATCTTTTTCATTTGAGCAACGTATGAATTTATAAAAAATTATTTAGTGTGCTGCAGTTATTGGGACGACGCTATCTGCCACGGTAATCTGCATTTTTCGAGGTGTTCCAGTGCTCGGATGATTTTGAGTTCTACATGAAAGTTGTAGAAAATTTTGAGACACATATTTTTTATGCAGACAACCTTTTCATTTGAGTAACACACAAATTTATAAAAAAATAATAATGCGGCAGTGTCTTTTCCTGTGCCGTGCTCGGGTCGGCCCGGCTCGACAGCGGCCTGGCATGCTTTCGGCCCGTAGTTTTGGCCCTCCATGCTGGCCCGGCACGGCATGGAGAGATGGCTAGGCCGGGCCGGCCCAATTTACTTAGGCCCGAGGCACGATAGGGGCACGACCCGGCCTAATTCCCACCTCTAATATCTACCGCTATTGAGGCATTAGATGCTAACATGCTAAGTCTAACTATCAGCCCTTGGATTCATCGTGTATAGCTGAGATTAGCAGAGGTGGAGACCCATCTCGCCATTTAAATCTTTTTTAGAAATCCCCTTAGAGTTTATTTTTCCTTTAGAGTTGGATAGAGGACTTCCACCTTCCTTGATATGGACCATCCAAACACAATCTAGCGGTTACTATTTTAAGTTATTACATTAGCACTCAATTAAGCATTAGCACTAGATATGTTGCTACTATATGTTTTGTTGTTTGTGTAGTTGTGCACAAACTAATAAGCATATGAGAATGAGAAAGATGTTACTTGTACATGGAACCAAAAACATGAAGGAAATTTACTGAAGCACTAATTAGACTGAGGTAGCTCTGTGCAAATGAATGGAAAGATGGCATTAAACCGTGGCCCTTGCCCCTTGGGTAAGTAGGAAGGAGACCACCCTGTGATGGCGAAGATTTACTAGCAGCTTGGAGAACTAGTCGTGATAAGCAGTTTTCATGGCTCCAATGTATGAAAAGCCATAACCGAGAATAAGTGCAAATTTTTTTTTTATTGAGATTCTATACCTTTGCTGCGATTGAGCACTAGTCCATCATGCAGGCGCAACAGTATCCAGCGCGTCAGCTGTAGCAGGAGCAGAAGTCTTGACCTCATAACACGGGAAGGGGCACCGGGGCTCGTCTTCCCCCGCGTTGCGGTGAAGGGCTACCGGGCGGATACCACAACAACAAGTTCTGCCTGATCCATGAAACCCACAGGCATTATTTGCATAATTGCTTCGTGTGGTTAGCCAGATTAGAGGAGTTCTATGAGGGCAAAGGTGAGATGTCCATTGTGCCCACTTTGAAAGATGATAGAAAGAGGAAAAGAGCGGCTCACGATAAAGACTATATAGAGTTCCAGGAGCCCTAGAACCATATCACCGTAATCTTTGGAGGGTCCTCCGCTTATAAATCCCAACAAGACTTCAAGGAAGCAGCGCAAGAGGTGTACCATGCTTACCAAGAATCTCTTTCGGTCCAACAGCTTAAGTGAACCGAGGTAGCAATCACTTTCTCGAAAGAGGATTGCCCTCTTGGGATTACCAAACCCCAGAAACTCCCGCTGGTCGTAAGCCCAACCATCAGCAATACGACGATAGGGCAAGTACTCATTGATGGAGGTAGCTCCCTCGATCTCATTATGGCTAAGGTACTAGACCAAATGCAGATCCCTAGGTCAAAGATCAAAAACATCACTATCCCTTTTCATGGGATTGTACCAGGGACCTTGGCCAAGCTAATCACTATCCCTTTTCATGGGATCGTACCAGGGAACTCGGCCAAGCTACTCGGCTAGATCGTCTTACCCGTGACGTTTAGGGGAGTCCGAGCAATTTCTAGATAGAGCTGGTCATCTTTGAAGTGGTCAACTTTAAAACCTCTTACAATGCTATTCTCGGCAGGTCGGTACTGGCGAAGTTCATGGCCATAACACACCACGTCTATGAGAATCTCAAGATTCTTGGTCCGAATGGGGTGGTCACCATTAGGGGAAACGCCAAAGCCGCCCTATGCATGGTTGGCCAGCTTCCTCAGCGTGGACCTGACTAGGAATCCAAAACATCCCATAAGAGGATCTCTCTCTAGCCTAGCGGTGAGACCAAAGCAGTCCCCCTCTTCGACTCAGATCCGACCATGGTCATGCACTTAGGGGCCGTCTTGGACCATAAATAGGAACTCAAGCTCGTCACCTTCCTTCGAGAAAACACGGACGTGTTCGCCTAGGAGCCATCCAACATGCCCGGTGTCTCAAGAGAGGTGGTCAAGCACAGATTAGCGTTTTAGCCTGACAAGAAGCCGGTGCGATAGAAACTCAGGCGATTCTCCCCCAAGAAGCAAGCAATAATAAGAGAGCATCTCGACATGCTCCAAAAGGTCAAGTTTATCTATGAGATCCATCACTCAGAGTGGTTGGCGAATCCAGCCATTATTTAGAAGGAAGGGGGGAAGTGGCATATGTGCGTAGACCACACGGGTCTAAATGCTGCATGTCTCAAGAACAACTTCCCACTGCCACGCATCGATCAGTTGGTCGATGCAACAACAGAAGCTCGGTTGATGAGTTTTGTGAATGCCTACTCAAGATATCACCAGATTAGCTTGTCACTGAAAGACGAGGAAAAAAAGCCTTCATCACCCCGTATGGTACCTTCTACTACACGACCATGTATTTCGGTCTGAGGAACGCTAGAGCAACTTTTCAGTGTCTAATGCAGAAAACGTTCCTCGACCAAATAGGCCGCAACTTGGAAGTCTACGTCGATGATATCGTGGTCAAAAGTGTGCTCAAGTATAGCCACGTCTCAGATGTCGAGGAAACCTTCAGTAACCTCAAGAAGCACCGAATAAAACTAAACTCGGAGAAGTGTGTCTTCAGTGTGCAAGTGGGAAAGGTGCTCGATTACATGATCAGTTCAGCGAGTGTGGGAGCAAACCAAGAGAAGATCGAAACCATAGAAAGGATGCACGCACCCTTCAGCGTAAGAGAGGTCCAAGTCCTCACAAGGTGCATGGTAGATTTAAGTCGTTTCATTTCCCAGCTGGGCGAGCGTGGTCTGCCTTTCTTTAAGATGCTCCGGAAGCACGACGGTTTCATCTAGACAGAGGAGGCAAACAAGGCTATCGAGGACATTAAGCAGTATCTATCCAGCCTGTCCTTGCTAACCACGCCCAAAACAAGAGAGGCTGTGCTCTTGTACGTTGCCACGACCCCTCAGGCCATCAGCGCTATCTAGCGCTATCTTGACTGTGGTCTAAGACAAGAAGCAACAATTGATCTATTACGTAAGTAAAGTGCTGCATGGGCCGAAGGAGCGTTACCCCGAGGTCCAGAAACTCCTTTATGCTTTGTTCATGTTGTCCCGAAAGCTGCGACACTATTTTCAAGTGCACACGATCACGGTGCCAACCGGTTTCCCCTTTGGCAAAATTTGAGGAACCAGGATGCAAGCGGGTGCATAACAAATTGGGCCATGGAACTCTCTGAGTTAGATTTCCACTTTGTGGCTTGCTTGGCAATCAAATCCTAGGTGCTAGCGAACTTCGTCGCGGAGTGGACAAATTATGACCAAGCCAACCCAAAGCCCGATCCCTCGTATAGTGGTCGTTAGACAATGTTCTTCAACGAATATCGCACTTACGAATGCTCAATGGCTGGAGTCTTGCTCGTGTCACTCGTGGCACCTTAGAGGGAGCGTCTCCAATACGCTGTGCAGTTGCACTTCACGTTGGCCAACAATGCCATGGAATATGAGGGGCTTCTGGTCGGACTACGTGCAGTGGCTAGTTGCGAAAGGAGATTCTCGTCAACCAAATCAGTAAGGAGTTCCAGTGCTTTGATGAATCAATGGTCCGTTACTTACTTGAGGTGAGAAAAATGGAGAAGTACTTCAAGAATTTTGAGGTACTATACATCCCCAGAAAAGATAATTCTTTGGCCGACCAACTCTCCAAGCTCAGTTCTTCCCAGGAGGTAGCACCCACTGAAGAGTCAACCCGGACGAGCAACACTGTCACATTCCTTGAGCACGGAGAATATTTGATGATGCCATTTGTCGCGGATGGGATCCTGCCAGAAGAGTCGGCCGAGCATTCCTAGTTACTTAGGCAATCCTTGCCATACAGATTGGTCGAAGGTGCGCTCCAGGTCCTCTCCAAGTGTGTATCTCAAGAAGAGGACAATTACCAGCCCAAGGATATCCATGAGGGAACATGTGGGACCACTCATTCTTTTAGACCCTGGCGGGAAGGCCTTTAGGATGGGATATTATTGGTCAATTGCCCTAGCCAATGCCCATGCCATCGTGGCCACTTGCAAGGCATGCTAATTCCACGCCAGCAAGGTCCATCAACCGGTCTATACGTTGCAAACGATCCCATTGGTCTGACCATTCTCGATATGGGGAGTCGACATCCTAGATCCGTTTCCCCAAGACCAAAAGGGCTTCAAGTATTTGCTCGCTGCCATCGATACCTTCGTCAAATGGATTGAGGCCGAGCCGGTCTCAACCATCATGACCCAGGCTGCTACGAAGTTCTTCGTAGCAATGTGGTCGCCCGATTTGGGGTCCCAAACCGTTTGATCACCAATAATGGGACACAGTTCACCAGCGGCTGTTCCAGAAGTATTGCGAGAAAATCGAAACAAAGATGTACTTCGCCTCTATAGCACATCTGCAAAGCAATGGCGTAGTCGAGCGGGCCAATGGACAGATAATCCAGGGCATCAAGAAGCGGGTCTTCGAGCATCCAGCCCGTCGAGGTAGGCATGGGTAGACAAGTTTCCTTCTGTCCTATGGTCGGTATGCACCATGACTAGTCGAGCAATCGGGGAACCCCATTCCAGCTGATTTACGATACACAGGCCGTCTTGCCCCTCAAAATTCTGCTGGGTTCTCCGATGGTCAATATCGTTGATGATATCAACCAATTGGAAGAATGCCTTCTCGACCTTGACCTCTTGAAGGCTACATGCAATTGAGCTCTGTTACATTCCGCCTCTTACTTGCAAACTCGTCACAAGCATTCGGCAAAAGCGGTACGACTAAGGACTTTGCAAGTTGGCGATCTAGTCTTACGAAGAATTCAAGACCTTTTGAATACCAACAAGCTATCCCCCACTGGACGGGTCCTTATACAGTCGTTTGAGCAGTACGTCCGGGGGCTGTACACCTAGCAATGGAAGACGGACGCTAGCTCGCCAACATATGGAATGTAGACAAGTTTCAAAAGTTCTACGTGTAATCTCTCCTTTTAATTATTAGTTTTTCTTTTCTGTATTATCTGCCTTTTCGCTCTATTTCGATTATCAAGGATGCTCGGGGTGACCCTGCTAGACCAAGAACTGACTCGTGCAAGGGCACCTCGGCGTCAGGTTAGCACAGGGAATAGGGAAAGCAGTTTTTATTAGTCCTGGCCAGATCGGGATCGTGGGACGTGACAATTGTGAATATCACACACATTTCAGCCTTGCGTTTGCCACCAACAGGTCTGCGCCTAAATAAGCCGATGCTCATCGTACATGGGCCCCCCTTATTAGTCGGTTCAAGAACCTAGCTCAGTTAGAGTGTGATTGCCCTACAATCTAAACGCCCCACGGTCGTGGGTCACCTCCCCTATCTGCCAAGCCTATGCTCGCAACTCAGGTGTGTAGGCTAGGCACTAGGGGGGATAGGCCTAAGCATGATATGTTTTTCTTCTCTTTGAGTGTTCTCGTCCATGCTCGCAACATAGGGGCATGGTTGCCAGGCATTTGAAGGGCAGAGCTTGCTTCTAACTCTCCTGTGACTAAGTCCGTGCTCGCAAATTAGGTGCACGAGAATTAGTCATAGCGGGGGCTAGGGTTAGGATCTTGCTGTTTCAAGTTGGGTTTTCCCTTTGTGTTATACCTACTTCTATTGCAATCTATATTCTGCATGCTCCTTTTTGCATATACAAGGAAGATATTGTCAAACCAAGAAACTACCAAAGTAAAACTTAAGTAATGCATGCTATCTTATAAAACTTAGTTTTATTCCTTGCTTGACTAGGTTACAGATAAAATTATAAAGGTGCTAAGGGAAGGTCGCTAGTTCCTGGTCAAGTTTCTCCTACTCTAGATTCAAGGCTTTTTCCTCTCGCTCGTCGAGTTCTGTTTAGAGATTCAGGACCTGGACATGTCTTGCCTCTCTTGGCTCTCTTTAGCCTAGTCTAAAGCTTCCCGAGTAGCTTTGGTAAGCCCTTCCACCTTGGCCTCTAAAGTCTAGGACCGGGCGTGTTCTTGCTCCAGTGCGGTGATGACTTCCTGGTTCTTCGCTGCTACTGCCTTTACCTAAGCTTCAAGACACCCAATTTTGGCTTCAAAGCGGGCTTGGCCCCCGGAGAGACACTACTCCAAGTCCATGATCTTGGCCTCTCGCTCAGCGTGGGCCCTGATGTCCTGTTCGGAGGCTTCCGTGCTCGTCTCGAAATCGGTGCAAGTGTCCTCTACCGGTTGTGGGAGAAGGATTGAAGTTATAGACCCGAGCAAGGATGAATGTGAAGAATGGTAAAAGCGGTGATCTGTTACCTTGGAGCACCGAGTGAGCAAATTTCCTCGGAATTGGACGAGGACGTTCTCCTCGCGCAATGAGGTGAAGGGGTCGCTTTCAGCAGCTCTGGGCTCGGGGTGGACGCTGCTGTAGGGCCCTCCTAGGGAAGGGCGAGCAGACCAGGCTGTCGAAGAATGCTCGAGTCTAATGGGTCCTCTGGGCATGGGTTACTTCCTAGGAGCTCAGTTGCGGCAGATCGGCATCTGGTGAGCTCGAGGGCTGCACTCGGTGCTCAGGAGTGCATGCAAAAGACTCCTCCCAGGGGGAGTTGTCTATGGAGGCTCCAGGGCCTCGACTCGAGCATACTGTTTGATCGGGGACTGCTCCGCGTCCTCAAGGGCAGTTGGGGCAAATATGTCCCGAGGACACGTCTCATCCATGGTGTGTCCCCGAACGTCTTCTATACTCGGGGACTTCCTGGCCTCATCCTCCCCTGATCTAGGAGCTTCAGCGAAGGTCGGGGGGAGGGGTGTTCTTCTGCATCCTCTATGCCATCTTCCGCCATTATCTAATCTGCAATGAGCTCGAGCTGGGTAGCCATAGCGGTGAGGTTGGGATCATGGTCCCAACGGTCTATGATGGAAGAAAAATAAAAGTAAGAGACATCAATTGAGCAGAAGGAGAAGCTGCTTGTATGTGCATACCTGCGAGGCCTAGTCCTTTGCGGTCGGAAGGGAGTCCTCCTCCTTGGATTAGTGAAGGGGAGCAAGCTGCTCATCCTCTCCTGCTCCTATGAACTCTGGAGTCAGCCCGGGTTCTCCTGAGCTCGAGGCAACTGAGGCCACGGCCCTGGTAGTCCTACAAGAATCCTCCGAACCAAGGGCTCATTGTCGTCGCTGCTCGGCCTTTCTTCTTCTTGAACGGTGGTAGGTGTCGAGCTCAGACTTGCCCCCGTCGATGATGCGAGCATGGCTCACAGTCGAGCGTTCTCTTCCTCAAAAAATTCACGCTTGTGCTTCTCGGCGAGCTGGAAAAGGCTCTTCATGATCTCAGGGTCTTTTGCGGTGAAGTTCTTTGTCCAAAGGTGCAATTCGCACACCTCAAATTTCTCGGCGTATTCTAGGTGGACCTTTCGGGCATCTCGTTGAAGAGGGCTTGAGGTCAGCTTGGCCCTAGTCGATCGCCTTGTTTGGGAGGCTAGGATAACCGGAGCACTGCGCCTCTCGACAAGGGTCTTCTTTGTTTGTTTTTTGGCCCTGTTCCCTATGCGGTGGGGCCATCTAGAAAGCGCTCCAGGACCTCCCTCTACTGCAAGGAACATAAGCCAGAGCATGGGTTAAAGCTTCCCGTGCATAGGGAGGAGGAAATATGGTTAAGCTTGTCTACCTCTTTGGAGCGCTCCTAGACGTTCTTCACACGTGCGATCAAGGAGGAAGTTCCCTGATCCTTCTGTGCACCAAAGAGTTCAGTCATCCGAGCTTCCACCCAGGTAATGCTTGGGGCTGCGAAGGTCAGGGATGATGTAGTCAGGATGAAGAGCTTGACCCGAGCATGAAAGGAGCATAGAAAGGACAAAAATACATGATTCAACTTCCTGGATGAGGTCTTGCCAGCTAGTGATTTCATAGAAAGGATGCTCTCTCCTATGAAGAGGGGATACCCTATTCTATAGGAAGTCCTCCGTGATGGCCAGGCCGGCGAGCCCGCACGAGGCAAGCTCGTTAATCAAGTTGAGCCATTTTTGCTCGTCAGCCTGGATAGGAGGGTTGGGGAGGCTCTTCTTGATCGGGATTTCACTGGATAAGCAAATGTGAATGCCCACAAATTTCTTAAGGTAAAACCACTGTTCGGCCCATCCAGAGATGGAATCTTTCAGGGTTTTAACGGGGTAAGAAAAAAGAGATGTAAAGCGCAACCGAAAATAAACGCAACCGACTGCAAAGCTGCTCCTGGTGAGGAAAAGGGAGTAAAATGAAGAAACAAGATAATGGCAGGCGTGATGCTTAGGAAAGCTTCACAGAGGTGCGTGAAGATTGCAAGGATGAGGATAGAGTTAGGATTAAAGTTAAGGAGTTCGCACTCACAATGTGTGAGTACACCGGAGATGAAGTCGCTCGCCAGCATACGGAGGCCATGCATGGCGTAGAGTTCGGTGGAGATGACCTCATCTTCCACCGGCTTGGGATACTCTTCCACTCCAGACGCTCGCCACGATTTTGGATCAAGGTGGCCTAACTTCTTGAGCTCGGCCAGGCGTTTGGTGATGATCGAGCTTGGACCAAATTTGGTCGTGGAGGCAAATCGGAGGCTACGGGAGAAGAAGAAAGAAGCAGGAAGGGACTTGGAGGATTCTTCTGCGCGCTGAGTGTTCCTGGTGCGGGAGAATGGGAGCAAGTGAAGAGTGTTCTCACTATGCGCGACTACTTATAGTATAAATGGAGAAACGAAATGGATGCAACTGTTTTGCCTAAATATTCGTGCTCACAAGTCGTGGGCCGATGCATGTGATGAGATTCCCGCAAGCTGTTACAGCAAACGTTATGGGCGATATATCTGTTGAAGAAAGCACCGACCCTCCCTATTCTTGCTGGGGTCTGGTGAGCCCAGCTCATGCTCGGAGGTTTATGCTCGCACCTGAGCATAGCTAGCTCGAGTGAGGCGGGTATGTCTTGGTGTTGTGTTCTAATTCCTCCTTGTAGTTTTTTTGCTTAAGAAGAAGAATCGACCAAGTAGCTTTTTATTGGAGCCTCGGGGCTAGCTATCAGGGATTGGATAAGATATTCCTGCAAATAGGTTCCGTAAAATATGCCGAGCATGGTAGGCTCAGGTTGATACCCCGACGATTGGTGCTTGGGAGTAGGCCTCTTTGCTTATGGACCATTACATATATCATCATGGCCCTAAAGAGATGGGTCAAGATGGTTGGCCCGACGCCTCCACCGTCTTGAGAATTCTCCCATATGCAGAGCCCAAACCCTTCCAAATATGGATGTTCTTGAGACAAGTTAGTGTATTTTTAGGATATATCTATGGATATGATAGGATTCTGATTTATCTAGATCGTTCTTCGGATCATATAGGACCTGGATTGCGTATATCTTGTACTATAAATACCTCCCCCACTGGAGGGGAGGGCATCAAGATCGACATTGAGAGATCCACATCGAGATCAATCTCATTGCAATAGCACAAATGCCCACATGCGACTGAAGTAGGGTTATTATCTCTTTTCGAGAGGCCCGTACCGGGATAAATCTCTGTTTCGTTTTCCATCTCGGCAACTTGACACATCTACGACGAAAACCATTTGGTAGGAAGGGGTTGTTTTATCCCTCAATCAACAAGTAAGCTTTGCGGGGAATCCGTTTCCCAATCATCGACAATATTATACACGGTAGCGCTATTCAGGAGTTGGCTCTTGAATAGATATTTGGCGTCTCGGTCGGTTTAAAGTCCGATCTGGTCCATATTCATTATGGAAATGGAATTACTATCAATTATTGACGAAAAACCATGTGTTTTTGCATGCAGCCCACCTCTCAGGGTGAGCAACCTCTTAAAAATGTGGGATGCATTAACTACACCATTCAAACATTTTTTTCTCTTGTTTTTCGCCATAAATTTTAATTCAAAGACCCGATTGATGAATGGTTTTCACCTTTGTGATGCTGACACTTTTACAAACAAAACAAGATCAAACTCGCCATATAAATTCATTTTATTTTTCGTGGCAGTGATCTCGTTGAGTTTGCTGCCTTGTTACCATATGTTACAAACAAGATCAAAGTATGATGATTGTTTTTACGTGCTAATAATGACCTAGTATAATGGGGCGAAATATATATCCAATGGAAAAATTTGTCATTAACAATAATTACAATTAGTTACCGACTGGTAATGATCAGTAAAATAGAAAATTATGTACATCAAAAAAGAAAAAAGTCTATCGGCTACAACTTTACTGTATATTACTGTGTGTAATTTGTTCGTATTGTATGAGAAACTAGGATACTCGCCGGAAAGCTAGTGGGATCTCCGGTGAGGAAGAAGACGGGGCTGCGCTTGAGGTCGTGGCATTAGGGAGGTTGCCTGGGCATCGTCTTCATGGTCACGCTGCCGCACGATGGGAGGACGGGGTCATCGGGACGCTGTCGCACGTGGAGGGTGGACGAGGTCGCCGGGATACCACTGTCGCTAGAGCGGCCGCCAGGCATCCAGGCGTGGTCGCTGGGCGCAGGCTACCACCATCGCGTCATCCCTTCGATCTAGACGAGTAGCGGCATAGCAAGACGGGGACAGATGATGGCCAACGGAGCAAGGCTGACTTCGGGGGCCGGTGTCGAGGGCGACATCAAGGGCGGTGCTACGGTGGGAGCGGCGGAGTGTGGTCGGTGCGGTGGAGGTCAGGATGGGATCAGGCCATGGGCGTCACAGATTAGGACGATTGACGAGGGGTAGGTCGCCGTGGCAGTGTAGAGCAGAGGAGCAGCGCACCGAGGGGCTGAGTCGACATGGCGCTAGAGAGGAACGAGGCACTGTGTCAGGTCGCTGTGGTGGCGGCAGAACACTGCTAGAGGAGCAGCGAGGGAGGATAGGGAGGACGACGGGCATGGCGCGAGGTTGGGCTGACGGAGCGCCGCCGGGCGAGAGGAGGATGGGTACGAGTCCGAATCTAGGAGCAACCGACCAAGAAACGTGGGATGGATTGGCTTGAGGAGAGGAATGAAGTGATTACCACTAATTAAGGAGCAATTAATTATCACTAATTAAGGAAGCTAATTATTGGATTGCATGTGGTTGAGTCACACTGGGGTGCACAAGCACCTAGGTACTAAATAGTATATATATATATATATATATATATATATATATATATATATATATATATATATATATTTATATTTATATATGTGTGTGTGTGTGGCGGTTGGGAACTACAACCGACACATTTCTTTTCTTGCGTATCAAGCGAACAAGTACGTCGGTTCGTAAGTACAATCGGCTCATATAACATTTCATCTCCCGAGGTGTTTTGTGAGCATTTTTAACCTCGTCACATCTCTAATTGATCCCCATTCCACTCCGCCCATTCGATCCGATCCCCTCTTTCTCTCCCACACTCTCACCGTCTAGATCTCTGCCGCCTCTCCTACAATCTCTGCCATGGCCACCCAACAATTTCCTTCCTCTCCCTTGTCACCACTGCCATCTCCACCGGCCATGCCGGTGCACTCATGTCCATCCGCCATGCCAGAGCCGCAGCCGTCTCTACCCGCCGTCTCATCACATCGTCCGACATCGCCATGGTCACCATGGCCTGCCGACGATTCGACGTCTTGTGAGGAAGTGGCACCGGCCACCAACAAGGAGCTCCACATGGAGGAGGAAGAGGCGCTAGAGGAGGTGGGGCCGGCGCCCAAGCGGCAATGGTCCACATTGTCATCGGACAATCCGTCTTCAGATCCTTCGTCGTGTGGCCTTGCGGGTGAGCTGGAGGAGGCGTCGTAGGATGATGACGACAACGACGACGAAGAGGTCACACCCGTCAGCTCCTTCGAGGAGGAGTCGGAGGAGGTGACCGTCGGCATCCTCGGATTCACCCGAGGGTCCGACGATAGGGACACCTCACCCGAGGATAGCGAGGAGACAACGGGCCACTATGATGACTATGACGATGGCTACTCCGACTCCGAACTGACGAGCGGCGACGACAATGATGCCGCCGCCACCGCCACCGCCTTCCTGTAGATATAGCTAGGGTTAACTAGGGTTGTATGGTAGTACGTTGGTAGCAGTAGAAGCCTAGCTAGCACGGGTGCGATGCTACATATGCTAGGTAAAAAAATATTTTAAAATACATCTGTGCCGGTTCTCGCTATAAACTGACATAGAGAATGTGTCATTAGTGTCAGTTGTAAAACAGTACAGATGACTGTGCACATCAGTTCCTGTTGTTTTGTACCGGTTCAAAAACCGGCACTGATAACCGTTACCAGCACAAATGTGTGTTCTGTAGTAGTGATTATACGTTATGCGTTAAATGAAGTATATTTTATTTCATGATATGACTCGTAATATCAATCTCATGTTTCTGACCTATGCATAGCTTTTCTATATCATGATACATGAATCTAAAAAGTTTGGTCAACAATGATTGGAGGATAAATTACACGCGCAATTTGAGGAATTGATAGAACGTCCATGGAACAATGGATAAGTAATTTTTTTGACGACACCACTGATGGAGTATTTGTCTATGGGTTTTAATAGTAGTTAGTTGTGTGTATTAACTAGCTAGCAGTATGCTAATATAATAAACTTACTGATATAATATAATCAAAGTATTTTAATGATAAATCTACATAATTATGATATGTACATGCGGATTTTTTCCATGTGTCCAATCAGCGGCCCACATTTTATACTATCTAAAAAAAGGAAAAAGACTTGGCATTCCACCAGCATGATATATATATATGGTGGTGGAGTTTTACCATCATTAGTACCTCTTGGTACCATGATCCACAACCATTGATCAAGCCAGATCTAACGGCTGTTAAGGGGAGGTACCTAGAGGTACCATTTCTCTGTTTTTTTTACCTCTTAGTACCATAATAGACAAGGGAAAATACCAAATTTATCTCCTTATTTATCCTCTCTCACCTCTCATCTCTCTTCATCCTCGAGCTCGCCCAATCCACCGGCCGTAGCCACGCCTCACTTATCGCTGCCTACTCGCCACGCCCTGCCACCTAGTGCACGTAGTAGCACCGCCGTGCTATTCGCCGCCATGGTCCCCGCCACCCACCGCCTGTTGTGTGTAGCAGCGCCGCCATGTGCTGCGGGCCTTCGTGCCACCCAGTGAGCTCCAACTCCTTGCGAGCTCCTGTTGCCATGGGTCGTGCGCCACCGATTGCCCATGCTTGCGCACCCACACGCCCTTGTTGCTACAGACACTTGCATTGCCGCCAGACTGCCTACACACCACCTATTAGAGCACAAAAGTGGCGATAGTAGAGGTGGTCTAACACAGCAGTGGTCCAACATGTCGATGGCGCCGCGGCAGTGGCCCGGCATGGTGGCGTGGTGGCCCGGCACAACTCTGGCTAGGCATTTGAAGATAGAGAAAAAAAAGAATTTTCTGAAATACCGAATTTGCCTTTCATCTGGTACCTGGTGGTACCTTGTACCTGATGGTACGTCTCTATGGAAGATAAGGATGTAGAGAGTACGTTGGGTTATTAAACAATGTTGAGATATATTGGTTGGGTTTGCAAACATAGAGTATTTCAAGGCCATGTTTAGTACGGCTGCGGGTGAACCGTTGGCCTAACATGTTGGTTTTTGAGAGTTTTAAGAAGCGGAAGCATAATCCCAAAGTGTTTGATTCGGCTAGGTTTTGAGAACTTTAAGAAATAGATTCGAGATATTTGATAAATGACTTTGAAAAACCCAACCCAGAGTAACGAGAAAAGGTTATAAAGCCATATAGCGGTAAGCCCAAATCTGGGAAAAATATTACAGGGCTTCTAATGGAAGATCGGACTAGATGCTGGCTACGTTCAACTAGCTGCTACGGTCGACAGCGTGGTTTATCGTGGATTTTCAACGATTTGAATTCACAATCTGTTGGAAATCAGGTATTCTATTACAGATTGTGAATTCAACAGATTGTAAAAGTGAGATAACGTTCTATTAATTTAGGCATGTTAGTGCATGTGTCTTTATCTCGACTCGAATAAACTAAACCACTCTGCAAACCAAAGGTTATAATTAATTAAGCAGATCTGAATACAACTGGCAAATTAAGATAAACAATGTGATCCGGAAGAGATGCTGCTGGGAACTGGCCACTTTGAAATGGATATAAATATAGGCAAAGCCAGCTCAGGCGTTTTGTTCTCTTCGTGCCCTCGTCTGGACGGACGCATGACGACGATTACTAAGCATATCTCGTGCTTGTTTAGTTGTTTAAATACGAGCCACGCAGAGATCATCATATCACGTGGGTACAAATTAAAACCAGGCTGCAAACCTTGCTATCTTCTCCCCATGTATGACCGATTATATTACTTTCACTAGCTACCCGCTCCAAATTTATATAGAGTGATGCTTTGAAGAAATTCGAGCCTATTTGATTATCTTAGTTAACGTACTAGTTGCGCAGACATATACGTACACATGCGTGATTAGCTAACGCTCGATGCAAGTTTACTCCACCTTTTTCATCTAGTGCGATCGAGCTGGAGAATATCTGGGGCAGTGAATTAACTCTATATATGTTATATGCATGTGCTTCTCTTGCTTTAATTACCGTGAATGAAGTGGTTCAGCGTACTAGGCTTATTTACATTGTAAAGTCTGCCACTTTTATAGACACCGTGCGTGCATGGGAGCAAATTTATCCTTGTGCATGTACGGTCATGCATATTTGTATATATTCTCTTCTTCTGAATGGACTGGTTAGCTATTTTTTTAATAGTGGAGAATCACCCTATGGCCTTTAAATCGTGAGATACACACAGACTAAAATAAAAAAAAGGTCTTGTTGATCTGTAAGGCAGATAAAAGAAAAAAAACAAGCCATAACCCTATTCTACTTTGCCATAGTACCTTCTACACGTCATCACAGGTGGCTCAGAATCTCCCTCACATGCGGTTTTTGAGCCATCGATGATTATGTGTCAGTAATAAATAAGGATTATTATAGACAGCTAAGAAACCACTCACTTGTTACGAGCCGTTCATGGTAGAACGCATATTATACATGGCTCATGTTGGAGCCATCTGCGATCGATGTTTCTAATATCCCAGGTGACTCATATGAGCTGACCGTGATATTTCTCATATCGCAGTCCGCCCGTATTGGAGCATCACAGGCGGCTCATGAATGAGTCAACTGTGATAGTTCTCATATTGCAGCTAGCTCTTGCATGCGTGATACCTCTTATCTCATAGTCGGCTATTGTGTGAAACCGTCAATGTACGTAAGAACCACTTGTGGTGAGTCTGTAGGTAGTAAAAATTTTGCTATTTTAATTTCAGGCTAGCCTCAGGTTTTGCTAGCCATGCCCTCTCGAAGTAGCAACAATATATGTTTACAAATCCATATCCATACACATATTCACATTCACAAACCTGTCTATGATACATCACCTCTTCACCTTCTTCTCTTATATAAACTAGCTCTGATCGCCTCTCGTGTAAGAACAGGTTAGACGGCTAGAAGAGATTGAATAGACGCCAAATTGATCTTGATGCTTTTTTCAACAAAGCACTCCAAAATCACGAGAAGGATGAACACGAGCAAGTGACCCTTAAGAAACAAGATTACCTATAGATCATTCTCGGCACAGCAGCACATACCCCTAATAAAAAAGGGCATAAATAAAAATTTGTGGGTCATGTGACCATGGGGTTTTTTTTTGTTAGGTGTTCCTGATTGATGAAGGTTCAATAAAAAAAAAGAATCAACTCCAAAGCAACTTTAGAAAATAAAAAAAATAGTACAAGCCCAGCTGCTTTTCGAAAGCAATAGTGAACTTTCAATAGAGAAGCACCTTGGTCAAAAGGTGATTTCTCCAATAAATTGGTTGTAAGGAAGAACAAAATTTTTGAAAACCTTGATGATCAACCATAGATAACAGGTACTCGTGCAAACAAATCATCAATGAAAGTTCTTTCCTAGCAACTTCTTGATCAAAAATATAGTTCTCTACATTGACTCTTCCCTCATCTGCCTTTGTTAACCTCATTTTTTTGTTGTTTTGGACACATTGCATTCTTAGTGCCATAAGTACGAAGATGTTTTGTTAAATGTGAAGTCCCGTGGCTTGTGTCTCCACTAAGTTTACTACCATAATATTGATAAATAGCTTTCCATATCCCATTGATTAACACTGGTTCAAACTCTTCCCATACTTTAGATTTTAGTTTTCTTTTAGTACTAACTTGACCCCCTATATCTGAGCTCTATGTTGCTGCTACACCATCTACATCTGAGCTATGTGCCACTGCTGCACCACCTGCATCTGAGCTTTGTGCCGCTACTGCACCACCCATGATTGTGCTCTGTAGTTGTACTGCTGCTGCACCAGCACCTCCTACATCAGAACTTTGCGCTACCTGTGAGCCACTCTAAGAAGCCATTCCTATAGCCAACAAAACCTACCGTTAGCTAACTTGAGGCAAGAAGCCAAGAACACCTACTGTCTGCTCAACTTCGTCATTCTCAACCATGGCAGAGCTTGCAACATAGAGATGAAGAAGAGAAATCTAACCCCGAAAGCTGCAGCATACGAGCAGTGGAGCAGGGCAGGGCCAGCAGGCGCATGGCAGTGGAGCAGGGTAGGGCTAGTGGAGCCAGGAGGACGGCGGCCGCTGGCGTCCACAAGGGCTGTGGCGTCGGTGGAGATGCGACACAGCCAGGAGGATGGAGGCGGATCCGGGAGGACGGTGGCGGCCAGCGTCCACAAAGGCGACGGCGTCGGTGGAGATGTGGTGACGGTGGAGATGCAATGTAGCCGGGAGGACGGGAAGGAAAAAGAAAATAGAGAAGAGAGGGAGGAGCAAGAGGGTAAGATAAGGACTGAGAAGGTAGATGGACGGCTAGGATTAAACGAGAGAAGAGAAGATTTGGAAAATACATGCGCAGACGAGGGTTTCAGGCCTACCGGACTCAGTCCGGTGGAGTCTAGTACTGAACGCACATCTAGATAATCTCCACGGGACTGGGTCCGATCGCCACCGGACTGAGTCTAGTGGAGTTCAGTATCGAACGCACATCTAGAGGATCTCCACCGAACTGGGTCCGATCACCACCGGACTGAGTCTGATGGGATCCAGTACTACATTTAAGGTGTAGGTCTAGGTACCCATAGGTCCAATTTAAAACCCAGACCTAGACCTAAATCTAGACCTAGACCCGAAGCCAAATACCCATGGGTCCAGAATTGGACCTAGGCCCGGACCCGTCGGGTCGGGTACCTGCAGGTACCTAGACCCATATGTATTTTTGCCATCGTTGACCGTCTGGATGGTTGGTTATGTGAACGATTTGGGATAATTTGAAATATTCCAGATGGTGTTTAAGGGACCGTCTGCGTTTGTATCCTGGACGGTTGGTTGTGTGAACCATTTGCGGTAATGAAGTGTCACATACAGTTGTTACCTGTAAAACTTATCACAGACGGTTTCATCGGGACTCACGGGATTCCTAGCCTGGCTCGGGTGCCCGGCCTATAACAGACGGTTTCGCACCGAACAACCTGTGTTGGGGGTCTAGGACAAGCGTTTTAATTTGTAGTACTGCTAGCTAGTGAGTAGCTGATGCCTTTTCGTACCTCTCGAAGGGCCATAAAAAAACTCTATTCTTAAAAAAACTAGGGAGTGTAAAAGATTGATTACGTATGTTGGTGAAAAAAAAATCAACGTGAAGACCAAAGAATTATCTTCATGAGGATGTGATTACTGAATACATGTTATCAGTAGATCGATCATGCATATGCTTGCAAGATAGTAGTCGTGTATGTGTAACAATTGGTAGGTAATTGTTATGAACTTCTCCATGCAAACAGCCTGAAAAGCATGTCCGCATTGGCTTTTCGTTTTAAAGAAATGGTGTCTTTAGCTTCTTCGAAGCAAGCCGGTTTGAGCCTTCCGTCTTTTTAAAAAGAAAATCTAGCTTTAATTACAGGATGGGTCCTTGTATTAAGGATTTGCTGCATTGCACGGTCACGCTACATTGAAATAGACGGTAATATATTTTCAAAAATTACTAATTAATTAAGTAGGATCTGTCACCAACCAAATTAAAGCCCTAATTAAGGTGCTTAGTTGGCCGGTCAGGCCATGTGTATACTAGTTTACCCCCGATCGATCATCAGAGTCAAGACACAATCATTTCTCGTAAGAAAGGTTACACCATCCATCAATCCCACGTTGGCCAAAAAATAAACACAGCTAACACGGAGCAAAAAGACTAATTAACACAAAGTGCAAGCGCATCGCTGCGTAGGACGAAGCGTACATACAATATATTCGTCCTGCATGCTGCACATGTGCCTGTGTACATGTCGTCCTCATATAAAGTGCCCGGTTGAACACTATCGTTCAGTCCCAGCTTAGCTAGGCAGCAAGAACTGCTCAAGGCTTGAGAGAGAGAGAGAGAGAGAGAGATGAAGCCCTCCATAGCCATAGTTCTAGTGCTTGCCATAGCACACTGTGCCTCACACGCCACCGCGGCCGGTCCGAAGGTCATCATCGTCGGCGCCGGCATGTCTGGTAAATTAATATATCCTACACTAGTTAGAAAATGCATATGAGCATGGATGCTATGACAGCAGAGGTTCAGTTCGATGTTGGAGTGAATTGATGACGTAGGTATCTCGGCTGGGAAGAGGCTGTCGGAAGCCGGGATCACCGACCTGCTGATCCTGGAGGCGACGGACCGCATCGGCGGGCGCATCCACAAGACGAGGTTCGCCGGCGTGAACGTGGAGAAGGGGGCCAACTGGGTGGAGGGTGTGAACGGCGGCCAGACGAACCCCATCTGGACCATGGCCGACGCCACCCTCCACCTCAGGACCTTCAAGTCCGACTACGACCACCTCGCCAACAACACCTACAAGCAAGAGTATATATATTAATCCTTCACAAATTAACATATGGTTTAAGTTTCTTAATTTACCTAGTTGAATGATCTTATGTGTGCATGCAGTGGTGGTGTTTACGAGGAGGGGTTTGTGAAAGAGAGGATCGAGAGGGCGGACGAGGTGGAAGAGAGCGGGGGGAAGCTCTCCGGCACGCTGCACTCCAGCGGCCGCGACGACATGTCCGTCTTGGCCATGCAGCGCCTCAACGACCAGTGAGTGTATTACTACTATTTTGTATCGTTTTAGCTCTTGCTTCACAAGACAGTACTTTTTACAAGGATCTATATATCACTCTTCTTCTTTTTTTTCCAAATTCTTTATTTTGATCTTGATTAATCAAATTTTACTCTCGTATATATGAATCAATTCTCCTCGTTCTTGGTGATATGCGTGCCATGCGATGCACGTACAGTATGCCTTCGGGGCCAGCCACGCCGGTCGATATGGTGATAGACTACTACAAGTACGACTACGAGTTTGCCGAGCCACCGCGCGTGACCAGCCTGCAGAACACGCAGCCGCTGCCGACGTTCAGCAACTTCGGCGACGACGTCTACTTCGTCGCCGACCAGCGGGGCTACGAGTCCGTCGTGTATTACGTCGCCGGGCAGTACCTCGAGACCGATAAATCTGGTTCCATAGTAGATCCCAGGCTCAAACTGAACAAGGTAATTAATATTAATTAATATATATTACAAGCTAGTAAGAGTGTTAATTATACGAGAACTAGAGGTAAGAGGTTAACTACTTGACCCGTTAGATCGATCCCTCTAGAGACAGGAGATTGCTGAGTCGTTGAATCTAGTGGTTAAAATAGTGAATGACCTGTAATAGTTGGGTGCGTCTTATGAAACCCTTGTTATAAATATAAATGATTTTCCATCTATCGAGCTTTGCATGGGAATACCTTTGGATCAAGATTCAAATCAAGCCCACCACTTGAAATAAATTTGTATACGACGACACCACCAACCAAACTTTTGCCGCGCTCATCATTTGGATATTTGCCTCGGCAAAAGCTTCAAGGTTTAAGAAAATGCCACTGGGTTTGTTGGCATGTGGCCCTTGGGGCCCAGTTAATTTTCAATGAAGTTTTTTACTGATCTCCCTTAAATTTAATTAATCGCCCATTAATTTGCAATGGCAGGTGGTGAGGGAGATCTCCTACTTCCCGAGCGGCGTCATGGTGAAGACGGAGGACAAGAGTGTGTACAGGGCCGACTATGTCATGGTCTCCGTCAGCCTTGGCGTCCTGCAAACCGATCTCATACGGTTCAAGCCACAATTACCTGTCAGTTCTAGCTTGTTCAATCAAACTAATTAACAACAAATAAGCGTAGCACCTTCTTATATAGTTCTTGGCTTCTTGTGTTTGTACACATGCATTATGCGTGTGGTTAAACTTTGTGTTGGCTATGGCCCAGAAGCTTCAAACCTACTCTTAATCTCTCACATGCTCATACACACAAACACAAGAGCAAAAATACTACATCATATATATTTCATTCATACTCATATACTAATGCAAAAGATGGATTACATCATTGTGTTACACTGGTAGTCTATTTATAGACTTACAAACCGACACAAGCCAAACCGGCATACTCAAATATTATTTGTTTAGTTCTAACACAACTAGACTACAACTAAGCACTAGTTAATTCCATAGCTGTCCAGTGCTTGCCGACTTGTACAGCTAGCTTCTAGTTAAAAATGGACTTCTTGTTTAGCTGCAGCTGTAATTCTAAAGGCTTCAAGTTTCTAGTACCAGCACGTACATGCATCTAGCAGCCAAAATTGATTTTGCTACTTATGCCGACATTACTCAACATGAACACTAATTAATTCCTAGATGTCAAGATTAAATCCAACACTTTAATTGAACAAAACTCGTTTCTACAAATAGCTTTGATCAAGAACATAAATATATATATAATGGTGTAACTGATGCATGTAACAGAAATGGAAGATCGTCTCGATCTACCAATTCGACATGGCGGTGTACACCAAGATCTTCCTCAAGTTCCCGACGAAATTCTGGCCTGAAGGACCTGGCACGGAGTTCTTCCTGTATGCGAGTGGCAGGAGGGGGTACTACCCCGTCTGGCAGGTAAAAAAAGCTGCATTCAAAAGCCTGTACCTGTTCGCAAATCATCAACCTAAACACATAAAGAAACACAATCCAAGAAGCTTTACACGCTCATATATAAATCAGGAACAGAATGCAACTAATACGCATATATTCACCGACAAAATACGGCTGATAATTTGATGTATAATGTACGGGGTTTTGCAGCAATTTGAGAAGCAGTATCCAGGATCAAACGTGCTGCTTGTGACCGTCACCGACGACGAGTCGAGGAGGATCGAGCAGCAGTCTGACAACCAGACCAAGGCAGAAGCTGTGGAGGTGCTGAGGAAGATGTTCCCTGGCAAGGCTGTGCCGGATGCCACGGACATTCTTGTCCCAAGGTGGTGGTCGGACAGGTTCTTCAAGGGCACCTTCTCCAACTGGCCCATCGGCGTCAACCGCTATGAATATGACCTCATCAGGGTACACTCCAAAATCTTTTCACAAGAGTTTACGTTTAACCTGAACAAATGGCTAGTGTAACATACAAACAAACGATATTTAGCATTTCATTAATTTCTAATATTGCATGCGTATTGCCTGTGCCGATTCCCAAATGTGTGGTTGTAAAATGCAAAGTGTAAACGTACCACAGCAACCTGGCTGATTATTTCTACCGTTTTCTAACTTGTGATTAATTAAGGCTCCTGTCGGGAGGGTTTACTTCACTGGCGAGCACACGAGCGAACACTACAATGGCTATGTCCATGGAGCGTATCTATCTGGTAAAAAAGCTATTTGCATTCTCGAGATATATTGTTATTTTTTTCCCCTTGATATATATGAAATCATGACTCGTGATTCACTTGTTTCTAGGTATTGACTCTGCAGACATCTTAATCAACTGTGCCAACAAGAAGATGTGCAAGTACCATGTCCAGGGAAAGTATGACTAAATTAAATTGAAAGGTAACTGACCATTATATCGTAATTAATATTTATTTTTTCATTCTATTTTTCATGTTTTTCCGGTGCTTAGAAATAGTATGGTGTTTTCATGTGTTACAGATTCTACCCACTACGTGAACAAAACCTACCGGCAGAAGTTGAACGCTATGGATTTGTTGGAAGTTTTTTCTGATGCAGCTGAGCAAGTCACGACAGATAAAACTGTAGTACGCATGGTTAGCCATGAGCAGCTTTGTAATTATTGCGACATTATTTTACCCAACCAAGGTTAATTCCTCCATACATAAAAAGACAAGAACAAGAAAGATTGTCGGCGTTCAGAATGGAGAAGAAAAGATATCTTTGCCTTCTAGCAAGAATTCTAGTAAAAAAAAAGTCTACATACCTCTTAGACTACTGTATTTTGTCTAATTTAGGTGGGTTCTTTTCAGCTTTTCTTATCTACTTATTTGTTTTATCTCGTTACTTCGAGAATTTTTCGAGATAACCTCGAGAGCCGGTTGGCCTCCAATTTTGGGGTTTACAGAGCTTATAGACACGTCTACGAGATTAAAAAACTGACTCAAAAAGTAATAAAAAAAGTGAGATAAGTCAAATAAAACACGAGATAATGTGGCGAATCTGCAACACTTGAAAACCGATCCGAGCAAAGCAAAAGGTAACGAAACTATTGGCTAAGATTGGATCTAAATCAATAGGTTCAAAGGGTAAACAGTCTACCGCTAAGCCGATAAAATCAATAGAGCAGCAGAAAGAGGATAAATAGACTATCAATTACCAGATAGTATCGTTTAGCTGATAGAATAAAGAGTAAACAGACTATCGACAAATAGCAAGTTATAAACCGATAGAGCGAGGGTAAACAATCTGCTGCCAACGGATGTATTGATAAGTAGAAAGAGGGTGAAACCTAACCCTTGGTTGAAACGGCGATGCGCAGCAATATCAACCAAGATAGTATTTCGACCGAAAGCCGATGTAAAGCCGTAGCTCGAACTTAATCGAAATAGTACTTACTTGCAAGAACTTTCAGGTTGTATCTTGAAACCGATCGAAGGGTGATGCACAACAAATCGATCAAAATCTAAATACGATGAAACTACTCTAAATGCGATAAAAAGTAAAGAACAGGTAAAAGTAAATAGTAAATGTATTTAATTGATGTGTGTATGATTTACACGCCCTCAAGGCTAAGTATTTATATAGGCCCTTCAAATTCAACTCCAACTAGTACTCTATCTCGTAATTGATACAAACTCGATTTTATCTTCTAAACTTAACTAACTATTCCTAATATAGCAGTCTTATCTGACCGGGACTCAGTTTCCATATTCATCTCTTAGCCGATCTGGGCCGTCGCAACACCTGTTTCCAGCCCGTACTTCTCAAGGCCCAAACCGATTTTTAGCTCATCGGCTTTTTGCCAAATTCTGGTGTCAACAAGACTTAATTCTTGCGAACGTAATAGTGTCCGTTAAGAGAATTTAGTTAATACTCGTGGAGTTATTAACAAGTTCGTGAAATTAGTCCAAAATGTCACAAAATTTTGCATGCTCATGAGCCATGCATCCATTCTTTACTAATTGCCATGGGCCAATTAGTATCTTTCACATACATGCATGTAACCATATACGTCCACTTTGGGGCCACACAAGAAAGCTCCAATTCGATGGTGTTTTTGACAGGGGGCTCTGGCTTGATTAGAGCTGATCATGGGCAGCCTGGCCCGATGGCCCGGCCCGGGCCAGCCCGATTTTTCTAGGCCAGGCTCGGGCCACAGTTTTGAGTCTAAAGTCAGATTAGGACCGGGCTAAGCCTAGCCCGACAATTTGCATTGACCAAGGTAGGCCTGGGCCTGATCTAGGTGAGGAAAAATTGGGCCAGGCTGGGTTTGAACTTGCGTTTAGGTGATCGGACTTTTTTAAGTCCAGCCCGAAGCCTGGCCTGGCCTGGCCTGGCAGATGATCAGGTCTAGGCTTGATGACGGCTTGACGGAGCGCGTCTCCTCGGCAGCGAGCTGGACTGCAGCGCCGGCCTCCTCGGTGGCTTCTCAGCAGCAGCACCATTGTCGGTGGCGACACCCTCCTTGGCAGCTCTACGGCAGCGACATCCTCGTTGGCATCTCCAAGGCAGCGGCTCCATGGCGAGGGCGTCCTTGGCGGCGGCGTCTGGCATCGGCATCAGGCTTCTCGGAGTCGTCTCCGCGGCAGCTCCATGGGTCAGCTCTTGGCATTGGCATCTTGTTATGTCCATGACGAGCACCTGGGCAACAGTTCTTCCGCGAACTCGACAGGAACTCCATCGAGCAGTAGCTTGGTCACGAGCTTGGCTCGTCAACGCGAGACGAACAGCAGCAACTTCTTGACATTAGCGGCTCCATTGCAGCATAATCCTTGTTGGCATCTCCATCGCAACAGGCTCTTCGTAGGCGACTCCACGGTGGCTCCACGTCAGCCGCTCCAGGGCAGCGGCGTCCTCAGCGGTGGCGACGTCCTCGTCGGTGGCCTCTCGGTTACAGCGTCGTCTCTAATTCTGTCTTTGGCTTTTTTGACTTATCCTACTTATCTTGTGTCTTATTTGACTTATCTCACTTTTTTTATTACTTTTTGAGTCTTTTTTTTATTTCATAGACGTGTCTATAAGCTCTGTAAACCCCAAAATTAAAGGTCAAACGGCTCTCGAGGCTATCTCGAAAAAATCTCAAAGTGACAAATAAATAGACAAATAAGCTGAAAAGAACCCATCCTTAGGCTTTCGGGAGTCATCTCCACGCCAGCTCCATGCGTCGGCTTCTGGGCATCGGCTCCGGGCTTTTCAGAGTCGTCTCTGTTGGAACTAATCTTAACATGTAGGAAGTAGAGTTAAAGTTTACTAGTACTACCTAGTTTACGTATCAGATAAATCTCAGGTTGAATGTCGGTAAGAAACAAAGGAGAGAAAGTCAATTTGACTAGCAATTAGGGAAGCAAAACCTGAGTTTGTCACTTGAAGAAATCTTGAGAAGGTTCATGCACGGTGTGAGCTAGCTAGACATTAACTAGATATTAGTTGGCTTATGTAATTAATGTTTTTACTTGCTAAGTGTAGCAAGTCGGTTCCCAAAACCAAAGTCTATAAATCCATGGTCATATGTAACCTTGAGAGTAATTCAATATGAGATGTAGTTGCTAGATAGCTTGTTTAATGTAAGAAGAAGAAGCTTTGTAACATCAGCTAATATATATATGTGTTATCATGTTGTCATGCATGTGTGTGTTTCCACTTTTTGCTATTGAGATCAAGTGTGTGCATTAGCTGTGAGAGTAGGTGAGAGCTCCTAGGCCATCAGTCTCCGCGCCAGCTCATGCGTCGGTGGCGAGTAGTGCGGTAGCAACTCCTCTTCAGGGCAGTTTGGTGACGGTGGCACGGCTCGGTGATGACGGCGGCACCTTCTCCGTGGCTCAAGTTCGTGAACAGGTGGCGGCTTCTCGGCGATGTCCATGGCAACATATCGTCGGCGTCCTCCTTGGCGGGTTCTTTTTGCATGGCAGTAGACGGAAAGGACGTCAAACGACACGACGGCGTGGTCGACGAGGAGGCCCCTCGGTGGCAGCGTTGCCAGGGGCGGCGTCGTTGAGGATGGCGCAACGCCGGTCATCACAGACATCATGATTTGTACGAGGCTATGCACACTAGCAAACGAGGAAGAGGGCAAAAATGTCTTTTCAGGTGAGGACGGTGGGTTAACAAAACGTTAGATGCTAAAATAACATATTATTAAGAGAAAATACCTTACATATCATTGTTGAACTTAGGGGTGTTATTGAAACAGTAAATTGTGAGCTTATCTGTCTTATCTTGACGAGAATTTCGAGGTGGCCTCGAAAGTCGGACTTATCCTTGAAATTTAGGATTTTTATTACTTTTAGACTGCTTTGAGATATCTTGTAAGCAGTTTAAAAGTAATAAAAATTTCAGATGAGTCAATATTAGGTCATATCGAAATTTTCGTGAAGATCGAGATAACATAAGTCACAGCTTATGAGCCCAATAGAACACCCCCTTAGTGATCTCAGCTAACAACTTCTGAGTCCTAGGGTTAGCCGTGTCTATAGTGCCGCAACGGACCGCGCTAAGTTCACGCGCATCCGTGCGTTGGCCACCACACGCGCGACTAAGAAGTCAGCATCGCCCTGATCAGAGGCGCCCCAACCAACCTTGGTTGAGGGTCCCCGTAGCCGGCCGATATAAAACCTAAGGGAGGCCAACTCACGCATGTACGAGTTGCTACGTGAGCTAAACCCAAACCTAACACCCGATCTATTGAGATCGAGCACAGGCGACGTGAAGGCTCTCTTCCTCCACTGACTTCTCTCAGTGGACTCATCTCGCACAGTGTACGCGGGATCCTTGCAGGGGATTAAGCTCGGGTTTATCTCCCTCGGTTATTCTTCTCGTGTGTGCAGTCCACGGGGATTAATTTTGGATTTATCTAATGGCATCTTCTAATCAAGGTTAGTACATTTTATTCCGCATTATGATTAGTGTTCATGCTTAGACGAGTCTAATTATCTAATTAGTTTGGTTCTAATGCAATTAGTTTAGATCTAAGATAATTAACATTTGGTATCAAAGCATACTCGTGCTAATCATGAACCTAATTACCTAATTAACCCCTTAATTATGCATCGACTAATGTTAAACTTGAACCCTAAAATGTGCTGTTTTGTGGGTGTCAAGATTGTTTGTTTTGGGATGCAATTAGATGGGTTAGAAAGAATTTAGAAGGAGAGGATCATTATATAAGAAGCAAATTGGAAAGAAATTCCCAGAATTAAACACTAATTCGGCTCGGCCGAACCATAAAATCACCTCTTCCCAATTCAAATTTTTTCCCAAAATTGGACTCGGGATCAAGACATTGAAGATGAATAGGGAAGGCATTGAGAAATTAGAACCGAGAAAAGAAGAATCGGCCATGAAGAACTCTTTTTTCCCAATTTTTTCCCCAATCCGAACCCTAGTTCATATAGAAATCCGTCGGATTCGAGAAACCCTCTCAAAACCCGAAATCCTAAGATCCAAATCAGAGAAGAGGGGCGTACGTTGGCCGGGGTTGAAGACACCGTAGAGCCGCCACCATCGTCGTCATGGTCCGGGTCGTCGCCGTGTCTCAGGTTCATGCGCGGGCACGCGACTCCGCACATGCACAGCGACTCAGCTCCATTGCTGCGCGGGGGTGGCCTAGTGCTTGTGTCGCCGTCGCCGCAGCTCCCCTCAGCTCGCGTCACCGTCGCCGCTCTTCCGCCGCTTGCCTCGCGCGCGTCGCCTTTTTCCGCCGCCTTGCCCGCCTTTTCCGCCGCCTTAGCGGTCGCCGCCTGAGTGATCCGAACGGGTCTGCGTCGTGGTCAACCGCGTCCGGCGCATAAGCTGGCAGTAGGCTAGCGTGTCGGGAGCTTAGTAGGCTAAGACGCGCCGCATCAAGGGGACGCAATTTGAGACCGCCGGGCTGCTGGCGGTCTGTGGCGTGTAAAAAGCGGCGTCGGTGCGCGACATAAAAGGCCCTGTGGGCGAGTCGGGTTTTAGAGGCATGTGGTCAAGTAGGTAGTCTTGGGCCGTCGTGCGCATTAGCACTGTGCACGGGCCCGTGGACGATTCTAGTAGGCCGAATTTAGACGACTGAGCCCATAATGTTTAAAGGGCCTACATAATCTTAAATAGCAGATTATTGATTCTGCTAATTAATTGTACGAGATTAAAATGGAACCAACGGGAAATTTTGATTTGGGACAAAATTTGAATTATAAATTTTGATGGTTTATTATAATAATTTGGCCAAAGCTGTTTATTGTAATAGACTATGCAAATTAATTTTCATCTAAATAAGTAAAATTCTAATTTCGTTTCTGCCCAACGGTGATGCGAAATTGGAATGTCATTAACATGTAATTAATCAGACCAACGTAGAGTTAATTATATGTAAGATATTATTTAATTATTATTTACTAATGGTGCTCCTTTTATTCAGCTTTGAATGTTTCCAACATTGCTGGTGCCATAAACGGCGTCGAGCAATTTAATGGGACTAATTTTCCCTCATAGAAGGAAAAGATCCAGATTATCCTGGGCATAATGGACCTCGGTTATGCACTTAGAGAGGATGCCCCCATGCCTCCTACACCTGATGTGGAGGATTTTGCCGAGAAGAAGAAAACTTATGATGCTCTGGCAGAAAAGTGAGAGAGATCCAACCGAATGTCGCTCATGATAATGAAGAGCACCATTACGGTTGGAATCAGGGGAGCAATCCCTGAGTCTGATGATGCCAAAAAGTACCTGGCGTCGGTTGAGGAGCAGTTCAAGGGCCCCTCTAAGGTTATGCAAGTACTTTGATCATGAAGATGTTGACTTCAAAGTATGATGGGACTAGCGGCGTTCGTGAGAATATCATGATGATGACTGATATGGCCGCGAAGCTCAAGGGCATGGATATGGCTATCTCTGAGGGCTTTCTTGTCCATTTCATTATGACCTCTTTGCCTTCTGAGTTCACTGCATTCAAGGTGAACTATAATACTCAGAAGGAAAAATGGACAATGAGCGAGCTGACAACCTTGTGTGTGCAAGAAGAGAGGTTGAAGGTCGAGAGAAAGGATTATGTGAACCTTGTCAGCTAGAATAAGAGGAAGTTCCAGGGGGATTATAAGTCCAAGAAGAAGTTGCAGTTTTCTCCCAAGCCGCAGTCTTCTCCCAAGCCTGAAAATGGCAAGGGAGGATAGAAGAACTCCAAGCCTGCTGATGGCTCTACTGCTTCGAGAAGCACCATCAAGTGCCGCTTCTGCAAAAAAGGAAGGGCACATTCAGAAGGACTGCGCGGGCTTTATGAAATGGCTCATAAAGAAGGGTAATGATGAAATTACATTCGTCGATGAGTCTCTTTATGCTAATGATTTCCCTAATACTTGGTGGATTGACTCAGGTGCCACTGTGCATGTTTCTAATTCTTTGCAGGAATTCAGTACCGTGAGGACTATAAGAAAGGGGGAGTGAGCTCTTAGGGTGGCCGGAAGGAAGCACAAGTTGAAGCCATCGGAAGCATGCGACTGACATTAGAAAATGGCTTCATCTTGTATTTGAATAATGTAGTTTATGTTCCGAGTTTGAGACGGAACCTCATTTCAGTTTCTATTTTAGATGATCAGGGTTACCATTGTAACTTTGGGAACAATAAATGTGTTTTGAAATTCCAGTCTGAAGTTATTGGTCTCACGGTTAGACGAGACAAACTTTATATGCTCTCTTTGAATGAATCTCCTGTTTCTACGAATGTATGATGGCACCAATAAGCGTAAGAGAACTGATGATGAGACCTCGTCGAAATTGTGGCACTGTCGTTTAGGCCACATTTCGAAGAGGAGAATGGAGTGTCTCATTAAGGAAGAGATTCTTCATTCTTTAGACTTCTCTGATTCAGACCACTACTGTATTGATTGTATTATGGGGAAGTACGTTAAACAAATTAAGAAAGGGGCTACTAGGAGCACAGGACTTTTAGAATTAATACACATTGATATTTGTGGACCCTTTCCTGTGACATTAGTAGATAGATATGATTTCTTTATCACATTTACTAACGATTTCTCCCGATATGGATATATTTTTCCCATTCGCGATTGATCTGAATCGCTAGATAAATTTAAAATATTTAAGGCTGAAGTAGAAAATCAGCATAATTTAAAAATTAAAGTAGTTAGATCAGATCGAGGAGGAGAGTATTATGGGAGACACGCCCCTTATGGGCAAATCCTAGGTCCATTTGCTAAATTTCTTTAAGAAAGTGGCATAGTAGCCTAATATTCGACACCTGGTGAACCGCAGCAGAATGGAGTGGCTGAGAGAAGAAATCGTACCTTTATGGACATGGTACGAAGCATGATGAGTCACTCCAGTTTGCCAGTGAGTTTGTGGATGGAGACACTGAAGACAGCTGCACACATATTAAATCGGGTTCCTAGTAAATCAGTCCCTAAAACCCCTTATGAATTATGGACTGGTAGGAAATTGAGTCTAAAGTATTTACGTGTGTGAGGTTGTCCTGCTGAAGCCAAAATCTTCAATCCTCAAATTGGAAAACTAGAACCTAAGACTGTGAGTCGCCACTTTATAGGGTATCCCGATAGATCTAAGGGGTATCGCTTTTATTGCCCAGATTGTCACACCAAATTCGTAGAGACTAGACATGCTGTATTTTTAGGAAATGGTGAAATTAGTGGGAGCTTAGAGGTTAGGAGAATAGATCTTGAGGAGATGCGGCCTAATGTCTCGTTGCCGATAATCCAAGAGACTATGACTCATGTTCCTCAAATTGTCTCTGTTCCTGCTGAGGGTTCAGGGGTTAATGATATCCCAGCTAAGGATTCTGGGAATAATGACATGGTTCCTGCTAATGAACCAAATGCAGCAGCAAATGATGAATCTGATCCGGCTACTGTGGAAACTGATGATTCTCTGAGAAGATCATAGCGGGCTAGGAGGTCTGCCATTATGAATGATTATGTCGTATACATGCATGAAGATGTATACGACATAGGAAAGGTAGATGATCCTACTTCCTTCAAGGAAGCCATGACTAGCATACACTCAGATAAATGGGTCGAGGCCATGCAAGATGAGTTAAAGTCTATGAGCACTAATGATGTTTGGGATCTAGTAGAAATCCCTGGTGGAGTCAAGACAGTAGGCTGTAAGTGGGTCTACAAAACTAAACACGACTCTAAGGGGAACGTCGAAAGATTCAATGCAAGGTTTGTAGCAAAAGGGTTTATGCAGAGGGGATAGATTATAATGATACTTTTTCCCCTGTCTCAAAGAAAGATTCCTTTAGAATTGTTATGACCCTCGTTGCTCACTATGATTTAGAACTACATCAGATGGACGTTAAAACCGTGTTCCTTAATGGTGACTTGCATGAGAGCGTATACATGGCTCAACCGGAAGGTTTTGCTGTGGAAGGCAAGGAGCATATGGGATGTCGGCTTAAGAAATCCATTTATGGATTAAAGAAAGCGTCCAGACAGTGGTATCTAAAATTTGATGAAGTCATTAAGGAATTTGGCTTCGAAAAAAATGAGGTAGATAATTGTATCTACATTAAAATTAAAGAAAGTAGATTCATCATCTTAGTGCTCTACGTAGATGATATCTTGTTGGCCAGCAGTGATAAGAATATGCTGCATGAGACCAAAAGATTTCTCTCATCTAATTTTGACATGAAGGACCTCGGTGATGCTTCTTATGTTCTGGGCATTGAAATTCACCGAGACAGGTCCAAAGGAGTATTAGGATTATCTCAGAAGTCATACATAGATAGAGTGCTAAAGAGGTATAATATGCATAACTGCTCTGCCTCGCCTGCTCCTATTGTAAAGGGCGATATGTTTGGGATGTTCCAATGTCCAAAGAATCAATTAGATACTGATCAGATTAAGAAGATTCCATATGCTTCAGCTGTCGGAAGCATCATGTATGCACAAGTGTGCACTCGTCCTGACTTAGCATTCGTGACCGGGATGCTTGGCAGATATCAATCAAATCCAGGAATGGACTACTGAAAGCTGTGAAGAAAGTCATGCGTTATTTGCAGGGTACTAAGCATTACATACTCACATATAAGAAGTCTGATGACCTTGAAGTTGTGGGTTATTCAGATGCTGACTTTGCAGGGTGCATTGATACTAAGAAATCCACGTCAGGTTATATCTTCACCCTTGCGGGAGGAGCTGTTTTGTGGAAAAGTTCCAAACAATCCCTTATTGCATTATCAACGATGCAGGCTGAGTTTGTGGCATGTTATGAGGCTACCGGACAGGTTGTATGGCTTAAGAATTTTATTCCCGGACTTAGAGTGGTTGACAGCATATCTAAACCATTAACAGTATACTGCGATAATAAGGCCGCAGTTTTCTATTCTAGTAACAACAAGTCGAGTGGAGCTGCCAAGCACATTGACATTAAGTATCATGTTGTGAAAGATAGAATCCAGGATCAAACTATAAGTGTGCAGCATATAAGTACTAATTCTATGCTTGCGGATCCGCTAATCAAAGGTTTACCACCCAGTCTCTTTCGAGAGCATGTTGCCGGCATGGGTCTGTTGGAAAGCCTTTGACTCTGATCTTGGAAACGAGGACCATAAGAACAAACCAACTCCCGTTAAGTTTAAGTGGCTGTCTTATCTAGATGAAATTATGCACTATAGATGTTTCGGTGGCATTTGTTGACCGCTGTAACGCATTATCTTGGTGTGTTGTTTTATTGAGAGTGGACATAAGTTAGCCTTTCGATCAAGTGGGAGAATATTGGACTTAGTGATCTCGGCTAACAACTTCCGAATCCTAGGGTTAGCCGCGTCTATAGTGCCCGCAACGGACCGCGCTAAGTTCACGCGCGTCCGTGCGTTGGCCACCAAGCGCGCGACTAACAAGTCAGCAGTGCCCTGATCGCAGGCGCCCCAACCAACCTTGGTTGAGGGTCCCGTCGCCGGCCGATATAAAACCTAAGGAAGGCCGACTCACACATGTATGAGTTGCTACGTGAGCTAGACCCAACCCTAACATCTGATCTGTTGAGATCGAGCACAGGCGACGTGAAGACTCTCTTCCTCCACTGACTTCTCTCGGTGCACTCATCTCGCGCAGTGTACGCGGGATCCTTGCAGGAGGATTAAGCTCAGGTTTATCTCTCTCGGTTATTCTTCTCGTGTGTGTGCAGTACGCGGGGATTAATTTTGGATTTATCTAATGGCATCTCCTAATCAAGGTTAGTACATTTTATTCCGTATTATGATTAGTGTTCATGCTTAGGCGAGTCTAATTTTCTAATTAGTTTGGTTCTAATGCAATTAGTTTAGATCTAAGATAATTAACAATCATTGCAGAGTCGACTAATATTTTACATACCATCACTTAGATGCTTATCTCTTCTATGTTATTGCAATTCCTGAATATTAACCTATGAGCCAATGGCGAAAACTTTTTTTTTAAGCTATGTAAACATTTTTAAAAAATTTTAAAAACACAAAGTTATTAAGTATGCAACATTTTGAATGTATATATTTTTTTAGTATTTTTAAGATAAATCTTTTATGTTTAAAGAGTTTCAAGTATAAATTTAACATACAAACTTTTGTAAAAATACCAAAAAAGTATATAGATTACACAGCTTAAACAAAAAGAATAAGTTTTCAACAATAACATATAGAATAATACTAGACCAATTGCGATGACAAATAAGAAAAATGCGACTAAGTAATGACACACAAGAGACTATCCGATTATTCAATGACATACAAAAATTTGACCTATTATTAGTGTGTATATCTTTGGAGCGGTATTTTATCTTTCTTAGACCTTGAGGGCACGTCGCCCCGACGAGGTCTCGCCATGCGTGCCACCACCAACACAACCTTGAGGGCACTGTTCCTTATCCTGACTCCATGTGCGCCACACCCGAGCTCCGGCGCCGCTCTCCCCCCGCACGCTCCACTGCTCCTTGCGCGCTTCCGCTCGGGCCTGGCTTGCTAGGAGTAAATTTTTTGTGCCCAAAAAAAATTGTAAATAGGGAGATGCCCAGGATTTCGGCGCATTTGCATAAATACCCATCTGCCGCGTTGTGGCATGGCGGCATCGGAGATGCCGCGACACGTGGCCGCGACAACTTCCCTGCCACGATGCGGTGCTGCGGCGCGATGCCATCCTGCGGCACGTTGCTCGCCGCCATGCCGCACGGTGGCACCATGCATGCATCCATACTACCTAACTAGTTGTGACTAGTTAGCAACCAGTAGGTGCCTAATAAACTAACAAACTTTGCAGAATTTTTAAAAAATTATGTAACATTGAAACGCAACAAAACTTGAAAAAAATAGAACCGTAGGTTCACCGGAAGGGTACACAAAAAGTTTTGTTATTTTTAAAAATTTTAAAATTTTTTAAAATTTAAAAATCGTGAAGACAAAAAATTTCAAAAAATCATTTTTTTACCCTTTTCATAAACCTATTGTTCCTTTTCAAATTTCGCTGCATTTTCTATGTTTCTTAAAAATCATATTTTTGTGAATTCATTGTTTTTAAATTCAAAAAATTTAAAAATCAAAGTTTCTAAAGAAATTTAAACTTTTTGAGAATCCTTTCGGTAATCGTATGGCTCCATTTTTTACGTTTCGTTCTATTTTGATGTTACATAATTTTTTACGATTTTAAAAAATTTCAAAAAATCGTAATTATGAATTTAAAAAAACAAAAGTGTCCATAAAAATAGATCAATAGGTTCATGAAAAGTGTCCATAAAAATTATGAAAATCAAAAAATAAAAATAGAACAATAGGTTTACGAAAAGTGTCCACAAAAATTATGATTTTTTGAATTTTTAAGAATCATAAAAAATTATGTAACATCAAAATACAATGAAATTTAAAAAAATGGAGCCGTAGGTTCATGGAAAGGGTTCACAAAAAGTTTAATTTTTTTTGGAAACTTTGATTTTTAAAATTTTTTTGAATTTAAAAATCATAAATTCACAAAAATATGATTTTTTTTAGAAACATAAAAAAAGAGCGAAACTTGAAAAACGAAACAATATGTTTATGACAAGGGTAAAAAAAAATATGATTTTATAGAAATTTTTTGTCTTCGCGATTTTCAAAATTTCAATTGTTTTTTAAAATAAATTTTCTAAAAATAACAAAACTTTTTGTGAACCCTTCCGTTGAACCTACGATTCCATTTTTTCAAGTTTTGTTGCGTTTCAATGTTGCATAATTTTTTAAAAATTTGGTGAAGTTTGTTAGTTTATTAGATAGTTATTGGTTGTCAACTAGTCACAACTAGTTATCTAGTATGGATGCATGCATGGTGCCGCAGCGCATGGCAGCAAGCAACGTGCCGCAGGACGGTATCGCGGTAGCTCTGCCGTAGCACGCCATCGTGGCAGGGAAGTTGCCACTACTAGAGAACAGGACATCACAAGTGGTTCAATACGCACCGCTTCTAATAGTTACAGCACAAGCGGTTCAATAGTTCATGCCAGAAAACCCCCTCTAGCAGCGGTTGGGACACGAACTCCTTCTAAAGCCCAAGCAACAGAAGGGGTTCGTATTACGAACCGCTTCTAGAGGGTTTTAAAGGGTTCAGATATACGAACATTGTTAGAGACCCATTTTTTGAATTGTTAAAAGGAAAGCTTGTCTTATCTCATCAGAGAGCACGCGTGGGTGAGTTGGCTAGCTGGGTAGGGCGTGGGTCACGAGGAGGGATAAGGTCCTAGGTTCAAATCCCACATACCCCAATATTCTTTACCTTTTTAGACACCACTAGAAGCGGTTCTACGAACCGCTTCTGATGCTCCCACGAGCATTAGTCGCGGTTGCCTACAACCGGTTCTCAAACCTGTTTCGAACCGGTTGTGGTGGTTGTTTTGTTGGTAGTGTGTGGTGGCCCCGCGGCGCGGCTTCTCTGATGCCGCCACACCACAACGCGGCAGATGGGTATTTATGCAAATGCGCCGAAATCCTGGGCATTTCCCTATGTACAATTTTTTTTTTTTGGCAAAAAAAAATTTACTCCACTTGCTAGAAACACCCATCTTGTGGAACTTAAAATCAATGTTATCCTTGTCCATAGATGAATATGTGGTTTCCAGAAAATCAGTAATTTCAGGATGAAGTTCAGGCTCAAACAATATGTAATCTTCAGCCAACGAGGTGCAGAAAGAATCAGGAGCACATTGGGATTGCTTGTTAATGGTTGATCAAGCTTGATCGATTCCCATTCTGAAACAAGAAGTTCTGGCCCAGGAGGTATAATATCAACCACTTGGTGTCCATCTGATGCATCAACTTTGGATATTTCATCACATGTAAAGTGATCGGATGCATCACAGTCTTTACCGTCATTTAGATCTTGCCTCCCCCAGAAGTCTCTATCAAAAGGATGTACAAGCTTCACACCTTCTGACTCACAGGCGCAGCATTCAACTGATGGCAACACACACATACACACAATAATTATTAGATCAACAATCCAACAGAGAAATTATTGTAGAACTAAACAGAGAACAGCAATAAAACAGTATGGTTACATTCACGTAAACGATTGTTACAACAAGTGAATAGAGCAGTAGTTCAGAGGTCTTCAGAGATTGTGGGCGCAAATAAGCTGCTATGAAGGAATTAAACATCGGCAAACCTGAGCACAAGAGGAATGAGGAATTTTGCCATGTTCATGGAGCTTTATTAGTTTTTCATTGTAAGATGGTTGAGGGAAGTTTGCCATCAGGCTAATAGCCATTGCCATTGCAAAGGACAATGGGATGAATGGAATAGGAGCTTGTGCCATCACAAAATGTCAAAGCATATCGATTCCCTAATAAACGTGGAATCTAAAACCATAGAAACAGCTAACACAAGAAAAGATAACCAATCCCAGTAGTCCACCTTCCCCTCCACATCGGGAAGGTAAAAATGACAAAATACTAGTGCATAGAGCAGGTAAATTGCAATATACTCTACATAGAAAAGGAAAAGAAATGCATACCACAACAGAATGGAAGAGGCACTGAACAACATAACTTTACATCATCCAAGCATCTAGATCCCCCAGAATCTTCGGCAAAAAAAAAGTACAGGAGTTGCATGTCCATCGCCCTTTGGAGTTGCCAGGAAATTGATATGATAACAGCTGTTTGGACCCCCAAGAGATGTAGTGCATTCCGCATACAAAATCAAGATCATGGTGAGGCTCCTGCCGCGCAAAAAACATTACGCTCACAAGGTTTATCTGAGGTTTGCAATGCATATTTGCGGAGTGCAAAGTCGACAATCACAAGGGCAGCATCCTGTTCATTCTTGAAGAAATGCTTTTCAAGCGTCCACGGCTGATAAGAAAGGCGCATAGGCGAATGCAAAGGCCACACTGCCGTCCAGGGACCTGCGCGCCAGCCGGCGCAACGTTTTGCAGCTGATCATGTGCAGCTCCAAGGTGCTGCCGCCGTCGACGCCGGTGCGTCGGCGAGTGGGGATCACCGAGTGGTACCACAGAGCGCTAGCAACGATGTTGGTGACGGGGTCCCACAGACCGTGGCAGTGGCCAGCCAAAAGGAACCCGCCAGCATGGCGGCGCAGGAGGTCCCGCCCGAGCACGGCGAGCGCCTGGAGGTAGAACACATGGATGGTGGATAATAGCAGCACCTCGGTCTCGCTGGGCTGCTTCCGCTTGGGGGGGGGCTCACGAGGCGAGGTAGGTCGCAGGCCGGCTGGAGGCGCGCGGCGCAGGGAGAGTCGCTGCAGGGCGGCCCGTCTTCTCCGGCGCGGAGGGGTTCGGCAGCGACGCGAACGGGGGGAGTGGATCCCTCGCCGGTGTAGCGGACCGACGACGAGGCGTCCCGGGCCGGCGGACCCCATCGCGACCCACCCGATGCAGCGGGAGGTCCACCGGGGCGGATCGGGGGTCGGGCGGCGCGGCATACGCTCCGCCTCGTCCATCGCGGCGAGGGGCAGCGTTGGGACGGCCCAGTTTGGGCCCGATTACTCGGCGACACGGGTCAACTGGGGCAGTGGGCCAGCGTCTGACGCCAAGCGTTGTTTGTACAAAAGCCAGGCTGAACTGGGCCGGATCCGTTAGTAAGGCCTCAACTGATTTGGTCCAAAAAATAATTTAAAAACTCGGAAAAAATAATATAAGTAAAAAAAATATACATGGTACTCCTCCATCCAAGTTTATAAAGTATATTTTTGTTTTACACATAGACCAAAGAAGCATTGAAGATAATTATATTATTTCTAGTTATTATCTCGAAGCACTCTATTCAAGAGATGCATATAGGAAATACAAGGTAAAGCATGATAGTTATTACGAGTATTGAGAGAAGAATACATCTATTTTGTATTGGAATATAAAATAAACCTTATATTAATGAATCAGTCCATTTCAAAAACATGTCTTATATTCTTAGACAGAGGGAGTAATTAAATAAATAAATTATATATTGTTGTCGAGGTGATACATCCGTCCCTGCGACATGATGATTCAAGGCGAAGAAACCATAGAGCTTCGCAGGAGCTTCACTCAAGAGGTCAAAGCAAAGCAACCCACTTCTCCAAGACAACCAAGGCGAACCAAATTAGAGCCTAACAGAAAATTTGCTCTAGGGGTCGAAGCAGGGCAACCCGCTTCGCCACTAGGTCCTAGCGAAGAAGGGCCTTTGCCACGAATCCCCGGGCAAAGCAGGAAGAGTGATTTGATGGGCAAGTCAATCCTGCGAGATAAACAGTACAATGGGGCCCAATCTAGTATCAGGATAAGAATCATTGTGTTCTTCACCGAGGGGACAGGTTATAACCATCTTAGGGGATAGAGTTTCCCTTGCATCCCTACTTTATTATGATGGTGCAAAGGTATTGTGGTTTCTTGTCTCTAGGGAGAGGCCAAAAATAACTCTGTAGCCCTGCTTTAGTGGGTGAGCAAGGGCAGTTTGGTCTTTTAGGGGGGGAAGACTTTTGTATCCATATGTTTGTAGATCAATTAAGCCAATTGTGTCCTTACGGTGTAACTTACCTCCCTATAAATAAGGGTACTCGTGTACATGTAAAGGGTTAAGCCCTTAGAAGTGAAATACAATATACACCAAGTGTATCGCCAATTTCTTAATGTTGTTTCCTCTGAGAAGGTCATCTCGACGCTACTTAACTAGGCATGAGGCTTGGAGAAGGGGTGCCTTTGAGTTATTCTAGTTGGAGAGTTCGAACGACAGTGGCACCGACTGCGAGGAGGTGACACTAAAAGCTCCAAGATCAAGTTGTCGTCGAAGAAGAAACCGACGGTGTCCATAGTAGTTGGAAGTGCAGATTTAGCTGCCTCCACTACCACCGACGTCATCCACAACACAACGTTCAAGAGCGTAAAAGCCATAGGCCCAAGCCCTTCCCAACACCCCTCCTAACACCCATCCCAAAAGCCACCTCCCTGACTTAACCCAAGCAAGATCAACCACTACCTAATCTAAACCAAGCCCAAAATCCCAAGAGTCCATAGCCGAATCTACATCAAAATCTGAACCACCCCGTCCACCCACCAGTAGTCTCCGAGGCAATCCCTGAAGAGATGAATCCAAACCTCTAGGCCCTACTTCTAGCCAATGCCAAATTACTGGCAGAGGTAGAGAAGTTTCGCCAGCAAAACCAATTTGCAAACCACTAAAATCCACTAGCAAACCTCCAAAACATACACCCTGTGAGAATTACCACGAACGATAAGACGATTTCTCCCATGCGACAAAAATAGAAGCAACTAGCATAGAAAGACTCAAATCCGCTGTGTATGCTCCTAAGGAACAAAAAATGGCCAGCTCTGGGAAGTTTCAAGATCCTGAATTTCAAGGCATACGGAGGGGAGACGGACCTAAGAAAGTTCCTACATATGTACGAGACAACCATTGATGCAGTGGGGGTGATGATGATCTCAAGGCAAAGGGCTTCATCCTAGGAATGGAAGGGATCACCCTATCTTGGTATTCTCTCACCCTAGGGTTGATTAAGGATTTGGACTAGCTTCGTGTCCAGCTGGAGAAAAAATTGCAAGGGAACTATGTCGAGACGAAGGAAGCAAGTGACCTCTTTGTAGTGTAGCAAGGTCAATTGCTAGATTCGGGCATAAGCAACACAACTATCATCAACGCTACAAGGTATGGCATAGGAAAGGACATGTTATCGGAGAGGTTGGCCTAGAGGGAGGTCAAAATTAATGATGGATGAACTATTTGCGAAGATGAAGGAATACACAACAGATGAGAAGATACGCTACAAAGCAAAGACAAGTCTCTTGTCCAAGTGAAGCAAATACCCCTTCCAGAGGAACACTGTATGTGAGAAGATCAAGGCATAAGGTATGAATAAAATCGAAGGCGTAATGACCAAGATAGGAGGAGATATGGTTAGAAAAACAAAGGGAAAAGGGTGTATAGCATTGAAGAACACAACGAACATAGAGATAGGTGAATGGGTCCAAGGTAAAGGGAGAGATAAAGGAGGCCTAGGCCAAGGAAGAGCCCAGGGCCGAGGCAAGGAAGAAAACCAAGAAGATAGGAGGAACATACGAAGGTACTACTATGAATACCATGGTGAAAATCCTACACACAATACCGCCATGTGTCAAACCATAGCGGGGTATCATGAGTATGAGAATGAGAACAAGTGATATAATGTGGATAGGGAGAACTACCATTGGGGCAAAGCCAAAATGCAAGCACAACAAGGTGAAGCACCAGTAAACAATGTAAGAAGAGTCATCAATACAATCTCAGGAGGATGCTCGCTCCACTTGCCTTCAAAGCAACAACGTCGATCTTGTTAGTGATATGCCCTAGAGACAATCATGGAGCTAATTGCATCACGTTTATGTTTATGTATTCTTGGATAATGTGTATTCAGCTCATGAATAAATATCATTTACATTATTCATCGAGTATGACTTGGTTGTGGGACACATTGTTTGTAACATCCCCATTTTCAAAAATTTAAAAATTTTGCATTATCATTGCATAAGCATAAGCATGGCAAAAAGAAAATTTTCAAATCAAAAATAATTTTTGAAAATGTGCATGTCACTAAATTTAAATTTTCTAAAAACCTAATTAAGAGTTCAACTTTTGCAGTAATAATTTCAAAATGTTTAAATACTAGGAATCTACTTTAGCAATTTAAATAAAATAAAAATTTACTTCAAATTAAATAAATATTAGTGACAACAAATACCTAATTAGACCCTAACCCTATTTCTCTCTTTCTTTCCCCTCACTCTATGACAAGTGGGCTCCACTTGTCAATTTGCTTCCAAAAAGAGGACCTTCCCTTTTTGCCCCTTCCCAAATGGGATATTTTCCCATTTAGCCCCCCTCACTGATTCACTCTCACATCTCTCACTCTCGGTTTCCCTCCCACTCCCTTACCCTCCTCACTCCGCTCGCCACACGCCTCTCGCCTAATCGCCACCGCCACCTCCTCTCTCACCCAGTAGCTCCATTTTCCGATCACTTGCCGCTGTCACGGATCTCGCCACAGACGCCACCGAGCAAGACCGCCTCTGACGCCGTCGCGACTCACCGCGGGTAAGTTCCTCCTCTCTCTCTTCTCCTCCTTAGTCCCCTAGAGTCTCCCTTCGCCACCGCCCCCATGGTCGGATCGGCACGGCCATGATCTTGCTCATACTACCCGCCACGTCGCCGCGCCTCCTCGGCAGTCCCGCCCCACCGACACCGCCCTAAGCTTCCCTTACCCTCACGCACCTCGCCGACCCGCCACCTCCTCCGTCGCCTTGATTTGGCCGCCGGCGACACGCCTCCGCCCGCCGCCTCGCGCCGCCGACCTTGCCATGGCGTTCCTCTAGCCGACCCCACCCCGGATCCCACTTCCTCCCTCTTTCTTTTCCCCCACTCCCTCGCCGGGCGACACCGCCGTCGCAGAATCGCCTTGCCGAAGCCGCCTCCGCCGCCCGCCGCTTTCCGGGACGCCGACGGGTGGGCTCACCCGTCGACCTCCGTCGTCTGTGCCGGGCCGCGACCGCGCGAGGTCGCATGAGCGAATGGCCGCCACGCCCGCGCAGCGCAGACGCCAGCGTCCACGCCGCCCACGCCGGCCGCCGCTTCGCGCCGCGTAACGCGTCGTCGTCAACGCGTTGCCGACGCCGCGACGCGTCACGCGTCATGCATGCGCCGTTCGAGCCGAGCCGAGCGCCGCAAGCCAGCGCCGGCTGAGCGCCGTCCCCATATTGCGTTCTGGTGGCCGAGCGAAATGGCCAAGCCCTTGGTTTTCCTCCCTTTTCCCATTGAATTTTAAATTGAAAAACTTGTGAATTTCATATCTTTAAAAATACAAATCCAAAATTAGTGAAACAAATTTCTAAAAATTCATAAAAATGTGAAGTTTAATTTAAAAATATTACTTATATAATTTAATGCATGTTAATACATGCTTTAGTTTTATAAAGAAGAAAAACACATATTAATTAACCTTAATTAATTTTAATAAGATAGAAATTAAATTGATAATTTCTGAAACTTGTTAAAAATAATAAGATAAACATTTATTTAAGGAATTAGTTTATTTTCTATATTTCCCAAATTAAAAATAGATATTGCTACATATAAGTATTAGTTAAATTTCATATGGAATAAGAAATTCCAAAAATTTATAAAAAGAAGTAAAATAGAATTTACACAAATTTCAATTTAAAATACCATAATCATTTCTATGCATATCCATCTGCACGCATTATTTTATTTTATTTTATTTATTTTTTTGAATGTGTGTTATTTGCCATCATTAGATCCGACCGGACCCGTGCCCGGAGCTGAAACTCGCGAAGGGCAGGAGTTCAACCACAGTCAAGGCAAGTCACTGTTGACATCTCCCCTAATTTCTTTTGACCATATCAATACCTAGTTTTACAAATGCTTTGTTAGAAATTTATTAAACATGCATGGCTATGTTGATTAATCACTATCTTATTGGTAGGGAATTTAGTTAAGAACCTAACACGCTTAATTATGTCTCTAATCCTGAATTTTTGATAACCTTAGGATAATTAATCAATAGTTACTTGTCACCCCTTAGTTAGTCTAATTAATCTTGCTTAGTCATGCTACTAGTCACAGTAGATGATCACCACATGATGAATAAATTATCCCGATTTAATATCTGTTTTAATTCAAAGTATCTCCCTGTTTATAAAGTGCTTGTTTTATTAGCAGTAGCAGGGTGCTACTATGGGTAAAATGTTAGTGCCAGGTGGCGGGTATGTCACCTGGGGGTTTCTAGAAAAGTTTGCAAAATTTGATTGGGGTGGACGGATTGATTGGCTGGTGCAGTTAGCACGAGAATCAGGTCCAGTGTGGGAACCACCCCAGTCCTTAAGGACCGATACCTTGTGGTTGTCAAAACTAAGTACAACAGTGCGACCATGAGTGCTTGTATGGGCAAGCCCTGGCTAAGTACCTTTCGAACTCTTGGTTTGGACATCCCGTGTGGTGGAGTAGGCGCGCGATTCGCCAACCTACCAAAGCTCAAGAGGGGCTTGACCAACCGGAGATACCGGTACTGCGGTGGAAACCTTAGAGGGGATGCCAGCCAAGAGCTAGACTGTTAAAGGCTTTGTCGTGATGACCTCCGACGGGAGGGAGTCATGTCTCATGGGTAAAGCGTGCGACCTCTGCAGAGCGTAAAACTTTCTAGAAAGCCGTGCCCACGGTCAAGGGCGGACGACGGTGGCGCTGCCACAATGGTAGTTTTCTTCCCTCTCTTTCTCAGTATTTTAAAGAAGAAAACCGGCAGGTGCCGTGTTTTGGTTTTGGGAGCCTACGGTGGTTAGCCGTGAGGAGATGGCTTCGGTGGTCTAGCCGACGTGTGGTATTATGCATACGGTGGTTAGCCGTCGAGAGTTGTTGGTCCTTCGGTGGATTAGCCGTAAGGAAAATGTTTTTGATTAAAACCACGATTTGTATCGTGAGCGACCTTTGGGCATGGTAAATTTGGGGCGGATGATTTAAATGTTATATCAAACGATTTGATCACTTCACTTCTTTTCTAAATTGCTTCAAAAACCTTAGGAAAACTATTTCAAAACTTGCTTTCCGCAAATGAACCCTACCTATCCTTTGTCTAGACCGTACACATGCATATGTCAATTGACTTGCGAGTATTTTTACCAATACTCACCCTCGCTTTTTCGCTGGGTCTGCAGATTCGACGCCAAGAGTTCGAATATCGGCGTGACCTCGAAGACGGAGACCCGAAGCCTCGCCTTCACCAAGCGAAGTCGGGGCGGGAGTATGCCGACGCCTAGGATTGCGTTCCTCCAGCTCTGCTTGTGGGGAGTGTTTTGGTTTTTCCTCTTTTGGGAATTTCAGTTGTAAATAAGAAGACTTCCGCTTTTATAAGGCCTTCGAGCCGAACTTATGTAATGACGCCACGAGGCGCACTCTGATGTAAATTCATGTAAATTAATCGACTTGGTTGTGATCCAAATTCTGTTGTCTGTGTGTGCTAGCTACTGATCCAGGGACTAGCACAGGTAAAGCACAGGCGGGACCTCACCTCCGCCGGGGGGGTCCCGACATTGTTTATATGATGTTATTCTAAATGATCCCTGGTCTTATATCGTTAATGCGGGACAATAATTATTTGACCAGGACATATATTAATTGATGGTAATGTTTTACATACCATAGATATAAAGATATCAAATCAATAATGTGCACATATATAGAGAACATGATGTTGCATAGACCCATCCCGAGACATTCGTGTGATTGTTATCTTACATATACCATTAGTGTGTCTCGAGTAGTATACATGTATAATCCTTAGACCTGAGATTGTCATTGAGTACCAGTATGCGTAGCCATATACTTTGAGGTTATTGATTGCTACCCCATAATAGGGTAGCTATAAAGATATCTTTCGGGTATGCTATGAAACATGGCTTGGGGTGTGAGCGATCAAGATGGAATTTTCACCTCTTGATAATGGGAGAGATATCTCTGCGTCTCTCGATGTGGTTGGATTAGAAAGTGCATGGTCATGCCAATATGATTAAAGAATTAATCACAGTTTCAGTATCCACCATAGGATCGAGTGAATGGTCAAGCTATCACAAAGGTGGCATGCACCTCGCCTTGACCTTGACTGGTATCATGTAGTAAAGGGAATGGTGTCTTAGTATATCAAGATTCAGCCAATCTGTGTATTGAGGGGTCAATATGTCTTACTAGGAACTGCTATTGATTTATGGTTCAGAAAAGGGTTTCTGAGGCTATAGCTTACGCATGAACCTAACGGGTCAAAATATATTTAATGGATTGGATTCATTAGTGGGTTTCGCGGATGTTGATCTGTGTAGGATTAGAGTCCTGATGGACCTCTAAGGGCATCTCTAGCAGTTCGCCCCATTTTCTATTTGCCCCATCACTATTCACATGTCACCTCACCAATGGGGCTGCCATATCCCTATTCACCTCCCTAACAACAGCCCCATCACTATTTCTACTCTCTACTTTCCACATTCCTTATCCCATCACTATTTTCTATAGTGATGGGGCACCCTATTTGAGGCTCTTGCTAGAGATGCCCTAACATAGAAGCCCATTAGCACGCTTGTGGATAACATGGTCCCCGGGTATCTCACGGAGACGAATTAGGCGGACCACCTCACAGAGCAGGATCACGTCTACCATCTAGAAGACAGGCCTGCCCCGCATGAAGACCCGACTTGTATCACAAGGAAGGCACAGTTGTAATCCAGTACATTACGTACTCGGTAAGAAAGGATAGAGATAGACTTCCTATCTCTATCCCCAGTTTCCATAACCAACTAGGATACTTATTTGTAACCCTACCTCTCTCCACTATATAAAGGAAGGCAGGGACCCCTAGTTCGGTATGATAGATCATCCGGGATCACATCGGTAGGAGGGATCACATCGATCCATAGCAATCCTCAACATTGATCCATCGAGATCAACCCCAATACAATCCACGAGCACAGGACTAGGGTATTACCTCACATCGAGGGCCCGAACCTGTATAAATCTGTCTCCTGTGTTACCATCGGATTTCGGTCTTACGCATAGCCCCATAAAGTATATTGCCGACATAATTCATCAACAGTTGACGGAGCAGCGCGGAGCATGAGCGAAGCCCAGTGGGGCTAGAGCGAGGGCTGGCGAAACAATGCAGAGCACGAGCGAAGCCTAGCGGGACCGAAGTGGACAGGCGAAGGAACGGCGTAGCGAAGCAAGCAGGACACTTATGCGGAGCAGTGCGAAGGGAAGACGGAAGGGACAGGCAGAGCAGGGATGAAGCTCCCCCGAGGTTCCCATAGGCGGTGTACAACGAAGGATGAAGCAGAGGCGAGCGAAGCAGCGATGGGGTATATCTTCTTGCCGCCCACGAAACCGAGGAGACAAATAATACAACAAGACCTGTCACCCTGTCAGAGCACTCGAGTAGGCCGAGCACCACGCCAGGCTAGCCCGAAACCGCCACCCATGTGTAATCCCCCTCGTAAACCTACATTGGATACTTAACAAGAGGGCAAGGTGGTAAAGGAGCCAGGTGAAGGCTAGAGAAAAGACCACCGGACCCCGGGCAACAGGTCAGGTGAGGGGCAAAGCATGTAAATTCAACTGAAATGACACTAAAGCCCCCGCGACAGGGAGCAGAAGGCAGCAAACAATGTACAGACCCTCCTGAATAAAAGAGACATTACCCAATGCAACCGGGGGGGACTTTTCCTCTTTTCGACACCTCATTTCCACTTCGAGTGTGTTTCAAGAGAGTGTGAGAGTCTTCTTCTGCGAGCTGCTCCGGGTGTTAGAGTTGCTCCGCTAGGACCTCACACACCAGGGGTCACCCTTTTCCTGTTTGCGGGTTCACCCTCACAACAGTTGTAGACCTAAGGTAAGTACCCCTTTGACATAGGAGCGAAGGGACAACCCAGCTGTTTTATGTCCTAGACGTCCTTTTTTAGGCCATCCACGAAGGGCCCAAGGAGCGGATGCGGAGCACGAGCGAAGCCCAACGGGGCCCAAGTAGGGTTGGCGGAGTAGCGCGGAGCACGAGCGAAGCCCAGCAGGGCCGGAGCGAGGGCTGGTGAAGCAATGAAGAGCACGAGCAAAATCCAGCGGGACCGAAGTGGACAAGCGAAGGAATGGTGTAGTGAAGCAAGCGAGACACTTATGCGGAGCAGTGCGAAGGGAAGACGGAAGGGACAGGCAGAGCAGGGATGAAGCTTCCCCGAGGTTCCCCTGGCGGTGTACAACGAAGGATGAAGCAAAGGCGAGCGGAGCAGCGACGGGTTATATCTTCTTGCCGCCCACGAAACCGAGGAAACAAATAATACAGCAAGATGTGTCACCCTGTCAGAGCCCTTGAGCAAGCCCAGCACAATGCCAGACTAGCCCGAAACCTCCACCCATGTGTAATACCCCTTGTAAACCCACATTGGATACTTAACAAGAGGGGTAAAGGAGCTGGGTGAAGGCTAGAGAAAAGACCACCGGACCTGGGGCAGCAGGGCAGGTGAGGGGTAAAGCATGTAAATTCAACTGAAATGACACTAAAGCCCCGGGACAGGGGGCAGGAGGCAACAGACAATGTACAGACCCTCCTGAATAAAAGAGATATGAACCAATGCAACAGGGGGAGGGGACTTTTCCTCTTTCCGGCACCTCATTTCCACTTCGAGTGTATTTCGAGAGAGTGCGTGACTCTTCTTCTGCGATTCCGGGTGTTAGAGTTGCTCCGCTAGGACCTCACACACCGGGGGCCGCCCATTTTCTTGTTTGTGGGTTCACCTTCGCAACAGTTATAGACCTAAGGTAAGTACCCCCCATTGACATAGGAGCGAGGGGACAACCCCGCTGTTTTGTGTCCTATATGTCCTTTTTTAAGCCATCCACGAAGGACCCGCGGAGCGGACGCGGAGCACGAGTGAAACCCAGCAGGCCCCAAGCGGGACTGGCGAAGTAGCGCAGAGCACGAGCGAAGCCCAACAGGGCCGGAGTGAGGGCTGGCGAGGCAATGCAAAGCACGAGCGAAGCCCTGCGGGACCGAAGTGGACAGGCGAAGGAATGGTGTAGCAAAGCAGGCGGGACACTTATGCGAAGCAGTGCGAAGGGAAGACGGAAGGGACAGGGAGAGCAGGGATGAAGCTCTCCCGAGGTTCCTCAGGGCGGTGTACAACAAAGGATGAAGCAGAAGTGAGCGGAGCAGCAATGGGGCATATCCTCTTGCCGCCCATGAAACCGAGGAGATAAATAGTACAGTAGGACCTACCACCCTGTCAGAACACTTGAGCAGGCCCATCACCACACCAGGCTAGCCCGAAACCGCTATCCATGTGTAATCTCCCTTGTAACCCCGCATTGGATACTTAACAAGAGGGCAAGGTAGTGAGGGAGCCGGGTGAAGGTTAGAGAAAAGACCACCGGACCCTGGGCAACGGGGTAGGTGAGGGGCAAAGCATGTAAATTCAATTGAAATGATACTAAAGCCCCCGCGACAGGTGCAGGAGGCAGCAGACAATGTACAGACCTTCTTGAATAAAGGAGACATGAACCAATGCACCGGGGGGACTTTCCTCTTTTCGGCACCTCATTTCCACTAAGAGTGTGTTTTGAGAGAGTGTGAGAGTCTTCTTCTGCGAGCTGCTCCGGGTGTTAGAGTTGCTCTGCTAGGACCTCACACACCGGGGCCCGCCCCTTTTCCTGTTTGCGGGTTCACCCTCAAGAAAGTTGTAGACCTAAGGTAAGTACCCCCATTGACATAGGAGCGAGGGAACAACCCCGCTGTTTTGTGTCCCAGACGTCCCTTTTTAGGCCATCCACGAAGGGCCCGTGGAGCGGACGCAGAGCACAAGCGAAGCCTAGCAGGGCCCAAGTGGGGCTGGCGGAGCAGCGCGGAGCACGAGCGAAGCCCAGTAGGGCCGGAGCGAGGGCTGGTGAACCAATGCAGAGCACGGGTGAAGCCCAGTGGGACCAAAGTGGTCAGGCGAAGGAACGGTGTAGCGAAGCAGGCCGGACACTTATGCGAAGCAGTGCGAAGGGAAGACGAAAGGGCTCCCCGAGGTTCCTCGGGGCGGTGTACAACAAAGGATGAAGTAAGGGCGAGAGGAACAGCGATAGGGAATATCTTCTTGCCGCCCACGAAACCGAGGAGACAATCAGTACAGCAGGACCTACCACCCTGTCAGAGCACTCAACCAAGCCCAGCACCATGCCAGGCTAGCCCGAAACTGCTACCCATGTGTAATCCCCTTTGTAACCTCACATTGGATACTTAACAAGAGGGCAATGTGGTAAAGAAGCCAGGTGAAGGCTAGTGAAAAGACCATTGGACCCTAGGCAACGGGGCAGGTGAGGGGCAAAGCATGTAAATTCAACTGAAGTGACACTAAAGCCCCCGTGACAGGGGGCAGGAGGCAGCAGACAATGTACAAACCCTCCTGAATAAAGGAGACATGAACCAATGCACTGGGGGACTTTTCCTCTTTCCAACACCTCATTTCCACTTCAAATGTGTTTCGAGAGAGTGCGAGAGTCTTCTTCTACGAGCTGCTCCGGGTGTTAGAGTTGCTCTGCTAGGGCCTCACACACCGGGGGCAGCCCCTTTTCCAGTTTGCGCGTTCACCCTCGTGACAGTTGTAGACCTAAGACAAGTACCCCCTTTGACATAGGAGCGATGGGACAACATCGCTGTTTTGTGTCCCAGACATCCTTTTTTTAGGCCATCCACTAAGGGCCCGCGGAGTGGACGCGGAGCACGAGTGAAGCCCAGCAGAGCCAGAGTGAGGGCTGGTGAAGCAATGCGAAGCACGAGCGAAGCCCAGCGGGACCGAAGTGGACAGGCGAAGGAACGGTGTAGCGAAGCAGGTGGGACACTTATGCGAAGCATTGCGAAGGGAAGACAAAAGGGATAGGGGGAGCAGGGATGAAGCTCCCCCGAGGTTCCCTAGGGCGGCGTACAACGAAGGATGAAGCTGAGGTAAGAGAAGCAGCGACAGGGCATATCTTCTTGTCGCCCACGAAACCAAGGAGACAGACATTACAGTAGGACCTGCTACCCTGTCAGAGCACTCGAGTAGGCCCAGCACCACGCCAGGCTAGCTTGAAACCGCCACCCATGTGTAATCCCCCTTGTAACCCCACATTGGATACTTAACAAGAGGGCAAGGTGGAAAAGGAGCTAGGTAAAGGCTAGAGAAAAGACCACCGGACCCCGGACAATGGGGCAGGTGAGGGGTAAAGCATGTAAATTCAACTGAAATGACACTAAAGCCCCCGCGACAGGGGGCAGGAGGTAGCAGACAATGTACAGACCCTCCTGAATAAAGGAGACATGAACCAATGCACTGGGGGGAATTTTCCTCTATCCGGCAACTCATTTCCACTTCGAATGTGTTTCGAGAGAGTGTGAGTCTTCTTCTGCGTGTTGCTCCGGGTGTTAGAGTTGCTCCGCTGGGACCTCACACAGTGGCACCGTCCGTGGCAATCAACTGCTGCAAAGAAGCCTGTCGCTCCCAAGCTAGTTTGACAAACAACCAATGACAACCATGGCACCGAAGAAGAAGACGGCAGCGGCCGCGTCCCTGGGAGTCACCATGGACGTCGGGGAAGGAGGATCGAGAAGATCGCTGAGGAGCCAGACACAGAGCCGCCCTCAAGCCCAGGAGGAGGAAGACAAAGCACCATAGGGCTTGTGGCGGGAGGCCAGTCGATGGCCGCATAGGAGGAGGAGGTAGCGGAAACATCAAACCACCCTAGCCGGCGAGGCGGTGAGCACGCATGGGGGGCCGCACCCCGGGGGATGAGGAGATCACAAGTAGTCCTATCCTAACGTGCAGGCTCTCATGGAGGCGAACGTGAAGCCCATGAAGGAGGTGAAGCACTTAAGGGGGCAGACACACCAGGGCCTCAAAGCTCCTCCGGAGGAGAGCTCTGACCAGGAGGTATTGTCGCCTGTGCACGTGAGGACGACCAAGGAGGTTGATGACCCCAACCCCTTATGCGCCAGGCTCCGGGCAAAGAAGTGGCCATCTCTAGGAACTTTCAAGCTGCCAACCTTCAAATCATACAACGGCAAGGTGGACCCCCGGGAGTTCCTTAGTGTCTACGACACGGCGGTGGAAGTAGCGGGGGGAGATGAAGACATCAAAACCAAGGGGCTACTGCTGGCACTGGAAGGAACAGCCCTCTCGTGGTATTCCTCTCTGGAGCCCGGGTCCATTGAGAGCTGGCCTCAGCTCCACACAAAGATAGAGAGCAACATCCAAGGGAACTTTGATGGCATGAAGGAGGAAAGTGATTTGTTTGTCGTCAAGCAACGCGAAGGGGAATCCCTCAAGAGCTATTTCCAGCGATTTTCCAAGATCAAGTGCCAGATTCCAGGAGTCAGCGACACAACCATCATCAATGCGGCCCACTGTGGTCTGCGAAGGGGACCACTAGCGGAGAGGCTCGCCTGCAAAGAAGTCCGCACAGTGGAGGAGCTCTTTGCAAAGATGAAGGAGTATGCCTGCACAGAGGACGACAACCTTCGGAGGGAGGAAAGATCAAGGCATGAGTCGTCGAGGCGGTCCCCGCATCGGAGAGTCCAGGAGAAAGAACGCGTGCCCCGGGCGAAGGCAAAACATCGTAGCAAGGAATGTGAAGATAAAGACAATGAAAAAGTACATTGACGAGCATGATAACCAGCACGATGACAAAAGAAGACAATCGCAGCAGCAGGGGCGCAACCCGCCCCGCTGGCCCGACAAGCAAGAGGGCGAGTGCCCCGCGCCCAGAAGAGACGAAGCGGCAAGAAGGAGATACCATTGCGAGTACCATGGGGAGAATGGCACCCACGACACAATCCATTGCAAAGCGAGCAAGAGGTACCGGTGGTTCGAAGCAAGGCGAAGGGCAGCCGAAGTGCTTCCACCTCCGTCGCCTCCACCACTCCCACTACCTCCGGAACATCAAAGAGCCCAACAACACAGAGCAGTCCATCATATGCACAGAGTCATCAATACCATTACCGGAGGATCCTCTTCACACCTATCTTTAAAAAGGCAGCGTAAATCCTACGCGAGGCAAATTAATCACGTCAGAGTAAACCCATCACGCATCCCCTCGCGACAGTAAGAACCCCATCATGTTCACGGAAGAGGAAGCGAGGGGAGTGCACTTCCCACATCAAGACTCCTTGATCGTCAACGCCATAATTGCAGATTGCGAAGTCCGGAGGATACTGGTCAACGAAGGAAGCGCGGCGGATATTCTTTTCGCTGATGCCTTCAAGCAGATGATGATCCCTCACAACAGGCTAAGGAGGTCGGAGGTGTCGCTAGTGGGTTTCGGAGGAAACCCCGTTGAAACACTTGGACAAATAAAGCTCGAGGTTACCTTCAGAACACCGGACGCCAGCATCACTCACAACGTCACCTTCGATGTCATAGACCTACCATTCCAGTACAACACGGTAATGAGCCGAGTGTCCTTAACCCCCCCGGGAGTTATTATACATCATGGATTCCTTTGCATGAAAATGCCATCGCCAAGCCTTAGCACTAGGCCTTAGCAAGAAAAATAGAATTGGAGGGGCCCCCGCAAGTCAAGCATATATACACGATGTGTCGGTGTCCTCTCCACCACTGTTGTGTGGGGCTGCAGGTACGGGAGGTAGAAGGAGGGGTTCATTGCTAGAGGATTTTTAGCGTGTCGCGTGGTGCGCGAAATGGCGTGTCGGCCCCGTCATCAGGCGGTAGGTAGGGCACGTAGCTGCCTAGGCGAGCGGGCGGGCGACTAGGCCCCGGAGCTAGGTGACCAGTATGCGTGGTCGCTTTCGGCGCAGCAGCGATCGTGCCTCGACACCGAGCGACGACAGACATGTGGCTGGCTGACAAGGCTAGAGGGCGTTCGGGCCCCACTGTTAGTCGGGTTCGGGCGCGCTGGACGAAGAAAAAGGGGAAGGCTTCCTCTCTAAGTCTTCCCCTGAATCGCACCGGATCAGGGCCATTAAATGTGAATGACCGGGCGTGACCAGATGCATTAAACCCCCCGGCGTGACATGATTGCCCCCGTTCCGCCTGCACTGCCCGAGGCAAGGCAGGGAGGCGCGCGTGTCAGGCGCCCTCCCTATCGCATCCAAGTTTTATTTCGGACAGCACGGGCATAGGCGGATGGCGGTACGGACGAAGAAACTGAGAAAGGATAGTGGCTGCAGTAGCCTGCTCCATTAATGTAACATCCCCACTCAGCTTGCCCGAGCCAGCCCCGGAGTATATAAGGGGAGTTCGTGTGCATGGGGAGGGGGTTTTCTTTTTCTTATTTTTCTCTCTCCCTCCTGAAAAGAAGGTAGACACTAGTAACAAGAGCTCAAGCAGGACGTAGGGCTGTTACCCGCTTCGAGGGCCTGAACCTAAGGAAACCCTGCGTGTTCTTGAGTGTTCTTGGACAGTTCATCTAGGGCAAGCGAGGATAGAGGTGTGCTAGCTACACAAACCCCCTCTACCGTACACCGGATTACCCCCTTAGGACAAATCTGCTGGCTGAAATATGCCGACAATGGCACGCCAAGTAGGGGGGTAGTAGCCGGTTCATCTCTTCCCTTTTCGGATTTTTTCCTTTCGGTAGGTCCTTTTCCGCGCGACAGTGGTGTCGCGACGGCCAACGATGGCGGACTCCCACTCTCGGCGGGGGACTCGACTGCAGGTTACTAGGCCACAGAGGAGTTGGGTGACGGCCTGGCGACGGTCGGCAGCACCTACGACCCTTCAGGGCTCCCCCGACGGACGTCGGACCATCACACGCCTCCTAGGGAGGACGATGACGTCCTGGCCGTGGGGGGAGCGCTACCGGTCCATCGACGGCTGGCCATGAGCGAGGCAACGTTGGCCCAGAACCTGCATGCGGCCCGCCTAATCCTAGACCACCCTCCGGTGGTGTTGGTCGGAGATACCCCAGCCGCTCTGTGGCTGCGGGACATCGCCCGCCTCGTAGACGCGGCTCAACTCCGCATGGAGGTGTCAGATTGACCAGGTACCTTGTGTACACCGCGATCGAAGTCGCGTGCGACTCGCACGCACGCTTCTAGCCATCCGAGCCGGGAGCGCTCCAGCCGCAGTTGCCGGAGCAAGGGCAAGGGCATTCGGGTTGCTGCCTCCTCAGGTATGGAGGGCCGTGCTCCAGCCCAAGTACTGCCCCCAGCGCCCCTCGAGCGGGAGGGGCGCGACGAAGAAGGACGCACTTGGAGGAGCGCCACCGACAGCGCGACGGAGACTTGCGTGACACGCTGCAGCGCCGACGTAGGCAGGCGCGAGCCGGGAGGAGGGTGGGGGCTCCACCGACGATATCAGCTACGTCGGTGACGAGGAGGAGGAGATCCTCTCGTCCGAGTCCCGCCTGAACCAGGGCTCCAGCGGCGGCGCCAAACCCCGTACGGAGTTGGGTGCTAGGCGTTCTCCTTCCGGCTGCGCCACGTGCCGTGGCCGAAATGGTTTCGCCCTGCACCCCTCGACAAGTACGACGACATAACCAACCCGAAAGAGTTCTTGCAGATCTACACCACTATCGTTCAGGTGGCAGGTGGATCCGGGAAGGTCATGGCCAATTACTTCCCGACAGTCTTGACGTGCTCTGCCCGTTCCTGGCTGTTGAACCTCCCGCAAGGCTCGATAAGCTTGTGGGAGGAGCTATGCACCACGATTGCCGCCAATTTCTGTGGCTCAGACGCTTTGCAGGGGTGGAGGACGACCTCCACTCCATCGGCGAGAGAGGACGAGTCCTGCGCCATTCATCCGACAGTTCTCGCCTTTCGCCGCAACACCATCCCAAAATCTCGAGCCAGTCGGTCATCATCGCCTTCCGTAGGGGCGTGTGTGACCACAAGATGCGAGAAAAGATGGCCACCAGCAGCATCACTACCACCTCCGAGCTTTTCTCCCTGGTGCACAACTGCGCTCGGGCAGCAGAGGCTTGGAATCGGTCCTCCAAGCAAGCGGGCGGCCACGACGGAGGCGAGGCCGGAGCCTCCAAGGGTTCCGGCTCCAAGGACAAGAAGAAGAAGAAGAAGCGCAAGACAATGGTGTCGACGATTTGCGTCGGCAATGTATTTTAGGGGGCGATGCGAAAGATCACAACTACGATGGTAGCACAGGGAGCCGAATTTATACAGGTTCGGGCCCTCGGGGAGAGGTAATACCCTACTCCTGTGCTCATGGATTGTATTATGGTGGATGATGATGATTGTAAGATGTGGGATTGTCTCCCCAACTAGGGGCCCCGGACTCCTTTATATAGTGCAGGGGGTCGGGTTACAGATAGAATCCCTAATCCGCGTATGGAAGATACAGATATAACCGATTCAGCCATGTCTATATCCATGTATTCGATTAGGAAACGAATTCATTTCCTTGTAGATCTTCTCAAGTTGCGCCAGCCTCCAAGCCTACCTTCTGGAAGGCCCAATTGACTCGGTCCAAGGAGGTGGTACGTCTAGTAGTATATCTTCGGATACCCAGGGCCCATGTTTTCCACAGTAACCCCTGAGTGCTTCGGGACTGGGTTGTCTTGATCCGGGACTCAGCTCGCAGTCCTTCGGATGTTACCCGAGTGACGTCACTCTTCGTCTGGCTGATGGAGTCTGCTCGCCGAGTAACCTGTTGATCAAACAACACAGTTGCAAAGAACTCGACAAAATTCTCAAGTCATTAAAGATGCCTGGCACCCAGTTCGACGGATCGGAATGCTGGCTAATGGCCCCACGGAGAGGCATACCAGAAAAGTGGATTTTGCCAAGAGCAAAGTACACCCCAGCGTTATCCTCCTGTTACAACTTATGGCATTCAAGCACGGCTTGCGAGCTCGACATTCGATCCAAAGATGGGATACGCCACAACTTATGAGGGTATTCAGCGCTCGACCCGACTAGTGCGGAGTCAAGCTAGTGATCCCCAAAGGAATACGCCCGCCTCCAAGTTGAGGTCATCCTAGTGGTGTTTGTCTTGGCGACAAACGATCCGGAGATATGCCACTGAGACCCAACTGAAGAGTTAACTCTTCGGCGCCTAATCTGATTAGAAAATCAGACCAGCCATTGACCCCAAGAGGTACACCAAAAGCTAAGTTAATTTTTGCCCAGGTGGTGCTTGTCTTGACGACAAACGATCCGGAGATGTGCCACCGGGACAATTTAAAAGAACTTTTGATGTGCGGTCCGGCTAAAAGCCAAACTGACTTCCGTCCCCAAGGGGCACATGAAAAGCCGGGTTGCAATTTTGGGAAGCGCCCACTCGTCAAATTGAAGACTGGCATAGAGCCCAACAAGGGGCACGCTATTTTCTCGATCGATCGACCAGTGACACCTGCATGCGAGTAATTGTGTATGATTTTCGCCCTTATAGGGCATGTCCTCCAGGATCAGAGCCCAAGTCTTGAAATGACAATTTCAGGGCTTCATTTCCTTCTCGCCTGGCACGGAAACGAAACGTTGCCTGCTTCCTTTTAAGTGAAACACACCGGGGAGTTTGAACCGGTACGCTTACACTATGCGCCCAAATCGTTCGCCTCCCCGAAATACTCCGTTAGGCTTTTTGCGCTTTCGCCGCCTCCAAGCAACCCTAGCGCCGCCACCGTCGCCAAACTCCAGATCCACCACATTCCAATGGCGGGGCACTGGGCAATCTCAAACACTACCGACGAGCGGTTGCAGGCCCTTGTTGACGCCGGCGTTCTCCCTACGCCAGAGCTCATTGATTGGCGCGCCGCCGCAGGTGAATCCTCCCCCACTCCTTATCAAGAGGAGATCGTTGTCTTCGAATCTTTCTTCTCCCGCGGGTTTGGACTGCCCGCATCCTCCTTTCTTCGTGGTTTACTCAACCATTATGGGATTGAGCTCTTCCATTTGAATCCTAATTCCATACTTCAACTTTCAATTTTTGTTCATCTTTTGAGGTTTTTTCTGGGGATCGCTCCCCATTTCGCCCTTTTTCGCCATCTCTTCTTCTTGAAGGCCTACCCCACCGACAATGCCCCCAAGGCTGTTGGTGGGGCCGGTTTTCAGCTTCGTAGCGGCCTCAAGAAAGAGTATTTTGCCTTGCCGCCTGGACTTCTTTGAAGGGTGGAATCAGATTGGTTCTCATCGCCCAATCCTCCCCCGCCTTCCTTGTTTTGATGGGAGAAAGGCCCGAGCTTCCTTCTCTTGAACTCTCCCCTCTTTCCTCGAATGAATCAGTGACCGAGTTACTCTACCGATTCAACATCTCAAAGACGAGGGTGACCAAGCGCCGCTATTGTCGTTTCCTTCACGAAGCTCGTGATCTAGCCGCCAAGGAGAGGATCCGCTCGGTTCGAGTACACGGGCCATCCGATTCTACTCGAGAACGGATGTCCCGATCTCCAACTCGGACGCCATCAATCGACTCTCCGAAGTTCTTCGCTCCGGAACTATTTTTTTCAAATCAAGGAGTCCTGTGAGTTTCTCCCTTAACAATCCACCCCCAGAGGTAGGGATCGAGTATTCTTTCTGCTTGTGTCAGGCAATCCTGTGTTGATGCTTATTTGGTAATGCCGTGCTCCTATGCAGAACCGCTAGGCTTTCGTATCCGTGGCTCCGACTCCTGATGCCCCTGCCAACAAGGGCGAGAAGCGCCCAGGGGGAGAACCTAAAGTGGGGGAGAATGTCCCGCCATCCGGAGGGCGCGGCCCACGAAGCTTGGGGCCAAAGGTGGGTGAGGCTCCCAAAGAGGGAACGAGTCAACCAACTCCGGCTTCCGGGCGTAGTTAGGGGACCCATCCCCTAAGGATAGGAGGTAGTACGACGCCAAAGGGGGAAAAGAATTCAACCCCTCAAGCTAGGCCGAGAGGCCCGCCCGACGCCTCTTCGAGCGAGACTTCCTCTCGAAAGGGCGCCAGTATCAAGATTAAGACCACCAACCGGTAAGCACAGCTCCGCCACCGCCTGATAGTCTTCCTTCGTATTCCCTCTAATCGAAATTTCCCTATTCCAGGAAACCATCGGTAGAGGTTCCGTCAAGTCGCCCGATCGAGCCGGCATCACAGCCTGCCGAGCCGAGTCAGGGAGCACCTCCTCCATCAGCCGCAGCGGTGACCCCACCAGCAGAGCCGGCGGAAGCCACGTCGGGAGCCGGGGTCGGGGGACGCGCTACCGCCGCAGCCTCAGACCCGAATCCATCCGCCGAGGGCGGCGTGGGGGCTGAGCCGATAGTAGAGGAGATCCTCCGCTGGCCCCCGCCTCCCCTAGAGGAGACTGAGCCAAAGCTCTCAGCGGGCTGGAGGGACGAGGCTGGGAACTGGGCCCTTGTTGACGATGAGGCCGAAGGTGAAATGAGGAAGGCCTTCTTTGAGTATGCCGCTGAATGTGGTAGAATGGCTCGGGTAAGCCTTTTGACCTGTAGAGCGAATCTTCTTTGGCTTGAGACAGGATGGTGACTATCCTTCCTCTTTGTAGGAACTTGGCGTTTTTTCGAGAGAAAAACCAAATTTTTAAATTACTTCCTCCCCAAGATAGAACGGACCAAGTCCGTGGAAGGGAAGGTCATCGGGGTCCGGACCGAGGCAACCAAGGAGCGCCGAGAGCTGCAAGCCCAGATTAAGGAGCTGCAGGATGAAAAGTTTGATCTCGCAGGTTCCCTCCGGTGTAAGTATCCTGACCTGAGTCAGAATTGCTCGTTTTGTGCGTGACCGGATGATGCTATGCCCCGCACCATGTGCAAAGGCGCGACGCCACGATCGCTGTGCTTCAAGCGGGAGCCGTTAAGTCCCGTGACCGAAGCTGGCCCCGAGAAGTCGGAGGCAAAAGCCGTCGCCGAGTTGGAGGGTAAGCCCGAAAACCCAACCGACTATGAACCTCCAGTGATTACACGGTTATGTAATCGTGCATTCCCTGTTCTCTGACAGAACATAGGAGTCAGAATTGCTCGTTTTGTGCGTGACCGGATGATGCTATGCCCCGCACCATGTGCAGTGCGCGACGCCACGATCGCCAGGCTTCATGCGGAGCTAGCCAAGTCCCAGGACCAGAAGCTGGCCCTGGAGAAGTCGGAGGCAAAAGCCGTCGCCGAGTTGGAGGGTAAGCCCCAAAACCCAACCGACTATGAACCTCCAGTGATTACACGGTTATGTAATCGTGCATTCCCTGTTCTCTGACAGAACATAGGAGGAAGACGCTAGCGCAGTACGACGTTCTTCAAGAGAACGCCAAGATTGCGCAAGCGCGATATGATGAGCTCTTGGTGGCGGTGGAACCCACTCAACGCCAACTCTATGCTGGCGAAGACGAGCGGAGCTCTCGGGCCGAGCTGATCCAGAGGTGGACCGAAGCCCCCAAGCAACTGAAGGTGCGGCTCAGGGAAGTCGGCCTGACGAGTTCCAATCAAATGCTGGGAATCGCCAAGTCGCACTATCCTCAAATCGAGCTTGACAATATCAAGGATGGCTTCGCCTGCTCGGAAGAGGAGGCGATGGCGCTGCTCGAGGAAGTGAAGCCGACTGCCGAGTGCCTTCTAGACAACTTAGAGTTGGCTTTCCTGTAAAAATGTAGGGACTCGTAAATTATCCATGTAAATGACTTCCATTTTTAACATGGCATATGCTAACCATCCTTTCTCTACTTAAGTCATGCCTCGCCCGAATAAACTACGTTCCTTTGTTACCCTAACGACTTATGTTAGGCTTCATCACAGACTTAAAGGAAAAAGATCGATTAGGTATTGATTAGGTGCGCGCGCACCTAATTAGGTAGCCCCGACTTACTAGCTTCAAGGTAGTAAGTCGAGTTAGATAAAAGATTAGTCTTGCGATTGCGCACTCTAATTAGGTAACCCTCGACTTACTACTTAATTGACATACAAGTAAGTAGCAAGTCAGAAACTGAATTGCATAAGCGTAGAGACAATATGAGCGAAAACTTATCTTTATTTAATTGTAAACATGGATTACAATGGTCGTCAGGTATAGCACTGACGCGATTGCTTGATGTTCCTTTATCCAGGCGAGCCCCCGGGCGTACCGCCGAGTGAGTTAATCACTGAGTGGAGGCGCCTCTTTACTCGTCATCTTCGCCAGGCTTGATGCCTGACTTAGATGGCTTCTTGTTCGATAGATTGCCTTCGTCGCGGAGAGTGGTGACCGCCCGCCGGATCTCGTCCAACTCGGCAGCCGCTTTGACCAACTGGGCAAAGTCGCAGCTTTCCCTATCGAGGAGGTGAGAAAACTTGACATCTTCACGGACCGTGATCACGCCCCGTGGACCTAGCATCTTCATAACCAGATAGGTGTAGTGCGGGATGGCCATGAACATGGCCAAGCCCGGCCTTCCCAAGATAGCCTGATACGTAGTCTCGAAATCAGCCACCTCAAAGCTGAGGTTCTCCGTCCGGTAAATATCCCGAGTGCCAAAGGTGACAGGAAGAGTGATCTTCCCGATTGGCACCGACGAGGTTCCCGGAATTATACCATGGAATGGCGTGTTCGTCACTGAGCGCCGCCCTTGGGATCTCAAGATTCGCCCGTAGTCTTGGCGAAAAGGATATTTAATCCACTCCCGCCGTCAACTAGGACCTTGCGCAGTCGGACGCCCCGCACCACAGGATCCAAGATGAGTAGATATCTTCCTGGGCAGGGGACGTGATCTGGGTGATCTGAGCGATCAAATATGATCGGAACTTCAAACCACTGGAGATACTCGGGGGTCACCGGAATGGCTGCGTTGATTTCCCGATCGGTAAGCTTTTGTTTACGCTTGGACTCATACGCATCCGATCCCCCGAATATGTAGTTGAGCTCCCGCTCGGTTTCTTGGTAAGCGTCGCCCTGGGGAGGGTCATGCTTATCATTTTGCTTGGCATCTCTCGGGGCGTCGCTGTTGTGGTCCTCAGCGAACTTCTTCAAGATGTTGCAGTTTTTAGCCGCGTGCTTCCCATTTGGATGGAAGGGACACGGCGCCTCCATGACTTTGTTGTAGTCGGCGGGCCGAGGCGGCCTTAGCCGACCTTGATCCGCGACCGCTACCATCTCTTCACCCTTGCGCTTTTTGTCCTTCTTGGAGGACGACTCGAGCCTGTCCTTCTTGCCTTCATGCTTGCTTGGGTGATCTTCTTGACGCTTGGCTAGGGCATCCGAGACGGTAGCATATCGATCCGCCAAGGCAAACATCTCCTTGACGGTGGTCGGGGGTTTCCGAGATATCTTTTTTATTAGATCTGGGTCGCGAACTCCTTTCTGGAAGGCTGCGACGACGACCGCCTCTGAGATCTCCCGGATTGTGTTCTTCTTCTTGGTGAAACGCCGAATGAAATCCCTTAACGACTCATCTTTTTTCTGATGAGTCTGATAAAGGTCCCACTAGGTCCCTGGCTTTTCGTAAGTGCCCTGGAAATTGGCAACGAATTGGTCGCAAAGCTCTCCCCAGGAATCAATCGAGTTCTCTGGAAGGCCCGTGAGCCAGTTCTGAGCCGGAGAGGTCAACATGACAGGCATATAGTTTGCCATCACGTTGTATCCTCCACTCGCGGCCTTGATTGCCAAAGAGTAGATTTGCAACCAAGCCTCGGGGTCCCGCTCTCCATCAAATTTCACAATGCCTTTAGGGTTGAATCCCTCGGGCCAGTTTACCTGATGGAGTCGGGGAGTGAATGCCTTGATCCCATCGATCAACCCTTCCCCGGGGGAAGGAGATCGTCGGGGGAGATTTCGACGCGGTGGAGTACGGCGCCGATCCGCGTCTCGCTCCTGCGCCGGCTTCGATGTCGAGGCGAGGTCGCGGCTTGCACTCGGCGGCGCCTTGCCGCGATGATTGTGTGTGCCGATCGCGCGGGTACTACTCAGTAGCGATCGCTTCGCCGAAGTTGGCGGTTGATCCCGAGTGCCTTGGACAACATTGCCGTCACCATGGCCTTGATTTGTTCCATGATCGGCGCTGCGGGGTTGTTCTTCCAAGCAAAGGGCTAACATTGTCCAGAGGGTCTTACAAGCCAGATATTTCGCTATGGCGCATGTAAGACCGAGTGATCTCCCATACGCATTTTGAAGCGGTTCCTCCGGACTTCCCTTGCACGATCGCAGAATTGGTCGCGCAAGTCTTCTCTGCCTTCGCGGTTTGGTTCGGCTCCTGCCTCCCCTGCGGGGCGCCGGGCCGATCCAGAGGCTTGGCCGTCCAGCATGTAGACGCCGCGGAAGTCGAGAAACCCATTGATGCTCTCTTTCGACTCGGATTCCGAGAAGGAAAGGCTCAACCGATTCCGATTCGTTGGCTCGTCGATAGGAGTGATTATAACTCCCACCTCACGTGCAAGATCTCTGGTCACAAAGAGGTCCGACTGAGTTTCGGCAGAACGAATCTGCTGGAATCTTTCGGCCGAATTGACCTGTCCGAATGGCATAACCACTCGGGAATTTAGCCTGGCTAGAGTTGTCCTCGAGTCTTGACTCAGAAAGCTCGTCCCAATGTGTATGTGTCGTGTCCCGCTGCTTAGCCCAGATTGGAAAAACCGGCATGTTATCCAATGAAAAACAGTGGCTGAGTTTCTAAATCCGAATGGGACGGACCACGATCGAGGATTGTGACTTCGACCGAATCGAGAACGATCCTAGCCAGGAGTCAGATCGCCACTCGATGCTTCACAAGATAAGGGGCTGGCGAAGAGAAGCGGTAGATCCCAATCAGAATCAAGGAAACCCAGCAGAGGCCACCGAACCATCATCATCGATTGATCTTTTTCGAATCGAATCCAGGAAGAGATCCCAAAACGGTGAGGCTCGGCCGAGTCACGCACCATCTCCTCAGAATGCGTGGGCGAATGAAGTTCGCTCACATCAAGCCTCTCGAAGTCACCGGCGATGAAGCCGAGATCTCCGAAGATGAAGCCTTGGCCAGGAGCGTAGGTGAAGACGAATCCGCCAATGGAAGCCATCGAAGTCGATGTAGTTGATCGTGACGCTAGCCCCTACCTGGCATGCCAACTGTCGACGATTTGCGTCGGCAATGTATTTTAGGGAGCGATGCGAAAGATCACAACTACGATGGTAGCACAGGGAGCCGAATTTATACAGGTTCGGGCCCTCGGGGAGAGGTAATACCCTACTCCTGTGCTCGTGGATTGTATTATGGTGGATGATGATGATTGTAAGATGTGGGATTGTCTCCCCAACTAACTCGGCCTAAGGAGGTGGTACGTCTAGTAGTATATCTTCGGATACGCAGGGCCCATGTTTTCCACAGATGGATTCTGGGCAGGTCCTAGACGTTGAGCGCCTGCAGAAGGACACCCGGCTACGGCGTGATGACCGCCGCGATCGGCATGATGACCGCTGTGAAGAGAAGGGGGTTAGGGGCTACTGCCCCATCCATCGAACCAACGCTCATGACCAGGCCGATTGTCTGGTTGTGAGCAAGATAGTGGAGAAGCGGCTCAAAAAGTGCCACTCTCCTAGTGACGGCAAGGACGACGACCCCGCCCCGCTGGCCTCCCAGCGGGCGGAGCACACGATGGCCTACATCCATGGTGGTTCAGCCACCTATGCCTCCAACACTCAGTACAAGTTGCTGATGAGGGAGGTCTGTGCCGCAGAGTCGAACGAAGAGTGACGTCACTCGGGCTACATCTGAAGGACTGCAAGCTGAAACTAGAATCAAGACAACCTAGTCACGAAGCACTCGGGGGCTACTGTGGACAACATGGGCCCCGGGTATTCCGAGATACACTGTTGAACGTACCTCCTCTTTGGGCCGAGTCGCATGGATCTTCCAGAAGACGGGCTTGGAGACTAGCGCGGCCCGACTTGCTCTACAGGGAAACGAATTCGTTTCCTACTCGAATACATAGAGATAGACGTAACCAACTCGGTTATATCTCTATCTTCCTTATACGGATTAGGGAACCTATCTGTAACCTGACCCCTTGCACTATATAAAGGGGGTCGGGGGTCCCTAGTTAGGACACATTTCAACATCTGATCATCTTGCATCTACATCCACATCGACATCATTGTCTGTTCTCGCGCCATCCTGACGAGAACATACATTGTAATCGACATCCACAATACAAACCACGAGCACAGGAGTAGGGTGTTACCTCTCATAGAGGGCCCGAACTCAGATAAATCTCGCCTCGTGCTACCATCGAAGTTGTGATCTCAGATAGCCCTATAAAATACATTGCCGAAATAAATCGTCGACAGTTATGCGCTTAGGTAGGGGCTAGCGCCACGATCAACTTCATCAACTTTGATGGCCTCCATCGGCGGATTCGTCTTCACCACGCCCTGACCAAGGCTTCGTCTTCGGGATCTCGCTTCTCGCCGACGACTCGGGAGCTCCGCTATCTTAGCCGACAACATCCCGAAAGGTGAATGCGACTTCACCGAGCCACACCACGCTTCGCCTCTTACGGACTCGATCCAGGAAGAGATCCGATCTGGCGACAATGACACCGACCGCTTCACCAGAAGAACTCCTTCGTTCCGAGCCGGTTACGAAGCTTATGGTTCGCCGCGCCCTCCGCCGCAATGAACCAACCGTCAATGCTGTTCCTAATCTGGATCGCGTTCGAATACATTTAGGAATTGCGTCTTTTCAGTTGTCTGGCGTCCCGTTCAGGTTAAGAAATTCAACCACTGTTCTCCATGAGATAACATGCCGTCTTTTTCAATCTGGGCTAAGGAGCGCCGCACAACGCACACATACTGGGATGAGTTTTCTGGGTCCTGGCTCAGGGACAACTCTAACCTGATCAACTTCCCGAGTGGGCATACCACTCGGATTGGTCAATTCGGCTGCAAGATTTCAGCAGATCAGTTCTGCTGAATCTCAGTCGGACTCTCCTCTAACAATCGATCCGGCACGAGAAGTGGGAGTTATAATCACTCCCATCGACGAACCAACAAATCGGGATCAGTTGAGCCTCTTTTACTCGAAATCCGAGTCGGAGGAGAGCGTCAACGGGTTCCCCGACTTTCGCTGCGTCTATGTACTGGATGGACAAGCCTCCGGATCGGCTCGGCGTCCCGTGGAGGAGGCAGGAGCCGAACATAACCGCGGAGGTGGAGAAGATCTCCGCTACAAATTACGCGGTCGTGCACGAGAAGTCCAGGATGAACTACTTCAAATCCGCATGGGAGATCACTCGGTGTTCCGTACGCCACAGCAGAACATCCTCGCATGTAAGACCCTCCTGGATAATGTTGGTCCTTTACTTGGATAAAACAGCCCCGCGACGCCGATCATGGAGCAGATCAAGGCCATGGTGACGGCAGCAGCTGTCCAAGGTACTCGGGATCAATAGGCCAACTGCCACAAGTAGCACTCGGCGCAGTCGGCACACGCGAACTCGCGGGCAAGATGCCCGCCGAAGTACAAGTCGCGACCTTCGCCTCGACATCGAAGCCCGGCGGAGGGAGCGAGATGAAGACCGGCGCTCTACTCCACCACGTTGGATTCTTCCCTACCAATCTCCTCCTGCTGGGGATGGATTGATTGACGGGATCAAGGCATTCACACCCCGATTTCGTCAGGTAAACTGGCCCGAAGGGTTCAACCCTAAGGGAATAGTGAAATTTGACGGGGAGCGGGACCCAGAGCCTTGGTTGCAGATTTACTCTTTGGCAATCAAGGCCGCGGGCAGAGGATATGATGTGATGGCAAACTATCTGCCCGTCATGTTAACCCCTCCGGCTCAGGATTGGCTCGCAGGCCTTCCGGAGAACTCAATCGGTTCCTAGGGATAGCTTTGCGACCAATTCGTCGCCAATTTCCAGGGAACATACGAGAAGCCTGGAACCCAGTGGACCTTTATCAGATTCATCAGAAAAAAGATGAGTTGTTAAGGGATTGCATTCGGCGTTTCACCAAAAAGAAGAACACAATCCGAGAGATTTCGGAGGCGGTCGTCGTGGCGGCCTTCCAGAAGGGAGTTCGTGACCTGGATCTAATCAGGAAAATGTCTCGGAAGCCCCCGACCACCGTCAAGGAGATGTTCGCCCTGGCGGATCAATATGCTACCGCCTCGGACGCTCTCGCTGAGCGTCAAGAGGATCACCTGAGCAAAAACGAAGGCAAGAAGGACAAGCCCGAATCGTTCTCCAAGAAGGACAAAAAGCGCAAGGGTGAAGAGCTGGTAGCGGTTGCGGATCATGGTCGGCAAAAACCGCCCTGGTCCAACGAATACAACAAAGTTATGACGGCGCTGTTTCCTTTCCATCCGAATGGAAAGCATGCAGCAAAAAATTGCAATGTCTTGAAGAGGTTCACTGATGAGCACAACAAGGACGCTTCGAAGGACGCCAAGCAAGACGACAAGCGTGTCCCCCCTCAGGGTGACGCTTACCAAGAAACCGAGCGTGAGCTCAACTACATATTCGGGGGATTGGATGCATATGAGTCCAAACGTAAGCAAAAGCTTACCACTCAGGAAGTCAATGCAGCTGTTCCGGTGACCCCCGAGTACCTTCTGTGGTCTGAGGTTCCGATTAAATTCGATCACTCGGATCACCCTGATCACATCCCTTGTCCAGGAAGATATCCACTCATCGTGGATCCTGTGATACGGGGAGTCCGACTGCGTAAGGTCTTAGTCGACGGCGGAACGGATTGAATATCCTTTTCGCCAAGACTTTTGACGAGATGCAGATCCCGAGGTTAGCGCTCCAGAGGACGGATGCGCCGTTTCACGGCATAATTTCGGGAACATCATCAGTGCCAATCGGGACAATCACTCTTCCAGTCACTTTTGGCACTCGGGATAACTACCGGACAGAAAACCTTAGCTTTGAGGTGGCCGATTTTGAGACTGCGTATCACGCAATCTTGGGAAGGCCGGGCCTAGCCAAATTCATGGCCGTTCCTCACTACGCCTATCTGGCTATGAAGATGCCGGGTCCGCGGAGCGTAATCACGGTCCGCGGAGCTGTCAAGTTTTCCTATCTCCTTGACAAGGAAAATCATGATTACCACCACCGGCCAAGCACGAGCTAGACAAGATCCGGCAGGCAGCCACCACTCTTCGCGACGAGGGCGACCTACCAAACAAGAAGCCATCTAAATCAGGTATCAAGCTTCACGAAGATGTCAAGCGTATTTCGCTCGACCCGTCCGATTCGCCAAACGGCTCGATTGGGGACAGGCTCGATCCGAAATAGGAAGAAGCGCCGTTACCTTCCTCCAAGCTTAATCGAGGCATCTTCGCTGAAGCCGTCCGACATGCCAGTGTCCCAAGGAGGTGATCGAGCACTCTTTGAATGTACACGACAAAGCCAAGCCGATCAAGCGGCAGTGCGTCGGTTCAAGACAAGATCGAAAAGAAGCCATCAAGACGGAGATCACCAAACTTTTACCCCGCCGGCTTTATAAGGAGGTGCTCCACCCGATTGGTTTACAAATCCGCACTTGTATAAAAGAAGAACGGTACTTGGCGCAAAGGCCGACATAATCGACTTAAATAAAGCATGTCCCAAGGATCCGTCTCGGACTCCCTCGATCGACTGTGGTTGATTCCATCGCGATTCGCGAGCTTTTGAGCTTTCGGATGTCTACTCAGCCGTCATCGATTAGCTTAAAGGAAGAAGATTGTATCAAGACTTCGCTCATCACTCCGCTCGGGCTTTACGCACGCCACTATGCCCTTCGGGCTGAAGAACGCCGGAGCAACGTACCAGCGTTGCATTCAGCGATGTTTCCACAACCAGCTTGGACGCAATGTGGAGGCATACGTTGATGACATTGTCGTCAAGTCTCGGGTAACCTCTGACTTGGTCACTGACGTATCGGACACATTTGAGAGCCTGTCGGCATACAACATGAAGTTAAACCCGGAGAAGTGTGTCTTCGGGGTCCCTTAGGGGAAAGCTTCTCGGTATCGTGGTATCCCACCGCGGAATTGAAGCTAACCCGAAAAAGATCAAAGCTATCATGGAGATGGCTCCCCAACGTGCCAAAGGGACGTCCAGCGTCTAAATGGGTGCATGGTTGCACTCGGCCGATTCATCTCGCGACTCGGCGAGCGTGGGTCGCCCTTCTTCAAGATATTGAAGAAGCAACACGACAAGTTCGTCTGGACACCTGAGGCACAGAAGGCTTTTGAGGATCTCAAATCATTCCTCACCACCTGTCTTGGCATCACCTATGCCACAGGAACCGCTTCTGCTATACATTGCGGCACTCGCGTAGTGAGTGCCGCGGTGGTAGTGGAACGAGAAGAACAAGGACGCGTCTACAAGGCTCAACGCTGGGTCTACTTCGTCAGCGAAGTATTGGGCGAGTCTAAGGTACGCTACCCGCAGGTGTAGAAGCTTCTGTATGCAGTCCTGATCGCCTCTCGGAAGCTGAAGCACTATTTTCAAGAACATCTAATTTCGGTGGTCACTTCTTTCCCTATTGGAGAAATTCTCCATAATCGGGAAGCCATTGGAAGGATCGCGAAGTGGTCAGTGGAACTTGGGGCTTTTGAGCTCTCGTTCAGGCCACGCAGCGCCATAAAGTCACAAACACTCGCTAACTTTGTTGCCGAGTGGACGGAGATGCAGACTTCCCCAGCCGTCGAAGAGGCCGAGTACTGGAACATGTACTTCGACGGCTCTCTCCGACGGCAAGGCGCGGGGGCTAGTATCGTTCTTATATCACTTGGAGGCGAACGACTCAAGTATGTCCTCCAGATTCATTTTCCAGCTTCAAACAACGCAGCCGAGTACGAGGCGCCATCCACGATCTCCAGATGCCATATCGCTCGACATCCGTGATTGGTGGTTCGCGGAGATTCCCAACTTGTGGTGAGCCAAGTGTAGAAGGATGGGACTTGTGTCAACGACAACATGACCGCCTACTGTCAGGAGGTCAGAAAGTTGGAGGACAAGTTCGATGGGTTGGAGCACATACATATTCTGCGACGAGACAACGAGACGGCAGATGAGCTCGCGAACATGGGCTCCAGTCAGGCACCGGTCCCGGCCGGGATCTTTGTCAAAGAGCTTCACGCCCCCTCCATCACACTGCAGGAGCAACTACCCCAACCGGATGAACAACAACCCGAGTCAGAAGTGCTTGCTCTCGACTCAGGTTGGACGCAGCCATACTTGGAGTACCTGCGAGAAGAAAAGCTTCCCGACGATCGGGGGGCTGCCAAGCAAATTCAACGTCGGAGTCGTGCATACGTGGTGCATGAAGGGATTCTGTACCGCTGAAGCGCCTCTGGCATACTTCAAAGTGCATACCCGAGTCCGAAGGACGTGCCCTGTTGCGCGAAATTCACTCGGGCATGTACGGCCATCACGCTGCATCAGCTACGTTGGTTGGAAAAGCTTTTCAGTAAGGATTTTACTGGCCAGCCGCGGTCTCCGACTCAAAGGAGATCGTCCGCAAGTGCGAGGGTTGTCAGTTGTTTGCTCGGCAGATCCATGTGCCAGCTCAGGAACTTCAGACGATCCCTATCACCTGGCCGTTTGCAGTCTGGGGCTCGACATTGTCGGACCCTTCAAAAAGGCCCCGGGTGGTTTTGAACACATCTTCGTCGCCATTGACAAGTTCACTAAATCGATCGGCTCAGCCCATACGCGGCGAAATGGATGAAGGAATTGTCTGCCGTGCTCTAGGGGCTCCGTACGAGCCCCAGCTGAGCTACGGGGCAGTCTCCCTTCTTCCTCGTATATGGGTCTGAGGCGGTCCTTCCAACGGAGCTACAATTCGGGTCGCCACGAGTTCAAAGGTTTAATGAGGACGAGTCAGAGGGCAGTCGGATCGACAAACTCGACCGATTGGAGAAAGCTCGAGACGCTGCGACAATTCGGTCGGCCAAGTACCTCCAGGGTCTGCGTCGTTACCACGATCGTAATGTACGGGATCGAGCTTTCTCAGTTGGAGATCTGGTCCTTCGAGTCAATCAATCGAGTGGCCACAAACTCTCACCGCGTTGGGAAGGTCTGTATATTATTGACTCGGTGACACATCCGGGGGCTTACCGATTGAGGAGAGAAGACGGCACTCTCATGGTCAACTCGTGGAACATCGAACAATTACGTCGGTTCTGTACCTGACGACCGTTGTACACACATTTACAATTAATAAAAATAAGTTTTTGTTCACATTGTCTTTACATTTATGCAATTCAGCTTCTGACTTGCTACTTATTTGTGATTCAATTAAGTAGTAAGTTGGGGGCTACACCTAATTAGGTACGCAATCGTGCACCTAATCTCTTTTATGCATTTCAGCTTCTGACTTGCTACTTATTTGTGTTTCAATTAAGTAGTAAGTCGGGGGCTACACCTAATTAGGTGCGCAACCGCGCACCTAATCTTTTTTATTTGGAATATAACCTGACTTGCTCCCTAGTCGGATCCCGACTAGCCAGTAAGTCGAGGGCTACACCTAATTAGGTGCGCAATCGCGCGCCCCTTCTCTTTTGTTGAGATTAATTTGACTTACTCCCTAGTCGGATCCCGACTAGCCAGTAAGTCGGGGGCTACACCTAATTAGGTGCAGTCTGCACCTATTCAATACCTAATCGATCTTTCTCTTTTCAAGTCCATGCCGAGCCTAAGTGTTAATTGTTCCGAGTAACGAAACTCTTGTTTCCTAGCAACACTCATACTTCCCGACTACGTTCTTGGGGACAGAGCTCCGCGCCAACTCCTAACGCTAAGGAATTTGATGCGCTTGGCAGAGTGCTTCGTAAAAGGAACCTAACTTACTCAGGCAAAATGCAAGACTCGAATTAAGAAAAACCGATTAGCATATATTATATTAGAAAGAAAATCATGTACATTGATAATTTACAGCAAGTTCCTACATCTAGAGGGAATCTAAGCCTAGATGGCCTATAGGCCAATTACAGGAGATGTCGGCGAGCGCGGACTAGCACCTCGACGATCACATCGGCTACCTCGGCGAGAGCCGAGACGACCTCGACCAGGACCGCGACGGTGGTGACGTCGCGGGCACAGGCTTCTTCCTCGGCAACCTCGGCGAGCGCGAGATCGTACTCCACCCAAAGCTTCGCCATGAACTCTTCGTTATCCATGGGAGCAGGCGGAGAAGGAGAGACGGTAGGAAGAAGTTTGGGATGAGAAGCGGCCGCCGCACCGGCCTCTTTTTATAGCCAATATCGGGGAGTCGAACCGATTCTAGGGAGTAATGGCATTGGGAAGCAACCCCGATGAGAACTGTTCCCAAGATTTGATGCGGATGTCCCTTGGAACATGACGCAACAGTCAAAGCGACGATTGGCATTCCAGTAGGCGGCGCTAGGGATGCCCCGTGGCCGCGGGAGCATGGCGCGCTTATTAAAAGAAAACGGGTGACGTTTCATTTCCGTGCTGGGCGGGAAAGAATGAAGCCCTAAAATCATTACTTCAAGATTCGGGCCCGAACTTAGGTTCCAGAGAGCATGCTCCGCGAGGGCCGTAAGCTGTACACGATATTGCTTGAGTATAGGTGTCACTCGGGTCAAACCTAGTCGGGAAAAAGGGCACGCCCCCGGTTGGGCCTTATGCTAGTCGTCAATCTTTTAAGGACTGGGCGCTTCCCGGGTAATTAACTTAGCTTTTGATGTGCCCCCTGGGGACATAAGTCAGTCTGGCTTCAGTCAGAACGGACATCAAAGGCTACCTCTTCAGTTGGGTCTCAGTGGCACATCTCGGGATCGTTCGTCATTAAGACAAACACCACTCGGATGACCTCAACTTGGAGACGGGCGTATTCTTCCGAGAATCACTAGCTTGACTCCGCACTAGTCGGGTCAGGGCACCTGAATGCCCTACGCGGGTTGTGGCATGTCCCCTACTAGACCGAATATCGAGTTCTGCCAGTCAGACTCGAATGTCATAATTCGTAACAAGGAGGATAATGCAGAGTGACACTGATCACTCGGCAACATCCAACTTTTTGGTAGGCCTCTCTATGGGGCCAATAGCCAGTGTACCGACCAGTCGGACTAGATACCAGACATCTTTTTAAGAATTGAGATTTTCTCTTGAATCCTTTGCAACTGTGTTATTTGGTCAGCAGGTTACCCGGCAAAGTAGAACTTCATCAGTCGAACGAAGAGTGACGTCACTCGGGCTACATCTGAAGGACTGCAAGCTGAAACTAGAATCAAGACAACCTAGTCACGAAGCACTCGGGGGCTACTGTGGACAACATGGGTCCCGGGTATTCCGAGATACACTGTTGGACGTACCACCTCTTTGGGCCGAGTCGCATGGATCTTCCAGAAGACGGGCTTGGAGACTAGCGCGGCCCGACTTGCTCTACAGGGAAACGAATTCGTTTTCTACTCGAATACATAGAGATAGACGTAACCAACTCGGTTATACCACTATCTTCCTTATATGGATTAGGGAACCTATCTGTAACCTGACCCCTTGCACTATATAAAGGGGGTCGGGGGTCCCTAGTTAGGACACATCTCAACATGTGATCATCTTGCATCTACATCCACATCGACATCATTGTCTGTTATCGCGCCATCCCGACGAGAACATACTTTGTAATCGACATCCACAATACAAACCACGAGCACAGGAGTAGGGTGTTACCTCTCATAGATGGCCTGAACCTGTATAAATCCTGCCCCCTGTGCTACCATCGAGTTGTGATCTCTCGCATAGCTCTATAAAATACATTGCCGACGAAAATCGTCGACAGCTGGGGTGCGTGCTCTATCTGCCTCCTGTCCTCCAAGGCGTTTCGGGCGCTACAGATTCCGGAACGGGAATTGATGCCTGCTCTCCCGTTCTATGGAGTCACTTCGGGGGCAGTGTCGACACCGCTGGGGCGAGTCCGCCTCCCCGTCACCTTTGGGGACGCGGACAATTACCGCACGGAGCTGGTCGACTTCGAGGTTGCTGATTTCGACCTCCAGCACAACGCCTTACTTGGTCGGCCGGCGTTGGTCAAGTTCATGGCGGCCATCCACTATGCTTATATGGTGGTATAGATGCTGAGGCCCTGCGGTCCCATCGTCATCAAGGTGGACAAACCGGAGGCCCTGCATTGCGACAAGCGGGCCTTGGACTTGGCCAGGGCGGTTTGCACGCGGCCAACCGACGACGCATACCTAGGGGCTCCTCCGGCGAAGACCCGTGCCTCGCCTGGTCCATCCGGTGAGGTCAAGGTGGTCTCCCTGAGCGAGGCCAAGCCGGCGAAGGCAGTCATGGTGGGCACCAACCTCAGCGCCAAATAGGAAGACGCGTTCGTCACCTTCCTCCGATCTAATTCGGATGTGTTTGCTTGGAAACCGTCTGACATGGTTGGGGTCCCTAGGGAGGTGATCTAGCATTGATTGGCGGTGCTCCCGGAAGTGCGCCCAGTCCGGCAGAAGGTCCGGAGGCAGGCACTAGAGCGCCAGGAAGCCATTTGTGAAGAAATAGAGAAGCTGCTGCACACGGGTATCATCACTCTCCCCGAGTGGCTTGCCAACCCCGTGCTCGTCAAAAAATCCAACAGGAAGTGGCGGATGTGCATCGACTTCACTGATCCCAACAAACCCTACCCGAAGGATCCGTACCCATTGCCGCGCATCAACCTCCTTATAGACTCCACGGCAGGGTGCGAGCTGTTGTGCTTTCTGGACGCATACTCCGGGTACCACCAGGTCAGCATGGCGGAGGAGGACGAAGAAAAGATAGCTTTTGTAACCCTGATAGGCGTATATTGTTATATCAAAATGGATTTCGGGTTAAAAAAACGCCGGTCCCACTTATCAGCGTGCTATGCACGTCTCATTCCGACCATAGATTGGGAGGAATCTTGAAGTCTACGTCGTCGACTTGGCGGTGAAGGTTAAGAACAGTGAAGGACTGATTGGTGACTTGGAAGATACCTTCGCCAATCTTCGGAAGTACCGCCTAAAGCTCAATCCATAAAAGTGCGTGTGCGGTGTGTCGTTAGGAAAGCTGTTGGGTTTCCTCGTGTCCAATCGTGGCATTGAGGCAAACCCCGACAAGATTGCATCCATCGAGCACATGAAGTCGCCGACTTGACTCAAGCACGTGCAATGCCTCACCGGTTGCCTGGCATCCCTCGGGCTATTCGTAGCCCGCCTGGGGTAGAAGAGTCTCCCATTTTTTAAGCTGATGAAGAAGTCCAACCACTTCGAATGGACACCGGAGACACAACAAGCGTTTGAATACATGAAGAAATATCTCTCCTCTCCTCCAAGGTTGGTCGCCTCGATCGATGAGCGAGCCGCTTTATATGTCGCACTACCCCGGCCGTGGTGGCGTTGTCTTTGAAAGAGAAGGCGTCCAGAGGCCGGTCAATTACTTCAGCAAAGTCCGACAAGATGCGGAGACCAAGTATCCGCAGGCCTAGAAGATGTTGTACGCTATTCTGGTGGCATTTAGAAAGCTCCGACATTACTTCCAAGGGCGGGAGGTCACAGTGGTCACCGCCGTTCCTCTTCGGGAAATCCTCTACAACCGAGAAGCTGAAGGCCGCATCTCCAAGTGGGCAATAGAGCTAGGGGAATTCTGCGTCAAGTTCACCCCCCGCACCGCCATCAAGAGTCAAGTACTGGCTGACTTCATCGTGGAATGATCGACGGCCAGTCCCGAAGCTGAGGCAGCGCCCGAGCCCCCTCCGTGGACCCTATTCTTCGATGGTTCCTTTAGAATCAAGGGCACGGGGGCTAGAGCGGTTCTAGTCTCCTCGACCGAAGACATCCTGCAGTACCTGGTCGTCCTTGACTTCAAGAAGGCCACCAACAAAGTATTGCTATCGAGGCTGCGCGCCGTGGCCTCGTTGGGCATCCGGCACTTCCTCATGAAAGGCGACTCCCTTCTGGTCGTCAATCAGGTGGGAAAGGAGTTTCAATGCGCCGACCCCATGATGTCGGCATACCTGGTGGAAGTTAGAAAAATGGAGCGCCGCTTCGACGGGTTGGAATACATCCACGTCCCTCGAAGTGACAATCACATGGCGAACGAGCTCTCACAGCTCGCTTCCTCAAGAGCCCCTGTCCCGGCTGAAGTCTTTGAAGAAAGTCTTACGCGGCCGTCCGTCGCAACCCCCGATCATGGTGGGGACGACGGTGTGCCTGCCCCAGCCTCCGACCCAGGGAGGGAGGGTGGAAGTACCGCTGAGGCGGCATCGGCGGAAACGTCTAGCCAGGCGGACTACCCAGGCGATCACCGTGTGGTTGCCACACTTGGCTGGGAAGGTCAGTGGATGGATCCGATCCTAGCCTTCCTGCGGGACCAAGTGATCCCTGACGATGATGTGTTAGTCGAGAAAATTGCATGCAAGGCCAAGTGCTCTACTCTGGTAGGTGGGGACCTATATCGCCAGAGTTGAAACGAAATTCTTCTGAAGTGCATCACTCGGGAAGAGGGGAGCAGGCTGCTCTCCGATATCCATGGAGGCTTGTGCGGGCGCCATATGTCCAGTCAGACCCTCGCCGGTAAGGCGTTCCGTCAGGGATTCTATTGGCGTACTGCCCTCCAGGATGCTTGCGAGCTGGTGAAGAGATGCGAGGCGTGTCAATGCCACGTTAAGCAGATCCACCAACCAGCCCAGGCACTGCAAACCATCCCGCTCTCCTGGCCGTTCACGGTATGGGGGCTAGACATCCTAGGCCTGTTCTCGCGGGCCGCAGGGGGCTACACCCACCTATTCGTCGCCGTCGACGAGTTCACCAAATGGGTTGAAGCTGAGGCAGTGCGCGCCGTTACGACGCCCGCCGCGATTAAGTTCATCCGCGGGATCTTCGCGTGCTTTAGTGTGGCCAATCGCATCATCACCAACAATGGCACCCAGTTCACCAGCGCGGCGTTCCTGGACTACTGTGAGGGTATGGGTACTAAGGTATGCTTCGCCTCAGTAGCCCACCCGCAGAGTAACGGCCAGGTGGAGCGCGCCAACGCGCTGGTGCTAAGGGGCCTCAAGACAAGTGCATTGGATCGGCTTCATAAGCGCGGTGCGTGATGGGTGGAGGAGCTCCCACCGGTACTGTGGTTACTCCGTACCACGCCCAGTCGGGCGACCGGAGAGACCCCGTTCTTCTTGGTCTATGGAGCGGAGGCTGTCCTGCCTTCCGAGTTGTCCCTGGTTCACCGCACGTGGCGGCATTCAACGAGGAAGACCAGGACACCCGGCGGCAAGAAGAAGTTAACTTCCTGGAAGAGGCCCGTGACCAGGCAGCCCTACGTGCCGCTCGATACTAGCAGAGCCTCAGGCGTTACCACGCCCCCGGGGTCCGTGAAAGGACACTAGCAGTGGGCGACCTCATCCTGCGACGAGTCCAGGCTTAGGCCGGTCGCCACAAACTATCTCCCCAGTGGGAGGGCCCCTACAAGGTGGTCTCAGTCTCTCGGCCCAGGTCGGTTCGGTTAGTCTCGGAGGATGGCCGGGAGCTGGCCAACTCCCAGAACATAGAGCTGCTATGGAAGTTCTATCCGTGACAACTGTAAGTATTCGGTAATTTTCTCTGACCAGCTAAGAGATAGTTTCTCTCTCTCTTAGCTAGTCGGGGGCTGTGCATAATATATGTATAAAGTACGACCAGTTTGTGCTTCAGTTTGCACTCTTGGTTCTCTTTCCTGTATCTGTGCCTTGCGCAAATGACTGGCGCGGATGTTGCTAGTATTGGCTTTGCATGGTTGTCGCGTGTACCTATACCTTGACGACCCCTTGGCAATAAAAGTGGACACCCAACACATGTGTCGGGCAAGGAAGGGTGATTGGAGGGTGGGTCTGGCAAGGTGCTCAATGCGGGCAGGGCACCCTGTGCCACTACGAGCGCCGCTGGCCTACCACCTCTAAGGACCCACGACCTTGCAAGCGCTATGGTCTGATCCTAAGAGATTGCAAGGGTACAAGCTCCGGGTGGTGGTGGAAAAGCGACAACCTAGTACGTACAATTTCTACTTGCTTTCTCGCGCAAATATGGAATAACTCCCACTCGCGTTGGAGTGGTAATCGGTGGTGGCAGGACAAGTCGCGAAGGGCCAAAGTGCTAAGGGGTTGATCGCCCGGTCACCCTGGAATTGCCAAGCGGCAAGCTCGGGGGCTGGTCGCCAGGCGCCAAGTCATACAGACACACGATCATGCACAAATACAAAAGCGTCCAGGTACTGGCAAAAGGTGACGGTTTCATTAAGTTCGCAAATGGATATATGTACATGGTTGCAGAAAATAAAACAACAAAAAGAAAGGAGCTTGGTAAACCATCGGACGCGCCATCACTCGGCGTCGGAGACCTCGACAGATCCGCCGTCGTCACCGGTGTCCTCCTCCACAGCGGTGTCAAGGAGAGGAGCGTCCATCTTCATCAGCCCGGCAACATACTCCGCAGCCTCGCGCACGCGTGCTCGGGCCTGGACCATGTCTCCTTCGATCCCGACGACGGTCGCTCAGGGATCAAAGGAAGGATTTCGGTTGGCGCAGCAGGCCAGCACATACTCGGCGGTAGGTGCCTCGGCGGCCCGTCCTTTGCAGGCAGACCGATCGGCCAAGGCACCGGAAGGCCGTTGAGAGCCTCGGTGACGCGGGTGACGCCAAAGGCGTACTGCATCCCCGTGGGCTCCAACGGCTCATTCAACTCCACTCCTAGCGGTCGCAGGCACCCGGCAATGTGGTGGTAGGCGGGGGCGAAGCATAGCGGCGAGGTTATGCAGAGTGCTACACTGTTCGCCATGCGCCGTGCCGCATACCTTCTCCACGTCCTTCGCCCTTGCCTCAGCCACCTGGGCTATGGGCGATCAGCGACTCCTTCTCCGCCCTCCCCCGTGCTAGCTCCTCCGCAGCGACGCCGTTTGCTGCGCCAGTTGGGCCTCCTGGTGGGCGCTCGCCGTCGCGTGCGTCTCCAGCAAGATATGCAGCCGGCCCAGCTCGGCGACCAGCTCGGTCAGCCGGGCGAAGTAGTCACGACGCGCAGATGGGACGGAGCTGACAGTGACTCTGGTGCGGTCGGCGGCGTCCTAGGCCTTCTCCTGGGTGCACGAAGACTCCGGGACAGAGTCCGTCCCTACGGCGGCTGGCGGCGTAGTCCTTTGGGCGTCCAAGGCACCACGGGTGTTTGTCCTGAGCACAGCATAACAACGTGTTGGCTCGGGCGAGCACAAAGGTATGTCAATTTAAAAATGAAAGCACTTACGCCGCAAGAGATAGAGGGAAACACGAGCCTGCTCCTTGGAGCAGGGGGCTGGCCACCTCCTGCCGCTGACCTTTGGCTAGCGGTGGACGGCGTGGGCACCGATGCCAGAACCGGCAGAGGGACAGCCGGCGCAGCGGGCGCCGGTGGTACAGGCGCGGGCAGCGTAAGTGTGGGAGACAGAACAGGTGGCACCGTCGCGTCCCCCTCAGTTGAAGATGCAGCGGAGACGGAATAAGAGCCACCGGCGACGCCGCTGGAAGATGAAGCCAGAGCCGCAGCCCGGGTCCTCTTCGGGTCCTGGTCTGGAGCGTCTTTGTGGCCGGCCGTTTGCCGGTGGCCCGGTCGTCGAAGGACGCCCCGTCCCTAATCACCACGGAGCCCTAGGCCGGCGTCGTCGCAACCCTGGTAGAATCCATGGCGGGGAGGGACGCGACTATCCGAAGATGCTCCACCAACTCCTGGGTACAGATAGGCCGGGCGCCGGCCAAAAATTGATGGTTGCTTGGTGCCGGCGGCAGCAGCCTCGTCAGCCACGAGTCCAGCACGGAGGGAGACAGATTCCTGTCGCTTGGTGAGAACGTGCGAGACTCAATAACAGGGGTCGAGCACGGCAATCGGTCAAAAAGAAGAGGGAGAACTTTAGGGTGTTACGCCGAGTCCTCGTTAGCTTCGGCGGGCCTAGTCAGCCCCTCCAGGGCCGCAATGCTGCTGTCGTCATTGATGTACAGCCACTCGCTGTGCCATGCCTTCCAGTTGGTCTTCATCTGGAAGGGGACGTAGAGGGAGGCGGAGCCATCGCGGAGGCAGAAGTTGCAGCTCCCCACCACGTCGCCGTCAGTGGAGCCTCAAAGGGTGTAGAAGTAACGGAAGAGCAGCAGGTTCGGTGCCACCCCACGAATATCTCGCAGAGGTAGGCGAAGGTGGAGAGGACGAGGATGGAATTGGGGGTAAGGTGAAGGTGGTGGATGCGGTAGAAGTGGTGGACGGTGAAGAAAAAGTCGGAGTAGGATGGCACCAGGCCCGCCAGGAGCGCCCAGACGAAAGTGACTATCTCGCCGAAGCGGCACCTAGGCGCCACGGTGCTCGACCGGAATCGGAAAGTGCCCTCCAGTGCCATGAGGGAGACCCTCGCCCCCTGCTGGTCGTCGCCGGCAGAGGAAGGCAATGGAGTAGCCATCCTGGTGGGTCGGCGATGCGATGCCGGGGCGGCGGGGGAGTCGCACTATGGTGGTCAAAGAGCTAGGCGAGAGCAAGGAGCACAGGAGAGCAAGAAAGTACTTCGACAGCAAGAGTGGCAGAAAGAAACAGCTATGGCGGCCGCTTCTATTTATAGGCGTGGCGCGGGCGGTTCGGCTGCCGCGTGCACGAACGATTCAATTGCCGCGCGTAGGGACGGTTCAGCTCTCGCGCATGGGACGATTCAGTTGCCGCACGTGGGGACGTGAGAAGCCACGCCGACCATGATCCACGTGCACGGCGGCGACGGCAGTTACCGACAAATTATGGCGGAAGTGATGAGGAGAAGGCGCTTGCCCGCTCAGGTGGTGGGTCCCGTCCCGGGTCGTGTCAGGGTCAAAGGGGACGTTGCAAGTTCTCTAGAGACCAGCGCACGCCCCAGGGCGGGCCCGAGGGCTACTGTCGGTGTATTCTACACCGGGGTGTCCTTTCCACCAATGTTGTGTGGGACCGCAGGTACGGGAGTTGAAAGGAGGGGTTCATTGCCAGAGGATTTTTAGCGTGTCGCGTGGTGCGTGAAAGGGCGTGCCGGCCCTGTCATTAGACGGCAGGTAGGGCACGTGACTGCTCAGGCGAGCAGGCGGGCAACCAGGCCCCAGAGCCGGGCGACCAAGACTCGTGGCCGCCAAACGAGCATGTGGGTGACCAGGCCCCAGAGCCAGGCGACCAGGGCGCGTGGCCGCCCGGCGAGCCGGTGGGCAATCAGGCCCCGACGCTGGACTAGACGACCAGGACATGTGGCTGGCTGACAAGGCTGGAGGGTGTTCAGGCCCCACTGTCAGTCGGCTTCGGGCTCGCAGGATGAAGAAAAAGGGAAAGGGTTCCTCTCTAAGTCTTCCCCTAAATCGCACCGGATCGGGGCCATTAAATGCGAATGACAGAGTGTGACCAGGCGCATTAAACCCCCCGGCGCGGCATGATTGCCCCCGTTCCGCTTGCACTGCCCTAGGCAAGGCAGGGAGGCACGCGTGTCAGGCGCCCTCTCTGTCATGTCCAATTTGTATTTCGGACAGCACGGGGCATAGGCGGATGGCGATACAAATAAAGAAACCGAGAAAGGATAGTGGCCACAGTAGCCCGCTCCATTAATGTAACATCCCCACTCCACTTGCCCGACCTAGCCCCAGAGTATATAAGGGGAGTTCGTGTGCATGGGGAGGGGGTTCTTCTGCTTCTTCTTCTTTTTCTCTTTCTCTCTCTCCTGAAAGGCAGATAGACACCAGTAACGAGAGCTCAAGCAGGACGTAGGGCTATTACCCGCTTCGAGGGCCTAAACCTGAGGAAACCCTTCGTGTTCTTGAGTGTTCTTGGGCAGTTCATCCAGGGCAAGCAAGGATAGAGGTGCGCTAGCTACACAAACCCTCTCTACCGAACACCGGATTGCCCCCTTAGGACAAATCTGCCGGCTGAAATATGTCGACACAATGGAAGAAGACCCTCTCTCTAACCAATGTAACAAATGGCTCCCAAAACCCATGCCTTAGGGGGAAACGAAGCGGGTGTCACTGCAGTCCGAAGGTAACAAGATGGTGATGTTAAGCGCCGACTTAGCCCCGTGTGAACAAAAAGCCTTGCTTGAAGTCCTATAGCAGTATGAGGGTGTATTCGTGTGGGGTCCAGGAGACATCCCCGGGGTAGAGTGGAGCACAATTGAGCACTCCCTCGCTATCAAGCCCGATGCCTAGCCTAAAAAGCAAAGCCTAAGGATGCTATCCACAGAAAGGTAAGATGCGGCAAAAATAGAGGTCGTGAAGCTACTGCAGGCGGGAATCATTCGCGAGGCTGTTCACACTAAATGGCTCGTGATTGTGGTACTCGTCAAGAAGTCTACTGAAGCATGGAGGATGTGCATAGACTTCACCAATTTAAACAAATCATGCCCAAAAGATGATTTCCCCCTCCCTCGTATTGACCAACTCGTTGGTTCGACCGATGGTTCTGAAATGATGATTTTCCTCAATGCATACTCAGGATACCACCAAGTCTACATACGAAGGGAGGACAAAGAAAAGACGGCATTCATCACGCCTTTCAGAACGTACCACTTCGTGCGGATGCCCTTCGGCCTCAACAACGCTGGCACAACTTTCGTGAGGTTGATAGTAAAGATCTTTGCCAAGCAGCTTGAAAGGAACATTGAAGCCTATATCGATGATATCATCATCAAGAGCGACAAGAAAGAGAACCATGTCAACGACCTTCGAGAGACATTTGACAGCCTGATGGTAGAGAAGGTAAAACTTAACCCTGAAAAATGTGCTTTCGGTGTGAGAGCAGGAAAATCGCTAGGATTCCTGGTCTCTGAGTGAGGCATCGAAGCGAAACTTGAGAAGATAAAGGGCGATTCAAGACATGGCCCCCAAGAAACATCAAGGAGGTCCAAAGGCTCGTGGGGTGGCTTGCCGCACTTATTAAGTTCTTACCCAAGTCCGCGGAGCGGAGCCTCCCATTCTTTAAAGCCCTCCGAGCAAGCGAAACCTTCTCTTGGATAAACAAATGCCAAGTTGCATTCGACAACCTTAAACAAAGCCTCATGAAGCTGCACACCCTACAAAGCCCTAAGCAAGGAGAGGAGCTACTCCTCTACTTGGCAGCAAGCCCCTCCGCGGTCAGCACCGTCTTGGTACGAGAAGAGACCACGAAGCAGCATCCGATCTATTTCGTCTCCAAGGCCTTGCAGGGGGTGAAGCTCCGGTATTCTAAGATGGAGAAGCCAGCATACGCCCTGCTGGTGGCATCAAGAAAACTCCAGCATTACTTCCAAGCCAACCGTATCAAGGTACCTACCGTATACCCTTTGAGTTCTATGCTGTCTAACAGGGAAAGCTCTAGTCAAATCAGCAAATGGGTGGTGGAGCTGGCACCATTCGAGCTGTCCATTATACCATGCACTGCAATCAAGAGACAAGCCTTGGTGGACTTTGTAGCGGAATGGACATCCACGGTAGCAGAAGAGCAGGGTCATCCTAAGGTATGGATCATACAGTCAGACGGATCGTCGGGCGTGAACAGAGCCGAAGCAGCAGCGATAATCATGGCGTCCAGAAGAGAGAGGGCTGAATTTGTGGCGAAGCTGGAGTTCCCGTCGACAAACAACATGGCCGAATATGAAGCGCTCCTCCTGGGACTCCGGAAAGCAAAAGCCATGAGAGCAAAGAGAGCGGTGCTAAAGACCAACTCAAAGCTAATCGAAGGGCACATCAGCAAAGAATACCAAGTAAAAGATGAACAACTCCATAGGTATGTTGACACAATCAGAATGATGGAAAAAAGCTTTGCAGGTTTCTCTGTGCAAGCGATCCCAAGGGCGCAAAACAAGCGAGCAGACGAGCTAGTTAAGGCAGCGGGTGTCAGAGCAGCCTTACCCTCCACTATGCTCTTTGAAGTTCTTCAAGCCCCATCGTTCATCACGGGGGTCAACCTCATAGCCCAAGCAGCCAACAAGGATTGGAGGGATGAAATATACAACTACCTTCTTGATGGTGCCCTCCTGCAAGACGAAGCGCAGGCAAAGCGCCTAGAAACCAGGACAAAGAAGCATGCTATCATCGAGGGGCTCTTGTTCTGAGGTGGGCTCTGCACCCCATGGCTCCGCTGCATCTCCCAGGAGGAGCGGATCGAAGCTCTACGGGAAGCACACAGAGAGGATTGCAGCGCACACGAAGCTCCAAGGAATCTTGCAGGAAATGTGTTTAGATTGGGTTTATATTGGCCAACCACGCTACAGAATGCGGAGCACCTAGTCAGACATTGCCACACATGCCAATGGATGACCAAGCAGAAGAGGGCACCACCAAGCGAGCTACACCCAATACCCCCGGTGTGGGACTTCACCAAGTGGGGATTGACATTATTGGCCCGCTGGCGAAGGATCGGGAGAGTCTCCAATTCGTCATTGCGGCAATTGACTACTTCTCCCGCTGGGTTGAGGCAGAACCGGTGGTGAAGGTAACAGTAGAAGCTGAACAGAGATTCTTCTGGAAAACTATCATATGCAGGTTCAGGATACCATTCCAAATCTTCACCAACAACGGATCTCAATTCGAATCTAATAAGTTTAAATTCTACTACGAAAGAGTCGGCACCAAAATACGCTTCGCTTCGGTGGACCACCCCCAAGCAAACGGAGCAGTCGAGAGAGTGAATGGGATAATTCTGGATGGCATCAAGAAAAGGCTATACAATTCAGCCAAGGGAACGTGGCTAGATGAGCTCCCTATAGTCCTGTGGGTGACCGGCACCTCCGTGTCCAGGGTAACTGGATTCTCCCCATTCCGGCTCGTTTTCGGAGAGGAAGCAGTCATACCCACAGAAATCCAAGCCAGGTCCTTCTGAGTGATCAGGGGCCCCGCACAGGAAGGAGTGGAAGTTACACATAATCTAACAAAAGAATGCAGGCTCCAGGCCGCTCCAGGCCCTAATTACAATGAAGGCCTATGCGAAGGCGTCGACGCGAAGCTTCAATAAGAAGGTGAAGCAATGCAACCTTTCGCCAGGGGACATGGTTCTAAAAAGAGCAACCCCGACATATGCGAAGCTGGAGACAACATGGGAGGGCCCATACGTCATCAAGGAATCTACAGCGAAGGGCACCCACAAGCTAGTCACTCCAGAGGGGGAAGAAGTGCCAAGGACTTGGAACACCGAGGCCCTTAAGAGGTTCTACATGTGAAAGGTTCGCGTCGTAGCAGAGCGAACACTTGTATTAAAAAAAGAGTGTAAAGCCAAATGAATGAGAGGAAGTTATGATCGGGGGCCGTTTTGCGCCCCCACTCGTGGTTTTTCCCCTTCAGGGTTTCCACGTTAAAATCATGTCTCTCTCCATGCCTGGCATTTGTTGCATCGTAGGCTTCAAGCGAAGGTAGAGACGACAAAAGGTGGAGCGCTTGGTAGGCTGACGTCCTACCCGCTCCTTCGTCGCGCTGAGTGCTTGGTGGGCAAAAGTCCCACCCACTCCTTCGCTCCGTTGAACGCTTGGTTGGCTAACGTCCACCTCGTTCCTCCTGCGTGGACCGCTTGGTAGGCTGATGTCCAACCCGCTCCTTCATCGCGCTGAGTGCTTTGTAGGCCAAAGTCTCACCCACTCCTCTCCTCCTTCGAATGCTTGGTGGGCTAACGTCTAACTCGTTCCCCCCACACGGAGTGCTTGGCAGGCTAACGCCCTACCCGCTCCTTCATCGTGCTAAGCTCTTGGCGGGTTAAAGTCCTGCCCACTCCTTCGCTCCGTCGAACGCTTCGTTGGCTAACGTCCAACTCATTCCCCCGCATGAAGCACTTGATAGGCTAACGTCCTACCCGCTGCTTCGTCGCATGGAGTGCTTGGCGGGCTAAAGTCCCGCCCACTCCTTTGCTCCGTCGAACGCTTGGTTGGCTAACATCCAACTTGTTCCTCCCGTGCGAAGCGCTTGGTAGGCTAATGTCCTACCCGCTCCTTCGTCGTGCCGAGTGCTTGGTGGGCTAAAGTCCTGCCACTCCTTCGCTCCGTCGAAGCTTGGTTGGCTAACGTCCAACTCGTCCTCCCCTCCCCCCCCCCCCCACGCAGAGCGTTTGGTAGGCTAACGTCCTGCCTGCTCCTTCGTCGCGCCGAGTGCTTGGTGGGCTAAAGTTCCACCCACTCATTCGCTCTGTCAAACGCCTGCTTGGCTAACGTCCAACTCATTCCCACATGGTGGAGCGCTTGATAGGCTAATGTCCTACCCGCTTCTTGGTTGGCTAGCGTCCAACTTGTTCCCCCATGCGGAATGCTTTGTATACTAACGCCCTACCCACTCCTTCACCGCTCCGAGTGCTTGGTGGGCTAGAGTCCCACTCACTCCTTCGCTTCGAAGCACTTGGTAGGCTAACGAGCAGCCTGTACCTTCGTCGCGGATCTGTCCCTTCATTGCGGAGCGACGGGTGGACTAACGACCTACCCACTCCTTCGCCGTGAACCGGAGCTCGACAACTAAACGTCCCTAGCAACTTATTGGAAACTCGTGCTTTCTCATTTGCTACGTGGAACAATTGTTTAGAGAATCAAAAATAGCTCAACAATTGGCATAGGCATAATATTTCTAAAGCCCAAGGGCTAAAGCCTACAAAAAGGCCAGACGGCTTAAATGAAAAAGTTTACATAAGTCCTATGCGAGTCGGTGGCACTGGTTCCCGCTAGGGCCGCGGAAGAACACGCGTGACCGAGGCGGCCACGGCCAGCAACGGAGGATCCCTCCCTACCTTGGTTACTGCCTGAGGGGCTAACTGTTGGTGATATGCCCTAAAGGCGATCATGTGAGATGATTGTGTCATACGTCTATGTTTTTGTACTTATCAGTTCCATGAATAAATGTCACTCATTTATTCATTGAGTATGATTTAATTGTGAAACACATTGGTTATATGATATTATTCTAAACGATCCCTGGTCACATATCATTATGTGGGACAATAGTGATCTGACCAATACATGTATTAATTGATGGTAATGTTTCACATACCATAGATATGGAGATATCAAATCAATAATGTGGGCACATGTTAGTGAACATGGGGTTGGATAGACCCGTTCCGAGACACTGTTGAGATTGTTATCATAGAAGTGCCATCAAGGTGTAGTCTCGAGTGGTATACCTATACGATCCTTTGACCTGATATTCTTATTGATTCTCAGCATGCGTAATTGTATACTTTGGGGCTATCAAACGCTTCACCGTAACAGGAGAGTTATAAAGGTAGCTTACGGGTATGCCATAAAACATGACATGAGATATAAGAGATTAAGATGAAATTTGCCCCCCCTGATAACGGGAGAGATATCTCTAGGCCCCTCAGTGTGGATGGGTAAGAAAAAGTGCATAGCCATGCCAAAGTGATTAAAGAGTTAATCACGATCCATTACATTGATGAGTGAATTTGTCGAGCTATCGCAAGGGTGGCACGCTTCTCGCCTTGAGCTTGACTGATATTGTGTGGCAAAACGATCCTATGTCAGAGTATCAAGGTTCAGCTGATTCGATCATTGTGTACATTCGGGGGTCAATATGTGCTTGCTAGGTACCGCTATTGACCTGTGATCAGGGAAAAGGGTTCTCCGGGACCGCGGCCGACTTGTACACGAGTCTAATGGATCACACACTTAACGGGTTGGATCATGTCTGATGGATTGGATCCATTAGTGGGTTTATGCGGATTTGGATCCTCTGGCCTCTTAATGGATTTCTATTGTAGAAGATCTAGCGCAAGTCCTAGTGGGCTTCTTTCATAGAAGGCCCATTAGTGCACTCTATATAAAGGAGGCGTGGGGGCGTGCGGCGTTAGAGTCTCCCTACCACGAGCCCTAGCCGCCGCCCTGTCCTACTGCCCCTAAAACCCTAGCCGCGCGCGTGGTGCTAGCACACCAGCACGTGGTGTTCCCACCCCGGACGTGTGGATACCGTAGAGGCGTCATCGCTCTTGCGTCGATGCTAATCGATTCGATCGGCTACATCAACTGTACGACTACATCAACATTGTTGTGATGGTGATTCGCAACAAGGAGATGTTGTACCACATCGCGTTCGAGTACGTACAGTGCTTCGGAGCACGCGGGGAGGCTTCACCCACTCTACTTCTGCTGCTAACATGCTCCAAGGGTAACGCTCCATGATCTTTGACTCGCATGTTTCCTGGGTGTTCACGGTAGAAAAATTTTGTTTTTGGCTAGCGTAGCACCGCGTTCTCCTTCACTAACCGAGGAATGCAGTGCAGCGGGGCCGGCCGCCGGGTTTGGGAGTGGCGCCAGCTGGTTACCATCATGGCCCTCTTCATCAAGGACAACGATGGCATAGAGGGCGTCAGCGCCTGGAAGAGTAGCGATGATGGGATCCGCAGCTCGATCCGGCCAGCCTCCTTCCTCGGCTGTGGCGGCTGCTTCACCGTCCCCTTCACCTTTTCCAGCGACAGGCAGAGCCGCGTCGCTGCCGCCAGCGTCGGCATCGGTGTAGTCCTCGTGGAGGAGCTGCGTAATGGCCGCGTCGCTAGCGACCTCCTCCTTTGCCCTGACCTCAGCAGAAAGCTCTGCTTGCAGGGCTAAGGCGATGGCCGAGTCATTTTCCTCGTCGGACAAGGAAATGATGGAGGAGAGGGAGCAGAAACCCGAGAGATCAAAAGACATGATGGAATGGAGAGCCGCTACCTCAAAAGGAAGCTGAGCTTCTAAGTCGTGACTGTGGAAAGGAGGTATGGCATAGGCCGTCGCGATCACTCCAATTTATTGGGGAATGCTGGCTAGCCGAAACGGTGCCAGAAGAGACAACGCAGGGAAGGCGAGAGGTCCCTCGACAACGTGGCGCTGTGAAAGCTGAAAAGAGTCCCACAAGAGGTGGGACAGAGCGGGGAAGTCAGGACGGCGCAGTCATATGCTAGGAGCGAGACCGAGACGGCTCTACACGCGCCATTAAATGACTTGTACGAGTTGAACTGGCGCTAAGCCCATGAATCGTCGAGTGGGCGCAGCGGGCTCCGGTTGATGTCATCCAGGCAGTTTGCCTGGAGCGACCGTGGTTCGAACTCACACGTTCCCTTTCCGCCTAGGGACGTCTGGGGACTTGCACCGGCGTGGAAAAATCGTGCAGGAGATACGTCAAAAGGTAGGAGGCAGCGCCCACAAGGTTCGGACTTTGCCCTCCTACTACAAAGCCTTAGGGGCCATTCCCCCCTCAGGAGGGGCGAGCCAGCGTTTGAGCCGAAGCAGTGGAAGCTAACATTCTACCTGTGCCTTCAAGTCGAGAACTCAGTGTGCCGAAGTCTCACTCTATCAATCACTTGGTACGATGCGAGCTTTCGAAGGAAGGGCGATTGGAAAAATAAGAGGTATGCACGAAAGTGCTTGATATAATAGTTGATCGTTCTTTACAAGGGTGGGGACCCGATGGTCAGAAAGGTCTACGCAGGGTGCTCCTTCCCTTTGCCCTTTGTGTCCGCCTTCAGCCTCATCTTGGTCGCTGCCTTCGAGGCGTCCATGGCCACGTGGGCTCGGTGCACAGACTCTCTCGCTGCCTCCTCGCCATGTGGACCCCAGAATTCATAGCTGAAGTGCGAAGCGAGGCGAGTCATGGAAGGAGAGGGCTTCCCCATGGAGGCGAGGTTAGAAAATTCGGGATGCACTGCCCCGACGGAGCTAGCGCCGAAGTTCTCTTGCATCCTCTCGCCTCCAGCAGCTTTGCAATCCTCAAAGAGCCGAGGCGGGCGCAATGGCTGCCGAAGACCATGGCGGAGCTTCCCAATAGCCCGGCAGAGTTCTAGAGAAATTTTATCGCTTCGGCTCGTGGTGCGGGCGTACGGTTGGAAGCTTCGATCCCCAACCGGGGAAGCTGTTGAAGGAAAGCGTCTGTTGCCCCAGGATTCCAGAGGTAAGGGTCTCCGAGATCTGCAAGGCGGCCTTGTAGCGCTCCTCTACCCTCTTAGCATTGATGGGGCTTATCTGAGCTTCGCCTTTTGCTGCCGCATGCTGCCGGGGGTGCTCCTCCACTGCCTTCTTGAGCATTTCCTTGCTGTGCTCCGCGACCTGCAGGAGCGCTTTTAGCTCCTTGATGCGGTCATCCTTCTTCTTCTCATTCCGCTCCGCTGCCTCTTTAGCTAGCTCTGCGGACACGAGACTAGCTTTCATGGAAGACATGAGGCCCTTCAGCTTAGCGTTTCGGGTGGCCAACTCCAAATTTTGGCTCACCTCCTCCTGCGCTTTCGCCAACGACTCGGTGGATGTCCGCAAGGTGCCCTCCAGATGGGCCTTCTCCTTCTCAAGGGCTTCTGCCTGCTGGTGGAAACCGATTGCCTCAGCCTTCATCTGGTTGAAAGCCCCGGCCTTCCCTCGAGTCCGCTTGGCCACCTCCGTAGCTAACAGGGCCCCCTGTCACATAGGCTAGCGTGCTTAAGAAAGGGGAAGGACCAATCGAAAGATCAACGAAAAAGAGGAGAAAGGGACAAACCTTCATGAAGAGGTCTTCGGAGCTCTCGCACAACACGAAGTCGTCGAGGTTCCCAAACAATTGCCTCGACTCCACGTCAGAGGTGAAGGCTCGGCACATCCTCCTAAGGGTGGGGAGCGTCGTTTGTCGACTGTGGAAATCCAGGACCGACAACCCGAAGACGTCCAACCTGGGATCGGGGCGTGGAACCCTCGATTGCCCCCGGAGCCCGCGCCAGAGGTCATTGGTACGCGACCTACGGGCACCGCTGCTTGGGAGGGCGAGGATGCAGCAGGCGTTGCCGACAGATCCGCGGCGGCCGGCGCTCCTACAAGGGAAGTTCCCCGTCCATGGCAGAGATGGGCGGGGTAGAAGAGGTCGAGAGCTCCGTAGCCCCTACAACGGAAGCAGGTGGCTCCACTGATCCCCCAGCAGCAAGGACTTGCGGCTCCACCCATGGCGCAGCAGGCGCTTGTTCCGGAAGAGGGGCCGTCTCCATGGCCTCCACAATTTCTTTGCCTGCGTCCAACTTTTGATCAGGTCCCATGACCACAACTCTATCAGGACGTCCCGCAGGAAAGGGTTCGGGGGTCTGACCTTCGACTCCGGGTGGAGTGTCTAGAGCGGAGGGCTCCACGCGGAGCCCGTGTGCTCCGCCCACGCCAAGGCTGTCCGCCTCCGCCTCGTCGTTCAGGTCCACGAAGTCCACCCCAGGAATGTTCAGGAAGGAATAGCCAAGAGAACGCGTCTCGGACGGGCCAGCGTCGTGAGGAGGTCCACTGGCATGTGACGAGGCTAGCGACACTACGGTGATAGAAGCAGAAGAGTCCCCGCCCTCGTCCACCTCCTCGTCATCCTCATCGTAGCCATCATAGTCCTCGTCCGCATCACCGCTCCTGTCGGAGGAAGGCACAGCTTGGAGCGGACGGACGGAGATCACCCTTGCCCGCTTCATCAGACGGGGGGAACCATCCCCACCCCTGGGCTTGGGCACCACCCGAGGCCCACAGTCTGCAAACCGAGCACAACACCGGGCACCACTCGAGGCCCACAGTCTCCATCGCAGCCATACCCCACAGGCTTGCAAGGGCCGAGGAGCTCGCACGCCCCCCTCTCGGCCGTCCAACGTCCGCTATTGCGGACCCCCTCCGGCCTTACGAATGACAGTGTGCTGCCCTCTGACATCTCTGTGGTGACGAGGGGGTTCCTCGCCAGGGGCTCCACGCGCACGAGACAAAACTCCTCCGCCAGGTCACACATCGTGCTCTGATGGTGGAGAGCCTTTAGGAACGCCAGGAGTTCTGCTTCGTCGGTCATCGTGACCAGGTTCGGTGACCGAATGGCATGGACAGGGCAGGGAGTCCAGATCATTGAGGGTCTAGTAATACCGCCGTCACGCCCAGCCTACCTCCCAGTTCTCTTTGGCCGCGGCAACAGGGATTTCCTTCAACAGCGGTCACTTTGTCTTGGAATTTGAGGGAGCCAAAGCAGGAGCGCACACCCTCGTCGCCCATCTTCTGCTGCTTTGGCTACCAAAAGGCGTCCTTGACGAGGAAGAAGACTCACCCAGACAGCCGGTGGCCGGATGGGCAGAAGGCGCAATCCAGCACGGCTAGCCAGACAATAGCGTTGGGCTTAAGCTGCGATAGCTCTATCCCGAACAGTTGCAGCACCTCCCCCACCAAAAGGGAGGTAGGAAATCGGAGTCCTGCTTAAAGGAAGGTAGAGAACACCACCGCCTCATTGGCACACGGCCGTGGGGTGTCCTCCCTTCCTAGGGCGCGCTTGGTGGAGCGTGTCATGCCGAACTTATTCGCCAGGGCGTCGAGATCGGCGGCACCCAAGGTAGAGCACCCCAGGACAGAGGACAGCACGGCTGCGTCCTCCTCGCTCAGCACCTGCTTCACTTGAGGGGCTTGTCGGGGCGCCATGGGTCGCCTGGAAAGGATGGCAACAGGGATGCCTTCGTGGTGGTGAGGAAACCAAGCGGCCTCCAACGGCGATGGCAAGTGACAGTGGCAGAGGAAAGCGGCGGACAAGAGCAGACAGACGCAAGAAAGGAGAGGAAGAAGAGAGAGCCCTACCAGGCGGCCCCCAGGTGAGTTTTAAAGGAAAAGGGGCGCTCTATCCTAGCCGTGAGATGGGGGCACGTGGTGCGAATCACATGAAAAGTGGAGGCATGAACAACTTGGGCATACGGGTCGCCTGCAACGGGGCAGAGCCCAACGGTCATAATGAGCAGCCGTGAGAGACAAGACAGCGCGACTTGATAAACAGGTGAATGGATACCTGCCACGTGGCGGCGCGTTAAAGGGCATAGGGAAGCGCAACAGGCGTAATGGAGAAACTCGGGGTACTGTGGGGAATGCCTCGCCCCGTATGCCCAAGGGAGTATAGGAACTTAGGCCTTCTTGTGACATGGCTAAGGGCATGGTGGAGCAAGCTCGTAGCCATGAGGGGCTCCTGTTGTAGACCTAAGGTAAGTACCTCCTTTGACATAGGAGTGAGGGGACAACCCTGCTGTTTTGTGTCCCAGATGTCCTTTTTTAGGCCATCCACAAAGGGCCCGCGGAGCACGAGCGAAGCCCAGTGGGGCCGGAGCGAGGGCTGGTGGAGCAATGCGGAGCATGAGTGAAGCCCAGTGGGACCGAAGTGGACAGGAGAAGGAACAGTGTAGTGAAGCAGGCGGGACACTTATGCGGAGCAGTGCGAAGGGAAGACGGAAGGGATAGGCAGAGTAGGGATGAAGCTCCCTACTCCCTCGAGGTTCCCCGGAGTGGTGTACAACGAAGGATGAAGTAGAGGTGAGTGAAGCAGCGATGGGGCATATCTTCTTGCTGCCCACGAAACCGAGGAGACAAACAATACAACAGGACCTGCCACACTGTCAGAGCACTTGAGCAGACCCAGCACCACACCAGGCTAGCCCAAAACTGCCACCATGTGTAATCCCCCTTGTAACCCCACATTGGATACTTAATAAGAGGGCAAGGTGGTAAAGGAGCCAGGTGAAGGCTAGAGAAAAAACCATAAGACCCTGGGCAACGAGGCAGGTGAGGGGCAAAGCATGTAAATTCAACTGAAATGACGCTAAAGCCCCCGCGGCAGGGGGCAGGAGGCAGCAGACAATGTACAGATACTCCTGAATAAAGGAGACATGAACCAATGCACCGGAGGGAGTTTTCCTCTTTCTGGCACCTCATTTCCACTTCGAGTGTGTTTTTAAGAGAATGCGAGAGTCTTCTTCTGTGAGCTGCTCCGGGTGTTAGAGTTGCTTGGCTAGGACCTCACACACCGGGGGCAGCCCATTTTCCTGTTTGCGGGTTCACCCTCACGACATATAGAGATCCAATTTTGAGAACCTGGTACACATGCTCTAAGACCCTAGGGTTTCATTTCTCCCGAAATCACAACTAGACAACTATCATCAGCCACTGCAAAGCATGGAAACTGGCTATTCATCGATGTTGACCAACAAATTGATGTTGGCGACTACGATTGGAGAGGATGCGGATCCTCTGCTGTTACGGTAGAGGTCCGGTCACTAGCCTGTGAGGAGGGGAGGAGAGGAGAGAGAAGAGAGGAGAGAGAGAAGTAGAAGAGGTTCATTAGATGAAAAATAGATGGCTAGATGGGAGTAAGACAGAGATTTCTAAAGGCAGAGTATCTGAATCCGATTGGAGAGCTTGGATAGTCAAATCTAGCTTCCCCAACATCGCAAGAGGCTATTGGAGCTGGAATCCCCAACATTGCATGAGGTTAGTGGTGCAAAATCCCCAACTAGGTAATTTAGGTTTTTATAGTTTCACCTCTTTTTGTAACATTGCGTGAGGTTAGTGGTGCAAAATCTCTAACCGTGTAATTTGCACCACTAACCTCACGCAATGTTACAAAAAGAGGTGAAACTACAAAAAACCTAAATTACCAATCCCTAACTGTGTAATTTGCTACCGTATTTTTTTAGGTTTCATGGAATTTTGCAGCTACAGTAGCAAATCCTTTGTTATATTTTGCAGCTGCAGTAGCAAATCCTTGTTTACGTAAGCATAGTTCAGATCACTTCAGAAACCTTGGCTGCACAAGCAAGTGATAGCACACCGGCACATGATGTTTGTCCTCTATACATGTAAATACCATATAAGCGCTGCTATGGTTACCACGGCGCTGATCGGCGACTAGGAGGGGGAATGTCGACGAGATCGACTATATCCTCTACATCAGTATGTGCAACATTGTTGCGGCGATGAATGACTAGGAGGAGACGTTCAGCTCATTGTGAATGACTACTTCATGTACCTCCACGTACACGATATTGGAACTGGTTACTTCAACTCTTCATCCGTTGCAGCTGCGCGTAAAGGGTAATCATCCATGATCTCCTAATCAGCATGGACACCTAGGTGATCGCAGTTGAAATTTCAAATGTATGCTAGCGTAGCCTACCAAATCCCCTCTAAGGGTCCACCTGTACCTGTGCTAGCTCTACATGTCTGACCTCGTCTAGGTCTACATGTACTTGAGCCATCCGTGTCACCGCGTAACTCCAGTCTAATTGTCAACAAAACAAACCAACACAAAACCACACCTTGTTCTTCCTCAAATTGATTAATCCATCACATATGTTGTTGTCAAATCTAACTCAGCGCAAAATTTTGAATCAATAGTCGGTCAGCTATGGAAGACCCTCAAGATGAGCATATCTATGAAAAAAAAATTTGTAACCTTTTTTAACCATTATTTTAATAATAACACTGGACAGAAACAATTTCCGGATCTAACCCTTTTGGCTGCGCCATCCGGACCGGCGTGGCGAATAGCCACTGCCGCGCCAGTTCACGTGGCGCGGCAAAAGTGCTACTGTTGGCGCTTCGCGGCAGGCGGCGCTGCCGTGGCAACTGCGGGCCTATTCTTGACCTTTTGGCGCTTGTGGCGTGGCAGTGCTAACCCGTGGGCCCACGCTGGTGGCTCCAGTCGTCGTCGGGGCCAGGTCCTGCCGCGCCACCCAGCCTGTCGCGGCAAGACCCACGTAAAATCCACCGCGTGGCCTGTCCAGAGAGCATTTCTCGAGCCCTAGCTTTTGCTCCCTGCCGTCGCCCGCCGCCGGCCACCGCCGCCTGCCGTTTGCCGGCCGATTGGAGCTTGCAGACGGATTCCCCACCCTCCTAGGAAGGTAATGCCCCCTTCACTTGCGTTATTTCGCATTCAATTGAGCGCATTTCGTAGTTCTTTGGGAAGTAGTTTTTCAAATGAAAATGTCGATTTAGGTTTGATTTTAGGTTTTTTAGTTCGATCTGAGTCGTGGGATTCGCAATGGACCTTCTGTCCGTACTATTAATGTGTAGAATTTGTTGCATTATCGATTTAGACTCCAAATATAGGTGTAGATATGCACATATATTTAGTTAGTTTTTTTGTTGCTAATCCATATTAGGTGTGAAAATAAGATGTTGATCCATATAATATCTAGTCCATAGTTTGGTGAAAATAAGTTAGGTGCTAATCCAAAGTTAGGTTTTTTATTGTTGCTAGCTAAGGTTTTTTTTTGTAGGTAGTGCATATAATAGCTAAGGTTAATAGGTGCAGTAATATATGTAGTTGATTGTGAGGTGTGATTTGTGCAGGATGGCGGACCCTCGGTACCCGCTCCTTGAGTCATTTTAAAGAGGGAGCACCGTGCGCGGCGCATCGCCGATGACCGGCAGGTTGGGCTATTTATTGTTGTCGATGCATTGCACTTTGTTTTGGTATTGTACTGATCGACTACGGTTAATGTTTTTTTTGTAGCTTTTGACCTCGCTCTGTCCCCGTACGCACGCGCTTGTACTGACGTGGGACGAGAGGTTCGCGCCTTACTTGGAGCGAGCCGGTTTCCTCGACTTGCTCGTGATCGTCACCGCTAACTCGCGGACCTAGACGGGCCTCTCTCACGTCCCTTCTGGACCGTTGGAGGCCCGAGACGCACAGCTTCTACCTCCCCTGCGGGGAGATGACGGTGACCTTGGAGGACACAGCGATGATCCTCGGGTTACGTTGGAGGGCGCTACAATGACCGGGATCTTGAACACGGCCACCTGGCGCGATTTGGTTCAGGACGTCTTTGGTGTGGAGCCCCGAGGCGACCAGAATGAGCAAGTAAGAGTTAACCGTGTTTCTTGCCTTTTTTCTTGTTGAAGTGAACAATTTTCGCCATGCACGATTATTCATTTGTAGGAGGGCGCCCGGTGAGCTTCGGCGTGGTCTGCAAGACGAAGCTTCCCTTTCGCCCACATCAAAGGAGGAGGCAGTGGTCGAGCGCCACTCACGTGCCTGGCTGTGGCACTTGGTTGGCGGCTATCGACGATTTGCGTCGGCAATGTATTTTATAGGGCTATGCGAGAGATCACAACTCGATGGTAGCACAGGGGGTAGAATTTATACAGGTTCGGGTCCTCTGTGAGAGGTAATACCCTACTCCTGTGCTCGTGGATTATATTGTGGGGTGTCAATTACAATGTATGTTCTCGTCGGGATGGCACGAGAACAGACAATGATGTCGATGTGGATGTAGATGTAAGATGATGTTCTAACTAGGGACCCCCGACCCCCCTTATATAGTCTAAGGGATTGGGTTACAGATAGGTTCCCTAATCCGTATAAGGAACATAGAGATATGACCGAGTTGGTTGCGCCTATCTCCAAGTATTCGAGTAGGAAACAAATTTGTTTCCTTGTAGAGCAAGTCGGGCCGCGCCAGCCTCCAAGCCCGTCTTCTGGAAGATCCGTGCGACTCGGCCCAAAGAGGTGGTACGTCTAACTGTATATCTCGGAATACCCGGGGCCCATGTTGTCCACAGTAGCCCCCGAGTGCTTCGTGGCTGAGTTATTTTGCAGCCCGTCAGATGTAGCCCGAGTGACGTCACTCTTCGTTCGACTGAGGAAGTTCCGCTCGCCGAGTAACCTGCTGATGAAACAACATAATTGCAAAGGACTCAAGAGCAAATCACAAATCTTAAAAGATGTCTGGTATCCAGCTCGACTGATCGGTATGCTGGCTATTGGCCCCACGGAGAGGCATACCAAAAAAGTGGATGTTGCCGAGTGATCATTGTCACCCTGCTTTATCCTCCCTATTTAATTATGACATTAGTCGACCGCGTAACTTCGACATTCGGTCTAGCAGGGTACATGCCATAGCTCATGTAGGGCATTCAAGCGTCTTGACCTGACTAGTGCGGAGTCAAGCTAGTGATTCTCGGAAGAATATGCCCGCCTCCAAGTTAAGGTCATCCGAGTGGTGTTCGTCTTGATGACGAACGATACGGAGATGTGCCACTGAGACCCGACTGAAGAGGTAACTCTTGACGCCCAATCTGATTAAGAAATCAGACCGACCATTGACCCTAGGAGGTACGTCAAGAGCTGAGTTTGTAATTTGGGAAGCGCCCAGTCCTCAAAGGCTGACGACCGGCATGAGGCCCGACTGGGGGCACGCTTTCTTTCCCGACTAGGTTAGGTCCGAGTGACATCTGTACCCGAACAATGACGTGTACAGCTTACGGCCTATATAAAGCATGCCGCTCGGAACCCAAAGTAATCAGGCGTCCTGACCCGGCTAGCGCGAAGTCAAGCTAGCGATTCTTGGAAGAATACGCCTGCCTCCAGGTTGAAGTCATCCGAGTGGTGTTCGTCTTAATAACAAACAATCCGGAGATGTACCACTAGGACTCAACTGAAGAAGTAGCCTTTGATGTCCAGTCTGTCTAGAGCCAAACCGACTTTTGTCCCCAGGGGGCACATCAAAAGCTAAGTTAATTACCCAGGAAGCACCTAGTCCTCAGAGATTGACAACTGGCATAAGGCCCGACAAGGGCACGCCCATTTCCCGACTAGGTTTGATCCGAGAGATACCTGTACCCGAGCAATGTCGTGTACAGCTTACGGCCCGCATGGGGCGTGCTCTCTAGAACCTAAGTCCGGGCCCGAATCTTGAAGCGACGATTTTAGGGCTTCATTCTTTCCCGCCCAGCGCGGAAATGAAACATCGCCCCTCTTAAATAAAGAACGTCGGGGCATTTGAACGTTTATGCTTCCATCGTGCGCCCAAGATCGTTCATCTCCCCAAAACGCTCCCGCTAGGGTTTTCGTGCTCCCGCCACCACAGAACAACCCTAGCACCGCCTACTGGAATGCGGACCGTCGATTTGACTGTTGCGCCGTGTCCCGAGAGACATCCGCGTTAAATCTTGGGAACAGTTCTTATCGGAGTTACTTCCCGATGCCATTACTCCTTGAATCGGTTCGACTCCCCGATCTTGGCTATAAAAAGAGGCCGATGCGACAGCCGCTTTTCATCCCAAACTTCTTCCTACCGTCCCTCCTTCTCCGCCTACTCCCATGGATCACGAAGAGCTCATGGCGGATCTTTGGGCAGAGTACGATCTCGCGTTTGCCGAGGTTGCTGAGGAAGAAGCCCGTGCCCGCGACGTTGCCACCGTCGCGGTCCTGATCGAGGTCGTCCCGGCTCTCGCCGAGGTGGCCGATGTGATCGTCGAGGCGCTAGTCCGCGCTCACCGACATCTCCTGTAATTGGCCTGTAGGCCATCTAGACTTAGATTCCCTCTAAATGTAGGAACTTGCTGTAAATTATCAATGTAAATGCTTTATTTCCTGATATAACATATACTAATCGGTTTTTCTTAATTCGAATCATGCTTTTTGCCCGAGTAGGTTAGGTTCCTTTTACTAAGCACTCTGCCAAGCGCATTAAATTCCTTAGCATTAGGAGTTGGCATGGAGCTCTGTCTCCAAAAACGCAGTCGGGAAGTATGAGTGTTGCTAGGAAACAAGAGTTTCGTTACTCGGAACAATTAACACTTAGGCTTGGCATGGACTTGAAAAGAGAAAGATTATCGATTAGGTGCAGACTGCACCTAATTAGGTGTAGCCCCCGACTTACTCGCTAGTCGGAATCCGACTAGGAAGCAAGTCAGGTTAGATTTCAGATAAAAGAGATTAGGTGCGCGATTGCGCACCTAATTAGGTGTAGCCCCGACTTACTACTTAATTGAAACACAAATAAGTAGCAAGTCAGAAGCTGAATTGCATAAAAGGGATTAGGTGCGCGATTGCGCACCTAATTAGGTGTAGCCCCCGACTTACTACAAAATTGAATCACAAATAAGTAGCAAGTCAGAAACTGAATTGCATGAATGTAAAGACAATGTGAACGAAAACTTATCTTTATTTAATTGTAAATGTGTGTACAACGGTCGTCAGGTATAGAACCGACGTAATTGCTCGATGTTCCACGAGTTGTCTATGAGAGTGCCGTCTTCTCGCTTCAATCGGTAGGCCCCCGGGCGTATCACCGAGTCAATAATTTACGGACCTTCCCAGCGCGGAGAGAGTTTGTGGCCACTCGATTGATTGAATCAAAGGACCAAATCTCCAACCGAGAAGGCACGATCCCGTACATTACGATCGTGGTAGCGACGTAAACCCTCGAGGTACTTGGCCGACCGAATTGTTGCAACGTCCCGAGCCTCCTCCAATCGGTCGAGTTCGTCGATCCAACTAGCCTCTGACTCGTCCGCATTGAACCTTTGAACTCGTGGCGACCCGAACTGTAGCTCCGTTGGAAGGGCCGCCTCGGACCCATAAACGAGGAAGAAGGGAGACTGCCCCGTAGCTCGGCTGGGGCTCATACGGAGCCCCCAGAGTACGGTAGGCAATTCCTTCATCCATTTTGTCGCGTATGGGTTGAGCCGATCGAAGATGCGCGCCCTGACGCCTTGTAGAAGCATGCCGTTCATGCGCTCGACCTGCCCGTTGCTTCGTGGGTGTGCCACTGAAGCAAAGCAGATCTTTATGCCCACATCTTCGCACCAGGTTTGGAACCCGTCGCTTCTGAACTAAGAGCCATTATCCGTAATGATCCGAGATGGTACGCCGAACCGACTGATGATCTCCTGGAAGAACTCAGTGGCTTTGGCCGTCGTAATCTTGGTCATAGGCTTGGCTTCAATCCACTTAGTGAACTTGTCAATGGCGACAAAGATGTGCTCAAAACCACCTGGGGCCTTCTTGAAGGGTCCGACAATGTCGAGCCCCTAGACTGCAAACGGCCAGGTGATAGGGATCGTCTGGAGTTCCAGAGCCGGCACATGAATCTGCCGAGCGAAGAACTGACAACCCTCGCACTTGCGGACGATCTCCTTTGAGTCGAAGATAGCGGTTGGCCAGTAAAATCCTTGCCGGAAGGCTTTTCCAACCAACATAGCTGATGCAGCGTGATGGCCGCACATACCCGAGTGAATTTCACGCAGCAGGGCGCGTCCTTCGGACCCGGATATGCACTTCTGAAGTATGCCAGAGGCGCTTCGGCGGTACAGAATTCCTTCATGCACCACGTATGCATGACTTCGGCATTGAATTTGTTCAGCGGCCCCCCGATCGTCAGGAAGCTTTTCTTCTCGCAAATATTCCAAGTACGGTTGTGTCCAATCCGAGTCGAGGGCAAGCACTTCTGACTTGGGTTGTTGTTCATCTGGTTGGGGTAGTTGCTCCTGCGGTGTGATGGAGGGGGCGTGAAGCTCTTGGACGAAGATTCCAGCCGGGACTGGTGCCTGACTGGAGCCCAAGTTCGCAAGCTCATCTGCCGTCTCGTTGTCTCGTCGCAAGATATGTATGAGTTCCAACCCATTGAACTTTTCCTCCAACATTCTGACCTCCTGACAATAGGCGGTCATGTTGTCGTTGACACAAGTCCAATCCTTCTGCACTTGGCTCACCACGAGCTGGGAATCTCCGCGAACCACCAATCGCTGGATGCCAAGCGATATGGTAGTACGGAGACCGTAGATGAGCGCCTCATACTCGGCTGTGTTGTTTGAAGCTAGAAAATGAATCTGGAGGACGTACTTGAGTCGTTCGCCTCTAGGTGATATAAGAACGATACCAGCCCCCGTGCCCTGTCGCCGGAGAGAGCCATCGAAGTACATGTTCCAGTACTCGGCCTCTTCGACGGCTGGGGGAGTTTGCATCTCCGTCCACTCGGCAACAAAGTCGACGAGTGTTTGTGATTTTATGGCACTGCGTGGCTTGAACGAGAGCTCGAAAGCCCCGAGTTTCACCGACCACTTAGCGATCATCCCAGTGGCTTCCCGATTATGGAGAATTTCTCCAATAGGGAAAAAAGTGACCACCGAAATTGGATGTTCTTGAAAGCAGTGCTTCAGCTTCCGAGAGACGATTAGGACCGCATACAGAAGCTTCTGCACCTGCGGATAGCGTACCTTGGACTTGCCCAATACTTCGCTAACGAAGTAGACCGGGTATTGAGCCTTGTAGACGCATCTTTGTTCTTCTCGTTCCACTACCACCGCAGCGCTCACTACATGAGTGGTGGCCGCAATGTATAACAGAAGCGGTTCCTGTGGCATAGGAGATGCCAAGACAGGTGGCGAGGTGAGGAACGATTTGAGATCCTCAAAAGCCTTCTGTGCCTCAGGTGTCCAGACAAACTTGTTGTGTTCCTTCTTCAATAGCTTGAAGAAGGACGACCCACGCTCGCCGAGTCACGAGATGAATCGGCCGAGTGCAACCATGCACCCATTTAGACGCTGGATGTCCCTTTGGCACGTTGGGGGAGCCATCTCCATGATAGCTTTGACCTTTTTTGGGTTAGCTTCAATTCCGCAGTGAGATACCACGAAACCGAGAAGCTTTCCCGAAGGGACCCCGAAGACACACTTCTCCGGGTTCAACTTCATGTTATATACCGGCAGGCTCTCGAATGTTTCCGATAGGTCAGCGACCAAGTCGGAGGTTACCCGAGACTTGACGACAACGTCATCAACGTATGCCTCCACGTTGCACCCAAGCTGGTTGTGGAAGCATCGCTGAATGCAACGCTGGTACGTTGCTCCGGCGTTCTTTAGCCCAAAGGGCATAGTGACGTAGCAGAAAGCCCCAAACGGAGTGATGAACGAAGTCTTGATACAATCTTTTTCCTTTAAGCTAATCTAATGGTAGCCCGAGTAGGCATCCAGAAAGCTCAAAAGCTCGCAACCGGCAGTGGAGTCGACCACCTGGTCGATGCAAGGAAGTCCGAACGGATCCTTAGGACATGCTTTATTTAAGTCAGTGTAATCGTCAAACATGCGCCAAGAACCGTTCTTCTTTTGTACAAATACCGGATTTGCCAGCCAATCGGGGTGGAGTACCTCTCTTATAAAGCCGGCAACTAAAAGTTTGGTGATCTCCGTCTTGATGGCTTCCTTCCAATCTTGTGCGAACCGACGCAACCGCTGCTTGATCGGCTTGGCTTTGTTGTGTACGTTCAAAGAGTGCTCGATCACCTCCCTTAGAACACCTGGCATGTCAGATGGTTTCCAAGCGAAGATTCCTCAATTCGCTTGGAGGAAGGTGACGAGCGTCTCTTCCTATTTCGGATTGAGCCCTGTCCCGATCAGAGCCGTTTTGGCCGAATCGAACGGGTCGAGCGAAATACGCTTGACATCTTCATCAGGCCTGATGCCTGATTTAGATGGCTTCTTGTTCGGCAGGTTGCCCTCATCGCGAAGAGTGGTGGCTGCCTGCCGGATCTTGTCCAACTCGGCAACCGCTTCGGTCGATTGAGCGAAGTCACAATTTTCCTTATCAAGGAGATGGAAAAACTTGACATCTCCGCGGACCATGATCACGCTCCGCGGTCCTGGCATCTTCATGGCCAGATAGGCGTAGTGAGGGACGGCCATGAGTTTGGCCAGGCCCAGTCTTCCCAAGATTGCGTGATAGGCAATCTCGAAATCGGCCACCTCAAAGTTGAGGTTTTCTGTCCGGTAGTTATCCCGAGTGCCAAAAGTGACCGGAAGAGTGATTTTCCCGATCGGCACTGATGATGTTCCCAGAATTATGCCATGGAACGGTGCATCCGTCCTCTAGAGCGCTGACCTCGGGATCTACATCTCATCAAAAGTCTTGGTGAAAAGGATATTCAATCCACTTCCGCCGTCGACTAAGACCTTGCGCAGTCGGACACCCCATATCATAGGATCCACGATGAGTGAATATCTTCCTGGACAAGGGATATGGTCAGGATGATCCGAGCGATCGAACTTGATAGGAACTTCGGACCATCGAAGGTATTCGGGGGTCACCGGAACAGCTGCATTAACTTCCCGAGTAGTAAGCTTCTGCTTACGTTTGGACTCGTATGCATCCGATCCCCTGAATATGTAATTGAGCTCGCGCTCAGTTTCTTGGTAAGCGTCACCCAGAGGAGGGTCACGCTGGTCGTCTTGCTTGGCGTCCTTCGGAGCGTCCTTGTTGTGCTCCTCAGCGAACCTCTTCAGGACGTTGCAATTCTTCGCCGCATGCTTCCCATTTGGATGGAAAGGACACGGCACCTCCATTACCTTGTTGTAGTCATTGGACCAGGGAGGCTTCTGCCGACCGTGATCCGCAACCGCTACCAGTTCCTCACCCTTGCGCTTCTTGTCCTTCTTGCCCTCGTTTTTGCTTGGGTGGTCCTCTTGACGCTCGGCGAGAGCATCCGAGGGGGTAGCATATCGGTCCGCCAGGGCGAACATCTCTTTGACAGTGGTTGGGAGCTTCCGGGACATCTTCTTGATTAGGTCAGGGTCTCGAACTCCCTTTTGGAAAGTCGCGACGACGACCGCTTCAGAGATCTCCCCGATTGTGTTCTTCTTCTTCGTGAAGCGCCGAATGAAATCCCTTAACGACTCATCTTTTTTCTGATGAATCTGATAAAGGTCCCACTGGGTTCCAGACTTCTCGTAAGTGCCCTAGAAATTGGTGACGAATTGGTCGCAAAGCTCTCCTCAGGAATTGATCGAGTTCTCTAGAAGGCCCGCGAGCCAACCCAGAGCCAGAGGGGTCAACACGACAGGCAAATAGTTTGCCATCACGTCGTATCCTCTACCTGCAGCGTTGATTGCCAGAGAGTAAATCTGCAACCAAGCTTCTGGGTCCCGCTCCTCGTCAAATTTTACTATTCCCTTGGGGTTAAACCCTTCGGGCTAGTTTACCTGACGAAGTCGGGGTGTGAATGCCTTGATCCTGTCAATCAATCCATCCCAGGAGGAGGAGACTGGAAGGGAAGAATCCGACGTGGTAGAGTACGGCGCCGGTCTTCATCTCGCTCCCTCCGTCGGGCTTCGATGTTGAGACAAAGGTCGCGACTTGTACTTCGGCGGGCGTCTTGCCCATAAGTTGGCGTGTCGACTGCGCCGAGTGCTACTCGTGGCAATCTAGCTTCTGGCCGAGTTGGCCTGTTGATCCCGAGTACCTTGGACAGCTGCTGTCGTCACCATGGCTTTGATCTGCTCCATGATCGGCGTCGCGGGACTGTTTTCTCCAAGTAAAGGACCAACGTTATCCAGGAGGGTCTTATATGCGGGGATGTTCTGCTGTGGCGTACGGAAGACCGAGTGATCTCCCATACGGACTTGAAGCAGTTCCTCCTGGACTTCTCGTGCACGACCGTGTAACTTGTCGCGCAGATCTTCTCCACCTCCGCGGTTATGTTCAGCCCCTGCCTCCTCCAAGGGACGCCGAGCTGATCTGGAGGCTTGTCCATCTAGCACAAAGATGCCGTGAAAGTCGAGGAACCCGTTGATGCTCTCCTCCAACTCGGACTCCGAGTAAGAGAGGCTCAACCGATCCCGATTTGTCGGCTCGTCGATGGGAGTGATTATAACTCCCACTTCTCGTGCCGGATCATTTGGAAGAAGAGAATCCGACTAAGATTTGGCAGAATTGATCTGCTGAAATCTCGCAGCCGAATTGACCAATCCGAGTGGTATGTCTACTTGGAAAATTGATCTGGTTAGAGTCGTCCCTGAGCCAGAACTCAGAAAACTCATCCCAGTGCGTGTTTGTTGTACTGCGTTCCTTGGCCCAGATTGAAAAGGACGGCGTGTTATCTCATGGAAAACAGTGGCCGAGTTTCTTAATCCGAACGGGATGTCAGACAACTGAAAAGTCGCAATCCCTAATTGGATTCGAACGCGATCCAGATTAGGAACAGCATTGCCGGTTGGTTCATTACGGCGAAGCGACGCCGCGTAACCATAAGCTCGTAACCCCGACTGGAACCGAAGGGAGCTCCTACGGCGAGGCAGTCGGGATTATTGTCGTCAGATTGGATCTCCTCCGGATCAGAGTCCGCAAGAGGCAAGCTGACGTGGTGTGGCTCGGCTGAAGTCGCATTCAGCCTTCCCAGATGTTGTTCGACTGAGATAGCCGAAGTTCCCCGGAGTCGTCGGCGAGGAAGCCGAGATCCCCGAAGACAAAGCCTTGGCCGGGGGCGTAGGTGAAGACGAATCCGCCGATGGACGCCATCAAAGTTGATGAAGTTGATCGTGACGCTAGCCCCTACCTGGCGCGCCAACTATCGACGATTTGCGTCGGCAATGTATTTTATAGGGCTATGCGAGAGATCACAACTCGATGGTAGCACAGGGGGCAGAATTTATATAGGTTCGGGCCCTCTGTGAGAGGTAATACCCTACTCTTGTGCTCGTGGATTGTATTGTGGGGTGTCGATTACAATGTATATTCTTGTCGGGATGGCATGAGAACAGACAATGATGTCGATGTGGATGTAGATGTAGATGTAAGATGATGTTCTAACTAGGGACCCCCGACCCCCCTATATAGTCCAAGGGAGGATGTCTCTACCTCCTGCAGGTTTGGGATTGGGAGTGGCTTGCAATTGGGAGCCCGCATCGTTCTCCATTCCCTGTACGTATTGCTGCATACTGTTCCTTATCGATATCTCTGTCAGATTCTAACTTCTTTCGCACTGCAGGCGTGGATCTTCCAGGGTTGCAGACCGACATTGCTGTACCTATGGTCAAACATCAGGTCGGTTCGAGGCAACCTGCATGAAGGTACCGACTTACATTAACGAGCTAGCTGCGTGGACGCAAAGCGGTGAGTCTGTAAAATAATTGTTCGGTTCACTAATTTTAACCCTTCCAGACATGTTAAGGGTTTCTTTTCTCTTGATTCATAGGTGGTGTGGACTCCGTACACCCGTCCCGAGTTGGAGGGCATCAGACTTAGCCCCCTGTGTACTCGAGACAGCCTTCTCTGGTTTACGGTGATGCCCCTGATCTTCTTCCATGTGGTCGAGTGGCACCTTCCGCGTAGGGTGATGCGATAGTTCGGTCGGAAGCAGGCCACCCCATCCCCTCTCGTCTCCACAGATCAACGCCTTCACAAGTGAGAATTCTCTTTTCCTACTCTGAATGCATTCAATGCATTTTTTCCTTGCACTAAACGATCAATCATATTTACAGGGATGACAGGAGAAAGCGCTACAAGGAGTTGGACTGGAGTGTCACACATCACGTCTCCCTTCAGCGCTAGGAGACCAGGGAAAGGCGCCTGGTCGATGGAGCTCTGCACTCTGACCAGGCCTTCAGGGACTACCTGGCCTAGCTCCACCGGTCTACTAGACTGTTCCTTAGGCCGGTTGTGACGAATGTGGCCATCGGTGACACCAACAGCGATGATGACATCACCGACGAGTACGATCGCCTCACAAGGGAGGGGTGCAGCCAAAGAGAGCCCCGTTTCAGCACTACATGGTACGTGTACATATAAACGGCTTCACACGCGTCTAGTATGTGATTCCTACGTGTTTGATGCACTATATTAAAAATCACTTCATCAATATAGGGTACACAGCTTGCACGCCTCTCCAACGAGGCCGGGGTCGCTCTCGCCAGTGCCGGTGGACAGGAGAGTGGTGCCCTACGCCACCTTGCGGAGGTACGACCATGTGCCATTCTCGAACGATATATTACCTTGCACGCTAATACTCTTTTTCATCGCTACTTGGCCCCTTTGCAGACCGTGACCAGGGTTTGCCGCCGCTTGGCCCACAAGATGAGCTGCATGAACATCGAGAATATGGGTCCTGCGCGAGCCGGCATCCCTCCGCAGCAATCGGCGAGCCAGCGTACCCCCGTTTGGGAGGGGGCACGAGAGCTCAGAAGCCGTCGGGGTCGGCCACTTCCTCGGGACTTCTCGCCGAGACCCCTACCGAGATGGCGCGTGGCAAGAGAGCCCTTTCTACAGTAGAGGACGACGAGAACACTGGCCAGGAGCCCGACTCAGACTCCTTCGCTGACGACCCCAGCTTCCGTAGCACCGTAAGGTTGAGCCAGATGCCGGATGCCCCCCTCCCCCCCCCCCTCCCGTTGAGCCAGACACAACCCACCCTAGAGCGGGAAGCAGTCTATGCCCCCTCCTCCCCGCAAGTACTTCATAGTTATGATCACTAACTATGAATTATGGCTGCAATATAGGGCCCCAACGGATCCACTCCCCCATCGGAGACAGTGATCTACACGAGGCAAGGCCGTAGGCGTCCCCGTGACCAGACCGACGTTGGAAGCCACAACGTCGTGCAAACAAACCCGGGGAGGGTTCTCTGGCCGAGGGAGCGTTACACGCTGGGCGGACCCTGAGTAGTGGAGACGTATTTTGTTATGTACTTGACTTGGTAGTGTCCGTTCTGTAATACTCTAGGGTTTGCAAACTATTTTGTGATGTACTTGACTTGGTGGTGTCTTTTGGGGTTAATCTTTTGAATTCATCAAATGCAAACATGTGCAAATTTCATATTTTCATATGAAGGTTAACATGCGAATAAGGTTTAGAATATCAACACAATTTTCAAATTAATCTGGCCCTAGACTACAACTTAGAGCTTTTAGTTTAAAAAATTGCTCATATGAATGACCCCTATGGATGTATATGTGTATAAGAATTGCTCATAGTATAACCAACCTAGACATATTTTGCTTCGACACGATGACAGCTCTATGAATATATACATAGTACCCGTTTCCAGCAATGGACTCCTTTTTGAGCAACTTAGGAAATCTGGGCAAGGAAGAGGCAAGGGCAAATTGACCTCCATTAGGTCCATGTCTTGGCTAAAGAGATACACAGTGCAAAGCAACTCTCAAGAGGCGACAATGAAATCATGGTGGGGTGTTGGACGTAGGGATGGCAATGGGTACCAGAAACCCAATACTCTTATAAAAAAAGATTAGATATAAAACTTCGTTTGGGTACTAATGAATAAATGCAAATGGTTCCAACAAAACTTTTTAAATAATTTCTACACTTTTCATACCTCCTATAAAAGGTTTATAAACTTTTCAGATTGTAATTTCATGCTAAATTTACCTCAAAAGAGCATCACCTACATTTTTGTCGCTTTGAAGTTCATCTTTTTCCACGTCATCACTAATATATCGAGTGACATATATTAAAATGTCAAGTTTTGTAATAGCAAAATATTTGACAATAGAGGAGGAGAAAAGTGGTTAGAGAAGAGGTGAAATGAGAAAAAATAAAGAAGGGGCGAGGGAGCAGTAGTCCTGGCAGCCTCTGTATCAGGCCTTGCCACGCCATGCAGCATGGCGCGGCAAGGTGGGGTCTAGGTCAAACGCGCCCACGAGACCGGGCCGAGCCACCGGTCCCACGGGCCAGTATTGCCGCGCCACAAGCGCTGGCGCGCCAAGAGTGGGCCCCGCAGCTGCCACGGCAGAGGCTGCCCGGTCACGAGCGCCAACGTGGCACCTTTTGCGGCGCCACGTGAACTGGCGCGACAGTGGCTATTCGTCGCGCCAGCCCGGGTGACGCGGCCAAAAGGGTTAGATCTAAAAATTGTTTCTGCCCAGGGTTATTATTAAAATAATAATTAAAAAAGGTTTAAAATTTTTTTTTCCATATCTATAGCAAAGAAGCGATGTCGACTATTGGCGAACATCATAGCACCTTAGGAGAAAGGGAGAATGGATGGAGTAGCAAAGTTGTCGGCCGATGTCCTCCTAAGCTTTGGTGTTGCCTCCTCTCAATCTTTCTCGCATAGGCGCTTAGGTAGAAGAGGAGAGCGGTTCAAGTCATCAGCGCCGACGAGAAGGAAGGGAAGGAGTAACAGGGTCACCGACGGCCATTGAGGATCCTATCATTGGATGGACCGCTCTTCCCTCGATGCTGACCGCTAGAGCCCCGCCGTCGCCGCGAGGACGAGGTGTACGCATCAGTAGGAGTAGCCGGAGACTACCGATGGGAGCTAGCGATAGAGGGAGAGATGCCAATAAGGAAGACCGGCGGTCAACTGCCGACGTGGGCAACAACAGCTGGGCAAGGCCGGCTCGATAGGGGAGAGAGGAGGTTGGGAGCCGCTTGGCAGAGAAGATGGGAGAGAGAAAGTATGAGAGAAAGAAGAGAAGGGCATAAATGTCCAACTTTACCACACATGTGCTTTGAAAATCAGAAAATGGTATATATACAATTTTAGCAACTTACCGGTGATAGTTTTACGATTCCTGACTGAGTGATGGCAATTTTCTAATTAACGAACCGAGCAATGGCATATATCTAATTAGTCCTTTAAAAAAGAGTGACTTAGATTCATACTATTTGAAAGTTTACCTTTCAAAATATGTTACTCGATGTGTTAATAATATGTGGGTTGCGTTTCAAAATATGTCACTTGATGTGTCAATAATACGTGGGTTTCGGGTCCACATGTCATTGACATATGGGATGACATATTTCAAAATGTCACACTTTATAATGTCATGTATATCTAAATTTTCCTTTCAGAAAAAGATCGCAGAGAAGCAAAACCACTCTCTTTCTTTAGATGAATGCCAAACCATAAGATAAAGAAACAATCCAAATTGTACCCTAGTGACGGTGCTACAAGGAAATCTATTTCGCACGTCCACCTGTCTTCTCTGGATGGGAGGCACCCATTTTGTTCTTTGAGCTAGATTGGCCCTTTTTATTGCATTTGAGGCCATCTCCAATAGCTATCCTATCCTCGCACTTTTCTTAAAATTTGAGGGTAGGGCTTCCTAAACTACTCCAACAGCTCTCCTATCGACCCTCTATTTTCAGAAATCGCTATTCTCATCCATCCATAAATTAGGGATTCTCTTCTCCTCATATTCTATTTTCTTTTTTTTTTGAGAGCCCCTATTCTATTTTCTATTAGAGTGAAATTTTCGGGTGTTGTTGGAGAGCGTAGAAATATAGAGAGGGTGAGCATGCCGAATTTTATGGAAGCTGTTGGAGATGACCTTAAGGTCCTGTTTGATTGGGCTAAAAATCTAAACTAGATTATAATATGAAAAGTTAAGGACCCTTGGAAAAAAGACTTAGAGAGACTGAAAAATATATTTAAAAATATTTTTGGGATCTTTAATAAAAACTACTAAAAGCTCCGAAAAATAACCATAAAACGTTACAGTGTATAACTCGTAAAAAGTGATAAATTTTAAAAGTATATTTTAATCTGATTTTAAGCTGCAAAGGAAACAAGAGACCCAAGTTTTGCTTTGCGAAATGGCTTGCAACAATGGGAAAATTGATGATTTGCCTGAAGTTGAGACCTTTGATAATTTACCCAAAGTTGGTAAACCTTGGATAAAATACCCTGAAGTTCATATATGGCTTGAGGATTTGCCCTATGTGGGGGGGGGGGGTTACAAATTGAACTCACTTACCCTTTAAAAGACAACATGGAATGACTATTTTGCCCCTTAGCACAGTACGCTACATGTAACAGTATGCTGCCCTACTGGACATTCTTGTGCATCGCTAACCAGTACGCTGCCCTACTGCCCTAGTACTTAACAGTTCGGCCTTTGATCTCAGTAGCAAGCAATTTTTTTAAAAAAATTTAGCAACCGCTAACCATCCATTAGTGGGGAGATTAAACAAAATAAGGACAACAAGGTATACAGCATCAACGGGCTAAGCGGCCATGACCATCCATTAGCTTGGGACAGCAATTTAGCAACCGCTAATAACAAAATAATAACCATCCATTAGCTTAGGACAGAAAGGTACATGTTTTGAAAATTATCCAAAAGAAACCTAAGGACATGTTCGTAACATAAGAATGCATTACATATCCATCTCAAATAATTGCATTCAGTTTTGCCTTTTCTTCTTGGGAGTGATCTTTTTGACCCCTGTTGCTTGCGATCCTCCACCTCCCATCAACATTTCAGCGTGGCTAAAAAAGATAATGTCATTATTGCACATGAATTATAATAGAAATAAATCTGTATATAAGATATAGACCTTCTTGTAGGTGTAGAAGGAGTTGGATTGATTGGTTCTTCACTTATTGGAGTTACATTGCTTGGTCCTTCCCATGGCACTATATTTTTCTTGCTCATACTTTTTCTATCATAATGGGAATAAATATTTATACAACTTAAGGACTCAAATATTTGCAAATAAAAATGGAAGTAAAGAATTTAACCTTTTCTTTACACCATTTAGAGGATATCCAGCTTGCCTATGTCCTAGCTCTCCACATCTTTTGCATTTGTTCTTGCCCCCCACCTTAAATTTCTTATTTTCTTGGTAGCCCTTTTTTGTGCAAGCCTTCATTCTCAGTTTTCTTTGTCTTCCTACACCTCTTTTGCATAGTGGTGGCAGCAAGACAAACCCAAGATCTACTCTAGGCCATTGAGACTTGCCTGTTAGTGGTTCTATTTCACCATGATATGCTGCCCTGAATCTATCTAGTGAGAAATACTCATGCACAAAATCTTCTAGGTTGATATTTTGCATTGCAGTCAAGACAACTAAAGCATGTGAACATGGCTTACCCGTGTGCTGCCACTGAAGACAAGTACACTCATGTGTACGTGCCTTGACTATATGTCTCACGTCATTCTTGGTAGTATCGCTGACTTCAGCACTCCAATCACTAGATGCATGTGGCTTAAGATGGCGTAATCCTCTAGACTTAACATTCAATTGTTGGATGATAGCCGGTAGTATTGTACCTTGCAACCTTGCTCCAATAGCTCTCCTCTTCCTAAAAAGCTCCATAACCTTCTCTCTGAGCTTGTCAACTAGTGTGACAATAGGAAAATCCTTTATATCCCTTATCCAACTATTAAAAGATTCGGCGAGATTGTTATTTATGTAGTCACACTTGATCTCTAGGTTGAAATAACTCCTGAAAAGCCATCAAGAACGAGGGATTAAGTGTTTGCAAGATAAATACAAGTAATATAAAGTAGCGAATAACAAGAATAAAACACTCACCTCATCCATAGCAATTTATGATGGTCCTCAAGGTACTTGGTTACTCTAGATTCAGCTGCAAGTACCTTACCAAGGTGGTACACAAATTCATCCTTGCAATATGCCCTAGCAGCAGGCCACATGTTGCTTTTGATGTCATCGTGAAATTTCTTAACAAAATTAGCCATAAGATGTTTAAAACACTCCCTTTGCTGAGCTTGAGGAAAAACATGTTTTACTGCATTTTCTAAACCCTTACAAGCATCTATGCACACAGCTAGTATAGGAGGATTGCCTATTGCCTTCTTTACTTGATCCATTAACCATGTCCAATTTTCAGTATTTTCAACATCAAAAAATCCAAAGGCTATCGGAAACATCCAACTATGTCCATCTAAAGCTGTTACCGTAGCAAGTTGGCCAGACCACTTACCATTTAAAGTGGTTGAATCTATGCATATGTATGGTCTACAACCATTCAAGAAGCCCTCAATTCAAGGCCTAAATGCAACAAATAATCTGTTGAAGTAAATGTTACCTTCCACATTTTTAGTGTCAATTTGTACAATGTTTCCTGGGGACCTCAACTTAATCTCAGCCTTGTAGTTGTAAAGTGTTTGAAAGCTTTCTGCCCAAGTCCCATATAACTTATTCATTACTATTTCACTCCCCTTCCATACAGTATCATATCCAATTTTAACATTGTACTCATTCTCTAACTTCGTTTGTAGCTCCTTGGTACCCATGTTAGGAGATAATCCCAAGATAGGCACTGCCTTATTAGCCACCTAGCTCTGAGATGCCATACCACTTGTTCTTCTGCTACTTGAAGCACATTGATGATCAGGTCCTATCCCTGTCACCTACAATTATAAACAAGGATCAAGAAGCAGTAAATACAAGTACACAATAATAAAGAGTACGTACAAATAATAAATCATATATTAATACACAAGGTTAGTACCGTGATAGTTTCCTGCCCTTGCATTTTTTAGCAACAATTTTCGAAGGACATCCTATTGCTTTACAAGCACCAAGAAACCTTGTAGGCTCGGACTTCTTACTGTTTATGTCAAACTGCCCCAAGATGGCATATTGTCTGACGGCCAATCTAAATTCTTTCATGGAAGGAAAAGTAGAGCCAAACTTCATCATTGGACTCTCCCTATCGTAGCCAGTGTGCTCCTCCTCATCTACATCATCCTCAAGTGGTATAGCTGCACCTTCGGTGATATCTTCTATATTGCCTACAATGGTAGTGTTACCACCTGTTTGGTTCAACACTATAGCCTCCATAGCTTTATCATCCTCCTCCCTCAAACCAAGCAAGACGTACATCTCCTCCTCAACCAGTGGAACATTAAAATCATCTATGTCTTGCTCAATTACAAAACTTGACCAATCAACCGAAGCATTTGAGCAATTCGGATTAAGTGAATCTTCCGCATCTGAATCCATGTCTTCATCTAATTAAACAAACCACAAAAGCATTAGAAATCAAAAGGAGAACAACAAATATACTGTAGCATGGGCTGTTACTGTGGCTACGGGCTCCCTCCCACCAACAGATAAGAAAGGTGAGGAAGATGCAGAGGATGAGGGGAGGGGATCGGTGTGAGGGAGATGGAGAGGATGAGTGAGAGAGAGGGGATCGGTGAGGTGAGAGGATCAGTAAGGTGAGGGTCGCTGGGGTCCCTCGTCGCTTCATCGTCGGCGATCAACGGGCTCCTCCCCCGCTTCATCGTCGTCGTCGCTGGTCGCTGGGGTCCCTCGTCGTGGCTACGGTTGCCGCTGCGGCGCGCGTCATGGCTGTCGTCTCGCCGGCGGCGTCGCGCATCTCGGGCATGGCAGGCGGTGCCGGGGAGCATGAAGCCATGCGCGATGGGGAGAGCAGAGCAGAGACGGCGGCTAATACCTTGGTCGAGTTTGGCCCGTCTTCCTCAGCGAGCGACGTGGGCGACGGCGATGTCGTGCCCTCGCGGCGGGACAGATCTTCCCCAGGTACGTACAAAGTACGAAGGGACGTTCCATCTTCAAAGGGCACTATTGTCTTCTCACAGTGGAAGGATCACGTTAAAAATTCCGTTTTACACATAGATCCCTACAGGGCAAATGACCCAAGGTTTGTTAACTTTGGATAAATTATCAAAGGTCAATCAACTTCGTGCCAAATCATCAATTTTCCCTGCAACAACGGACCTGCCAGGTGGGGGCCATCTGCAAGCCTCACACGGCACGGTCGCCCGCGGCCCACCGGACGGACAGCGATAAACCCTGGGAGAGAATAGAAGGGAACGACCCAAGATAACGAAGAGCACAGCGAAGCGAGGAACAGCCGAATAGCGGAGGATCAGCAGCAGCAGCAGAAGAAGGGAGATGGCGGCGAAGCGTGGTCGCGGGCGCGAGTGGGACGGGGACGAGCTCGGCGCGCCGCCCCCGCCCCTCGCTGCTCCTGTCGTCTGCCTCCTGCGCTCCGCCGGGGACCTCGCCGCCGGCGCCTTCGTCGGCTCCCTCGTCGGATACGGTCTCTTCTCTCCTCCTATTCTCTCGCCGCCTCGTTCCGATTCGCCACCCTGATTTCTTCGGTTTCGACCTAGTGGTTAGTTGTGCGGTGCTAGCTCGCGCGTCGTACGAAAAAAATTGGGCTTTCGTTTGGGGGGAGTTCTTGGGTGAACTGGGTATCATCGTTCGGGGTGCTGCTGAGTGCTGACTGGATGACTGGATGGGAGGGGCATCAGGTTGTGTATTGTGAGCTCGTCAGGCCGTTGCTGGAGCAATGCTTCTCGATTGAAACGGATAACTTGGCATTACCAAGAATTGTGCATTACAACTCCATGGAGTTTTGATTCCTCGAAAACATTGTGATGCTATGGTCTGTTTGAGTTGTTAGTAGGTAGCGACCGCTTGGAATACGTTTATCTTGACAAGCCTGAGTGTGGGAGAATCCTACTGGTACCAAAACAAGTTATGTGGTGACACATAACTCATAATGGATTGACAAAAAACGTATTGTTAACTCTTACCAGAGGAAGATAGTTCCCCCACCTCCATTGTGAAGTTCTCTTACGGTCTTACCCCCGTATAGGTGGATAAAAATGACCGACGTAGTTTTTTCTTCAATTTGGTAGGAGTGAGAGTGAGAGTGAGAGTGAGAGCATTGTCTAACATGTGTCTTGAGTATAATGCGAGTTAGGCTGAGAGTATGATTCCAAATTGTACAACCAAATTTTCTAACTTAGTTTTGAAGTATGTTTCTCTGGGAAGCCTTGCACAAACAAAACTGGAAAAAAATTAGCACTGGTTGGCAATCAAATGATAAAAGTCTGCGAAATTCTATTGGGCAAGGGTTCTTCAATCACTTATTAGGATATTAGAATATGCTTGGACGTCTAGGTTCAAATCCAAAGATTCACTTACATTGATTATTTGATTCTCTTTTTCCAGGGCAAGGTTTGATCGCAAATAAGGGTATGAAGGGTTCACTCAGCAATGCAGGATCTTCTGCCAAGGTTAATTGATCATAGTGTTCCTTTAATATTTTGTATAGTGAAATTGTGCTATCCTTTGATAGGAAAGCTTGCCCATAGTAGACTTTTTTTTTTGTTTTGGTGTTAGACCTTTGCAGCATTATCTGGTGTCCAAAGTTTCATCCTGTGCTTGTTGAGAAGACTGCGAGGGAAAGACGATAGTATGTGGCTATGTGCATTGCTTTAGTTCTATTACTCTATTAGCATATAAAGAAAATGTGTAGTATCAACTAAACACTTTTTCTGTGGCAGTGATCAATTCTGGCGTGGCTGGTTGCTGCACAGGACTTGCTTTGAGCTTTCCAGGTGGAAATATTGTTATTGAGTAGCTTATTGTAGTGTTTTGTATTGCGTAGAATAGTATCTCAAACACCATTAGCTGGTTATGTGTCGGTAGCTTTTGCAAAAATAGTGCACGGTAGTATTTCTAGGAAATCTTTAATTTTGCGTAGTTACTCCATTATCTACCATTCAGTTTTCTTTCAGTAAATCATTTGAGATCTTGTTGATATGCACACTTTGCTGTCTATGCCTGGACCACTTTCCTTTCTTTCCTTTCCTTTTTGGCATATCACATATAAACAGTTGTCTTTGTGTGTTCTTATCGCTTAGAAAAGATTATCTAGACAACTGCTAATGTGTGTGTGTGCCGATTGCTTTCATGATCTCTAGCCTTGGCTTCTGGGTTTGTCTCTGAAGTCTGAACATGCTGAGCAGACTATGTTGCAATTTCTTGTTCTTTGGCTCTGAATATTCTTGGCAGATTATTTTGTGATTGTTTCCTTTTGACTGAATGTCTACATTGTTATTACTGTCACTAATGTCTACGAAAATGGTATAGCTATTGTCAGTACTGAAGTAAAATTAGTTTGCCTGTTGCATTTTGATTTTTTAATACTGTTGAGTCATCAATCTAGAATACAGTGCTACTTCTACATTCCTATGTTGATTGTTCATCTATTATAGGTAAACAATTAGTAACATGCCATGAAGTCAATAATATGCTATGGACATCAGTTGCATATTATTTTTGTATACAGCAGTAGTCTAGGCCATTAATATTGTGCTGGTGCCATGCTAAATTATTCTTTCATTTTCCGCGATAACACATTAGGACAGGAAAATTACTTGAAAATGACTCAAAAGGTTCAAATCATAGAAAATTTCCAATTTAGTTTCATTCTCACCTGGAGAATGAAAACAAGTTAGCACTTGCTTTCTGTATTAGGGGGTGTAACCGTTAGGGCCCCACCTGATTTGGTCTTCTACCGGCAGTGGCATCGGGGCAGTGGGTCTGGACTAGCCACCATGCCGCAGCCCACCATGGGCCAACTAGCTAGCTAAACTACTTAGTCCTTATCCCCTTTATTTGTTCCTATCTCTTAGTTAGTTAGTTCCCTTAATTTTGCAAGTTGTTAGCTTGATTGTCAGCTCATAGCAGCTCGTAGAGCATGAATAAAAAGGGAAGAAAGTCAGTAGAAAAGGCACATTTTGTTGCCACCAAATCCAGTCTCAGGCGCTGCCGTTGATAACCGGCAGGTGGCTTCGGACAGCCAAGTATCAGGGCGACGTTGCTGTTCGGCGGCGCCCTCCACCTCACGCTCCGGCCTTTGGCCGGGAACTTGGGCGTTCGAATGTGAACACCCGTATCATGGCAAGATTTCTTCTGTTCATCTCCCACATAGCGACTGAAGGCCATCAATGCAAAATATGGCACTTATTACCAAATTTATTAGTCTATTTCTCAAAGGAACTATTCTTGGTAAATTGTTAAATATACATTACACATTTCTAGATAGGCAAAACCAGATTATTTAATATTTTGCATATTTCTGGGCCACATTTTTTTTAAAAAAAAATTGGGTTGCAAGTGGTTAGGCAGCATTTTTTTTAGAGAATGGTTAGGCAGCATTGATGCCTGCAGTGCACTAAACCTACCTTCACTCATGTTCATCTTGTTGGTGCCAGGTTTGGTTGCCACCTTTGGAACTTTATAACTTCCATAATTGCAAGTTTATCCTTCCACTTTTATTAATTATATTACATAGTTATATTTTTAATAGCCAAATACCTCATTTACATGTATCCAATATGACCATAAAACTTGTTCACAACTATGTCGTAATTTTAGCTTAATATGGTTGGCATGATGGTCAGTCCCTCATTGCAGAATCAAGTTACAATTAAAGGGTCTACACATTCTTATTTCTTCTTCCACATTACGACTCTTTTAGACCTGTTCTGGCTCTCTTTAAGCCCAGGCTGTTGGCAGCTTATGAATCTATAGAAACCCTGATTATCTGGAACCATCGAACATAAGATGCATTATCTTTCTCGTATGCTTCATATGTTTCTCATATACCAGGTGCGCCACAAGCAATGTTCCATAGCTGTGTCACCTTCGCAGCGTTCTCCTGCATCATGGATGGGCTCAACAAGCAGCAGGCTGCCATGGCACACACACTTACTGGGAATCCTTTGACCATCAAGCATCAGGATGGTGGCGTTCTCCCACCCTTCACTCTCCCACCGCTTCTGGATGCTTCAGATGCTTTAGCCTCATGCTGCAAGACCTTGCTCAAGCCTAGGCACTAGGCTGTGCAGAAGACAGACTGAACAAGAACAGCTAGCTCCACAGTTTTATATTTCTGATCCCCCTTTAGCATCCTGAATTTTTCTAAGCGGGTATGTAGCTGCATTTTGTGATTAGTATCTTGACTATGGTTCCGATGCCATAACTGATAGACCCATATTTTTGCAGCTAGAGTTCTTTCCCTACATACAGTTTGTAACAACCTTAATGAAGATATAATTGTTATGTGCTTATTTATCAGCAAAATTTATTAGTTCTGTTTGTCCGGCATTCCTGTTAAATCTGCTGAATAACATGGATAGATTTCTTCATGAAATAATGGAAACACACAAAACAGTCGCAAGTTCAATGAATTTTGCGTCTACAAGATTAAACCAGTAGAATCTGGCCTTTGCTAACTTCCTTCTGTTCTGTCTTATCATCCAGTATTCATCATTGCACACCCAACTAAATAAACCTCAAGAGACGCAAAAGACGAGCAGATAACATTATCATCATCGTCATCACCAGTGTCAAACAAGATTGATCAATTCATTTTGGTACAATTATAGAACCGCACTGGCATGCACACTGCTCTAAGTTGACCGGGCATCATGCTCATACACTACGGAAGAAGTTGATGCAGGCAGACACCCAAAATGCAACAAATAATTGCGGGAACCAATCATCTGAGCTCCAAGAACCCCAGTGGAGGTCGTTTTTTCTGCCCACCCTGCTGCTGGCGCACCACCGTCCGCTGCCCTTTTCACTCCCACTTGAAAAAGCTCAGCTGCATCACTGTGCCAGAGCAACACGGGCAAGAACACCATGGATAGATTGGCACAAGCTCTTCAATAATTAAACCATTTCAAGAAGCAAAATCTTATCGCTTGCTTGTCCCAGGGAACTGAGAGAATATTCTCCCCCAACTATGGCTTGACATGTCTGCATCAAAAGTGCATGAGGGGTACTAGAAGATTTTGGGTGGGGGAGGGGGATAGGCATAAGGGCTTGTTTGGGAGTTTTAATCCCAGCCGGGATCCCGGCCTATTCCCAGGGTTAGAAACCCATAGGGAATGTTTCCCTAGGTCACTTGGAGTGACTGTTTGGATGTCCATAGGGAACAATGTTCCCTGTCCATTTCCTAGGGTTCTCACCGGGAATCAAACCACGTCTCAACAGGTTAGGAATTTTGCCTCAATGCACCCCTGATGGCCCGATGCTCGTTGGTGAACTCTGCCACCTTTCTATCACCGCCCGAGGTGGAGGTGGAGGCGGCGTCGGCGGGCAAGTGAGCTCTAGGAAGCAACACCGGTGGGCGAGCAAGCTCCAAGTGGCAATGTCGAGCTCCCACTTGTGGTGGTGGCATGGCACCATGGCGTAGAGAAAGTCGTGGGTCCCTGGCAGTGGTGGTACTGCTCTCTGGCGACAAGGATCCAGGACGGAGCTCTAGGTCGTAGCTCCCCAGTAGTGGCGGCAACAGCAGCGCGGCTCTTTGGTGGCGCGGATCTAGGGCGTCACCCTCCAGCTGCAACACGACTTCCCTATGGCGGCAGCGCCGCTCTTCGGCGGTGCGGATCTAGGGTGAAGCTCTAGGACGTGGCTCCCTACCAGCGGCATGGCTCACGAACGGCGGCGATGCAACTCTTCGACGACACGGATCAGGGGCTTGGCTCCCCACCAGCAGCATGACTCCCCACCAGCGACATGGCTCCCCAGCGACGGCGGCGTGGCTATCTGGCGGCGAGCTCTAGTACGCGGATCGAAGGTGTGGCTCTGTGGCGATGGCAGTGGCGCGGCTCTTTGGCAATGAGCTCTAGGGCACGGATCCAAGGTGTGGCTCCCCAGCGGCACCGTGGCTATATGGCAGGATAGGAGAGGGATCGAGGCAGAAGCATGGGAATATAGTGTTTGGGGAAGAGAGTATACTGGGATGAGGTTCCTTGGGATCCAAAATGCCCAAAATATCCCCTTATGAGATTTTTTCCATAGGAAATTTTTCCCTTTCAACCAAACAAGCCCTAAGGCACTGTTCTTTGGTGAGAGGTGTTCGGTATTACTAATAACTCTCATCTCACCTTTGCGCATGATCCATGACCTACATCGAAAAAGTGGTCCTTCACTTACATCAGGATTCAGAGTTACACATCTGCATGACATTTTGGTGGATGGAAATGGTACCAAGGGGCACATCACATTTCTTTGCCTCCCAACGGAATATGGTTATCACCCGTTATGAAATTCACTAACATATTCCCGTATTTCAAGCAAGCCCTCGCTAGAGATACATATGAAATTCAAGCCAAATAGAGTTCAATCGTATTGCCCATGGAATGACAAATCATGTTTCCTTTTTCTTAGAAATTACACACGGTTCCAATGCATTCATAACAAATTTATCTGATTGCTCTTTAAATAGAAAATGTTCCTCATAACCTCCAATTACTAGGTAGGCAGCCATTCCCTTCCAGGTAAGCCAAAGGCCAATTGTCCTAAACATGTAGACCCAAACGCCAAACCGTATACTTCGCCCACAGGTATTCCACAGCCATCCCCCCAGCTCACACCCTCAATGATTGAAGCCTCCAAAATCTCCCCCTCATGACACCTAGCGGCCTCCACCAAACAAGATAAGCCCATGGAAATATCAAGAACTCAGTCACCTCCAATGTTCCAACTCCCACCTATAAATACACGGATGTATGCACACACAAACCTCTATCCAAATCAGAGCAAGCATCCCGAATCTTTTCTAGCTAGTTTTCCTCTGATCAACATGACTTCCATTGGGTTCAGCTATGCACAGATACATGTGCGGCAAGAGAGGTGCAGGAGGATCAGCCAAGAGGCGACAATGACGAACAAGTTGATGTCTGAAGATGAAGGGAAGAAGAAGAGTAGTTTCATGGGTGGAGAAGATGAGAAGTCCATGGCTAAAGAGGAGAAGAAAGGGAAGAAGAAGGCTTCCTACTCGTGGATCGCCGGGAGGGTGCATCCAAGCACATCTCCTGCTGCAACAGCGACGGCGACAGAAAATGGACGATGAGGTTGGCCATGGAGCAAGAGTAGAGGCAGCTGCCGCGCAGGGATCATCTTTAGCTATAGCTAGGTCATGAGAGGGTTGATGAGAGTGAGAGTTTGCTTTGTGTGGAACTTCCTTTCTTTGCTGTCTTAGTAACGATATTAAAGTGACGTGTGTATGCTTAATCCACTTTCCTCTGCACTCGTTATCCTTCTTCTTGTGACGAACGAAGAACAGGCTATCCATGGAAATTAACTTAGATGGTTAAACAATACTATTTGTAACTGTTTTGTGTAGCTTATATGTCATAGTATGCATCGAAATTATCTTTGATGCTTGAACAATACTATTTAAAAATAAGTTAATTTTACACCCCTAAACTATAAAGAAAGTTCACTTAACCACCTAAACTATAAAATGTTCCAAAACTATGAATACTAAAACAAATAAACCTGGTACTAACAGTGGTTTTGCCATTTCCAATTACAATAAGTCCATTCTACCACCTGAAATTATTGAAAAAATCCACTAAACCAAGTAAATTACCAATTAATATTTCTTAAAATACTCAATTTCTTTTAAAAAAGATTGACAAATTGTCCCCCCCCCCCCCAAAAAAAAAAAAAACTTTGACAATTTGTTTGACAGTTTTTTTTTTATTTTAGGGATCATTTCTTGGAAATTAAGAAACACAGTTCCAGGATAAAAGCTAAGCAAATGAACTATGCAAAATTAAATTTCAGAAGTGACGTTTATCAAAGCACCATGTGGTAGTGGAAAAGCCATGGACTTATTTAGGGCAGTGGGTATCTCATGCCAACCAATTGCTGTACTGCACTGTTGTGGCCACAATAATTGAAGTTGCTCCATGCCTCCATTGTACTTCCAAAGTGCCATGCAGTGCCTACCAAATCAAAAGTTTTTTTCGCTTTTTCATCCAGTATCTTTGGGAGAGAGAAAGAGGTGCTACTCCAGGAGTTAAGTCTCAAACACAGTCATGCAAATCCAGAAAGGGTTGGCACGTAGCACTTGGCAAGGATGATGCAGCATGTTAAGATTATCACGCTACCTAAGAGTATCTCTCGCAGCAGCAATATCTCATATATACTATTATAGCACTCTTTGAAAACATTCTCTTCCTAAATCTCAACCATCTCTAGCAGCTAGCGCTCAATTAACCTCACACTCTATTCTCTCTTTCCTATATTATATTGATATTCCATAATTGCTATGCCCAAACGGTTTTTTATTGATTGGACGCTACTGCTAAAAATTTAGAAAATTATGAAAATTTCATGGTAGTATTTTAGATTTTTCCAAGTGTTGACAAATCTGTTTCACAATTTTTGGAATTACGGTTTGAAAGATACAAAATAAAGCCTACAGCAGAAAATTTCACGAAACCAGAAAATCATGAAAATTCACCCATCAATAAATCATGATTTGATAAGAATTTTGGTTTGTGTTTTTGATGGATTTGGACATTGTATGAATTTTATACAAACATTCAAAGAGTAAAATGGGCATGCACAAAGTGTATGCCAATTATCTAGTCACTGCACCCTCGCTATGTCTGTGGGCCCAATGGCAGTGGCTACATCCGTTAGCCTACAGGGAGCCGTCATATTTGTCGTCACTTTCTCCTTCCCCATCACTGTAGAGCTGAATGCGCCGGTCTCCTCCATCACTGCACATGCTGATACGGGCCGGGGATGCTTTATGTGTATGCTAATGCTTATTATACAGTCTTAACTGCTAAGAGAGCTATTAAACTAAGGTGCATGAATAACATTTATGGAATAAATATGAATGTGGTTTTCATAAAGTTTACACACACACTACTCTGGATTGGCTCATCACTACCGGTTCCAAACCGGCATCTATACCTGTTTTGGAACCGGTAGAGGGCAACCGGGAGTGATACTCCAGGGTATCACTACCGGTTCATGCAACCGGTATCACTGTCGGTTCATGCAACCGGTAGTGATAGTATTAGAAATATTTAAAAATATGTTGGGAATATATTGGGAGAAGCAGACTCGAACCCGAGGCCTCGTGACTCCAGCCTCACCCTTCTAGCCAACCCACCTACTGTCACGTTCTGATATAGATAGAATATGCATTCCTTTTAAATTTTCTAGAAACAAGGCATCACTATCGGTTTGTGTCTTAAACCAGTAGTGATGGATAGGTATCACTACCGGTTTGTGGCTCAAACCCATGGCTCACGCAACTATCACTACCGGTTCGCAGACAATCGGTGCGAACCGGTAGTGATGTGCCGGTAGTGATACACACTTCTCTAGTAATCACACACACACACACATATATATATATAACAAAGTACATAGATATGGAGTGAAGGATAAACTCTAGGATGATATCTAACTTTCTGGGAACATGTAACAAACTTATTACGAAGTAAAATTCATTGTGATGCGTTTTGTTGACAATCAGGGCTGCTCTTTTCAAGTTATCTTCTTATTCTTATCTTCTTATTTGCTGAAAAGTTAAACCTTGATATTATACCTTGTACTCATTTTTTAAAAGATAAGGGAATCATCAATATTCTCGAGGCCAAGTGCATTGCACGACAGTACCATGGGATATTCCTTTTTTTCCCCATGCCAGAACTCATGCGACACAATAATGCAACTATATGTATACCGCAAGTATGAAAAAGAAATATATAATGCATGAAGTGCCTTCGATTAATTCCATAGGACAAGTATGCAGCTTTAATTGACTAGGTTATTGTACTCCCTAGCTAGTGAAGTACTAAAGCAACATTCAACTACCGACGTGCACATATGCACTATGGTGTGCAGCATCGACCGATGGATCGATCTAGTTTCCGATTCATCTAAATCATGTCTGTTAGCATCTGCAAAATAGAAACTAAGTATACCATCATATTGTTGGGCTTTTGCCCGCCACGACGGCCCAAGGCCGATGGCCCATGGAACGAGTGGATAAGGCAGCAGCTGCCATTGCCTTGACCGGCTCGTGTGCGTGCACGCGCACACGCGTAGAGGCGTGGCGGCTTGCACAGAGGTGGAGCGGTGGCTTTTGGATCCCTCAGCAACGACGAGCTCGTCGTGCGCTAGGGAGATGCGAGCTTGACCGCTTCTCACGCTTGCCATTGCAACAGCCGGCGGACTACCTTCCCCTCTTCTTATTAGGTTCGTTCCTCTCCCTTTTGCGTCCCGATTCGATGAGTTAGAAACCCTAGTTTTCAAATACCTTTGATTTGGTGCTTTCCAGCTCGAATTCACCTCTAATTCTTGAGCCGTGGGATTGTGGGAAGCTCAATCTCGTGAGGTTGGAATGGTTTCTTGGGTGCTAGCCGAGTTGTGAACTTCAGGCTGTGAGCTTCGGCTTGGGTTCCTTTAGGCCAAAGGATTGGACTTGGTGGTCCTGTGCTGCCGTGAGCTGCACCTTGGAGTCTTAGTGCGGTGATTTTTTGTCACTTCATTGAGATCGACGGCATTGTATCTCCGAGACACATTGTTGCTGCTCGCGTTTGTGCGACGGCAATACTGTTTCTGGGACAACATCTTTGAGACTTGTCTTGCCTATCTACTCATTGGTTTGAACCCAGTGCACTATAAATTTATCAAATCCCCTCTTGTGAGCTTGTGTACAGAGCTAATTAAGGTAAATTTGGGGAGTTTACCAAATGCAAAGGGGCTGTTTACCTTGATTTGGGGATTGTATACTGGATATGGGTGTGACATTGAGTTAAGCTCGATGACGATTATTTGTGTGAGATTATCAATGGCAATTCTTTGAATGTGTTTATACTATATAGTTGATTATATCCAATTTAGTTGTTCTTGATATGTGAGTTATATTGTTAGTATATGTTGCCCTGTTCAGTTTATGTGAGGTTTCAAACCTGTTATTAAATCTGTTAAAGCAATGGCATGTTGTTGGATGAGCAGTGGTATTTCCCACTGCTGTATACTGCTGTACACTGTATTTCTGTAAGTTATCAAGTTACCATTTTGCTAAACGTGAATTGTTAATTGCTCTAATTGCATTGGTAGAATTCATGTCAGTAGATTTAGCTCATGGTAATATTGTTAATTTATTGTTACTTGAATCTGGAAATTAGATTATATGACTAAAGGCCCCTACGGAAGATGAAAAAGATATATATAAATATATATATTATTGCTTATACTGCAATATTCACAACATTCTAGAAACAGTATTTAATGGCCTCCAGTAGTAGTGACGTGGTGAAGCCTGATGTCTTTGACGGCTCCAGCTTTAAATATTGGCTGGCACGGACTAGGCTTTGGCTTATAGACCTCAAGGTTTTCTAGGTGATTTCGGACCCTCCTCAGCTTCCCCTTGGGGAAGAAGTGCATAGGTGCTAGGAGGATGCAAATCATGCCATCTTAGCTCGATTGCTGACCGTCTTATCCAATCGGCTGTTTAACGTCTACTCAAACTATAAAATGGCAAAGGAGCCATGGGATGACTTGGAGCAGAAGTTCTCTGAGGGGGATAATAACAATCAAAGCTTCATTGCAGTGAGCTACTTGAACTACAAGATGGAAGAGAACAGATCAATTCTAGGGCAGGTCCAGGAACTCTAGCTCCATGTCAGGGATCTGAACCCGTATGACTGTCTTCTCCCTGAAAATTTTCAAGTGAACGTGGTACTGACGAAGCTGCCACCTTTGTGGTTCGACTTCATAACCGCTTGTCGGCATATGAAGGAGCGCCTTACTCTTCCAAAGTTATAGGCCACCATCAATGTCGAGGAGAGGGCCCGCACAGGCTTGAGGCCTTCCTCATCACAAGTCCAGGCTTATCTTGTGGACGTTAAGAACTCCAATGCTATAAGTAAGAAGAAAGACAAGACCCTCCAACCCCAAACTGGCACCAAGGCAAAGAACATGAAAAAGAAGAAGGAGGAGGAGCTGGTCTGCTACGACTGTGGCACAGTAGAGCACACAGCCCACAGATGCCATGACCGCAAGGGCAAGGGACCATCTCCAGGTCACCAGGGAGGCCGCAAGGCTAAGGAGCATGTTGCAGTGGCACCTTCAGGACCCACTGATGGGTATGTACCTATAGCCTTTATGGCTGATCCATCATTTGATTGGTGGATCGATATAAGTGCTACGCGTCATATTAGTGCTGATCGTTCCTCATTCTCTTCTTTTCAGGTTCAAGCTAGTGGATCCGTTCTAATGGGTAATGGAGATGCCTCACTTATATGAGGGACCGGCCAGGTCTGCTTGAAGCTTACTTCAGGTAAGATGTTGATTCTTTGAGACATGCTGCTTGTTCCCACAATGAGACTGAATTTGCTTAGTGGCTCTACACTTTGTAGACAGGGTGTCAAATTTGTTTTTAAGTCCAATAAGGTCGTGTTGACTAAATTTGGTAATTTTATTGGAAAAGGGTATGAGAGTGGCGGTATGTTTAGCCTCTTGGTCTTGAGTCATAATAACACTTCTATTTATAATGTGGTTTTTTAATAAAGTGCATGATTTGTAGCATTCTCGCTTGTGTCATATTAATTTTGAAGCTATTGTGCTGTTAAGTAAGATGAATATAATTCCAGATTTCAATTACGAGAAGGGCTCTAAGTGTGAGGTGTGTGTGCAAGCTAACCAGCCTAGTAAGCCGTGTCATTCGGTTGAGGGGCGAGAAACTTCTCCACTTAAGCTAGTCCATTCTGATCTTTGTGAAATAAATGGCAAAATAACCAAAGGTGGCAAACGATACTTCTTAACTCTCATATATGATAGTACCAAATATTCCTATTTCTATTTACTAAAATCTAAAGATGAAGCACTAGAATACTTTAAAATGTATGAGGCTAAGTGGAAAACCAAATAGAAAAGACTATTAAATGATTGTGGTCTGATCGTGGAGATGAATACATTTCTAAGGAATTTTCTTGTTACTATGAAGAAAGTGAGATCATTTATGAAACCACACCTCCTTATTCACCTCAATCAAATGGGGTAACCAAACAAAAGAACTGACCTCTATGTGACTTGGCTAATTCCATGTTACAAAGTTTAGGTATGTCAGATAGATGATAGGGGGAGGCAGTTCTCACAGCTAACTATGTCCTAAATAGGGTGGCGCCTCGCAATCGAGAGGTGACGCCTTATAAAGTCTGGAAGGGAAGAAAACCTACTATGTCTTATCTTCGAACTTGGGGTTGCCTTAATAAGGTTAACCTGTCTTTACCAAAGAAGAGGAAATTAGGAGCTAAAACAGTTGACTGTGTCTTTCTAGGGTATGCTTTAAATAGCACGGCCTATAGATTTCTAGTGGTCAAATCCGAGAAGAGCGAAGTAGTTCTTAATGACCTTATGGAGTCTCTTGATGAGGCATTCTTTGAGTCTATCTTCCCTATAAGATCAAATGAAATAATTTCACCAAATGGCTTTTATGAGCACTACTCTATTCCTCCTGAAGTGGCTGGGCCTACTCCTGATTTGGAGTTGAGAAGTACAAGGTAGAGGACTAAGAAGTCGTTCGGTGATGATCTTCTCATCTATCTCGTGGATGATGAGCCACGTACCCTCTTAGAGGTATATGCATCTCCTGATGCAGAGTACTAGAGTGATGCAGTCCATAGTGAGATGGATTCTATCATTGCTAACAGAACTTGGGAGGTCACTGATCTTCCTAGTAGATTCAAGTCGGTGGGTTGCAAATGGATATTTAAGAAGAAGAGGAGACCTGATGGTACTATAAAAAAGTATAAAGCCCGTCTAGTGGCTAAAGGTTTCACTCAAAAGGAGGACGAGGATTACTTTAATACATATTCCCCTGTGGCAAGATTATCCACGATTCGTGTGATCATTCTATGTTTATACATAGATAACATACTATTGCTTGGAACTAACTTAGACGTTATCATGGAAACAAAAGAGTTCCTCTCCTCAAACTTTGACATGAAAGATCTAGAAGAAGTTGATGTAATTCTAAACATCAAGCTGATCAAGGGAAAGCATGAGATTACACTTTCGTAGACCCATTATGTGGAAAAGATCCTAACTCGCTTTGGGCACATGGACTCCAAATCTGTGTCCACCCCCTACAATCCTACCACGAAGTTTTGCAAGCACACTAGTGAAGGAGTTAATCAAATCTTGTATTCACAAGTAATAGGATCTTTGATGTATCTTTGTAGCGCAACTAGGCCTGATATCTTATATGCTGTATGCAGATTGAGCCGTTACACGGCTAATCCAGGAGATGATCACTAGGGAGCACTATATAGAGTACTCAGGTATCTTAAAGGCACCATAAAACTTGGCATCCATTACTCTGTCTATCTGACTGTCTTAGAAGGATTCAGTGATTTTAACTGGATCAGTGACTCGAATAAAGTAAAAGCTACTGGTAGATATGTATTCACTCTAGCTAGTAGGGCGATGTCATGAAAGTCTGCTAAACAGACTATTATCACACGCTCTACCATGAAGACTGAATTAGTCATCCTAGATTCAGCGGCAGTAGAGGCAAAATGGCTCAAAGAGCTTGTTCCTAACCTGCTTATGCTAGAAAAGCTAATTTCAGCCGTCTTAGTATACTGCGATAACGACACTGTTATAGACAAGGTTAAGAGTAGAAAAGACAACATAAAATCCTCAAGGCATATTAAGAAAAGGCTTAAGTCTGCTCGGTATATAAGAGAGACAGGTGTTATTGTTGCAGAATACACTCAGTCCAATAGTAACCTAGCTAATCCTTTTACTAAGGGCCTATTCTTTTCAGCTTATTTGTCTTATTTCTTATTTGCTTATTTGATTTATCTCGTAACTTCAAAAAATTTCCCAAGGTGGCCTCGAGAGTCGGATACACTTGGTTTTTAGGATTTAGGGAGCTTTTAGACACACCTACGAGATAAAAAACGGATTCAAAAGTAATAAAAAAAGTCAAATAAGACATGAAATAAATCAGATAAGACGTGGCTTATTTTGACTTATTTGACTTTTTTTATTACTTTTTGAATCCTTTTTTATCTCGTAGGCGTGTCTAAAAGCTCCCTAAATCCTAAAAACCAAGGGCATCCGACTCTCGAAGCCACCTCGGGAAATTCTCGAAGCTACGAGATAAATCAAATAAGCAAATAAGAAATAAGACAGATAAGCTGAAAGGAACGGGCCCTAAGGGTCTATCCAGGACAACTATCGAAGTAGCGTATGGAGGAATGGGGCTTATACCCTACTAGAGATCACCTATAGTGGTAACTCATCCTAAATGAGCGGAGATCCCATGAAACAGGACCTGGGACAACTAAGCTGTGTGATTATCGAAAACACATCTTTCAAGAGTCCCATTAGCTGCAGTGCTCAATCTGTAAGGAAGATTGTGGTTAAACCTCTTGATGAGTTTAGAGCCTTATGGCAAGGGAATTATCCTATAGGATTTCCTAAAAGAATTCACCTATGTGAGCTGACTGTGGGGTGGGGATTGTTGGGCTTTTGCCTGCCATAATGGCCCATGGGCCTATGGCCCAAGGAACGAGCGGATAAGGCAGCAGCAGCTGCTGCCTTGACCAGCTCGCGTGCGTGCACGTGCACACGTGCAGAGGCGCGGCGGCTTGCGTAGAGGCGGAGCGGGGGCTTCGGATCCCCTGGCAATGACGAACTCGTCGTGCGCCAGAGAGACGAGAGCTCGACCGCTTCTCGCGCTTGCCGTTGCAACAACCAGTTGACTTTCTTTCCCTCTGCTTATTAGGTTTGTTCCTCTCCCTTTTGCGTCTCGGTTCGACGAGCTAGAAACCCTAGTTTTCTAATACCTTCGATTTGGTGCTTTCCGAGTCGAATTCACCTCTAATTCCTGAGCTGTGGGATTGTGGAAAGCTCAATCTTGTGAGGTTGGATTGGTTTCTTGGGTGCTGGCCGAGTTGTGAACTTGGGGCTGTGAGTTTCGGCTTGGGTTCCTTTAGGCCGAAGGATTAGACTCTGTGGTCCTGTGCTGCCGTGGGCTGCACCTCGGAGTCTTGGTGCGGTGATTCTTGATATGTGAGAATTATATTGTTGGGATATGCTACACTGTTCAGTTTATGTGATGTTTCAAACCTGTTATTAAATTTGTTAAAGCAGTGGCATGTTGTTGGATGAGCAGTGGTATTTTTCTTTGCTATATCTTCTTCATACACTTTGTTGTACATTCTTTGTTTGGTTAATTTTCTTCTTTGGATTTTTAAATCTAAGGCAAGCTAAACATTGAGATATAATTCTTATTTAGATTGGAATATAATTCATCTACTTAGTATTTGTATATTCTTTGAATTTGCCATATTATAATTTATGATCATATATATATATATATATATATATATATATATATATATATATATATATATATATATATATATATATATATATATATATATATATATATATATATATATATATATATATATATGTATGTATGTATATATATATATATATATATATATATATATATATATATATATATATATATATATATGTGTGTGTGTGTGTGTGTGTATGTGTGTTGTATGTCGTTGGAGGGCTATTTTTAGCAGCCCGTCATATTGAATCTGAGAGCAATTCTATAACAATTTTAAACTGAGCATTATTGCTGTTAATTGTTATAGATTTCTGCATGTTATCAAGTTACTATTTTGCTGAAGATGAATTTTTAACTCCTGTAATTGCATTGGTAGAATTCATATCAGTAGATTTAGTTCATTGTAATATTGTTAATTTACTGATACTTGAATCTAGAAATTAAATTACAGTGTTTGAAAAGAGCAAGTTCTGAATGTTTGGGTTCGTCCTAGTAATTCTTTGGCACCACAGTTTTTCCAATCAAGACAGGCTCTCTTTAGTTTCATAGCATTGTTCATGATTTTGAGATCGATAATACCCAGCCCCCCTTTGTTTTTTGGTCTGCATATGTGTGCCCAAGCTGCCCAACAGTGTAGTTTGTTGTTTTCTTCTTTAGAGTTTGTCCAAAAGAATATTCTCCTTGCTTTCTCTATCTGCTCTAGTACCCAAATCGGCAAGTCACCAGCATGCATATGGTAGTAAAACCACTTTGCCAGCAGTTGTCAAGTATTTTGTCTGCCAAGGAAGAAGATTTTGTTGCACCTTGTCGATAATTAGCTTATACTCCCCTTTTTTGGCTTTGTAACAGAAATATTTGTACCCAGATAAGCACAAGGCCACCCATTTACTTTCCAGCCAAGTTTACAATTTACTAGTTCTTCTTGATCCTCCTGTGGCCTGATCATGTAGGCTGCATTTTTTTTATTATTAACGTGCAGCCCTGAAGCTTCCCCAAAGAGATTTTCTTTATGGTTAACAAATTTCGCCTTTTTGGATGACAAAAGATTATTATGTCATCCGCATACATGCTTACTCTAGAAATGTTAAAAGTGCATTGTCTTGAGGCTGCTGTAGTAGCCTTTGAAGAGTGTCCATGGATAAATTAAAAATGTATGGTGATATGGCATCACCTTGTCTTACACCCCGTGCATGTTTTAGCTCCTCACCAGGTTGCCCATTGATCAATAATCTGGATGTGGCTGTCCTCATTAGTAAACAGATCCATCTGCACCAGTTCTGTCCAAATCCTCTAGCTTGGAATATCTGTAGAATGAACGGCCAAGACAAGGTGTCAAAAGCCTTCTTTATGTCCACTTTGAGAGCAAGCGAGGTTATTTTCCTGCTGTGTAAGCGCCAGATAGCTCTCTGCGTAGTCATCATATTGTCTTGAATAGCTCAACATTTAGTGAAAGCATTCTGGGCTTTGTTGATTAGGCTATCCATTAGAGGCTGCAATCTGTTTGAGAGCACTTTAGATATAATCTTGCTCACACTGTGCACAAGTCTGATTGGCCTTTAGTCAGTTGTTTCTTTGGCTTCTTGACCTTTGGGTATAAGAACGACATGTGCTCTGTTTAATAATTCAAAGTTTTGGCCATTGTTATTGTTGAACTTTTGTACCACCTCCATAAGGTCATATATTTAACAATGTTCCAGCCTATTGTATAGAAAAGCATATTAAGGCCCTGTTTGTCACAGTTCCAGCTCCACCAAATTGGTGGAGTTGGTGGAGCACCCTATTCCTAACTCTAGAAATTCATGGAGCTGGAGTTGTGAATACATTGAGGATGTTTAGGTGAGTCATCTTATTTACATTTTAAACTAAAAATATAAACTTAAATCATTTTATTTTAACCTACAAACTCCATATTTGATGTAGAACTGGGAGCTGGAGCTGTGCCAAACGGGACCTAAACCCATCTGGTCCTAGAGCCTTTTCTTTATGCAGATCCTCAATTGCTTTCTTTACCTCTTGTTTGGGTATATATGTTTCTAATTCATCGAGGTGTGTCTGTTAAATTGTATGGTACAACAAGCTGAGATTAAGAGTGTGTTGCCTATGACCAGGCTCTCCAAAGATGCCATTGTATAGTAGTCAAAGAATGCCTTTTCAATTGTTTCCTGCTCCGAGTGCTGGTGCCCATTAACAGTGAGTGTATTGATCATGTTTCTTCGATGCCTCCCAACAACCTGTTGATGGAAAAAAGCAGTGTCGGCATCCCCTTCTTTGAGCCATTTATTTCTTGATTTTTGTCTCCACAGACTCCTTTGAATTGCGGCAAGTTCAACACAATTAAATTTGAGCCCTCTCCTAAGCATCATTTCTTGATCTGTCAAGTTCCTATGTTCCATTGCTTGATCTAATCTAAAGACGAGTTCATTAACCATAACTAATTGTTGTCTGACATCAACAACTTTCTTTTGGCCCCATGCTTGAAGCATTTTTGTTGTGTGCTTTAGTCTGAGATGTAATCTTATGACTGGGTAGTGATGATGTGCAGCACTATGCCAAGCCTCCTATAATTTCTCCCGGCTATTTCACCCAATGGCTCTGAAATCTGAACGAAAAATGGTTTGGTTTCCAGGCTTCAGTCTTAATTTACAGAGGGGCATTATCAGACATTCTACTTGACAAAGCTTCTATTGAACATAATGGGAAAGCATCCTCCCACTGAATTGTGGAAAGCCCTGTCTAGCCTTTCAAGTGTGCAAGAGTTTCTTTCATTACACAAGTATATTTTCTGCCCCTCAAATCTAGTTCTTTGAGTTCCATAAGATTTAAATATCTTCTGAACTTCCCCATTTCTCTCCTATTTAAATTGGAGTTGTTTTTGTCCTGTGCTTGATATATCATATTGAAATCACTAGTTACTATCCATTTGCTATTATAGAGATAGCTTTGTTTAAAGTAGAGATGTATAGGGTCTTCTATGCATATTTTTCTTTGCTCTTGTTCATGTATATAGCAGCTCATTTGGGCCCAAGTAATACAAGCTGCACATTTATCATAGTATCAAAGCAAACCTAGGATTTCTTTGTTCCTCTGGCCGCCGCCTGCAGCCTTCACCAGCTCATCGCCAGTGACCTCCACCGGCGGCGCCACCTCCCCTCTCCTCTTTCCCTCTCATTCTCGGCCTCGTTCCTGCGCCGCTGCACAGATTGCTTCCACGCTGCGCCGCTTCCCGGCCTCGTTCCTGTACTGCCACCCTAGAAGTCGCCCGCGCCTTGGTGCTTCACCGGCCGACTCGTCTTCATGCCCGTCGTCGGGTGGCCTCGCCGGCGGGAACTACCCCGACAGCACGTTCCCATTGAGGGCACCCGCAGAGGGGAGGTTATCTGGAAGAGCGCCGGCGAGACCGTTGAGGCGGAGACTGAGGGTGTGGAGTGTCGTGAGGTTCCCCAGCGTCCCTGGCTCCCCGCTGGCACCCGCCAGGACCTCCTCGCCCTGACGACGCTCCTCGCCCCAGGCCGCCCCGATCCAGGCTGCCACACTAGCCGTGCGCCTAGTCTTCGCCGACCCCAAGCGCACCTAGTGCCGCGCGCTAGAGCCTCGGCCCTGCACCACTGTAACATTAGGTTTGTGCTAGGGTGAAGGAGACCAAGAGGGGGACGGCAGGGAGGCCAACTTTGGAGAGCAGTGGGAGCTGCAGTTGGAGAGCAGCTAGGCTGGCTTTGGAGAGCAGTTGGAGCTTCAATTGGAGAGCAGCCCCCTCCTACTCATGTCCGCCGCCCTTACCATGGTGACCTCTCATCATGCGGCTAGTGTGGCAAACCCGATGCTGTTGCCGCCGTTGGTGTTCGATGACACCAATTTCTGGTGGTCGACCATGCTCCATGTGTGCCTTGATAGTCAGCACCTTTGGGAGCACCTCACAGGCGACACTCCACCACCTCTTGTGCCGCCTATCCCTGTGGCGCCTGTGCCTGGTGCTGATGGTGCTCCTATTCCTGCTGCAACCCAGGTGACTTATGATGCGTCCGTGGAGACCTACAATGCTGCTCTTCGGCTGCTTGAGGCATGGCGCGCTGATGAGGCCTGCGCTCTTGCTGTTCTCACTGGCAGCATGAGGATTGACCTCGCTCTTGATGTGTACGCCTTGTCCTCTATTCGGGTGATCTGGGAGCGCCTGCAGGCTCACTATCAGCCGAGCAACCACGCTCTTTGGACCTATGTCCTTCGGATGGCTGGCTCCCTGTAGCAGCGTGACTCCTCGGTCGATGGCTTCTCTCTTCAATTCAGCAATGTTCACTGTCAGCTGGACTCCTTAGAGCCGACTCCGGACCCGACTTGTGCCACCTGTGTCTGCACCAGGGAGCATCGTATTAAGCGTCGTGTCTTCGACTTCCTCATTAGTCTTCATCCAAAGTTTGAGCCACTTCACGCCCAACTATTGGCACGCTCGCTGCTGCCTTCTCTTGTGGAGGCGCTCACTCAGGTCCGTGCCAAGGAGACTCGGCTTGGGGGTGTTCTCTCATCTCCCTCGACTATGCTGAGTGCTACTACGGCTTCTCCAGTTGTACCAGCTGTACCACATACTCTCCCCACACCAGCAGGCGGCTTGGTTGCAGGGGGTTCTGCCGTCGCCGCTGCTGGGTCTGCTAGTGCAGTAGTTCGCTGCTACTACTGCAAGAAGACCGACCACACCATTCAGCATTGCAGGCACTATCTCCAAAAGGCCAATGGTGGCACCTCTGGCACTCCTGGAGCTTCACCTCTAGCTTCTGGTGCAGGTGGTGCTACCACCTCTCGACCACCAGACTAGGCTCAGGAGCTGACTAGGCACCTTGAGCGCATGGAGCTTCGTCTCGATACTCGGCCTCCCCTGGTTTCCTCTGCTACTGCTTCTCAGGGGCCTTCAGGTATCTAGTCCCCATTACTATGATTCTGGAGCTTCCTTTCACATGACACATGATCTTACTCACCTTGTGTCGCGGTGCACCCCTGTTACTCCTATGTCCATCAAGATGGCTGATGGGATATATATTTCAATTGCAGGATGAGGCACTCTCCATACTTTGTTTTTTCACGTTCCCTCTGTTTCCTATGTTCCTTGTCTCCACCTGCAGCTCATTTATGCTGGCCAGCTTACTGATCATGGTTTTTGTATTATCCTTGAGTCTGATTCTTGTTCTATATAGAACCGCAGTACCGGGACCCTAGCTGGCACTGGCCGGAGATCCCGTGACTCCCCGTGTCTGTGGGAGCTTGATTGGCTTCGTCTTCCCTCCGCTTCGGCCTTCACTACCGCCTCCAGCAGCCAGTCGTCCACCTCTACTGATGCCACTGCCTTCGCGACCACCACTTCCGTCAATTTTGCTCGGTGGTATCATCGTCTAGGTCATATGTCTAGGTCCCATCTTTCATCCTTGCTGAGTAGTGGTGTTCTTTGGAAGGTCTCTAGTGATATCTCCCTCTTTTGTCAGGGCTGTAAGCTTCGAAAACAGCTACAGCTGCTGTACCCTACTATGGACAACATGGGCCCCGGGTATCCAGAGATATATTATTGGACGTACCACCTCTTTGGGCCAAGTTACACGGATCTTCCAGAAGACGGGCTTGGAGGCTGGCGCGGCCCGACTTGGTCTACAAGGAAACGAACTCGTCTCCTACTCGAATACATGGAGATAGACGTAACCAACCCGGTTATATCTTTATCTTCCTTTTACGGATTAGGGAACTTATCTGTAACCCGACCCCTTGCACTATATAAAGGGGGTCAGGGGTCCCTAGTTAGATTATAGATACATCCAATCATCTAGCCATCTCACATCTCATTGTCCTTGAGATCCACCATAATACAATCCACGAGCATAGGAGTAGGGTATTACCTCACCTCGAGGGCCCGAACTTGTATAAATTCGGCTCTCTGTGCTACCATCGTAGTTGTGATCTTTCGCATTGCCCCATAAAATACATTGCCGACACAATTCGTCGACAGTTGGCGCGCCAGGTACGGGCAGCGTCAAGATCAACTTCATCAACTTTGATGGCTTCGATTGGCGGATTCGTCTTTACCTACGCCCCCGGCCAAGGCTTCATCTTCGGAGATCTCGGCTTCATCGCCGGTGACTTCGGGGAACTATGGTTGTGTGAGCCGAACTTCGTTCGGTTCACGCATTACCGGGGGAGGTGGTACGCGATTCCGGCCGAACCTCACCGCCTCAGGATCTCTCCCCTAGATTCCGATCCGGAAGAGATCCAATCTGATGATGACGATTCCGACTGGCCTACCGCTGGACTTCCCTTCGGTTTCGGTCGGGATCTACCACTTCTTTCTTTACCAGCTCCTTATGTTGATGAAGAACCAAGTGCCGATCTTATTCTCGGTCTAGATCGCACTCAAATTCAATCGGGAATCGCAATTCCTCAATCGTGGTTCGCCCCGTTCGGATTAGGAAATTCGGCCGTTGTTTTCCATCGGATAACACGCCAGCTTTTCCAATCTGGGCCAAGGAGCGGAACACGGCATGCACATACTGGGACGAGTGTTCTGAGTCTGGGCTTAGGGATAACTCTAACCAGGTCAACTTCCCGAGTGGACATGCTATTCGGATTGGTCAATTTGGATGCAAGATTTCAGCAGATTCGCTCTGCCAAATCTCAGTCGGACCCTCTTCTGACCAAAGATCCGGCACGAGAAGTAGGAGTCATAATCACTCCCATCGACGAACCGACAAATCGAGACCAATGGAGCCTCTCTTACTCGGAGTCCGAGTCGGAGGAGAGCGTCAACGACTTCCCCGACTGTCGCGGTATCTATGTGCTGGATGGACAAGCCTCCGGATCGACTCAGCGCCACGTGGACGAGGCTGGAGCCAAACACAACCAGGGAGGCGGAGAAGATCTGCGCGACAAATTGCGCGGTCGCGCACGAGAAGTCCTGGAGGAACTGCTTCAAATCCGTATAGGAGACCACTCCGTCTTTCGTACGCCCCAACAGAATATCCTCGCATGTAAAACCCTCCTGGACAATGTTGGACCTTTGCTTGGAGAAAACAGCCTTGCTACGTTGATCATGGATCAGATCAAAGCCATGGTGACGACAGCGGCTGTCCAGGGTACTCGGGACCAACAGGTAGACTCGGCCAGAAGCCAGACTGCCACGAGTAGTACTCGGCGCAGTCGGCGCACGCCATCTCGCGGGCAAGACGCTCGCCGAAGTACAAGCCGCGACCTCCGCCACGACATCGAAGCCCGGCAGAGGAAGAAAGAGCAAGACCGGCGCCGCACTCCGCCACGCCGGATCCTTCCCCGTCAGTCTCCTCCTCCAGGGGACGGATTGATTGACGGGATCAAGGCGTTCACACCTCGACTTCGTCAGGTAAACTGGCCCGAAGGGTTCAACCCCAAGGGAATAGTGAAATTTGACGGGGAGCGGGACCCAGAGGCTTGGTTGCAGATCTACTCTTTGGCAATCAAGGCCGTAGGCGAAGGATACGATGTGATGGCAAACTATCTGCCCGTCATGTTAACTTCTCCGGCTCAGGGTTGGCTTGCAGGCCTTCCAGAGAACTCGATCGGTTCCTGGGGAGAGCTTTGCGAACAATTCATCGCCAATTTCCAGGGCACTTACAAGAAGTCTGGAACCCAATGGGACCTTTATCAGATTCATCAGAAAAAAGATGAATCGCTAAGAGATTTCATTCGGCGTTTCACCAAGAAGAAGAACACAATCCGGGAGATTTCGGAGGCGGTCGTCGTCGCGGCCTTCCAGAAGGGAGTTCGCGACCCCGACCTAATCAAGAAAATGTCTTGGAAGCCCCCGACCACCGTCAAGGAGATGTTCGCCCTGGCGGATCGATATGCCACTGCCTCTGACGCTCTCGCTGAGCGTAAAGAGGATCACCCGAGCAAGAACGAGGGCAAGAAGGACAAGCCCGAATCATCCTCCAAGAAGGACAAGAAGCGCAAGGGTGAGGAGTTGGTGGCGGTCACGGACCATGGTCGGCAAAAGCCGCCTCGGCCCGTTGACTACAACAAGGTAATGGAGGCACCGTGTCCTTTCCATCCAAATGGGAAGCACGCGGCAAAGAATTGCAACGTCTTCAAGAGGTTCGCTGAGGAGCACAACAAAAACGCTCCGAAGGATGCCAAGCGAGACGACAAGCATGACCCCCCTCAGGGTGACGCTTACCCAGAAGCTGAGTGTGAGCTCAATTACATATTCGAGGGATCGGATGCATACGAGTCCAAACGTAAGCAGAAGCTTACTACTTGAGAAGTTAATGTAGCTGCTCCGGTGACTCCCAAATATCTTCGATGGTCCGAAGTTCTGATCAAGTTTGATCGCTCGGACCACCCTGACCACATCCCTTGTCTGAAAAGATATCCACTCATCCTGGATCCCGTGGTATGGGGTGTCCATCTTCGTAAAGTCTTGGTTGACGGCGGAAGCGGATTAAACATCCTTTTCGCCAAGACGTTCAACGAGATGGGGATTCCAAAGTCGGCGCTTCAGAAGACCGATGCGCCGTTTCACAGCATAATCCCGGGAACCTCCTCAGTGCCGATTGGGAGAGTCACTCTTCCGGTCACTTTTGGCACTTGGGACAACTTCCGGATGGAAAACCTCAGCTTCGAGGTGGCCGATTTCGAGACTGCGTATCACGCAATCTTGGGAAGGCCGGGCTTGGCCAAACTCATGGCCGTCCCACATTACACCTACTTACTCATGAAGATGCCAGGACCGCGGGGCATAATCACGGTCCGCGGAGACGTCAAGTTCTCCTATCTTCTTGATAGGGAAAACTGTGACTTTGCCTAGTCAACCGAAGCGGCCGCCGAGTTGGACAAGATCCGGCAGGCGGCCACCACTCTCCGTGACGAGGGCGAACCGCCAAGCAAGAAGCCATCTAAATTAGGCATCAAGCCTGACGAAGATGTCAAGCGTATTTCGCTCGACCCGTCCGATTCGGCCAAAACGGCCCTGATCGGCACAGGGCTCGATTCGAAATAGGAAGAGGCGCTCGTCACCTTCCTCTAAGCGAATCGAGGCATCTTCGCTTGGAAGCCGTCCGACATGCCTGGTGTCCCAAGGGAGGTGATCGAGTACTTTTTGAATGTACACGACAAAGCCAAGCCAATCAAGCAGCGGCTGCGTCGGTTCACACAAGATCGGAAGGAAGCCATCAAGACGGAGATCACCAAACTTTTAGCCGTCTGCTTTATAAGGGAGGTGCTTCACCCCGATTGGTTGGCAAATCCGGTACTTGTACAAAAGAAGAACGGTACTTGGCGCATGTGTGTCGATTACACCGACTTAAATAAAGCATGTCCCAAGGATCCGTTCGGACTTCCTCGCATCGACCAGGTGGTTGACTCCACTGCCGGTTGCGAGCTTTTGAGCTTTATGGATGCCTACTCAGGCTATCACCAGATCAGCTTAAAAGAAGAAGACTGTATCAAGACATCGTTCATCACTCCGTTCGGGGCTTTATGCTACGTCACTATGCCCTTCGGGCTGAAGAACGCCGGAGCAACATACCAGCGTTGCATTCAACGATGTTTCCACAGCCAGCTTGGGCGCAAAATGGAGGCATACGTTGATGACGTTGTCGTCAAGTCTCAGGTAACCTCCGACTTGGTCACTGACCTATCGGAGACATTCGAGAGCCTGTCGGCATACAACATGAAGTTGAACCCGGAGAAGTGTGTCTTCGGGGTCCCTTCGGGAAAGATCCTCGGTTTCGTGATATCGCACCGCAGAATTGAAGCTAACCCGGAAAAGATCAAAACTATCATGGAGATGGCTCCCCCAACGTGCCAAAGGGACGTCCAGCGTCTAAATGGGTGCATGGTTGCACTCGGCCGATTCATCTCGCGACTCGGCGAGCGTGGGTCGCCCTTCTTCAAGCTATTGAAGAAGCAACAAGACAAGTTCGTCTGGACACCTGAGGCACAGAAGGCTTTTGAGGATCTCAAATCGTTCCTCACCTCGCCGCCTGTCTTGGCATCTCCTATGCCACATGAACCGCTTCTACTGTACATTGCGGCCACCACTCATGTAGTGAGCGCCGTGGTGGTAGTGGAGCGTGAAGAACAAGGACGCGTCTACAAGGCTCAACGCCCGGTCTACTTCGTTAGCGAAGTATTGGGCGAGTCTAAGGTACGCTACCCGAAGGTGCAGAAGCTTCTGTATGCGGTTCTAATCGCCTCTCAGAAGCTGAAGCACTACTTTCAAGAACATCCAATTTCGGTGGTTACTTCTTTCCCTATTGAAGAAATTCTCCATAATCGGGAAGCCACTGGGAGGATAGCTAAGTGGTCGGTAGAACTTGGGGCCTTCGAGCTCTCGTTCAAGCCACGTAGCGCTATAAAGTCGCAAACTCTCGCTGACTTCGTCGCCGAGTGGACGGAGATGCAGGCTCCCCCTGCCGTCGAAGAGGCCGAGTACTGGAACATATACTTCGACGGTTCTCTCCAGCGACAGGGCGCGGGGGCTGGCATCGTTCTTATATCGCGGCGAACGACTCAAGTACGTCCTTCAGATTCATTTTTCGGCTTCAAACAATGCAGCCGAGTACGAGGCGCTCATCCACGGCCGCCGTATTGCCATATCGCTCGGCATCCGGCGATTGGTGGTTCGCGGAGATTCCCAGCTGGTGGTAAGCCAAGTGCAGAAGGATTGGACTTGTGTCAACGACAACATGACCGCTTACTGTCAGGAGGTCAGAAAGTTGGAAAACAAGTTCGATGGGTTGGAGCTTATACACATCCTGCGGCGAGACAACGAGGCGGCTGATGAGCTTGCAAACATGGGTTCTAGTCGGACGCCGGTCTCAGCTGGAGTCTTCGTCCAAGAGCTTCACGCCCCCTCCATCACACTGTAGGAGCAACTACCCCAACTGGAGGAACAACAACCCGGGTCAGAGGTTCTTGCCCTCAACTCGGATTGGACGCAGCCATACTTGGAGTACCTACAAGAAGAAAAGCTTCCCGACGATCGGAGGGCTGCCGAGCAAATTCAACGTCGGAGTCGTGCATATGTGGTGCATGAAGGAATTCTGTACCGCCTAAGCGTCTCCGGCATACCTCAAAAGTGCATACTCAGGCATGTGCGGCCATCACGCGGCATCAGCTACGTTGGTCGGAAAATCCTTCCGGTAAGGATTTTACTGGCCAACCGCGGTCTCAGACTCAAAGAGATCGTCCGCAAGTGCGAGGGTTGTCAGTTCTTCGCTCGGCAGATCCATGTGTCGGCCTAGGAACTTCAGACGATCCCCATCACCTGACCGTTCGCAGTCTAGGGGCTCGACATCGTCGGACCCTTCTAGAAGGCCTCGGGTGGTTTTGAACACATCTTCGTCGCCATTGACAAGTTCACTAAATGGATTGAAGCCAAGCCTGTGACCAAGATTACGGTGGCCAAAGCCACCGAGTTCTTTCAGGGGATCATCGGTCGGTTTGGCGTGCCATCTCGGATCATCACGTATAACGGCTCTCAGTTCAGAAGTGACGAGTTTCAAAGCTGGTGTGAAGATGTGGGCATAAAGATTTGCTTTGCTTCAGTGGCACACGCACGGATCAATGGGCAGGTTGAGCGCGCAAACGGCATGCTTCTACAAGGCGTCAGGGCGCGAATCTTCGATTGGCTCAACCCATACGCGGCCAAATGGATGAAGGAATTGCCTGCCGTACTCTGGGGGCTCCGTACAATCCCTAGCCGAGCTACGGGGCAGTCTCCCTTCTTCCTCGTATACGGGTCTGAGGCGGTCCTTCCAATGGAGCTACAGTTCGGGTCGCCACGAGTTCAAAGGTTCAATGAGGACGAGTCGGAGGCCAGTCGGATCGACGAACTCGACCGATTGGAGGAAGCTCGAGACGCTGCAACAATTCGGTCGGTCAAGTACCTCCAGGGTCTGCGTCGTTACCATGATCGTAATGTTCGGGACCGCGCCTTCTCAGTTGGAGATCTGGTCCTTCGAGTTAATCAATCGAGTGGCCATAAACTTTCTCCACGCTGGGAAGGTCCGTACATTATTGACTCGGTGACACGCCCGGGGGCTTACCGACTGAGGCGTGAAGACGGCGCTCTCATGGACAACTCATGGAATATCGAACAATTACGTCGGTTCTATACCTGACGACCATTGTAACACGTTTACAATTAAATAAAGATAAGTTTTCGTTCATATTGTCTTTACATTCGTGCAATTCAGCTTCTGACTTGCTACTTATTTGTGTTTCAATTAAGTAGTAAGTCGGGGGCTACACCTAATTAGGTGCGCAATCGCGCACCTAATCTTTTTTATCTAAAACTTCACCTGACTTGCTCCCTAGTCGGATCCCGACTAGCCAGTAAGTCGGGGGCTATACCTAATTAGGTGCGCAATCGCGCACCCCTTCTCTTAGTGAGGATAAATTGACTTGCTCTCTAGTTGGATTCCAACTAGCCAGTAAGTCGGGGGCTACACCTAATTAGGTGCAGTCTGCACCTAATCGATACCTAATCGTTTTTTCAATATTTCAAGTTCATGTTGAGCCTAAGTGTTATTTGTTCCGAGTAACGAAACTCTTGTCTCCTAGCAACACTTATACTTTCCGATTGCGTCCATGAAGACAGAGCTTCGCGCCAACTCCTAACGCTAAGGAATGTGATGCGCTGGGCAGAGTGCTTAGTAAAAGGAACCTAACTTGCTCAGGCAAAATGCATGACTCGGATTAAGAAAAGACGATTAGCATATATTATATTGAAAAGAAAATCATGTGCATTGGTAATTTGCATCAAGTTCCTACATCTAGAGGGAGTCTAAGCCCAGATGGCTACAGGCCAATTACAGGAGATGGCGGCGAGCGTGGTCGACGATCACCCCGGCCACTTCGCCAAGAGCTGGGACGACTTCAATCAGAACTGCGGCGCTGGTGGCGTCGTGGGCATGACCGCGGACCAGTGCCTCGACGATCTCGTCGGCCACCTCGGCGAGAGCTGGGACGACCTCGATCAAGACCGCGACGGTCGCAACGTCGCGGGCGCGGGCTTCTTCCTCAGCGACCTCGGCGAGCGCGAGGTCGAACTGCACCCAAAGCTCCACCAACTCTACGTCTTCCATGGGAGCACGTGGAGGAGAAGGAGGACGGGGAAGAAATTCGATGAGAAGCGCCACCGCCGGCCTCTTTATAGCCGGAATCGGGAAGTCGAACCGATTCCGAGAAGTAATGGCATTGGGGAAACCCCGAGGAGACCAGTTCCCGAGATTTGACGCGGATGTCTCTAGTAACATGGCGCAACAATCAAAGCGACGGTTGGCATCCCGGTAGGCGGTGCTAGGGATGCCCCGTGGCGGTGGGAGTATGGCGCACACTTGTTGAAAGACCACGGGCGACGTTTCGTCTCCGCGCTGGGCGGGAAAAAACAAAGCCCTGGGTTCGTTGCTGCAATATTCAGGCCTAGACTTAGGTTCCAGAGGGCACGCCCCATGTGGGTCATAAGCTGTACAAGGCATAACTCGTGTACAGGTGCCGCTCAGGTCAAACCTAGTTGGGAAAAAGGGCGCGCCCCCGGTTGGGCCTTGTGCCAGTCGTCAATTTCTTGAGGGCTGGGCGCCTCCCGGGTAATTAACCTAGCCTTGATGTGCCCCCTGGGGACATAAGTCGGTTTGACTTCAGTCAGAGTGAACATCAAAGGCTACTTCGCCAGTTGGGTCTCAGTGGCACATCTCCGGATCGTTCGTCATCAAGACGAGCACCACTTGGAGGACCTCAACTTGGAGGCGGGCGTATTCTTCCGAGAATCATTAGCTTGACTCCGCACTAGTCGGGTCAGGACGCCTGAACGCCCTACGCAAGTTGTGGCATGTCCCCTGCTGGACCGAATGTCGGGTTCTGCCCGTCAGACTCGAATGCCATAATTCGTAATAGGGAGGATAACGCAGGGTGACACTGATCACTCGGCAACATCCACCTTTTTTGGTATGCCTCCTCGTGGGGCCGATAGCCAGCATACCGATCCGTCGGGCTAGGTACCAGACATCTTTTAAGACTTGAGATTTTTCTTGAGTCCTTTGCAACAGTGTTGTTTGATCAGCAGGTTACTCGGCGAAGTGGAACTTCATCAGTCAAATGAAGAGTGACATCACTCGGGCTGCATTTGAAGGATTGCAAACTAAACCCGGAATCAAGACAACCCAGTCACGAAGCACTCGAGGGCTACTGTGGACAACATGAGCCCCGGGTATCCAGAGATATATTATTGGACGTACTACCTCTTTGGGCCAAGTTACACGGATCTTCCAGAAGACGGGCTTGGAGGCTGGCGCGGCCCGACTTGGTCTACAAGGAAACGAACTCGTCTCCTACTCGAATACATGGAGATAGACGTAACCAACCCGGTTATATCTTTATCTTCCTTTTACGGATTAGGGAACCTATCTGTAACCCGACCCCTTGCACTATATAAAGGGGGTCGGGGGTCCCTAGTTAGATTATAGATACATCCAATCATCTAGCCATCTGACATCTCATTGTCCTTGAGATCCACCATAATACAATCCACGAGCACAGGAGTAGGGTATTACCTCACCTCGAGGGCCCAAACTTGTATAAATTCGGCTCCCTGTGCTACCATCGTAGTTGTGATCTTTCGCACTGCCCCATAAAATACATTGCTGACACAATTCGTCGACACCTACCGGTGTGTTAGTTTCAACTCGTTCTTTTGATTTGGTCCACTCTGATGTTTGGGGTCCTGTCCCCTTTTGTTTATTGATGATTTCTCTCGCTTCACCTCGTTCTATTCCCTAAGGTTTTGTAATTAGGTGTTGGCTGCCTATCAGGTTTTTGCTTCCATGGTTCGCACTCAGTTCGATTCACCCATCCATGTGTTTCGAGCTGATTCTGCTGGTGAGTATCTATCTGCTTCTCTTCGTCAGTTCCTCTAGGAGCAGGGTACACTTCCTCCGCACTCCTGTACGGGTGCCCATGCTCAAAATGGTGTTGCTGAGCGCAAGCACCACCATCTCCTTGAGACTGCTAGAGCTATGATGCTCATTGCCTTTGTTCCACTACAGTTTTGGGCTGAGGGTGTTTCCGCTGCTGTTTACCTTATTAACCTCTAACCTTCTACTGCTCTTCAGGGCGCCATTCCTGTTGAGCATCTCTTTAGCAGATCTGCTCAGGACAGTCACCTTCATGCTTTTGGGTGCGTTGTCTACGTGCTTCTTCAGACTCATGAGCGCACGAAGATGACTTCTCAGTCTGCTCCGTGTGCCTTCCTTGGTTATGACTTTGAGCGCAAGGGTTTCCGCTGCTGGGATCCTGTTGGTCGTCGGATTCGGTTCTCTCGAGATGTTACCTTTGATGAGTCTCGCTTTTCCTTCGGTGAGTCTCGATCCCCGGCTTCCCCCTCCAGTTCTCCCTTGTCCTTGGGGATCTCTCTTTTCTTTCGCTTCCTGATTCCTTCTCTATTTCTTTGATTTCTTCTTTGCCTCCTTCAACATCCACTACTACACCCACTCCTTCACTAGCTCCACCTTCTCCTTGTCCTCTCCCAGTCTCCCAGCCTTCCTCCTCTTCTTCCTTGTTGCCTCCTCTCTTGTCTCATCCTCCTGTTCGTTTTCACTATACTCGTCGTGTTCCCCCTTCCTCCTCCGTGTTGGGTCCTCCCCCATTTTTCCCTCCACTTCTGGGCCTGATTCTGTTCAGGTACCCTCTCCCTTCACCTCTCCACCTCGGTATGATCTTTGTGATCGGAGTACTCTCTCTCGCCCGGTTCGCTACGGGGTTGCCGCCCCTGTTTCCACTCCTTTGGAGCCCGCTTCCTATCATGATGTTGTTTCTCATCTTGAGTGGTAGCATGCGATGGCCAAGGAGATTGTTGCTCTTGAGCGCACTGGCACTTGGGACATCTTGTCCCCTGTCCTCCTGATGTTACTCCGATCACCTGCAAGTGGATCTATAAGATCAAGACTCGCTTTAACGGTTCTCTTGAGCACTATAAGGCTCGTCTTGTGACGTGTGGCTTTCAGCAGGAGTACGGTCGTGACTTTGAGAAGACCTTTGCTCCTGTTGCACACTGTACCACTGTTCTCTCTCTTGTGGCTGTTGCTTCTGTTTGTCGGTGGATCATCTCCCAGCTTGAGGTGAAGAATGCCTTTCTTCATAGAGAGCTGCGTGAGGAGGTCTACATGCACCCACCTCCTGGTTACACTGTGCCAGATTGCCATGTGTGTCACCTTCGTCGTTCTCTCTATGGGCTTAAGCAGGCTCCTCATGCTTGGTTTGAGCGCTTTACCTCTATGGTCACTGCTGCTGGTTTTGTTGCTAGTCAGCATGACCCATGCTCTCTTCGTTCACACCTCTACGCGAGGCCGCACCCTTCTCCTTCTCTACGTGGATGACATGCTCATCACTAGAGATGATCCTAAGTTTGTTGCCTTTGTGAAGGCCCGCTTTAGTGAGTAGTTTCAGATGTCTGATCTTGGTCCTCTTCGCTACTTCCTTGGGATTGAGGTCACTTCTACTCCTATGGGCTTCTACCTCTCCCAGCGGAAGTATATCTAGGATCTTCTTGACCGTGCTTGTCTCACTGATCAGCGCATTGCTGACACTCCGATGGAGCTTCACCTCCATCTTCATCCCACTGATGGTGATCCCTTTGCTGATCCCACTCACTACCATCACCTGGTTGGGAGTCTTGTTTACCTTGGGATCACACGCCCTGACATCTCTTACGCTGTTCACATTCTTAGTTAGTTCTTGTTTTCTCCTACTCAGCTTCACTACAGTCACATCCTTCATGTCCTTCTATATCTTCGAGGCACTATTGACCGCCGTCTGTTCTTTTCGAGCTCTAGCTCTCTACAACTCTAGTCCTACTCTGATGCTACTTGGGCTAGCGATCCCTCTGACCGCAAGTCCCTCTCCACTTACTGTGTCTTTCTTGGCTCTTCCTTGATCTCCTGGAAGACCAAGCGATAGATGGCTGTCTCTCGTTCTAGTACCGAGGCTGAGCTTCGTGCGCTTGCCTCAATGACGGCTGAGGTGACCTGGATTCGGTGGCTCTTAGTAGATCTCGGTGTTTCACCGTCTGCTCCGATAGTACTGGTGCCATCAACACTGCCCGGGATCCGGTGAAGCATGAGCTCACCAAACACATCGGCGTCAATGCTTTTATGTTCGGTCTCAGGTGCAGGATCAAGTAGTTGTTATTAGCCATGTGCCTTCTGATCATCAGGTTGCCGACTTCTTCACCAAGACATAGCTAGAGTGCAGCATGACTGTCATCTCTCCAAACCCAGAGTTATAGATCCACCATGAGTTTGAGGAGGGTGTTAAAGTAGAGATGTATAGGGTCTTTTGTGCATATTTCCCTTTACTCTTGTTCGTGTATATAGTAGCCCATTTGGGCCCAAGTAATACAAGTTGCACATTTATCAAGCTTAAGGCTAGTAGTTCCTCCAAGAAAAATTCATTTTGCTAGTTGGTTGGTTCCACATCCGACCATGGCCACGCCGCCATGGGCCACCGCTACCCCGTCCAGCCAGCTCCGCCTCTAGATTCGGCCATGGCCGTGCTCCACCATGGGACACTGCCGCCTCGGCTATCTAGCTCTGCTTCTAGGTCCGGCCATGACCATACCTCCCATGGATCTGGCTGCTAGAGCTTGTGGAGTTGGGATCGTCGTTGATTTATCATGGGAGGGGGATGCTGTGGAGGGTCGCCATCGACAGAACGAGAGGGAGGAGGATGACCACCATCGACAGAGGGAGTTGGGGGGTCATCGGTGGTGGCCATGGCCATAGCCAGAAGTGAGGCAGGAGAAGAATAGGGAGGAGGGAGGAAGAAGAGGGTACAGGCAATTTGGTCTTTAATTGCTCTAAAATATTCATAATGGTGTGTGTATGTGTATGTGTGTGTGAGTTTTGCATATTTACAATGGCATAGGGGCGATTTTGTATCTTATAATGGTAAATGTATAAAGTGATCACTTTGCAGTGGCATGTTTCTGATGAACCCAATTTAGAAAGATAAGTTAACCTCATCATGACACTTGTTAGAGAAACAAATTTGTAACTCTGTGTTGTTTGTCCGGATAAAAGATAACATATGATTCTCGTCCAATGGCTCGCCAAATTCAGATGATGGATCTTTCCTAAAATTAACGATGAGATCAGAATCTTCACTTTCGTCAAATTCTGCCACCCAGAGAAATATTCATTGTCCGGATCCACCGGATTAAGCCCTTCAAACTCACGACCGAAGTAACCACCTAATCGAAAAAGAGATGCATGAAAACATACTGTTAACGTCAGCTTAATGATGAGATTAAAACATGTACTTTAATTGGGAAGATCAAATGGAGACAAGCACATATAACAGGGCCTTTGGACAGGCACAGATCAACAGCATAGCTTCACACTGGTGTGGTACTCAGGGCAGGCAGGAAACCACAGCAAAGTTCAGCACGGGGAGCGCTCTTCAGGCCCTGTTCTCCCCAGTTTATCTGTGTCATTCTAATCTGCTAATTTGACTTATCTCGTAACTTCGAGAATTTTTCGAAATGGTCTCGAGAGTCGGATGTTTTTGGTTTTAGGATTTAGGAAGTTTTAGACACATCTACGAGATAAAAATAAAACGGATTCAAAAAGTAATAAAAATCAAATAAGTCAAAATAAGCCATGTTTTATCTGACTTATTTCGTATCTTATCTGACTTATATTGACTTATTTGACTTTTTTATAACTTTTTTAATCCGTTTTATTTTTATCTCGTAGACGTGTCTAAATCTCCCTAAATTCTAAAAACCAAGGGCATCCGACTCTCGAGGCCACCTCAGGAAATTCTTGAAATTACGAGATAAGTCAAATTAGCATATTAGAATGAGATAGATAAGCAGGGGAGAATAGGGCGTTAATCACCTGGCGCTATTCTTTTGGTCGGATCTTATTTGTTGATAAATTGAATTTCAAGAATTTCTCGAAATGGTTTAGAGAGGCCAGCATATTTTGTTTGACTTGTTTTTTAAAGTTTTAGAACATACTTTGGAGAAAAAAAGAATGGATTGAAAATATCAAAACGTTTATGTCTTTAAAACTAAAAATAAGCAAATAAGTAATAAACATAGAGAACACACATGAAGAAGTTCACGTGGCAGTGGTTGCCACTTGCACATGATCAGCTTCTAGCCCCACGGGAATACTGGATCCGGCAAGCAAGCAGAGGTGAGTGCCTAGCGACAATGTACTTGCCATGAACTGACATGTCAGAAAAGAAGGTATCGTGCGGGAAAGTTATGTATACTTGTAACATTCCTAGCAGGATCTTTGAAACATCATTTTCTCTATATCTAGAGTCTTTAGTCCTCCAGCAGAGTCTCTATCTCAGGTTTTAAATTTAGAGTTTCTCTCTCCCAGCCTCTAAATTTGGAGTCTCTCTACATCAACCTCTATATATTTTTTTGAATAGAGCCTTTGCTGGAAAGGATGAAAATATAGAGAGCGAATAGTGATTTAGAGAGGTATATAGAGGCCTGATTTTATAGCTTCTGCTGGAGATGATCTTAGAGGGCATCTTCAGCAGCCACTTTAAATTTTTACTCTATAACACTATTTCCTATACACTTTATCCATCCTTTAAAATTTCTTCACACTTTACACTACACTATAAAAGATTCCTCCCCTCCAGTAACTACTCTATTCCTAAAAAATCAGATGAACAGTATTATAGAGTGACTGCTAGAGATGCTCTTACCCCGATTTCCGAAGAGTATGCGCAGACTCCAAGTCGACCATGGTAAGGGCTGCCTCATGTTGCTACTTGAAGAAGTCGCTCTTGAGCTGCAACACCCTGAGCGCTCGGCACAACGGTGTAACAGCGGTGGTGACAGTACACCAAAAGAGTATAAGAATATATGTCGGATTTTAAGTGAACGGGCAAGAGATACTCATCTATACTGGTTTTTAATGTTTAAATTATATGTGCCGATTTTTTAAAGAACCGACATAGCGGTTGTAAACAATAACCGACCCATATAATATTTTTTGAATAATATGTAACTCTTTGGAATTTCATAACTTGTTCATATGAACTTGGATCAAAATAACCTTTATATGAAAATTATAATGCTCGACGATGTCTACAACTTTATAGCTGAAAGCATTTCCATTTGGATGACTAAACAGTGGCCACGAGTTTATAAAAGTTATAACCTATTCATACAAAATCGGATGGAGATAACATTTATATGAAAATTGTAACTCTTGATGAGATTTATAACTTTGTAGTTGACAACTCTTCCATTTCAAGCCATCTTGATGTCTAAAGTAAAAAGATATACATTTCCTACCGGGGGGATTAGTTAGGTGGTGGTGGTTTGAAGTCAAGAAGTTGTAGGTTTGAATTCTATAGAATGCATTGGCTTGTATTTCTTGTGAAAAATTTTAACTTGCCAACAGATCAAGGTCAAAAGTGGCTGTGGTTTTTTTTCCATTTCTACACCCAAAACTCATGTTCGAAAAACACTAATTTGTGATGGTCCGAGGTTTCAACCGGTATAAATAAACTCATCTATACCAAAATTTGTTTCCCCTTTTTTACATAAAAAAACTCAGGTTTGAAAAAATACTCATCTGTGTCGATTCATCACTAGAACCAACACATATAATCGTCTATCTTTGTCGATTCGTGGCTTCAACTGACACATCTAAACTCATCTGTGCCAGTTCGGAAACTGACAAAGATGATCCGAGCTCATGAGTGCTATTATTGGTACTAATAATGGTTCTGAACCTGTATAGATGACCTATTTTGCTATTTTGGTGCAGTGCAAGCTCTCTATCTCCATGGGGCTATGTCCATGGGGCAGCCGTCGTCTTATCAGAGCGAGCTGCAACCTAGGGGTTGGAATTGTGCCACTAACGAGCAATCCGACATTCCGCTAAACACCCTTGTAGGACCATGGCGGCCACCTCTTGGCACAGGGGGAAAGGATGGCGATGGTGAGGTTCTTTGTGCGGCAAAGAGCTGAGGATGGAGATGGACACCAGTGTGTCAACCACGGAAATATTTCTCGCCAAAATTCGACAATTGGATTTGGATGAATTTTGTCAAACTTAGGTATGATAGAAGTAGACGTGTAAAAAGGATTTGGAAAACGCCTAGTGGTAGGCTCCTGCCTTGGGACTGAGGCCGCTGGTTTGAGCCCCAACAAACGCACCATTTCCCTTTTTTTGTTTTTTTAAAAAATAAATATTATTTGATTTTTTTGTCTGAAAAATTCCAAAAAACCGGCTACCACCGTATTTCGGCCAAATCAGACACCTCCTCATTAAAAATATTAAAATGGCATGTTTTTCCTGGCGCCAACTTTCTCACTGCCACTGGTGAGGAGGGAGGCAATAGGCGAGGCCACTCGAATGGATCAGATCTCTCCATGACTATTTGTCTTTCTGTGCATAGCCTAACACTACTGGAATTTGTTTTTTTAGAGAGAATTGACTCCCAAATTGAGCTGACACAAATACAAATTGCCCCACTCGCGTCGCCCACCGTTCCCTCCCGAGTCATGTATATTTTGTGGAAGGTCCTGAGTCAGCACTCCGATGCGGCTTGTCCAAAACTTCCATCCGATATGGGTGAAGGTCTTAGATGTTGAGGTGCATAATCCGGGCCATCATCTTTAATTCCTACCATTCTTTCCATCTCCTTTACTCGTGTAAACCAATAACCAAGAAACAAATCAATAAATGAAGAAGAAGAAATGCCGAATGAGTACAATTACATAGGAGATGAAGAGGCCCTTGTGGATGAGCTCATAATTCCAATAAATCAAGGGTTAATTAGATCCATGCCACTGCTCAATTTCGAAATTAGATAATTGTCACTCCTCAAAATGAAATTATAAAAATGCCATTGTTAACTCGCGAGAATTAGATCCACGCCATTTTACAGATCTCAAAACACTTTTTCGGCTCAGCTTTGGACGTGTCGCTTTTTGGGGACAAAAATACACTCGCCTCTTTCTTCTTCCTCTCTCCCCTCTCCCCAATCTCTCTCCTTCCCTCCTGATGCGGCGATTAGCAGGTGGTGTTTTACCGTGAGCAGTGGCGACGAGCACTGGGCGCACGAGCGAACAAGCAAGAGGAGGGAGGGGAGGAGCAGAGGACTTCTACAAGAAAGTCATGGCCAGCATTGCATTGCAGTGCCCGCATGCATCCCCGCAAGGTGCAGAGCATGGAATTTTATCCCATTATTAAAAAGAAGCACTAAGCTGTAGGAAGCAGATGTAGCAACAGGGCAACACCAAGGAGCAATTGAGCTCTGCTCTGGTTCCTTGGAGGAAACTTGCTCCCTTTTTTGTTGATTTCTTCTTGCTGCAGCAGATTCAATTATGGCCTGTTTGATTGATTGGCTCCCTCTAGCTTGCCTCATACGAGGTATCCAGACTACTGCGAGACAAGCTGAATGGATACAAGGAATGATATTTGGATGACTACATGAGATGAGCCAAGTTGTTGATAGATGCTGTTTGGTTGCTTGCATGAAAGTAGATGGGACATAAGAAATACATGCTGACAAGAGGGACCCACCAAAGCACATGCGCCCATGCGAGCCAGCCTCGCTGGAAACGGCCAAATTTTCCGTTTCCACGCAGCCTGGCTGAAGGGGACGATTTGCATCCCGACGGTCTGGCTCCAGCTAGCAACTAGACAACCAAACAGTCACGGGTCTACTCGTGCGGGTCAAGCCAGAGCCAGGGAACCAAACAGCCCATTAGATTTCAGAAGAGAATTCTCATGAGATGTGGTGGTGAGATGAGAGATTATCTCCAGATGGATCTACAATACATCAGAAGCTCATTTCAAGTAGTACTAGTTCACAAGACGTGCTACCAACTGCTAAGCTTGCCCAAATTTATTGGACCTGAGCCGTGCCGTGAGACGGAGTAGAGGGGTGGCGAGGGGGAGGAGGTGGCCGAAGTTGATGGGTCACTGGAGTTGGTGGCCCGGAGAGAGGAGAGGGAGACGGTGCCATCCTCCCACCGTCTCTGCTCCATGGCGTCATCCTCGGGGGAGGGAGAGAGAAGAGAGAAAGAAGAAAGAGGCGAGAGCATTTTCATCTTGAAAAACTGACACGTACACGGCTAAGCTAGAAAAGAGCTTTAAGATCCATAAAATAACATTGATCTAATTCTCACGTGTCAACAGTGGTATTTTTATAATTATACTTTGAGTGGCAATTTTTTTATTTCAAAATTGAGCAGTGGCATGGATCTAATTAATCCATGGATCACTGACAAATTACATAACATGCCCAAGAATACACATCATATTTTTCATTTACAAACGACATTCTTTCGATTAATTACATTTGAAAAAGTAAAGAGTACCGATTTGGTCCCGAAACTTTTGCCCTAACCCCATTTTGGTCACTGAACTCCAAAACCGAGTTAACTTGGTCTTCAGACCACCAAAACCAGACTAAATTAGTCCCTTGACTTGTCAAAGGGCAAGTTGGGGCGGTTTCCGCTGACGTGGCATTACACGTGGCAAGTTTGGGTGACATGATATTACACGTGACACTGAGCATGTGATCCCCCTCTATCTTCTCCCATCAACATGGACGCCACGAAAGCCAAAATTGCCCATGTGGACGCCATGTCTGCGAAAAGCCCCCAAAACCACTATGTTGACCGTCAAGAGATTATCTTAGTCTGGTTTTAATAGTTCAAGTACCGAATTAACTCAGATTTGGAGTTCAAGGACCAAATACGTACTCTTGCCTTTAGAAAATAATTACTTTCTATTCAACAATAGCTTTCTTAAATAACATGGTAATATGAGATTGAAGTTACACCCTTATTCCTTTTTTAAAAAAGCTACACCCTTCTTCCTACCAGTGATGGTTCTTTTGTTTAATTGCGTTTGCGACACAATTATTAGTATACCAAAATAGTTAAGACAAAACAATAAATATTTAATCACCACACATCATTCTTTTCTCTCCTAAGGTTCAATAGCATTTCCAATATGATTATTTTAAGATATTATTTTGAAGAATAAAAAAGTAATTCTCTAAACATTGTCACACCTTTTCTCCTACAAACAAGACTATGTTCAGTTGTATTTGTGACACAATTATTTTGTTTGAGACAATAGCTTTTCTTTTAAAACAAAGTGATAACTCAATAATCCCACACGAGGCACTCTTCTTTCCTACAAGTGACGGTCCACCGTATTACATCGGTGACAGAATTATTTTCTCTAGCAATATCTTTTTAATAAAGCAAAGCGATATCTCTTTATCAGTACACATCATTCTTTTTGTTTCAACACTCTATTCGGTTGCAATTACGACATATTTTTTTTCATTTCAAACAATAGCTTTTTGTTAAAAAATTTATTTTCTACAACAACACTCCATTCAGTTGCATTTACAACAAAATTATTTTGTTCCAAACAGTATCTTTAAAAGATGTCTAGATATCTTTTGATCTTTCCACATCATACATTTCTGTACTACAAATAGCACATCTATATGTTGTATTGATGAATGATGATGGAATTATTTTGCACATGACAATAGTTTAAAGTGACAACTTCTCAAACCCTAGCACACAACTCCTTTCTTTCCTACAAACGACACATGGATTGTGGTATTTGCGACAAAAATATTTTGTTTCGAACAATAGCTTAACTAGGAAATGAGGTGATAACTTTTTTATCTCTCCACATCATTCTTTCTTTTCTGGTAAACAACATTTCGTTTTGTTACATTTGTACAGAATTATGTTTTGATCCGTGTTCTAAAAGAAAGTGACAACTCTTTAATATATATCCACGCACCAGCCAAACGGCTTGTCCAAGTATAACTACAACGCAAAGACTATGCTTTGTCCTAAATAAACATGTATAACACAGACGAACATCTAGCCAATGCACTCAAAGAAGCAGCCTAGTTACATCTTTTTGGTTTTCACAATCAACATGACTTCTCATGGTCATGGGTACATATACACACAATATTATTTGGCTAGAGAGCGGTGTAGGATGCTCGATGGAGAGGACAAGAGGATGAAGAAATTAATGGTCGAAGAAAAACAGAGAAAGACTAGGAAGGCCATGGGTGAAGAACAGAAGAATGAAAAAGAGAAGAAGATTACGAAGACCACGGTTGAAGAGGAGAGGAAGAAAGAGAAGAAAAAGAAGACCAAGGCTGGTTTCTTGCGCGGAAGAAAAAGAAGACCAAGGCTGGTTTCTCGTGCGGCATCTTGAGGGTGCATCCCTGCGCGTCTATTTTTGTGACGAAGGTGACGGTCACTACTGGGCATGGGAACTACACTACCGGTTCCAAACCGGTTTTAGTACAGATTTTAGAACCGGCCATAGGCATCCGGAAGTGATGTCCAAGGGGTTGCACTACCGGTTGACCTAATTGTTAGAGCTTACCAGAAAAAGGAGACACGTTTGGCGCTGCAAAGTCTCTACTATCGGTTTATAATACAAATCAGTAGTGAACATTGCCAGAAAAGGGAGACTCGTCTTGGCACCAACAGGGGATTCACTACCGGTTTGTATTACAAACCGGTAGTAGAGCCCCAATTGCCCATCCGACAATAGGATACAATTTATTTTCAATTCAGGTTTAATTGCAGTCTACATTTCAATCAGATTAATAATTCATAGATTTGCATACCAAATTTCAAAATCCACAACTAATTCATTCACAACAAAACTGGCAGAGCATCGGATGCTAGAACTGATTGGATCTGACGGCCTAGGGAGTAAAGCACGAGATGGCTGTGCTTTGCAGCTGACCATAGCAAAACTCTCTCTCTCACATATATATATATATATCTCTACTCCTAAAAAGGCTGTTGTGGTGATGAGTGATGGCTCATCAAAGCAATCTGAAGCATTCAATTTAATCTAACGGTTGCCCACACCCCGATCCACGTCCTCCTCTCCACCAATCCACAAGCGAGCGTGTCGACCCCTGTCCGTCTGCGTCCCACTGATCCACGCCTCCTCCTCCTCCACCAATCCAGGCGCAAAGCACGGGTCCTCAACTAGTGTATATATATATATGAGCTCATGATCATGCATTTGTTTTCATAACTCAACCCATAGCTATTACTTAGACTAGGTATAAAAGTAGGGTGTTACAGTATCCTAAAGAAAACCAGGTATATGCATCCTTGTGGCGAGGGTGCACGGTGCAGCTGCTAGTATCTGAATTTAAAAAGTCTCTGAATTAAAAAGTCAAATAGTTTAGCTTTTATAGTCTGTTTTTTATTTTTGAGGGTACATCGTAAAGCTTTTGGAAACAAGTCAAATAAAACTTATTAGACTTTCCAAACTATCTCAAAAAGTTCTCGAAATTCAGTTTATAAGCAAATAAAAAGATAAGATATTTAAAGAGAACAGCTCCATAACACCATTCGTGTCTACTACACACGCTAGAAACTGAAACAAGACTTTTAAGCTCTAACTAGGGATGCAAAAGGGTCGGCCCTTGGGTCCTCATTGACCCTTGCTAGTTTATTTGTTTGCACTAAAAACTCAATTTCTAAAATTTCTTATATAAATAAATGAACTAAAGAGGGTAAAAAGAGACCCTAGGGCCAGCCTATTTGTATCCCTAGCTCTAACTACTCGTGCACGCGTGTGCACTGGAAATTAACCCCAACCAAAGTAAGCAACCCCGCGCCACGCGAACTCGAACACGGGATCGCTTTTCCAACAACCATGCCTCCAACTACGCTTCAGGACTAGAGCAAGTATACCTGTAGTGGTACACATGTATATAGCACATCATTAACAAAGTTCTTTAAAACCATTATCTTTTCTCTAATCTCAAAGCCATTTCTCAAAACTTTAATGCAAGTCAAATGAAATGAAACAGTTTCTCTGCAAGCTATCAAAGTACAATATTTTAACAATACAACCACTTCAGCCGTTCAAGCTAGCCCACAAGAACTGGCATAGCCTGGCTCATGGGCCGATCGGGTTAGGCCCTGTTTAGCAGAGCTTTAGCTCCCAGCTCCATCTCAGATATAGAGTTTGTAAGTTAAAATAAAGTGAGTTAAGTTTATATTTTTAGTTTAAAATATAACTAAGATTACTCATCTAAACATCCTCAACGTACACATACTTCTAGCTTCATAAATTTCTGAAGTTAGGAATACCCGCTCCACCAACCTCGGCCTTAATTTATTATGCATCTCGTTTGAACGGTTGCAGCTAGGTGACAAAGGTTGAAGGGCTGAGACGGTTGTGGTCGAATGGTTGGGCTAAACAGTACGTTTCGTTCGATCAGAATAAAGTCTGAGCACCGCAGACCTCGCTGCTTTTCCTTCAGTCATTTGGAGAATAGAAACAAACTGTTGTTATGAAAATAAGAGATTAAACGGTCATTTGGAGATAACTCATAAAATGTGTTCTTTGTTGGGGTTCAAAATGGTGCAACCGAATAGCATATTCTGCGAGAAGGCGCTGAGAAGCCAGCGAGCTCAGTTTTGGCTACAAACCGTCCATGGGCTGACGGAGGACCTGGTTGTCAAGTTAAACCATCTTTAACCGTGTTCTTTCCCGTTCCCGCTCCCTTTATGCAGAAAATCTCGTTCTTTTTAGTGTTCTAATAGATTTCTTTTATTATTCTATTTCGAAAAGATTCTCTTTTTCATTCTTTTTAGAAAAATATTTTCTTCCCTTTCTCTATATCATATGCTAGTAAATGAAGAAAAAGAATATGACGTAGAAAATAAAGAAGAGAATGAAATAAAGAAAAAATAATTTGAGATAGTCTTGAATCCAACTGTTATCAAAAGAAGGGACAGATATGGTAATTTCCTTCTCTTCTCTCCTCTCTCGCCTGATGGACTGCTCGGCGCCCTGCCAATGACTGGCCACTGACAGCCGACCACTCACCGTGCGCCGCTGGCCCGTGCCCGTACGCCGGCGCCACCCCATGAGCACGTCGCCGGCATGTGTCGCTGGCCGGTACGGCCCTCCCATGCTACCGCTGACTTGCTATGAATATATTGTTCTAGTCGATGAGAGAGAGGAGAGGTAAGTTTGTTCTAATCTTACCCCTAGCAAATTCAAATTCTTGGCTGGATGTTTGGATCCAAGTGGTACCACTTAAAAAATGGTAAAGAGAGCGTCCTATTAGTTTTGGTATTCGTTTTGATGTGCTCAGTTGTGTTTCCTGTTTAGATCCTGGGTTGCTTTGCTCTCTTACAACCGGTTAGTGTGTTGTTCTTGCGTTTCCCCGTATAAGATCATTGAGAACGACAGTGTACGTTAGTAATAAAAACTGGGGAACATATATAGTGTATGTTAATTAATCGGATATGGCTGAATAGCTAGTCTTTAGATGTCTTACAGGTAGAATGTTCCACCGAACCTCACCCGACCATCATTAGGATTTGCTCTAACACCCTAGCTCAAATCCGTTTAGAGCCCAGCCCATCTAGGAAGCTGGCTCACGTATGCATATTACCACTCTTAGGCTTTCGGTACCTCGCTTTGTCCAAATGGATTAACTCGGGATGCTATGCTTGGATGCATATGCCATTATATGCTAGCTCAACTCTCTCTAGACTAGTAAAATGGTATTATTCCACCGTAACCAATTCATATGGAGGTACACGAGCCTGACATCATAACGGGACAGGGCATTACATTCAACCCTCCTAATAGGCTGACGTTCTCATTAGCACACCACATATGCGGAAAATGTCTAGAATCTTCCCTCGGTGTACGTCTATGCTTCTAGTGTCGGCCCATATGGCATGCCGCATGACCACTCTGGGCCCACATGCATCATGCGCCATATGCCCAAGCCACTAAGCCCACACGCACCCATATAGTGAGGATTAATGCTCAGATACCATTTGTAACACTCTCATCCAAATCCGTTTAGAGTTCAGCCCACTTAGGGGATTGCACCACTTATACATAGCACCACTTTTAGGTTTTAGGCCTCGCTTTGCCTAAAACAGTTAACCCGAGGTGTTATGTTTGGGTTCATTTTGTATTATATACTAGTTCAACTCTCTCTAGACTACCAAAGTTGTACTATTCCACCACAACCAATCCACAAAGTCACACGAGCCTCATAACGGACTGGTGTATTACATTTGCCGAACCACCATTAGAATGCTTCTCCTTCTAGCACCTCACTTTGAAATTCTGAAGTTGCTTAGAGAAGCAGTGGCTTAAATAAGCCTTGGATTCTGTAAATCAAACCGGTTTTGTCAGCCAAGTTGTGTGAAGTGTTAATACTTTTTTTAAAAAAAACTTGTGTGCGATACTTTCAGAGGAAGAATTCCGTGGAAGAAATTGCAAGACTAAAGACAGAAAGGATGAAAAAGTCTGTTATGAGCCAATCACGCTGGATCAAAATACATGGACCTAAATGGGCCAAATCTAGCATTCCCATGTACTCCCTCAGAAAAACAAGATTTGAAGCGGCTTCAAGATTAAAAAAACGGAAACACTGTCACACGGACGTCCGGAGCGTCCGGACGCGGACCGGCCCGTCAAACGCCTCGGCCCAGCAGTGCGCTCGCCAGCCCATGGCCGCAGCACCAATTTTTGCGCGTTGCTCCGGCCTCGCGGACAAGGACGCGGACGCGACTCGCTGATTTTGCTTTCATTGCTTTTGCTTTTTCGTTGCGTTCTGCCATCCGACGCGACGCGTTTCTTTTTTGCTTAGGCGAGCGCCAGGAGTGGTGGACATGACCCACCGCTTCGTGCCGTCGGAGCGGACCCCCGGCGTCTTGAAGAAGTCGCCGTTGATGGCGAGGTGCCTCGCATCCGGCAAGAACGACGGAAAGGTGCTGTTCACGCTGAGCAACTGGAGGGAGCTCACGAGGTTCCGCACCAGCTGCAGGTGGGGCACCGCCGAGTCGCCCGGCACGCCTTTGCCGTGGAAGCAGTGGTATCCGAGGCGGCCGCCCCACGGCGAGAAGAAGGGGTTGTAGCGGTGCAGCTCCGGGTTGAGGAGCTCGGTCAGTGAGGAGAATTGCTCCGTCTTGCGCCTATCCCTTCCGCCGCGTCGCTACCGCGATCCAACGGCCGCCACCGCGTCCCGCTGCGGCAAGGGTGAAGCAGTGCAGCCCTGGTGGCGTCACGCGACGCTCGGCGCCGGAGGGCTCACCGGCAAGATGTCCACCCGGAAGACGCTCCACCACCCGTCATTAGCGACGCGGTGGAAGAAGAGCGTGCTCTCCCCGTGCCAGGTCGGTCACCCCCCATGCGTGGCCACGACGACGCGCAGGGTGGGGTCGGATCCGGAGAAAAGAAGAAGGCTCGGAGGAGGTGATCCCCATTTTTCGCCATGAAACTTGAGCAATGTACGTATGAAACTTAGGGTTTTGCTTGCTGAAACTTACTTTTGTTCCCGCGAAACTTTTGGGTTTCTAATGTTCCATTGGCTTTTTCGCTAAGTTTCATCAATGGTTTTCCCAAGTTTCATTAGTACATTTGTCAAGTTTTATCAATTGTTGCCCTAAGTTTCAGCAAAAATTATCTAAGTTTCACCAGTGTTCACCATGTTTCCATCCATATATTGTCAAGTTTCATCAATGATTTTTCAAGTTTCACCAGTAGCCACCCAAATTTCATTGCTGCTTCTTTAAGTTTCATCTGTAGTTTAGCCAAGTTTTATTGACACTCGCAGGTTCATCAGTAGCAAGCAAAGTTTCATTGGTTTTTTCAAGTCTCATTAGTAGGGTTTCCAAGTTTCAGCAATTGTTTTGCAAGTTTCATCAATTCGAACACCTATTTTCACATGCATATTGTCAAGTTTCATTAGTACATTTTCAAGTTTCATCAGTTATATTTCCAAGTTCTCATGGTGACGTCATCATGACGTCATGCGTCCGATGAAAAGCATCCCATCGGACGTCCGACGCCTGGCGCTCGCCTTAAAAAAAAGCCTAATTAGATAAAGTGTTTGGATTTTCAAACTAGAGATAGGCAAAAAAGAAAATGTGCATAAGCAGATAAGCCCTGAGGAACATATTAGTGTAATCTCTCAAGAGCGAGGGGACAAAATTAAAAGAAAACAAAAACCCGTTACAAAAGGACCTGAACATTGTTACAAATATAAGTATCTAAACATAGTTTCTCCTACAAAAGCATTGCTCAGTCTCAGAGAAACCATATCATCATGTAGCGAGGGAATAATGAATTAAGCTATAAAACTAAAGAACAGAAATGGCAGCGTTCGCTCGGAACCTCCATGTCGTCCCATGCCATGAGATCAAATTTGAGGAGGGATGGGTCGTGAGTAACTAATATGTGAGGACCTAAATTGCCCTCGTTTCCCGGCTGTCATCACAAATGTTAGAACAATTATTAAGATAAAATGTTAGAACAATTAAGATAAAGATGCATGCATGGTAACAAAAGGTCGCCATCGGAAATATAATTCAGGCACCAACAAAGATACTCTCTCTCCCTTTTTTTCCTTGATAGAAATAGTAGTGAGATATAAGTCGCTAGTCTTAGCTTAAGGTGCACTTAAAGATTTTGTTTGGTCTTTTCATAGTGCACTTAAAGATTTTGTTTGGTCTTTTCATAGTGTACTGCTGTTGTTGACCGGAGTTTGCAAGTGGTCCTTGCAGTGCCAATATTAGTCCTTTCAAACCAAAAATTAATAGTTAATTTTTTAAAAAATAATATTTAAGTTTGTAGTATTATTTATTTATATTTTTTTTCTGATATTGAGAGGAAAACAGGGAAGCCCTCCTATGGCCAGATTATTTGCACAAGGAGATAATTATCAGAAAATGGGCCCAATATGAAGGTGCTTCCTAGCTTAAAAAAAGTGGGATAAATAAACTTTTTTCAATCCAAACTCACCCCCAATTAATCTAATAACTATAGACTAGGGACCATCTCCTTTTGAGTTTTATTTAAAACAAATTTGTTAGGGCCGGAAACGTGGCAATATTGCTTCAATAGTTGAATGGCATATAAAGGATGCACCTTTGTCAATCGACCCAATTGTTGTTTCAGGGTGTGTTTGGTTACCGTATGAGCTCAGCCAGGCTGTATGAATTGAGCCAGGCTGAGTAGATACAAAGGGATGTTGTTTGGTTGGTTGTATGAGGTTGGACAGGCTGTGTAGAGATGTTGTTTGGTTGGCTGCAATAGAAGGGAAATTGGATGGACAAATTTAATATATAGGGATGGACAAATTGAAAAAACAAATACTAGAAAATCAATAAATTCAAAAAAAATAAAAATGCAAAAAACAAATACTGGAAAATCAATAAATTCAAAAAAGAAAATCAATAAATTTGAAAACAAAAATAAAAATTCAAAAAAATCTGAAATTTTTTTAATACGTTGTACTTGAATCTACAGTTCCATTATTTTTTTGTTTCATTGAATTTGGATGTCGTTTGAATTTTAAAAAATTTTTGAAAGATTGAAAAGCTAATGTACAAAACTGAGTTAGCATTACTAGTTAGTAGTTAGTCGGTATGCGTGGCGGGCGTGGCGGCTTGTGAGCGAGCTCATGAAGCGGCCGCCATGGCCGTTCATGAACCTGGTTGGGAGCCACTGTTTGCATCGGCGGATGCAGCTTTCAAGCACGAGCCAAGCAACCAAACGCACGGATTTTCGTTTCCGCGGAGCCGGGCTGGGTGCGGATGGGCAACCAAACACGCCCTCATTGAATGATGTGGTACAATAACCCATCTCCCTTTGCAGTCAACTTCCAAGAAGATTTAAAAGGTGGGTAAAGAGCCTTCGCAGTCAACTTCCAAAAAGATCTAAAAGGTAGGTGAGAGCCTTTCTGCCATGAAGTAGCACCTCTCGATAACATATTAGTAACATTTAACATGGTAACTTGCAAATTTTCTTAAAAATGAATTGGCCGCTCTTGCTTGCTCTAAGCAATTCGTCGAACTACACCACGTCGCCACATCTCCACGACTCCACCTGCCCTCCTCCACATTCCAACAAATTTTGCAAAATCCTTTTGTCATTACTTGTTCCCATAATTTCCATGATATTAAAAATTTTAAAAATGGCGACAAATATATATCCTTCATGTCCTTTAAGTTTGTCTAGTTTTCTCACTTGGACCATTAATTATGCTTTAATTGTTTGGTGAGTCATTAACCATATGCTTAGTGTGTCAATCAACTGGTGATCCTAAAAGTGATAAGGACAACGATCCAGCAGGAACCGAAGTGGCTGAATGAGAATCTCAAATGGCATGATTATACAATTTTTCCATAGACGTATATATGTAACTGGCGACATTTCTACTCCGGGCCAGCTAATTATGCCACAGAGCTTACCCAAATTGTAATGCCATAGTATCAAAAATTCTTTTTAAAACCATATACGCCAAATTAAGTGAAGCATAACAAGAAATTTTTTGGTACACTAAAATAAATATGAGTTGCACATTACTCTCGATCTAATGGCTTAAATTGATTTTGATTTTTTCTTTATACAGTCATGGTAGTATTTATATTACAATAATAGTAATTATTTGTGAGGGCCGTCATTCTCTAAATGGATGGTTAAATCTAAATTATACTACTATTATTGTGTACAATAAAAGAGCTCTATAAATATGCCGGCTAAATGGCGTACTTGCCAGCTAAATGGAGTACGCCAGTACTCAATGTTCATGTCATTGTCGCTCGAGCTAAAAGTACTCTCTTCGATCGACGTGTCTCCTCTAAACATATTAATTAGTAGTTCTAGGATTCCATATGTAACATATGTTTATGGGATAGGATTGCACATATATATACTCTAATGCCTAAATTAACAAACTAATCATAAACTAATGTACTAAGTGATCACCTAGTGCGATATACATTAACAGAGGCTCATGTATAATTGTGAATGATATGTGCTTATTACAGCTGTTGCTATTTGCATCACACACGCAGGGTGTCTCGCGCTATTAACATTATGGTTCAATTATTGCGCGCGTCAACCAGTTGTTGAGGAAGTACTTTTTAGACGGTGGCAAATGAAAATTCAAGATCCTGTGATTTGAAAGTACAGGGGTGTGACAATGGCAAAAATTATTCGTGTGAAATCACTATTCATCATTAATTAGTAATTTTATTTTTTGAATTTTGAGTGGTTATCCCAAAAACACGTCTGAACAACACATTTGCTAAATCATGAAACTATTTTTTAAAGGGAATATTTATTCGCTCAAAAAAGGAATATTTAAAATATATATATTTACACTTTGTCTCGGTGTGATAAGTGTCACTTGTTCCAGCAACAGATGGCTCAGTGTGCTCTCAAAAAAAAAGTTGGTTCAATATATTTCTCTCTCTCTAGGAAAACTAATATGTTTTAGCACACATTAGTTTCAGTCTAATCGTTCCTTTTCTCAATATATATCGCATAAAAGAATACACATTAGCTCAAAGGAAAAAGTAACTATTTGCTCCTCAACTATGTCCGTCGTACCAAATTGGTTCCTGAACTGAAATACCGGGTTTGATCGGTCCCTGAACTAGCAAAAACAGGTTAGTTTGGTCCCTTAACCGGTCAAAGAGTGGTTTGGAGTGGTTTTCGGCTTTTCGCTAACGCAGCGGTCCATGTGGTTGTTTTGGATGATGTGGGCACATGATGTGGCGGTCCTTATCTCTCCCCCTTATCTTTCTCTATCCCCTCCCATATCGACCAGCTCTTCCTCCTCCTCCTCACTTCCCGTCGACGGCTAGGGCTAGGTCAGGTCCGGCAAATGGCGACGGCGGCGGTGACACAGCAGTGACGTCCACTTTGGTCGTCGCCATCTCTCCAAGGTGGCCATTGCTCGGAGGTCCTCCATCGCGGCACTCACTAGGGTTGGTGGCGCTAGAAGCGGGCCGAGCGATGTGGAGGCCAGGGCAGGAGTTGCTACCACCGAAGCCACTTTCTCCTCCCTCTTTCTCTCTCTATTCCCCTTGCAAATATGCCACTCTTAACAATGGAACTCGCTATTTTGCCACTCTGGCCCACTGTCATAGACACAGATGGTCCCACATGCCAGTGAGAGAAGAGTGGTAAAATAGCGAAGCCACTCTTGGAGGGTGGCAAAATAGCAATTTTTTTGGTGTAGTGTGTGTTACCACCGCCCGACTCCATGGCTGAGCCGCCTCCTCGTCACTTGTTCCGCCCCAGCACTGCCAGACTTCATGCCACCTCATCGCCTGCTCAGGCTTGACATCGCCTGACTTCACACCATGCCACCATGCCTACCATCGCTTACTTGCGCCCGCTCTCCTTATATCTCTCCTCCTTGTTTCCACCTGAGTCGAACCGAGGGAGGTCGCCGTGGGAGGAGGAGGTTGATGGTTCGTTGGCCAGCCACTGTCGGAGCCCCTTCTTCCTCCCCCTTTCTCTCTATTCCTCTCATCTTTGGGCACCACCGACCGCCTCCTTGTCGCTTGCTCTAGCCCGACGCTGCCACCTCGTCGCTTGCTCCTAGTGCCGCCTTACTCTACACCGTGTCATCATCATTGTCGGTTGGCTACAGAAAGAGGGGAGAGATTGAGAGAGGTGGAGAGTTAGAGAGATTAAAGAAAGAGAGAGAGTGTGTGTGACAAGTCACATGGCACGTGGTGCATAGGTGGATGCCACATTAGCAAAAACCACTTACATGGACACCACTTAGGCTAAAACCACTTCCCTGATGGGTTTGACCTAGTCAAGTGACCCAACTAGCCTGGTTTTGCTAGTTTAGAGACCGGTCAAACCCAATATTCCGGTTCAGAGACCAATTTAGTACAAAACACGGAAGGATCCAACCATCCAGGAAACGTCCATCAAGCTAGACTTGATATAATGATGGTATCCTCAATCGTGATAATTAACTGAAGTAACCCTTCATCACCCACCTCTAGCTGTCCACCACTAATCCATCTCTACGCAATCACAGCCACCAAACCAAAGATCCAATTTAGGGTGTCATTCATATAGACAAAATTATATGCTAACATTACAACAACTTTGTGGCTACATGCCATGAAAATCTTCTGTGTATAAATTCACTCTGTTTGTTTATATGGAAAATTTTTTGTATGCCACCAAAGAAACTCTTAATCCCTTATGTGCCATTCCTTAGCCCCTCTCTCTCCTTCGTGCCCTTGTATTTACAGCTTGTTCCCCTATGTCGGCGTTTGGGAGGCGAACCTCCGTAGGCCGATATGCAAAGGGGGAGGAAAGGGTGCAAGACCCAAGAGTGGCCTTGCCCTCTCAACCGAAGCTTGGGCGTGTCGAGGGAAGATGGCAAAGGATGGTTGGTGACGTCGGATGGTGATGCGGGTGTTTTTATCCTAGTTCGGGCCTCCACTGCCGGATAACAACCCTATGTCCAATCCTAGTTTAGTATCGGGCTTAAACGAGTACAGAGGGGTGAGGCCGAGCTTCGGGAAGTTCGGACTCGAGTACAATAAGTGCTCAAGACACTCTGTGTGTTCCTAAAGTGACTAAACGCGAAGAACTATCATCTAGAACTAGGAATCCTACGTAGGTGCAAGTGGTCCTGTTCTATGGTGCCTGGGTGTTGTTGTTCTGTGCGTCCCTCTTCTTGTTTGTGGCATGTGCCCTTTTTTATAGACGGTCTCCGGCCACTGTAGTCTGACTTCAGTTGGGTGTGGGGTACCGCATTATCCTCTGGTCATTGGTCATGTTCTTCCGTCTTGCCGGGTTGTGGTATGGCTGATCTTTAGAGTCTGCTGGATATTAGACGTGCTTTCCCAACTCGTTGGGCTCAGCGTTCCGACCGTTAAGAAGAAATACGTGTCTTTCTCCTTAGGGGCGAACAGGCGAGCTGACTGTTGACATGACTGGCCACCAACCAACCAGCGGCTGTGGCGAACGAGCCAGCTGACGATTGACATGACCGGCCACCAACCCACCAGCGGTTGTGCAGCCGCGCATCGATACTGCGGCTGCATTTAACTCGCGGTGACATGCGGGGCCCGTGGTGTTTTGCGCATTGCGTGGCACAGTCTGCGTTGGGGCTTGAGCCCGGTCCCGAGCTTCGGAAGCTCGGGAGCTGAGAAGCCCGGGCGCCGAGGTAGGGAAACTCGGGCGCAAGTTTACCAAGCTCGGACGCGAGTTGAAGCTCGCGCGGACCCTTCCTTGGGCCAAAGGTAGGTAAATGGGCTATATCTCCATGGGCCGTATATTTTCCCCAACACCCTATGTGTCATTGTTGACTAGTCTCGCCGCTACCTGCTGCAAAAAGATGTGTTTACCCTCTATCTTTTTACTGCAATAAAAAAGATAAATGAATGAAAAATACAGAAAATTTGTAAAATTATCAAAAAAAAAATCAGTGGGTTCAAAAAATTTATGAAAACCTAAAATGCACAAATTAAATTGAAAAATTTTAGGATATGACATTTTATGTTTAAATTAATGACATCATCTCTCATGAAAACGAAATACCAGGAAATAAAAAATTATAAAATCTTAATAGCAAGCAAAACATGCATGATTATACATAAATTTAGAAATTTAAATAATTTAATTTGGATTTAAAATGTACGAGATACAATGTCTAAAGTTTTAAATCCTAAAAATACAAATGGGTATTTTGGGCATTATGGGGAACTTAAAGGAGGTAATGGTGGTGGCATATAGGGGAACAAACTGCAAGTGTGATGGGGTGTTCTTTATCGATTATTTACTTATTTGATTATTTTCGTTTTCAAAATAAAAATGCACACTTTGGTTTTCTGAGTCTTTTTTTAATCTGAAAGACGCGTTTCCCTATATGCCATTTAACGGAGGTAACGGTGGTGGCATATAGGAGAACAAGCTGCAAGTGTGAGGGGGTGTTCTTACTACTTATTTGATTATTTCCATTTTCAAAAATTCTTTGGTTTTTAGTCTTTTTTAATCTCAAAAACATGTCTTAAAGCTCTAAAAAATAAATGAACTAAATCTGACTCTCGAGACCACCTCGGGAGCTACGTCCCCACTCCCCAACCAATGACTACCCCCTCCTGGCCTGCCGCACGATCACCAGGTGCTCGTTTCAAGCTAGCGGTAGTGCATGGGATGTTAGCACTAATCTTGACAAGTGTGTGTCGTGCGTTTGTTTTTTGGTAGCATTCACTACTAGAGAAGTGGGTATCACTACCGGTTATGTGCGAACTGTTAGTGATAGTTGAATCACTACTAGTTTGAATCACGAATCGGTAGTGGTGCCTTAGTGAGCCATGGGTTTGAGCCATGAACCGGTAGTGGTGCCTTAGGCACTATTACTATCGGTTTGAGCCACGAACCGGTAGTGGTGCCTATCCACCACTACCGGTTTAAGCCACGAACCGGTAGTGGTGTCTCGTTTCTAGAAAGTTTAAAAGGAATGCATATTCTATCTATATCAGTACGCGATAGTGGGTGGGTTGGCTAGAAGGGTAAGACTAGAGTCACGAGGTCTCGGGTTTAAGTCCTGCTTCTCCCAATATATTCCCAACTTAGCTAGATAATTAGTTAGTCAAAGAGATAAGGATTAGTGGTTGCATGCATTAGCTTACGTTAAGGATTAGTTCGTTGGCTGCATGTATTAGTGGCCGAGTCAATGCATGAGTTTAGCATCAGGTAGTTGCACACAGCACACGCGTGTGTAGCGTGAGAAGAGGTCATGGGACCAAATATGCATGTGTGTCCAGGTGTATATATTTGTTTTCTGAGTCTTTTTTCAATCTGAAAAATGTGTTCTAAAGCTCTAAATATAACTCAAACGAACTAGATCTGACTCTTGAGGCCGCCTCGGGAAACTCTCGAAGCTTAGGAGATAAGCACACGAGTATATAAGACATAAGTAAATAAGTTGTAAGTGATGAGAGAGAATTACGACTATGCATGGATCCTTGAGAAAATAATGAATAAACCAGAATCTTATCATCTAAACAACAATGGTACTCTCTCCAGTCACAAATAATTGATGTCAAGGGTAAGAATCCATGATTCCATGCTCGCACAAACTCCTGAGTAATCATGGTAGAAATTTTGATTTTGTGTTAGCGTAGCTTACCAGTTCTTTTCTAAGGGTCCATCAATACCTACACTAGCTCGACATGTCTAACCTCGCCTAGGTATACATGCAATTGAGCCATCCATGCCGCTGTGCAACTCCAGTCCAGTCGCCTGCAAAACAAACCAACACAAAACCACACCTTGTTCTTCCACAAATCGATTAATCCATCACATATGTTGTTGTCAAATCTAACTCGGCACAACAGTCGGCTGGCCATGGAAGGCCCCCAAGATGAGCATATCTATAACAAAGAAGCGATAATGGTTGCCGGCGTGCCTCGGAGCACCTCAGGAGGGAGCTAGGGAGAGTGGATGGAGCAGCGAAGTTGTCGCCTGATGTCTTCCCGAGCTCTGGCGTTGCCTCATCTTTCTCGCATAGGCGCTCGAGGGGACAAGATGAGAGCAGCTCGAGTCATCAATACGGACAGGGAGGAAGGGAGGGAGAGAGGGGGGAGTAACAGGGTTGCCAACAAACAGTGAGGATCCTAGCATCGGATGGACCGCTCCTCCATCGACATCGAGTGCACTGCAGCCCAACGACATGGGATCCGGACACGCTAAGTATAGCGGTTCGGGTAACAAGTGGTATTAGAGGCTAGGTTGCTCAGGTGGTTTCCAGACAAGTCTCGGCCTAATGTGTGAGGGGGAGATTATTGAGAATAGTCTCACATTGGTTGTGGAGAGGGCTTGAGCATGGTTTATAAGGGTGAGAGAGCATCCTTCATTGAGCTAGCTTTTTGGCAAGAGATGGCCCAAGAGACCTTCGTCCGCTGCTCTGGTTAAGCCTACGAGTGTAATGCAGCCCAACGACCTGAGGTCCGGACGCGCCAGGTGTAGCGGTCTGGGTAACACCAACCGCTAGAGCCCCGCTGCCACTGTTGCGAGGACGAGGTGTCCATATCGATCGGTGGCAGGAGCAGGAGACTACCGTTGGGAAGCCAATAACGGAGGTAGAGATGCCAATGAGGAAGACCGGCGGCCAGTTGTTGGTGTGGGCGACGACAACTGGGCAAGGCAGGCTCGGTAGGGGATAGAGGAGGCTGGGAGCCGCTCGGCTGAGAAGATAGGAAAGAGAGAGAGGAATGATAAAGAGAGAGGAAGTTGTGAGAGGAAGAAGACAAGGGCATAAATGTTCATCTTTGTCCCATACGTGCTTTGAAAATCGGAAAATGGAATATATACAATTCTAGCAACCTACCGATGATAGTTTTGCAATTCCTGACTAAGTGATGGCAATTTCCTAATTAACAAACTGAGCAGTGGCACATATCTTCAAAATAGATCGCAGAGAAGCTAAGCCACTCTCTGTCCTTGGATTGTCCTTGGATGAATGCCAAACTGTAAGATAAAGAAACAATCCAAATTGAACGCTAGCAAGGTGCTACAGGGAAATCTATTTTGTAGGTCCTCCTGTCTTCTCTTCACAGCTGTAAGGAGCCGAGGCGATGATTGTGTTCTTTGAGCTACGTTGAATTAAATAAACTTATTGCCTGAAAATCTAAACTTCAACCGCTACGAGAATCGGTTTCAAAAAGCCCGCCCTGTTTATTCGATTTCTTAGATTGTTTCTTATGCTCTGAAAAATGATTTTGCTTTGTGAAATGGCTTGCAACAACATGATTCTACATAAATTTAAAATTTTAAATAACTTGGTTGGGAGTTAAAATGTATGAGATACATTGTTTTCAAGTTTAAATCCTCAAAATATATTTTTGGACATTAATGGGGAATTTAACGGAGGTAACAGTGGTGGCATTCAGGGGAACAAGCTGCAAGTGTGAGGAGGTGTTCTTACTACTTATTTGTTATCTACTTATTTTATTATTTCCATTTTCAAAAACGCTTTGGTTTTTTTAGACTTTCCTAATCTCAAAAACATGTTTCAAAGTTCTAAAAAATAAGTGAACTGGATCTGACTCTCGAGACCACCTCGGGAAGCTCTCGAAATTTAGCGATAAGCGCATCAGTATATAAGACTTATAAGTAAATAAGTTGTAACTGATGGCATTTAAGGGATTAGCGGCTTCTGCAGTGGCATGCAGAAAATTTTCCCTTATTTATATATACTTAGATAGATCGGATGTCACTAATGTTCAGCTATGCATGTATCCTTGAGAAAATAATGAATTAACCGGAATCATATCATCTACTTCCTCTGTCCAAGTTTATAAGACGTATTTTTTGAATAAACGTATCCATTAATGACATATTTCATATTCAAGTGCAAAATAAATGTGTTGTTCCCTCGATACTCCTAATAATCATCTTGTTTTAGCTTGTATTCCCTGTGTGCATATATAGAATAGAGTGTTTAGAGATAATAACTAGGCATAGTATAGTCATTTTTAATATCTTAGTCTATGTGCAAAACAAAAATGTGCCTTATTCTTGGACAAAGGGAGTAACATTGAAACTATAACAATTGATGGTACTCCCTCTAGCCAAACATAAATAATTGATGTTTGAGATACGTGCTAGTCAAAAGTTTTAAAAATTAAGTCACGAATATCTTTTTAAATAATTAGATTGTGTGCATAAAATATATGTGTAAATTTGTCTCAAAAGGCACTTTAATAATATTATAATTTTAGTCTTTTTAAAATAAATTACAATAGTAATTATTGGTCGACGTTGTATCATGGAGATTGTGCAACATTAAGAACATCAAATATTTATGATCGGAAGGAGTATACACAGAGAAACAATTAGCACCACTAATAATATTCACCGTTGGACAAAAAATAAGCGCATAATATTCATGGAAGCGCAACATTTTACTGTATCAGCAGTTGTAAAGGGTTAGGAACAGTACAGCGGTTGCTGCAATAAAATGTTGCTATTGCACTCCCATTAGTGCTTTGATGAATTTTGTGAGGTTATTTTTGATCCAACGTACGGTGACATTACAATGTGATGTGGAGGATATGAATCCCACTAAACCTGTATGGATTTGCCACGTAGGAACCGTTGGGGATTATCTCATAATTGTCTAGCTTTTGTGCTAGTCCCTGTGTTGTGACTAAGAGGAACATATTCTCTTTGGGTCGCGTGGCAGATACAACACGCTGGCTTAACCTGAAGAACCTGTCAAACCCTTGGGTCGGGATCCTTGGCTTGTTGGTGAAACGGCTAACTCTAGGTCGCGTGGATCTAGACCAGCATGTTAGCTCGCTACCATCATGGGCCAGGCCTTCTTAGGGCCTAGGTGTCTTATGGAAGAATCTATATTAGTTTAGCAGGTACCTCATGGGATCAAATACGGATAGAGTTCATGACTTGACCCTACGTACGAAAGGTAGAGATCGTGTTTCGATAAGGATTACATATCTTTAATAGAGGACATTCCGTAGATGGGGTTGCTACTAAACACTATATAAAGCCATCTCCAATGGTAGAGCCAACTACTAGATATAAGAAAGCTCCATGTCACTTATAGATAGTTTAAAGATAAGCTCTCTAATGGATTGGCTATAACATACTCTACAACAATAAATATGGGTCCACGTATAATTGTCTTTTATTTGTCTTGGAAAACACTATAGACTAGCTCTTAGTTAAGAGCTAGCTCTTGTCTCTATCTTCTCATTCTCTCCTCCACATAAACAAAAAGATAAGGTGAATTTTTTATAGCCAGTTGATTTGGCACCATTGGAGATGGCCTAAAGGCCCCTGCCTCTAGAAGGGAGAAGGCAAATTCAAGACAAGCACCTAAGCCCAAACTCAATGGGGCGACGATCAGTAGAGTTCCAAGGCAATCTAAGGCATACGAACTAGGCTCAGGATAGACTTAGACGGATACACTATTATAATCTTTGTTCTATTTATTCAGCCTCGAAGACCTGAATTAGGATAAACTCGCGTGTCCTTGCCTTGATCACGGGTGTCCCACACCCCACGTGTTCTTCATGCATATAGGGGATTTAGAACCGATGTCATGCTATTTTGAAGACCATGTACTATCAAACCATTTCTTCATTCCATCCAAGCATAAATCCTACTCAAAACAAGTTGAGAGCCATTAATTAACTATAATGACAGGAAGAAGAAAGATACATTACATTCTCTAGATAAAATCGTTGCATCCTAATAAAAAATTGACAACTCTACAAAAAGCATAGCTCAACATTCATTGCCCAAACATGTCTGAAGGTCAATCAGTTTAAGTGGTAGTTAAAACCAAGACTGAGCAGCTCTAGGGGAGACTCTATAGCACTATTCATGTCACTGTGCACACAGTAATGCTCACGTAGGGTGGAAATGGAGCCTTCCAGCAGAGGCTCCGGCCATCCAGCAATTACGCGATAAAGGCTGAGACGGCGACCTCCAAATTTGGAGTCCACGATGGGAGCCTCCATACCGAGCGAGGTTGGCGCCATCCCCAATGGCCAGTCCCTCCCAATCCGTTGAGGAAGCCAGCGCGACCCACAGCCTGGCTATTTGCCGAGCGGATTGCGGCGGAAGGACCACGAGATCCGAAGAGGCGGCGGCCGAGCAGGTTCCGCCGGTGAGTCCACCTAAGCGTTGGGCAGCGCCGGTCTCTTTGGCGAAGTCGTCGTCCACACCGGTGTCGCCGTGCTCCATGAGCAGCCGTTGAGTTCTCGGAACCCCTAGATCTGGTGCTGCTCGTTTCAAATCAGGTTGTGGTGGGGAATGGCCGGTTGAGGGATAGGAAAATGGTCGGATTCATGGATCCCGGTAGGTACTTGTTGAGAAATTGGTGAGGAAATGACGGGTTGGGGGAGGGACTGCCCGTACATGTGTGGAGCGCGTCGTGAGATGCTCCAGCCAGAGTCTGCTGCGCACTATAGTTCGGTAGAAATGGCTAGGTGAGGGATCAAGATGTCGCCTAGAGGGGTGGATAGGCGTTACAAATTAAAACAAAAATTAATGCGGAAGCTCATATCGAACACTCCAGTGTTTCAGGGCCAGATGCTCCGATAGGTATCGGAGTATCCGATGCTAAGTACCGAACTGTTTGACTTGTAAAAAAAAAGGGGATTTTGAATCCCAACACAAATCTGAGGATACCACCTGCAATCAAATAGTTCACAAGCAAGAGTAGATGCTATGGATCACTACTAGGGACAATATCCAAATTAAATGCTCCACAATAGAACGAATTTGACAAGAAAATAAATTTAGAGGGAAACCAAAATGAAGATGGAGACGCAATGAAATTTGTTCATAAAGTTCGGATCCTTGAGGGGATCCTAAGTCTCTGTTGAGACGGCTCGGTTACACTTGAGTTGGGGTCTCTTTCAACCCTTTTCCTCCCAAGGTTGCACCAATCACTCCTCATCTTCACTCCTTGATTCCTTCCCTTACGGAGGCGGAATCGGCCTTCACAAACTTCTCAAGGCCAACCACCCGAAGATTGGCGGCTCTTGAGCAACTCCTAGCCATCTAAGAGTCCTCAACATCCAAGAGTAACAAATCTGGTGGAAAAATGACTTGGAGATGATGCAGGTGCTTAAGAATGGATCTAGTTTTCAATCTCTCTTCCCAACCCTAATCACAAGGTTAATCACTAAGATCAAAGGTGGAGGAATCTATAAGCTCAAAGAGGTGCTTAGAAGGCTTTAGGATCTGCAGGGAATGGCACAATAAATAGTTACCGTTACAAGGTGGAGAGGGGAGAGCTTAAATAGTCCCCCTCGAATCTAGCCGTTGGGCCTAGAAAATAAATACCGGACTGTCCATTGTATACACATCAGACACTCCGGTGTGCCTTGCACAATCAGGCAGCCCAAGGCTAACTTTTGAATTTTCGCTAAGTCACCATCGAACACTCCAGCCATGGGGACCGGATACTCCGGTTAAATATGGTGGCAAAGGCAGCACACACACAAGATCTTAGAAGAACGGACAGTCTGATCTCTCCACTACTGAACACTCTAGCCATGGGGACTGGATACTCCGGTTAAATATTTAGAGAAAAACTAGTGCACTAAAAACCCTGAAAAACCGGATAGTCTGGTAGGGTAACCATCAGACACTCCGGTGTATACTACCGGACACTCCGGCTTCCAAAAGTTCCAAACTCCAAGTGACCAAGACTTGAGGTTGTAAGTGGCTCTCACTTAGCTAAAATTCATCTAATGAGCACTTGACACATCTGAAAATCTTTTTCCGTCATATCCCTCTTAATAGTACGGCTGTCCTTAGACTCAAATTAAACGAAAATAATTACAAGTCTAGGGTTCACCATATCGCCATTTTCTCATTACTTTTGAGGGGTCTATGACGTTTTCATTCAATCATCCATGGGACTTTAAACCTGTTCATATCTCATTGAACACATTAGTCCCTTAATCGTCTGTCATTAATCAACAAAACCTACTTAGGGGGTCTAGATGCACTTTCAATCTCCTCCTTTTTGGTGATTGATGACAACCCGACTAGAGTTTACAAATAATTTGAGTAAGTAGAATTGTTTTGAATGCAAACTATATATGGAGAGCTCCCCCTAGATTTGTGCATTAGGTGATTTTAAGGAAGTCCAAATGCAAATATTTAGGGGAAAATTTTGCGAGGGCTCCCCCTATATTCTTGCATTTGTGGGGTGTTGTAAAAGATCAAAAATTTCATTTTAGCTCCAAGATGCATATGACATGGCATTGGGCACACAATAGCAATCATAACACAACAACGATCAGAGCATGATAACATAACAGGCTCTCAAAGGTCTCAAACATTACAACCAAGTTCTCACGATAATAATCATAAAGATCAAAGGTTCTCAAGCACACCACAGAGTACAAGCACAAGATAATACAAGATAGTACTATAGAAGATAGCACTAAGCTTTTCTCTCCCACTTTGGCATTAAGACACCAAAAAAGGAGAAATAGGCTTAGTGACGAAATCAATCATCGTCATCTTCATAATCCTTGTCGTCGCCTTGCTCGTCATTGTCGGCATCTTGAGCTGGAGATGACCCGAAGATCTCTTCTACCCCTTCATCCCCACTAGAGTCAACTTCTGATCCTTTAGGGGAGCATGGAAGATTGAGATGGCGCTGAATCTCCTTCAGCCTCTTGGTGTTCTTCTTTCTAGCTGCCCTTTCCTTCTTCCCGAGACAAAAGATCGCACGAAGCATGTTCTTGATGGGAGAGGAAGAAGATAAAGATTTGGTTGGTGGAGATGGTGCTCTGGACGATGAAGCTCGTCTAATGGTCCTACGAGCTGCTGCCTTAATTGCCCTAACTTGATAACCAATGTGTTTCATCTCCTTATGGAAGTCTACCTTGGTGACCTTTTCGATCATGCACATGATATGTGGAGCATATCCACAGCTCTTTTTGGGGTCACATGATGAGAGGTGAATCTCCTGCCAAATGAAGTCAAAGGCATCAAACTTGTGGTGATTCTCTCCAGCTCTGTGGAGTAGATTCCTGGACACCGACATGATGCTCGTCGAGTCCCCTTCCTTGGGAATAAGTGTTTTCCTAAAGAGCTTGTTCAAAATAGCATAAAATGGTGCAAGCCCTGCATTTTTCCCAAGTGCAAAGTCTTGATTCTCTTCATAGAGAAAATCCATTCTGTTAACCTTCATTACTCCTTCATTATGGATCTTCTCTCTATTCCTTCTGGACTCAGTGGAGAATCCCAAGATTTTGGCAAGTTGATCCTTCTTCACACTGTACCAACTTCCCTCAGTCATCCAGTGCATAGTAGAGTGGACGCCTGGCTCAACATATAGATTGGCGTAGTATTGGGCAATGACCTCGTTGCACCATGAGTACTTGAATCCCATGATGTCCTTGATATCATGTTGCTCACATACTTGGATAACTTCATTGAAGATTGGGTCATCCACTTTGGCCATATATTCCCAGTCTACCCATTGCATGAGAATCACCGGGTTCTTGTCAAGAATCACCGTGTCATAGAAGTCTTGATGGAAGTAGTTCCAGAATCGACGATCTGTGAACTCATCCTTCTCATAAGTAAGGGGATCTTGAAATCTTTTTGTTCTGGCCTCAACCCCTTTGTTCTTGTAGCTAATGATCCTTCTGGGATACCGGGAGTCTCTAGCAGACTTGTGCATCCTGAGAGGTCCAATGATTCCTTGCTGCTCTTTCTCCTGCTCTTCCTCTGACTCAGAAGGCACAGACGATCCAGACATTCCAGCTCCTAAGGTACCCTTCTTAGGGCGATGAGCCAAGTGTTTGGTGCGCATTCTAGTAGGCGAGGCAACTATGGCCTGCCCACTTCCAGCACTGCTTCTAGCTTGGCCTCTAGAGAGTCTAGAACCATCGTTCCGGGCCTTCACCCTTCTCTCAAAGGTGCGAGAAACATTGTGATACCAGAGCTGATCCATCACTGAAAGGGTAGCAAGAGAGAATCATTGAACAAAGGCTCTAAGAAATGTCCCAAGAGATTGACGCTTAAGCACTAGTTTAGTGAATATCGGAGTATCTGGTGTTGATATACCAGACACTCTAGTAAGGTATCGGATAGTCTGATGTCTGACATTGGATAGTCCAGTACCCATCTAGGAGGGTCCAGTCTTTGACTACCGGATAGTGTGGTGTTCACAGTGCTGGTACCTAACTTCCAATCCAACTCAAGTTTGCATTAAGGAAATACTAGAGCCATTACTCGAATATGATCTAAGACAAGATAGAGCACTAACCAACCAAAAGGATTCAACAAAGATTAGCTAGATTCATAAATCAATGAGGTGAAACCCTAGATTTACCTTGACAGATCAACGATGAGAAACGATGTCGATTCGGAGGTTAGGGTTGGAGTAGACCTAGGAGGCTTCACTCTGGAGGAGGCATCGGAGATTCCGATGGTGGAACACTGATATCCAATGGAAAAGAGCACGGGGGTGCTTAGGTGGAGAAAAGTGAAAGTTGTGGCCGCGGGGGTGAAATGAGGGAGTGAGGAGGGTAAAACTCGATTCACCCTACAGTTAAAGGTGCCACTTACATTGGACAGTCTGGTAGATAGAGGTCCAGACGGTCCGGTCTTCACTGGATAGTCCGGTCTGTCCCCTAACGGATAGTCTGGTATTTAGGACATTTCCAACACAAGGATTGCTTGGGAAATGGTCTGAGAGAGGATTGGGTCTCCGGAGAAGAAAAGGCGAGATAAGATTTGAAATAGTCTCTCTAAATGCGATCATCCATCAATAAACCAATAGGAACAATGATCACACAAGATTGACAAGATCCAACAATTGAAGATTCAAATAATTTTGAACACAAAAATACATTATATGCAAGATTTTGTCAAACGTTTTGTTTTTCAAAATAACTAGGCTATCTCAAACAATTGTATACAAGGTGTCAAGCCACATTTCGAGAATCAAGGATATTTAGCTCATTTCTCAATTCATAAAATCTTCGCTCAACTAGTGGCTTAGTGAAAATATCGGCCAATTGGTTTTCGGTTCTCAAATGTTTGATCACGATATCCCCTTTTGTGGAGTGATCTCTCAGGAAATGGTGGCGAATATCGATATGCTTAGTTCGGGAGTGTTGGACTAGATTATTGGCTATCTTAATGACACTCTCGTTGTTGCACAAGAGAGGTATGTGGTTCATGATATAGCCATAATCCTTCAAGGTTTGTCTTATCCAAAGGAGTTGGGCACAACAACTTCCCGCAGCGATGTACTCGGCTTTGGCAGTGGATAATGCAACAGAATTTTGCTTCTTTGAGGACCAAGAAACTAGAAATCTGCCCAAGAATTGGTAAGTCCCCGAGGTACTCTTCCTATTCACTTTGCAACTGCATAATCCGTATCCGAATATCCGACTAAGTCAAAGTTAGATCCTTTAAGATACCAAAGGCCAAGTTTAAGTGTATGAACCAAATATCTTAGAATTCTCTTTACGGCCAATAATTGGCACTCCTTAGGAGCGGCTTGAAATCTTGCATACATGCACACACTAAGCATAATATCGGGTCTAGATGCACAAAGATAAAGCAAAGAGCCAATCATAGAACGATATACCTTTTGATCGATGGATTTACCTTCCTCCTTCAGATCTAGATGACTATTTGCTTGCATGGGGTTTTGATAGGCTTGGCATTCTCCATGTCAAACTTTTTGAGCATACCCTTGATATACTTAGTTTGACATAGGAATGTCCCTTCCTTGAGTTGATCGCTCAATTCCCCCATCATCAACATTTCAAACCTCTTGGTCATGATCCTACTAAACTCTTCACAAAATTGTTCATTAGTAGAATCAAATATTATGTCATCGACATAAATTTGGCATACAAACAAACCACCATCCACGTTCTTAGTAAAGAGAGTAGTATCGACTTTGCCAATTTGAAAACCCTTTTTAACAAGAAAATCCCTAAGACATTCATACCATGTTCTTAGAGCTTGCTTAAGCTCATAGAGTGTCTTATGGAGTTTATAAGCATGGTTGTGATACTTTAGATCTTCGTAGCCTGGTGGTTCCTACACATAGACTAATTCGGCGATAGGTCCATTGAGGAATGCACTCTTCACGTCCATTTGTTTTAACTTAAAATCATGGTGAGTAGCAAAAGCAAGTAGTATTCGAATTGACTCAAGCCTAGCTACGGGAGCATAGGTCTCACCACAATCCAAACTTTCGATTTGTGTAAAGCCTTGTGCAACTAGTCTAGCTTTGTTCCTCGTGACTATCCCGTTCTCATCTTGTTTGTTGCGAATGACCCATTGAGTTCCATTCACGTTTTGCTTCGGTCTTTCCACCAATGACTATACTTCATTTCTTGTGAAATTGTTCAACTCTTCTTGCATCGCCATCACCCAATCCGAATCCTCGAGTGCTTCTTCTACCTTTAAAGGCTCAATAGAAGAAACAAACGAATAGTGCTCACAAAAATTAGCAACTGAAGATCTTATTGGTGAAGTCGTCTTGGTCTTGGTTCGAGGTAGATTCTTCCACTTGCATTGATGAAGAGGGTTCATTGGGTTCATCTTCTTCGCCTTCTTGTGGCTTAGGGCCTGTTTGGTTCTGCCAAATCTGCCACAACTAAGTTTAGGCGCGCCACAGTTTTTATGGCTGGTGTTTGGTTCGCGCCACAATTGTGGCTTGCCACACTTTCTTAGCAATCGGACCCACGCGTCATAGACTTATTTTTTTGCCACACTTTGCCTAAGGTGTGGCGCTGATTTTTTCAGCTACAAAAGTGTGGCAAGCCACACTTGTCTAAGGTTAGGTTAGGCAAAGTGTGGCACCAACCAAACAGGCCCTTAATCTCTCTGATCACCAACTTCTTTATAGCCTCGCTTGGAATTTCTTCATCACCTAGCTCATGAGAATCAATTTGCTCTACTTGAGAGCCGTTAGTCTCATCAAATGTCTCATCACACGCGATCTCAACCACACCGATGGTTTTGTTGAAAACACAGTATGCATAAGCATTTAATACATAACCAAGTAAGAAACCTTCATTAACTTTAGGAGCAAATTTAGAGGATTTTTGTTTCATATTTAGAATGAAGCATCTGCTATCAAATACCCTAAAGTAAGAGACGTTTGGTTTCTTACCGGTGAGGAGCTCATATAAGGACTTCTTCAATAGCTTGTGGAGATATAACCGATTAGTCACATGGCATGCGGTGTTGATGGCTTCCTCCCAAAAGTTATCGGAGACCTTATATTCGTCGAGCATTGTCCTTGCCATCTCTATAAGAGTTTAGTTCTTCCTTTCGACTACCCCATTTTGTTGGGGGGAGTAGAGAGCTGAGAACTCATGCTTGATGCCCTCCTCATCGAGATACTCCTCCACTTCGATGTTCTTGAACTCTGTCCCACTATCACTTCTAATCTTCTTTATTCTCACTTCGAATTTATTTTGAGCCCTTCTCATGAACTTCGTCAGATGTCCTTGGGTCTCACTTTTGTCATGCAAAAAGAATATCCACGTGAAGTAAGAAAAATCATCGACAATTATCAAACCATACTTGTTACCTCCTGTGCTTATATAAACAATTGGACCAAATAGATCCATGTGTAGCATTTCTAATGGCCCGCGGTCGTCATTACATTCTTGGCGGGATAAGATGCTCCAACTTGTTTTCCCGCTTGACAAGCACTATAAATACGATCTTTCTCCAAGAAAATATTGGTTAGTCCTAAAATGTGCTCGTCTTTTAGAAGCTTTTGGAGATTTCTCATACCAACATGGGCTAGTTGGAGATGCTATAGCCAACCCATGCTATATTTAGCCATCAAGCACGTCTCAAGGTTAGCTTTACATGATGAAAAGTCCACAAGATAAAGCTTGTTGGGGAAAGTACATGGCCCATGAAGAATCGGCCCATTTACTTACCTGCGGTCCCACAGGAGGCAAGCTCGGGGGCCAGCAAGCTCGCACCCGAGCTTGGCAAGCTCGAGCCCGAGCTTCCCCGCCTCGGAAGCTCGGGCCTCTTGCTTCCTCCCAAGCTTCGAGGTAAAGGAACAGACCCGAGGTAAATCGTCGTCCGCCATGACAGATACGCCGAGTCCCCAGAGTCGCCGAGAATTAAATGCGCGCACTATGCCAAGGAGCGCCTGGCGGCAGTTTCTGACGGGTGGGCGGCCGGTCCCGTCAACCGCCCGCATGGGCAAAGACACATACTGACCGGTAGCGGTCTGGCGCGGTGATCGGAGGATTACACTCGATTACCCGGTGGATTTGGTACGCTACGGGGATGGCAAAAAGGCAACGACTAATTCAACGGACCAGCGCAAGCTACAGTGGCCAGAGGGCGCCTATAAAAGGGGCGTACAGGCCACAACAACGAGGACCGCTTCACTTCCACATACACACAACTCACTTGGAGAATAGCTACTGTAGAACAGGAGCACTTGCACTCTTGTAGGAGCTCTAGTTCTCGGCGGTAGTTCTCCGCGTTCTGGTAACTGTAGGAATACACACACAGTGCCTTGAGCACTTATTGTACTCGAGGCCCGGGCTTCCCAAAGCCCAGACTTCGACTCCTTGTACTCGTTTAAGCTTGGTATTAAACAAAGACAGACGAGGGTCTGTTATCCCGATGGAGGTCCGAACCAGATAAAACACTCGTGTCACCACCCCAGCCGATCCGGTCTCGACTCGTCCGACCCGTGTCGGGACTAGGGTCTTTTTCTTCGCAACGTCCGACCAGCGGCCGGGCCTCGGTCCTGGGGACAAGGCCGCCTTCGGCCTCGCAGACCCCTTTCCTTGCTTATTGGCGATGCGGAGGCTCGCCTCCCGGCCGCCGACGGCTCGCGCCACCGTGGGGCCCGACGGTCTTTCCTCGACGAGTCGAGGATGGCCTTGTTGTTTTACTATTTATTATTGATACTGTGGACTCAACTACGACGATCGCGACGATCTCGATGACGCCGACGAAGTCGATGAGGAGTGGCAAAGGGTATCCTAGCCGAGCTTAGTCCGACGAGATGGAGGTGGAAGAAACACCGCCGGAGTAGCCGTTCGCTCCCAGCTTTTGTTCAAGACTTCGCCGACTCATGTCGTGAAAACCTCATGGAGGGATCGAGGCACCGCCACCGCAGTCAAGATCCGAACGGACCGCGCGATTCGCGCCACGTCCAAGAGGAGGACCAGCCCCACGACGCAATCGGGCGCCCTACCATCGAGGCCGGGCAATAACCGGCGGAGCCCATGGTAGTCGAGGGTGCCGATGGCACCGCCTGCGGGTGACACCGACATGTCTCTTCGCGGAGCTCGCCTCACGCCATGTCTTTTTGCGACGTCAGCGGGCGACCTCAAGACCAGCCACGCGGTCGACCCAAGCAGAGAGCACCGGCCGCGTGAGGCCGCCGAAGCCTCTTCTTTGGGTCGGTTGGCTAACCTGGCAGATATCCGCCGCAGATCGCTGCCCGACACCGCCGCACAAGGCTACACGCGCCAAGATTCGCCCACCACTACCGTCACCAACCCAAAGGTCGCGCATCGGCAAGGGTTAAGGCGATGCCAGTCATGCGTGACCTGGAGAAGGACCCGCGAGGGTTTCCCATGGCCGACCTAGACGCCGCGGTTGCTGACGGCGTAGAGAAGCTCGCTGGGGATTTCGGCGAGCACCTCTAGGGCCAGTCGCACACCAGTGACTCCTCAAGGCGGCGCGGCCAGAGCGTTCGGTCGCACCGACAGGCATCCACGTCCACAGCGGATGGCGCTCCACAGCGAACCCCGGGTGGAGTCTTTTCCCGCCTCGGGCCTCTTCCAGGCGGGAGGCCTCCCGTTGGAAACAACGGGGCTGCCCCTGGATGCCCGGCCTTCTCCCGAGCTTTGCGCGAGGCCCCATGGCCTCGTAAGTTCAAGCCCGGGAGCATCGAGAAGTTCGACGGGAGTAAGAATCCTGACGAATATCTCGCTGTCCATACTACCGACAGTGTGGAATACCTGTTTCACCGAGGACCTTGAGCTCCATCCGGTCCACACCGCAACCGATTTATTTCGTGCTACGGAAGGATACATCAATGCCTCCGAGGCGGTGGAGCGCAAGAGAGGCAGGACGGAGGAGAAGGTGGCGGCCCGGACTGGCACGGATGTCAAGAAGGATGATGCCGAGAAGAAGAAGAAGAAGAAGGAGCCTGCCGTCCCCAACTACGTCGCGGCGGTAGAGCCCGAGAGGCCCGCTCCTCTCGAAGCGCCGCCGCGGCCATGCCCGCCCGGCAGTGGCGAGAATGGCCGGGCGCAGCCGGCGGCGGGCTCCCGGCTCACGGCCTCGACCGCCCAGAGGGCTAACCTCCGAACAACCGCCATCGCTTTCTCCATCGGCAAGACGCTATGACTTGCGAATCGCAGGACGTGGGCCGCGCAGTTAGAGGACTTCTACGCCGGGCGCGAGCCCATGCCCGAGCTCCCCGATCACGGGGTGCCGGACGACCGGGCGCCTTAGGGCGCCCATAATGACGCCTTCCAGGAGGCTCGCGCACACGTTGCCGTGATCTTCGGCGGCGCTTCTGCCTATAGCTCGCGACGCGAGCTTAAGGCCGCTGCCCGGGAGGTTTACCACCTCGAGAAGGGTAAGCCCGGAGACGCACCCCTGCGGTGGTCTCACCAGTCAATCACTTCCTCCGGGGATGATTGTCCCCCGAATGACCAGCCCCGCGCTTGCCATCGGTGCTCGTCTCACCATCGCGAACACGCGAGTCGATCGCGTGTTGGTAGATGGCGGGAGCTCCTTGGACATCGTCACTACTCAGGTTCTTGAGCAGATGCAGGTCCCGCGGTCCAAGGTCAAGGTCCCGCGGTCCGAGCGGGCAAATCGTGCTGCCCGTGACGTTTGGGACCCCTAGAACTTCCGGACGGAGTACATCACCTTCGAGGTGGTGGACTCCGAGCTTCCATACAACGCCATCCTCGAATGCCCTGCGGTGTCCAAGTTCATGGCGGCCACCACGTGGTGTATCAGTGTTGCGATGACTCAATGGCGCGATACTTGGCAGAGGTGAGAAAGCTGGAGAAGCACTTCACGAACTTCGAAGTATGCTACGTCCCCAGACTGGCTAATAGCCTGGCCGATAAGCTCGCGAAGTTTGGCTCCTCACAGGAAACCGCCCCGGCGGGGGTGATCGTGTAGCACCTACTAAAGCCCTCTATTCCCTCCGGAGAAGAGGCCCCCGAGAAGACGGTTGCCTCGACCCAAACGACCGTACTGCTTGCTCCAAGAGCAACATGACACTGGATGACGCCATTCGCCCAGCTTGACGATGGGACACCGCCACAGACACACCGAGAAATCCCGACTCCAAAGACAAGCCCGACCTTACCGACACGGGGCTTGTTGTACCGGGGGTTCTAACGGCGATTTTGTAAGTGCGTGACCCAGAGGAAGGCAATTTCTCCTCCAAGACATCCACGACGGATCTGCGGGGCCCATGCCTCTTTCGTAACCCTAGTGGGAAAAGCCTTTCAGATGGGTATTATCGCCAACTGCGTTGACCGACGCAAGAGAGCTCAGAAACGCCGCCTACCGCCAATATCACGCCGGGTATCCCACCACCAAGATATGAGCCGCAGACTATCCCGCTAACTCCGCCATTCTCAACATGGGGATGGACATACTTGGTCCGCTTCCCGAGGTTTAAAGGGTGCAGACACACTGCTCGCCGCCATCGACACTTTCACTAAGTGGATCGAGGTCAACCAAATGTCGAGCATATCCGCCTGACGCCAAGAGGTTCCTAAGAAACAATATCGTGATCAGTTTGGCGCCCCAAGTAAGCCGATCACGACAATGGGACACAGCTCACAAGTGAGCTATTCCAGACTCATCGCGAAGAGCTCGGCATGAAGGTCGCCTTAGCTTCGTAGCTCACCCACAAAGTAATGGTGCAAATTAACGCGAATGGGCAGATCATGCAGGTATTAAGCGCCGAGTGTACGACGCTCGCCGAAAGCAAAGACACAACTGGTACAAGAACTACCTCCGTGCTTTGGGCAGCCCGAACAACCTCTAATCAGACTCACGCGAAACCCCGTTTAGGCTTGTATATGGCTCGGAGGCGGTCCTACCCGCCGAGCTAAGAATTGGTTCAGCTTGTATTGATTTTGTAGGGCAAATCGACAACGACGAGGAGAGGTTGTTGGACCTCGACCTATCTCGAGTCCGCCATGAGCAAGCACTATCATGCAGTGGCAAGATACCAAGAATCCTTGCGGCGCACGCAACCAAAAATGCAGACCGGACCGCAAGTGGGCGACCTAGTTCTAAGACGAGTTCGAGAACTCGCTCACGCCAACAAGCTCACCCCAAGATGGGAGGGTCCAGACACGGTCAGATCACCAGACGTCCGAGTCAGAAGATCGGCTATGCCGGATGGGAGAGTCCTCAACAGCTCTCAAACATCGCTCAACTTCGGAGGTTCTACGCCGAGAAAAGGTCGAAGTCTCCATTCCCTTGTCTTTGTTTCCTTTTGTTCATCCCACTATTCCCTAGAGAGCCCCCAAACCAACCCCAAATGACCTAAACTTATGATCGGGCTTGGGAGAAAGCCCGCCGCTCCAAAGACACATCGGCAGGATAGTGGCTACGCAGGCCAACCCCGGATTCCTTGCACATGGGTAAGCCGATATCCATCGCACTCGCAAAATCCCGCTTGGGGGACGCTTCCGCCCTATACCATAAGCCCGATAAAACTCGCGACAGTCTCGGATACCTCTAGAGTCCAACAATCGCCTCTTGCAAAGGACAGAGCCAGACCACAAGCTTCGCTCAAGAAGCGTGCGGTCTCTAAGCCACGCCCGAGCCTCGAAGCTCTGACATGGCTCGGGACTAGGGTCGATTTTTCAAAATTGATCTTCTCTGCCACGCACCAGCTTCTCCTCGAAGCCCTGACATGGCTCGGGACTAGGGTCGATTTTTCAAAAATTGATCTTCTCTAAGCCACGCCCGAGCTTCTTCTTAGAAGCTCTGACATGGCTCGGGTCTAGGGTCGATTTTTCAAAATTGATCTTCTCTAAAGCCACCCCGAGCTTCTCCTCAAGCTCTGACATGGCTCGGGACTAGGGTCGATTTTTCAAAAATTGATCTTTCTAGCCACGTCCGAGCTTCTCTTTAGAATCTCTGACATGGCTCGGGTCTAGGGTCGATTTTTCAAAATTGATCTTCTCTAAGCCATGCCCGGATTCTCCTCAAGCTCGGACTTGGCTCGGGTCTAGGGTCGATTTTTTAAAATTGATCTTCTCTAGCCACGCCTCGAGCTTCTCCTAAGCTCCTGACATGGCTCGGGACTAGGGTTGATTTTTCAAAATTGATCTTCTCTAAGCCACGCCCGAGCTTCTCCTCGAAGCTCGGACATGGCTCGAGGTCTAGGGTCGATTTTTCAAAATTGATCTTTCTAGCCACGCCGAGATTCTCCTCGTAAGCTCCTGACATGGCTCTGGACTAGGGTCGATTTTTTCTAAAATTACGATCTTATCTAAACCACTTGGGTTTCTCCTCGTAAGCTCTGACATGGCTCGGGTCGGGTCGATTTTTAAGGTCGATTTTTCCTAAGGGTCGATTTCTTAAAAAGTTGATTTTCCAAGATCAGATTCCCAATCGAAAGACTCCCGATCTCCTCTAAGCCACGTCCAAGCTTCTCCTCAGAAGTTCGGATATGGCTCGGGGGCTAGGATCGGTAAGACTATACTACGTTTTCAACCCTTTCTTGCCCATACGACTACTAGCGCTCGTTTGCATGCAGGAAAAACAACTGAAAACAAAAGAGAACCAATAATTTTATTAAGAAAAGGTTCTGTGATGACCCACAAGACGGTTACACTTAGCCCTAGCCAAAGGGTCCCAGAAACCCGACGATGACATCGGCCACCTCGGCAAGAAGCCGGGCACCTCGACCAAAGCCGCCATGCAAGAACAAATTGTCATGCGCACGCGGCGCCGACCACAGCCTCCACCACCGATCAAAGGGCCTGCGAAGACGCTGAACGATTTCAACCGGCGCGCCGACCTCGACGATGTCATGAGCGCGCGCCTCCTCCTCCGCAACCTCAACCATTGCAAGGTCGAAGGCCGCCCAAGCCTCCGCCAACTCCGGGTCGTAAGCCATGGAAGCAAGAGGGAAAGGTACGGAAGAAAGAAGTCTGCGATAAGAAGTGACCGACACATTGGTCTCTTTTATAGCCGTAATCTCAGGAAGCCAAGGCAATCCCAGGAGTAATGGCGCGGAAGTAGTTCCGACGAGAACCGTTTTCAAGATCGAATGCGAATGTCTCTTGGGACACGCGACACGACGACCAAAACGACGCTCGCATCCCGGGAGAAGGCGACCAAAGAGGTGACGAAGGAAAGAAGTCAAAACAAATCAACTGCATTGATAAAAGGTATTTACAAAGGCAGCCGGATTATCACCCAACAAAAGAAAAAAAAGGGGGGCCTACGGCTTAGGCTGGCACCGGAGCTTCCGAAGCTCGGCCAGCAACTCGTCGTTTTGGCCCTGAAGGTCGAGGAGCTCCTTCTCTTTCGCCCGGACAGTCTGCATTTTTGCCCGAAAGGCTTCATTGGTAGCCACCAGCTCCCGCACGGTATCCCGGTGGGTCTTCAGCAAGCCCTCCGTCGCGGTTGCAGCAGACTTCGTCTAAGAAAGCTCTGCGGCAAGGAGGTCGCGCTCCTCCACCATGCGAGCAACCTCAGCGACGCGGCACGCTTCCACTGACCGGAGGCGTTCCTCGAGCTCAAGGGAATGGTTACGTTCGGCCTTAAGGGCCTCCAGCGACCGGCAAGAAACCTCCTTGGCGTCCTTCTGCGCCACGGCTAAGGCCGCCTCAGCCGCCGCGGCTCGAGCCTCCAGAACTATGGCCTGGACTAAGCTCGAACGAGCTTCCTCAAGCTTCGGCATGGGCGTTATTTCCGCCGCCACCGCCGCTTCCGATCAAGAAGGCCTCTTGTTCGCATCGTGCCTAGCCTCAAACGAGCAAGCCATGCCGACAAGTTCGCTGTAAATCTGCACCCGGAGGATAGACTAAGGAAAAGGAGGACCGAAGTAAGGAAAACACAAGACAACGAAAACCAAACCCGGAGGCACTTACCCGCTTGGCAACCGCCGCAGCCGCAACATCATACCGAGCGTGCGAAGCACCCCTAGGCGAGGAGAGCGCCACGACCTGGTGGCCCGAGCTGTCGCCCGAGCTGCTTGGCCCCTCGGCCATCTCCGCCGCAGGCTCGGCCGCCTCCCCAGCCAGCTCAGCCAAGCCTCCCGCAGGCTCGGCCGCCTCCCCCAAGCTCGGCCATCTCTCCGCAGCTCGGCCAAGCCTCCCACAGCTCGGCCACCCACCTGGTTTGGCCAAGTCTTCGCAGAGCTCTCGCTCCTCCCACTAGCACGACCAGCCTTCCGTCGGCTCGGCGACCTCCCCATAGGCTCGGCAAAGATCAACCGCATAAGGACACGGCCGAGGAAGTCATCAAGGCCCAGCATCCACCGGAGGTCCTCTCCCTGCACGGTTCGCCACCATTCTCGAGCGTTTGGTCAGGATCGCCGGAGTCGGATGGCCTCTTGGTGACTCCATGTGGCGATCCCAAGGTGGTGCTCGACCCACGATGGCGCCGCCGAGATCCACCCCGAGACGACCAACGGAGCCACGCCCATAACCGCGACCGGACGATGCTCGCGGCCGTGATGACCCGGACCGCCGCCCCAAACCGAGAAGGAGAGTGTCGCCGCGCCCGCCGGAGGAACGGGCATGTTGCTCTGGCAAAAGCTCCCGAATGCCGCGGATGTCGATCGGCGCCACCAGCCGAGGTTCGCCGACGCGATTGGCGCCAGACGGCCGGGCCGAGATCGGTCTCCACCTTTACTGGCGCGGCTCGGGGCGACGCCCTGTGCACCACCACGGAGGACGAAGGGCCTCGAACCCCGGAGTCGGGTTTGTCCTTGGCAGCTCATGCTCCCGTCACTACCTCGTCGCGCCGGATAGACTCCCCACCGAGGGACAAAGCGATCAAGAAACAAGGAGAATCGAACGCGATCGCCCAAGGGCCATAATCAACGAAGAAAGGAAACGAGAAAACCAAAGAAGCACGAGTAACTTACGTGCAGCCACGACGGCCTCCTCGGTCATCTCGTTGTCCGAAGTCGCCGCTGCTCAACACCAACCGACGCCTCTTGGCGCCGGCCGATGCTCGGGCGCGCTGCCGAATCCCGAGCCCGGAACCTCCGGCCGGCCTGGTCGGGACGGAATCGCTGGCCGAGGCGATGCCGCCGGGCGAAGCGCCTTGCCCGAAGCGACCGGCCGGTTTTTCACGGTGGTCGCTGCCCACGGCTCGTTTTTTCCGCACTAAGGCCAAGCTCGCGTCCTGCCGGCCGCCGGGATGGCAGCCCGAGCGACCACCGCGCAAGAATGCGGCGGGTCCGCTCCCACTCGCTTCCTCGCGAAAATAGGCCGCAGGCGTCACCACGAGAAAAGCCGCCCAAGGGTGCCTAAGCCCATAGAGGCACGCACCTTGTCCAGACGCTATAACGCCCGAGCCTCGATGGCTCATTATGGCTCATGGGTAAGAGGAGCCCCACGCCGAACCACATCGCCTTGAGGCAAGGTGCAAGAAGAAAGAATAAAGAACATCACGAGCACGACTCGGGAAGAAGCTCTGACAGACGACTACAAGAGCAAGAACAAATACTCACGGAGGTGACTTCATGGAGAGGTCGCCCCACCCATGATCTCAAAGAAAGGGCAAACCCGCTTTCTCAGCGGGCTCACCCGGTGCTGGTGAAGTCAGCTACGATATCGAAACCGTTGAGCCCCCGGCTGGCCAAGTCTCGAATCTTGGCCGCCAGGGCTACCTCCACCGGCTCTAGCGAGGTCGGCATCAGCACCTTCCCGGTTCATGTTGGTAAACCAGAATCGGCAGCTTGTCGGGCTTCCCAACAGAATACCACCGCGACGCCCACCCCCGACGTTCTCCTTGGCCTTGAACACCTGCACGAGGACTTCATGTCACGGCGGAGCTTGAAGTAGGCACACCCCGCCGCATTGTGTCCGCGGGTCGTGGTCAGCCCGTAGAAGTGGAGGAAGAGGCTGACTGTCGGCTCCACCCCGACGAATGCTTCGCAGAGGTGCGCGAAGATCGTCAAGAACAGGATCGAGTTGGGATTGAGGTTCACCAGCCCGATCCCGCATTGGGCCAGAACGGATTCGACAAAATCGACTCGGGACCCGAGCCCATGAATCGCAAAAGCTCAAAGCAAACGAACTCCTTGCTTTGGCGCAGAACCGCCTCTCGGCCGCCGCCCTCTACCCGCCGACTTCGACGAAGCTTACGGCTTCAAATTTCTTCAGATCGTCCTCGGTGAGGAGGCTCGTGTGAAAGGCGCCATCAGGAGGAGAAGGATCGGAAGGGAAGATGGCGGAGAGGCAGATAAAGGAAGAAGACGGAGAAACACGAATAGCACAAGAAGGCGTGAGAAGAAATGGCGAAAAGGGAAACCACCTGATATAAACCGGCGAGGGGAGGCGAACCATCACCTGCCCGCCGGAAGACGTGGAACTCGAGGAGAAGGAAGCGGCGGGCGCGAACCGCGCCGATTTGGGATTCCCGCCGAGGGTGTGGGGGCCCCGCGCGCGCGAAAAATCAAGCTTTTCGCCCAAGGGCGCATTAGATAAACCTCTCGAAGGCACGCCACCGCCCCGCCGAGGCTCGGGACTAGCTGTTGGGGAAAATATGTGGCTCATGGAGTTTCGCCCACTTACTTACCCGCTGCCCCACAGAGGTAAGCTCGGGGCAAGAAGCCCGCGCCGAAGCAGTAAGCTCGAGCCGGGCTTCTCGCCTCAAGCTCGGGCCTCTTGCTTCCTCCGAGCTCAAGCAAGGGCGACAGACCCAGAGCAAATCATCACGCGCCACGACAGATACGCTTTAGATCCCTAGAGTCATCAAGAATTAAATGCGCCGCGACTGCATCAAGGAGCGCTCGCCGCAGCTTTTTCGACGGTAGGCGGCCGGTCTCACAACCGCCAGATGGGCAAAGACACGGTCGACCGGTAGCGGTCCCAAGACGGTGATCAAAGGATTGCACTCGATTGCGGTGGATTCGAGACGCTCTGGCATGGGAAAAAGGCAACGACTAATTCAACTGACCAAAGAAGTTACAAGAGCCGGGCGCCTATAAAAGGGCGACAGCCACAACAACGTGGGCTAGAGGTCGACACACAACTCACTTGGAGAATAGCTACTAGAGAACAGAGCACTCGCACCCTCGTAGGAGCTCTAGTTCCGTCGGTAGTTCTCCGCATCTAGGTAATCAGAGAGCACACACACGCAAAGGCCTTGAGCACTTATCAGACTCAAGCCCGGCTTCCTAAGGCGGACTTTACCCCTTGTACTCATTTAAGCTCGGCATTAAATGAAGATCGGACGAGGGTCATTATCCCAGATGGAGGCCCGAACCAAAATAAAACACTCGTGTCATCATCCCTCCATCCGGTCTTGACGCTACGCCGCCGGGACCAAGGTCTTTTTCTTCCAGCGCCCCGGCCAGCGGCCAGCCTCGGTCGGGGGACAGGCCGCTGCCTCGCACCCTTTTCCTTGCTCATTGGCGCCAAGGCTCGCCTCCCAGTCGCCGACAGCAACCTTTCACTACAGAGAGCAGTAGTCTCGTACATAGAACAAATTTAGAGGGGTGTTAGCTTAGATCCTTAGATAACTATTTTCTCACGGTGGCATCCAAGGGACTGAGAGAGTTTAAAAACCAATATATTATAATGAATTGTACGGACATGCAGCACATAAACCATATATTCAAGAACTTGATAAGACGATAACATAGTTCATACATGAGCAAACAAAATATGAATGAAAATATCACTGAAAATTGTACCTTTAATCAAGAAGATGCCTCATGTATGAGAGGTTGGTCTGGTTCTAGAATGTGAGACCGTGTGGTGGTTTTTACGTGGTGATGAGTATATATGACTTGATTGCTTTTGTTGAGGAGTTTGTGCTTGAAATTTATTTAGAATCGGATGGATTTATATTTCAGCACGCACAGTTTTTACGATTTAGACTGTTTCGTGGTGCTCCTTTACTCAGTTGATTTTTTGGTCTTCATAGCTCTTGTAGGTAATTTCAAGATGAAGGTTTTTCGTTTTGAGCGGAAAGTAATTTGATGCATGGATTAATTGAAATAATTTTCGAAGCTACTGTGTATTTATAGTGCAGTTTTGACTAGTTGTGATTAGTGCTGATTTCGGGTTAATTAGGGCAAGTGCATAATTATGAATGATAATATAATGACTTGCAGGGAGATAAGTGAGATATTTGTGGAGATTGTGTTGGTCTATTTGAGTGCAGGTTTGGAGGCAGCTATAGTCGTTAGCGGGTACCGGGACTAGGTAAGTGCCGGCGGGACGGTTGGGTTTAAACCGGGCTCACATAGACATCATGGAGATAGACTTGAGGTGGCTCAAAATTTCCGGTTCGGGTTGAAAGCCTAGATGCGCGGAAAATGAGCGGTCAAATCAAGAGACAAAGACCCGTTGCATTAGGTTGACCAGGTTTTGTGTAAAACCCATGTAGGCCTTGTGTGGCCCATGTAAATCCCATGCCTGGGGCTGGTTGTTGATAGTGGATTGAGTGAATCCTAGCCCCTGATAGGTTAGTTTATAAGTTAAGCAACCCTTTAAAAGTGAAGATGTACTCAAAAGGCCTATATAAGGAGGGGTGAACATATGCCTCCACCAAAGTCTTGATTAGGATTTTATTTTAGAATTATGTGCTCTTTGGAAGCTTTGCCCACTTTTGTATGGCTATAAAAAACCAACCAAGCAATAAAAAAAGATTTCACAAAAAAATTTTATTTTGTTTTTCTTATGTTCTATGTGTTTTTAATCTAGTTTGTTTCTTTATTTCTTTGCAACTAGTTTTTTTGCCTCCTCTCCTTCTAAATGCTGAAAACTTGTTGATCTAGGAAGTGTTATGGTTGTCCATATCAGTTATCTTTATCTTGCAACTCACCAAGAACACGAAAATCAAGTTTTGATCTTTTTGTTTGTTTGGCAGATTTGGTTTCTCTGTACAGCAGTTCTTGTTATTTTTGTTATAAATTTATCCGAAGTGATTTTGAGATGATTCTTACTGAAAAAGTTGTATGACTCACATATCTACCACTCCTCCAAGTGGCAATTGCATAGGAATTGCCATTTGGGCGCCATGAAGATTTTACCGAGCATCAAATGTTATGCCCAAAATTTCTGAGCAGCATTACTTGTTATTTTCACTTTATTTTTTCTACTCCTGATTTTGAGATGAAATTTGGTGTATAGCTATGTGACTTACTACTTTCTCTAGGAAAAGATTTACGAATTTAAACGAGTCATATTTTTGGAGAAATCACATCTTAATCAAGATTCTTATCTGCTGAAAGTTTATTTTTCTTTTCCAAAAACAACTGGGTTTGTACTAATTCTTTTTTTAACGTTGCTTTGAGGTTGATTCTTTTTTTTTTATTAAACCTTCATTTACTAGGAGCACCTAAAAAAAAATCCCCATGGCCACATGACCCATAAATTTTTATTCATGGAGTTTTTACTAAGGGTATGTGCTGTCGTTCATCCTTCTTTTGATTTTTGGGCATGTTGCTGAAAAAGCGTCAAAATCAATTTGGCTTCTATTCAACCCCTTCAGTCTGGTCTTTTCTAAAATCACCAGTAATAAAAGATCAAAGAGCAGTAAATAAATCAAAATTCAAGAAGCCATCGGGCGACCACAAATCACAAATGTACAATGTATGAATAAAAGAGGCTTACCTAATTGCTGGTTTGCTTGACTGATTGGCGACTTTAGCGTGCTTGTTGCTCCAGCAACTAAGGTGGCCCTGCTCGCCTGCTCGTGATGGACGCTTGCTGATATGGGAATTTTTAATAAAATATACCAGTTAAAAATTATATTTAATAAAATATACTAGAGAGAAAAAATTGGGAAAATACTTGTGGCGGCCGTCGTGGCGGGCCGGCAAATCGTTCAAGATGCATGTCAAGTGACCACGCGCCTCCCGACTAGTAGCTCCTAGACTCCCAGTACATATATCTAACGAACTTTACAAAATTTTGAAAAAATAATGGGACATCAAATTGCAATGAAACTTGAAGAAATGGAACTGTAGCTTCGTAGGAATGGTCCAGAAAAAATTTCGGATTTTTTTGAAATTTTGAGTGCTATAGTGCTGCGGCGGGAACTGTGCCTTAGCTGGAGCGGTGCTGCCGCCATCCCATGTGGCAGCCGCCAACCAGCCGGCCCGTCGCGCCACGCCACGTTCCCCGTCCGTGGCACGCGTGGGTCATGGTTTGCACTCGCCATCGGCCTAGCGGCCACCACCCGGGCCAGCGGCCGCCAGGGATATTTCTCTATTTTTTTTTCTCTCTAGTATATTTTATTAAATATAATTTTTAACTGGTATATTTAATTAAAAATTCCCGCTGATTTGCACCCTCCGTGGCTCCATCCTCTCTCTGACTCTCACTGGTGTGCTGCAAGGAATGCCTGCGCCTCAACAACTTGCTTGCTCGGCTCGCAGCCACAACTCCTTGAGCGCCAACCGCCAGATCCAATCACCATGGTCACCGCTAATGAGGTGCTAGGTTTGGATTTTTATTTGTGGATTGGATGGTTCGAGAATAGGGAAGTACTCGCATAGGGAGGAGGCCGCGCCGCAGTGGGAGAGGAGGAAATAAGCGGCACAGGCGTGGGGAAAAGAGGGGAGGGCTATGTGGTCTGTGGACAAGAAATGGGGAATGGACTATCGAGAGACTAAGAACCGGAGAGAAGGGAGGAAGAAGGCCAAAGACGGGAAAGCGGCAAAGACCACCGCTCGGAGAGAGAGAGGGAGGGGTGGCCACGGCATGGGGAAGGGAGGGGAGGGGTTACATGGTCCGAGGATAAGGAGTGGAGGATGGAAGATTAGAGGACACGACAACGAAGAGGTGACAGTTGCGCCGTCGGAAAGAAGAAGGGGATGGGCGGCGCCGGTGTGGGGAAGGGAGGTGGCGACGCTGGCGTGGGTAAGGTAGGGAAGGGGTGGCGCGATCAAGGTCATGGGGGCGTGGCTAGGGCTGGGCATCGAGAGGGCGGGGGAGGAGTGGTCGCGGACTAGGGAGGGAAATGACGGGAGGCTCATGAGCACGGTTTAGGCAGGGACAAGGAATGAATGGCACGAGGCACGTAATATCAGCGAACTTGAAGGGTAAATGTGTTTGCCAGAGTTGCGGAGCGCAAGTTTAATAAAGAACAACAGAAAAGTCTTTCTGCAAAAACGACAGGGCGGAGGGTAGGATGAGGAACCGTGTGGCCTGATTGAATGGCTGGAATAAAAAAGACCGACGTGGATGGGCTGGCTGAATTTGGGGTGACGCGGAGGCTGCGGAAGCAGGACTATAATGGTTACAGTATATTAATAGATATAGATAATAGATATATATAGAATAAATTTTAATTAATGTGAAGTGAGACAAAAGTAAAATGTAGCACCTGATGTGTAATCATACTCGTCGTATGCTTATACCGAGTACTGACAAGAGGCAGGAATACAAACATAACTTTTCACATAGTTGGAAGTACTTTACTTTTTGTTAAAATGTTAATGTGACAATTAATTAAGTGACCAAACGCCATGATCATTCCGTCAAGCGAGTGTCCTTCCCTGTGCCGATAAGCAATCTCAGTTGCCTCTTAATCAAACCCAAATCACCCCCTTTGGCGGTCTCGCACTCTCTCTCTAGCTGTCTAGCATCTCTCTAACAGCAACTTTTCATGGACTCCGTAGCTACTGTACTGCTGCTACTCCAGTAATCTCTCCTCTTACCCGATCTCCTCGTCCTCCCGTGTTCTCTTTTCTGTCGCCGCCTCACCGGCCGTCTCACCGGCCGCCACCACCTGGGGTCCTTGGAGCACGACGGCGCATCTGAGGAGCAAAGGCAGCGACGCCGCCACGCTGGCGTGCCGGGCGGCGACCACGGCTGCGGCGCTGCGAAGGTAGCTACCTGGCGACTGGCGAGGGGGAAGGTGTTGCCTCGCGTGCTCGTGGAAGAAGGGAAAGGTTCGTGTTCATGCTCTCCTTTCTTTCTGCTCTGTGAAATCGGTGGCGGAAGTGGGGGGAGAGCTTCTTCCGGATTGCTGCTCGAGTTCTGCGGCAATCCGGACAATGGGAGAGGGAGAGGGGAGCGCAGGGGTAGGAATCCTGGATTTCCCGTGCTTCTTTGCCTAGGCTGGATTCTGCGTTGGCTTTGACGGATCCGGCGAGATTCCTGCCCAAATCTTGCTCCTTTTGAGCTCACGGTTCTGCATTTCGGATGGCGGCGTCGTCGAGGTATAGATACAATTTGTGTTTATATAGGATGTTTATGGGTTCTTGGTAGGAAACTTGGGTAGCATTTGCCAACTCTGATGGAACGTTTCAGTTCTTGGGTGATGATTAGGTTTGTTTTTGGAATTTGCCGACTCTGATGAAACTATGGGGAATTTGTTTTTGGAACTATGAGGAGGTTTGGCTGCAGTATCTGTGGATCTGAGTTCATTGCATCTGGTTTTTGGCCAAAATCTCATAGTATCTGCAAAGGGGAAATGGATGTCGTTCAGAAATGTGCTTGTGAGTTGTTGGGTAACTGTTTGGCACAAAAGGTGCGGGCTTTTGGTGTAATTTGACGGTGTTTTGATGGTGGCCTCGGTTGTTGGTCGTTAGATTCGATGCTTTAGTAGGTGCGAGTGTTTTCTTTTTAGGATTGTTCGGCCAATGTTGGTGCAAATCTTCTTTTCTTTTGGTTCTCGGGGCTCTTTGTGTCTGATTATCCCATCTTTAGAGCAAAGGTGTGGCCTTGGAGGTAATTATGATTCATAATGGATCTTAGCTACTTGGATTAGATAATCGGGAGGTACATCTTTTAACTTCTTGGTGAAAATTTGCCAATGGTGAAGTTTACCTGTACAACTCTCTCCTTATTGTGTATTGCATCATCAGTAATCCAAGTGCTTTTATTGGATTAGAGCGTTTACTTTTGGTGCATTACACATAATTTAGGATTAAATCTTGTACTTGGTGAAGGAATCAAATTTCAGGTGCTGTATTTGTTGTAATTGCAAACTGCTGTGACTTTTTTGAGGGTTTGGTGGATCTGAGTTGGCGGGTTTGCTTCTTGATTAAATTTTAGAGCTTTTGCAGTTAGTTGGATATGCTTTTGGTTGGTTGTTTGTACAATGCTGTTGGGCTTTATTATATCTGGGCCCTTTAGATATGGTATGCAATTTACCTTCAAGTGGAAAGATGAGACGTTTTGGATGTAATGGTGAGGCTTTAATCACTTTCATGTGAGGGCGTATTTTTTTTTTCTGAATGAACCCTTTGTGAAATTCTTGTAATTAGGCTCTTTCTGGATAGTGTTGGAATCTGTTTTGTGAAAAAGTGGGAGCTTTGCAGGTAATGATGGAAGCTTAGTTCTGCTTGGTGTCTTAACTGCTTTTGATTTGAATCTCATCTTACTTACTAAAAGTTTAGAGCTTTCTGGCTTTTATTACCTTTTTTGTGTCTGCAAATATTACCTTAGTGTTGAGTGATCTCTTTGTAATATTTGGTAGCATAGGTGATGGTTGGTCTTTTTTTTTTGGGTGGTAGCATAACTGTTTTATGGATACAGAACTTTATTTTCAGTTTGTTTTGCAAAGTTAACGCAAATGCTTGCTGCCTAGGAACATGCAATTAGCCATACATATTTGTACTTTGAAAACAAAACAAGAAGATGGTAACCCTCCCTAGACAATCAACTAATCCTAATCCTATGTAGAATATACACACCTTGAAAATCCCTTGTGGTGTCTTTCACGCTGAATCGAAATATACTGTATAGCTACGAGATTGCTTGTAATACGGTAGTCTGTGAATTTAATTCTACCTGTGCTGCTGTCCATATCTTTTTAACTGCTTTAGGACATTAAAGATGCTTGGTGGATAATTGGGTGCCTTGTTGTTTTTTATTCTAAATAAGAATCAAGCGAATCACTAGCCTAGTTTGGTTCAGCAAGGTATGCTAGTGCATGGAATTAGCCCCATAACCATTTGGGAAAGTACAAGATAAGAGTGTTGTTTACAGAATCCATACTAACTTGGGTTTACATGCAGTGTTTTTGACCCTGTGTTTTTAGAGTTGCATGAATAAAAAGACAATCTGGTCTTGCTGTGAGTGAAATTTCCATATAATGTTTGTGCTATTCATTGTCTTCACAGCTCTGTTGCATTTAGATGGACATGCTACGGTGTTGATAACAAGTGTTTTTTTGGTAAGAATAGATATGAAATTGGTTGTGCGGATGGGGCCAAAAACAGTATCAATGTAATAATTATATTTCTTTTGATGTCTACTATTTATGAAAGTTTACAGGCCATTTATGTGTATTTTGCTTTTGTTTGTGAGTATCTGATGAACTTGTATAATAAAATTTTCTACCTGGTGTTGATATGTTTCTTCTTCATAGATAGGATCTTTGATAGTTTTCAGTGCAATATTTTTTGAAAGAGTGTAAATTTTATTTTATTTTTATTTAATCAGGTGGATGTAAGGATGTTTATGTTATGTTCGCCATTTGCCTTTCAGGTAAATAAAGTGGATCCTACTAGAAGTGAGAAATGCTTGACTTTTAAAAGTTTGCCCTTGCTGGGAATTGCCTTACTATTGGCACGATGTCAAGGGTACCAAAATGGAAGATTGAAAAGGCCAAAGTTAAGGTTGTATTCCGGCTACAATTCCATGCCACGAATGTAAGTTTCGATACATTAATTTTTAAGGCCATTTCCTTGCTTTCTTGGTGGTTAACATAAAATTGACAAACCATACTGTCTGATTTTAAAAATGGCTTAGAATATTTGTGTGCTTCTTCTATCTACATCCATGCTTGAATAATCTCGACATGGATACTTGTTTTTGTTGCAGATTCCATCAACAGGATGGGACAAGTTATTCTTGTCCTTCATCTCTGTTGATACAGGAAAAGTAACTGCAAAGACAAATAAGGCAAATGTGCGGAATGGAGGCTGTAAATGGCCAGATCCTATCTATGAAGCAACACGACTTCTTCAGGATTCTAGGACAAAGACATATGATGACAAGCTATATAAGCTTGTTGTGGCCATGGTGCGTTCTATGAATTGGTTTCTTGTCCTATATCTTCCTCTGCCTTGCACAGACACACATGGTCCATTAAGGTGTTGGTATTGTGACCACTGACCACAAAAATTCTGGAAGAGCTTACTAATTAGTGATGTTTGCTGTTTCTCCCATTGTTCTTGAAAAAACAGGGGACTTCTCGATCTAGTATTCTTGGGGAGGTTGATGTGAATCTTGCTGAATTTGCAGAAGCACTGAAGCCTGCGTCAATTGCACTTCCTCTTCGTGGTTGTGACTTTGGGACAGTATTACATGTATGAATTTTAGATAACATTTCTTGTATACACTATACTATACTATACCTAAAACCATCATAAACTAGTCTGGTGCTGTGGTGAAAAGTAATCTGACAATCGTGTTCTCTATTTTACTTGGCTTATATTCTTTCTAATGTTGTTCTTGATGTTTACTTTTGCAGGTCACAGCACAACTCCTCACCACCAAAACCGGCTTTAGGTTTGGTCACCTTATTTTAATGATTTTTTTTATAGAACTATTGGTTCCAAGTCATGTTAATGCTTGCTTGCTACAGAGAATTTGAGCAGCAAAGAGAAACTGGCGCCAGAAGTTCTCAGCAGTTAGTGAACCAAAGAAGTCATGACCCTTCTGAATTTGCTATGGCTTCATCAGACATTGGTAGTGATAAGGTTGGTCAATCCTTGGAATGATTTTGTCTACATTAATTTTGCTCATTTTTGCTAAATACACATGACTTTGTCCCAAGAATGAAATCTTAGTTTTCCATTCATAAAAGTACAAAACAATAAAGCAGCCATTCATAAACGAGTGCATGTGTGCGGCTGCACACGCGCGCCCTTCGTGTGTGATGTTTATGTATATATATGTCTTTTGTACATTGCAGTGAGGTCCTATACTTTTCACAATTCACATCGAATATGTCTATATATTGTTTCATGGTAGTACTAACTTCCATGATTAAATGGTTTACTATTGAAGAAGATATCAGATTTTGTGACCCGAGGTGTGATAAAATAGACTAAGATGACACCAGCTTGGTTTGTTGAGACTTGAAAGTGACCGTGGCAATCTTTTAATACACTAAGGGACCGTTCGTTTACGTGTTGCGGCACGGCGCGTTCCGTAGGCACGTGCTGCAACTTTTGACCGCGCCGCGATTGCGCCATCGAACGGTGCCTAAGTCACAAAGTATGTAGCCTATTAGAGGATATTGAAGGGTTTGTGGTCGTTTTGTCCTTTCTCTGGAGGGATCAATCTATAGTGAATGTGCTTCTGCTGCCTCTACAGGGCATACAATGCTAGAGTCCTATGAGGCCTAGAGTCATGATAACCTCTGCAACCTGCCCATCCTACTTATCCTCTGCTTTCGTTTTTCTTAAATAAAAGAGTTGTAATTTTGGAATTGGCATAGAAGTTCCACTTTGAGAGAAAGAGAGGGGGTTGGTTTAGTTAAACCATCATATTTTTTGTATTGGTATAATTAAGTTGCTTCATACTTACCATAATTATCTTTATCATTTGAAATAGGCTAATGCAAGGATTAAGCTAAAAGAAACTACTCTGGGGATCCCTTTGGTGGAAGATTCTGCAGGTTCAACTGAAGACTATGAAAACTCATCGCATACTTCAGATGGCTTTTATGCTGACAAGAATGATCCATATGGTGGTCATGACATCAGTAGCTTTAGAAGCACACTCTCAAGTGACCTGCCATTGTGCTCCACAAGTCAAAGTCCTACACCAGAGAAACTTCAGGGTAAGCAGCTTTCACCACAAGGGAGCAATGATTGGACTCATGGCTGGAGTCCTGAGTTCTCTGCTGGTTATGATCCATCTGCTGCTCATGAGGAGCATAACCGACTCAGGACCAGATTGGAGGTGGCCGAGTCAGCATTTTCTCAGCTGAAATCAGAAGCAACATCTCTGCAGGATGTCACCGACAAATTAGGTGATGAAACACAGGGCCTATCCCAACAGCTTGCTGTTGAACTTATGTCACGGAACCAACTCAGTACTGAAGTATCCTTGCTAAGGACTGAATGTTCTAATCTGAAAAGAGAGCTGGAAGAAATGAAATCTGCTAAACACTTGCAGCATAAGACTGATGGAGAAGTTTCTCTCACGACAACTGCAGTCCAAGGGTATACTTCAATTAAGTTTGGAAATAATGTTCTTGCTAAAGATACTTCAGTTCATGATCTTCAAACTGAATGGCTGCAAGGGTTGCTGCTTCTTGAAAGTAAACTGCAGCAGACCAGAAATAATGCTCTCCATGGACTTCAAGCAAGTGATCTTGATTTTCTTCTTGCCGATTTGGGGGCTCTTCAGCGCGTCATTGAGAACCTCAAGCAAGGCGTACATATTGGACAGATGAAAGAAAATCTCTATCCAGAACATTTGGTTCCACCCTCAAATGCTGCTCATCAAGCAAGCTCAGGACGTGATCATGATTCCCACAAGAAAACCCCTGGCAGTACAGGCACAATGGAGGAGAAAATGTGTGAGCTCTTGCAGAAGTTGGAGGACTCAAAAACTGAGAAGGAGAATCTGCTGGAGAAGATGAGCCAGATGGAGCGCTACTATGAATCTTTTATCCATAAGCTTGAGGAAAGCCAAAAGCAGACATCAATGGAATTGGAAAATCTCAGGAAAGAACATAATTCTTGTTTCTACACAGTTTCTGTTCTCCAAGCGCAGAAGCAGAAAATGCATGAGGAAATGAATGATCAATTGATGAGGTTTGTTGAGGACAGAACAGCTTTAGAAGCTCAAAATAAGGAGTTTGAGAGGAGGGCTGTTGCTACAGAAACTGCACTCAAGAGGGTTCGATGGAACTATTCTGCAGCTGTTGATCGTCTACAGAAAGACCTTGAATTGCTGTCCTTTCAGGTTCTCTCTATGTATGAGTCAAATGAAACTCTTGCAAAGCAATCCATTGTAGAAGATATTGAGTGTTCTCCTGAAGAACATTCTGCAGTAGCAGACATATGCGGTAATAAAGAACATGGCCAATACAGGCCTGATGACAAACAACTTGGACCTGAAGGTCTATATGCGGTGGCTGGATCACAAATGTTTTCATCAGAAAATGGCACACCAGGTAATTTCAGCTACAAAATGGATAGCCAGAAAAATCATCTCCGGGCACTCAAAATTGAAGAACTTTGTAACAGATCGGAATTTCGAGTAGTAAGTAATGCTGATTCGCAGGTGAACAGCTCCAACATTGAAGGACTAAAAGTGGTCTCTTCCACAATGGAAGCTGAGCTTTTAGAAATGTATGTTGTGAAGATCGAGTGGCAGGTATTCTCCGATGTGCTATGTGAATCTCACTATACTGCATTGGATATAATTAAGAGAATGCAAGGAAGGCAACACATGCTAGAAAAACAGCTTCATGACTCTAATGATGCTATGGAATCTTTATTGCTCAAGTTGAATTCTGCGTTGGACCAATCCAAAGGTTTGAAAGAAAGTGAAGCAGGATACATTTTGAAATGTGATGATTTGACAGTGAAGAACCAAATATTAGAAGCAAAACTTCAAGACATTTCAGTTGAAAATGCTTTGTTTGTCGAAAAGTTTACAGAATTGGAAAGACTTGTTCAGGAACATAAATCTTGTGAAAGCAAGTACAATGCTTGCACGGAAGATAGGAATAATTTTGAGAACCTTTTAATAAAAGAAAGCCTGCAAACAAGTCAGCTTAAGGATGAGCTGAGATCAGTAAGGGGAGATTTTGAGGCCATGAAAGGTGAATTGCATAAGCAGTCCTCTTTAAAAAATGATATGCAAATTGTTTCTATATCCCTTCAAGAGCAACTGAGCAACTTATGCTCTAAAATTATTTATTTTAGCAAGGACGTCGACATTTCAGGCTTAGATGAGGCATCTCTGCAATATGAACTTCAGAGCAGGAATTACACTTCTGTCATGGCAAGCTTGGAATTCTTCCAGCAGCAAGCATGCCAGAAGGTGCTTCATCTTCGTCAGGAAAAGGAGGCAGTGGAGGAAATGTGTGATGTTCTCCGAAGGAGATTGGATGATTCTGAATCAGAATTGCTTGATTGGAAGCAGAAGTTTCAATGCGATTTGGATAGCACAAAAGAAAAGTTGAACTTTTGTGTGGAACAAGTGGACAAGCTTCAGCAAGAACTTCAGGATATGACGCATAAATTTAAGACTAGCTCAGAGGCTCAGGAAAAGTATTCCCGTACCAATGATGAGTTAACATCAAGGTTTGCACAAATGGAAGTTGAGCTGCAGCATGTCACCACAGAGAATGAGGTTCTTCTTGAAAAAATGAAAGACATTGCTGCCATTGTTCAGGAACTAGAGAGGACCAAAGTAAGTCTTGCAGAATCTGAGGATGGTAACAGAATTCTGATCCAGTCTCTACAGTCTAAAGATGAACTGTTGGTGCATATGGAAAGTGAAATCCGTGGTTTGCAAAATGGCCTGAGAACTACTGACGAAAATTTTCTAAGAGAGAAGAGACTGAGGGAAGAGCTTGAATCTGCCCTTGCAAGTCTTACATCACAACTTGGTGAGAAGGATCAGGTCCTGCTTTCTTTTGATGAGCACAAAACAGAGTTAATTCATCTGAGGGACCAGGTTTTTAATTTGGAAAAGGCAAACAGTTTGATGCAAGATGCTATTTCACAAAGTGATCAAATCCAAAGGGACCTTGATTGCAAGAATTGTTCTCTCCAATACGAGATTTCCAATGTTGAAAACCAGTTAGGAACAGTTCTGGAGGACTTGCTTGCCACTGAAGTTGAAGCTAGTTACATGAGAAGTCAGATTGGGGAGGTTGCTGTGCAACTTGATTACTTAAGAAATGACCTTGAGAAGCTTCATCTTAAGAACAAAGATGCTGATGAGTTATTAAGGGTGCACATGTCAAGTGAAGCAGAATTAGCTAATAAAAATGCCACACTTGAAGCGTGTATCCATTTTCTAGAAATCGACCTTGCCAGGGTTATTGAAGCAAAAGAAGGACTTGAACAGCTTATAAAAATTAATGAAAAGGAATTGGCTCAAGTTAGTAATAACAACTCTCGAGATACAGCAGTATCAGTCGATAACAGTGAGAGAGTACTGAAGTATCAAGATGAAATTCTGCAGCTTAGATCCTTGCTGACAAATCTTGAAGAGCAGTTTGATGATCTGAGATCCAAAAAAGATGAGATTGAAATTCTAAACATGGTTCTGAGATCAAAATTAAAGGAGCAACACACAGAGTTATTATCATTGCTCCAGGATTCTGGATACGAGATAACAAATTTAAAAGAACAGAACAAGGAGCTTACTCAAAAACTTTCTGAACAAACTCTCAAGGCAGAAGAGTTCAAGAACCTGTCTATCCATTTGAGAGAGCTAAAAGAAAAGGCTGAAGTTGTAAGAAAGGAGAAAGAAGGGTCATTGTTTGCCATGCAAGAATCACTTAGAATTGCATTTATTAAAGAGCAGTATGAATCAAAGGTTCAAGAGCTAAAAGGCCAGGTGTTTGTCTCTAAAAAGTATGCTGAAGAGATGTTACTGAAGCTGCAAACTGCTTTGGATGAAGTTGAAACTGGGAGGAAAAATGAGATTGCTCTTGCTAAAAGAATTGAAGAGCTATCGATGAAAGTGTCTGAAATGGAGGTGGAGATGCAGGATTTAGCCGCTGATAAAAGAGAGTTGTCTAATGCATACGACAACATAATGACAGAGCTGGAATGTGCAAAATTAAACTTTGATTGCTGCAAGGAAGAAAAGCAAAAGATTGAGGCCATTCTTCAGGAATGCAGTGAGGAACGCAACAGAATAAGGGTGGAGCTTGATTTGGTTAAAAAATTGCTGGAGAACATGGCATTAACTGAAAACACCAGATCACCTGATAATCTTGTATCAAGCACCCCTGGTCCCACATCTATCGGGCATATTCTGGGAGATGCCAAGTCTGGGTCTGCATCTAAGTCGGAACCAAATACAACAGAAGTCAATTCAGGATTACGGGAAGACGAAGACAGAATTCAAAACACAAGTTCTTCATCACATTCAGTAGAATGGGAGGATGGCAGGAAGTCTGGTGATCATGAGCATGTCAAATGTTCGCCATCAAAGGTCTTGGAGGTAATTTTCCTACGCATATTGGCCGTATGATGATTGTAATATTTGTTATTGAAATTAGTGTGCAAAGTCAAGCTTGTCACAGAGCATAGACAAGGGTTACTCCATTGCAGATTGCACGTAAACAGAATCAATTATTTTTCTGTTCGAAAGTCTGTTTCCTCATACCACATCTCTTATGTGATGTAGCATAGGTTAAGATCCTTGTCATGACCTTGAATCCTGGAGAAATGATATGCTTCAAATGTACGAGGTCTAGAATTTGGCCTGTGTGTAGGTCGTAAAATAGAGAACTGTTCAGTCTTCGTGTGTGAATGTAGTGTCAGAACCCCCATCAATTGACATGAATTTAGCCTGAGTTTTGGCATCTAGAATGATCGATATGGCATCAAGAAGTTTGATCCACATGGGGAATCTAGAGCAAGATCAATTAATTAGAGGTGGTGTTATCAGAGTCAGAGAAGACTGTAAAGCACACATGCAAATATTACTTTTTAACTTTCATCAAAGTTGGATGAAAGACAAAGCTACATGGTTTTAATTTGAAATTGGAGGAAACATATGGGTTTTCGTTGCTTATTTGCTATCCAAGATTCTAAATCACTTTGATAGTTGACTTGCAGAGATGTTTTTGTGATCTTACTGAAAAATTAGATATAGTTTTTTTGAAAGAAAAAAAGATAGAAAGAAATTGCCAACATTGCAATCTTCACACTTATAGATGATAACATATAATCTTGGCTGAAAATAGATTATTTTCCATTAAACTCGATGGTATATAAGCTTTAAGTGCCAATGTGTATTCGATATCACATGAGGACTGTCTTGAAAGTAACTAAATTTCAATTCACATGAGGACTGTCTTGAAAGTAACTAAATTTCAATTGTTTGTCAGCCTCAGATCTGGCCCGTTACCTACTCAAGCTTGGTTAGTTGGCTGGCCTGAGACCAACCGAATGCAGCCTCTCCTAAAGCCCATCCCAAGCACAGCTATTTCAGTAATTGATTGGAGTAATTTGTTAATCAGATAGCTATATTTAGTTGGATGATGTGCCGATGTGGTAAAATACTTGAGCTCCCTTTGGACTCCACTTTATAGGAGATAATATTTGGAACTTGCTAGTTTTGGCCTTTTAAGTGCTTTGCTTAGAAGTGTCTATACACCTTCTGATCTCTACCACTTGTGCTTTTACCTTTATTTTTTTTACTTCCTAACCAGAAATTATAATTAGGAGGTATATATTTGACACTACATTTTACATAACACTAACTCTCATTTTTCTATTTATTGTATTAAATTTGCTTCAATATGAATTAGCATTGATAGCAGTGGTTACTTCCTTAGCTTACTTTATTTTTAACTGTTTTGACAGAATTGCCATAAGGAATGTGAGTCATCATTAGATGATCATATAACTGACAACAGTTCCATCAGAGATATTTCAAAAGAGCACAAGACATTAACAGTCGACTGGAATCTTTTCCAGGAGGAGGTATGTTGAAACTCCTATGAGTGCATTAGTTTTTGCAACCCAAACTATTTATTACAAGTTTTGAGGATCATCAGATCTATCCATGGGTCCTACAGAAAAGAGATGTGGCTTCTCTTTTTTGATGGGCAGATATGGCTGTCCTTACCATTGAGGGAAAAGATAGTAATGTAATATAGTCCGTTGTGAATTCAGCAGCAGCTGATGCATGTAGTAAGTTTAAGTGTTTGAACCTATATTTAGGGTTATTAGATATTGTCATATATGCATCGAGAATTCAAATGCATGTGATGTAATCATGTGACATGCCTACTGATGTGCGTGTGTTCACTATGAGCAAGGCATGACCACACAACTAATAGGACAATGAAAGTAGTGTCATGAACTTATTATGATACAGATGAGTTTGCTTGATGCTCTGTGTTAATAATCTGGAAGCTCTGTAACCAAGTTTGATGATTAAAAAATTTGACGATTGGTTTGTGTACCTATCATGAACCTAACTAAGTTCATGACAAGGATAAACACTTGAGGTAGAACAGTGCTAGACAAAGAACGGAAGAAGGGCACAGATTGGGGAAGAATAGATCTAGAATAGCCGGTCTAGGGAGAGACCAGAACTAGGCACTGGGGATTTGGGAATCACTTCATTATTCATTGCTTGATCTAAATAGCATATGTCAGCCCTTTATATAGATGGGCTGGCTCCTAACCGATAGAATATAATAACAAATCCCTAAACAATCCAGTCTAATCATAATGGATAGAAACTAACTGGATGTATTCCCTATTTCCTAATTTATTAGCTGGTTGGACCTGCATAATAAAGCACCGGCGTGCTACAGCACCGCGGGTACTGTTCATGGCACTACAGTACCCGCGGGTACCATTCATGGCTGCTGCCCATGGACCCAGGGTTATGCACCGTGACAGTATCTGGAACTACTTGACGCTTTATGTTATGTTGGTCAGGGCTGATGCATTGGAAATTGTTTTGCACATGCAGTTGGAAAGACTTAAAAGTGATAATTTGTCTCCTCTTCTTCCCCTGGACATTAATCTAATCGATCCATCACTCAGTGGCTTGGAAAGGGCATTATCACAGCTTGATATGGTATAAGTACATTTCCCCCTTTCTGTTGTAATAGTAAACATAATCTTCACTCCATATAACTTGTGCTCATTTTGCACATGGCCACTCTTTTCAGGCAAACGAACATTTGCGAAGATTTTTTCCTTCATTTAAAGAGTTTCCTGGTTCTGGCAATGCGTTGGAAAGAGTACTTGCCTTAGAACTCGAACTGGCAGAAGCACTCCAGGCAAAGAAGAAGACAGACATCCTTTTCCAGAGGTAGCTTGTAGTCTATTCATATTGCATCTATTTTCATGTTTCCTTGTCTAGCAAAGCAGATTCCCAGTCTTATCAAGGGCCCTCTCTGTTTTCTCACAGTGGACTAAAAGCACGATAAAAAATTAAGCCTATGGTTACAGTAATACAAGTAGAAAAAAGCTATTTTTATTTAGGAAATCCTAAATAATGGAAACTATGCTTGCAATTATCTTTCTTAATCTTTTCTTTTCTGTCAAGGTACTCAGGTTATTTTGAAACAAAACTAACTAGGAAAAAAATGAACACATGAAATTTGTAGCTATTAGTAAAATTAGTCAGTTTTATTTAACTAAGCACTGATCTCTGGAATTTCTTCAGTTCATTCTTGAAGCAACATAATGATGAAGCAGCAGTCTTCCAAAGCTTCAGGGACATTAATGAGCTGATACAGGATACTATTGAGTTGAAGAGAAGGCAGGTGGCTGTTGAAAGTGAGCTAAAAGATATGCAGGGCAGGTACTCAGAGCTTAGTGTGCAATTTGCCGAAGTGGAGGGAGAAAGGCAGAAGCTTGAAATGACCCTGAAGAACAGAACACCTGGGAAATTATAAGAACCATAGAGACTGAAAGAAAAAAGGAATGGTAGCCAGCCGCAGACTTTGTAAACGGTCTTCTTCTGCGATGGCGAGGGAATACTTTTTGTAATGTAAATATTAGTAAAATCTCATCATCTGGAACCAATTGTAGAGTTGTATGCGATATACATGAATGTAACATCTTGTACAACCCCCGCCCCCAGAAAGAGTCCTGTCAACTAATTGTTTGCCAACCACCAGAGGCCTTTAACTAATTGCTTGCCAACAACCAGCAGCCTTTCGAGTGTATTCATATCTGCTGACTCTGTCTCACAGTTTTTGTTGGTGTTCAGCAATGACTGGATTTAAAGTTCCTGTTTTTGCTGCGCAATCGGCTGACAGCACAAAGAAGCTTCTATTATTTATTTTCTTGGGAGTGAAAACTAAAGGTCCATATGTAACGCTGGCATGTTTTTGGCATGCTTATCATGTCTGGAGGCATGATTTTGCATCATTGTTCTTGAATCAGTCATGCCATCGAAATTGATATTTCTTCACATCTTGTAAGATTGAATTATTTCACTGGTGTTGACATATTGCTTGCAAATTGTTTCTTGACAATTTAAACTGATTTCATCAAGAAAAGGCTGTAATTCAACCTTAACGTCAACAATAAAACGCGCATGACTTCTTTTTTCGAAGGAGAGTAGGCATAATGGGACGTGAATATTGTTAACAGTTTGCTTCGCAACCTTTAGAATCTTTCCACAAATTGTCAATTCACAGTAACTGTCGACAGTTGAAAGTCTGCAATAATCATGGCAAGTGTGCATAGCAGACAGCAACCGTTGTAGTCGAGAGCTTCACATTTTTGACCGCAAAGCCTGCGACCGAAGCAAATGTGGTAAAGCATCAGGTCAGCATAGATCCCTTTCATACCGCTAATCCGTACCACCAGGATGTCAGTAGTCATAACATATTTATCCAAGAGCTATTTTACGATAGATATGACCATATTCAATTGCATAAAATACTTTGCGCCACAACCAAAATAGAGAACAAACAAGCAAAGAATACATATATCCAACAACATGAGAGCACGTCAAGAATAAAGTTTTCACCAAGGAAAGGCAAACGGGCATCCAATGCGTTGATAACTTGAGACTTCAGATGGCAAGAAAAGAACAGGTGCCAACCTCCAATGACGATTGAGGCATGGCGAATCTATGACTACAAAGGACAGCAGAAATGCCTAATCCAAAGCATTGACAAATTACAAGTGCACGAGCTAAGAATTGACAAATTACAAGTGTAAGAGCTAAGAACGGAAAAATATGTTTTTTTCTGTTGAATATCAACTAGAGAAAATAACTAGATAAGCGTGTCCAATCTTTTCCAGGTTCTGGAAGGTGTCACTGAACAAGGAGAAGAATGGATATAGAGGATACAGCAACAAGGCCCGGTATGCAGCTCATAACGTTGAACATTACATTTCATTGCAGAAATTTCAACTAGTCAGGGAGAGGCACAAGCTTGTCGGCACATTTGACACGATCTACCGTATTCCTGCACATTATTTTCATCAAGAAACCAGAGAAGGTGCTGAATTAACAGCAGGTAGACAATGAACAAGGTTAACATGGTAGCGGCAATGTTTAGTGAATTGAATAACGCAATGACTTTCTCCAGCTTATGCGAGGTTACATATGAGTAGAAGCAAATATTTATACAGTTGAATCACACAGAGACTGAATATACTTATGTACACTGTCCGCAGAATTACTTTCTGCAGCTCATTACTTGCGTGTGTATAACCCATACTCAGATGAGAATTATTTTGGATCAGAAATTCAGAATATTATCACATGTAAGAAGATCACGTATACTTGATCCAATGTCGCAGCTCGTTACACATCATGAATTGATCTGATGTGTCGTAGAGAACTTATGTACCTCACAACTGATACAGTGATCCACAACAGTAACGCAAAGTACTTGCTTTTCCAAACTCATATGTCGATAACCTGGCAACTGACAAGTTCAGCAGCTGCAAAATTCTTCGAGGCAATGACTTTCCAAACATCTGTTGCCTGCTGAGAAGAGACATCTTGATTTTGGCAAGTTAAGCCAGCTGCAGGAGCCAGCAAATCCAAAGGCTTTAGAAAGTCCGTTTGCATGATATTGATCTTATTATTCACATCTTTGATGATTAAGTGGAGCTTGCCAAGAAATCCTGCTAGTAAGTATGGGCATTCCGTCTCGGCAAAGTCACCAACAGGTACCTGGTTAATAGCAACCTTCCAAGTATCCTCCTGAGGATCATAAATCTTTATTTTACCTCTATCAGAAGAAGTTGATGGCTCTAGGGCATATAGGTTCCCATTCACAACAGCACTTAATTTTGTTCCAGCCTGCCTTGCAGGCCAACCCTCGCCCATGCCTATAGGCATATCTGCCCATGAATTTGTCTCAGGATCAAAAGTCTCCCCACCAACATCAACAGAGAATGGCCAGGAATAAAGGCTTTGAGGAACATACAGCTTGCCTCTATATGAGGTCACTCCTGTAGCGATTGGCTTCAGTAGCTCAGCCAAAAACACAGTTGGTAGTGTTTGCGCTTTGGAGAATGTCATGTTTGGCACATCTTCCCAAATTCCAGTGGTTGGGTCAAACACTTCAGCAGACTGGAGTGGAGATAAACCCTTTTTTCCTTTGCTGACACCACCAACAACATACAGCTTGTTGTTCAACAGGCTAGTCTTGCAAAACGCTCGTCCTGTGCTCATTGAGCTTACTTCCTGCCATAAATTGACAAGAGGATCGTACCTCCACACACAACTCATTGCTGAAGCTCTTGAGAATCCGCCCAAAACATAGAGACACCCATCAACTGTCCCAATGGCACAACCACAGAATGGAATCCTGTCCAAAGAATCCTTTTGGCCAATCCAGCCTCTAATAACATCAGAGATCCTGATGCCAGCACTCACTAAATCCGCCAAACGCAATCCAGGGATGCCTCTCTTGCACTCTCCTCCAGGAGTGATCCCAGGCATCAGTGGCAGCCTCTGCCATTGGTTGCTAAGCGGATCGAAAGCATGCCATACTAGCTTCTCGTCATCTGCCTTTGTCAGTATATACAACCATTCTTCATTCACACCAAGCTCCTTCCTCAGCCGATACAACTCCATGCCAGTGATGGCAGCCTTCCAGCTCCTTGAAACCATCTTCACATTCAGATACCCTATCCTTGGCATTCTTGCGAGGATTTGCAGCGAGATCTCATCCGGGAGGCCCGGAACCAGCCTTGGGTGGTTGAAGCCAGAGAGAGGCATTGACATCCGCAGCTTCTTGGAGGAATCTGATTTCGAAGCTTCCCCATGCTCCCATGACTGGTTCTTGTTGTTGGGGAAGCTAAAAAATGCGCCCATTTCAACACCTCTTTCCAACTTCTGTCTACAAGAAACCAAAATGGTGTTAGAGCACATAGCTAACTTCTAAATCTGCACACCAGTTAGAAAGTGGACATTCCATGCTTTAAAGAAATTAGCTCTTTACAAAGCTAAAACATTGATCCTAGCAAGTACTAACAGATACTCCACATAAATATAACCATTTATCATAGCACAATTTGAGCTAATCTGTACTTATCTAGATCTCTTTTTTTAGCCAGTACAAAACTCCAGAAGAAAGAAAGGCAGGTGGTAGTTGGTTAACATAGCTATCAGCACCCCCACTATTGCTCCATTACAGCTAAGTGGGAGGCAACAAAAAATCCTAACACTCATTGTCGGATCTACCGCCCGGGCAAGGGGGCAGCTGCCCGGGCTCCAAGGATATGCAAGGAGGAGATCCCGGTACCTGCTGCAGTCGCCGGAGATCTTGAAGACGGCTTCCCCGGGAGAGCGAAGCTAGAAATCTAGATGGAGAGGGTCGGGGAAGGCTGGAGACGGTGATGGAGCCGGCGCCGGCGGGGACAAGTAGCCAGGGACAGAGGCGCGTCGAGGCAGGGATGGGGCGGCGTGAAGGCGGTGCCGGCGAGGGATGAGGGAGACGTGGAGGAGGCCGGAGGCCGACCAGAGAGGGAGACGGCGGTTCCGGGGGGCGACGCCACAAACGAGGGCATATATAACCCTCCGCTGGTGCATATTTCCATCGCATTAAGAGGATTGCTGAGTCATTTAAAGAGAGCGCTAGAGACAACATATAGAATTACAATAGTAGAAATAGTTGTATATTTTTATAAACAGTTTTCTCACATACAAAGCTTTTTAATTCTCGTGTAGAGTCGACTGTTACATTGAAAACGGCTTAAATATTTATACATACTCTCTCTCTTCCACATTATCACATGTTCTACATGACAGCTCTTAGAGACTACTTATAGATAGCTGACGTGGACCATTGTACATGCTCTCATCTCCAGCATGCACTCTATTGTCATAGTCCCATCACTACTTGTATAGGATAATTTATATAGGCAAAACATTATCACTATTCATTGTTCCATCACTATTTATATCACAGTAACAAATTTACCATTGTTCGCACTCTCTATGCTTGCTCACTATTCATTATACCATCACTATTCACCTTTTTAACAATATGCCCTAAATACCCCATAAGCAAGGTTGGGACAAATCAATGGAGATGACCTAAGTTTGACCTCAATTACTGCACACCGAGGCAACGAATTCTTTTATGTCATGACATTCGTTCCATTTTACCTCATTTCCATTTTCTTTTTTATTTTCTTTGACCAAAGCATACGTAGTTCCATGGCTTTAAAATATGAGTTCAAATTTTAAAAATTCAAAATATAAGTTCAAATATCAAATTTTAAATATGAGTTAAAATGTCCGAACTTCAAAAATATAAGTTCAAATTTTGAATTTACGAAATATGAGTTCAAATTTCAAATCTTAGTTCAAATTTTTGAAATTTAAAATAAAGATCAAATTTTGAAATATGAGTTCAACTTTTATTTTGAATTAAAAAAATTTGAACTCATATTTCAAATTTTGAAAATGTGAAATCAAAATTTGAAATTTGAACTCATATTTTGAATTTCGAATATTTAAAATTTAAACTCATATTTTGAATACAATTTTAACTATTTTTAAAAATTTGATATTTGAATTCATATTTTGAATTTTAGAAATTTGAACTCAAATTTCAAAGCCATGGAGCTAGGGGCACTTTGGTCAAAGAAAATAGAAAAAATTGAAATGAGGGGAAATAGAAGGAATGTCATGAAATTAAGAATTTGCAGCCACGGTGTTATGATGTGTTTGAGGTCAAACTTAATGTCTAATAGACATGTGCACACCAATTCAGGGCTACAAAGTTAAATTTCCCACCAAGGAGCCGCGGTGGAGGTCCAAGGCGGAGGAATTTTATTTTAGGAGAAATTGATGATTTGCCACTCCGTGACGCTCGTGTCCGTAACATGTGGGTCCAATGGCAAATCATCAACCTAACCACCTTTAGGATAGCAAATCATCAAATATCCTATTATGTATACTAGCAAAACACCTGTGTTTTCTAAGAATAAATATTTTTCGATATTTTTGCTTATTTGACTCAGGCCTTAGCTCTTGCTTTCACGTCGTCGTGCTTTGATATACTCTAATGTGGTATATCTTAACCTTATAAAATGTTTCATAAAACTCAATTGAAATAACTAAACCAGGTAAATATGATGATTTAGTGTATGTTGACCTAATCGATAATTTCATAAAATAATAAGAAGGTGAATCAAATAAATAGAAATCACCCTTATGATATATTGACAGTCTGATGATAATTGATGTATGGTAGAAAGTTTTAATAGTAGAGATAGTTATTTTTAATCAGATTTATGAAAATAGATATGAGTTTTGATATAAATAGGACCCTTCGGTTGGGTAACAATAAAACATTGCGCAATTGAAGGGTGATATATGGATGGGACAAACCATCCTAACGTGATGGTGTGCCTCTATGTTGACGTGATATATATTGCCCAATGGTCAAGGGATACATTACCCGACCGTTGGAGGCGACCCAACCATTGTGCCATGTGGCTACTCATCGCCTGGTGGGCAAACAATATGCCTACATATCACTAATTAGACGAGCTATATAAGACGCCTAGCGGAACCCGCGTTAGTTGCGTCCTTGCTCACTCACTAGTTCGGGAGAGACGAAAGAAGAGAAGAGAGAAGGGAGGAGAGGAGATATTGGACTTCAGGTAAATATACATAATCTTTGTTCTTAGTTACAAAAACTTTGTAGGCTAGCCATGTAACTAGAGGAGATATCAAGCTTCATAAGTAAATATGTGAATCAAGCCTAACGGGACAGCATGTTGGGGTCTTGGCCCACACTCAGTTGATGGGACAACCGAGCTGAACTGGTTATAAATGGGCCGATCCATTTTAGCCCAAACAGGGGAGTAGGATGGGCCGAGACTAGAAATGAGTCAAGCAGGGGAATCGAGAGGGGTGGGCTAAATAGTGCTTGCACTACTTGTTAGGCCTCGTGTCAGGCAAGGCTAGGCCCTACCATTGGTTTAGATTATTTAGCAATTATGGTTTAAAATTCAAAATTTTTGTAAATTAAAAAATAAAAATAGTGGCAATGTTTTTGAAGCATTTATTATTTTTAAAAAACTATTCGGTCAAATTTGGATAAATCCAAACTAAATAAATTAGGGAAAAAAGAGGGAAAGATGAGCGTGCGGGAGAAAGAGAACCAAGGTGGAGGCGGCGTTAGGAACTACAGGAGGAGATGGGGCAATGGTGGCTAAAGGGGAGTGATGACTTGGCGCTAGGGTCATAGGCAAGGGAAACATGGCAGAGCGATAAAGAACGTAGGGGTCGACACCATCTATTAGGAGGGAGGGAGTAGAGATTTCCGATGCAAGGAGGAAGAACTGGAGGGTGGCACCTACCTAGAGACGAAGATGGTGCTTAAGGGAGCTTGGCAAAGCATGGGTCGAGCGGACTTAGGGGGCTTGGCCACCATCTCCTCCATTTCCATGGACCAAGATGGCATGGAGCGGTGTGGCTGGGAGGCTGGGAGAGCAGGAGGTTTGTTAGGGTTAGGCGAGAGCTGGCAACTTGGTCGGTGACCTAGAAGATTATCCTAGGCGCCACCTAGGCTGTTAAACGGATTTGCACATAAACAAAATGTTTTGATTATAACGTGTGGCTATTTTGACATATGTACTAATATTTTATAATATAAAAATTCATTTATATGTAACATTTGACATTTCATATTTATATGTCATACTTGACATTCCTTAGGACAAATCATATTTTTTTAAAGAAAATCTTCCATATAATCATGTCATCAATTATTAATCACCACCTAGGATCACTTAACCGCCATCTAGGACAGCTTAGGCAGGCTAACCGTCTAGGTCACCACCTAGGCCAAAAGCGGGGCGGTTGGCTACTGCCTAGCGTCTGAGGGAACCATACTCGTGGGAGCTGCCTCACTTGGGCTTGGTTATGGAGTGCAATGGGGATTTGTGTTGGACTCGCTGGGCTCAGCGAGCAGCTTGCTCTCAATCACTCGACTTTAGGCTCTAGCTAAGCTCTCCTCGTTTTGCTTCCTAGCTGGATCTGATCTTAACTCATTGAGTCCAAATTGCAGGCTTCCCTCCTTATTTTCATCCTAACTTATAATAAATATACTGTCATCCGTTCGCTAATGTAGATAATATTTTACTAGTTCTTACATATCACGATGTGAATATAGGCTTACATTTTCTCTTTATTCTCTATCTTTTTTTCTCCCTTTATTTTCATGCTCTATCGAATCTAGGGGGGGGGAGGGAGCCGTACGCATCACCAGGCGGGCTTGAGCATGGGCTCCCCCTCTTTTTTTTAGGGTATTTTTAGCCTTATTTGTAATAAGCAGTATCTGTTCTTCGTGATAAATATAAATAATATTTTATGAGTTCTTATTTGGATGTTTATGTATGAATAAATTTTAATTTTTCTTTATCATCTACCCCATTCTTGCTAAAAGGAATTGGAGGGGACCTATAGATGTTTTTGTAATTCAAATGAAACCATCCGCCACTTTTTCTTTTGTTGTTAACTCTCTAGACCAGTCTGGCAATTAGTATAGATTGCTGTAGGGCTAAGTCCCCCAAGGAGTTGTACCCATTTCATGGGAAGTTAACTTCAGGGAATGTGCTTTGATTTTTAAAAAAGTGATTCTGGTTGGAGTTGCAACTTTACTTTGGTTTAATTGGATTTGTTCAAATGATATATGTTTTGGCAGATGCAAAGACACTATTTCTAGACAGGTAATTTTGAGAGGAGCATATTGGTTATGCCACTAGGCTTCACTTCAAAAGCAAGATGAAAGGACAGCGATCTTTTTTTTTAGGTTGTGACCATGTACGTCCTTCACCAACAATAGATGAAGAAATAATAGGCTTTGTAATAGTTGAATGGCAATTATGCTTCCAAACTATATTTTTGGAACTTTGTTTTATTATTGAACTAACATTTTGTCAAAGTATAAGGGCTATATGTATCTTCGGATGTAGGAGCTCAAATTTATTAAAAAATTCTATCCCTTTTTGTCTCATTTATTTTCCTGCTCGTCCAATTTGAGAGGATGGCATGCCCTACGTAGGCATCACAAGGCTCACCGCCCCTCGTCATTGTTTCTCGCCGCCCCTGCAACTACACGTGGCGCGCAGGTCCCACCTGGTAGTTTTTCCCTTTTTTCCTCTGGTCTCTTTCCCTCTCGGCTAACGACAGATTAGTCACTGCAATTGCAATTGCAATTGCAATTGCTCTAAACCTTCTAAAAGCGGCTTCTTGCGACCTATCTAGAATGCTTATACGTACTTTTGGTTCCAAGAGCTTGTCAACACAGCGAATAAAGGTCGGGTTGAAGGTGTTGAAGGGAGCAGTCAGGTAGCTGCTTCTTGGCCACCCCCTGCTTATAGAAACGAGATATTTGATCTAAATTCAAAAGTAGAATCTTGGGAAAATCCAAGTTAATGATCAATAGGTTTGAATAAAGAATTTAGAAAAGTTGTTCTCATACTGACACAATACAAGGACAGGTATATGGGAAATCTAAACCTTTTTAGTTAAAAGTTTTCCTCGAATCCAACCTACCAAGGGCCAGTTGCAACTCGCATGGTCGCGCCGCCCAGCTCCACCACCGACTTGATCTCGGTGGCCCCTCGCCGGCCGCCGGAGCCATGGTGGTGCTCCTTCTTCAGTCTCCCGTGCCCTCTCTCCCAATCTCTCATCTCTCTTCCTTTTTCTATTTTCCATTTCTACTCTTGCGACGGTCTAATCTGATGAGCTTGGCAGCTAGATCCAGCGAGCATGGTGTGGGGCTCACCGGATTTGGAGAAGAAGACAACCAAGAGAAGATGCATCCTTATTTTTTGCCATAAAACATTGATAGCGAATGTATAGAACATTTGATTTGCATCTACAAAACATTTACTATATATGTTTGTTCTTATAAACATTCTGGTTTGCTTCATGAAATATTGTTTTTGTTATTATGAAACATGGTTTTTGCTCTCGTGAAACATTTTGTTTGTATGGGATGAAACATCTTTAAATAACTATAGAACATTGTTTTGATGGTGTTTCTTCGGTTCTTTTATCATGTTTTGATGGTGTTTCTTCGGTTCTTTTATCATGTTTCATCAGTTCTTTTGTCATTTTTTTAAATACTTCGCTCATGTTCTATATTGTTTCGTTGATGTCTCGACCATGTTTAATGAGTGTATCATCCATGTTTCCATGTTTCAGCAGTATATTGTTAATGTTTGGGTAGTACTTACTCATGTTTCGGAAAAAGCGTCTATTTTTTTTTTCTAGGATCGGACATCGGATCCGTAGCACGTCCCATATTTTATTTATTACTTTCGACACTTTCGGTTAATATCTAGTTATTAGTACTATCTTATAAATTCCTATCACGAACGGATTAAAGAAATCTAGTGTGCTCTGAACGTTAACATCTACTCAAGATTAAAAGTAAAAGAAAAGGACTGAGGAGACGAGTCGAAAGTCAAGTGCAATACTTTGGGACTAAAGCAGGCTTCTACGTACGCCGATAAAAAAAATACTAAGTACGTACCCTGGATTCTAGAAAGTGTATGTGACGTATGCATGCGTAGATACACGAGCGGATGACTACGTCACTCTAATGACGTACATAAGCCACGTATGTACGTACGCCGTGAAAATTATTGCCATAATATCTTGCAGGGCCCTGCTTCAAGATGGAGTCAATTTAATATTCGTCTAGCCATTTCACCGAATTTCAGCTTATCTGGCATGTGACAAGCTATGCTAAGTTGTAAGACCACTGAGGGAAAAAGATCTCTCAACTTATGGGTTAATTAGATCTAGAATCCAATTTAGGTTAGTTTATGCTCATTCCAGAACTCTATTTAGGTTAGTTTCTGCTTACTGGAGGCTTTACCCCCGGAACTATGAACAAAGTCTAAAATCAATTCTCAACTCTAAAATCGGCTATTTGACATACCTGAACTATTAAAATAGGACAAATACATCATCACCTATTCAAAAGAGTTTTGATGACATGGAGATTGACGTAAATTGAAAAAAAACTAATTCTAGAAACTATTATTCAAATATTGAAATTATCAAACACGCTCTTAACAAATAAATAGCATAAACTAGGCATATTGTGGATATATATGTATATAGTAAACTATTCCATGTATTATCTACTCCTATATTACTTATACATATAAAATCAACTAATAGTTTTGAAAACTATAATTCAAATATTACAAGTAGCAAACGCACTCCAAAAATAATAATTTCGTACGATTTCTTGTCATCATTTTATTTGCTACTTTATTATTTGAATTATATTTTTGGATTTATTTATTGATTTTATATAAGTAATTTTCAACTATATTCAAATACACAATATGTTCATGTCATCCTATAAAAAAATTCTTAATTTTTTAACACATTTTCTATTTTTATTTGAATTATTATTTTTAGAACTATTTAATGATTTTGTACAAGTAATTGGTGACTAGATTTGGACCATGTGTGCTTTTTGTGATTTTTGAACCATAGTTTTTGGAACTATTTTTACCTAGCCAAGCCTGTAAAATCACGTTGAATGGGCAGAGGGATAATTTTTCTAATTTTAGGAGATGAAGGTGTCATATAGCCCGTTTTAGAGTTACGGATTGACTGCGACTTTGATTGAAGTTACAAATAGGGGATGTTTTTTTTTTTTGGGTGGGGCGGGTTGTAAAATAGACTTTTATGTAACCGTATTACATGCTTCATGGAAGTTTTTTTTTGAAGCGCTGGCGGGTGCTCTGTCCATTCATTCACCGGTAGAAAGCAAAACAGTTACAAATACAAAAGAGATATGCCCATAAAAGGCAGTAACAACAAACTGAAAACATGCTTAGCCCCTGCCTAGGCTAGACCTAGGAATTAGGCCGGGCTTTAGTGGGTCAGCACGATCATGACCCGATTTTAATGGCCCGAAGTATGACCCGGCAGAAAAAAATGGACCGGGCTGGCATGGCCCGAATGGCATGCTGGGCCGGGCCTAAAAACCTAGCACGATGGGCTGCCCGGCATGGTCCGACTGTATGGGCTATGCTCGGGCCGGCACAGTCCGAATTGAAACCCGAACCAGCAATTTATAATTTTTAAGGTATTTCTTTGCTCATATGAATTTATATTTTACATAAAAGTTATAGAGAATTTTGAGACACATTTTTTTTTTCATGTAGACAACTTTTTCATTTGAGCAATGTATAAATTTATAAAAAAAAATATTTAGTGCGCTATGTAGTTTCAGACCGACGCCACCTCCCTCGGTAATCTGCATTTTTTGGAGTCTTTATTTGCTCATATGAATTTATATTCTACAGGAAATTTGTAGATAATTTCAAGGCGCATCTTTTTTATGTAGACAATTATTCCATTTGAACAACGTATGAATTTATAAAAAAAATATTTTGTGTGCCATGTAGTTTTAGACCGACGCACCTCCCTCGGTAATATGCTTTTTTCAGGGCCTTTCTGTGCTCATATGAATTTATATTCTACATGAAAGTTGTAGAGAATGTCGAGATACATCCTTTTTTATGTAGATAACCTTTTCATTTGAACAACATATGAATTTATAAAAAAATATTTAGTGTACTGTATTCTCTCCCGTGCCATGCTTGGGCCAGCCCAGCCCGAGAGCAGCCCGGCGTGCCTTTGGGCCATGCCGGGCCTTGATTTTGCCGTCCATGCCAGCCCAGCCCGGCACGAATAAATGATTGGGCCATGCTGGCCCATTTCATGCAGGACCGAAGCACGACAGGCCAGCCTGGCATAGCCCAAGTCCCACCTCTAGCCTAGGCCAACCTCTCTAGCCATGATCGTCAGCCCCAAATGCCATAATTCTATTAGGTACATCATGCTTGATGAGTTGGATGACTTGTATGACCGTACTATAGTTTGATTAAAATATCCTCTAGTTCTTCTCCTTCCACACATTCCAGCATGCGCAGATTACAATTCTGTCGAATCGCCGCCTTTGCTTTTGTTGAATTTTTGTCCTAACGAATAGTCACCAATCTCTGAAATTTTCTTGATGTGCTGGTGCTTGTGTTTACCAGAGGTCCTCTGTGTCGTCGAAGATTTTGCGCCATACAAACTTTGTAAATAGACGCTGAGCAAGTAAATGCTCCATTGTCTCGGCATGGGTTCCACACAAAGGGCAACAATGCGAGTTCAGCCATCCTCTCCTCTGCAAGTTTTTAGTGTTAAGATTTTATTTTGCAGTGCCACCCAAATGAAAAATTTGCACTTTGGCTCTTAGTTTGCTTTCCAAATGCAATTGTAGGTCCTGTTTGGCAGAGCTTTAGCTCCCAGCTCCATCTCAGATATGAAGTTTGTAGGTTAAAATAAAGTAACTTAAGTTTATATTTTTAGTTTAAAATGTAAATAAGATGATTTACCTAAAAATCCTCAATGTATCCACAACTCCAGTTCCATAAATTTCTGAAGTTAGGAATATCCTGCTTCACCAACACTACCAATTTTGGTGGAGCTGAAGCTCTGCCAAACAAGGCTGTACTGTGTGCATTTTTTATTGATCCTGCAAACTAAACTTGGTACGCAGTCTTAGTGCCCATATGTCGTCCACCTCCGGGTGCAACGATCAGCTTCACCTCGCAGAAGGTGAACTTCTTGCACTTTGCACCACCAGATGACCAGGTTACATACCCAACACTGATGCATTGCGCCGTCTTGCCTTGTTGAAACAGAGTGGAGCAATCTCTCTTGGCGATGCACCTTGCAACCATCTATCAGTCCAAAAATCCATACTCGTTCCATCGCCGATTACGATGACAGTACTAGCTCTAAAGAGACATATATCAGCATGTGCACAGAGTAGTACAGCGCCCCTCGTGGAAGATTTTTTTCAAACAAAGTTAATTCCTCCTCGTACCAAATTACAAATTCAGCAAGATCCCTGTGTCGAGTAGTTCAGCAAGAGGAACTACAGCAGCACCTGGTGTGGCTCCTTGCCTGTTGGAAGGACCATTCGGCATCAGTCTAGTTCACGATCACGTCTACACGTTTGGAAGCTAGATAGGCTTGGGACCACTTGAATTTCCGAGAAAAAAAATTTGGTATCTGTTTTCTTGGAAACTAACCGGATCAAGAAGTAGGAACACTAAGACCAGTGAAAAAGGTTCTAGTAGAAGCTCCATGCATGCATGTATGGTCTATGAACATGAGAAAAAAAAAGGATAATCTAGATTCCCCCTCCTCACATCATCTCTACACCGCAACTGTAGCCTCCAGTCCACCCTCAGCTGCCATCCTCTCATGTTGCTCCTCTGAGCCCACTGCAGCGCTGCCGCCACCACCGTACCCTTTTCTTTTTCGTTCCTTCACGGCCATTCTCTCTTCTCTCCTACCCCTTCTTCATTCTCTTTGATAAGGTTCTTCCGTCCCGTCCTCCTTCCTTGACTTCCGCCTCCACCTTCCTCCACCTCCTAATGACCCTTCATCAATCCGCCGGCCAACCCCCCCTTCTCACCCCCCTCTCCATCCCACTGCCCCATGACAACCTCGACCCGCTGTCATGCCTCCATGTTGTTTGTGTATGTGTGTGGTGGTGGTGTGTGTCTGGAGGAGGGGGCATGGTGAGCCATGATCTAGAGACGGCGTCGTGAGTGAAATCGACTGAAACTTTGGAGATATTCAGGTTACTGTTGTCCAGCAAGTTTTGTTGTTTAAAATCCATGAAATTTTGGGAAAACACCATGTATCTTTATTTAAAGAAGTCTTGCAATCCCTTCACGAATTTGGCAAAAATCCGTTGTGTCCAAGGTAAGCAGCACGTCGTTCTCTGATGCAATTACATCACAACCTACCTCCGTCTCCGTGTGTCCAATCCGTTGCTTACGCTTGTCCTCGTCAATCACATGAGTTGCCCATCAATCATGCACCCCAAGTAGCACTCCTTGACCCTACCAAATTAAAGCCATAACCCCATGACTAGGCAAACAATGACACTGGAAGAATGACATGGAACAGTTCATGTGCACATTGCATGACAGAGACATTTTGCCAAGAGAATATATCGAGATCAGATCCAAATGAACCGTACCACTAAACAAATGACGCAAGTAGAGCCAATTAAAACTCTCGTCGACCTGATCAAACTGGGAACTCTGACGCAAGTTCAGTGGAAACTCTGAAGATAGGAGCCCCTTTCAAACTGGGGAAGACCTAGGTTTGGAGCCTTCGAGATGAGAGTGACGAGTCCATCGACCCACGACGAATCATTGCTTCTTTCAGTATCAGAAAGGGGAGACTCACCCGGGTTGACTTGCTAGTTACAGAGACCGATAAGCTAGCTTATCTGATAAATCTCCAGATTAAGTTAATTTGATTCCATATTTCTGTAAGCCTTCTTCACAAATCCCAATTGTCAGTGATACATGTAACACTCCAATTTTTTTTAAAAAATAAAACTTGGACTGTTTTAATTTTGAAATTTAAAAAATGAATTATTAAAAACCAAGTTATGGTTAAAACCTAAGGATTTTAATTTTGCAAACTACCAAATGACAAGAAAAATTTAGATAATATGTAAACTCAACCTTTGGGCATAATTCTAGATTTTACAAATTATTTACCATCCCCAAACCCTGAAATTAAATAGATTAAATAAAATAAAGAAAAGACAAAAAAGACAAAAAAGAAAAACAGAAAAGAAAAAGAAAAAGCAATTTCCCGGGCCTAGCCCGCTCCCTTCCTCGCGCGCGCGCCTCCCTCGCAGGCCACCTCCCACGCCCCGGCCCAACCGCGCTCCCCTTGCTCTCACGGTCTGCCTCCTCGCTCGGCCTAGCCTGGTGTCGTCTTCACCCTCAGCCTAGCCGGCCAGCGTGAGTCGTAGCCAAGCCGTGCCCGCACCGGCCCTTCTCTCTCCTCTCCTCTCCTCTGCCTCTCCCTCTGCTCTCGCCACGCTTGCATCGTGACACCCACGCCGCGCGCACCCCGCGCCCATGACGGACCGCCGGTCGTGCACGCGAACGACCGTACCGACGTGATTGCACCCACGCTTCCCTACTTCCCTATCGGTGGTTGAGTACGTCACGCCGCCCGCATCGCGCTCTTCCCACCACCCCGCGCATACCGCGCCGTCGCCTCGGCCAGCCGTTCTCGAGACGGGATGGTACCGCGCGACACAGCATGGCACGATGTCGCGTCTCGCCGCGCCTTAACTCGCCGTCCAACGCCGCTGAGCCGGTAGCTTACCCATGTGGCGACAAGCCTTCAATGCCGCGGCTCCACCCACCGGCACTGCTACCCACATGCCTCACTGAGTCCTGGACCTACGAGCCAGCTCCCCGGATCGCCACTTATCTCCCTGCCCCTTCCCGCTCAATTTTAAATTTGAGCCGTCCCAATCCCGTACTTTCCCCTTCTGCCTTTACTCACCATAATGCTCCAGCTATGCCTCCTGCGCTCTGTGGTGAGCCACTTAGCTCGATCCCGAGCTTGGTAGAGAGCACTTCTTCCCTACTTCATCGTCCTCCCCCTAATCGGTCCCTCTCCCCTTGCAGCTCGCCGAAACGCCCGTGAAGCGCCACCGGTCGGGAACTGCCCTATTTCCGATTTCGCCACTGTCGGTAAGTTTGATCCCGATTCCTTACTCTAGGAGCACCCTAGAGACCCCGCGCTCACCCTCGTGCCCCTATTTTGGCTTAGGGCCCACGGGAACTCGCTGCCGACGAGGCCCCTGTTCTAACCACCGCCGACCTCCATGATGCTAGGACAATCCAATCCCTCTCCGTCCTCGCCGTCGCTGCAGGTAACTGATGAGGACTTCGCTTACAAGGATACGGATGTGGCTTCTACTACTTCGACTACATCCACTACGTCCACTACTTCTCTTGCATCGGCTACTTCCCTACTTCACCGGAGGGACGAGAAGAACATCAAATGGGCTTGAATCCTTTGGCCAAGCCATTCACGCGATCAACAAGAGAGGTCTAGCAAGTCGTCACCAAGGCCCAACAATCTCTTCCACGTCCAACAAGGCGCAAGTATCTAGGAGGCCCAGTTTAGATGTCTGCAAGCACTCTGCCATCAAACGGACGCCCAGACCACATACGGAGACCGTTTTTGATGTTCTACCACTCCACAGAAAGCTTAGAAGATAAGCTTTCCAACGCATCTAGTCCTACTGCCAAATTCTATCTAGAGCGCCAGGAATCGTTGAGTTTATTGATAAGCTTTCCAACGAATCCGTGCAACCTAATCTGGTTTATGCCCTCTCTTTGGCCGCCATACTTTATATGGCCGCCACCCCCTCTCTTTGTTTTTGAGGTTATTGTTAAGTTTGATTTCTGCTGCATGTGAAACACTTGTTCATTGGGGTAGTGTCAAGTAGACCTGGCCTGGTGAAAGATAACCTTAACTTTGGATATGATATTTTAGATTGTTTGCTTTGCATCTCGTTCTTACTCTTTTCTTTGACTGCGTGCAGAAATTAGCCTTCGTGACGAGGTCAATCGAGCGTGAGCATGGCTGACAACGATAGGTGTGTAGGTACAGCGACTGCAAGGATTCGATCTCGCTGGATTGGAAGCCTTGTCTCGGGCCGCTGGACGTGTCATCCTTCGTATACATCTGGGTTGTACAGGCATGGATGGTGTTTTTATGTCCGTCGGCATCTTGGATGGGGTTTCTTTGGCCTTCCTATACAATGTGAGGACTAGGGTTGTTGGCCCGATCCCCACAGGGGGCCCATGGATTACTCACGAAGCAAGTGCTACTTGGGCTTATAGCTCAAAGGGCTTTGTGATTCGCACCTTCAGTGCGTAACCTCCTGAAGGTAAAGTGTATCTGTTCTGCAGAGTTAAAACTATCATGATAGCCGTGCTCATGGTTAAGAGCATGCGAAGGAAGTGTTCATATGGTAGACTATTCTCTCCAAAACAAGGGGTTTTTGGAAAGAGTAAATGGTTTTGCAAATAGAATTGCAAATGGTCCTTGACGAAGAAAAGATCAAGACAAATGAATTTTATTTCATCGAAGAACGGTTTTAAAACTTGCTTTCTCCCACCCTAGGAATAAAATTAGGAAAACTAGCATTTCCACAAAATGTCTTAAACCTCCTCTTGTACTAAATCCCATACTGCACCTCTTTCCCTGACTTGTGGAGTATAGTTGTACTCACACTTGCTATTTTCTCCTCTCTTTCTAAACTCCAGTCAAGGGACAGTTTGCAAAAGAGTTTGACGACGCGGATGCTGACTACGAGGCGGAGGACTACAAGGACTTCCTGGAAGAATAGGGTTACTTCCTACAGTACTGCTGCCTGTGGGAAGATAGCAGTGGTACTGTTGTGCCCTGTTGTGTGGGCTCATGTGTTATATTCCGCTAAACTCTAATTCGTGGCCTACGTGATGCCATGTTTGTACTGTGCTAGGGTTATTCCCTAATTATGTAATATTTTATTTCAGTTGGTAATGTATCACTCTGTTTGGACTGTGCGTACTAGCTGTTGATCCTTGGGACTAGTACAAGATGCATAGAGGGGTCCGGTCATTTCGGCCAGGTCCCAACAATACACATAACCACAGGCCAACGTATGATCAATTGAGCCCAATGACAGATCAGTTGCTTAAGCTCCTAGCCTGTTGTTAATTTGGAGATGATCCTGGTGCAACCACAGTTGTTGGTGACTGCCTAACTATCATCAAGCAAGACCTTAAGACCTTTTTCCTGGACATGATTGCTGTTAATTAGAAAATAACGGTGTTAGGTTGGCCGCCTCAGCAGGTAAGCCAGCTGGGCCGGAGAAAAAGAACGTATCAGTATTCAGATGCAACGGGGACTAGTGATTGCTTGTACATAAAAGTATTGTCATGTTCTCTGGAGTTATTTGTTTGTCCTTGTTTTGAAAATCAAAAGGCCGTTTCTTTTTATCTTAAAGCTACTTCTCAAAACTCTGAAAACCAAGTCTAACAAACTAGGTCATCTTCTCCAATCATTTTCTAGAAGCTCTTAAAATTTAGTTTTTATAAAAATAAACGAATGAGTAAATAAGTTCAGCACATGAGAACAAACCAGTTCGGCACAAGAAGAAAATGTACGCGATTGATCGAGGCTAGCTAGGTTTCAGCCTACAGACATTTCTCGTGCAATAATCTGAACCCTAGCAGCTATATGCATTAGTACGATCGAAACTAACTGGAATCTCGTGCAGAAGTGTTGCCTTGGAGATCGATGCCAAATTTACGTAATGAACTGCAGCCATGACTTCGAGCGTGCATAAGTTTTCCGTGGTGCCGGAGGTTACTGGGAGAAACCATGCATCCAGCGGAAGAGAGTAGTTAATTGTGATGTTCCCATTAGGTCGAGCGAGCTTCAACCATCAATGAGTGCATTACCACCACCGGATTATGGATGGTAGAGCTCACCACGATTGGCAACCTCAAAGGACATAACCCGCCTGACGGTTTGGACATGAGTTCCTCGTCTACCTTCGGGTAGCTAGGTGTGGAACCAAGCCCAGCTTAAGCGAACCAAACCTAGCTTGGCTCAAGCTCATTTAGAGTAGCGAGCTAGCTTGGCTCGGTTCACTTAAATGGCCAAGCTAGAGAATAGGCTCGGCTCAGGCTCGTTCAGAACTTGAGCTGGCTCGTGAGACTTATGGGCTTGTCTGTCCAGTCGAATCTAGAGGTTGTCGTTGCTGAAGAGGAGAGATCGCCATCGCTGGTCGTGAGGAGGGGGAGGTGGTGCCTCCCTTCTAACCTAGTGGAGGGGGAGGTGACGACCCGTGGCTAGTCGAGAGGAAGATGAGGCGACGGCAGGGCCGCAGACACGGAGAGGAGTGGTGGTGCTCGGTGTCGGATATGGTCACCTGCCTGGGCCCAAGCTCGACATTGGCATCCATCTACGCATGACCTCTCTAGGAGCAGAGAAAGGATGAGGATGGAGGTAAGGACAACTAGGATCTGGAAGGGTGCACACCACCACCACCTCTTGTGCTCGGCAGAGAGAAAGGGAGGCGGTCGCCGATTGTATTAGGGAAGGACAAGGAGTGGGGCGGTCGACCAGGAAGGAGAGGCGATGGTCGAGATTTGGTGGAGGGAGAGAGGATGGAGAGGAAGAGTGGAGGTGGTTGGTATTGGTGGGGGACTGAGAGGGGAGAGCGGAAACAGGGAGCTAGGGTAAGGTATTATGGGCACCGAGCTGGCTGGGCCGGTGATGGAGTGGGCTAGAGACCTGCCGACCTAGGATGAGCTGGTGGGGAAGTGGGTTGACTAGGCATTTGAGGCTGTCAAACGATCCACGAGTGAGCCATGAGTGAGCTGACCCTAGCTCGGCTTAGGCTCGCTAATGTCCACAAGCTAAAAAATAGGCTCGAGCTGGGCTCATTTCCGATTGAGCCTAATCTAAGCCAAGCCAAAAACTGAGTGAGTTACAAGTGAGCCAAAAGCCACAAGCTAAAGTTCCAACCCTACCTACAGGCGAGGTGGCTTTTGTGGTGGTGGCGTCACTTGCTGGCTTTGTTGTCACCTTGGCCTATGATCTCTTGGACTTCCTGTCTCAAGTTGTTAGAAACAGAGGGAGATCAAACATGGCTTCGTTGTTAGATGAATGGCCATGATTGTCTCCCACACTTGTTTGTGATATGTGCTAGAGACAATCATGTAATATGATTGTATGATGTCATGTTTTATGTACTCTTGGATAATATGTTATCAGTTCCATGAATAAATGTCGTTTACATTGTTCATCAAATATGACTTGATTGTGAGACACATTGTTTATATGATTTTATTCTAAATGATCCTTGATCTCATATCATTATATGGGATAGTAATGATTTGATCAGCACATGTATTGATTGATGATAATGTTTCACATATCATAGATAGAGATATTAAATCGATAATATGGACATATGTTAGAGAACAAGGTGTTGGATATACATACTCTGAAACACTACAGAGATTGTTATCTTATATGTGCCATCAGCCTATAATTTCGAGTGGTATATCTATATGATCCTTAAATCTGAGATTGTCATTGAATCACAACATGTATAGTTATATACTTTAGAGTTATCAACCGCTACACCGTAACTGGGTAGTTATAAAGATAGCTTTCGGGTATGCTATGAAATATATTGTGGGGGTGTCAGCCATCAAGATAGAATTTGTTCTTCCTTGATGACAGGGGAGATATCTCTGGGCCCCTCGATGTAATTGGATTGAAAAGTGTATGGCCATGTCAATGTGATTAAAGAGTTAATCACAGTTTAGAATCTACCACAAGATCAAGTGAATGATCTACTTATCATAAGAGTGGCACGCATCTCGCCTTGAGTTTGACTGGTATCGTACGACAAAGGGATCGGTATGTGAGTATATCAAAGTTTAGCCGATAATCATTCTATGCATTTGGGATTAATATGTCTTGCTAGGAACTGCTATTGACTTGTGGTTCGAAAAATAGTTTTTGGGGCTACTGCCACTTGTGTATGAACCTAACGAGTCACATACTTAACGGGTTGGAACATGTATAATGGATTAGATTTATTAGTGGGTTTTGCAGATACTGATCCATATAGGATTAGATTTGCACATACTGATCCGTGCATGATTAGTTTTACAGATATTGATCCGTGTAGGATTAGAGCCGTAATAGACCTCTAGCGTAGAAACCCATTAGTGCGCTCTATATAAGGGGAGACGGTGGGGCAGTGCACACACACGAGTTTGCCATCACGTAACTCTAGCCGTCACCCCCCTACCGACTCCTAGAAACCCTAGCTACGCGCATGCGGTGTTAGCACACCGGCACATGGCGTTCCACATCTGGATATGTGGATTCCGTAGAGACGTTGATGCTGTTGCTGTGGTGCTGATCAGCGATAAGGAGAAGGTCGGCGAGATTGACTACTTCCTCTACGGCAGTACGTACATGTTGCTGTGATGGTGATCGGCGAGGAGGGGACGTTCGGGTCGACGTGAACAACTACTTCCTATACCTCGACGCGCGTGACGTTGGACTCAGCTACTCCAACTCTCATTCCGCTGTGACTGCGTGTCAAGGATGTTCGTAGTAGAAATTTTTAAAATTGTGGTAACATAGCCTATCCGTTCTCCTTCAACACTTTCCAATGAAATGTCTTCCAAGGCAGGATCCTGTTAGCATGGTCTCATGTGTCCATGGGATCACGAGGAGGAGACGATCCCATCTAATCGAGTATAGTCACCTCGGAAACATGATCTGACGGTAGCATTGAGGTCATTAGGAGGCGAGCTAAGTGTCTTGTCGCTGATTGCCCCTGAGAACTATCTATCTCAGTATCTACCATGACAGATGTCTTGTCTAGATCTTATGCAAAAGACAACAGATTACCTTGATTGAAAGCTTCCCTCCTTTCGAATTGAGAGCTTCTCCCTTGTCGCGCATATTTATTTGTTCATCGAGGAACAAGAAGTGAATTGTCATGGTACATAAGCCAATTAATCAAGCTGGGAACACGCCAATTTACCCCTAGTTCAAGACTCCAAGATTGGATAATAACTTTACTCCATCCTTTCTTCACTATTGTTCACGCCAAAAATTGGATCTGCTAAACACACTATGGGCTTAGTACTTAGGATTCCCGTTAACACCAAATCTAAGGGTTTTAGACATGCCAGCCGATTTGACCTAAAACCGGCGAGGTGGACAATTAATAAACTTATTTAGCTGATTAAATCGGCTTAGATTATATCTAGAACAATAATTCTAAGGGTAACCAATCTACTATAAAACCCATGGTATCAACTAAATAGTAAAGCGAAGCATAAACAAACCATTGGTTAAACCAACAAATTGATAGAACCAGTAGGACAAGGGTAAACAGATTATCGACTAGATTATAAAACCAAACTAGCCGATACAACGAGAGTAAACAGACTATCGCCAATGAATGTGTTGATTGATATAACAAGGGTGAAACCTAACCTCTAGTCGAAATGGCGATGCATAACAAGATTAGCTAAGATCGTATTTTGATAAGCAAGCGAGAAGCAGATTTAACCGAGACAGTACTCACCCAGAGTGTATTCTGAAGCCGATTGAGAAGACGATACGCAACAAGTCGATCGAAAACAAAATGCGTTGAAACTAGGATAAATGTGATGAAAAGTAAAACACACACAAATAGTAAATTAGATTGATTGATTGTTGAATGCCTTACACACCGCTATCAGCTACATATTTATATTTATACATGAACTCTGACTCATAAGTTGACTAATTTATTTAAGGCTCTTCCTATCTTATCTAATCTAGCCGACACGTACTTTCTCCGTTCATATCCAACTTGGCCCGAAATAATCCTTTCCTTCTTAGCCGATTCAAGACCTTTATAGAACAACCGGCTTTTGTTCAAAACCTGGTGTAAGAACTATACGGCGAAGAGAACCACAAGCACTACAAGAGGTATTAAGGATCTACGAGCTAAACTATGCCTAAGCTTCGACGCATCTGGTCGTCTTACGCCCATCTAAGCTTCCTGGAACATCCCATTTGGCGGAAGGTCGTACGATTTACTTTGCATAGCACTCACCAAATTTGCAGCTCCAGTTTTGATTAGCATATTCCTGTTCCCATTGGTACTGCCATTAATGCCCGCACACAAGCCTCAGCTTCCACCAGCTAAAGTGTCATGTGCGTACTGAATGATTAGTTGATAGCTGCCCTCGTTGCCGCAATCTTCCCATATTCATTGTTGGCAATAAAGCCCTATCCACACTTAGCATACAGATTTGGCGAGAAAGAAGAACCATCCAAATTAATTTTTGAGTATTCCTTCAAGTATCATAGAATTTCTAAATCAAGCTTGACTTAACCTTCTCTTCTGTCGTAAACAACTTCAAAATGAGCACAATTTTGATTGTTAAATGAAAACCAAAATCTGAGCACAAAGTACCAACGTCCATGCCCCATCGCTTAATGTTGATTGTTACACAGCTTAAATGAAAACAAAGCTGCAGGTGCCTTTAAATCTGAGCCAATGTTGTGGGAAGATCTATCAATTGGATGCACGAGATTTTCTATTCTCATCCCTTTTTTTAGCAAAAGGCAGAAGTGCTGCCAAATCTATTAAGACGATGAGATGGAAATGTACAAGGTGGAATTACAAAAGGCTAGCGGCGACCCAGGTTGGGCCACCACCAGCCAGAACAGGAGGAAGCCTAGGAGTGGGCTCTTTCCCAAAGAGAAAGGTCCTCCTGGATCCTACTTGAAAGCAGAGATGGGTTTAGGGACTCTGTTTGTAAATACGTCTATTACGCTCCTTCTAGATGTGCCAAGCCATGGATGCATATCCTCTGACGTGATCTAAAGTCACTCTGACGTCGTCAGAGAATACATAGTCACCAAGCCATAGATGACGAGCCTGTTGAAGGCATTACTAGTAGGACCCTGAACCTTGAGAGCCATGTGATGCCACTAGTCCAGAAAGCAATTGAGAGAGAGGGGGCTGGTGACAGATAGACCCCAATCCGGTTAGCTACAGCGAATGTAGTGGCCCAAACCTCCCTCGAAAAGGGGCAGTGCAGGAACAGGTGACGCTAGTCTCCGGCACTTGGTTACACAAGCAGCATAGGGGGTGTGAGGCCAACCCTTGGCTAGAACATTAGCAGTGTGCAATCTATTGTGAGCGAGCGTCCAGACAAAGAATTTGTACTTGTTCTCTATTTTAGCTTTTCGGAGCTCAGCGGGCTGCCTTGGAATTGCAAAAGGTTCCGAGCGGTCAGGGAATAGGCTAATGCAAAGAAGAAAGTATTTGCGGAGCTGCTCAATGGTGGGGATGCCTCGCACTGTACTAAGCTTACCCAGTTGTTGCCTTGAAGCTCATGAGCAACTAAACGGTTAATAAGTGTGGCCAACTTGAAGAGGTTCGACGCAATGAACTTGGGTGCCTCGTTGCCACCCAGTAGTCATGCCAAAAGTTGAGCTTTGTGACCAAGGTGGCTGTCCTGAAAAGATTGAGACCCGTTTCATCGAGCACTGAGCCCACCCAAGGTTTTGAGGAGCTCTTCCAACTGTGCCAAAGCCATCTCAGCCGAAGAGCCCTACCAAACCTATCTAGATTGTTGGGCTTGTGCCCGAGCAGGCCGTAGCAAAAAGGCCCATGGGCCTTTGGCCCATGCGGTGAGTAGATAAGGCAGCAAAGTTGCTGCCTTATGCGTGGCTGGCCGTGCTCGAGCGTTCTAGCACGAGCAATTGCTGGCGGCGGTGCCGATAGCGGCGTGCTTGTCGTCCGCCACGGTGGCGGCGGCCCCGCCGATTTTTCGCGCTGGTTGTTACAACGACTTGCTCCCCTCATCTCCTCTTATCTGGTTTGTTGGTTCCTCTCTATTCCTCTATTGTTCTAAACACTAGAAAAACCCTAGCTCTTATTCTTCTCAATTTGGCTCAATCCAAGGTGCTTCGGTCTCCAATTCCTGCATTCCGAGGCTGTTGAGGTTCCATTTTGGTGGAGATTGGATTGATTTCATGTTGGAGATAGTAGACAGTGGTGAAGGATTGGAGGTGTGCCTATCGACTTGGTCCCTTTGGCCGAGGGTTTAGGTACTGTGGCTTGTGCTGTTTGTGCTGCGCTTCGGGATCCCTATGTCGTGGTCTTGGACTGCTGCTTAGGGGTTGACGGCATTGTATCTCTGGGATTTTGCCGTTGTTCACTGTCTAGTGGCGGCAATACAATTCTCTGGGACAGCATCCTACGCGCCTTGCCTACTATTTTCACTGAATTTGCTTAGTGCATAGTGAGTATACAAACTTATTCTCATATATATATATAGAAAGAGAGAATGGCTAATGTACTCTCGAGAGTATGGATTCCTCCGTACTCTCGACGGGTTTACAAAATTCGAGATTTTTAATGACCGATCCAAACCATTAATCTTGTTCATCTCATTGAAATGTAGCTATGACCAAGTTTCGTATTTTTTGAATTTATTTACTATTTGTTTCGTATTTTTAAAAATCAACCTTCTAATTACTCGTGGAGCATCCAAAAAACTGATTTTAGAAAATATGAAACAAATAGTAAACAAATTCAAAAAAAATACAAAACTTGATTGGTAGCTACATTTCAATGAGATGAATAAGATCAACTGTTCAGATCGGTTGTTAAAAATCTCGAATTTTGTAAACCCGTCGAGAGTACGGAGGAATCCGTACTCTTGAGAGTACACTAGCCATCCTCTATATATATTTGTGTGTGCTAAGGGGCCAATTAAGGTGATTTATGTGGACTTGACTCTTGTTTGAGTTGACGGCACTTTGATTTGGGGACCTAGTACTGTTGTGGCTACTGTTTTATTAATAACTTAAGAGATTCATTTGTGAAATTATATATGGCACATTCATTGAATTGTAGCATGCTATATAGATAGATTGTTTAGTCCAATTGAGTTAAATCCATTTGTGCTGTTTACTGCTAGTAATTACTAATTGTTTCAGACATTTGAACACTCGTTCATTGCTGGTTTATTTGATCTGTTCACTGGTTATACTAATATGCATATGTGCATCATGCAACTCGTTTTACATTGTGCTTGAATCCTGCTATTCAAATGTCGATAGTTACACTGTTTAACTGATAAATTGAGAGTAGCAAGCGGTAAATTACATTTTGTTAGACTGAAATTATCTATTTAGCTTTGTCTCTTCTTTGAATCTGCCATATTGCAATTTGTGACCATATAACTGTTTAGTCGTTGGAAGGCTAATTTTAGCAACCCAGTTGTTTAATTCTGAGAGCAAATTTATAACCATTAAAGCTGAGCTAAGTTGTTGTTTTATTGTTATAAATTGCAGCTTGCTAATCATGTCATTTTCTTACTGTTTATGAATTATGTACTGTTGTATAAGAAGAATTAATTGCAATAGATTAGATACATGATAATTGACTTTCACTGATGTTAAATATATGTGGAATTATCTGTTATTTGATATATATTGAGAATAGCTAGTGTGCTATGGATAGCACGGAGAAATCTATATGTATGTATATATATGTATATATATATATGTCGCGGCCCTTCTCGACTTACCTTTCGAGAATTGGTCGGACCTGCACTAGTCCCTAGATCAGTAGGCTAGTGCAACAGTAACATATCTGGAATCATTTCATACATCGATAATTCAAATATTACATAACCGCGATCGCCAGATAGCAATAGTAGCAAACAACATTAAGCCTTAGTTACAGTCCAGTGACCATCAGAGTAAGCGGAAGCCTTCAAAAAAATTGCAACTCACAAAGTTTTCATGAAGGAATAACAAAATCACACCAGCAGCTGCGTAACAACACACGGCTGGCGGAACGCACTAAACCCTAACTTTGAGCAACTACTCCTGGTCCTGAAAGTGAGGGTCTCCTTCCTCATGACAGTAATAGGTGTCTTCTTCGACGGGGTCCTCCATGTCTAAAAGTAAGTAATTAGGCGAGGTCAGTGTCATCCAAACACTGGCGAGCTAACACCTAACCCAAGGCATTTAGTGATAGTAGTATCAAAGGAAAGGTTGGGTTTGTTTATTTGCAGAAAGCCAGTTTTGGAAATCCAATCCTATGACTTAGCAGTTTTTAGCCAAATTTCCGTATCAAGTTAATTATTTATCATAATTCCATTTAATACCAATTCCAATCCATGACAGTTTCCATGCACTCTGCCAAACGATCTCCTCCCAATCCTGCCATCATCTTCCAGGTGTGGCGCACCCGTTGTGGATCACATTCCCAGCAAAGTACCCGGTCTCGTCCTAGCTGGGCTACCGATCCATGCTAGACTCACGACTCTCTGTAAGAATGGACCTAGATCATCCCTCGGATGACGACAAGAAACTTTCTTTACTTCAAGCATGGCAGCAGACAGGGTACGCCCGAAGGTCGTAACTACACCTAAAATCCCCAATACTTGCACTACCGCGCGATGGTCAGCGCGTTGTGGTGTTAGGAACCATTCGCAAATGGTTAGTGACGTCACACTGTCTGGGGAATCCTTGATTCAGCCCAGCCAGTTCACGAAGGGCCTCACCCTTATGCATTTTCTTCTTCGGCTAAATCGCACCCTCTGTGTGAATCACACGATATGGTGGAACCCCTTTGGGCAGCGCTCGGCATTACGTGGATCTCGCCGCGCTCCTCTTCCATGCACTACGTATGTGGGCGATTAGCTCCTTAATTTGCATAGCCCAGCTACTTCATCTCTTACCCAATGCCAGACCCAGTCTGCATTGCAACACATCACCACCATACGCACACTGGCATGCCAGGCCCAAATTCCAGTTAACCATATTAATTGTGTGATCATGTCCGGTGGATGTCGGTTCACCGTTGCGAGGCAATTCTAAGCCTAAAATTAATAATTGGACCTGAGCAATGTCAAAGCAAGATTTTAACCAAGACTTAAGAGTCTAAATCATTTTATTTAACCTAGCTCAGCTAACAAGGGTGATCTTCAAGGTGATCGATAGTAAGGTCAAATGAAAGATGAATATATCAAGGCAATAAATCAAGCAGGTATAAATACTTAAAGAGCATGCAATTTAATACTGTAAATAATATACTTTAGAAATATGGGATTCAATATGAATTATTGAATGTTAACTCGTACTAGGGAAGGTTTAGACCCTCCCCCAGTAAAAGTAAAACATCCTATAGGGAAGATGTTAACTCGCCTTGGCCTTGGGGATTGAAGTCCTAATTCGGTGTGGAGTCCACGAACTGTCCTTCCGGATCCTCTACGTCTAATCGAAGAATCAACATTTCACCATAAACACAATGTAGCAAAGAAAAGAATGATGCATGAGATGCAATCGTAATCGCTGGTACTCGGTCAGCTATATTAACAGTATACATACATACATACATACATACATATATATATATATGGCAAAATATGTGGTGCAAACCACCCTTTCCGTGAAAACTCCGTGAAAACCACCCGTAAAAGTTTTGAACAATTCTCAAAAAATTACCATATGTAGGGGAGGTGAGCTTCTACAATCCTGCAAAATTTGAAGATGAAACGCAATCGCATTTGAAAAATATGAAAAAGACAAACAGCAAAATGAATAGTGCTAAACAGTGAAAAATTACTATTTAGGCTGAATTTGTCTTTTTCATATCTTTCAAATACGATTGAGTTTCATCTTCAAATTTTGCAGAATTGTAGAAGCTCACCTCCCCTACATATGGTAATTTTTTGAGAATTGTTCAAAAGTTTTACGGGTGGTTTTCACGGAGTTTTCACAAAAAGGGTGGTTTGCACCACATATTTCCCCTATATATATATATATATGAGGTGGGTGTCGAGGAAGTTCCATGATCCTTCTAGGAGGTAATAATTTCTAACGTAATGACAACGGGGTGCTCATGAGATGATGCTCATAAACATATATATATATATATAGTGTAATTTCTACCCTAATCAGCCCAATAGGAGAAAATAGGTTTTATTATGTTTAAAGTATTCAAAAAGTGCAAGAATATGTTAACAAACATCTTCGCTCGGAAGTATTCCCTTCATCTACTTATCTTATCATTTTTATCCTACCATAATAGGAGGTTAAGTGTGTGTGAAAAAAATCTAATCATAGGTTATATATATATATAACCATGAGATTGCATAATATGAGACTATTTAAAATAAAAGCTTTTATTGTCGTAAAGGTGCTGTGGAATAACTTCGCTGGACAGGTATATTAATTTTAGGATAACTAGATCATAAAATAACTAATTAACTATAGTTATTAATGAGGCCAATTATAAAATAATGTGTGATTAGGAGTCATACCACAGATTTCATTTTTTCCTAGGTCCAGAAAGCTATTACACATTATTCATGATTTTCTTAGGTTTTATTAAGTGTTAATCTATTTTTGATTAACAAAAACCCATTTCTGCTATTATTCTATATTGGTTAATACCCTAATGGCAAACTAATGAAATTAATCCGAGAGTAATCTACTGTTACTGTTCATGGTAATATTTTTATTAAATCCAGAATAAGATCTAGTATTATTCATAAATTTTTCAGCATTATTGGATAAATCTAGATATTTTTAATAAATCGTTTCTAATTTCTGTATTTTTTAATTTACAAAATACGAGAAAAACCGGTGAACAGTACTGGGCCAGTCTGCTAACTTGCGGCTGATCCAGCCATGCCGAAGGCGTAAACCAGAAAGGCGCAATGCGCGAGGGAAGGCGCCAGCGGGCTGGCGCTTCCACTAAACCAAACATGTGGGACCGAGGGCCCACATGTCGGTGACGTGCTGAAGACGCGCGGGAATATTTAAACGCACGAGCATCCGACAGTTGGGGCCTGCCAGTCAGTGACGTGGCATGGTAAGATCGCACGGATCTTGGCGCTGATCGAACGATCGGGACTTCGTCTCCTATCCCCGACTAGAGCGGCAAAGTGACGTCATGAAACCGGCCATCTCTCGGTAGCCAACCGACGGCACTACAGGGGACGACCTCGGGCGCTACAAGATCTACGCAAGTAGCCCAAGAACGTGTTGTCACGATACTCACCGGTAGCCGCCTGAAACGGCGACGAGACGAGCGGCAGCGGAGAACTCCCACGGGAGCAACTACATATTGCTCTATGAAGCCCTAAAAGCTAAACTAAGGCGTGCATGGTGTCGGGACCCGGTTTTACTAAACCGAACCCTCTGTGTCAACGGTATGAGTCCCAAGGATCCGTGCTCATATCCACAGTAAACAAAGATGAGTTACCAGTATCACACTGCATAACTAATTAAAATATTCAGAGTGCAACAGCTCCACTTATTACAATAATTTATAACGACCATAAGTCTTTACTAAATGCAATTAAGAAGCAAATAAAGAACGATAATGGTGTCCCATCTCGGCCACGGGCACGCACTGAACGGGAGCAACTAGTAGTCCTGCGCATCATCCAGATACTCCGCAACGAACTCCTGGTCGTACTCCTGACCTGCTCGTGGAATAAGCAGCCCCGAATAAAAGCCAGGGTTAGCATGCGAATGCTAGCAAGTATTTCCTGGGAAGGGCCAGGGTAGGCTTATCCTAGGAAAGATAATGGCTCGTTTGCATAAAAGCATTTAACTTAGTAGTATAAAAGTATTTAACAAAACATAAGTAAATAAATAGCAATTCTCATGATTAATCTCAACAAATGACATAATACTCAAACTCAGTATCTCATATCTCATATTCTCAAAATCTCAGATCACATCTCAAAAAGTTCTCATGCTCGTTCTCGTTCATCATGAATCATCTAGCAACGGCACACGGCCAGAAAAACCTTACCCAAGTCAAATTAATTAAGATGTAGCTACGATGTGAAAAACCACCAAGACGCTCATAACCGGGAGCACGGCCATTCGAATGGGTTTACACTCTGCAGAGATTGCACGCTTTCCCTGCAAGATACGATACTCCCCCGTCGGAAAGCATCATAACAAAATCCATCAAAAGACCAACCCCGAGTTTGACACAGTCATACCTGATATTCACACAAGTACCCCGGGGGGCTTCGACTGTACCTGATATTCACACAAGTACCCCGAGGGCCAACCCCAGGCTGTACACCGGCAATGACGCATCCCGCGGGAGCTCACCCACGGTGCAAGGACGGTGGCAATCCCGACGTTACTCTCCCTCTAGATCAGGCTCGTCCCATTCCGGGCTTGCGGTCGCACGGGAAATTCTCAGTTAAATCCATCACGATCATCGGTCCTTAGGGACCGGAGCGTTGACTCAAGTCACCTGCTCCGAGTCAAATTATTAGTTGGCCAAGTTTTAATTAAGGAGTGAATAATCCCACCACAAAACCCAAGTTCTCATGTCTCATACTCAGGTACTCCAGATTCTCATATTAAAGTGCTTAATGATGATCATAAGTGGGAATCACTCCCCGGTGACTATCTAAACAATGCTAAGCCAACTAATAATTTTAAAACAGTAGCAAATTACATAATATTATTATCCTAAGGTTTGTACTGATCGTGGGTGCATATCATATAAATAACGACATACACTGGGAATTACTATGACAAATACGTACGATTTAAATAAATAGCAATTTGGCAAAATCTAGAAATTGGATTCTAGGGGAAAGACTTGCCTTCCTGATCTTCTTGACCTTGCGAAACGTCGGCGGCGTCGGCGAACTCTCCTTCGTCACCCGCGTGATCTACCGCACACAAATCGAGAAAAACAAATAATAAATACCAAAAACAGTAGGTAAATTGAAAACTTATATAAAAATTACAGTAGATAGATGTGAATTTTATGAATTTTTAGAAACTGGAATCGCCAGATTTGGAGTTCGGATGAAAACGTAGCGAAATAGTGAAGGATCACTATTGCTGAAATTCGGGGAATTGAAAAATTGCACTGTAGCACGCGTGCCGGGTACTGTAGCACGCAGCCCACACGTGAAGGGATAAGATGCTGGCTGCATCTGCATCTTGAGGCTGAGAAGAATTCAAAGAAGGAAGAGAGAGGAAACTAGAGAGAGAAAGAAGAAGAGAGGAAGAAGAAGAAAGAGGAAGGAGAGGAGAGGAAGGAGGCGCCGGTGGGTGGGCTCATGCGCGGCGGCGGCGCCGGTGGGGAGGCGGCGACGGCGACGGCGGTCCGGCGACGGGCGACAAGAACGGGCGACGGCTATATGCGGCGAGCAGCAGCAAGCAAGCGATGGCGGCGGCGGCGTTGTCGGTGAGTCTGCTGTGGCAATGGAGCAGGGCGGCGGCGCGGAGGCGCGGTGTCGGCGGCTTGCAGCAGGGCGCGAGGCACGGCTCGGGACGGCGAGGCTCGGGCTGCGAAGGCACGGCGCCGTGCAGGCGGCGGCGGCGGCGGCAGCGCCACGATGGCGGCACGAGCTCGTGCGGCAAGGAGGAGGAGCAGCTGCGCTACCTCGAGATGCCAACGACGGCGACTCCGAGTAGCACGGTGAGGATGACGGCGTGGACGACGCGGATGCAGGGCGACGGCAACACAGATTGATTTTGGGATGGATTAGGGTTAATTAGGAGTTTAAATAGGGGGATTATGGATGAAAACGAGTTGGGCTAGAATTGGGCTGGGCCTAATCCGCGAGGATTAGAGGTTGATCCCTAATTGCTTTAAGATTCGTATAAATAAAGTAGGAAAGTTAATTTGTAAATTTTTAGGGTGTCACACATGGCTATAAGGAGGTTATGAGAATGCTTACCCAGCACTAGGCCGAGGCGGAGGACGTGTGGAACGAGCTAGCGACAGTGAGGCCGAAATGAAGCGGAAACAGGGCACACGATGCCAGGGAGTTCCAGTGATCCTCGGGTCCAATTAACCTGGGCGAAAGGTGCGTGGGGGGTGAGGTGATGCTCTACGCACAAGCAATCGACAATGCAGTCACTGTGGAGGGAGTAATCGAGAAAGGCGGGGAATGGCGTGCTCCCGGGTCGGCGGCGGTGACACGGTTCTTGCCGGCGACCAGAGGACTCCGGATTCGATTCCTTGGGTAGGGAGCAAGGCGAGGGTGTGGTAGAGCTAATGCGCGCACGAGCTAGAGGCAAGGAGCTCTGGATTGATCTGGCGACAAAGAAGTGAGAGGGAGAGAGTGTGCAGGCACAGCGTGGCCGGTTTTGAGCTCGGGTCAGTCGCGCTTATGGACCAACGGTCGCGTGGGGGTTCGAGGCGGTTGTAAGGGGGCTCAACGTCCCATTGGTGGACTGGGGCCGTGGCTTGATCGCGCGCGGGTGAAATCCCGAACTGAGCGGCGAGGTCGCGTGAGCGGCACGGTAAGGTTGGCTTGGTCACGGCTAGGGTCTAGGTCATCGATGGCGCGGCCAGGGTTTTAAAACCTGAAACCGCCGACCCACCGGGCCGGTTTTTCGGAAAAAACCGCTAGAAACCAGCGGAAATCGTTCAAATTTAAATTCAAACGAAGCGCGCGAGCCACCGGTTTCCCGACGGTTTTTGCCGAAAAACCGCCGGTTTTTCCGATTTCTCGGCGGTTTTTAGCGGTTTTTACCAGAAAAACAATGGAAAATGGGAAAAATAAAAAGAGGTCTGAAAAAACCTTAAAAAATTGGGAAAATAAAAATTTTGTTTCATACAAATTGTTCTACTCAGCATCTAGTTTCTTATAAGATTTTTTAAATTTTTTTAAAAAAATCAAAAATTTTGAATTGGACCGGAAAAAAACCGACGGTTTCTCAAACCGCCGGTTTTTCCGGTTTTTCGTCGGTTTTTAAAACCCTGGGCGCGGCCAAGGTAGCTATTGGGCAAGGAGGACGGTGTTCGAGTGGCTGCCAGAGCTTCTCGACAAAGGCGGCAGTCGTCGGCCACTACCGCATACACCCGGCATGAACAAAGGACGGAGGTCGCGTCGATCAGAGTGGGTCCGCCAGGCTAATGCGACACGCGCAAGCAGCCAAAGGGAGGATCTCCGAGGGAGATTTTGGCCGAGGCGCGCTGGGAGCACTGTGAGGAGTGAGCCGAGCGGTGCAGCTCAACTGCTCGGTAGAATGCTCACAAGACCAGTGAGGGAAAGAGGCTGCATGTGGGTCCCACTAGGGTCAAGCTTGGTCAACACTAGGTTCAGACTGTCACTTAGGGTCTAAATTAATTTCTAGAATTTTTGTGGGATTTTATCCTCTCTCTCTCTCTCTCTCTCTCTCTATATATATATATATATATATATATATATATATATATAATTGGGCTATGGTCAACCGAGGCTGACCATAGCCCTGGTGCTTCATGATCCTGGCCATCTGTTCTCACGCCAGCCACCGTCCGATGCAATGAAGAGATCCCGCACTCGCACGCCAGCGCCGGCCCAGCTCGACCGGTTCTCTCTCGTGTTCACGCAAGGACCGAGTCCTAGCCCACCCGTCACCCCGAAACCCCAACTTGAGCTCCTCCTCGACTCTCAGCTCGTTCCTATGGCGCCCCTCCTCAAACCCTAGCCGCCGCAGCCTTCCCTTGCCGCCTCTCCTCCCCTGTGCCGCCTCGAGTTACCTGCGGCGCCGAACCCTAGCGCCGCCGACGTGGTCCAAGTCGTCGCCTCGGAGTCCCCTAGAGCACCGCCTTCGCCCAGCCGCCTCAGAGTCCCCTTGCAGCCCCGCCACTCCTCCCCTTTGTGGCGTTGCCTCATCCCCGCAGCTACAGCCTCGACTCCCCCTTGTGGCGCCGAACCTCGGAGTCCCCCTGCGGCGCGCAGCCACCTTAGAGTCTCCTGTGTCGCCGTCGCTTTGGAGTCCCCTGGAGCACCGCCTCCGCCTTGTAGCAGGGCCACCACTGCAATGGAGCACAGGTATACAAATAATGCTGCAGGATGAAATATAAACATTAGCATCCCTAATTATGGTGAAGTGTAAATTCGAAGTTTGAAGTTTGGACTCCCCCATTCAGAAATGCGACAACATTGGCCTGTGGATCAACAAGTGCGTGCATGCACTCAAGCGAGAGAATTCAATTACAGGTATGAGCTCATGTCACTTCTGAATTTTTTGATACTACTTCTGCTAGTAATGATGTATGACGTTTTAATGATATCCTTATTATGACTAGATGGATGTGAACGATCCTTACAACGGTATAGAGGGAATAAGTGAAGAAAAGGGAATGAATGAAGAAGAAGACATTCCTGTTGTAGATTCAGAAGGTACTTTGGGTAAACCATTTGTGGGGCAGCAATTTAGTTCTGTGGGTGAGACGTACAATTTTTATAATGCTTATGCGGGACGGATCGGTTTTAGTGTTCAGAAAGCAAGCCAACATAAAACGAAGGTTGGGTTGTCATCGGCTAGGTTTACTTGTAGCAAAGAAAGTAAATCTAAGCAACAAAAGAAGTCTGAGATGCCGATAGGCAGTGTACCTGCTGATAAGAGTCCCACAAAATTAAAACCCATTACAAGAGTTGGATGCAAGGCTTCCTGTAGGGTACAGCTCATGAAAGGGGGGATTTGGCAACTTTCGGTTTTTGAGGAGAATCACAACCATCCCTTAGTAACATCACCATCTAAGAAGCGCAATTTGAGGTCTCTAAGGTGCATAAGCCAAGAGGACAAAGAGATAATTCATGAATTAAGTGCCCAAGGAGTGGAAACATCTAAAATTTATGAGTACATTAGTGGTCAGCATGGTGGGAGGGAAAACATAAGGATGAGAAAGAAGGACATAAGCAATAGGATATCAAAGAAAAATCGACAACTGATAGGTTGTGATGTTGAGACAACTTTAGTATACTTTAGGAAGAAGCAAGAAATAGATCCAGAATTTTCTTTGCCATAGACTCTGATGATGATGGTCTAGTGAGAAACATGTTTTGGGTGGATTGAAGGGGCAGAAGAGCATACCAAGAATTTGGTGATGTTGTGACATTTGATACCACTTACAACACGAATAAGTATAGCATGCCACTAGCTCCATTTATTGGGGTGAATCACCATAGGCATTCAATTTTTTTTGGGTTGGCTTTGCTAAGGTCGGAGGATGCTAAGAACTTTGTTTGGCTTTTTACCACATGGCTAGTAGCTATGTATGATAAGCACCCAACTGCCATAATCACCGACCAAGATCCAGCCATGAAGAAGGCAATTGAAGAAGTTTTCCCTCAAACCGTGCATAGATGCTGCCAATTTCATGTGACGAGGAAGGCTAGGGAGCATTTAGGGGTAATCTATGGGCAAAAAAGTGGTTTTATGGAGGAGTTAGGTGTTGTTATTAATCGTAGCCTGTCTGAACAAGAATTTGTTGATAACTGGGTGGCCATGACTGACAGGTATGAGTTGACAAGTAACAAACACCTGAAAGTCATGTTTGATAAAAGAAGAGAATGGGTCCCCGTGTTTTTCCGAAACACTTTCTTTGCTGACATGTCTATTACTCAAAGAAGTGAGAGTATGAATACTATTTTGAAGTTATGGGTTTCAAACCACATATCTATTTATCAATTTGCGATTAAAATTGATAACTTGATAGAGGGTATTTGGCAAAGAGAGAGCGATGATGACTTGAGAAGCATGAATGAGATACCACACCTCCACAGGCGATACCAAATAGAGGTTGAAGGGCGACGAGTATATACTAGAGGCGTGTTCAAAGTCATTAGAGAGCTAATTGTGGAGAGCACTCTTGGAACCGTGAGGGAGATTGTCAATGGAAGGATGTATGAAGTAACCATTAAGAGTCACCCCTTTATACGAAATTGGATCCCGGAAACACACATGATTGATGTTGATATACCAAATGAATCATTTTCTTGCACATGCAAAGGGTTTGAATTTGAGGGTCTGTTATGTTCGCATTCCATCAAAGTGATGCAACATGTAGGAGTGACCTATCTTCCTTGCAAGTATGTCTTGAAAAGATGGATGAAAGATGCAAATGCCATTGTGAAACGGCCTATTAGTGAAAGAATAACAGAAGAAGGTGCATCACGCCAATTAACACAATATAGGTTTGCATCTCTTCAAGGTGACTTATTTGAAATAGCAAAAATGGGCTCTACATCTGCTGAGGTTTACCAAAAATTGAAGCGTCGCCTAGCTGATCTAAAAGAAGAATTCCTTGATGCCAAGGATGGAGACCACGAAGATAAGGATTTGGCAATACAGTCATATTCCGAAGAAAATAACAAACTATGTGATCCAATTAATTCGCAATGCAAAGGGCGAAGAAAGAAACCAATACAATTTATACCTACAGCCGATGCTAACACAAAGAAAAGATTAAATCCTACCACTCATTCTAAGGTGACCAAGAGAAGGACTTGCAGCTATTGTAACCAACAAGCTGGGCACAATGTAAGAACATGTCCCTTGGTAAGAAAATTTTGTTTTGCTTTTTCAATTCTGATAATTAACTGAATTGATAACAATTTTTCCTCTATTTTGTACATGCAGCGAGACACTATGTCCTCCAAAGGCAAGGATGTTGTGCACGGATGCGATGGAAGTGCTGAAGAAGAAGATGATGAGAAGGAAGATGTCTGAGATGATGAGATGCATTATTGAAATTTATTGGCAATGCACTTTAATTTTCAGAATATGTGTACTTCAAATTTGAACACCCTGTGTACTTTTATATCCTATGTTCTCCACAGGCGAATTTGAATTGTTACTGATGTATTTTGGGAAGCCACTGTCAGAAAAAAAAACCAGAAAATTATGTATTTTGAGATGACTTTGATGTAGACATGATGTATTTTGGCAAGCCTTTGAGCTAGATGTGCTACTGGAGGCAAAAACCAGTGAATTATGTCATCTCTGATGTGCTACTAGATTGCTTATGTGAAATGGCTAAGCGAAATGCCCTCATGTGCAATTCACAGTTTTTGGTGTGCTACTATTTGCATATATGTTCAGAATCTGGATGCAAAAGTGCAATTTTTTATTGCAATTTTTGGTCAATAACTTCAGAATCTGTATATAGCTTCATCTGGACAATTTTTCCTGCCCCACACATCACTTCCCTGAATATAGCTTCAACTTCACAATCTGTATATAGCTTCAATTTCAGAATTTGTATATAGCTTCAATCGCAACAAAAATTTGTAGATCCTAATGGTCCTTATTCTCAAATACAACAAAACAATTATAAACAAAAAAAAATGATGTGAGGATTCTCATTTCAACAAGAAAATAGATTCTTATTCTCAGATACACCAACACTTACATACAAAAAAATGGTCTAAGAATTCTCATTCAACAAATACATCCTTAATCAATGTCTTCAGAACCGTATCCTCTGCTCAGCTGCTCCCTCGAATGCTCCTTTTCTGGGCCAAGGTGGAGGCAGAGCCGCAAAGGGACTTCGAGGCAGCGGAATTGCAGGAGGACTCTGAGGCGGTGGCTGGGCGAAGGCGGAGGCGGCGCTCTAGGGGACTCCAAGGCGATGGCGACGCAGGAGACTCCGAGGCAGCTGGGCAAAGGTGGGGCTGCAGCGGACTCTGAGGTGGTGCCACAGGGGATTCCGAGGTGGCGGCTGGGCGAAGGTGGAGACGGTGCTCCAGGGGACTCCAAGGCGACGGTGACGCAGGAGACTCCGAGGCAGCTGCGCACTGCAGGGGGACTCCGAGGTTCAGCGCCACAAGGGGAGTCGAGGTGGCAGCTGCGGGGATGAGGCAGCGCCACAAGGGGGAGGAGTGGCGGGGCTGCAGGGGACTCTGAGGCAGCTGGGCAAAGGCGGTGCTCTAGGGGACTCCGAGGCGACGGCTTGGACCACGTCGGCGGCGCTAGGGCTCGGCGCTGTAGGGAACTCGAGGCGGTGCCGCAGGGAACTCGAGGCAACGCAGGGGAGGAGAGGCGGCAAGCGAAGGCTGCGACGGCTAGGGTTTGAGGTGGGGCGCCATGGGAACGAGCTGAGAGTCGAGGAGGAGCTCGAGTCGAGGTTTCGGGGTGACGGGTGGGCTAGGACTCGGTCCTTGCGTGAACGCGAGAGAGAACCGGTCGAGCTAGGCCGACGCTGGCGCGCAAGTGCGAGATCTCTTCATTGCATCGGACGGTGGCTGGCGTAAGAACAGATGGCCAGGATCGTGAAGCACCAGGGCTATGGTCAGCCCCGGCTAACCATAGCCCAACTCTCTCTCTATATATATATATAGGAAAGCGGTTCAAGGCTCCATGATTCAAAAATCTATGATGTGCATTGAGATTCGTGATGTTTGACGTGTATATCTTCACACATCCACTAAAAAAAATATTTCAGATATGAAACTCCAAAAAAATTAAATTCGAACTCAGTTTAAACTAGTTTGAAGTATAGTCAAATATTTTCTTTAGTGGGTATATGAAAGTATAATAACCAAACAACACAAATCTCAAATCACATCTAGTGGTAACGAATCATGGAGCCTTATGTATTATTTCTATATACACACACACACATAGGAGATCTTTGAGGGGATTATTTGAAATTACAAAATCATCCTAGCCTATTCATTGCTATATTTTAGATATTTATGATCAAAGACAAATTTTAAGTTTTTACTTAACTTAATCAAGTTAATTTAGCCAATTATTAGCTTCTAGGATTTCAAAGGTCCACAAAATGAATTTTGCAAAAATTGCTTTCAAAGAAAATGTCTCTGCAACATACAAGCATCACAAAAGGGATATATATATAGAGAGAGAGAGAGAATAGCTAGTGTGCTATGGATAGCACAAAGAGATCCGTGCTATCCATGGGTTTTGGAAATTCTGAGATCGAAATAAACGATCCAAGCCGTCCATCTTGTTCATCTCGATGAAATCTCACTACACACAAAATTTCAAATTTTTTTGAATTTGTTTACTATTTATTTCGTATTTTTGAAAATCACGATCTAATTAGTTGTGGACCTCCATTAGCCAGTTTTCAAAAATATGAAACAAATACTAAAAATTCAAACAAATTTGAAATTTGTAATGAGATTTCATTGATATGAATAAGATGGATAGTTGATTGTCTATTTCGATCTCGAAATTCAAAACTTCGATGAATAGACGGGAGATCCGTGCTATCCATAGCATATTAGTAAAATCTCTATATATATATATATATATATATATAGAGAGAGAGAGAGAGAGAGAGAATAGCTAGTGTGCTATGGATAGCACGGAGAGATCCGTGCTATCCACGGGTTTTGGAAATTCTGAGATCGAAATAGACGATCCGAACCGTCCATCTTGTTCATCTCAATAAAATCTCACTACACACCAAATTTTAAATTTTTTTGAATTTTTTTACTATTTATTTCGTATTTTCGAAAATCGCTGATCTAATGGCTGATCAAGATGAAACTCAATTGCATTTGAAAGATATGAAAAAGACAAACAGCAAAATGAATAGTGCTAAACAGTGAAAAATTACTATTTAGGCTGAATTTGTCTTTTTCATATCTTTCAAATACGATTGAGTTTCATCTTCAAATTTTGCAGGATTGTAGAAGCTCACCTCCCCTACATATGGTAATTTTTTGAGAATTTTTTAAAACTTTTACGGGTGGTTTTCACGGAGTTTTCACGAAAAGGGTGGTTTGCACCACATATTTCCCCTATATATATATATATATAGTGCTTATACTGCTATATCCAACAACATAGACCAGGGACGCCGAGACGGCGAACGGACTTGGGCCAGCACACCCTGTCCCATGACACCAAGCAATGGCCCCTTGGCATGCTCGTCCCCATGGGCCATGCCAGGGAAAGGATGTCATCTCGTGATGCGGTCCAACTTTTGCTTGGCTGACTCGGCCGGGGGATTCTATTTTCATCTGATTAGCATAACTTCTACCTATTTCTCTTTTTCTACGATTAAACTAGGAAATTCTAGCATATTTACCTCACAGGAGGCTAGGACTAGAATTATGTATGGGCCTCACAAAGAGCCTCTGGTTAATGTACTGTAATAGATAGATATTCATGTTCTCCCTCGCTGTCTATCTATTTACATATGCAAGAAGAAACATAATGCATGCGAAGTTCAGAATATCTGAAGTACTTCTATGCTGACCACCATACAGCTGGACAATTGGCGTCAAATATGATACTGAAGGCTACTAAAATTTCCATTAAAGAGATAATCCGCAAAAAGTTTACTACCATATCGAATGGGACGAACGACACTGAATCAGCTCAGTTCTGAGAGAATTTGGGAAGTGTAAAAGGTATGTATGACAGGAGCTGCGTCCTGTTTCAATGGCTATCATGCAAGTTCACAATGGAAAGAAATGTTGTATCCGCCTTTTTATCAAAAGAAAAGTTTGCGTACATCACATATATAAACAATTACTCGTGGGTCGTGATATAGTTGTTTAAAAACTTATAACAGCAGTTATTGCAGAAAAGTGAAAGAATATCAATCTCTACTTTATGGAAGAATTTTCGTTGCACCTCTCTACTCTACACAGTATGCATTACACCAGTTTTGTCTCCGCAGCTAAACATTTGCTAGAGTTATCCATCTTGCAACAATCAGCAATTCAGAATTAAGACTAGTTACCAACATAGCATGTTAACATGTGGTTTTCTCTACATCCTTCTTCATGTAGTCACCAGTATAGTAAAAATCAGGAATAAACCTTGCACCATTATCTGCTGACCGCAGGTCCTCTGCCAGGTGGAGTTTGTTAGCTCTTGAGAGACCTTCAAAGAATTCAAACAACAAAGCCTTGTCAGGAGACATGCACCTCCAAAACATGTCTTTCATCACATCAACTGCTCCTTCAAAATCCTTGTTTTTGCAAAAAGTAGATATAACCATCTTATACATGTCATAATTTGGATGGAAGCCGGCTTTCTTCATCGCATTTAACAACTGCAGCGCTCGCTCTGAGTTGTTCATCTTGCACTGACCAATAATCAGTGCCGAGAAAGTTGACGCATTCGGTTCAAGTTTGGCCCTTTCAAGCTCCCGAAGCAAACGCTCAGCCTTCTTTATCTTCGCTTCTTTGCAAAGCCCAAGAATAAGAGCGTTGTATGTCACAATATCAAGCACCAATCCGTTCTTCACCATCTCCTCACGAACCCTCGAAGCGGCCTCATTATCACCTTGTGTCACATACCCATAAATCAGCGTGTTGTATGTGACTGTGTTTGGCATCATCCCCTTTTCCATCATCTCGCCCACCACCCGGTTTGCCTGCCGCATCCTCCTCTCATTGCACAGCCCATGGATGATCGTGTTATGCGTCACCTCATCAGGTGACAGCCCCTCCTGCTCCATCTTCTTCTTCAGCTGCAGCGCAGGCTCCACGCCACCACCGTCCCTGCAATACGCGGCGATCAGCGTGTTGAAGCTGGCTGGCGTTCTACCAATCCCCCATCCTGGCATTTCGTCGAGCACCTTGGCCGCGTCCGCGACCTGCCCCAGGGCACAGAACGCCCGTACCACCATGTTGGCCGTGTACGTGTTCGGCGAGATCCGGCACCGGCGCATCTCGCGGAAGAAAGACACCGCGAGCTCGGGGCGCCTGAGGCGGAGAGCGGCAGAGATGAAAACGTTGCAGGACTCGACGCGCGGGAGCAGGCCGTGCGCGCGCATGGCCCGGAAGGAGAGCGTGGCCTGGGAGAGCCTCTTGACGCGCGCGCAGGCAGAGAAGAGGACGTTGAGCGCCGGGACGGCCATGGCGTCGCCCGCGCCGCGGCTCCCGGCGGCGAGGCGGGCGGTGAGGATGACGTGGTGGAGAAGGTCCGGGAATGCGTGGTGCGAGACGGAGGGGAGAAGGGAGGAGAGGATCTCGGAGGAGCGGCGCGGGGGGAGGGAGTGGAGGAGGATGGCGAAAGGGAGCGGGGGCGGCGGGGAGGGGAGGAGCGCGGCGAGGAGGCAGTGGGGCAACCGGGACGGGGCGAGGAGGAGGAGGTGGGAGAGGCGGAGCAGGGTGAGCTGGGGGAGGAAGCGGGAGAGGGAGGCGGCGTCTGGTGGCGGCTTGGCGGAGAGGTGGGAGCGGAGGGTGTTGACGAAGAGGAGGTCTTCTCCGGCGAGCGGCGGGAGCGTGAAGTGCGGCAGAGGCAACGCGCGCGGGGGCGGCCGCGGCATTGGTGGTGGCGGTGGACTTGGACCCGACTGCACGAGCGTGTCTTTCAGCCTGATGTGATCCTCTCGTTAGCTTGCCATCCTCACGTGACTTCAACATGGTACAATTGCAATCCGTTTGATTTGTCTTGGCTCAAAATCTCAAATGGACCGTTGTCTTGTTCTAGCAAGGTCTTTATCATGTACCGCAGGGTTAGGTTGAAAAGGTTTGGTGTTTGGTAACTCTATTGCTCGTGTTTAGCTAGGGTACCGTTAACACCAGATTTTAGAAAAAGCCAATTGTTTTAGAAGATTCTAGTATTAGCTAGATTGGATCGAATGCAACGGAGATTACTGTGGACCGGATTGGATATGGCATAAAAAATACGTATCGGTTTATTAGGAAACTTAGGCATGGTCAGGGTTTTAAAACCCGAACCGGTGCCCGAAACAGCCCAGCCGGCGGGACGGTTTTTCGGAAAAAAAACCACCAAAAACCGCTAGAAATCGTCAAAAACCGCTCAAATTCAAAATTAAACGGGCAGACAGGCGGTGGGCAACCACCGGTTTTGCGGCGGTTTTTTGCCGGGAAATGGCGGTTTCCCGACGATTTCAGACGAAAAACCGCTAGGAAAAAAGGAAAAAGTAAAAAATGGAAAAAAAAAAAAGAGGAAAATAGGTCTGAAAATTTTTAAAAATTGGAAAAAATCATAGATGGGTGAGATATATGTGTTTGTAAGTTTTTTAATTATGGGAAATTTTGGAACAACCTTTGATAAATATATAACATGTTGAACATATGAATATGAAGTCAATAATTTGAACAAGGTAGTTTGCGACAAAATTATCAATATGAAGTCAATGTAAACATAGCAATTTGAACATATCAATATGAAGTAAAAAATATGAAGTCATAATTTCGAACTAGAAAAAATTTTGGCATAATCTATACTAAATATTTGAGAGTTGGAACATATCAACAGTAAGAGAAATGCATATAGACATATATTGCATTGCATAAGGTGAATCTCCATACATATATTGCATTATAGTACAAGCACTCCCTCAATATATATAGGACCAAATTAATTCATACCAAAATTTGGAGATGATCCCAATCACGGTGAATAATTTTTGGGAGCCTTAGTACGCATTCCAGCCCATAGCTTGCCTAGAATTTGTAAAGTGAGAATGGTTAGTACAGTACAAAAATTGTGAGACAAAACAAATTTGAATACATCACCTATTGTAATCCTCAGTGGAGAACAGAATTATTCCCTGTTGTTCCGCCAACTGCACTTTATATCCATGCCAGGACAAGCCGATCCACATGCTCATTCGACTCCACTCGTTGAAATGGTAGGTATATAATTCCCCTTCTACCCACTCATACACATATCGAGCACGGGGCTGTGGTGGTGCAATTGGCATGTTTGCATAGGAGGCGTAGCCGTAAGACTCAGATGTCGACGTGCTTGAGCTATCATGACGGGGGTCCACTGAAATGGAATGCCTTCTATGAGTACCTTGACCTGTCTAGGTCTCCCTCTGCGACGTAGGCATCCCATGATCTTGGTCCTGTGTGGCCCATCGGAACTGGCTCTCCCCTGAAAAGCGTAGCGGAGATAGAGGCTGCTCAGTGTGTGCCCCACTCTGTCCTCCCTGTCCTCCACCATCGTCATCTCCGCCGCTCTCTGCGGAAGAGCTGTCGTTGGACTCCTGCCAGAATCATCTGTGCTCTCATCGCTGTCCACCATCACGGTACCTGCCTTTCCCTTCCCCTTGACCTTGAGCTTTTTTGGGACCTTTGTAGCTAGTTACTTTTTTGCTTTCTTTTTTCAATATGTGTGTCTTCTACTGTTTTCTCAGCCCAATCTGCAATTTCTGCAGTCTTGCCGTTTCCTTTCAATTGTGCAGTATCCACTGAATGTGTGACAAGCGTGAAGGGGATTGGAGAGTCCGTGTCGCTGTCATCTTCGTCAAGCTCCGGTGGGGCGTTAGACCTACCACGCTCCATCCACTTTCTGGTGGGGTTCTCATGGTCAGTTAAAGTAAGGTGGACAAACCGGTCAATTGGATCCTCTTTAGGTTGTGTCCACCCTGGCTGTTGTTGTGTCAGTCTAAGCCTAAGATTGTAGTTCACATAGACTAGCTTATAAAGCTTCTTATATGATAGCCTATTCCTTACTTTTGTATGGACGAAGGCAAATGTGCTCTAGTTCCTTTCACACCCACTTGATGAGCACACTTGAGAGGTCAGGCGTCTAGCAATCTTGGTGAGTGTAGGTATCTCGGTGCCGAACATTCCCCACCAGTGAGCTACAAGGCATGTGAAGCGCGTTACTAAATGGTTGACGTATCAAAATGAAAATGTGACCATTAGTTGATTGAACTTACATGCATTTGTCCTCTCATCTCGTGCCATGCGCACAGCCAACGCGGAGGAGAAAGGACCAGATTTATTAGAGAAGCTCTCGGCTTCGAGGAGCGCCTGAGCCGCGGTTTCAGTGTCGCACATCTTCTCGAGTGCATCGCGTAGGTTGTCCATCAAGTTCGGGGCAGTCCCAAACGTGTACGACACTAGAGGGCTGAAGTAGGCAGCTGCATGAAGAAAAAAAGAATTAGTTAACATGAAACACCAGTACGGAGTATTCAATTGAAAAGATGACAAATTTACCGACAGAGACGTAGGTGTCATTTACTATGTCTGCCATCCTAGGGTCTATCACACCCATCATCTTGTCGAACCGACCAGTGTCATTTGTAAGCAAGCTAGCATACTCCTGGCGCATATTTTGGTACCTCATTAAGACATGCAAAGTGTAGGGAGCTTGTCCTGGTCGGCGAACCGTAAGAAGCTGTACAGTGGCTCCACTTCCTTACAAACATAAACCATGTTATTCCACCAATCGAGAGCCGCCATGCATTGGTGAGCATACTCACCCTCTTCTGTCCTAACGAAGGAACTCCCTGAGAAAACAGAAGATGCCATCCATCATATGAGTGCCCACATGTTATGCTCATCCTTGTTGGACCCGTCCATGAATCACACATAATGGTCACCCCATAGTCCAACCACTCCCGTCACCATTTATCCAAATCTTTCTTGATATCCCTCTCATTCTCGTCTAGGTACATGCCATCAATTTCCCTCCCAGTGGGAGGGGTCACACCTTCACCTACACAAATTTGATATATAAGCATCCATAATTTACACACAATTACAAATTAAATTAATGCACCAACCATACCTAGCTTCTGTGTTTCCTTGATCGCAGCCACAAAGTAAGGGTCATCAGCCCTCCTCCCAGAGATCTCGGACACGTGGTAAAACTTGGACCACACACTCCCTAACATCTCCCTGGCCGCTTTGCCTACTTTAGACCAAGGCCCCCTATCAATCCTCATCTGGACCAGACCGGACGCTTGAGACAGATGGTAATCAGGAACTTGGTGGCTGAACCTCATTGAACTGGACCTACTCCCTAACCTGGAGGACCGCTGCTCTGTCTGCGTGGCTCCACTGCCACCTCCGTGCTCGTACCTCTGCGCAGCCTGCGTCCTGAAATCCGCCTCCTTGGTTGATTGCGCAGTTGCACAGCGGATCTGTTCCTCCTCATCTAGCCCTGCTGTGTATGCGTCACGCCAGTCAGCATGCCCTGCCTCCATGTCCTCTCTTCTAAACTGCTCTTGGACCCTCTCTCTCTTTCGGTCCTTGATCCTGTCCAATTTCCGCTGGAAATACTGCCTCACATTGGGGGGAACAGAGTTGCAGCTAGCAACATCCTTCCCCGCCCTGCTAGATGGTGCTTCAACCTTGATGCTCCCCCGTCTTTCTTTGTTTTTCGACAGTAATTACATTTGAATCCTTTCCCTTCCGGAGTCCCGTGATTCCAGACCTCGTCAACTGGCCTATTCGACATCACGTAGCAATTCCTGAAAACAACCACAACCACATTTACAAGTGTATTAGTAGTGTGCTTAGCCATGTAATACGAAATTACAGATCATGTACATGTACATCTAGCAACATTCTATAATTATTCTATAATCTATACATGTACTTAGCCATGTACTAGCAACATTCTATAATTATTCTGTAATTATTCTATACATCTAGCAACATTTTATAATTATTCTATAATCTATACATGTACTTAGCCATGTACTAGCAACATTATATAATTATTCTGTAATTATTCTATACATCTATCAACATTCTATAATTATTCTATACATGTACATCTACAAACATTCTATAATTAACCAACAAACCAAAACATGTCATGCTGACTTTTTTCTTGAACCACTTCATGTTCAAATTATTCTACAATCTACACACATAATTACATGAACTTAAAATTTTTGCAAAATTACTAATTCTAACATTCTACAGGATTCCAAAATTACTAATTACTAACATTCTACCAAAACTACTAAAAACATGAACTTAAAAGTTTGCAAACACACACACACACACAGAGAGAGGGAGAGGGAGAGAGAGGGATCGGGGCGGCGGTTTTGGGCCGTTTTGTAGCGGCTTCTCGCCGGATCCGGCGGTTTCTTCCTTCACAGGTGGCGAGTAGGTAGCACAGCAGCAGGATCTGACGGGCAAGGGGCGGGTCAGGACGGGCGAGCTGAGAGGAAGCAAGGGGCAGAGTCATGGGAGCAACAAACAAGTGCTGCAACAGCACTAATATGTAAAGTCATGGAAGCAAAAGTTGGAGAGAGAGAGAGAGGGGCATATGAGCTCTCCTGATCTTTTTTAAAATTTTGTTTTATATAATTTGTTCTACTCAGCATCTAGTTTTTTATAAGATTTTTTAAATTTTTTTACAAAAATCAAATTCAAATTCAAAATTTTGAATTGGACCGGGGAAAAACTGGCGGTTTCTCAAACCGCCGCATAGCGGTTCGGCGAGAAACCGCCGGTTTTTAGCGATTTTCGTCGGTTTTTGGAACCGTGGGCATGGTCTTACATTAATTTGTCAAATAGCGAGTCAGAACTCATGTGGAATACGAGTTAGAGTCCTAGTCTATTGGGTCATAGGTCTATATAAATATATAGTCAATATCGACGTGTAAAGGGTCCAGTACCAATCAATCAAATCTATTTTCACCTGTTCCTTTACTTTTCATCACATTTAGTCTAGTTTCACCGTATTTTGTTTTCGATCGACTTGTTGCGTTTCGCCTTCTCCATCAGCTTCAAGATACAATCTCAGGTAACTACTGTCTCGGTTAAGTCTGATTTTCTAGCTTGGTTTATTGAAATATTATCTTAGTTGATATTGATGCGCATCGCCGTTTCGACTAGGGGTTAGGTTTCACCCTCATTCTCTGTTGGTTTGATTGACTTGTTGATTGAGCCAATAGTCTGTTTACCCTTCGCTCTACTACAAAGTTGATTTCATCGGCCTAGTAGTAGATTGGTTATCTTTTGAACCTATTGGTTTAGATTTAATCTGAGCTGATAGTTTCGTTATCCCTTTGATACTTCTTTTGGTTGTCCTCAAGTGTTGCAGATTCACACTATTACAAGATGTAATCGACTAACTAAAGCTGATTACGTCTTTTCTTACCGATTGCAGGATCAAATCGGCTGGCATGCCTTGAACCCTAGAATTCGGTGCTGATAGGATCCTAAGCCCTAAGCCCATGTGTATTTAGCTGATCCAACTTTCAGCGCGAACATGTATGTACAATGTTCCACCTTAGTTATCTATAAACGGCCTATAAGCTGTGTCACGTATGATAAACGATGATGTGGATGAGAGATGCACATAGAGAATTGATATGTAATTCTATAGTTGACTATAGTACGGGAATTGAGATAAAATGTGAGTGTGGATAAGTTGTTTGTACCCATTGTATGAATTGTTTACAAGATCGTCTACAGGTGAATGACAACTTGCTATAGATAGTAGCTGTATGTAGCATTGTACATGCCCTATGATTCGTCTAAAATGCTAGTATAATAAAGTTATTTTGTTTGAAATGGTGCGGCTAAAGTGCTTTCAAAAATGACTTTAAGAGCTTGAAGCCAGGCAGTTGGCCTAGTTGGGCTGTGAGAGCTTTAAGAAACAAATTAAACCATATCTAGCAACCTCACTATCTCGGCCTGCGCGCTATCTGATGGCAAGTCAGCCTCGCTACCCGCAATAAAATTGCTAGCAAGAGAAGGCAAGCCTATCTCCTCTTACTATCCTAGCCCCTAGTCCATGTGTGACAACTGGCAATCTCTCCCACACTCATACAAAAGACTGACTGCAAAGGTGAATGTTCCGACATTCCCGATTCCAATGACGCGCTATAGAATGAATATTGTCCCTTTCCACCGCCTATCTAACTCGAGCCGCTCTCATGGCCCTTCCTCTTCCAATGGTGTCCCTATCACTATCGCCAGGTTTGGGATCGTCCATCTTCGCGTTCGGCGGTCGTATCTATCAGCTGGCACAACTCCACTACACCACCGCTTCTACCCCGACTCCGCCTTTCTACGCTGCTTCCAATCGGACCCTGTCTCCGCCTCCACCGTAACCTTCATGCATAAGCCCCGTCTCCACCGCTAGTGCCGTCACCGCCGCCAAGACCAAGCATCGGCAAGCTATAGGAATAGTTGCATTGGGCAAACCTGATGCAACGGCCAGCAGCTCTTCCTCCGATATTCTGGTGAGGCGTCGCAAGAACCACAGCCACTGTAGGCACCACCAGCCCCATTGGCCGTGCGACAACCCCGAGAAGGACTACGGGTAGCACCCTGGTGACAGAGTCTAACTTGGACCGGGCAGAAACTACGGAGGACACAGGTCCGTCTGCCTCATCACCATGCTACTAGAATGTAGGTACTAGGTAGAGTAGGTAGGTTAAAATTGTAGTGTAGGAACACTTTTGTAGCTCCAGTGAAGTAGTTGTCGTGGAGCCCCTAAAATGTTGTCGTTCCGGCGAATTAGTCTCTGTTAAGTTCTAACCTTTTATATCTTCAATGAGATACTAGTTGTCTGGCTAAAAATACTCGTTGTACAGATCTTCCAACTTTACCATTAAAATAAAAAAAATTATATTTTATTCAAAATCTGCATTTGAAACTTGTTTATTCTATTGTAAATTCATGCTTAAACTTGTATCCATTTGGATGGTACTTTTTGTCGGTTCACTACCAAACAATAGGACATAGGATAAATAAGATAGAGAGCCTAAAATAGAGAGGCCACTAGTGAGGGTGTCAAGATAGAAAGCTAGAGAGGAGCGAGTTAGCTAAATAGTAGTGCTACAAAAACCATCACTAGTGTCAGTTTGAAACAGCCATCATTTAAACCAGCACAAAATAATGGGCCATGATAATCTAGACCGGCAGTGATAACTTGAAAAAATAATTAAAAAAGTGCATCGGGCTTGAGGCTCGTCCAATCCCGTTGCATTGAAGCCTGCGCCACCATCGTAGAGCCCGTGCATTTTGTTGCCGACGCCTATAATAGCTAGCTAGCACTCACCGCTGTGGAGCCCATGGGAGCTGCCATGGAGCAACCTGCCAACGACGCTGTGGAGCAATCCACCAAAATTGTGGAGTAGCCTGGGCGTGCCGCCGTGAACCAGCCCACGTGCGCTGCCATGGACACGCTGCTGTTGTGGCAAGCTGGAGGTGAGGTGGTGTAGGGCTGAAGCCTATTGATAATTAAAAGGAATGTTCTTGCAGCTCGTAGCTTAGCACAATGCTGTAGCATCACAGCTATGCCAAGTTAACGAGCCATCCTTTTACAGGAACATCAACAAAAAAATCTTTTGCACAAGGATCATAAGATTAACATGCGATGCATTGAAAATTAAACAATTACTTGTCCAGGATTTCTGTTGTATCTGTATGACATGACAATTTGGCACGTGACAGGCCAAACAATCATAAGGTTATAATAGCAGCTAAATATATGAGTACAAAAGAGTACTCAATGCCTGACTGAACTCAGCATGCTTTTTATTCTGCTCGTTCGACAAAACTCGGATGTACAGCGGAGCAGAGATACGATCTATGCTTTGTATCTATATATATGGTTCCTAGCTGTCATCTCCAAGCGCCTAATGTGCAAACAATGTTTTCCGTCACATCCTGTAGATTGCCAGGCATGTAAAACTCCAATGTCGTTTGCACTTCTGTTTACTCTACCGACGGTTGCAGCAACTAAGTTTATGCTGGACCTAAACGCCATTAATCAACCCAGAAGCTGCCTGAGACCATCAAGAACCTGCTCCCTCTTTGAAGGATTCATCTGTATATTCAGTAATCAACATATCAGAGACATGAACTTAGAAACAGAAAAACATGCCAATTTGGGGCTAGGTTAAGAAGGAAAGCTTACCTTGCCAAGAAGGACCGAAAGACCGTTTGGTAAGGCTTTCACGTCTGAGCTTTCAGCAAGATGCGCGAACCATTTGGATACTCTCTCAGCTTTCAAATCCTCAAGATGGTTCTTATAGTTGTTGGGATCATCTTTCCAAGCAAAGAAAGCTTCATCATCATTCCACTTTTCACTATCTGCTTCAGAATCTTTGGAAGCCAGATACCATTTCTTGATAGACTCTAGCGCTGATTTGTGCGACAGATGCTCACCAGCAGCTTCTCTAACTTCCTTGCCTAGTGAATCCTCAGCAACCCTCCGTCGCAATCTCCTATAGAAGAAGGCCCGAGATTCCTCCCAATCAACAACCTTACCGATCACACCTTTGGCAGCCATTCTGGCAGAGGTATCATGCAATTCAGCAAACCGTGTGGCAACTTGAGTATATATGGGCATCAGCTGCTTCATTCGAACAGTCATACTCCTCCGAATGGTTTCCATTTCCGAGACAGCAACATTTTCTTTCATCATTTCTTTCAGCCTAGAATTAAGGCCGATCAACTCAGGGTCAAGCCTCAGCATGCAATCTTCCAGTTCCTTTGGCCTAAATTTGATCTCAACCAATCCTTCTGGCTCAAGCACATTCCCTTTCGCAGTTCTCTCAGCATACATCTCAATGTGCTCAGGATTGATCTTGCTGTCCACCACAACCCACGCACCTCCACGTAGCTCTCCAGCCATTGGGATATACACAAAGGCAGGCTGCTTATATGTCCTAAGATTCTCAACAATCGTAGAACCAGCCTGAAGGATTCCTTCAAACAGATCCCTTTGCCCACCAGAAAAGCCTCGCCAGTTAGCAAGGATGAACAGTGGGAGCTCTTCACAGTTGAAATCCAGCAATGCCTGGGCTGTTTTTGTGGCAGAATCTGGAAACCACACCTGTCCTGCCTGAGGGACTACACGCTCAGCAGAATCAAGCTGACCTGGATCAGCAGGAATGACTTGCATCATTGTCTGGGTTTCCACAGCTATGACACCAACTGGAATTCCACCAAGCTTTGCTCTTCCAGTGATAACAGTTTTTGCCCAACCTTCTAATGTTTCCACGAAGCTTTCTTTGTCAAACATACCACCCAGCCACTTGCCTTGACTGTTCTGAACGCCACAGATGGCTGCACGGGCATCACATGAATTCTCGGGACAGTATGTTACAGGTCTATCCGGTGGGTCAAGGGGTTTCATAATAGGAAGAGGACCACCAACATATGGAGGAACATAGCTGAGCCATTTCAAAATTGCAGAAACACCTTCAAGATCATCTGACACAGTCAGATGGACGACTCCATTTGTAGCCATGATTTTAGGACCACCCAGTTGCATATGAGAGCTGTATACCTCCCGCCCCAGCAGCTTGTTCAGCGCAGAAAACCCAGTTAAAATAATTGGTTGATCAAGACGTTGTATACACCTCATGCCCAACCGAGCAAGATAAGCTCCAATGCCAACAGCTCGTCCAGTTACGAATGTCAGAGTAAAGGTCTCCCTATATGCTTTAGAATAGGCACTGGCAATGGCACCACTTCCATGTAGATTCTCACAACCGAGTCCATCCTCTTTCCCAACAATGGTATCAACAACCCATCTAGTTTCTCCGCTTTCCAGTTTCAGCTCATGGGCTATAACTGAAGAGCTTAGATGTGAATAATCTTGTTCAGTGAGGTAAATGTAGTGAAAACCACGTTCAGGGCTCTGATCATCAGACCACCCAACATGGAAGCATGACTTTATTTCCTCTGCTACACCGAGCCTAGCACCAGCAGTTGCTGACAAGTAGATAAGAGGAAGTTTCCTCTCGCAAGCGAGATTGGTAACAGCATCAAAGAATGCATCTTCTCTAGGACCAAACGACCCAGCTTTAAATGTCACATCATTTGCAACAACTATAATCTCCCGGCCACCTGGAAATTCTGGTGTGGAGAGCTTCATGCTCCACGCAACAATGCCAATATCATTGACACCTGGAGGACGCTCAGCTGGAACCAAAGGAGTACCCCATGCTCCAGTTGAATCAGCAAATATAAGCTCAGTCACTTTAACATACCGCTGATTATGCTCATTTGCTCCTGTAACACCAGTGAGACATGATTTCCATGACTTCTTCAATGCTGTTTCGAATGCCTGCAAACAGAGTATTACCAACCTCAGCTGATCTGGTTAAACGTGCCAACCAATATTAAAGGAAAGAACAAGAAACGGAAGAAACTCGCCAATGGGAAATCATAGCAGTATGTAGTTTCATTTTTCCTTGCAGAGTAGCGTTTGAGGTCAATAGCATCCAAGGGCTTGTATGGCTCATGCAATGCAACACCATGCAAAGGGCCTGCTGTGGGTGTGGCAGAGTGGTAGAAGAGCTGATGTGTATTGGAGTCCTCCACTTCTCGGTAAATCTGGAAGCAAACATAAATTGTGTGTAAGAGAGCACAAAAGTGCAGATGATATTAAAAATATTATTCATATGACATTTTTGAAAGCCATGATGAGTGATGGAGCATTTTCTATTCACTAATTACACTAAATAATACACGTATGATGGTCTATGAGGCTGCGATGGCCGCCAACTTATGTTCATATAAGATGTATTTTTATGAAGTAGCATTCTAGAAAGTATTTACTTCTAAATGCTATTGCTTATATAGTAGTGAAATAGTTAAAGGACTTACATCGACAGTGCAGGTGTGCCCAGTTACATTGGTAACAACTACTCTCCAAGCACCATTAGCCTGCCCATCACAATCCAACCCTAGCTTCACTTCCCACTGGCACACAGAAAGACGATGCATCCTAGCCCCGACATGTTCATATATATTCAAAACCATATGCTTCAAAAGTGTGCACGCAGTCGCTTCATCCTGACCAACTTCATCCGTCATCCTAACACAATGAGAAAGCATGAAGAGGCGAACATATATGACAAAATTGAATGCAATTTATTTGTACGAGCAATAAAAAAATAACATATTTTGACTGACCTTGAATATGGAATTAGATCAAATAGCTGTTGTTCTCTCAATATGCACAGATACATGTGTGAATGGCCTGATCTCACAGCCTCATTATGAGCGTGTAGCTCTATTTCTTCTAAAGCTGCCATCAATGATCTGAGTATACAGTTTGATGTGAATGATGATGAGGCTTGAGCGCGACCTACTTCATTGTCAATACCTCCTGACAAAAACCCATTGGTCACACTTGGTTGTCTGACTATGGTACGAAGAAACATCCTCTGGTCATTTGATCTCTGGTCTTTCTTGTTCTTGACAAGTGTGTAAATATGCCACTGGCGATCACGTGACGGAGTGTATTTCACTTCATTGTAACCTTCCAAATTCACTTTGTCCTGTATTTACGGGACAAATTGTTAGAGGTACTAGCATTGTAGAAGAGAATACTTTTTTGAAAAAAAAACATAGTTACATACCAACTCGAGGAATGTGGACAATGGAGGTTCTACATGGCGGAGCATCGGTTCCTCCTCATAATATAGCTTGTCAACTGACCATTGGAAGGAGTGGCGCATTGGGGAACGCCCTTCATCTCTTTGGATAATGCAGCTGACAACCCTAACACCAGCACCATTGAGATGTGATGTTATAGTGTTATCCTTCAAAATCTTGGAAAGTTTGTTGATCCTTTCTTGAGCTTGATCCTCATCACCACTGAAGAGATAAAACAGAGCCAAAGAGGTAACTAAACAAAACTATGGAAGATATATTATGTTTTCATCTAAAAAAAAAATACTGAAATACAGAGTAGACAAACCTGTCTTGAAGAGTACTCATCTGATTGTTGATACCAACCAAAGCAATATGCAGCATATTACTATTGTTAGAACTTACGGGGTTGCCATTTGAAACATTTCCAACACTTGCTCTGTAATGTGAAGTCTCCTTAAATGCAGCTTCAATTGCAGTTGATAGAAACTGAAGAGACTTGATAACAACCATGACACCCCATCGCTTGTCAATGGGATTCTCTACTTGCTGCTTGAGAGGCATTGGATCCTGCATGTTTCTGTGCTCCATATGTTCTTCAGAAAACTCCCACAAAGCAATTAGACCAGACCTGTGCCATTGCATCCGGATACTGCCCCTCACAAAATAAGGCTACAATATAATTGAGTTAGCCAACATAAATTCATTAGTATTCCATCAGTATCAAGACAGAAGTGCAGTAGAATTCAGTGATACCTGGTACAATCTACGTATGTATGTCTCAACCACCCTCCGCTGAAGAGTAGGATCGCTGTGATCAAACAAGGCCACAAGGGCATCTTCAACTGCAAGTGGGGCACACACTAAATCTTCCATCCTCTCATTAATGGCCATCTTTCTCCTAGGTGTTGACACTCGCTCTCCTTCCTCAGTAAACATCTCCAGCTCTGAAAGGCTTCTTGCTATACTTGTGCGGAGTTCACTCAATTTTGTGTGCTCAAGAAGTTGACTTGCTTTAAGTGCCAGCTGCATCAATTACAATATATCGCATCATTTCTCTAGACTTGACATATCCATAATAAATAGAATTCAGATCATTCAAACTCTTCAGTTTTACCTCAGAGTATGTTGTATGGTTCAGGGCAGAGAAGCGAATCAACTGGTCCCTGTAAGGAGATGGATTTGGATAGACCAATGCTTCCATAAGTCGTAGTATTAATTTATTTTTGTTTCTCACACCCTTCAAAGAAACATAAATTGTCAGCTACAAAATACCACTGCATATCAAGTAAATCAACAAATCTCTTTATACAGATATTACTTGGTGGGAGAAGACAATGTACACGACTTTCTCAAGGTCTTTTGCATGTTGAAGTCGTAGACGTTCTATCACATCAGACTGAAAATATAAAAGCAGAAAACACAATATGTTTAGCACATTTCCATTAGCAAGTGAGCATTGAACGATCCTTACAAAGTTACTAAAAATAGTTACCTGAATGTTATCACTGAAGAGTTCTTCGACAGACAGATACTCCTCAAATAAAGACATAACGACAACACGAGCATGGCTTTCTCTTCCACCCTCATATGACTTGACCAAGGCCATAAGCGGCTCTACAAGCCTCTCATTGGTAACCCTATCTTTCTCGAAACAGTATGCAAGATTTGCCTGCAGTAATGGTTTCATAAGGAAAGAACATATATTCACAAGAAGGAATGGATGCCAATTAACAGTCTCAAACTGACCTCAATAACTCCCCTAAGCAACTTAGCAGGGAAATCCTTGCTCTTCCGGAAGTCAGGATTCAACTCATACTCCTTGTACTTACCATCCAACTGAGTACATGCAACTGGGTTAGATACTTGATATGCAGACAGGATGAAAGAAAAATAAACAACATGGTATGTAAAAGAAAAAAATTAACTAGAACACTTAATCACCTCATTCCTAAGATCTTTTGGGAGCCGGGTTGCCAAAACAGACATAAGTTCTTGCCACTGTAGAAAAGGGAGCTCAGGACTGTCTAGACAGTTTAGCAAATCTTGTACAACCTGAAAAAAAAAGGTAATAGTCAGGAAGATATTGATTGAAGATAAGGCAAATACTATATTATTTTCTAAGAAGTCAGAATAGTTATTAAGAAACTACAATGTTAGTTTTTATTATCAGACGAGATTAATTGCAGGGAGATATAAAAAAGGGAATGAAATTGAAAGTACAACTATATTCTGAAAGTTTGTACTGTCTTACTTCATTGATGTTATGTTCATATCCAGCAAGGATCATGTGTACAGAATTCACACTTGCAGCATATTTTTGGTGAACTTTCCCAGAAACAGCAGTTGGAGGTCCCAGTTTTGGAAATGTGCCATGAAATGGTTCAGCTCTCCTCACAGAAGAAGGATCATCAAGATCCAATCTAGCTATGAGGTCATTCGCCTGTAAAAAACAGATATTTCGGCTATCAGCTTTTGAGATATAAGATATTCATGCATATTACTTGCATAGAGTAATTACACCCAGAATGTTCACATGGTGTTGTGTACTTGCAAGCAAGGAAGAAGAGGAATAGAGAGAAAGGAGTATAACCTGCATGGCCTGACCCTCAGGCATGACAAAGTGAATGACACCAGAGGCAGGCAGTAACAGTGGCATGCACATCTTCATGACCTCCACCTCAGCATATGGTGTATCAGCATCCACATGAGAGCCATCCGCGACTAAGAACCGAAGAAGTTTGCAAGGTGTGTCAGCCAACAGCTTGGAAGGATCATGCTCTTTCTGTAAAGTACCATTAAGAGGAAAAATTAATCTCTGTACTTTTATACAATGTGCTATCACAATTAGAGTTGAAACAATCCTGTACTACTTAGTCCCTCAATTAAAGTTCCCATAGTGAGTTTTTTTAGATAAGGTCTAACAGTAAAACTTTTGTTTAGATATATGGTAATCTGGACATAAAAAGTACCATATTTAGTCTAAACATAACAGCACCTTGATGGGGAAAAACATGGAGCTAAGTTTCATGGTTAGACGGAGACTGGATACATAGCTATCTTCACCTGTAATAAGCATGTCCTCCCATTGATAAGAAGGCGTGTACCAGCAGCCTCTGTCTCCGCATAAATTACATGACTGTTTCCATCCAACTGAAGAATTTACAATCACCAATTGATCAGATCCTTTTCATTTTAACACAATATATATCATCTTTGTATAGAAACTTGCCGAGTGGAAAATATTTACCTGCATTAAGAGTCCGCCATCTCGCAATGAATGTATCTCTGCTTCAACCTCTGATCCATTCATTCTTAATTTGTAGCTACGGGGTCCACCTCTTACTGTTTCAATCTACAGAAAAAATTAACCATGAGCAACTGTGCTGACAACACCAGCTGGAATGAATGGCTATGGTATGGATAGAGATTTAAAAAGAATAAAGTATAGATCATTACTGTGTATTTGCTCCCCTCTATATTTAGTGTAACATTCAAATTGACAAGAGAGATGTGCTGCAATAAGAAAACAGTTAAACAGGTGTCAAGCTGCTTCATTCAAATAGGAACAAGCATATCTTCAGTAAGGGGATTCATTAGACAGTAAGATACCTTTGGTGGTATTTGTCCTTTGCTGAGATAACCAACATAATCGGTAACAACACTTGAACTCCTGCTTGATGCTTCCTGCAACGTAAGAAATACAAATTTTGAGGTTGGAATACTATCTGGCTTACAAGCTCACAACTAGCTAACACATCATAGTTCTAAAGTCCAAAAAAATCATACATATAGAGCTCCTCCAACAACTGAAAGGTACCATGGTGGCCTCTCTGCTCTAACGCGCATCGCAATTCTGCTGTCAAGCCAACCAGTGTGGATCTTATTTTCTCGGTATTCTGCAGCCTGTAAATATGTAAAATTGCAACACAGATTACACAAAGGGAGCAAATGTACCGTGTAAATTGAAACCATCTACTGTGGGATTATCTTACATTCAAGAGATCCACTGTGTAATCAACATTTGTGCGTATCTCTCCACGAATTTGGATTTCTTTTAACCCAAGTACCATATTGGCTATTGCCAACGACCTAGATTCTCCAAATGCAAAAACATGTCCTGCAGTAAAATGATTCTGTATTTAGACAAAAACATCAACAGATTTTGAGAGGAAAGGAAACGGAAAATTATGTGATGTTACTTACCAAACTGAGAGTCAGAAAATTCATGAATTGCTCCTCCAGACTGAAAATGAGAAGAGGATAACTCAGGCCAGTTTGCCTCGTGACAAGATATATATTTTAGATAGGAAATTTATCAAAAGAAGAAACAGAAAACTCAACAGAAACATTAAGCTGGGCCTGTTGTGATGTGTGGTATAAAAGAACCATTATGGATGGATGTACACTTGCCTTAACAGAGAAATAGGCCCAAACATTTGGTTTGCTTTTGAAGTTTAGCTCTTCCACTCTTCCACTAGTAGGCTTAAACCCATCATCTGGATCCTCGCTGGTAACTCTGACTGCTACACAATGACCCTTTGGCCTTACAGACTGTGCTGTATCCAAATCAAATTTTGTTGCAACAGCTGAAATTTTCTTCCAAGCGTCATAACCACCTCCATGTTCCACTCCATAAAAGCGTCTGATCTCTGCAATGATCCTTTTATTTGTCAATAGGATGAGAAAGAGAATCTCATCAAAGATCAAGAACGAAAATTGACGAACCTGGAATGTTGTAGAGGGGTATGCCCATTCCTACTGCAACTTGAGCAGCAGGCAAGTTTATTTCAGCTATCCATTCGGTCACAGGGTGTTCTACCTGCAATCGTGGATTAAGTTCCAGGAAATAGTATTCGCCCGTTTCCATGCTGTACAGATATTCCACTGTAGCAGCACCCACATATTGGACACATTTAGCAAGCCGCCTTGCTGCCTGTTCAAGCTCTTTGACCGTCTCTGGAGGAGCAACTGTGATTGGCCCCTCCTCAATAATCTGTTCCAGAAGTATATGGTGAAAACGATTGTTTCATGAATTATAAAAAAATGTATTTTTTGTACAAAAAGGTTAATTCAGAGTTCATAACGTGACATTCAACTATGTACAATCACCAGTTGCTGTTGTTGCATGCTTCATTTTTTTTTACTACAGACTAAAAAATTTGTACAGCTCCCACAGTGTTTTGCTAAACAGTACATGTTTGATGCAAAGCATTTCCAGAGAAGTTTTATTTCTAGAAAGCTATAAACCATCTACCATCAGTCCAGTACTCAATACACCACCCACAGCTGATAAACCAACATTTAAAAATACAATGCTTCAAAAGAAGAAACAGCAACTAACCTTTTGGTGCCTTCTTTGAACACTACAGTCTCGACTGTGCAGTGCTGCCACATTGCCATGCTTGTCACAGAGCAACTGAACCTCCAGATGTCGGCTCTACAGAGAATGAACAAAATACAAGATTTTAGACAAGAAATTAATAAGTATAGAAGCACAGTGTGCTTTACAGAGAACTGTAAATGGTGTTCATGCATATATATGGTGTTATGTTGAAAGAACAAAGACAAAAAAGAAAAAAATAAAGGAGACACAATGTACTTGAAGCTGTTCTCACCTGAGATGCCACCTTCATAATAAATATAGGCGAGCCAGGGACTTCTCCTTGCACTTGCTTGAACAATGCCCTCACCTCATCATCATTATGTACCTTAAAACCCATGCAGGTATCATTAGAATCATATTTGGTTGATCTACAATATTTACACAAATTTAAGCTTGCCATTTCCATATCAGTTTGATAGAGTTAATTAAAAATAAGACCAACCTTCCTTATTCCTTTACCACCACCACCCCATGAAGCCTTGATCATGGCAGGATACCCCACAACCTGACAACTAGCCACTGCTTCCTCTGTAGTGGAAACACAAGCATTCTTATAGATCTCTTCCGGTATTGAATGACAGCTTTCTGGCGGCACTTTCACCTACAACACATTTTGATTTAATTTAAGTATGCAATATATCACTGAAGAAAAAGAATAGAAGCAAACCTATACAGAAATAAAGCAAAGCTATACAGAAATAAAGCAAAGCTATACAGAAATAGGAGAAGGCATACATGTGATCCACTCCATGGAAGAGTTGGAACTCCTGCTGCTTGAGCAATAAGAGAAGAACCAATCTTATCACCTAGTGCAGCCATTGCGGCTGATGGTGGCCCAAGAAAAATTATTCCCTTTTCCTGCAGTGCATCTGGAAGTTCTGGGTTCTCAGATGCGTGGCCCCACCCAGGCCAAACTGCAGAAACCCGAGTTCTCTCTGCTATCTGCGACCGGTGAGTTTACAATATTAACACCAAATCATAAAGAGTGGTGAATACAGATAAACTAATCCACAAGTAGGTCAAAAAGACAGCGAGGATGATCAAATTGTGCTAACCTCCACTATGAGCTGCACATTCGCATAGTTGTTATTATTTGTTCCACCAGGAACTTCTATGAATTGGTCGGCGATTCTGATGTGCTCTGCATTTATCTTCAAGTCCTCTGGAGTTGCCATAGCAACCAAAAGAATTGCCTTCTCATTTCCAAAGGTCTCCAAGGCCCATATCCGTATGCTGCGCATGAACTTGACTGCAGCCATTCCATTGTTGGCAATCAGCACGCTGTGTATTGCTGAGACACCACCAAGTGCTTTACAGAACTCATCAACCTCGGATGGCGAGGACAGATGCCTCAAATTAAGAGACCCATTTAGTATGCCGTTCATTTGGTAGGATTCAGCCATTATTTCCCCCCTCTAACCTTCAGACTTCCTGGGAAAAAGCAGCAGGAAGAAACTGTTAACACATCAATTCTGATTAGCTAACGAACACATTAATACTGATAGATCACTAAGCACATTTAAATATGGAATATATATTGGGAACATGCATGTGCAATTACTTTTTTTTGAATTACATGGTTGCTTGACATGAACCAAAAAGGAACTGACTATTTAAACAGATTATCAGATTTCCCCAGAAACTGTTTGTTGTAAGGGACGTCCGCGATTGTAATAGTACGCTAGTAACTAGAGCACTTCTAAAATACACCAGGGTAAGAGTTTTTTACACGTTGGATTAAACATACAGCCAGCAGAATTGGAACAGCAAGGCAAGATTGTGAATTTTGTTGCAAAGCAAATGAGTCCAACAACCAAGGGGGACCCCTCTCCAAATTGGGCATGCCAACGAACAGAACAACAAGCGCCCAAAATCAGACCAAAAGAGAAACTACGGCCTTTACTTGGCAATTCTGCTCGCCAAGAGGGCAGAAGCAGCCAGGCTCTCGTCCGCGCAATGGCGCGTGCCGCAACCCACCCAATGGAATGCCGAGCAGCAGCAGCCATGAACAAGAAGCATAGGCGATCCAGGACCGGTCGTACACTACACGGAAGCAAGGAAAAAATTGCGTTTTTCTTGGAGCTAGATTCGGGGTGGGGAATTTGAACTTTAAATGAACTCGAGATGTAAGACAAAAGAAAAAGAATTCGAACACACATGTAGCGCTGCAAAATTCGAGCACGAGAGCTGGTCACCAGCAAGGAACAGAGCAGAGCAGAGCGGAGCGAGAGAAACAGGGGACCGTACGTTCGTGCGCGCGCGGAGGTGCGCCGCCCGCCCGCTCGACGGAATGCCGCGGCCGAGGAAGAAGCCTCCCAGTCCGACGGCGGCCGGGCCAGATCAAGATCCAAGAGACGCCCCCGCGGCCCGGCGCGCACGCCCGGGGGGGGGAGGGCCTTAAATGCGCGCGACGCAGCTACCTCCTCCAGGAAGCTACAGCTGCAGGCAGAGATCGGCGTGCTCTCTCTCTCTCTCTCTCTATCCGCCTCCAACGCAGGACAGACAGACAGGGCGAGGTGGTGGCGTGTCCCGTCCCGCCGCGCGAGGAGGCTACGCTGGTTGGCGCGCGCGGCGGGGGGCGCCTTTTAACTGCCGCTGCAGTGGCCGCGGCGACGACGACCCCATGCGGGGGGACCAGGCATAGAGAGAGAGGCCGGAAGGCGTGAGGACGAGAGAGTGGAAGCTGGGGTGGGATTTTGACTGGGAGGTGGATGAGATGGATAGTTGGGAGTTGGATCAACTAACCCCCAAGTCCCCAACACCGTCCCAACCAAGCAGCATCAAAGCCAGACTCACCCTTTTTATCATTTTATTTTGCATTCATACCCGTGGAGAAATCTGTATTTGCGTGCACGCCCTGCTTTCATCTCGGACTTACAATTTTTTTTGGAATTTTAAGTTGGCACCTTTAAAAAATATCACTCTACGTGACAATAATATATGAATTTAATTTAACCTCAGACCCACATGTCACTTCACACGAGTGGCATTTCTATAGTGTGTGAACTTTGTAACGGCATGTTTGTATAGTTATTTTTAAGGGTTAATTAGATATATGCCGTTATAGACACATGTGCCATTGTAAAGTCAGAAATCATAAAAATAACATTGCTAAAATATAACTCTCGCAAATATGTCATTATGGACTTTCTAATATCAAAATGCCCCCAACCTTATTTCTCCTTCATTCCTTCCCTTCTCTGACGACCTCCTCCCACTAACAGCTAGCCTCCTCCTTCCTCGGTGGTTGGTCCCCTTCCTCATACCTCCTCTCCCGATGGTTGGGCTTTCCATGCATGCACCCCTCTCCAGTGCGCCACTCCGTGCACCGCCATCAACAAGGCCACCTCGCAAGGTAGAGCTCAGGCCAGACTCAAGAGGGATGGCAGCACTCTGGATCTCGTCTCCTCTAACCTCCAGCCACCCTCTTCCCTCTTTCTCTCCCTCTCTTCCTTACCGAACTCCTCTTTCATCTTCCTTCCTATCTTCTCTGATCGGCGACCACCACGTCGATGCCCACTAATCTGCATCCACCGTCACTTGTCAAATCTATGTTAGGCTCGTCAGCCTCGATCTATGCCACCTCTAGGAACCTCTACACATGAAGATAAGGGAGAGAGAGCGAAGAGAGTTCGAGTGGCATCGAGACGGTGACTTTCGGATGAGCACGAGAGAAACCATTATGAAGGTAAACCAACTCAGGTATGCATAAGGACAATGCCATGGAGGTTGAGAGGACCAGTTGGAGTTCTAGCGCTGCGGAAGTGAGCCAATTAGAGGTAGGGCGGAGTAAGGCTTGTCGGATTTTGGAGGTAGGGTTGGCAGAGGGAGTCCGAGGAGGAAGAAGATGGAAGAATGGCTAAAGGGTCATAATAGCTGAGAATTTGATAAGGCTAAAGGTGTAAAATTTTTCTAAAAAAAAGGTGCAAAATTTTTCCAAGAATTGCATGTATACAATTTTGCAACTAGACAGTGGAATTTTTATGGTTTCCAACTTTATAATATCAAATCTGTAAATCGACAACTCTATGATGGCAGATATCTAATTAACTCTTTTTTTAATCAATGGACCTGCATTTTTCACACGCTTCGCTATTCTCTTTCTCTCTTTTCAAATTCTGAAATTGCCTATGCAGCCAAGTTTCCAAATATCATCGCGGATTCTAATACCGAGAATCACTTGGTAGCGATTTCTTTTTTAAAAAAAGGTTGCAATCTTGTAAATTTCATTCTTCAAAATTTAGAATTGGAGGACTTTGACAGTACCCAATGTGTACAAATCTTGGATGCCATCACAAAGTTGCATGCACATGTGTGAGCTAAAGAATTTTTATGAATGCATAGGAGCAAACTATCCAATAATGACATATTTCAATTTTTGCAACTTTGTAATGGCACATAAGAGCATGCACAATGTTGAGCGAACAAGACATAAATGTGGGGTGCCCAAAAGAGGAGATGCACAGCATGCAAATTCAGCTCACTCCCTCTCCTATAGTTTCTTACATTCTTCTTTCCACCATGTGAGTTGAACCAAAACTATCAGTGAGACCCGTGCTACTTAGATCTCTCTTATGGGACTGGCCCACCACGCCGCCACTGATGTAGGCCACCTCATCCTGCCACCACATAGTTGCCGCGTTGTGTCTCTAACCCGCCCTTTGTTGTAAACAATGCAGTATGAGCAAGATATTTAAATAATTCATATAAAGTACAGCAGGAAGAAAATGCAAGCAGGTAATAGCACATATCATGTATTCTTCAAATTTGACATGAGAAGCATATAAACACATGATCAAGACATATACCAATGCTGCCAAAGGAATAAAACCAGTAAAGAGGCTCAAAGTTTTACTCATAATAGTGTTCTCAGATTGCAAATTAGGGTTGCTAACACAGTTAGCCGTCCAACAACAATTTGAGCTACATATCACAGAATTAATAAATTGAACTTAGAGCTAAAATCAAAGAAGTATTGCACCGCTTAAGGTCTAGATCATATAATCTCAACAGTGACAAGTATAATGACAATTCGGACAGCAAAACAGCTCTACAATACAGGCTAGAAAACTAGTGTTGTTCAGTCCAGAACAGACTCAAAATAGAGCCACAAGTATGCAAAAACGAGATTTAACTAGCGGTTGTAACCGAGGATAAGCGATGCAGATTTTCCAAATGGAAATACACAATGACTAGTTAACTTTCTTAAGATTCAAAGCAAGAGCAAGGGCGAAACTTATCACATGAATAGACCATTAAGCGATGCTAACAACATATCACAATAGCTCTAAATCAATTCATTATTATCTCAAACTATGCAATCATCATTGAGCATCGACAAGCCCACAAGTAACCGTGCATATACCCTAATTGATATTGGCCTCTATTCACAGGAATAGGTCCCCAAATATCGATCGGCCTACTGCACCAAAGGAGAATGAACACTTACGGTGCGTCGGATTCGAACCGACAAGTCGAGACAAAGCGTGAAGATCACTGTCCCAGAAAATAATTCGCCGTGCTACGAAGCACCACCGACGAAATGAATCCGAGATATGATGCCGTCACTCCACCACAGCCAAAAGCCACGGATGGAATCCGAGGAACAGAGAGCGCAACAACAAGCTCCACGGCGACCACCCCGTGGCCACCGGGGACCAAATCGACGAGGTACACCACCACCACCAGAAGCAAGAGCACTCCAACGTCGGCGACCAGCACCCAAGGCAGAGGAGCAGTGAGGGGAGTGGAGCAAAAACAGAGAACCGAGCCAACCTCTTCGGCAAAGAGCTGTGGACTCCACACATATAGGCGAGGAAGAAACAAACCAGGGCGAGAGACACGAACGTCGAGGGCGCGTGGGCGCTCCCGTGCAAGGTGGAGAGCACAACAGCCGCCGCCGGCCAGAGGCAGGGTTCATCGAACCCTGGCCGCTGTGAAGCCACAGGGGTAGTGATGCTGCCCCTCCCTTTTCTCTGCTCGAGTTGGGCCAAAGGCCTAGCAGCCCACAAGGGCAAAAGCCCAACAATCCCCACCCATTTGCCTCAATCGACAAAGGTCTCATCATCGTAAAGCTCATTTAATATACTGTTATTCAATATAGGTACCATATAGGTTTGAACCTTCATTTAGTTATAGGTAATCCAACTTGTCACAGACAGTGGAGGACTACGCCTTGATCCAAAGCCTTGGTGTGCAAGCATTCATACAAAGAACACACAGTACTAGGCTGCAAATCTGCACCTCTATCAGGGCAGGACTTTACGGTCATGTGCTTGTATCTTTTCATGAGCTCACTAGAGAGTATACCCCAATCTCTCATGGATCGCGACCACACGATCAGCTCACATAGGTTTGTTCTTCAAGGAACTCTGTAGGACAGCTCCCTAGCCCTTAGGGCTCCGAACTCATTAAGAGGTTTTCACCTCAACCTTCCATACAGACAAAGCACTGCAGCGAATGGGACCTAGAAAGGTGTGCTCACAGTACCACACAGCTTAGTTGCCCCAGAGCTTGATTCACGGGATCTCCGATCTTTCAATATAGTTACCACTGTTGGTTACTACTAGCAGGGTATGAGCCCCATTCCTCTCGATGCTGCTTCGATAGTCGATCTAGGCAAGCCCTTTGTAAAAGGATCAGCTAGATTGCTACCAAATTGAGTGTATTCTACAACAATGACACCCGTCTCTCTCGCATGCCGAGTAGACTTAAGTCTTCTCTTAATATGCCTCGAGGACTTCAAATTGTCTTTTCTATTCTTAACCTTGACTAGAACAGTCTGGTTATCGCAATATACTAAGACTGCTGGTATCGGCTTTTCTAGCACGGGTAGGTCAGAAAGAAGCTCCTTGAGCTATTCTGCCTCCATAGCCGCTGAATCTAGAGCAACTAGTTCAGCCTCCATGGTTGAGAGTGTAATGACAGTCTGTTTAGCAGACTTCCATGACACCGCCCCACCAGCTATAGTGAACACATATCCACTAGTAGCCTTTCATCTCATCCGAGTCACTAATCCAGTTAGAATCACTGAATCTTTCTAAGACAGCCGGATGGCCAGAGTAATGGATTCCTAGCTTCATGGTGCCCTTAAGGTACCTAAGTACTCTTCGTAGTGCTACCCAATGATCATCTCGGACCTAGTTGCACTATAAAGATACATCAAGGATCCAATTACTTGTGAATACAGGTGTCGGGCCTATGAGATGTCGGGCCTAGTTGCACTACAAAGATACATCAAGGATCCAATTACTTGTGAATACATGTGTTGCTTAACACCTTCTCCAATGCGTTTGCAAAGTCTTAGATTAGGATTATAGGGCGTGGAGGCAGGTTTAGAATCGATATGCCCGAAGCGGGTTAGGATCTTCTCCACATAGTGGGATTGTGACAGAGTTATCCCACTCTCACCCTTTATAAGCTTGATGTTAAGGATGACATCAGCCTCTCCCAGATCCTTCATATCAAAGTTAGAGGAAAGGAAATCTTTTGTTTTGTTGATGACATCCAAGTCGGTCCCAAACAACAATATGTCATCTACATAAAGACATAGAATGACACCTCGGCCCCCTTGAAACCGATAATACACACATCTGTCAGCCTCGTTTACACAAAACCCCACATATGTCAATGTCTTATCAAATTTCTCATGCCATTGCATGGGGGCTTGCTTAAGACCATACAAGGACTTAATCAAGCGACACACCCTATTCTCTTGGCCCTTAACCACAAATCCATCAGGCTGCATCATATATATCTCTTCTTCTAGCTCTCCATTAAGAAAAGCGGTCTTCACGTCCATTTGATGGACTAGGAGATTATACACAGCTGCTAGGGCTATAAGCACACAGATAATGGGTAGTCTCGCCACAGGAGAATAAGTATCAAACCTTCCTTTTGAGTGAAACCCTTAGCCACTAAGCGGGCCTTGTACTTTTCAATAGTTCCATCAGGTCTCCTCTTTTTCTTAAAGATCCACTTGCACCCCATCAGTTTGCATCCACTAGGTAAATCAGTGACTTCCCATGTTCCATTAGCGACGATGGAATCCATCTCACTACAAACTGCCTCCCTTCAAAACTCAGCATCAGGAGATGCAAAAGCCTCAGTGAGGGTGCGTGGTTCGTCATCCACAGAGTAGATGGCAAAATCAGTCCAAAACATCCCCAAAACAGAGCCACAAGTATGCAAAGAACAATATTTAACTAGCAGCTATAACCAGGATAAGCAGTACCAGATTTTCCAAATGGAAATACACAACAGCTAGTTAACTTTCTTAAGATTCAAAGCAAGAGCAATGGCAGAAACTTATCACATGAATAGACCATTAAGCAGTGCTAACAACATATCACAATAGCTCTAAATCAATTCATTATTATCTCAAACTATGCAATCATCATTGAGCATCGACAAGCCCACAAGTAACGGTGCATATACCCTAATTGATATTGGCCTCTATTCACAAGAATAGGTCCCCAAATATCGATCGGCCTACTGCACCAAAGGAGAATGAACACTTACGGTGCGTCGGATTCGAATCGACAAGTCGAGGCAAAGCGTGAAGATCACTGTCCCAGAAAACAATTCGCCGTGCTACGAAGCACCACCGACGAAACGAATCCGAGATACGATGCCGTCATTCCACCACAGCCAAAAGCCATGGATGGAGTCCGAGGAACAGAGAGCGCAGCAGCAAGCTCCACGGCGACCACCCTGTGCCCACCGGGGACCAAATCGACGAGGTACAACACCACCATCAGAAGCAAGAGCACTCCAACGCTGATGACTAGCACCCAAGGCAGAGGAGCAGTGAGGGGAGTGGAGCAAAAACAGAGAACCGAGCTAACCTCTTCGGCAAAGAGCTGCGGACTCCACACATATAGGCGAGGGAGAAACGAACCAGGGCGAGAGACGCGGACGTTAAGGCCACGTAGCCCCACGCGCCCCATCGGTCCCGTGCAAGGCGGAGAGCACAATAGCCGCCGCCGGCTAGAGGCAGGGCTCATCGAACCTTGGCCGCTGTGAAGCCACAGGGGCAGCGATGCTGCCTCCTCCCTTTTCTCTGCTCGAGCTGGGCCAAAGGCCCAGCAGCCCACAAGGGCAAAAGCCCAACACCCTTAACAACCGGGGGTGGCGACCAAACATTTTCACACACGTTTATTCGATTTTCTCTAAGTTGAGAGCTGACTAGAAGGAAGCAAAGAAAAGAAAAACACTACACAAGCAAAATGAAGAAACAGGAGGGGTCTCCTGCACAGTCCAGCCGGCGGGGCCCTGCTGCAGATTAGCAGTAGAGCGAGGAGGCTAAAACGAAATTGGCAGACAATTACAGCCTGAAGACGACGGCAGTAGGCAGGGATCCTTGGATAGGAGCCGGCATACCCACGCAGGCTTGGCATTGATGGGGATTTGGGAGGAGGCAGGTAGCTGCCGTGGTGTGTGGCCTCCCTCCCCAATTCATTTGCCTTGGAGCTGAGTAGTTGGCCTTCATGGCCCCAATTGGATGGTGTGGGGCCCTGCCTTCGATGCATACCCCTCACCCTGAATAATACTACAGTTCGGTACTGGTTTGAACATGATTAAAAAAACTCTCGCTTCAAGAGGGCTTGATGTACCATTGGTTAGCTAAACAGCAACACAACCAAATGCGACTTGTAAACCATTAGGTGGTTTTTCGCGTTTTCATGCTGTTTATCCAGTGGCTTTGTGACTTCTTGTATCCATTTCTAAAAAATGTGAGTTGTTTTTCGAAGCTCCCAAAAATAAGTCTAACAAAGTTGGCTAGCTTCTCAAAGTTGGTTTTCGAAACTATAAAAATTCAGATTTTCAGCAATTTCATCTATTCCGTAGAGCATAAAACAGTAAAGAAACTACGTATATATGGTCCCCGACCACTATAGGTCTTAGACCTTCATTACATTTTTATGGGCATTGCCTCTAAAGTTAGAGGTAGCCTCCAACTAATAAAATTGTTATTTTTTCTTTTTAATAGAATCATAGTTTTAGGATTTCTTTTGGAGGCAGAAGGAGCCTCTCTATGCACGCACCAAAAGAAATTAAGCTAAGCTTTAGAAGTTGTCTATGAATTCTAGGGTAGAGACTACATTGTAGCCAACCAAGGTGGATATATAACATTTCAATCCGTAATTAATCGTTAGTATGCATGCATGCATGTAGAAACAAAACTTAGGCAGGTCACATGAATAGTTGCATCCATAAGTTTTCGCCGCGACCTCTTCTAAATTATTAGTGTTTTTATGATTTAATTGCATTGCATGTGTTAGTGTATAATTTTCGGTAAATATGCATTCTAGGGATTGTGCGGATGTATAAGAGGTGTATGTGCATATTTAGCAAGAACGTTGGAATTGTGGAAAAAAATGTTTGTTCTCGTGCTATAAATTTTGAAGGCCTCAGAGCACATCATCTGCCAACAAGGCCGTTAATTAGTGAGGAGTGCCCCTCAACTGTTCATCAATTAAGATGGTTAGTCTTAAATGAACCCGAGGTTTTTACTTCAACTAACAACTAATCTTAGTAATCACACTAGCTTGTTTGAGATTGTCTGCGGGAAGCATCAATTCAAGTCAGGACAATGATTTGTCGGCTTCATCAGCTGATAAGCCAGTTTTTTGGGGAAAAAAAACTCGGGCAAACGATAACAATTTCAATATTATATTTTAGAGACGAATTGACCAAACTTTGGTCTGGCTAACTCGGCCTGCCGGTTTCTCAATTTCAGGTTTAGAACAGATATATAACCATTTACACTTTAATCTTTGTGGACATAGTTTATTCAAGAATGTTTTATACAGCTTTGCCTTTACATGTGTACAGATCAAACTATTTCATTTTTGAAAATCAGAAGCTAAACAAGACTGAAATAACAAAAATCAAATGAGACAATACTCAAAAATTTAATTAGACTCAGTACTTCAGTTATTTCTACCTTGTAATACCCAATGGGCTGGCGTTGTGTAAATTCCACACATTCAGAAGCGATCATGCATGATATATGCTGGAAGTCAATTTAGTGTACAAAACCAATTAATATTCACTATCCAGAACATGCATGGTTAAGTAGCTAAAGGTAGTTGGCAGCTTAATTTCTGCAGAGTACGTACTTCGTATTTCTTTATCTTCTTTTCCCAAAAATAGATTGATTGAAGCAATTTTAACAAAACTTTTTAGGGAAAATTTAAGCAAATTTTATAAGAAAATCTAACCGTACATAAGCACGTAAAGATTGAAGTCTTGAAACTTAAATAATAAATAGAATTTAGGGCCCATGTACAATGCAAAGCTCGTTGTTTTGGAAAATATATTTTTCTGCCCTCAAGATATGAAGGCAAATAACATAAAACTATTCATCATGCACTACAGTATCTACTATAGTACCCGATTGATCTTGTGCGTCCATGCTTGATCAAACGGGTAGAATTAGCAAAAACGCGGCGCCCTTTCACCATCATGAAAGACAATGTCCTACTTTGTCTTGGTGCAAATCAGACGTGATTGTTGTGTTGGATGCGACCAAAAGACAGATCAAACTTTAACATGACCCCGATAATTCTGGAAAGGAAACGTCGTCCAACGAATTAAGTACTATATGAGCACTACAAGCCGAAAACTTAATTTTAGACTATATAGCTTAGTACTCCTCTCAAATAGCCAAAACGGTCTTAAATCTTTATAACTAATCTGGCTACTAAACAATCTGACCGATTTGATAGACTAGCGGAAGAAATAATTAAGTTTTTGCAAACCAAATCTATAGCACTTTTTTTCTTCATTATCTAAAAACAGGTTTTCTTAAATTATTTGATTATCTTTTTAAACATTTTGACTTTTTCACGCCGTTTCTCGAAAATCTTGAAGCCACGAGATAAACAATCTCGAGTATGGCTTCATTTATTAGTTTTGACTTTCCAAAGCTCTCGAAGTTCAGTTTTAACAAATATAATCAGATAATTTCAATATTGGAGAACACCCTATAAACATAAAACTACGTTGCTTCCAAGACACATACTTTTCATGATATGGAGAGAGTAATTAAATAATTTGAAGAACACTACTCTGTAAATAGAAAACAGCCTTGTTTCCAAGTCATATCGTATATACTTATGCTACATTATAAGCAATTGATTCTCAGAGAGGTCAACCTGCATTTTCCATAACCTTGTTCACAAATCACAGACTAAGGATGTGACAAGACAGAGGGAAAATAAATATACAATTCAGGAGAAGTACATGAGTGACAAGTTCTGTTTGGAGGAAGTCCACCGGATTGGTGTGTGGAGGCAATCAACCGGGGGTAGGTTTTAAGGTAGCTTGTTGTTTTCTGCTTCTATTTTTCTGACATCAAGACTGGTTGGTTCACTCCTGGGAAAGGGGCTACACTACCGGTTCCAAATCGGCTCTAGTACTGGTTTTGGAACCAGCTATAGGCATCCGGAAGTGATGCTCACGGGGTTCCACTATCGGTTGATCTACCCGGTAGAGCTTGCCACGGAATCACTTATAGCCATTGAACCGGTAGTGATGGGTCGGTACTAATGTCCAGTTCTCTGGTAGTGGTTTGTTCTTAAAAAAAGAGAGACTGGGTTGGTTTGGGAGACGGAGAAGGCGGGTGCTGGTTGCTTGATGGTTGCAACCTGGCTACTCTATCCATGCACCAATTATCATGATAATCAACCATATCGCCATTGGTTTAGGTTTCAAAATCGAGCCAAATTCAAAATCGGTCAATATTGATGGATTATCGAACGGAGTTGATCAACAAACTGACTTGTTATTTTTATGTCAAACGGTTCAATTATCGGCCGATATTGGCCAAAATTGACCATCTTCGATATAATGTCAAACCTTGTGACCTACTTCAAGATTTGACGGCTCATTAAAAAGTTAAAATATTGATTGGTTTTACAAATTTTCTATTGATATCAATTGGTAAATCAACCGGTCGTTTGTTTGTAAAACATGTCCACACTATCGGTCGATACCCATGGAAATTGATCAAATTTCGATAAGACAAACCAACAAGTTTTGACCTCGTATTCTAAATTTGGAAAACAAAATTTCATCAATTTTAATGATAATGTGAACCCTGGTTGCAACTATTTATGCGGAATTTACCATCCTATTTGATGGAATTTAATCTCCGTCGAACACGTTTAAAATTCTATGCAAAGAAGGTTTAACATACAAAGAAAAGCGAAGATTATGACACCTTTAGGTTGATAGAAAATTGCCTAGAATCTATAATTAGCAAGAGCAATTAAAGAAATAATGAAAGAACTATTTTTAGATAATGGAAAATTTTCAACCTCTATGTCCAGGATGTACACAACTACTACAAAAACACATCACAAGCTAAAATGAACTGGGAAATAACAAAGAGTGTGTGTTTTTCCTTGTAATCTCTAATGCATGCTTGCTTCTCTTTCCCGCCTTTTCCTTTTCATATGTATTGTTTATCCTGGGGTAAATTTAGGTCTTATGTTGTTCTTAGAGCTAGTAGCTAGCTAGCCCACTGTTGCTTCGTGAATTGATTTCTTTACTGTTCATTAACTCATGTGCTCCCTCCCCTCCATATATATCACAAAAACTTAACATTTTGGACATCGACACCATCTTTGAAATACAACTTTAACCACTAATTACCATTGCAATTTATTTATAAAATCCACAAAAAAATGATATTATGGAAGCGTTTTTTCAGATGAATCTAGATGTATGATTTTCATGTATCCAATCCGAATAGTCCAAATATTTGCATAGATAAAATTTTAAAACTTTGACTTAATTAGCACATGTCTAAAACATAAAGTTTTTGTGATACGGAGGGAGTAGCTTCTGGTAGCTATCTAGAGTTAATTGTGATTGTTTCTGCGCTTAATTAAGAGGTGGTGGTTTAGAAAAAGGACTGATTTGATTCGGCGCCTGTTTACCTGCGTCTCATCGATCCTGCGGTTGCTTACTTCTACGAGTCTACGTCAAACAACGAAATTGGAATCTTGAGAAAAATAATATATATATAAAATAGCACGAGCAGCAAACAAGTAATTAATTAAGAAAATTATGTTATTGTTTTATGAGTCAGTTGCAATTGTAAGAAGAACGCAATGAACTCTAATCTTTTGAATGTTTTAAAAAAGGTTGTGTTGGTGTCCAACATTTGCACTTTTGTCGAATTGATCTTTTAACGCTTTCTAGTATGTTTGCCTCGTTCATTATTGTTTGTTAGTCTGAAAAAAATGTTTGTTTGTCCAAATAAAGAAAACTAGAACGTATATACGTAGTATCTTATGCTTGAAAAAAGTACACATATGCATGTTTAATTTAATGTCTCATGCGCAAAAAATATTTCACCAAAAGTGTGACATGCCGTACTTTATGCAGCCATCAAATTGTTGGTCACAGCTGTGGTGAAGATGTATAGAACCAACTATTGAGAAAGTGTGGCACACCACAATTAGACCAAGAAAAATAGCAGCCGACTCAGCTATGGCTTATGTTATACTCAAGCTTCAAGCCACAACTTGGATTCTCTCTTATGTGCCATTACTTAATTAGTGATCTTTTCTCTATTTGCTATCATATTTCGATCTTATCCTCTTGTATGCCATTGTTGATCTTTTTTGATAGTTAAACAGGTTATGACATTAAGAAAATGTCATTTTGCTCTTGTGTTTGCAATCCCTTCCATGTCACCACTTCTTTTTTCCTTTTTTCTTCTAATGACATGTGGGCCCAACCTGTAAGCACCACAACCTCCTTCTTTCTCAACTCTCTTCCCTATTTCCGCCGATCACGACACGACGATGGCACCACAGGGGAGAGAGAGAGCTTTCATTTCATGAAGGTGCTAGGCCGAGCCGCAACTCTAACCAAGCTTTTTCATAGGCATTTTAAAAATGAAAATCGAACTGAATCGAGGCAAATGAACAGCTTTTATTTTGATTTTGCACAATTTATTTTTTTACTTTGGCACCATTCGATAATAGGATTGGTTTTAGACTCGTGGAGAAAAAAAATTGAACCAAACCACGCCTTGTAATTGCAGCATGGCCCGGCTCAAACATCCCAGTTCAGCAACCTCAAACCCTAATTGCCATTCCTCAGCCCCTCCCCACTCTCCAGCTTTACCGTCACGAGCTGCTCCCGCTCCTTCCTCTTTGCGCCGCTTAGTCCTCTCTTCCTGATCTCCGCTCCTTCCTCTTTGCGCTGCTCACTCCTCCCTTCTTCTTCTATGTCCCATCCTCGCTCAGGTATTCCTCCCTCCCCCCTCCCTGTGCTTCACTCCTTCCTCCCTCGCGTCCAAGATTGAATTGACTGAATAAACCAATTAACTTCAATTTATGTTGCACCTCATGTGTACCCACATTTCGCTTCACTTAAAACGATATACTCGGGTTGGTAATTTATACAAAAATATTGTATAATTTCTCGTGTTTTCAACAATATTCAGTTTAGCTTATGGCTTATGGCCCATTTTCTAGAGCCAAAATGATGCGGCTTCTTTAAGCCGTTTTCTTTATAATTCCAAAACCACTCCTCAAACCTCTCAAAACCTCATTGAATCAAACATTCCACCTTCTCAAATTCACTTCCTGAAGATTCTTGAAGTCCGGCTTTTTAGCCAGCTCAGTCATTAAACCATTTGGCTTAGTTCAATGTACTAGCTTCTTTGGAAAGATGGGACCTTGACAAGAAAGCGACCCAACCAAAAGAAACTGGCTTGGGCATCTGATTTGATTGTGCACCTGATCGGTGAAACATGCTAGGTAGCAACTGAGACTTTAGCAGAGGACCACGCACGCACGCTGGTCGTCTACCCCGGCCATTCCAAGCAACTGCGAATCGAAGCCACCAAAAAAAATTCTAATGCACAAGATGCAAGCGCGTGCTACTCAGCTACCTACTCACCTCACCCAACCGCTCGATCTAATAACCACCCACAACTACAAACATGTCACTGCGCATGCATGTACTACGTGCTATATACAGTTGAGCTCATGCATGCTTAATTTGATCAACCAACGACCTTAAACAACCAGGAAGCTCGAGCGAAGGGACGATTATGCCTACGAACGGTGTCTATTAACAGTGGCTCGATCAGATTAAAATTCCACTGTTTGCATTATTAAAACAGGTCCAACAAAACCACCACATTCACTGTAAAATATAAAAATTTACCACGTACGATAATCGGAGCAAAAAAAATAGTCATCTATGTGGACCTAAGTTATAACGGTTTATATTAAAAGAAACAATTCATGTCTAGATTAAAAGTAAGGATCTATACCTTCTAACTGAATCAAAATCTATCTCTCTACCATCTTTCACGTCTCTCTGTATAGTATATCAAGAACCCGTCTAGCCTGATCGATCTCTACGGGTGAAATGCACTGCCGACTGCCAGAGTGGTACGTGCGCGCGCAAACCCTCGGCTGGGTCATGCACGTACAGCCGAGTGGTGTGGCTCACGGCACAATTGTCATGGGACTTCCATCCTGGAGAAGAGCTATATAGACAAAAATCCACGGCTACCTGCATGCATATTATTTTTAACACCATGGATGTGTACGTATTGATTGAGCAGATTGGATGGTCTACATTAACCAAACTACTCCATGTATACGTGTATATGTAGGGCTACTGCACAAAAGGATGGAAGGAGAAGCTGCGCACTACAGGAATCGCACGGAAAACCGACCCTACCGAACTCGCTCGACAGCCAAGAAGACACCGTCGAGAGAGATAATCACTCTCGACGGTCAAGGTCAAACCATCGAGTACATTTATCTCTCTCGACGGCCGCCACTCAAGCCATCGAGTCGAGAGAGATTCAGTGACCGCTCACGGGTGCCAGCCTCTCGAAGATGGCGTTAACCTCGTTCGACGGCTTGCCGTTCGCCGTCAAGAAAATTTGAGTGCGAAAAATAAAATTTAGGTCGGTGCTAGGTGTCTCTCTCGATAACATGACTCAAGCCGTCGAGCGAGATTGAGTGGGAAGATGGTTGCTGGGTTTTGCCTGGCAGGTCATGGGCTCTCTCGACGGCTTAATTTATACATATGGTAATATGAATTATAATCATGAAATTTGGCATTACAAGGGTTATGAAATTAGTTCTTATAGTTTGCAATGAATTTCTGAATTTTTTCGGGCTGTCAGGACGAAATACTAATTTAAATGTATTTTATAAAGATGGAAATGATTTTGCATTAACAGTAAATGTTTGGATTATTTAAAATTTAAAGAAAAATAAAAGTATCGAACACGTCACCATGTAGATTTTGATCCGTCCGATGTTTAGTGTAGCGGTGGGATGGAACCGGCAAAACTACCGATGATTATCCAAACATCTCTATACACTAAAGCGCATCAGTAACTCGATTAGGGCGATTACATGGAAATCCATAGCTTAGAACCTCAAAAGTTTTTTAAACTTTTTTGAGCATGCTAAGTCACATATGGAGCAATATAATCAAAGGTTACGGTCAATACCATCAGCACAATTTTTTACAAAAATTAAAAGAGCCGTGGTTGACCATTGTTTGACTAAGAAAGCGGGACCGTCGAGTCAGAGATCTGTCTCGACGGCTTCCTTCGGAACCGTCGAGACAAATAGGCCTCTCTCGACCGCTGTCAACGACACCGGTCAAGACAGATAAGTCTTGACTGCCAGGGCAGAAAAGCCCTCGGGAGAGCAAAGGGGACTCTCTCAACGGTTTACGCATGGCTGTCGAGAGAGGTAGGTGGCGACCGTGCCCTAGGGAGGCCTCTCTCGACGGCTTAAGTGTGGCTGTCACGAGAGGCAGGTGGTGACTGTGCTCTAGGGAGGCCTCTCTTGATGGCTTAAGTGTGGCCGTCGCGAGAGGTAGGTGGTGACCGTGCCCTAGGGAGGCCTTAGCGGTCGAGAGAGGTAGGCAGTAACCATGCCCTAGGGAGGCCTCTCTCAACGGCTTAAGTGTGGCCATCGAGAGAGGTTGATGGTTTTGAACCTGTAAGGGCTCGGGACTTCGGCATTTTCCCAAGTCTTGAGCACCTGCTGCCTCTTCCCGCGCTGCCACCGCCTACACCGCCCCAGCCCCGCCACCGGGCGCCCACGTCGGCCTCGGCCCGCTCGTCTCGCCGCCGTCTCACCTCCTCCTGGCGCTGCCCTCCTGCCCAAGATCACACTGGTCGCGCCGCTCTGGCGCTGCCGGCCCGCTTTGCGCCGCCCGGCCTCGCCCGCCGCGCCAACCTCCTCGGCACCGCCACTGCCCGGCGCCACCCTCCTCGGTGCCGTCCCAGCCCCTTCCCGCTACGCCGGCCTCCCTGGAGCTGCCCTGGCCATGCTAACCCTGTCCCGACGAGTGGGTCTTAGGCCCCTAAGAAGAAGAGGGGCCAGAACAAGATCACCAAGGCACCCATAGATGCTAGCTCGAGGATCCCCATTCAAATCGATGGGGACACATATGTTTTATCGCTTTGCTTCAACCTTGTATTTTTTTAAATTTTTGCTATGGAAAATTGGTTACATTCTTTCAATCTCTGTAGTAATATGCCGACGATGGATGCCTCACTGAGGATGCAGCCAGGCTACACGTTGGGGAGGCCGGTCTGCCAATTTTACCCTGGCATGGTGACCGTGGGTGACGTCACCAAGCTAGTGTATAGCTGGGAGGACTACAAGCTTGCCCCCTATGGGGACTCGACCACCGCCGTCCAGTACGTTCGGGAGTTCTGGGTAAGTCTGTCTAACCGACTTTACTTTCTGAATTTGTGATCTTAATGCTAATCTCCTTGGTTTGTAAAATTTCAGCTCAGGTATCGTCCCCAGCCGGGGTTGGTAGAGGCGGAGTTCGAGCCTGTCCTGGACAGGAACGTGAAGCAAAAAGTCCAGGACCTGCTGTCCGGCGCTCGTGTCGTGACGGTCGAAGAGTACCATAGGTAAGCAACCATCCCTATAATCCTCATAAAATGGTATTTACTATTTCTACAACTGCGAACTATTTGTACATTTTAAGAGAGAGCACCGTGAGCAGATCACCACCTCCGAGGCCCGTGAGATCTACCTCGACACCGATGACTACGCCGGGGTGTTGCCTGAGTGGACCACGAACCACCTGGAAGCATGGAGGGCTCTTGACGAGAAGTGGGCTAGCCAGGAGTTCCAGGACAAGTCTGCGAAAGGCCAAGCATAACCGGGCCTCCAAGGACTACAAGAAAAGCACGGGGAAGTGATCCATTCCGCAGCTAGCCAAGAAGCTGGTAAGCTCTAATTTTTTCTTTACTTTTTTTGGCTAACTTGTCTTTCCCTTATTGCAGATGCTAAAGACAGGGTCTTGGCCCGGTGTGTTTGACCTGTGGAAGAGGGCATACACACCAAGGCCCAAGCCCGACACTCAGCCCGTGATGGACCCCCTCGCGCACCAGAAGATGGTAAGTGCTAACGAAAACTTTCACCCTTATCAGATTTGTAATTTTGCTTAGTCTAACTCTAAAAAACGTAGGATTGCTACCGGGAGGCCTACACTCAGGTGCAGGGCCCGACAACTTCTAGAAGGACGCCCCCTCGACCTAGTAATGATCCACCAGCACATAGGAGGCAAGGCGCACGAGAGGCTAGCGATCGGAGAGGACCACCTCAGGTGAGCTAATTACTATCTAGCATGTCATTTCTTTGAAAAAATTGATTTTGCGAACTAACCACGGTCCTAAATTCTCTCATCCTCGGGGAAAGGGAGCAGGAGAGGAAGCAGAGGGAGGAGGAGAGGGAGCTAGAGAGGAGGGAGCGCTAGCAAATGATGGAGGCATTCCAGGCAAGCCTTAGGTCTGTGGAGGAGGGCCGGAGGTGGGAGCGCGAGGAGTTCAACGCTAGGCTCCTAGTGTTGAAGACAGCGGCGAGACTTGCCGGGGTAAGAGACTACCACCACCTCATTTCCTTTCTTTCAAATCTACAAGTCTTTAACTAATGCGTCACGAATGTGTAGGCCTCGTTGAGCAGTTACGAGGGTCGCCCGTCCTCTCCTCCAACTGCTGGTTCAAGATTGGTAGCTCCAACTCTGGCTCGGTGCGACGATGCCTAGGACGAAGATGACGGGTCTGGGAGCTAGCTGATGGACCTAGTGTCGCATTTCCTGCAGGATGACCCGCCGCACTTCCCTTGAGTGGTACAGGACTGTAGGGGAGTGAATGTGATGAATGGTACTATTAGACATGTTTGTGATATATTACATGGTTTTGGTTGAAATTGTGGTTCTATTTGTAATATGTTACATGTTTGTGGTTCGAAATTATGCTTGTGCATGTATATTTGTGTGAAATATGGGATGATATATATGCGGGGTATTTTTTATCCATTTACCCAGCTCTTTTTTTTTTGCTGAAAATCTATTACTCTCGACAACCAGGCCTAAGACGTCGAGAAAAGGGGATTGCAGGGAACCCATGGAGGCAAGCACTCTTGATGGCGGACATATGACCATTGAGAGAAGTAAAGATGGCCACGTGGCCTAGAGCCCTAGACGTCACCTCTCTCGATGGTCACGTAACCTTCGATAGAAGTTAAGATGGTCACGTGGACTAGAGCCCTCGACGTCACTTCTCTTGACGGTCACGTGGCCATCGAGAGAGGTAGAGTCGGAGCCGTCAATCGGCCGTTCGCCTAATTGACTCGACGGCACTTTCTCAAGCCGTCGAGATAGGTTTTCTCGATGGCTTGAGGCCATCTCTCTCGACCGGGTTGGTCCAACGGTCATTTCTCGATGACCGGCCGTCGAGAGAAAGTACTCTCGACGGTTTAGAGGCCTCTCTCGACGGTTTTAGCCATCGAGAAATTGCGCATTTCCTGTAGTGACCTGAATGCTCTTAAGATTAGAAGCTCGTAGAGATGACGGCTAGAAGATGTCAAAAATCAGTTGACTGCATATCAGAATCTGGAGGAGAAGATGCTTGTGCACTGCTAGAGATCGAAATCGCTTTAGGGCCTGTTCTCCATAGCTTATTTGTCTTATTCTTATTTGCTTATTTGACTGATCTCGTAACTTCAAGAATTTCGTGAGGTGGCCTTGAGACCCGGATGCTCTTGGTATTTAGGGTTTAGTGAGCTTTTATACACGCCTACGAGATAAAAAAAGATTGAAAAAGTAATAAAAAAGTCAAATAAGTCGAAATAAATAAAATAAGACACGAAATAAGTTAGACAAGACGTGGCTTGATTTGACTTATTTGATTTTTTTATTACTTTTTGAATCTATTTTTTTTTATCTCGTATGCGTGTCTAAAAGCTCTCTAGACCCTAAATACTAAGGGCATCCGGCACTCGAGATCATCTTGGTAAATTCTCGAAGTTACGAAATAAGTCAAATAAGCAAATAAGAATAAGACAAATAAGCTGTGGAGAACAGGCCCTTAGAGATTAAAATCCCAAAAAGCAGATGACTAGAAAGCAACGAGAACAATAGAACAAAACGCTACATTCTGTAGGCCAGAATGATCCTGCATATCAAAAGCTCTACTGTTGTATGTTAGAACACTGGCCTTAAAGCGCTCTCCATGGATTTCATGCTGCCAGGTACGTACCACTAGCTCACTGGGATATTTTAGAGCTCCCCATCGAGCTGGGCAGGAGGATGAGTTTCATAAGGGCATCTCAACAGCTTCTTTATAACCTCATTCCCTATAATACTATTTATCACATTCTCTAAAAGATTCGCTCCATCTTCTAAAATTTTTCACACTATACCCTATATCCCTAAAACATACGTTCCTCTAACCGCTGCCATATCTCTAAAAAGTCAAATGAATGTTTTACGGTACCTTCTAGGGCTACAGGGCCTGAGTGGGCTTTCAATACCGGTTGGAGCCATGAACCGGTACTGATGCCCTCGCATTAGTACCGGTTTGTGATACGAACCGGTACCAAAGGCACGGGTATACGAACCGGTATCGTTCCAGAAAAGTTCAAAAGGAATGCTTATTCTATCTATATTAGTACACGATGGTGGGTGGGTTGGTTAGAAGGTGAGGCTGGAGTCACAAAGTTGCGGGTTTGAGTCCCGCTTCTCCCATACATCCTCGACATATTTTTAAACATTTCTAATACTATCAGTACCGGGTGAGGGAACCGGTACTAATGCCCTTGAGTATCAGTCCCGGATAGCTCGTACCGATTCAAAAACTGGTACTAAAGGCCTTTTGAACCAGCACAAAGGCCAGTTCTCTAGTAGTGAACAACGCAAAAAGGAAAGTATTGGGGAAAGTACGCGGCCCATGTGGGATACGGCCCATTTACCCCTTTGGTCCAAGGAAGGACCCGTGCGAGCTTCGTAAGCTCGCGCTCGAGCTTCCTAGCTCGGGCACTCGAGCTTCTTAGCTCCCGAGCTTCTAAAGCTCGGGACGAGGCTCGGGCCCCAAGGTGGACTGTGCCACACCACGCGCAGGGCGTCGCGGGCCCCGCATATCGTCGCAAGTCAAATATGGCCAGAGCACCGATGCGCGCCTGCCACAGCAACTGGCAGGGCGGTTACCAGTCACGTCAAAAGCCAGTTTGTCTACTTGCCACTAAAGAGAAATACACGCACTGTTGCCCATCGGTCAGGACGCTGAGCCCAGCGAGTCGGGTAAGCATGCCCAAAGGCCAGCGGGTTCTAACATCGGCTACGCCAAAACCTGGCAAGACGGGAGAGCACGCCTGGTGACCAAAGAACGGTAAGGTATTTCACACCAGACCGAAGGCAGGCTACAGTGGCCAAAAGTCGCCTATAAAAGAGGCCACAAGCCGCAAGCCAGGGGGACGGGCAACAAGCCAAGAAGCCACAACACTCCACTCAGTCATCACAGAACAGGAGCACTTGCACCCGTGTAGGACTCCTAGTTCTAGGCAGTAGTTCTTCGCGCCTAGTCACCTTAGGGACACACATAGTGCCTTGAACACTTATTGTACTCGAGTCCGAGCTTCCCAAAACTCGGTCTCACCATCTGTACTCGTTTAAGCCCGATACTAAACGAGGACTGGACGTAGGGCTGTTATCTGACAGTAGAGGCCCGAACCAAGATAAAAACACTCGTGTTGTTGACCATTGTCAACCCCTTCCCTCGGACAAGCCTCGGTCATGTCCCGGGAGCAAGGCCACTCTTGGGTTTCACCCCCTACTCTTGCATATCGGCCTGTGGAGCTCATCTCCCAGACGCCGACAGAAAAGGTTAATTGGATATATGTACCTGCAGAGTTGTGAAATTATAGATTTACCATTCTACGTGTCAATGACATGTAGGTCCAGGTCCCATATGTCATCGACACGTGAGTGGTAAATTTCTAAACTTGCAATTCTGCAGTGGCATCTATCTAAATCACCCAAAAAAATGCTGCTGGCCATTGCTATACAAGAAAAAACAACACAAAAAGAATAAAGATACAAAAGTTACAAAGCATGGCAAGTAAGGTAGAGCCACCATGCTCTAAAATTTCCACGTTAATCGGGAAAAGAACAAAATTTACGGTATCAATTATAGTGGTTCAAGATTATAACAATATAGATCTTAAATATATTTTTCTCACATTAATTAGAGAAAAAAGAGAAATATTACACCATCAATTATAGTTAGGCTAGATTATAACAGTGTAGATCTTAATATGTTTTAGTTGAATCCAACTAAAACCAACAAATCTAACCATGCAGGTGTGTGATATTATAGCATATAGATATATAAAGCTAGAAGTTCCACATTAATCGAAGTAAAAAGAGAAAAACAAGCACATCAAATATGGTGGTCCATATTATAAAAGTGTAGATAATACGAGATTGGAGATGGACTATGTTAGACCTTACCATGACCAGACATGATGTATACGTAGCTTCCACCCTCACTCTAGAGAGCTAGAAGTCTCCATATTAATAGGAGATTAAGGGGAGAAAACATACACCGTAGATCATAATGGGACTATATTATAATAGTGTAGATCCGCTTTAAAAGGCTAAAAAATTCCACAATGACCAAAGAAAAAATGAAAAAATATCTATTATATTATTAAATTAGAGGTAAAAGGAACTATAAAAGGATAGAAAATTTCACATTAATCAGAGAAACAAATATATTGGGTGTGGCGCCCCTTCTAAATTTACATTCAGCTCAGTGAAGTCATAGCCCACTCGCTGTTCATGTGGTCGGTAAATAACATACTAGCTGCCCAAGAGCATGCCGACATGTTAGCTCCCAACCCGAGCATGCAGCGGTACACACGGGTGACTTTCGTTGAAACGAATGCAAACCGGGTGCCCGGATATGTGCCCGGTGATGGCTCCCAAGATCAGCTACCATCACACACATATCCTCACAAAGATGGATAGCACAACACATACATCGTGTGACACATTTTACATAACCAAAACAGTATGGACTGCTGTCCATACAATGTATATGATATAATCAGAGTATCATAGCAGCGGAATAACTAGTTTGTCCAACAAAAACAGCGAAAGATTCATCATATTTAAACCAAAAGGCCAGCGTGGTATGCCCCCATTAACCCATCGGCAATCGACTGGAAATTAGAACTCCGCTTGCCCGCTAACGTCATCGCAACCAGCTTGATAGTAATACTCAAGCATGGGGTCATAATCACCTGAAATAATAGCAACTTGTATGAGTACAAATGGTACTCAACACTAGGAGATGGTACTCAACACGAGGAGGTAATGTATATCCTCATTCATGAATAATTTATCTAATGGAAGGTTAGCATGACAATTTCAGCATAAAGTGCATTTGCAAGACGTAAACTTAAGTAGATTGTAAATGGCATTTGAATAAAACATTTTAAATCAATGTGACTAGCAATAATATCATCATCTCATTAATATATCATCACCATCATCAATCCATTGGACTCCATCCGTCCATAGCCTCCATCCGGCCATATCAAAACATAACCGGGACTCTATCCGTCCCCTGGTCTTTATCCGACCAGTAACACCACGAGCAACCCGGTGCTCGGAAATGAACACATAACCAAACTATATAACTAGAACCAGTAACCAAGTGCTAACAAATGGCAGCTTAACCAACTCAAGATTCGTCCTTAACCCGGGACGCGACTGTTCGAACAGTTTAACACTCTGTAGAGATGTACGACTTTACCCACACGACACAGCAAGTCATGCCGAAGCCTCTTAGATGTACATACCAGTCCATTGGGTCACCTGAGTTGACTTTATCCACTCCCCACTCCTCGAGTGCAGGAGGGAGCCAACCGTTGCAGTGGATTTGTCCAAGGCCCATCACACCTAAGCGCAAGGACACACCACGGATGGTCCACCCTGCCACCCCATGCACCCTTTAACACAAGTTGCCCCGCTGGCACCCAACGGTGCGAGCATGCATAGGAAATTGGCCAAGTGTCCCCATAAAACACGTGTGGTCGTACGTATAGTACTTGAGAGGAAGGTACCCGATGTTCGGTCCTTAATTACCCAAACGGGGCTACATGTCCGGGATTCATCCTCCCATCATTCTCTATCACCCGTTCGAGTCCAACTTAGATCACACATAATCTAAATACTCATCAATTCAAACCGAACATTGAGTACATCAATAATTGAATTACACGACCAATGGACTACTCCACTGATCGCTTTACCTCGTTGACTCTAAGCATTGCTAAGCATTCGTGACACAACATAAATAATAGTACCAGCTGAGACTACAAAGGAATAAGGATATCAAGCCTAATAAGATACTAACCACTAAGTATGACATAACTACTTTCTACCCAACAAGTAACATACTCGAAATTAGCATGCAACAAGTGATAGGATATAATTAAATCAATGCATGTAAGTAGAGGATCAATATGATGAGTCAAACGAGGGGAATATAAGTGCCTTGTTGCTGGTCGTAGTCGGGGAGAGCTTCTGGATCAAGTCCGGGCTCCTTTGGAACGTCGGTTCCTAATGTTCGGTAGCAAGAATAATAAATAAAATCTAAATAAAATACCAAACAAATAGGAACATCAAATATTTTTAGAGATTCAGAAAGTTCATGATCTAATGCAAATTTTGCAAAAAGAATCACCCAAATCCAAGTTCGGATGAGTGAGATAGAGCCATTTGAAATTTGGATGTAATACTAGCTCAGGATTGACCAAGGTAGCTCGGGAATGAGCCTGCTAGCTTGGGAAGGACAAAACTAGCTCGGGGCTGTAAGGACTAAGCTCGGGATTGACCAAAGTAGCTCGGGAATGGACCCAACCTGCTCAGAAGAGGATCTCCTTGCTCGGGAAGGACATCCTCTTGCCGGGAGTGGGTTCCCTTGGTCGGATATGGTATATCTTGCTTGGTTAGGATTTGCTCTTGGTCGAGCATACCTAATCTTGCTCGGGAGGGTCGCACAGACTGTATTTTGCTCGACAAGAGCAACATTTGAGGGGGTAAACTTGCTCGGTTGCAAAAGTGTTCTATATTAAAGTTGTAGATAATTTCATGGCGCATATTTTTCATGTAGACAACATTTTAATCTGAGCAACGAGTGATTTTAGAAAAATTATTTTATGCACTGCTGTGTAGGGAATGGGCTGAAATATATAGTGTGTTTCTAGGGTTGCTGCTCTCACATTTTGGTGTATCCAAGAAAATGATGTAACCAAGAGTGGTAGATGATGAAAAATATAAAGGATAGGTAGGAAAAGGGTTCTCACCTAGCAAGGAAAGCCTTGCTTAGGGTGGGCGTTTGATGGATGGAGAGATTGGAGAAGAATACGCCGTTTTGTCCCAAGATGATGCCTGCTGCTCCTGGACTTGTTTCTTGCGGTTCCTTCTCCTTCTAAGCCATGGGGTTGGTTCTACTCTTCCCCTAGCTCATGGAGATCGTCTCCATGCTCATCCCTAAGCTTGCATGTAAACCAAAATGACATGCAAGGTGAGGAACGAACAGATTACCTCGCTGCAGTCAAGAATAGCAAAGTATAGAGATGAGAAGCATCTAGAACTCACCCAAAACCTTGTGAACGTGCAAGGGAGTTGGATGTACTTGAAGCCTAGGAAGTGTAGATGTTAGTCCTGCTCATTCCATGGCCTGGATTTGAAGAAAGAGGGCATAGATGGGCAGAAAACGAAATCAGCCTTTACTGTCTCAAAACCAAACAGCAAAGAGAAAAGAAAGAGAAATTCATAGCAAACCTTTGTGCACATGCTTACCATGGAGTGAAATGGATAGCCAACGATTTCAGCTTTCCAACGATATATAACACCCTATATGGATTCTTAGTGGTTTGGGTGGAGATTTGAAAATAGTGGAGGTAGAGATAAAGATTTTTGCTGCTGTCCAGAACTTAGACGCGGGAAGAATGAGGGTGAGAGCTGGTTGAAAGGGGTGGAGAGGGGTTTAAATAGAGGTATACTCTCCCATTGACAAGTGGGTCCTGGTCCCACATGTAATAGAGAGGTTGCGGGTAAGATTCCGGGTAAGAAAAGATGAGGGTCTGGGCTGCCTGCAGCACCGCCCAAGTCAGCCAGTGGATGAAAGATTAAGCTGATACTGCCAGATGGCAAAAGGAATAAAGAATAGATGTGGTGGCTAGGTGGTTTGAATAGGTACGAGCTTACTCAAGCTTCTCCTTACCCAGTCAGGTCTCTCGTTGCACAGTTCGACCGTCTATAGCTCAGGTAGTTTTCTCCGGACATCTTCTAACTCGGACAAGTGATAACCAGTTCGGATGGGTAGCAACCAAGCTCGGGTAGAGCTCGGTGAAGCCCGGCACAGTCACTACCTTGCTCGATAGAGCTCGGGTGGACTCTACCTTGCTTGGACAAGTTACAGCTAGCTCGGGCATTTAGGGAACATGCCCGTCGGGCTAGGTCTCACTACTCTATTGGCTTGGCCAGAGGGTTTAAAGTTAAAAGCGCTATGTTCCCATCATAGAACATGGTGGTTGCATGCAAAACTTTTTGTAAACCAACATAAAAACAAATGAACATGTTAATGATATGCATAGCTATACGCAATTTAACAGCTGGGCTGTTACATTGGGTCCATATTATAATGGTGTAAGATCCACTATGATAGGCTAGAGATTTCGACATTAATAGAAGGAAGAAGAGAAAAATATAAACCAACAATTATAGTAGATTTATTTTATAATAGCAAATATGTTTTTAGTTTGATCTTAGTGGATTCTAACAAGATTTCTTTAGTAACAAATTAATGATGTTGTATTGGAAACAAACAAATGAATCGAGCTGCGCAAATGTGCGGGTCACCTTACTTGTTCTTATATATAGGATAACTCTCGGGAATGCATATCTTGTATCTGTTATTCCATCGCAGTCATATGTGTATGGAGCTGGAGTTGTGATGACTTCGACGTAGTCTCTCTTGACGTTCACATCTTTTTTTTAAAAAAAATTTACAGTTGTTTAAGAGGTTTACTAGGTACCACAAGGTACCATGTTAGGGGTAAAATTTGGTATTTTAAGAATTTTCTATTTCTCTCTCTTAAAACCGTAGCCATCATCGGCCTGTTGTCTGTTACCACTGGCCATCTATCTATTGTGGCCACACCGCCATGCCTCCACTACCGCCTTGCTGTCGTGATCATGCTTTTGTGCGTGGGCGGTGGCGCGACAAGGTGGCTCAGCGGTGGCATGGGGCTAGGCGGTGACGAGACATGGTTAACTAAATAGCGACACCCGCACGCGACAAGGCTGGCCCTACGGCGGCACAGGGCCAGGCGGCGAAGAGACTTGGGGCATCTGAGCAGTGGTGCCCGACGCAACAAGGGCGGCAGCGGTGGCGCGGGCATGCAGTGGCACAGTGGCGGCACAAGGCCAGTTGGCTGCGGTAATGCAGAAAGCCGTGGTGGCCTAGCGTAGACACAGGCAGCAGCGACACCGCGCAGACAGCCGTTGCGACGCGACACAGACGTAGGCGGCGGTGGTTCGACATAGGAGGCCAAGCGACGGCATGGATCCACCGTGACGTGACTTGGGCGGTGGCGATAGGACTGCCAGAACCTGCCGGTGCTAGAACTGAGAAGAGGGAGGAGAGAGATGGTGGAATTGTGAAATACTATAATGCCCTTTATGTATTTGCACCTTTTTTGTGTGGAGATGTGGTACCATCTCTTTTGAGCTATTAGATCTAACACATTAGATGGCTCAGATCTTGTAGAAAGACTCTTGAAAAAATGGGAGCTGATTTGGTCGGATAATTATTAGGTGGATAATGGCATTAATTCATTGTATGTAGCGTTCGTTCTTGTTAGCGTTGGTGAACTTACTCCACCTAAATGCGTTATGCTCCTACCATTCTTCCGGCATGCAGAATATAGTTGGCACATGAAAGTTTGCTGCTGAAAGAGAAAAAATGAAGCAGCAGGTAGCCAGCAACAAGAAATGATAGTGACAGGGATTAAACACACTGCTTGCAAATTAATCACTTGTTCCGCGGCTGGTTAGCTCGTGTAGCTTATCCACTTGGGCTGCTATTTGTCGAAATGGTCCTAGGTTGTTAATTTGGTCCATTTGTTGGAATTTTCGCACGTCATTAGGGCCTAATTAATCGGAATTTTTTTATAAATATTTTTAAAAAATAGAAATTCGAAATAGATACAATACTTTCACGTATTTGTAGAAAAACCACCAGCATGCATGTGAGATGTTGATTACGCGTAAATGGCATAAGACACATCGATTACGCGCATGACATGCCGTTTACTATGTAATCGGCAAATGATGTGTCGTTTATGGTATAAGCGGTATGTGATATGCCATTTTCTTTGTAATCGGTGTATCATATACCGATTTCATTGTATATTACAGTTTCCACATATATTCCTATTTGTAAAGTATGAACTATGTGTATTATAGAAAAACACAATGCTATCATCGGAAGGGGGCTAGGAGGAGAGGGAGAGGAGGTTTGGTAGAGTCGAGTAGAGGGTATACACTAGTGCAGAACACGTCATCATTAGCGGCTTTGAACTCACATCACTGGCGATTTTCAAACCGACAGTGATTATGTGACAATGATAATCGGGGATTTTCACTAGTGGGTGTGGAACCGTCAGTGATATGCATTATCACTGGCGGTTCGTAACAGAACCGCCCATGATATTAATAATATCACCGGCGGTTGTTGTGAGAACCGCCGGTGATAACAGCTTTGTACTAGCGGTTTTAACCAAAACCGCTGGTGTTATGTAGACCTTCACCGGCGGTTTTAGTTAAAACCACCAATGACGGTGCATATCACTAGCGGTTGTAGTACAAACCACCGGTGATATCTTTTTTAGGGTAAAAAAAATTAGCTCGCCCCATATTTCATCCATACACATTCAGAATTCATCCATATACATATACATCTAGAATTCAAATAAACAGATTTCATCCATATACATATACATCCAGGTTTTGGTTTTTCATCCATATACATGTACATTCAAACAGATTGTTCTAATGGTGGCTAGTTTCATCCATATACATATACATCAAATAAACAGATTTCATCTAGATTCATCCATATACATATACATCCATATACATCCAGAATTCAAATAAACAGATTTCATCCATATACATCCAGATTGCATCCATATTCATCCATAAACAGATTCATCAATAAACATTCAGATTTTATCCATATACATCCAGATTTCATCCAAACAAGAACAACATCAAATTCAAAGAAATATATCATATATTAATATAAGAAAGTTATTACAGGACATGCATCACTTCATACAATATGTCTGTTATAGTTAACTACTGAGCGCCCTTGTTTAGACGACCATTTGGGTCAATAACTTGGGTATTAATAAACGTAGCCAAACTATCTCTAATGTCTGCAAGAGAATTGAAATCGAGGTTTGAATCTCTAATGTTCAGATCTTCATTTGCTTGTAATCCCAGCGTGATTTGCATATGTCGCGCAACGTAGAAGTCGTAAGCATGGTCTCCGGCCTGTTGGTAGCACTACATAAGGAAGTATAAAGATGACAAGGCACCATAATCAGTGAGACAGGCACTAAAAAAATTTCCATTTTATTACGAGAAAAAGTGTGAATAGACACTTACTAGAAATTTCTCTATATACCTAAGTTTCATGCCTATCGCAGCATTGTGCTTGCTCCCACCCTTGACATAACTCCTGAACACCGCATTGAGTAGGCCTTTTAAATCTTCCCACTCATGTGTGGGGCTCATCCTCAACGAGTCGAGGTAGACAAACTTGTTTTCGCTAGGTTCTATGAGCAGCACGATCCAATGGAAATTTTTATTGAAGGGCAACAAGAAGTATGCTTTGTCCTGCCCGTTAGTCAGGGCCCTCTTCAGGTATTGCCCGGTATTCTTTCTATCCCCCTTTATGTTGTCCTGGGTGATAATGCCAGGGTCGAGAAAACCGGCCTGGACTTGACCTCGTTTGGCAACTAGGTACATTTTGCTGAAAAGTAAGACATATGTGATCAGTGTATAAGTGGATAAGAATTATATACACTGACATTGCACAAGAATTGTATACACTTACACTGCAAAACAGCGGATGAGAGAAACGTCCAACTCCTGCAATTGATACATATACCATAGGTTCTTGAAGGTTATGGTAAGATAACTATCGTTATCGTCTAGGAAATACTTGCCCTTCACCTTACCCACGATACTGGATGATCGTTCCTTCACGGGAAGGCATGAGTTTCTGAGGTAATAATCATGTAGGTTCTGGCAGGCCGTACCCATGTCTTTTAATACGGCAAGGGTATGCAGTGGTTCTCCCATCTGAAATTTTTCCCTTTCTGTGCCCAGTGAATCTTCCTCTTAGGCGCCGAAGATTGATGGACGATTTGTTCCCCTTCTTTGGGGAGCAATAGCGTACTGGTGGTGAGGACGCAACACGCTTATTACTCTGTGAGCTTGTCTTCAAAGATTGAGGGGCCGCTGCAGACATGGCTTTCTTCGCTCTCTCCTCTTCATCGTCACGGATCGGATCTATGGGTCCAACGCCACTGGCCTCGATTTCTTCAAGATTTGGTAGAAGAGTAATATTCTTCTTGGGCCACTAGACAAAACTATGGACATCATCCCCAACTTTATGATTTCATCATTGGGGGGATTCACAAGTGGGATCTTCGCTGCGGTGTTGTCCATAATAGCGTCTACCTGGACCTTCGCGTAGCCCGACGCTAAGTCCACACCATGAACCTTCATCCCCGAAATGCAGGGGTACACCACACCGTGGGCCACCTCGAATGAAACACCGACGCTATACGAAACTTGGAGCAAGCAATGGGTAATCTCCTTGATATCGTCCATCGGGTATTTCGTTGGGCCAGCCTTATCGGGCGAAGGTGCGGAAGCGCAGCTGTTTTTAAATGGAGGGGTGCACCCGAGAGCTTGTGTATTAGGGTTGGATTTGGGTCTATTCCTTACGAGTTCCTCTAACTGTTGTACCCGAGGCTCCCATTCTGCTCGTATGTTCTCAGCTTCTTCGCGTACCCTATTTTGAATTTCATCCTCTAAGTTATGTACACATTTCTTTTTCTTGTAGTAGAGATAGTCATTGGGGAATCTCTCCTTCTAGGTAACGTAGACCCCGATGCCCCGCGTACGGCCTAGGTGCTCCTTGTTTCCTAGGGCCTTAGTTAGGATGTCTCGCTCCCTGTTTTCGACAAAGGAGCCTTGCGATGCTTGCGTGTCATACTCAATCTGTAATACGTGGAGAAATTGTAATTGGGTGTTACGAAAGTAAACATTGTAAGGGTCGTTGTTCACTTACCAGCTTTTAAACCACCTCGGCCGGTCTCGGCGTGGAGAAAAGCGGCCCGTCGGTGTGACTTTGACCCTAGCCCCGATCCAATGGTCGGACACGTGTTAGTGAGCCTTGTGGTGGCTTCAGATTGCTCACTGGCGCAGTCGGCCAGCTCCCACTCGCGTTCTTTTGCCGTATATCCAGCGGTGCCGAGTCTGTGGGGTGGGTGTTTTTGGCCTGAATGGCCTTATGTTTGATGGAGGACTCCTTGAACTCCTCAGTTGTCTTCATCCTCTTGGACTCCTCCCACACCTCATTCGTAATGAAAGAGTACTTCTGAAATGGGGTCTTTTCCTCGTTGACGAAATCCTTGACAAGATCCACCTTCCAGTTCTTCCAGACGATCCCCATGCGCTTCAGTGTGTTCTTCCGCACCTCAGGAAGAGAGTCTTCAGGGAATTGAAACGACCGTTTGAGCTCCTCCCATAGTTGGTCCCTTTCTTGAGCGGTGAGGTCCTTCCAGGTGTTGGTGGTGCATGGGACTCGTGCCCTAGCCACCACCCGCACATTGTTCGATACGCTGATGCAGCTTTCGTGGGAAGGACCGGTACACGTCCTGTCCTGACCTCTGTGATGGTATGAACGACATCAGTCTTGAGCTTGTTTGGCCCTCTGCTAACCCTTTTCTTTACAGCTAGGGTGGCCTTGGGCACGGTCCCTGCTTGAGGGGTGGCCTCGGGCGCTGCCCCTGCTTGAGGGGTGGCCTCAGGGTCCATTCTACATACTAGAGAACACCAGGCAATTTAGACGAGAGGAGGACGAAAGTGGCCTTTTCTTTCTTTGCTCTCTTAATTTTCAATATATTCGATTGCATGTATAGTATCGTTATTTACTCATGTCTTGTTCTAGAAAAGTACTAGAAAAATAATCGTGCCCTAAGGGCGCGCCGTTCCTTCCTAGGCTAACTTTCTTCAACTATTTCCAATAATAAATAAACAACCTAAAATGAACATTCCATGGCTAAAATTCCAATAAAGTAAGAAGGTAATTTACTTTGAAGGTAATTTACTTTGATGGACTTGATTATGGCAATGAGAAATGGAAAAATGCTGACCTGGCCTACGAGACATTCAAGCAGCTTTAGGTAATATTGCATAATGAGCAAAATAACAGCATAAATAATTTCAGAAATAATTAACAGCAACATATAGTCATGGAAACATAACATAATCACAAATTCCTTCAAATGCAACATTAAAGCAACTATAATAGTGATTATCCAGCATAATTCGATGACTAAACAGTAGTTAAAACTGAATAAAACCAGTAAATAAACTCAGGTTTTATATTGGATGAATTGCTCTTAGATTGCTATAGAAGGGTTGCTAATTTAGTTAGCCGTCCAACTTCTATAAGATTAAAATCATAGATTTAGAGAGATTGAATCCAAAGGTTAGTCTAACAAGTTCAGCACAACCTATTAAGTTCACAAGAGGTGTAAATCAGATATACTCAGCTATGCACTTTAACAGATTAATCCAAGTGGAGATACCGCAGCACTACTGCCACAACCAAACCGAAATGGCTATAGATAACAGCCTAAACAAGCTTAAGGTCAGGCCACATCACTGCCAGTAGCCAGATCGGTTAGGAGATCACAAAGTATCATAAATTAAACTACTCCATCAAATCACATATATGGCAGCAGCACCAGTATAGCCACAAGAGTATATGAACTGAATTGCACACTGACAAGTACAGGTATGTGCTGAACGAGTACACAATTAGCCTCTAATTGCAATTCCAATATTATTCATCCAACGCAATCATCATCAAGCATATATATTCCAAGCCCACAGAAGTATTGTTACCCAGATTGAGAGATTAGCCTCTTATAGAGATGACAAGGTCCCCAGATCCAGTTCAATCGGCACAGTACAACACAAGTAAAATAAGGGAGCAGCAGGTCTTACAGTGGACCGGAACCGAGCCGGTGAGAAGTGGCACAGCGCTGTCCCAGAAACCAAATTGAGGCACCACGGTGTCCAACTCGAGGCTACCGAGTACCAAATCCGATGTAGAGGGCAGCAGCACCTCCACCACCCCGGGCTCAGCCGGCCAGAGAACGACACGACTCAGCAGGCCGGGCAAGGAGGAAGAAGGAGAGGGGAAAACTCATTGCGCTATAATTGTAGAGAAGGGCTGACCTTGAGGGCGGGCCAGTACAGGGCGTGGCGCCGGAGCCGGCGGACACAGACATCGAGGGCTGACTTGAACGTGCGCTTCCGGCTGTCGAGGAAGCCATCCGCTCAACGACAAGGCGGCGGCGACGAGGGCGGCGACGAGGGAGGACGCGACGAGGGTGGCGGCGACGAGGGCTCGGCGACGAGGACACAAACGAGAGGGCGGCGGCTAAGGCTAGGCATCGAGAGAGAGCGCGTGGGATTGTGAAAATTTGGGGGTATCGCGTGGCTGGGGTATATGTATAGTGGTAGCTATCACTGGCGGCTCAATATATAACCGCCAGTGGACGTAGACCATCACTGGCGGCTCAAGATATAACCGCCAGTGATAGTAGCCTATCACTGGCGGCTGAAGACATAACCGCCAGTGACAGTGATAGTATCACTGGCGGCTGACGAGATAACCTCCAGCGATAGCCATATTAGGGCTATATAATAGGATTATAATAGGACTATATTAGGGCTATATAATAGGATTATAGGACTATTTAATAGGATAATAGGATTATAATAGGACTATATAATAGGATTATAATAGGACTATATTAGGGCTATATAATAGGATTATAATAGGACTATATAATAGGATTATAATAGGATAATAGGACTATATTAGGGCTATATAATAGGATTATAATAGGACTATATTAGGGCTATATAATAGGATTATAATAGGACTATATAATAGGATAATAGGATTATAATAGGACTATATTAGGGCTATATAATAGGATTATAATAAGACTATATAACAGATTATATTGGATTACATTATACATTCTATAATAGAATTACATTACAAAATGGGATTACATAACTCAAATATAAGATACAAATAAAACAGCAGTACAATCAGTCCTCAACGATCAGCCCTTCTTGATGATCGGTGCGCACATAGGTGGTTGCATTGGCCATTTCACTTGATTTTTGGGTTGATTTCATCATGTAATGGAGGTATTTCATTGAATTGGTTGTAATCCTCCTCGTCCACCACATTCTCGACTCCAACGATTCTTCTTTTTCCACTAAGAACAACATTTTTGTTCTTATTTGCAAGATCTATGACATAGAAGACCTGTATAACTTGGGTTGCGAGGACAAAAGGGTCATCTCTATATCCCACTCGGGCGAGGTCAACGATAGTCAAACCAAACTCATCAGATTTCTTAACCCCTCCACTTTGGACCCATTTGCACCGAAAGAGGGTTATTTTAAAAATCACGTAGTCCAGTTCTCAGATCTCCTCAATGAAACCATAGAACGAGCTCTTGCGTTGTGTTACTAGGCCTTGGTTGTGCTCCTCCTCATATGCATCTATACGAACGCCGCTATTCTGCACTGTGCTCTTCCTGTCTTGAGATATCTGTAGAATGTGTACCCATTTATGTCATATCCTTGCCACGTCACCACCGTGTATCTTGGTCCCTTTGCTAGCCATAAGAGTAGGTCAGAACACTGTGTTCCGGTGAATCATGCCTTGAACCAATCATTGAAACGACGGTTATGCTCCTTTTTTATCCAAGCCTCCATCTTGTTTGGGTATTGCCGGCGTATGAAATCCTTGTGCTCTTTTATGTAAGGGGCCACCTCTGTCATGTGATTCAGAACAATGAAGTGTGCTTTACGGTACATGTCTCCATTGGGTGTGATCTGTTTTCTGCCAAGTGTGCCCGTACCATGCAGCCTACCCTCATGATGGGATAGAGGCACACCTATGGGGTCAACTTGCGACATGTAATCAATGCAGAATTCGATCACCTCCTCTGTTGCATACCCTTCGACAACGCTAGCCTCAGGACGATATCGGTTGCGTACTTATGACTTTAGAATCCCCATGTACCTCTCGAACGGATACATGTAACGTAGAAACACCGGGCCACATAACTTTATTTTCCGAACAAGGTGAACCATGAGATGTACCATAATATCGAAGAAGGATGGGGGGAATACATCTCGAGATCACATATAATTCTTACTGCTTCGTTATGTAGCGAATCAAGAGTATCAGGATCGATGACTTTCTGATGGATTGCATTGAAGAACAAGCTCAGCCTTGTGATGGTTCGTCGGACGTCCAGAGGCAATATACTCCTTATTGCAATGGGAATCATCTGAGTCATTAGAACATGGCAGTTATGTGACTTCATTCCAGACAATTTCAAGTCACTCATGGACACTATCCTCTTCATGTTGGCAGCGTACCTGGATGGGTATTTTACACCATTCAAGCACTGACAAAATTCTTTTCGCTCGGCCTTGGATAGAGTAAAACAAGCTAGAGGGAGTTCCGTCCTGCCCGTACTACTAATTATTGGTACTAACTCGCTTCTTAAGTTCATATTGACTAAGTCGAGCCGTGCGTTTAGTCCATCCTTCGTTTTATCCTTCATATGAAGCAATGAACCAACCAAACTATTGCAAAATTTAACCTCCACGTGCATCACATCCAAGCAGTGTCGAACATATAGTTCCTCCCAGTAAGGTAGATCCCACAAAATTGACATTTTCTTCCATATACCGTTTTCACTGGTTTTTGTTTTCTTCCTCTTTCTCCCCATTTCACATTTTCCAAACTTAACATGCAGGCCTGTAAACATGTCATGCACTTCTTTTCGACTAAGTATGCGTGAAGCCGATCCATTCTTCCTGGTTCCATCGAACTGCTTAGTCATCTTGCGATATGGATGATTCACACGTAGGAACCGTCGATGGCGCATGTACACAGTCTTCCGGCAATTCTTGAGCCACACACTTGCTATATCATCTAAGAAGTGAGGACAAGCTTTACTTCCGTTTGTTTTCATACCCGAAAGGTTTCCAAGTATGGAAAAATCGTTGGTGGTGCAAAACAACATTGCACGTAGCGTGAAGTTCTCTCGTCGATCCGCATCCCATACCCTGACCCCTTCGTTCCATAGCATCTATAGTTTCTCTACCAATGGTGCAAGGTACACATCTATATCATTGCCGGGCTGCTTTGGTCCTTGGATTAGTAGGCACATCATAATGTACTTCCTCTTCATGCAGAGCCAAAGAGGAAGATTATATATGCATAGGTTCACAGGCCATGTGCTATGCTTGCTGCTCTAGTTTCCAAATGGATTCATGCCGTCTGTGCTCAATCCAAACCTTAAATTTCTAGGGTCTGCACCAAAATCCGAGAACTTGTAGTCAATGTTTCTCCACTGCGGAGCGTCTGCAGGGTGCCTAAGCTTTCCATCTTTCTTACGATGCTCTGAATGCCACCTGAGAAGTCTAGACTCTTTCTCATTTCCAAACCATCGTGTCAAACGAGGAGTGACTGGTAGATAACACAAAACCTTTGCTGGGGTTCCTCAGTTAAGGTCGGCATCCTGATCCTCATCATCGTTACGGGCTTTGACATTTCTCTTATAGCGAGATGCTTTACACTCTAGGCATGAGTGCAGGTTGCTATACTTGTGATGGTATAGGATGCAGTCATTGGGGCATGCGTGGATTTTTTGCACGTCCAATCCTAAGGGACAAATAACTTTTTTGGCACCATATGTTGTTTCTGGCATCAAATTTTCCTGGGAAAGAAGTTCCTTCAGTAGTTGTAAGAGCTCCGGGAAACTCTTATCAGACCAACGGTTCCTAGCCTTCAATTGTAGGAGTTCAAGCACAGTCGCCGATAAAGTGTGTTCCACCTTGCAACCAGGAAAGATTGGCATCTCGGACTCCTCTGACCATTTTCTGAATTTAATGAACTCTTCCGTAGTGCCATAGTCTGTTTTGACGTCACGCATCATTCTATCGGACTCGTAAACTTCCTCATCTAATGTTTCACTGACATCATCACACTTAACACCTGCATCATCACTATCCACTACTTCAAAGACGTCATCTTCACCCTCAGTTGTACTCTGTGTCTCACCGAGGCACATCCAAAAAGAATAACTTTTTTTGAAACCCCGCTTAATGAGATGAAACTCGATTTGAGATGAGTTTCTATACAATTTTAAGTTATCGCAATCAACACAAGGACAACATATCAAGTCAACCCCTCTCTCCTGCATATCCGTCAGCGCGGCTCTCATAAACCCTTGCACCCCATTCACGTACTCTTCCGTCGCGTGATTTTCTGTGTACATCCATGATCTGTCCATTATCTGCAAAAATGTATCCACGGTTTTTTTAATTATTACATGGTTACACTTCTTTCGACATAAAAGACTTTATGAATAAAAGTTTGCCTTAGGACGACAAAGCTAGTATGACAAGTAGTTTGCTAAAATCATTACTATAAAAAATTACTAGCTAAAATAATTACTTCTTCCTATATATGACTATAAATTAATTGTTTCTTATCCCATTAATTGTGACTACAAACTCATGAACATATTAATATATTCTTGCTTATCCCATTAATTACTTTTCTCGTATTCTACACATACAAAACACATCACAAGTCAAAGATATTAATTATCCTACTCTTCATGTACATCACAAACCTACAAATATTAATATATCTAGATCTCAAAGCACTTAATCTAGGGTAGATTCTTTGATCTTCAAAAACAAGATGTACAAAGAAAAATAAAAAGCATCACTAACCTCTAGCACATGGATCTTCAAAAAACCACTTGGATCTTCAAAAACAACTTGGATCTTCAAAAAAACGGTTGGAATTGAAGCAACTCTAGCTACAGCCGCCACCGCATCCGCCACTAGAATCGAACAGGAAGAAGACAGAGTGAGCAGAGCATCAATAATGGAGGTAGGGTCGGCACTATGTAGTGGAAACTATCACTGGCGGTTATCTCTATAACCGCTCGTGATATGCTAACTATCCCTGGCAGTTCTCTTTATAACCACCAGTGATAGTTTCCTTTCACTGGCGGTTCTAATACTAACCGCCAGTGAAACTTTCAGTTTCCTGCAAACTCTCGTCAGTTTGTCCTACACAACTATCTCTGGCGGTGTTAAAGTGAACCGCCAGTGATATGTAACCTTCACTGGCGGTTTCAAAGTGAACTGCCAGTGATACGTATCCGTTACTGGCGATTAACCGTACAACCTCATCACTGGCGGTTGGTGTTCTGTCCCAAGCCGCGCGAGGGTCCTGTGACCCTCATCACTAGCGGTGGCAAAAATAGCCGCTAGTGATGAGTAGTCGGGGATGTGCCTTTCTGTAGTAGTGATATATAGTGACTTTTCATGCATGTTGAACCAGTTTAATGGAAGGTATCATAATTGATTATGCATAAGCACATATATGTTGATAGCTACACATTGACCAACAAGCAATGATATTACAATTTAGCACATGAAAACACAGAGACAGGTGTATTGATTGCTTTGAATTGGTGAAAGTTGTGGATAATGGTGCATTGGATACCCCTGTGTGAGCACATGAGCCATCAGCGGAGGGAAGGGGAGAGAGAGAAGAGAGAAGAGAAAGCAACACATTCATTAAGTGTTTTTGCAAGAGAGAGAGAAGAGAAAGAGACACCGATGGACGGATTGCTTTCTGGAGAGCACTGACGCAAAGATGCTATTTTATCACTGTAACTGATTATTGGAGAGCTATCGAGTGCCAAAGAAGGAAATCCAAGGTACTGCCTAACCGTACCAATAGTGAATTGATGGGGGGCATCTCGGCGCCCTTTGATATGTATGACTTAATGAGATCCTGTTCTACACAACACTAGCCATAATTAGCACGATCTTGGTCAGTCACATGGTCTTGGTTAAATATTGACCTTAATATTGTGAGGATACTATGGTCGGTCACATGTCTGTGCTTCGAGAGAAAGTTCCAGTCAAATGCGTTATTGGCACTCCACCAGGGTATGGGGAACACGGGTAGACTTACATTATCAGGATCCTACGTGGAGATGCGGTGCCTGTCATAGGGGGGGCCTGTAAACGGAGTGCCAATAATAGATGGCATGAAACAAGCTCCTCATCTTTGGCAATGTCAAAGCACAAATTGGATTGACATGCGCTCCATCTTCGAGGGACGACAACTAGTAGACCTCCGGTGGGGTTCCATCGTGGCTGTGTCGTAACCTCTTGTAGGTCATGGTGCACATCCTCCCAAACCACATATGGCTGAGATCATGCGTGATCCTCTAGAGGCGATGAAGTTTCATAGCACATCACGTGGCCGACATGAGGAGCTTGTTTCATGCTGCACTAGCTATTGCACTCGCAATGCAGCTCCTATGCGTCCTGTGTCTGCAACAACAACAATGTAAATATTAGCAATTGCATCGACTAAGAATTAAATGTGTAGAGATGTAACTCACACACCAAAACATGGACATCACGAATACGGTGCTTAGGGTAGACACGCTTCCTCTTCTACATGACTGCTAAGTGATAGGACGAGTGTGGGCATAGTACCACACAAGGTAGTCCCAGTAACCAGAGTGGTCATATGGGCCATTCGGAACGATGAGCTCCACATTTGCTGCCTCAAGCCACTGTTCTATGTGTGCTTGGTATACAACACTCCAATCAATTGTGCCTCTGCCATACTTCGCGCTTCTCCTGCAATGATTGCAGCTTTTAGTTCTTTGCATGCTATAGAACATACAAAACAAAACTTACATAGTCACCTGTGTGATCATCCTGTGTCACGTGGGGGAGGAACTGGCACAATTTGATGATACCCAAACTGTCTTTGCACCTGTTTCGGAGAGTAAACTTCAACCGTGTGCATGTATAGTACAAAACGCTTTGTTATCCACAAATTGGTGTCATTCGTGCACACAGGTGAGATAAGTCCACCAGTAGCTATCTCATACTCTTGTTGAATCGTTTAGGGATCCTAGTTGATATCTTCCTAGTTAACAAGTCTAGATCACTTACCACACAGTTGTAGTTTCTGTGATCTTGTTGGTGTGTCCATCTGATCCGAGCATGAATCCAACTGTACCCCATCGTTGGCCTCATTGCGTCGTGCACTTGGTCATTCACGACTCTAGAGTAGTAAGTTGGGTGAAGGCGGGGGCATGGTTATCCGAGGCGCCAGGCGCTAGGCGGGCAGAGAGAGGCCGCCTAGCGCCTAGGCTGCTTAGGCGAGGCGCTAGGCGCCGCCTAGGCAGCCAAACCGATTTGCGCATTATATGTCATATTTAAGATGTTAGAGAACAAATTATATTTTTTCAAATAAAATCTTCTACATAATCAAGCCATAACATTAATCACCATTTAAAACCATATAATCATCATCCAGACACCTCGTAAGATTGCCTCTTGAACCACCTAGTTACTGTCTCGGACTACAAAGGCGGGCTAGCCGCCTAGGTCACTGCCTAGGCCTTAGGTAGGGCGGGACGCCACTGCCTAGTGCCTAGGTGGGTCTAGGCGCCGCCTAGGGGAACAATGGGCAGGGTGACACACTGGCCGGTATTCCCAACTTCACATCTAAAGGAGGTGCAAACAACCAGTAATTGACCCTCCTCAGGTAGTCTGCTAGCAGGCTTGGCATAGACCTCAGTACTTGTCGGCCAACATAGTAGAACCCCAACTATAGACAAAGTCCTTGTTTGGGTATGCTGTGACGCGCCAACCATACCAGGTGTGGTCAAACGTAGTCACTGCCCATGTTAATAAACATGACACCACCAAGGAAGTAGTACAGGTACACCTTATAATGATGGTTAATGGTGGCGTCGTCCACATCGCCTGGGCAAGGCTCATCCTCCTACAATTCGTGAAGCCAAGTGAAGGACACACCATTATCCTTCATTGTGTACATCATACCAAACCTACATCATATATTGGTCGGGATCATAGATTAAGCTTAGAGAGGGGTGAACATATATGCAACTTGTCACAAATTTACCTTTCCTCTAGATAGTCCTGCCATTGTCGTGTTCGTGGTCGGGGAAGGACCATGGGTTGTCCCTATATCAGTAGTCCAGTAAGCATGGTGACGTCCTTCAGGGTTATGGTCATCTCTCCACAAGGGAGGTGAAACGTGTGAGTCTCCGGCCACCACTTGTCAACCAGCCCTATCAGTAGTGCTTGCTCAATGGCCGGTAGGGGTGTTTTGTCGCCATCATCCAATGGGGCTCCATCCATCATCAAAGCAATTGGTAGTAGGTCTACCCATGCGAGTGGGATGTTGAATTAGGGATCAAGCCTGTTGATCTTATGCACATGCCGTGTCCGGAGGGGAACTAACTAAAAAAACCATGATTTTAATCATAAGTACAAATACCTCAAAATTAATTATATGTGATGTAATGAGAGTGCTATGTAAACCTGTGTCCCTTCAAAAATTGCACTGGCCCTATGTTTCTTGTCGACGCGCTCCTATAGGAGCTCAGGCACTGCAAATTGAGCCATTATCCTGGAATGGAAACATTTGTCTGTGCACAATATCATGGGGTGACGAGGGCATAACACACCAAGTAGTTGGATGACTGTAAATAAAACCAATATACATTATTACATTAGTACAATACACAATGATAGCAAATATACATTAGTATGATACATGATGATAGCAAATATACATTATTACACACGTAGCCTGAGGATGAAAACATGCCCTACATATTCGAAGAAATGTCCTTACTGTCTATTCGGGCACGTCCTCTGGTCGTGTCCTGACTGTTTGCATATTTTACACTTCCACAACCCGTCTACCGCGTCAGCAGCATCCATGTTGCATGAATCCGATCAGCTCTTGGCCTTTTGGCCTCGGACCGTCGGGTCATAGGGTAAGGGTACCAAGTTGGTCCATCAATTGTCTTGTACTTCAAGAGCAGGGTGAAAATCTCCATCTTAGGCCGCCACGTGTTCTGAAGTGCTTCCACGGTGTAGTACCATGAAATGTACTGTGCTGCACCATTGCCACCCATGTCCCTGCATGCAGTGATGACATGAAGCATGGGAGATGATGTAGCTTCGGCTTGTTACATGTGCATATGGCTTAGTTAGGCCCTAGTTATCATTGCTGCATTCTGTCGCCCGTACTATATGCTGACGCATTCTTGTGCCTACACATAACCTCAAATTTGTTCATGCCAAAATAAAAAAATCCTCTTACGCTGGTGGTGCGTCTTCTGTCTTCTCTTCTGCAGCATCTCCATATATCTTGATGGGTAAGGTGTGACACACTCATCGATGGCACAGCTTTGATCTCGAAGTACACCATCGATCTGTAGAATGTTAGCTCAGTTATGGAACACAACAGGAGTCCATGAACGCTCTTCAGCACATTATTGAAAGCCTCTGCTATGTTTCTGGTCATCACAGTGTACCTACCATTTAATATGATACCATGAGCTAAAAAAAATGGAATGTATACACATATATGCTTTCAATCAACTGGTAAATCGTACCTGGCTCCATTAGTGTCATGCAACAGAGCCCACATCTCCGCTGGTTTGCTTGCAATTCACTGGCTGAATGTTGTATGGCTTTGTACTACCATAGTTTGGCCTCCCACCATCTGTGATCGCATGAGGTCCGCCTGTCTTTGATCCTCATATATCATCTTTCGAGTCGTCTCGTGAGCTGATTCCAAATCACATTGAACTGGCGAACTAGGTTCTTAAGGCATAGAGCTTTGAACCTTTTCACGAGAGCCTTGTTCTTATACCTTGCATAAAGGTTTGCCCCCAAGTGACCTCATCACCTTCTCTCATCATTGGGCCACCTCATCGCCAAGTCTATGCTACCATGCAACACATCCAACGCGCGGAGATGGTGTTCATTGCGATCGAACACAGCACACACCCTTTCACGGTTGCCCGCCACACGATACTTCAACAGACTAAGGAAACATAGTCAATTATCATTGTCATCACTCTCAACCTACGTGAATGCAACAGGGAGAACTGGTTGTTCGTGTCAGCAATAAAGGCTGTCAGCTGCGAGCCATGGCATTTTCCACTAAGAAATGTGCCATCGATGCATAGAACAGGTCTACAATGCCTGAATGCATCGATGCATTGGCTAAAAGCCCAAAATATCCGAATAAAGTATCGGCCGCTTGGGTTTAATGACCCATCCTCCATCCTTATTGGCTTGTCTGCTATGGCAAACTAAATTCCTAGGTTTATCATTCCAATCTTTTCCAATAACCTACGCGCATGGTTGAAGGACTCCTAGAATTGCCCGAACAACATCTTTATTGCCTTTTGCTTGACTTCGCATGTCATGTGGTACGTGAACACCATCCCTGTCCTACTTTGCACTTCCTCGATAATCGTTCTTGGCATCAACCCAACATCCGTCCCAATCAGTGTAACTATAAGCTAGGCAATGTACCTCGCGTCTACAATATGGCTCATGTTTCTTATGGATTCCTTGCTGCATGTATGTGCTACGTGCCTGCTAATAATGAAGTAGTCCTCGTGTTTAGGTATGTGCACTCTTACGAAGAAAGGACACTCCACATACTTGGAGCACCTAACCTTGTATGCCCTAGGCTCGGACCGAGTACGTGTGTGCCCCCTCTTAGTCATCGTAGTATAGTTGCCAATGAAGTGGATCGTCTCCTCCTTATTACGGAATCGTTGCCTAATTTGGATGTTATTGTGCTGGTACCACCATGTGGATGTATTACTATAATCCGGGATGGTACATTCTAGCACTCTAACGACATGAAAGAATTGGATTGCCTATGTCGGTTCGTCATTGTCTGCCGCTTGTTCATCCTCACTTCCACCTGCTTCATCATCCATGCATTGAGCATCTACCTCGTGAGGATGCACTTCTTCTGGTTCGAGGGCAATATTTTCCTCGTCACCATGTACTTCCTCATGTACTACCACATCACTGGCCTTGACCTCATGTTCTATGCCTACTCTACTAGGGCCATCCACATCGGACTGCACACATGGCAGTACATTGACATACACCCCCCACGTCAAAATTCTCCTCCGCCACCTTGTAAATCCCACATATTGTTCCTCCTCAGCTCAAACAGCGTATACACAACCATGGAGCTGTTTGGAACAATCAGTGGACGACCCCCTCTAGATGAACCTTATGGGTGCATCGGTCAATACCAAGAAGGGAAGCAACATGTGACTTCATGTCTCATAGGTCATTCTGGACGGCAATTACACTATCTATGCGATGGCAGTTTTGAATAGTAACTACCCTCCCATGCAACATAGCTGGTCGTTCTCTCAAATAAATATTAACATTCATGTCAAATCTGTCACACATAAAATAAGACATTAATTTTTGCTACAGTTATATATATTTATCAACTTCCATTTATAAAATTATCTGCTAACGACTCGAACTACTAACAACTGTAAAAAGTTATTCACTATATATTCTAGATTAAACAAGATCCATTTTACAATTATTTGTTATATTACTAACAACAGTACAAAATTATTCAGTACATATTCTGAATCAGACTCCATTTTAAAAATATTTGCTACCTTAGTAGCAAAAGAAAAAAAAATGCACTACATATTCTAAATCTTTCACTCTCACAAACATGAAAAATTATTCACTACATATTGTAAATTACCCATCATCCGTTCTAAAATTATTTGTTAGCTCGCTAAGAACTGTAAAAAAGATTCACTATATATTGTAAATTATGCAATATCAACTAAAATTATTTGCTAGCTGCTAACAACCGTGAAAAATTATTCACTACATATACTAAATTATTCACCCACTGTTCTAAATTTATTTTCTAGCTTACTAACAACCGTGAAAATTTATTCGCTACATATCCTATAATTATTTGCTACCTAACTAACAACCGTGAAAATTTATTCACTACATATCCTATAATTATTTGCTGGCTTACTAACAAGGCTCAGTATCCTGTGTACACGGCTCCCGTGTACACATGCACACAACACGCGCAGACCGTCGGATCAGCATTGCACGGGCGAGTCAGCTTTTGCACTTTACTCCCCGCCTCCTTAGCCGCAAGCCAGCAATTCCCCCCCGCCTCCTTACTTCCTTAGCCTCCAGGCGGCTCTCCACAACTTTCCTCGCCTCCTTCCACTCCGCCGCCTGAGTGAAGTCACCGCCGCCGCCAGCCGCCTTCCCAGGCACGACTGCACGAGGCCTTCACCGGCGGCAACCTGGTCCCTCCGCATCTCACCGGAGTCCGACCTCCCACCTTGGCCGTCCGACCTCCTACCTTGGCCCCTATTCTCTGAGAAATTAGAAACCCTAGATGGGAAGAGCCGCCGCCTGCCGCTGCTCGCCGCCGATGGGAGGAGCCGCTGCCTGCCGCCGATTGGAGCCGCCTCCAATGGGAGCCGCCGTCGCTCACTGCCGCCGATGGGAGGAGCCGCCGCCTGCCGCCGATTGGAGCTGCCACCCTCTACCGATGGGGAGCCGCCACCATCTGCCGATGGGGAACCGCCGCCGCCCTCTGCCGATGGGGAGCCGCCGTCGTCAATGCTGAGCTATGGGGGGTGCCACCAGAGTCACCACTGCCCTCTCCCTATGGGATGCGTCATCGACTTCACGGCCGCCCTCTGCTGAGAGCAGTCCCAGCCGGCGCACCTCGAAGCTGCTTTCTTCAGTAAAATGATGTTATGGGAGCTGTGTTCATTGGTTCATTGCTGGGTGTTCAGTTGCGGGTTTGGGAGCTGGTTTTCCAGTTGTGCTCCGGCTGCAGGGGGGTTTGGGAGCTGGTTTCCCAGTTGTGCTCCAGCTGCAGGGGGTTTGGGAGCTGGTTTCTCAGTTGTGCTCTAGCAGCAGGGGACTAAATGCTTGCGTGTGATATCAGTTTTGCAGGGAGTGAGCAAGCATTCACCTAGGAGTTGTGGTTCAGTTGTAGGGTGTGGTATAGAGAGTCGTGGTTCGGTTGTAGGATGCGATACAGAGGGGTGTTTCCTCATGTAAACTGAGACTGTGACATGTAAACTGAGAATGACATGTTCTTAGACTGTACGCTTATATGTAAACTGAGAATGACATGTTCTTTTTGTACTTGTGAATTGTGCAAAATTGAAGAGAATGACATGTTCTTTTTATACTTGTGAATTGTGCAATATTGAGGAGAATGACATGTTTGTTTTCTACTTGTGAACTGGTGCAAAATTGAGGAGAATGAAATGTTCTTTTTTTATTTGTGATAGTTCATAGATAGCAACAGGGAACAAAACTCTGGAAATTCAACATCAGGGAACAGAGTAAGACATAATGGCAAGCAAGATCATCAGAAAGACACCCATATAGATTTCTGCAAGCTTACTGATAAAAGTGATTATCAGAATAAAGGTTATTAGGTTCGAAACTCATAGTAAATTTGGAATTAAACAAATAAAGGAAGTTTACTTTCCCTAACTTCAGACCAAGAATTGTAATGCATATCCCAAATTTCCACTAAATTTGTAGCTAAAATACACCAAGAGGTCAGAAAGCTGTCAACTTTAAGAGATTCTTGAGCATAAATGATCGAGCACAGCCCAAGTTGGCACCAAATGCTTCAATTGAGGAGAAACAATGCATAAATGTACTGGATTTGAGCAGGGAATCTTCAACAAATGTGGATCACATGAGAGTATCCCACATGGCATCAGCGAGGAGCAATAAGAACATTACACTAATTTGATATGATTTTCATATAAACAACAAAATGTCACCACTGTACAAAGAGCTAACACAGTACAGCACACAAACAAGAAGGACAACCTATTACACAGTTTTTTGCCTTCATTCATCTGACACAATTTGAGCAGGAAGATTTCAACAGCTCAGCATGTGACCAAAATTACATGCACATGTAGCATGAAACTTACTTAAAGGGGACCATTACATAAGTCATTCCCTCATATAATTACATTAACCAAAAGAATGTTTTTGCTTGCATAGGGACTACTAAAACCAAAAAGCATTGCTCTGTCTAGCACTAGACCTAAATTTACTTTTGCCAAAACAAGTCTGCCTACAAAAACAACAAAATACAAGTCAAATGTCAGATTATGTGTTGATTGGTATGACACAATGGAAATTACAAATGTAGACTTACCAAGTTATTTTTTGTTTGGACAATTGCGAGAATCGTGAAAGCCCATATGCTTGCAAATCTTGCACAAACGTGGTACTCTTTCCTTGCATCCCGAATCCTTACCTTGCCTACCACCCACCTTAATTTCTTTGCTTTTCTTGATTCTCTTGCTTCTCCCCTTCGAAAGGATATCAGTTGGTGGATGTACGTCAACTTCATCAGGAATTTTGCAACCAACGAATGCCTCATATTCATCTTGTCTAGAGTGCTTAGCAATCGGAAGTATTTCATCTAGTGGCCCTTCTAGATTGTTCACACCCGATAACAAGAAGTCAAGGCCTTTGTCTGAGTGCTTGGCCTTGTGAATTAGATCTTCCACCTTATTGCGTAAATGTGATACTTTTTTTCTCTTTGCCTCTTGCGATGGGTCAACCGGCTTCTCCTCTAGTATGTTCCCATACCCATCATACACACTCTCCCTAAAAAGTTGTAGTTAGTCAATTGGTTCACAAGAAAATTAGAACATGCAAATAAGTATATTACTCACCTTTTACACCTTTTCTCCCATCTTTTCATAATGTACCCAATAGGCAGCTCAATTTGTTTTTCACAACGCAATGCTAGAATTATATGGCGGCACAGGATACCTTTTGATTCAAACAACTTACATGAACATTTGACCATCATGCTTGTCATGTTACATTGAACCTTCCTATCTCTGTTTGGCTCATCACTGACGGTCAAAATATTTGTTCCTTCAGTTACCGTCATGCCTACAACACAACAATGATCTCTAGCAGCAACTACCTCTTCTTGAAATGTCATGAAAACCTCATGACTGTATACCATACTACCTTGTTTCTCTATGGGCCAAGCTGTCAATAACTGAGGAATAGTATGTATGCTTTTGTTGTCTGCCTTCAACTCCTCCTGTCACTGACATTATAAGGCTGTGTCAAACCTAAGCCAAAACTCAACAAATGATAGCTTGCGATGAATAAAACGATTAAAAAATGAATTTGCACTCTCCGACCTAGAGGTGGTTCTAAGAATGCCTGCTAGAGATATGTCCATGAAGTATGCTGGTATCCATGATTCCCGAATGCGATACCTTTTAGCCAGCCACTCATTTCCCCTAAGATTGAAGTCAGATATGATAGAGTTCCACTGAAACTCAAATTCATCCGGTATTTCTGAACCCCAAACACATGAGTTCAATCTCAACCAAAAATGAGTGTCCTCCCTATCAGAAGGCCCAACTTCTCCGGAAATTTTTTCATAATATGCCACATGCACAACCTATGAGTTGTTTCTGGTAAAATTTTATTAATTGTAGATTTCATGCTAGCATCTTCATCAGTTATGATAAGTCTTGGGGCTACACCCCCATTGCCACAAGAAAGGTTTGGAACAACCATTCATATGACTCAATTTTCTCATTTGCTAAGAATGCGGCACCAAAAAATACACTTTGCAAATGATGATTCACTCCCATGAATGGTGCAAAGATCATGTTATATTGGTTGGTAGTGTAGGTAGAATCGAATGACATAACATCACCAAAGTGGCCGTAATTTTTTCTACTCGTAGCATCGGCCCAGAACACATTCACCAACCTACCCTGTTCATCCACAACAAAATCAAAGAAAAATGCAGAATTTACTTCCTTCTTCCTCTCTAGTTGAGCAACAAACATCTGTGCATCTGCATTCTTGATTCTTCTCCTAAGGTCACGATAGTAGTTTTGCAAGTCCCTCAAAGTGCATCTAACTTTATCAAACCCACCCTTGCTGACATGGAGAAGCCTGTATGCCTGTGAGGTGCCTATGCTTGCTTTGTGACAAGTGTATAGAGTATTCTTTGCTCTTTCGCTTACTAAACGATTTGATCTAATCAAATGAACCTTATCAGGCGAGACAAGACCATGATTATGCTCCTCAACCATTGAAATTATACTATACTTCTTATCACTAGATAGCTTCACATATATATGTGCCTCACATCCACATCTAGTTTCCATAATATTATGTGTGGTTTTTTGGTCAGAGAGGTCAACAACATTTTTACCTTTCTTCATTGGCATCCTATATCCTTGCCTCGAACACATGTACCGCTTGCATTGAACCACATCATCCAACAACTTCTGTTGGCCAAGACGAACTGAGAAGCCGGCTTTATGTGCATAATCCTTGTAGAACTTCTCCACAGCCTCGATATTATTGAAGGACATCCCAACGGTAGGTTTCAAATTGTCCTCACAGTCAGGTATAAATGCCGAACACTACAACAAAACACATTTGCAAAATTAGTAAGGGTGACAGAAAAATTAATTAACAATATTGTAGTAATGAAATACTCACGGAGAGGGGATGCATAAATTCTTTTTTGGTGTATTCAATACATCTTCGGACCGTCTTATCGAAGATGTTATATTGCCGCAATCTTCCATCTCAATGGACGAAGGTATTTGTGGAATAATTGCGGTGGCATGAGGCGTTGATTGGGGGCCCATGGATGGTGGTGATGCCATCCTCGGCGGTGAGCTTCTGGGTGCTTCGGGGGTTGGTTGGGGTCCCATGGACAGCGACGTCGACATCGTGAAGTAGCGCCCTTGCTCGTGGCCACAGGCAACCTTCGCTGGCAGCGGCGTTGATCGTGGCCGTCGCTTAGGGCACGCGAGCTGTGCCGCGATCGTGGACGGCGGCACCCTTGGTCGTCCGCGCGCTTGGCCGGCGGCGAGGTACGATCTGGCCGTCGGTGCCGGGCCGCCGCGCTCTTGGCCCGTTGAAAGGTGCGTCGTGGCGGCGGTGAGGTGCGCCAGGCGGCGGCTTAGGGCACGTGAGCTGTGGCCGGCGGTGAGGTGCGTCGTGGCCGGCGGCTTAGGGCACGCGAGCTGTGCTGCCATCGTGCCCTTGGTCAGCCGCGCGCTTGGCCGGCGCTGAGATGCGATCGTCGCCGGCGGCCCCCAGGACTGGCGGTGAGGTGCGATCGTCGCCGGAGACACCCTTCGCCGGCTGCTGTTGACCGGCGGCGACCTTTATCGCAGCTTAGGGTACGGGCGCAAGCTCTGGGAGGCGGCCGCGCACGCCAAATTTCGCAGTTGCGAGGCTGGACAGAGAACACAGTCGCGGGGGTAAATTGCAAAAGCTGACTCGTCCATGCGATGCTGATTCGACGGTCTGCACGTGCTGTGTGCATGTGTACACGGGCTGAGCCATGTACACGGGCTGAGCCGTGTACACATGATACGGAGCCTACTAACAACCATCAAAATTAACTACAACATATTCTAAATTATTCACTATATGTTCTACGTGAATTAATGACATCCAACCCACTCAAACCATTTTGTCAGAACTACAATGCACTACGTAGATGATAAACAATATTTAATATATGATCATAAATAGAATTATCAAAGAAATGGCAAACTCACCTTCCTCTTTAATGCTGATCGAGAACAATAGAACGCCTATGTCTGTTGCAAATCCTGCAGGTGTACATAGTACAAATCAAATCAGAACAGCACTGCCATTATAAAATTAGCAACGTTGCAAGGAAACTCACCCGTGCAGTGTTGCGCTCTACCGCTCTCCGAAGGAAGAATGTCCACTGCATTCATTGTGGAAACCGTGCGTTTTGCATTACCTAACTGACACTTTTATCATCGTAATATCCACTATAAGCATGCTTAGCACACTTAATGCTATGTTAGCTTACATTAAACGTGGTTATCCCCTTCCAAATACAGTGACGCCGTGCATCAATAATTTTCCATCCATCATGAGCGATCATTTCTTTTAATCCTTGCTCCCCACTCATTTCTTCACATGCAGGCTTCACAATGGTTCTTTTCCTCTCTAGGCCACTATCTCCCCTACCATTCGCATGCAAGGTTGTCTTCTCTGCTTTACTTTTTCTTCACCGATGCAGGCAGTAGCTTTTAGAGACCATTGCCTTCCCTAGGTAGGTTTGCTACATGTAGCACTTGTCATATCATGGCACATATCAAAATGATAGAAAACCAGAGCCTCTTTTTTATTGTCAGTTACGATTGTTTTGTTAATTAGTACATATTAGGTTAAAAAGAAATAGAAGATCTGTACTAGACAAGCCTTCCAAGCTCGTTGGTATTTATTCACTTGATTCCTTCATAGCATCTTAACCATGAATGTCTCAATCCTAATCACATCATCGCAATACAATTAGTTTAGTGCTTAAGTAAGCATATATATGATTTAATGGCATGCTATTCCTGACTGGGGGCAAGAAATATGTGCTGCCACTGTAATCAGTGTACTGTAAATGATATTTCATATGCCGATTACACCGTAGTCGTTATATCACGTGCTGACTATAGAGTAAATGGCGTAACATGTGCCGATTACAAAGTAAACGGTGTGTGATATACCGATTACGATGTAACCAGCGTATCATGTGCTGCTTACACTTAATCGGCATGTGACATGCCATGTTTACATATGTTTTTTCTATAAATACGTGAAAGTGTTGTATCCATTTTGAATTTCTATTTTAAATTTGTATTTTTAAAAATATGTAACATCCCTAAATTTTGAGGATAAATATTTTTCGCGAAACAAAATACAAAGTGCATTTATGAAATGACAAGAAACCTAATGGAAGTCCCTAGAACAATAGCTGTACTTGCTAGAGTATCCTTGGATCCTTAAGCACAAAGGTGATTCACTCACTAAAGTGATAGGACAGGAGAATGGAACCCAGAATAGAAAAGGGTTAAGGCTTGCACTAATAGGTAAAGATTATCTTTTAAAAAGGTGATCTCTGGCTTGGGATGTCAATCCTTCCCTTTCCTAAATAACCAAACTATATAAACTAGATACAACTGACAGATCCCAATCCTTTATATCTTCTTAAACCAGTTTAGAGAAGTTAGACCTAAATATTATCTTAGAACTAGAGCTAGGAGAGGAATAGTCTACCTATATCTTAGTCTCTTTAGAGATACCTAGAGGTAATATCCAATTGAACCCTAAAGAGGAAATTGAAGAAAGCATCATAAGGTAGAAGATAAAAAACAAACTAAACTGAATAAGCAAGATGCATGCTTATTTCCATGCGTAAAGGTTTTACCAAATATTTTTACCAAGACATTAAAAAGATTAATATATATATATATATACCAAGATATGAAGCATTTAAAAACTAAATGACAAATCCTAGAAAATATAATTTTTTCAAAATATTGAATAAACTATACAAATATTATTCCTATAGTTTTGTTGAGCCAAATATATTTTTATTATATTTTTTGATAATACTAAGTTTTATAAACAATAAAAAGGAGCATTGAAGAACATTAACATACTATAAAATAAAAATCTTTCAAATATTAAAATAAATTGAAGAAATGGGGTATTCATAATTTTCTGGACCCAGAGGTATTTTTATTTTATTTTTCTGAACTACCCATATTTTTCTAGCAATTAATTGCATTTTTCAGCTAATAGAAAAATCCAGCTTTCCTATTATCTGGAACTTATCGGATTAGGAAGCTTTCCATTCCGGGGGACATACCTTAAATGGAAAGGGTGCCTTCCCTTTTTGGCTTTATGCCTTTGACGTCATCGGGCCAAGCCGAGCTGGCCTTGCCGCTTTGCCTCGCGCGCGCCCGTGCGCCGTGTGTCCTCGTTCCGAGCAGTTGCGTGGCTCCTTGACCTGATCCTCACGCCTAATGCTGCCAAGTGCCACTGCCGTCGCCTCCCAGTGCAACTCGCAATGTCGCCTGTGCACGGTGAACATCGGACCATCAAATTCTTCACCTCTCCTTCTCTCTATCCACCGCCAAAGCTTCGTCGTGGTCCAGTGGTCCTCCCCAAGTCACCGCCATCGCTGGAGTAACGCTGGTGAGTCCTGATTTCCTTTTTTCCCCAATTTGGCCGCCACAATCGATTTTGACAAATTGCGCATGCTTAATCCGAATTGGTCCAAGTTTATGCGACGATAGGATCCCTAGAACCTCTCTAATCCTTCCCCAAGCATCTCGCCGCCTAATTTGGCCTCAGGCCACCGTCGTCATTAGAACCACCACTCCAAGCTTCGTGACTCTCGCTGCCAATATGATTCAAGCCATCCTAGCCCAAACTAACGACATCACCGTCTTCCCCATGACCTATAGATGCTCCCACACCCATGCGACCGAGCTTAAGGTCACCGGAGCACCGTCGTGTGCCATGGCTGAGCGCCGCCCAAACCTTCGTCACACAGCAAGCCCGTTAAGGGCACGCCCTTGGATAACCAATGGCACCCACACACTTCCCAGGTTCCCTAGATGCTATCAGACTCGCCAATTTGACTGAAGAAGCTCGATGATACCGCCGCCCCTTTTTTGCTTTGTTTTATGGCTCTGTCGAGCAATCACCACCGCTGTAGACCGCCTTGAGCCTTTCCATGTCCACCACTAGACTCCTAGAGACCCCGCGATCACCTCCATGTCTTCCATTAGCCAAAAGCATCCTTGAATAATCATGTCACCGTGGCACCGCCACCTATCTCCACCCTGGGCTCGCTTCTGGCTGAGCCAACCCTTCTTGACCATGAGCAAGGACGGAACGCCCTGTGTCTTGGTCCCCTGAATCCATTGAGCCTAAGAATAACCCCAGTGTCGCACCATAGTGGACGGAATCCATTGCCGGAGAAGAAGAACGGACGAAGAGGAAGAAGGAAAGTGAACCACCGGTTTCCTTCGATTTTCTTGGTTTTTATTGCTACAGGCAGGTTCACCCCTTTCCAGGCCAGTTCTATGAATAGTGCTCAAATAGACCTATCGCCTGGACCTTCCTCAAGCTCGGCGCGTGCGGCGTTGGCTTCCTGTCGCCACCGCGTGCCTTCCGACCGCAGGGCCTCTCGTTCGGCATCGTGCTTAGCCTCAAACGAGCGAGCCATATCGACAAGTTCGCGGGAGATCTGCACCCGGAAGACAGACTGAGGAAGTGGAGGACCAAAGCAGGGAAAACACAAGACAACAAAAACCAAGCCCGGAGACACTTAACCGCTTGGCGACCGCCACGACCGCGACATCGTACCGAGCATGCGAAACGCCCCTGGGCGAGGAGAGCGCCATGACTGGGCGACTCATTTGTCGCCCGAGTTCTTTGGGCCTCTCGGCCACCTCTCCTGCAAGCTCAACCACCTCTCCTGCAAGCTCGGCCGCCTGCCCAGCAAGCTCAGCCAAGCCTCCCACAGGCTCGGCCACCTCTCCTGCAGGCTCGGCCAAGCTTCCCGCAGGCTCGGCCGCCTCTCCCCTGGGTTCGGCCAAGTCTCCCGCAGGCTCTACCGCTCCTCCCACTAGCACGACCAGGCCTCCCGTCGGCTCGGCGACCTCCCCCACAGGCTCGGCAGCATCAACCGCATGAGGACACGGCTCGGGAAGAAGTCATCTGGCCCAGCATCCACCGGAGGTCCTCTCCCCAGATGGTTCGCCAGCCATTCCTCGAGCGTTTGGCCAGGGACTGGCCGGAGCCGGATGGCCTTTTGGTGACTCCATGTGGCGATCCCAAGGTGGTGCTCGACCCACGATCAAGGTAGTCAGAGTCGGGATCCTAAGTTGGATCGATTTTCCTTGGAAAGAATCGAATCATAGTATCCAATCGTAAAATCGAGGATTCTATCTAATTTGTAAAATAAATATATATTTTGTTCTCCACTGTACTTTTATATTATATATATATATAGTTGAGCTCTGGTGCTTTGCAAAGCACCGAAGACACCATGCTTTGCGTCTAGTTTATAAAATCCGAGACTCAAAATGGACAATCCGAACTATCCATCTTGATCTTCTCGTTGAAATCTCTTACATGACCAAATTTAGTATTTTTGAATTTTTTGCTATTTGTGTTGTATTTTTGAAAACCAGAAAATTTGGACACTCCATAACTAATTAGATCGGTGATGTTCAAAATACAAAACAAATAGCAAAACATTTAAAAAATTACGAAATTTGGTCATGTAAGAGATTTTAATGAGAAGATCAAGATGGATTTATCATGATTCGATTGAATCACACACTAATTAACATTATAGTTGCTGTCAATTATCAAAAATAGCTTCTAAACCTTATCTGGAGTAGGATCGCGATTCTACACGATTCTACGATTTGGATCGCGATCCTACTCCGATCCTATGTGATCCCAATTCACTAAGCGACTCGGATCGACATGCTTCCATAGGATCATAGAATCGCACGACTCTACGAGTAGGATCGCGACTTTAACTACCTTGCCCACGATGGCGTCGCCGAGATCCACCCCGAGACGGTCAACGGAGCCATGCTCCATAACCGCACCGGGACGATGCTCGCAGCCGTGATGACCCGGACTGGCCAGTCCCAGCCGAGAAGAAGAGTGTTGCTCGCGTCCAGCGGGGGAACGGGCATGTTGCTCCTGGCAAAAAGTTCCCGAATGCCGTGGATGTCGATCGGGCGCCACCCGGTCGAGGTTCGCCCCTCGACGCGGATTGGCGCTAGACGCTCGGGGCCAAGATCGGTCTCCACCTTTATGAGCGCGGCCTGGGGGCGCACGTCCTTGTGCGCCACCAGCGGGAAGACGAAGGGCCTCGAACCCCGGAGCCCGGGTTTGCCCTTGGCAGGCTCATGCTCCTGGGCCACTGCCTCTGGTCGCACCGGGATAGGCTCCCCGCTTGAGGGGACAACGCGACTAAAGAAACAAGGGAGAATTAGAACACGATTGGCCCGACGGCCATAATCAACAGAAGAAAGGAAACAGGAAAAACCAGCAAGCACGAGCAAGTTACGTGCAGCCGCGACGGCCTCCTCGGTCATCTCGTCGTCCGAGTCGTCGTCGCTCAACACCAACCCGCCTCTTCGGCGCGGCTGGATGCCCGGCGCGCCGAATCCCGAGCCGGAACCCGGCCCGGCCGGTCGGGACGGAATCGCTGGCCGAGCGCGATGTCGCCGGGCGGAAGCGGCCTTGCCCGGGAAGCGACCAGCCGGTTTCTTCACGGACGGTCGCTTGCCCACGGGCTGTCCTTTCCACACCAGGGCCAAGCTCGCATCACCGCCGGTCGTCGGGATGACAGCTCCCGAGGCAGCCACCGGCGCAGATGCAGCAGGTCCGGCTCCCACTCCCGCTTCCCCCTGCGGAAAATAGGCCGCAGGCGTCACCACGAAAAAGCCGCCCCGGGCGCTTAAGCCCGTAGAGGCACGCACTCGCCCAGACGTTATAACGCCCGAGCTCGATGGCTCGTTATGGCTCGCAGGCAAAAGGAGCCCCACGACCCGAACCACATCGTCTTGAGGCAGGGCTGCGGAGAAGAAAGAATAAAGAACATCACGAGCACGACTCGGGAAGAAGCTCGGACAAATGACTGCAAGAGCAAGAACAAATACTCACGGGAGGTGCCTTCGCGGGAGAGGTCGTCCCACCCGCGGATCTCGAAGAAAGGGCAAACCCGCTTCCTCAGTGGGCTCACCCGGTGCCTAGAGAAGTCGGCTACGATGTCGAAGCCGTTGAGCCCCCGGCCGGCCAAGTCTTGAATCTTGGCCGCCAGGGCTACCTCCGCCGGCTCTAGCGTAGGCCGGGGCATCGGTACCTTCCCGGGGTTCATGTTGGCAAACCAGAATCGGCAGTTGTCGGGCTTCTCGGCGTAATACCACCGCGACGCCCACCCCTCGACGTTCTCCTTGGCCTTGAACAAATGGTACGAGGACTTCATGTCACGGCGGAGCTTGAAGTAGGCACTCCCCGCCGCATTGTGTCCGCCGGTTGTGGTCAGCTCGTAGAAGTGGAGGAAGAGGCTGACCGTCGGCTCCACCCCGACGAATGCTTCGCAAAGGTGCGCGAAGATCGTCAAGAACAGGATCGAGTTGGGATTGAGGTTCACCAGCTCGATCCCGCACTGGGCTAGAACGGATTCAATGAAATCGGACTCCGGGACCCGGAGCCCATGAATCGCAAAAAGCTCAAAGCAAACGAACTCCTTGCTCTTGGGCGCAAGAACCGCCTCTCGGCCGGCCGCCCTCTACCCGCCGACTTCGACGAAGCCGGCGGCTTCCAGCCCCTTCAGATCGTCCTCAGTGAGGAGGCTCCGTGTGAAAGGCGCCATCAGGAGGAGAAGGATCGGAAGGGAAGATGGCGGAGAGGCAGATAAAGGAAGAAGACGGAGAAACACGAATAGCACAAGAAGGCGTGAGAAGAAATGGCGAAAAGGGAAACCACCTGATATAAGCCGGCGAGGGGAGGCGAACCATCACCTGCCCGCCGGAAGACGTGGAACTCGAGGAGAAGGAAGCGGCGCGCGCGAACCGCGCCGATTTGGGATTCTCGCCGAGGGTGTGGGGGCCCCGCGCGCGCGAAAAACCAAGCTTTTCGCCCAAGGGCAGTTACTAGATAAACCTCTGAGCGGCACATCACCGTCCCGCTCGAGGCTCGGGGACTAGCTGTTGGGGAAAGTATGTGGCTCATGGAGTTTCGGCCCACTTACTTACCCGCGGCCCCACAGGAGGTAAGCTAGGGACCAGCAAGCTCGCGCCCGAGCTTGGTAAGCTCGAGCCCGGGCTTCCCCGCCTCGGAAGATCGGGCCTTTTGCTTCCTCCGAGCTTCTGAGGTACGAAGGGACAGGACCCAAAGCAAATCATCACGCGCCGCGGACAGGATACGCTTCGGATCCCCAGAGTCATCAAGAATTAAATGCGCGACTGCATCGAGGAGCTGGCCACGCTTTTCGACGGGTAGGCGGCCGGTCCCGTTAACCGCCCGCATGGGCAAAGACACGTGCTGACCGATAGCGGTCCGGCGCGGTGATCAAAGGATTGCACTCGATTGCCCGGTGGATTCGGTACGCTACCGGCATGGGAAAAAGGCAACGACTAATTCAACGGACCAGCGCAAGCTACAGTGGCCGGAGGGCGCCTATAAAAGGGGCGCACAGGCCACAACAACGAGGGCTTCACGTCGACACACAACTCACTTAGAGAATAGCTACTGTAGAACAGGAGCACTTGCACTCTCGTAGGAGCTCTAGTCCCGGCGATAGTTCTCCGCATCCAGTAATCAGAGGAGCACGCGCGACGCAAAGGCCTTGAGCACTTATCTCGACTCGGCCGGGTTTCCCAAAGCCGGACTTCACCCCCTTGTACTTATTTAAGCTCGGCATTAAACGAAAACTGGACGTAGGGCTGTTATCCCGCAGTGGAGGCCTGAACCAGGATAAAACACTCGTGTCATCGTTCCCATCCATCCGGTCTTGATGTGCTAGCCGCGTCGGGACCAAGGTCTTTTCCTTCGGCGGCGTCCAGCCACAAGGGGCCTCGGTCCGGGGACAGGGCGCGCTGAGCCTCGCACCCTTTTCCTTGCTTATTAGGCCATGAGGCTCGCCTCCCTGTCTTCGACAAAAATGTTCAAAATAACAAATTACACCTAAATATGAATTTTAAAAGTATATGTATTATTAATAATATTTGAAAGCTATAGATTAAGTGAAAAGAGCTTTTAATTAAATAAAGTGATGATATAAAAACAAGATTTTTGGTAGTATAAAGGCTAAATAAAAAGTTTATTTAATACATTTTAGAATATTTTGAAGTGCATATAAAATTTATACAATGCATTGTCATGTTCTTAAAATCATATATCCATATATGTTTATAAGTTACATTTAACCTAGACAAATAAATATATTAAATATTTAACCCTTTTTACCATAAAACTTGCTATCAATAAAGTTAAAGAAATAAAATATTTAAGTTCATGAAAACCATATATTGCTTTCAAATGCAATAGCATCATTACCTTTTATATTTAAAATCAATAATACTCCCTCCGTTCCAAAATATAAGGCGTGCATGTATTTGAAAAAGTCAATGTTTGGAACTTTTGACCAATAATTAAGCTAAAAACATGTATGTTTAGTGTTATGCATGTGATATAATTAGATTCGTATTTGAAAATATTTTGATATGATGTTAATTTTGTAGTTGATGATATATTGTGAAAGAAATAAATTATGGTCAAAGTTCCACGTTGGAGACCACGTCAAAAACTTATATGCCTTATATTTTGGAACGGAGGGAGTACACATTAGTATTTTTGCAGTACCTTTTTCAACAAAACATTTAAACATATACATATCTTTATATTATCTAAAATTCAAATCCTCCAACTATTTACAAAACCGTATCTTATAAAATAAAAGGGATGTGTATGTATATGTATGGGGGTTAATACTCTTATTGCATAAAAGAAATCATGTTGGATTTAAATTCGAATTCTTGTATGCTTTGGAATAGAGATTGAAGAAGAGGGATCGTCAAAGAGAAGAGGGGTTAAAGAAAGAGCTGATCGAGTCACCCCAAGGGTCAAGAAGGTTGGACAACCCGGAAGAAGACAACGCCAAGGGAACCTCTAAAGGATGCTGACCCAAAAGGCAAGCTTTATGCCCTTAAGTCATGTAGAATAACCCTATACATATTACCAAGTATGCGTTTGGGTGCATTCTATATATATTTTGTACATGAAATACTGGAATAAAAAACACCAATAAAACTTGATTGGCGACAGTGAAACCATGTCTAGGCCATTAGCAAGTTTTATTTATTCGTAGGCCATATTCATCTTGACAAACATGTAAGCTATGGTATTTTATCACCAAAGCCACTGAGTTAAGGAAAAAGGGTCTAGAGTAGAATCAAATTGATAAGCGTATATGGAATATAACCAATAAATATGGACATATTAACTGATAATGAAGCTGGTAGGGAATTTCCAATTGCAAAGATCGCATTATTGTTGTTTACTCATGAATTGTGAATATAACCGGCATGTGATCCGGTTATGAAGTGCCATTTTCTTACCAAGGGTAGAGGAGAGAGAAGATACTGGCATGTGATCAGGTATTGGTTCCCATGTGAGGAACAAAGATGATAAAGAGTGCCCATACAAGAGATGGGGCTTTTTGTTAAGAAGTTTCTGCCCGATGCATATAAGAATACTTCTCTTTTGCCACTGTAACGTAACACATTTGCGTCCAACCATACGACTGAGAAATCAGACTTGGATGAGTCCTACACCATTATTACGAAGTTTCCACAAGAGTTGAGAAGTACCGTCGCTGAGCAGTCAACTGCCAGGCTATTAGTCAGTTGGACGAACGGTAGGTGCCCTTCAGGACACTACGAACCGAGGTCTTGGCCGTTTGAGCAAGCACCGTAGCAGTGAAGGGAGTTACATCTACTGGGCGGACTCTAAGTGTAATGGCGTAGTGTCATGTCCCTGGTGTTTCGACACTGATCATGTCGGGGCATCGTCTGGGTAAAGCTGGGCAGGTTCTGCAGAACTAAAATAAGCAAATCATCGATGGACCATGCTTCCGATATATGGAGCTGTGTTAATAAGTGACACCAAAAAACTAGGCTAAAGTAGGTTTTCCTCTTACCTCAACTGTTCACATTTACATCATGTTTTACTATTTTGTTATGATTTATATTACCAGCTACGGGTGAATAGAAAGTACATTTGGATTAAGTCAATTAAGAGCATAAGAGTCCTAGATAGATAACTGGTGAGATAATTAACTTAATCTCAATTTAACCATGCTGCAAAAAGGAAAATAGATAGGTGGAATGCTTTCAAAAACCAAGACATGGGTAACAAAGGTCTGATAGTGAGTAAATGGTCAGGAAATTAAGTTGAAATCCAGTTCCCTAGTAATTCAAAATACATGTTAGTTAAAGGTGAAGGTTTGTGAGTATTCGCGTACTCACCCGCCTTTTATATGGACTGCTCATCCCAATGGGCAGTCCTAGGTCAGGAACCTGGAAAAGACAATCCCTGGGACAACGATCGTGAAGACGAGTTCTGTAGAGGGAAGAAACGTCGCCTAGGTCATCCCTACACTCAGGCTTACCTATGGTAGTGGGTTGTATTTTTTGTTGTAATATGAATAAATGGCATGTCTGTAAGACAAATGTCTGTAAAAACCCGGCCAGCAGGCCTTACTTTCACTGTAATTGTATTATTGTTAAATAATTTGGCGTTGCAAGATGATACTGTACTTGTGCACTACTGAATCCTGAGCAGTGGTGCAGTGGGACAATCCTGACATTTTATGTCACAGGAACGGTCCCCCACAAAATATTTTCCTTAATTAATCTCATTGTCTTGCAATTATTTTTAGCTTTTAGTATGTGCTCTAGCTTGCCCTTTTTGTCTCTTAGCCTCTACGTTAATATGAATATAATCCGATTGAGATAAAAAATCGAACGCCTCCACGTCCACTTATTTCTTATCCTCCCCTGTTCTCTCTCCACCATCTCCTCCTTCATTAGAGCATCTTCAGCGGATGCTCTAAAATCACTAAATCATTATTCGCTCTTTATATTTTCATCCTCTCTAGGAGAATCTCTATCTAGAAAAACTATAGAGGTTGATACAGAGAGCCTCCAAATTTAGAGGCTGAAAGAGAGAAATTCTAAATTTAGAAACTAAGATAAATATTCTGCTAGAGAACAAGAGGCTCTAAATATAGAGAAGATTTTATTTTAAAAGCTTTGCTTGAAATGCTCTTATGTTCTCTCAGGTTGGGTCTTCTTCACCCGGCACGATAGGGGAAGGACTCGGCTCCCTCGTGCGCTCGATACGAGGCGACTGACGGCCGGCAGCCAACATGGCCACCGCCTCATCTCTTGGCTCTCTCCTACAACGGTGGCTGCGCTCCCTCACCGCTGTTTCTTTCTTAGGGCATGCGTGCTTCGAGCTTGTCTTGCGAGCAAGCCTGTGATGGCAGTGCACGCTACTAGCCGCAGTTGCGCCACGTGGTGGCGCAGGTACACGCCGAGACGGGGCACGCTTTTCCTCCTGTTAGCTCTCGATGTGGTACACGCCTCTACTAATTTGCAGCATTCATCTTGTTGGTTTAAGGCCGTGGTCGAGCAGTAAGCGACTTTGTTTGATCAGAGTTCTTGGTTCGATTTGTGAAATGTTATCAGTGAATAGTTGTTCTCAATTTTAAAAGGAGTAACCAGCCAGACGAGAAGATGTACAGTGTAATGTTGATTTCAAACGTCACCATGCTAGGTATATAGGGTACTTATAAAACATGGTTCTTGCTGCGGTAAAACAGCTTGTGTTTGAAACAGTCGTGGTATTTGCTCTTAGAAAACAATTATGAAACATTTTCTTTTGTGAGTTAAAAAATCTTTCAATAAACGAGGAAACATTTCTTTCAATAATATCAATATTTTTGTCATGTTTCATAAGTACTTTTGCTATGTTTCATTACTACTTTTGATCATGTTTTATTACTACTTCGTCCATGTTTTGGTGTTTCAATATTTGTTTAGGTATAATCGAATGTTTTAGTACTATTTCGTCTATGGTTTCACAATTTATAGATTATTATAAACTTATGTTCCCATTCGAATTTGTATCTTTTGCTATAGATGGGACGTGCGATGCCCAGTTAAACCCATAAAATATAAAAACTAAAAAAAGATTAATAAACTATTGCACGGACTCCATATAAATTGGGCTTTACATCCCATGTGGTCCATTAATTGAACCCCTATATACTGTTACGCCCTTACGGGCTAGTACAATTAGGGGCCTGTTTTTTTTGGCGGTTTCTGGCGGTTGGCGGTTTTACTGTAGCAAATTTATAAGTTTTTTGAAAAAATTTAAATAATCTAAAAAAATTAAATTTTACTGTAGCAGGCCGCCGGCCGCCGACCGCCGGCGGTCCGCTGAAAAGAACGGTGCCTAAGTTGAAAGTTTGAAGGGCCCTTTCCTTTTGCCAGTTAGGCAACGAGCCGACCCAAGAATGGAATTGCTTCCCTCCTTTAGTCTGATGGGTTCGGACCCTCTCATAGCTCGCCGCACCGTCTCCTCTCAAAGCTCGCCGCGGCCAGGCCTTGCGGAGCTCGCTAAGCCGGCACCTCCACGTACGTTTGCTCCATGTGGCCTCGTGGCGCGGCTCCCGCCCGAGGTCTCCATGGTGGTGGCTGTGCAGTGGCTATGCACACGGTGTGATCCATCCAAGAGAGCTTGATGGGAAAATTCTTCTAATTTTGATTTGAAACATGATGAACGAATGAAACATAATGTTTGCTCTCTTGAAATTAACATCGTGTTTACTCTTTGAAATACCACACAAAAAGGTGTGCAAAATATTTTATTTACTATTGTTAAATATTTTGTCTCTCTCCATGAAATATTTGATTTGCTGTAACCAAACATTGTATTTGCTCTAGTGAAACAACTGTAAAAATAAAAAAAAAATTTATTTGCCTTTATCAAACATTGGTTTTGTTCTGGTGAAATATTAGGTTTGATCTGATTAAACATGATGTTTGCTCTGGTGAAACACCCTAAATATATTGTTTGCCTTGTAAAACATTATTTTTTTGAAACATGATGTTTGTTCCTGTGAAACATTTACTTGTATGAGTTAAAATATTTTTGAATAACTACAGAAAAATTACTTTTATAATGGTTTCATCACTAGTTTAACAATGTTTCATCGGTACTTTGGCTATGTTCCCATGATGTTCCTAGCATAACATTCTTTTTTTTTCAACTGCGTATTTCATCTGTATATGTATCATTTTTTTAAGATAAAATTAGATGTTTCATCAGTATATGCATGCATGATGTTTCAGGTGACAGTGAATGGCAAAAATCGTTCCACTGAATCGGACTTCTTGCGTCGACCTCCGACGCGTAGTGGCGTCCAACAAGAAATGAAGAGCCCAAGTGAAGTACACAAATGGTTAAGAAAAAATAAACCGTAATAAAAAAAGGCATACTCTGTGGCATATGATCATGACGGTCAAATCATATAAGCACATGCATGCTCCAGAAAATGTAAATGTTTAAATTGATATATTTGTTTTTGAATATGGAAATTTATGTACAGTGGTTGGGCAGGGTGGCCAACAAGATTAATTGCCAAATATTTCTCCACATATATATACAGAAAAATATGAATATTTGTAGGATCCCTTTCCCATGCATGATTCAATGAAAATTTCTGGGGCCATAATTAATCGAGACAATCAAGAGCCATAAATGTGTCAAAAAAAATCAAGAGCCATAAGACAAGCAAATAAATAGTTGGGACAGATCGGCCCATTTTGGGCCTTGCTCGTGGTCCACTTGTGCACGTGGCACTGTGTGGCTTGCATACGGGCACGTTGCGCAGGCGACGCGACACCGACGAACTCAGGCCACATGCGCGGGAAAACGCTCTGCTAGCTATCACTCCATTAAGAGCAACCCAGCAGCCTCCATACCACTGTGCCCGCTTCAGCACGGTTGTTTAGCGTTGGGGAGAGCTTCCTAGCAGCAACGCCACACGCGGATTAGGGATAGCGGGCGAGCCCCCATGCGCCAAATCTGGCGTTGTGGCGTCTGACCTCCTCTCCAGTAGCGTGTCCTCTTTCCCCGATGGCGGCGGCGGCTGCGAGGACGGATCATTCCCGGCGAAGCGGCGGCGCGGCTGCTCGCATGGGCGGCGAAGGTCCGCGATGGATGCACCTGGGCTCGACGTTCGCGGAAGTGGAGTTGGCGGCAGATCTAGGCCCGGCGTAGGAGGGGAACCTCGGCGAGCGGCGTCGGCGACGGCGACATCGTCAGACTCGATCGCATCGGCACAATCGTCGTCGAAACCCGGTGCGCACGGGAGAACTAAGAAGAGGTATGATTTCGTCGGTTCTATTTTCGGATTTGCGAAATTTTTGAGCTATGTTGCGTGGAATCGAAGCGGATCTAGCATTTTTGTGGGCAGTTGGACAGGGTGTTGAATCGATGGGGGGTTCTCTATTTTAGGCCGATGTAGGCTTTCGCCGGCCTGGTTGTTCATCGTCGTCGGCCTGGTAGTTCCTTCTCGTCGGCCGCTCATGGGTATTTCATCCGCCCATGAGGCCGCTCATGGGTATTCATCGTCAATGCTTCTCCCCCAAATAGCTTGCTAAAATGTGATTGCGCCGTTGTTCGTGTGGTAGTCTATTTAGAACTGGAAGGTGCCAATCTTGTTGACCGTGTCCTTCAACTCCTATCATTGAAGATGGTGTTGCCAATTTTAGCTCTTTACCTTGCATCTGTAATTCTATTTGATTTAAAATATTTGATGTAGTCAGGCGCCTTTGATTCTTTACATCAAACTGCATGCTGGAACTTGGAAGTTGGCATTCTCTTTGCAACATTTTGCAAAAAGGTTAGCTAGCCATAAATGTGAAACAACTTGTATAATTGATGGCATGAAGTACATCGCTTACATTAGTAGAGATGAATGAAACCATGGCATGAAGTAATCTTTAGTCTTATGCAACCATTATATAGTCCGAATCCCATTATATCTCTCTAAGCCCTTTCTTGGCCAGTAATATTTAGTCTTATGCAACCATGGTGCTCAACACTACTTGCTATAATGTGCTCGATGGGGAATACGGTGACGGTTGCCACTTGCGCTGTGTAGATGGGCGACGGCCGCAACCCGACCTACTGAGGGCGGTTATCGAAGCCGTTGATGAAGTTGTTGTCGAAGCACGCAACATCGCAGCTGAACACTTCGACCCCTCGTCGGACGGTAGTGGCAATCCAGTCAATTGGGCTGTGCTTGACATCGAAGGGCTTGCAGAACGGCTCGATCGTCTTGCCCTCGAGGCTCGTCAGGAGATGGACAGTGGGGTGACCACTTCGGACATTGTTGCAGATGGTCTTGGCGAGCCTGAAGATGTGAACCCATGGGAAGACATTGATCCCGATGATATTTATCCCGATGACAACGAATACGATGACGACTATTGCTGCTGGCAGTGTTACTGCGAGGAGAACGGCCTTGACTACGACTCCGAGCAGTCTAGGGGAATTTAGACGTAGGCCATGTAAGAATTATATCCCTAGATGGACCACTCATATATTGTGGTCATGAATATTGCAAGTATTATGTTTATTATGTTTGCATGTACTAAGTTTATGACTGTGGGGAGTACTCCTATAATATGTGAACGGCTATGTGCAATGTTCGTATGATATTATGATCCTGTTGGTAGACTAAGTTTCCGTTCATGACTGATGATACACTTCTGTACCGCTCTGTGTGGACCCTATGTTTCTATCACTGTTGCAGGAAGAAGATGAATGACGAAGAAATCTGCCGGATGATGGCATATGGTGCTTACGAAGGAGTTCCTCGCCCACCCCAACACATGCAGACTAATGCACAAGGACAGCCGCCCCCCATTAATTTCGGTTTCCCCTTGCATCAGTCCCTTGGTACCCCCCAATATGTACCTTCCACCTATCAGGGCGAGATGCTTCCTCCATATGGGCACTACTCGGCTAGGTCAACGGGAGGCGTGTCCTGGACTGAACACATATCACAGGAGAACTACATGGATGGGGACGATGTGGAGGAGGTTGCGGAAGTACAACCATCCTCGATGAACAAGAAGAAAGGAAAGGGGAAGAAAGGGCCAAATTAGAGTGAAGCAGAGGACATGATGCTCGTCTCAGTATGGCTGAACACATCGTATGACCCTGTTATAGGGAATAGTCAGACCGGCAAGACGTTTTGGGAGACTATCGCTGATGACTTCAACTCGGCATCGAAGCGAGGGACTCATAGGATTGGCAGGTCTGTGGAGAGCCGGTGGCAAAAGATTAATGGGCAGGTCTCAAAGTTTGTGGGGGCTTTCCGGCAAATCACATGTCTAAACCAAAGTGGAAAGACACATGATGACCGGGTAACGTACACTTATCTGTTTAATTCGTTTAAGTACACCTATTTATGTGAATGAGGCTAAAATGTTCGTGATTGGCAGGTGAACGACGCTAAGGACCTGTACTTCAAACAGTTCAAGGCTGTGTTTGAATTTGAACATTGCTGGAAAGTACTACAGGATCAGCCAAAATGGCTATCCCAGGTGTCCCTTCCTACTGGCAGTCATAAGAAACAGAAGAGTGTGGAAGGGGCATCACCAGGGGGGTCCAATAGTCCCATAATGCAATACCAGTCCGAGGGCTTTCACAGTAGGCCGATGGGGAGGAAGCAAGCCAAGTCTCGCTCTGCATCTGTGACGACTCCTTCAGATGAGTTCTTTGAAAAGTGGGAAGCTATCAACGGCCGGGCCACAGATGTCAAGAAGGACTACTTTGATAGGCTAGCGAAGGCAAAGGAGGAAGAGATTCAAATAAAGCGAGCTGCGATGGAAAATGAAGCATCCAAGTGGAAAAAGGAATATGAGGACAGCATCATGGAGAAGGATTTGGATGTTTTATCTGGGTATAAGCGCGCATATTACAAAAAGAAACAGAGGGACATTATGAGGAGTCATGGGCTACGTGTCGAGTCCGACTCCGAGTAGGTGATCCCGCGGGAGGTTCCTTCATACTGCTTCCATTTCCTGTTTGTTCTATCTTTCCATATGCCATACATTACTTTAATTTTTAATTGGTTGTTGAACCATGCTGGTGTCGATTTGGACTATGTCTGTGACTGTATGTGATGGACTGAACCATGCTGTTCGGCGATGGACTGAACCATGGTGTTCGGTGATGGCTGTGTTTGGTTATTTTTAATTTGGTTGTTCGGTGATGGACCGAACCATGCTGCTGCCAGGTACGTTTCATGTGGAAAATAACATGTTGTATGCTGTGAGATGTAACAAACTGTCATGTTGTTGCGGCAGATCTGGAAATGTTAGGTTGTTGAACTGAAAATGTCAGGTTGGAAGATGTGAGATGTGCCAAACTTACATGTTGTATGCTGTGACATGTTGGGTGCCATACTGATGTTGCTGTGCCAAACCGATGTTGCTGTGCCAAACTGAGATGTGCCAAACTGAAAACTAACATGTTGTATGCTGTGACATGTTGTTTCAATTGCATCGGTTTGGTTATAGCCAGCTCAATTGGGTCTACGAAGTCATTCGTTTAATTCGTCAGGTTGTTCAATCACTGTATTTTCTGTGACATGTTCTTTAATTTCTCTGTTGCTCTCACATGTTGTTTAATATGTTAAAATGAATATGTCAGGGTGTTCAATTTCTGTATGTTCTATTGATGGTACTGGTGTATGAAGAAGGATCAGGCTTATTGTGCAATATACAGAAATAATCAACATAGTATAACAACATAAGTTGGGCTTCACTAGTACAACCATAACAGTACAACATGAACCAGATCTTGACTAACCGTCTTGACTACGACTTGACTACGACTGAAATACATAGAAGTATGGTACAACATACTGACACAGGAAAGAAACTAACCGTCTGGACTACGACTCAAGCACCCCCATGCATAGCCCACTGATGCTCGACCAAATCTTTCTTCAACATCGTGTGAATCGTGCGGTCCCTAATGCTGAGATGCATACCCATAAAATCTTGCAATAACTGAGATCCACCTCTAGCAGGCTCGACAAGGTCACCCATAGCTTCAAACTCAGGGGGCTCCTCGGAGACGCCTCCCTCGTCTTGCACAATCATGTTGTGCAAGATTATGCACGCACTCATCAAATACCTTAACGACACCTCGTCCCACATACGTGCTGGCTCCCTTATTATGTGGAATCGAGCTTGAAGTTGGCCGAAAGCATGCTCAACATCTTTTCTACAAGCAAAATGGGCACCCGAGAACATCTCGGCCTTTCGTGTGATAGGTAGAGGAATGTTCTTCACGATAGTGGCCCACTCGGGGTAGATTCCGTCGGCTAGGTAATAACCCATGCTGTACGTCCTGCCGTTGACGGTATACTCCACACGAGGTGCATCCCCCATGGCAAGCCTATCGAAAAGTGGGGACATATGAAGCAGTTGATGTCGTTGTTCGATCCGGGGACTCCAAAGAAAGAGTGCCAAATCCAACCGTGGTAGTCCGCTATGGCTTCCAGTATAAGGGTAGGACCATCAGCATGGCCAGTGTAACAACCGTGGTATGCAGTGGGACAGTTTTTCCACTTCCAGTGCATACAGTCTAGGCTACCCAGCATCCCCGGGAAACCACGGCTCGCACCAACCTCAAGGAGACGGGCAGTATTCGCCACAGTCGGCTCACGGAGATATTCGGGACCGAATATCTCAACAACGGCCTTGGCGAAACGGCGGGTGCTCTCCAACACCGTCGTCTCAGAGATCCGCAGGTACTCGTCTAGGCTATCAGCCGCATGGCCGTACGCCATCATCCTAATGGCGTGATAATCTTCACGAGGGATGCAAGCCGAGCTTCTTCGCTTGGTTCCTCTTCTGGACGAAGTAACTATCCCTCGCTTCAACTTGATGGGCAATATGAAGGAACAAACGACGGCTCATCCGGAACCTACAATGATGATATTTTTCTTTATTACCTTCTCATATCGCAAGAACATTTAAGCGTAATAATGTAAAGTAATGCATACCGACACCGAAAAAGGCCCTTGTGGTAAGTCGGAGCTTCCGCAAAGTAGTATAGCCAAAGCTGTGCGAATCCCTCATGAGGCCTCCGGTCGATAGTACGCCGACCAGGATAGGAGCCTCCTCGACGGCACTGACTCCCCTCTCTGGCTTGGAGATTCAAGCCTACGTACAGGGCGACAGCGTTGTTGGCCTCCTCTTCCGACGAATCCATGGCCACCATATCGTAAATTTCATCAGAGGAGGAAGAGGAATCCATTGTAGCAATAGTGAGTGCTCCAAAATGGAATGGCCTCTATGCAGCCTGGTGGGTGCATTATATAGCCACGTTGGCTTCTAGAAGACTCTACCTTCTCCAGGAAGGAACGGGGAAGCTTCCTGCGGAAGCTGCTTCAGCTTGCACGCAAGGAATGAGGAAGCTTCCGAGGGAAGCCATTATAATATTTTATTGTATGAGGAATTTTTATAATATTTTTGCCATGTACACGAACAATTTCAGCATTATTGGTACAGGGAAAATTTAATATGAATACGTCGTAGAAACACTCGTATACGAAAAAGCATTGGATCATGGTAGTTATGTATTATGAATATAATACTGTGGAGAGAGAATATAGAGGGCAGTGTATAGAGGGACTGGTTTAGAGGTCTGGTGTGTTAACAGGAGAGAGAATTTGGAGGGGTGGGTTTTAGAGGAATATAGAGGGATGGATGGGGGGCTGCTGGGGTTGCTCTAAATGTGTCTCGTTAGGAGTCGATCCATCGACAGAGAGACACGCGTACTCACAGATAGACGAGTGATTAGTAGCAATAAGGGCATCTCCAGCGGACGCCCCATTTCACTTTTGCCCCATCCCTATTCACGCGTCACCTCACCAAATGGGCTGTTCTATCCCTATTCACCTCCCCAACAACTACCACATCACTATTCATACACTCTACTTTTCCTATTCATGTCCATCACTGTTTGCTACAGTGATGGGGCATGGGGCTTGGGCACCACTACTAGAGTTGCCCTAAGGGCACTCTGAGCATCCGTAGCAGGCGCTCTATAATACTGTTCATCTGGATAGAGTAGCTGATGGAGGGAAGGAATCTTTTAGAGTATAATGTAAAGTGGGAAGAAATTTTAGAGGGAGGGATAGAGTATGTAGGAAATAGTGGTATAGAGTAGTAATTTAGAGTACCAGTTGTGGAAACTCTCACAATGGAGAGTTTCTTCAACTCGTTTTAAATAGAGCCATGTCACTAAGAAACATCAATTAATATAATAGATACAATACATCGTTTCTTGACATGGTTTCATCATTTAATATTCATCTACTATCTTCTCATCACCTAAAGCATCTCACCCCCTCTTTTTTTCTTCATATTTAGAAACCATCACTACCCCTAATGCTAAGTTTCTTCATTTCTTATGCTGAAGCATTCAATGAAGAAACTGTTTCTAGCTCAAAAAACTCTAACCCTCTCTCTCCGCATTAATTTGCTGCAACCTAAAACTTTCATCCTACATGGCACAGGTAGAAACCATCATATTGGGAGTGCCTTAATTAATTGTGACTGCTCGCCGCGATGGGACTGCAGCCTGCTAGATTGCAAGTGGTTCGCATATGGCGGCACAACGTCAACGAGCTAGCTAGCTCAGTTAAGTTTCTTTGCCTTTTATTCTTCCGTCTATGAACGAAGGAGCATTAATTTGCAACTAATCTGTCGCTTTGGATCATTACAAAGTGTCCAATTGTAACAGACACTATTTTACCATTTAATTTTTATTTTTTAAATAAACAAAAGGGCAGGAAAAACAAAAAAAATATTTAGGATAAAATAATAAATTTTGCAATTTAAGGTAATAAACAAAAATGAGATAGGAAAAACTATCAAATTATCAAAGTTCCGTAAATTCAACTAGTACAATGATAAAATATAAAGTTTTTTATTGGACTAAAGCCCACTTCTCATTCGGTTGTCTTCTTTTTTTTTACTTGGGCCGACCCCAATCAAAATTGAAGCCCAATTCTATCTCTCTTTTCTTTTCTTTTTTATCTTTCCTCTCTTAATTTCTCATTTAGCCTAGCCGAGGCAAACCAGCCAGGCCGCCACCTCTCCTTTCCTCACTGCTAGGTCCTAGGACTTTCTCCCCTTCTTCTCTAGTTCTATATGGATCCTGGCCTGCTTGCAAGGACCAATTGACCATTAGAATTTTTACAAGGTAAGCATTTTAAAAACCAAACCTTTTTGACATGTCATGAGTGTGACTAACTGGTGTACCAAAATTTCTTTGAGGACATGCTCTAGCTACAAACCTCATCAAATTTGGTTTTTTTATCCGTCTTTCATTTCGAACTTAGATTTCAAGTATGAGCTTGTTTCTTCTATTTCTTCACTTGTCTTGATGATATCCACATCATCTATGTAGGCCTAGATTATATAAAATCCAATATGGGATTGTCATATAAAAATGTAGGGACAATTTTTAGTATTTGTATAGCCTTCATTGCATAGAAAGTTGCATCAAGCGATTATTCCAAATTCTTCTTAATTACTCTAGTTCTTATAGTAACTTTTAGAGATTCACACTATACAGATTTGGTTGCTCTATCTTGGTTTAGGGAAGGGACATATTCATTTATCTTTTATGTAAATGTCCAAATCCAACTTTTACAAAGTTATATTATGACAACATCCATCAAACTTGTCCTCAAATTCAAGTTAACCGTCATTAAGATTAAATATCTAAAGATAATTTCACCCATGACTGAAGAATAAGTTTCTTCATGAGTGAAAACTTGTGCAACTTGTTGTCCTTTTTATCTTACCACTTCATTATTCTCATTTCTCTTTCAAACAAAACTCATTTATGACCTACAACATATATATCGGGAGGTGTGCGGCTTATAGACCTAGACACCTCTGTTTTGTTCAGAGACATCAATCCCATAGAAATTACTTTGTTCCATTCTTCTCAATCTAGCCTTTTTCTTGCATTCTACTAGTGATGCAGGCTCAGGATCAAGTTCAATGATGGTGACAATTTTCATTGCAAAATATAAATCGACAATGGATGTTTCTCTATTTAAAATTTTCCAACTAATACATAATTTTGACCATTTCATCATAGGGTTCTTTCTTCATGCACCTCTACTTTCTATCCGCTATTTTTCATCACGGGAGCAAGTTCCTTAAGTTTTCTATTGCCCATGTGTGCACACACGTTACCGCCGACAGTTTCCCATCATGGGATCCCATCATGGGATCGGTGAAGCTTGGAATTACCTTTCCAATAGGTTCCTTTCCAGTGCTAGGTCTTAACTGGCTCTCCTTCTTATGATGGGGCATTTTCATGAGCGGCTGTGATAAGCCATCCTGTGAAATTTTCTCTAGACGTTTCCGGGTACTTGGGTTCAAGGAGCTAGAGTTCCTGTTCTTTAATTTTGAGGCCACTGGACGAGATCAAGGATACCTTTTGTTTGGTATTTCAACCCTCTCTGGTGCATTATATACAGGTAATGAGATTTGATCACACTTTTTAAATCATAAAAATGATTAGACAATTTATTTGCTAGTTCCTCCATTTTCTTCACTAGTGTGAGGGTCATGTATGGGAATCCCAATGGTATGCCACATTGCCACATGATTTTCTCAACATTATTCATTCAAAGGTTGATTTCTTCACTAGGTACATTTTCGGGTATGACTCCTTGCGCTATTTGGTTATTGTAGGACCACGTATCCGCTTGCACTGATTGATGAGGGCTGCTGTGTGTAGGACTACGTGTCCCCTACACATGTTTGGTAAATTAAAACTCTGTAAGAGCGTTCGAGCAATAAATTCAATTCTTTTAACTAATGTCTCTGCTAATTTATTTTACATATGAACGTGCTGTACTAAGTGATCTGCTTCAATTCCCATTGTCGTGTAATAATCATCAAATATTTTTGAAGTAAATTCACCTTACACGATCGCTTTCTATGTCTCCCAACTGATGCGGTGCTGCCAATTGTAGATTGGTGACCGGGGAATGAGAACTCCACCAACGTTGTCCATTTAATAGACTTCAATCCCTCGATGGTCATGTACATTATTCTTAATTATGATGATCTACGAGATCAGCGTCACAAATGTATAATGATTTCTTAGGGAAAAGGAAGAATATGTTCGGCCACTTCGAGGAGGCATCAATGAACATTTTAAAGTACCTAAACAGCCATGGCAAGGGCTAAATTGGACCATAAAATATACCTGTGCACGTGTTTTAGGAATGATGAGATTTCACCTTTCACTTTCATGATAGAGTTTTAGTTATCAGTTTTCCGATGGCATATGCAGGGTACACAAAATATTCGTGATTTGAAAATTTTCTAACATTAATGATATCAGTGTATGAGTTGTTTATTATAGATGTAGGAAAAAAAAGAAACCAATCCAAAGTACCTGGATTTTTTTGTTTTCATTTTTATTTTTATTTCATATTTATTTGATTTTTTTGGTTTGGTTTTTAATTGTCAGAAACCAAAAAAGACAATAAACTGATAAAATATGCACCATCCGCCAACCTTCCAATCATATTCGTAGCTTATTCCTCCCTCCCATTGGGCCTATTCTTTCAATAGGTCATTCCCATACCCCCAAGGCACAACCACCCAAGGCCTTTCCCGAACACCCTAAGGTTCAACGACGCTAGCCTCATATCTAATTGTTTGATACCAAGAGCCCAAGATTGCAAGGCTCTACTAATCTATTGATGCACTAATAGACATCAACCCAAAACCCTATCCGCCGTCAACGGGGGCCATGGCACGCATGTGACGGCAGGGAGAGAGAGAGAGAGATATATATATATATATATATATATATATATATATATAGAGAGAGAGAGAGAGAGAGAGAGAGAGAGGGAGAGAGAGAGGGAGAGGGAGAGGGAGGGAGAGGGAGAGAGAGAGAGAGAGAGAGAGAGAGAGAGAGAGAGAGAGAGAGAGGAGTGAGGAGGGGGGAGAGAGAGAGGGAGGGAGAGAGAGGGAGGGGGGAGAGGGGGAGAGAGAGGGAGAGAGGGAGAGAGAGGGGGGAGAGGGGAGGAGGGGGAGAGAGAGGGAGAGAGGGAGGGAGGGAGGGAGGGAGAGAGAGAGAGAGAGAGAGCATGCGGGAGCTAGTGAGCCAGCGACGACCATGGTGCATGCGGGAGCAGGCCGTAGGCGATGAGCTAGCGATGACTATGGCGTGTACGGGAGTGGGTTGGAGGCTACATGTGCATCGCAACCAGCGATATGTTTGCGAGGTGGCGCTAGTGCATGTAGGTGCTTTGTTCGCTGTTATTGAAGGAGTTGTTGACAATGCGATCGAGCTACTGGTTGGATCATCCTTTGTGCAGGTAAATCTTCGGTTTGGAACTGAGAACTGAATTAACCGAACCAAAAAATTTTGGTTAAGTTGGTTTAGTTTTTTATGCTAGAATATTTCGGTTGCCATTTCATGAAAACTAAAATTTTAAAAAATCAAATAAATCGAATCATATAGACCGAACAAACAAAACGCCCACCCCTGGTTTATTATATTAGTCATCATTCTAAAACCAGGGTAGTATAGTCTCGAGTGAAAACAATTCAAAGCTTCTAAAAAGAATGTTTAGGGTAGTATACACCGTGGGTGCATAAATTCTAGTGTAGTATACCGCGGTCAAATGAAGAAAAATTTTCTAGCATTGTCTTCTCGCATCCGGTGTTCTTCACAACACAAAGGTATTATGTACCATTCTCTTCATTGGCTTCTCTCATGAAAACCATTCACGCGGATATCTTTGAAACTTAAGAAGGGTCCGTGTAGATTATGGATACAACAATATTTCTTCAACTACTAAGGTCATGCCATAGGGAGTATAATTGTGGCTCTTCATAAGCCTATTATACATGAATTGTTGTCTACGGTTGTTGCAGTACTACTAGCTTTCTTCATGATTGACTGGAAGTATTTGGTCTCTCTTAGGATGGTATTTGTTGTTCCATTATCAACAATGCAGACCTCCTTGATTGGATGCTACATAAGTTGTAAATTGATCTAATATATAGTGGAAAAAAATAGTTGCTTCAAATAATCCAAACGTTGTTTGCTCATAAGATGAAGTGGATTATCAGAAGGACGGGGTACTTCTGGCCAACGATATTGGAGGATTGCTTTAGATATTATAAAGGATGCCAGGATTGTCCAAGGTTCGGTAACTTCCAGATAGCTCCAGCATCAACAATGAACCCAATTATCAAGCCATGGCCATTTAGAGGATGGAGAATTGATATAATCAGCCCAATATATCCCGCTTAAACCAAAGGGCACAAATATATCCTGGTGGCTATAGATTACTTCACTAAATGGTTGGAAGTAGTCCCTTTGAAGCAAGCACACCAGTTGAAGCTATCGGCTTAGTCAAGGAGCACATTGTCTCTAGGTTTGGAATTCCTCAGACTATTACAACGGACCAACGGACTGTGATCATGTCATAAAACTTTTAAGACTTCGCTAGAGAATTGGGTATTAAGGTGCTGAATTCATCACCATACTATGTTCAAGCCAACGGGCAGGCTCAGTCGTCTAACAAAGGGTTGATCAAATTGATAAAGAGAAAGATAAACGAGGAGCCAAGGACATGGCACACAACACTGTTGGATTCATTATGGGCCTATCGGATTGCATATCATGGAGCAACTAAGATTTCTCCTTATCAATTGGTATATGTCCACTACTACAGAATGGCTCATCCCCGACCCCTTATCACTGGCAGCTATTTTTGTCACCGCCAGTGATGAGGGTCCAGACTTCCATTTGTTTGGGGATGTAACACCGACCACCGATGATGAGGTTGTCTTGCTAACCGCCGATGTGTTACATATCACTGGCGGTTCACATTAAAAACCACCAGAGATATTTGTGTACGACAACTGGAGGGAGTTGGCGGGAAACGGAAACTTTCACTGGCGATTCGTGTTCGAACAGCCAATGATATAAAATTATCACTGGCTGTTCTCTTTAGAACCGCCAGGGTTATTAGCATATCACTGGCGGTTCCGAAGATAACCGCCAGTGATAGTTTTCATTACATAGTGCCGACCTTACCTCCATTATTGGTGCTCTGCTCACTCTATCTTCTTCCTGTTTGACTGTAGAGGTGGCAGTGGCAGCGGCTGTAACTAGAGTTGGTTCGATTCCAAGTGTTTTTTTGAAGATCCAAGTGGTTTTTTGAAGATCCAAGTGGTTTTTTGAAGATCCAAGTGCTAGAGGTTAGTGATGCTTTTTATTTTTCTTTGTATATCCGGTTTTTGAAGATCAAAGATCCTACTCTAGATTAAGTGCTTTGAGATATAGATATATTAATATGTGTAGGTTTGTGATGTACATGGAGAGTAGGATAATTAATATCTTTGACTTGTGATGTGTTTTGCATATGTAGAATGCGAGAGAAAGTAATTAATAGGATAAGCAACAATTAATACGTTCATGAGTTTGTAGTCACAATTAATGGGATCAGCAATAATTAATTTATAGTCATATATAGGAGGAATTAATTATTTTAGCTAGTTTTGAGTATATGCCAATTAATGAAATAATATGCAAACTATTTGTCATACTAGCTTTGTCCTAAGACAAACTTTTATTCATAAAGTCTTTTATTTCGAAAGAAGTGTAACCATGTAATAATTAAAAAACCGTGGATGCATTTTTCCAGATAATGGACAAATCATGGATGTACATGGGAAATCGTGCGACGGAAGAGTACGTAAATGGGGTGCAAGTGTTTCTGAGAGCCACGCTGGCGGATATGCCGGAGAAAGGGGTTGACTTGATATGTTGTCCTTGTGTTGATTGCGATAACTTGAAATTGTATAGAAACTCATCTCAAATCGAGTTTCATCGCATTAAGCAGGGTTTCAAAAAAGGTTGTTCTTGTTTGACGTGTCACGGTGAGACACGGAGCACAACTGAGTGTGAAGATGACGCCTTTGAAGTGGATAGTGATGATGAGGGTGTCGAGTGTCATGACGTTGGTGAAACATTAGCTGAGGAAGTTTACGACTTCGATAGAATGATGCGTGACATCGAAACAGACTATGGCACTACGGAAGAGTTCATTAAATTCTAGAAATGGTCAGAAAAGTCCAAGAGGCCAATCTTTCCTAGCTGCAAGGTGAAACACACTTTATTGGCGACTATGCTTGAACTCCTAAAATTGAAGGCTAGGAATCATTGGTCTGATAAGAGTTTCACGGAGCTCTTACGACTACTGCAGGAACTTCTTCCCCAGGAAAATTTGATACTAGAAACAACATATGGTGCTAAAAAAGTTATTTGTCCCTTAGGATTGGACATGCAGAAAATCCACGCAAGCCCCAATGACTTCATCCTATACCGTCACAAGTATAGAAACCTGTACTCATGCCCAGAATGTAAGGCATCCCGCTATAAGAGAAATGTCAAAGCCCGTAACGACGACGAGGCTCAGGATGCCGACCTTAATCGAGGAACCCAACAAAGGTTTTGTGGTATCTGCCAGTCACTCGTCGTTTGACACGATGGTTTGGAAATGAGAAAGAGTCTAGACTTCTCAGGTGGCACTTAGAGCATCGTAAGAAAGATGAAAAGCTTAGGCACCTTGTAGACGCTCCGCAGTGGAGAAATATTAACTACAAGTTCCCGGATTTTGGTGCAGACCCTAGAAATTTAAGGTTTGGGTTGAGCACAGACGGCATGAATCCATTTGAAAACTGGAGCAACAAGCATAACACATGGCCTGTGAACCTATGCATATATAATTTTCCTCCTTAGCTTTGCATGAAGAGGAAGTACATTATGATGTGCCTACTAATCCAAGGACCAAAGCAGCCCGGCAATGATATAGATGTGTACCTTGCACCATTGGTAGAGGAACTACAGATGTTGTGGAACGAAAGGGTCAGGGTATGGGATGCGGATCGACGGGAGAACTTCACACTACGTGCAATGCTGTTTTGCACCATCAACTATTTTTCCACACTTGGAAATCTATCGGGCATAAAAATAAAAGGAAGTAAAGCTTGTCCTCACTGCTTAGATGATACAGCAAGTGTGTGGCTCAGGAATTGCCAAAAGACTGTGTATATGCACCATCGACGGTTTCTATGTGTGAATCATCCATATCGCAAAATGACCAAGCAGTTCGATGGAACCAGGGAGAAGGGATCGGCTCCACGCATACTTAGTGGAAAAGAAGTGCATGACATGTTTGCATGCCTGCATGTTAAGTTTAGAAAATGTGAAATGGGAAGAAAGAGGAAGAAAACAAAACTAGTGAAAATGACATATGGAAGAAAAGGTCATTTTTGTGGGATCTACCTTACTAGGAGGAACTATATATTCGACACTGCTTGGATGTGATGCACGTGTAGGTTAAATTTTGCAATAGTTTTGTTGGTTCATTGCTTCATATAAAGGACAAAACGAAGGATGGACTTAAAGCACGGTTTAACTTAGTCGATATGAACTTAAGAAGCAGTTAGCACCAATAATTAGTAGTAAGGGCAGAACGGAACTCCCTCCAGCTTGCTTTACTATATTCAAGGCTGAGCAAAAAGAATTTTGTCAGTGCTTGGATGGTGTAAAATACCCATCCGGTTACGCTGCCAACATGAAAAGGAAAGTGTAACACCCCAAAATTGGAACTTTTGTTATGGTAGTAAAAGCAATGTAATTCAGGCCAGTATTTTGCCCTATTTTTGGTCATAACCTGGAAAACCCTATCAAATTGGATCCCTTCATCTATAAGTAACAAATATATATATATATATATATACATGTGTATATATATACACACACACCCACTCATGTATTAACACATATGGGGCTGCATGCATTAGAGGGTTAAATTTAAATTCTAACCTAACAAATGCTTGGGTCATTTAAATGAGTTCACTAGACTTAGCTAATTTGGAATTTTCAGCAATTTGGTGGTGTGAGTCCAAATTTTTAAATAAAGCCACTCTATAATTAACCCCTATTAGTACCCCTCTGAAAATTCAACTAAAATCTATTTTCCCCAATAACATCTAAGGACAAAAATGGGTCCTTGGGGATGGGCCCAACCCATTTTCGGGCCTAACCCGGTCTGGCTGGCCCAACCCTCTTCTCTCCTAAGTCGAGTCGGCTGTGCCCTCCCCGGCTCGCTCCTCCCGGCTCGTCCTCCTCGGCTCGCTCTCCCGCTCATCTCTCGCTCCCCTCCCGCGCGGCTCTGCCTGGTGCACCCCACCCGTCAGACCCTCGGTCCGTACGCCGGTCCGGCACCGCCGAGCTGGCAGTGACCTCTATCACATGCTTATGCACCGTGGCGCTTCATCCCTGACCTCGCCACCGCATGGCACTCGGGCCTTGCCGCTCTGCACCGTCCTAGTGCCCGCATTGGCTATCGCCGCCTGCGTCGCTGGCGCACCTGCTTCGCCGCTGCTACAACATCCCGTCACTGCCTGGCCCTCTGACCTATCTCCCCGTGCAACGATGCAGCTCACTACCCACAGCCGCGCTGCCGTGCACGCCAAGCCCCCGCCATTACCACCCCGATGGCTCGCCGCTGCCGCGCCGCCTACCCTCTTGTCTCCACTCGTTCGACGCCTCCCTCGCGCTCTCCGCTACTCTCGCTCACCCTCCAAGCTTCCGCTGGGGCTATAAAGCACCCCTGAGGCTTGCACCCAATTTTCCCCTTTCGCTTCACCACTGCCGCCGCGTTCCAATTCCAAAATTCGCCTAATCCAGTCGGCCTTGTGCCCTGCGCTTACACACCGAGCACAACAAGCCTCTAAGCTCCGTCGTCCTCCAAGCAATCGGCCCGAGCTCGGTCGTAGCTGTTGGGGAACGGGTAGGCTACACTAGCATAAATCGAAAATTTTCTACCGCGAACACCCAAGATCACATGCAAGTAGAGGATCATAGATCGTTACCCTTGACGCGCTGATGCAGCGGAAGCAGATGCGCACGCATCGTGGAAGTAGTCGTACACGTTCCGATCAGATCCGAGCAGCACGCGTAGTGCTCGCCAACAGGTCGCCAGTGGTCGGACTGGTTGCCGAGTGGTCAGACTGGTCACCGAGTGCTCGGCGTAGATCCAACCGAACAGCGCGACCTTGTACAGCAGCGCCTCTACCGGTATCCACACGTACCGGGCAGGAATGTCGTGCGGGGTGTGCTAGCACCTCACCACGCGGCTAGGGTTTCGGGCGAGCGGGAGGGGCGCGGCGGCTAGGGCTTGGTGAGAGCTCGTCTGTCTATATCGCGCAGCCCTAGGCTTCCCCTTTTATGGACGTGCTACCAGGCTCGTCGAGGCCCACTAGAACTCCAATTCCTACGCGAATCATATCCGCGTGCAAAAACCCTTCTTCTAATAGATCAAATTCGCTAGATATGTTCCAACCCGTTAAGTGTGTGACCCGTTAGGTTCATGTGCAAGTCGGTCATGAATCCGGAACGATCCTTTCCAATCCACAGATCAAAGTGGCACCTAGCAGTATATATTGACCCCCGAATGCACAGAATGATCTCATCGGCTGAACCCTGATGCACTCAACATACCGATCCTTTTGACACACGATATCAATCAAGCTCAAGGTGAGATCTGTGCCACCCTTGTAATAGCTCGATCATTCACTCGTCAATGTGATGGATATAAATATCATGATTAACTCTTTAATCATATCAGCACGGCCGTGCGCTTTTCTTATCCATCCACACCGAGGGGCCCAGAGATATCTCTCCCGTTATCGAGGAGGGGCAAATTCCATTTGATCAATCACATCCCTGCGTCATGCTTTATGGCATACCTAGTAGTTATCTTTATGACTACCCTGTTACGGTGTAGTGTTTGATAACACCAAAGCATACGACTCCACAAGCTAGGTCTCCATGATGATCTCAGGTCTAAGGACCATATAGATGTACCACTCGAGACTACACGCGGATGGCACTTTGTAGATAACAATCTCAACAGTGTCTCGGAGTAGATCTATCCAACCACCTATGTTTTCTAACATGTGTCCATATTATTGATTTGATATCTCCATACCTATGGTATGTGAAATAGTACCAACAATCAATACATGTGCTGATCAAATCATTACCGCTCCTTGTAATGATATGGACCAGGAATCGTTTAAAACAATATCACAATGACAATATGTCTCTCACAACCAAATTGTATTTGATGAACAAAGTCGTGACATTAATTCATGGAACTGATAAGCAATGTTATCATAAGTACATGAACAGAAACGTTACACAATCATCGCATGATTGCCTCTAGGGCACATTCCCTTCAATCTCCCACTTGCACTAGAGTTAGTTGTGTGTGCGTGCGTCATGCTTTGACCGTGGAAGAGACTTTGTCAGCGGATCGGCAATATTGAGATCCGTGTGCACTTTGCAAATCTTCACATCACCTCTGTCTATGATCTCTCGAGTTAGGTGATAATGCCTAAGTATATGTTTGGATTTTTGGTGAGACCTAGACTCCTTTGCTTGTGCAATGGCACCACTATTGTCACAATAGAGGTCCATTGGACAGGATGCACTAGCGACTACTCCCAACTTAGAAACAAATTTTTTGACCCAAACCGCCTCCTTTGCAGCTCCAGAAGCCGCAATATACTCGGCCTCTGTCGTGGAATCAGCTACTGTCTCTTGATTAGAACTTTTCTAGCTCACTGCCCCACCATTGAGACAGAACACAAAACCAGATTGCGATCGAGAATCATCTGTGTCAGTTTGGAAGCTAGCATCGATGTAACCCTTTACAACGAACTCTTCCTCACCTCCAAAGATCAAGAACATATCCTTAGTCCTTCGCAGGTATTTAAGGATGTTCTTTACAGCTACCCAGTGACCTTCACCAGGGCTCGATTGGTACCTGCTCATAACACTTAGAGCATAAGACACATCTGGGCGCGTACATAGCATGGCGTACATGATCGATTCAATAGCCGAAGCGTATGGAATTCGACTCATTCTCTCTTGCTCATTAGGTGTCAAAGCACACCGAGTCTTGCTAAGATTAACACCCTATGACATTGGCAGAAATCCTTTTTCAAAATTCTGCATATCGAACCGTTTCAATACCTTGTCAATGTACCTACTTTGGCTTAATCCAATTAGCCTCCTCGATCTATCTCTAAAGATCTTTATACCCAAAATATAAGCTGCTTCTCCCAAATGTTTCATCGAGAAATATTTTCTCAAATAAGATTGAACAACTTCCAACATTGGAATATCTTTTCCAATCAACAATATGTCATCCACATATAAGATCAGAAACACAATTGCGCTCCTATTTTCTTTCTTGTAAATACAAGGCTCCTCTTCATTCTTGATGAAGCCAAACTCTTTGACCACTTCATCAAAACGAAGGTTCCAACTCCGAGATGCCTGCTTTAGTCCATAGATAGACCTTCGAAGCTTGCATACTTTGCCAGCATTCTTAAGATCGATAAAACCTTCTAGCTGTGTCATATACACATCCTTACTTAGATTTCCATTCAGGAAAGCCGTTTTGACATCCATTTGCCGTATCACACAGTCACAAAATGCGGCAATCGCTAACATGATCCGGATAGACTTTAGCATGGCAACAGGTGAATAAGTTTCATCATAGTCAACACCATGAATCTGCTTAAACCCTTTTGCCACCAACCGTGCCTTATAGATGTGAACATTTCCATCCATGTCTATCTTTTTCTTAAAGACCCATTTGCACTCGATAGTGTTTACACCATCAAGCAGATCAACCAAGTTCCATACTTGGTTATTGTACATGGACTTTATCTCGGATCTCATGGCCTCATGCCATTTCTCAGAGTCCGGTCCCACCATCGCTTCCTCATAGTCCTTGGGCTCATCATTGTTCAACAATAATATGTCACGCTGCTTTGTTGTGAGGAACATAAACCTCTCAGGAGCGTGGCTTGCCCTTGGTGATCTACGTGGGGCTGGCACCTCTTCCACAGGTTCTGCAATCGCTTGCACATCCTGCTGAGGGTCAGTAGGAGCCGAAACATTTTCAGATACTTCCCGAATTTCTTCGAGTTGCACCCTGCTCCCACTAGCTCTTTCGAAAAACTGTTTTTTTAAAAAGACACCATTTTGGGCGACAAACACTTTGCCTACCGGGATGTTTTTTTAAAAAGACACCATTTTGGGCGACAAACACTTTGCCTTCCTCCCGGTTATAAAAGTAATACCCTCTGGTTTCCTTCGGGTACCCCACAAAGAAGCATTTATCAGACTTGGCGTGGAGCTTATCAGATGTCATACGTTTTACATAAGTCTCACAGCCCCAAATCTTTAGATAAGACAACAAAAGACGCTTCCCGCTCCATATCTCATATGGCGTCTTGTCTATAGATTTCGATGGAACCCTATTCAAAGTGAACGCAGCTGTTTCTAGAGCGAATCCCTAAGATGTCAAAGGAATATCAGTTTGACTCATCATAGATCGAACCATATCTAATAAAGTCTGATTCCTCCGTTCAGACACACCGTTCCACTGAGGTGTTTTGGGCGGAGTCAATTGTGGAACAATTCCACAATTCTTTAGATGATCATTAAATTCTTGGCTCAAATATTCACCTCCGCGATCTGATCGCAGAAATTTATTTGTCTTGCCCAAGTGATTTTGTACTTCATTCTGAAACTCTTTGAACTTTTCAAAAGATTCAGACTTGTGCCTCATTAAATAGATATAGCCATATCTATTAAAGTCATCGGTAAAAGTTATAAAATATTGAAAACCACCTCTGACCGTAGTGCTCATAGGCCCACACACATCGGTATGTACAAGGGCCAATAAGTCACTCGCTCTCTCACCTGAACCAGTGAAAGGCGTCTTTGTCATCTTGCCAAGTAAACAAGACTCGCATGTATCAAATGATTCGTAATCAAATAAATCAAGAAAACCATCCCTATGGAGCTTCTCCACGCGCTTCTTATTTATGTGGCCTAGGCAACAATGCCACAGATAAGCAGAATTCAAATCATTTGTTTTGAGTCTCTTAGCATTAACGTTATAAACAGGAACATCATCAAGATCTAGCACATACAATCCATTCATCAATGGACAGTTACCATAGAGCAAGCCATTCATGTAAATAGAAAAATGTTTGTTCTTTATTACAAAGTCAAATCCATCTTCTTCCAAACATGAAGAAGATATAATATTCTTACTCAAGGTAGGGATGTAATAACAATTATTCAATTCCATTACTAAACTAGATGGTAACGACAAGGGGTAGATGCCGACGACCAACGCAGCAACCTTTGCTCCATTGCCGACGCGAATCTCCAACTTGCCACTTGCACAACTTCTAGTCCTCCTTAGTCCCAGCAACGATTTGCAAGTATGGATCATCGAACTGGTATCAAATACCCAAGATTCGGTAGGACAAGTTGCAAGATTAATTTCTATAACATTAATACTTGAAGTAGAAGCTGGAACAATTCCATTCTTCTTATCTTCCTGATACTTCTTGCAATTCCTTTTCCAATGCCCTTTGTTATTGCAGTAGTGACATTTGTTCGAAGCCGTAGGGCTAGCCTTTGGCTTTTCTTTAGGCTTTGGCTTCGGGTCTTGGATCCTATCCTCACCGTTGCCTTTAGCCTTGCGCTTCCTCTTCTTATCCCGTTGAACCATAATCACATGATTAGGGCCTTTCTTAATGCTCTCCTTTGCTTGTTTCAGCATCCCATACAGTTCGGTCAAGGTTTTCTCCAAGCTGTTCATATGAAAATTCAAAATGAACGGCTCAAAGCTCGCAGGGAGCGACCGGAGAATCATATTTGTGGCCAACTGTTGATTCAGGGAAAAACCAAGCTTCTCCAACCTCTCGATGTAACCAATCATCCTTATCACATGAGGACCTTGCACGCAAACAGGGCCTTGGATATCATATATCTTTCAGCCCTAGCTTGGTTCTCAAACATGCCTTTGAGACCCACAATCATAGTGTAGGCATCCGCTGACTCATATTGCTTCTGAAGCTCAGAGTTCATCGTGGCAAGCATGAGACAGTTAACATCAAGTGAGTCGTTGGTATGCTTCTCATAAGCACACCTATCAGCAGCAGTAACATTGTCTGGCAGTTCATCTAGATATGGCTCCTCTAGCACATATTCCTTTTTCTCTTGCTTGAGAACGATTCAGAGAGTTTTTCTCTCTCCAAAATAGATCGCAAGTTAAAACCAGGGTTTGCATGGACAGCATTATTAACCATCTACAACAGAAATAAGTAAAGTTTTAGCACTATGTTCATGTTAATCTTCCATCAAACAATTTTAATAAAAGATGCTCCCACTAAAATCACTTTCCCTTCGGTGATCTTTAGTAGGACAAGATCCATATTCACTAAACCCCTAGTGTGCTAAGCATCTCCTAGGAGTCCAATGACATAGGTAGGCAACTCCTTACCAATCACATCATATGTGACTCTTGTTTGTTGGGTGGCGTCGAGTGCCCCGGCTCCCAACTCCTGATGCCCCGAGGTCCAAAACTGTTTTGATAGCCCCGATAAGTAAACCAATACTATGCGTGTGAAGTCCGACTTCACCCTACTGATCAAGGAAATTAACGGCACCCTGCGTAGGCAGAAACTACCAATCAACGTACAAGACCTTTATAGGTGCAGCTATTGGAAGGGCATCTAACTCTTAATTTTTAGAGGGAAACTATTCTTATCAGATTATCATATTCACCACATATGATGAGAAAGAATAGCAGGGCAAAGAAAAACATCACAGAGAACAATTTAAGCTGTGAACTAGTATGGCCCACTACCAGCGAACCGACTATTACAACCGGTTGGAAACAGGTTTCAGAACCGGTTTTGGAACCAGTTGTATGCAACCGCAACTGATACCCTCCGGGTATCACTCGCGGTTCCCCCAACCGCTTGTGATACGACACCACAAGCGGTTCGAAAGGCGCCTTGGTAGGCTGGTGGAGTCGCCACGTGGGTACTCTCTACAAGCAGTTGGTGTTACCAACCGCTTGTGGAGAGGCTCTTAGGCAGCGAGGGGGGGGGAGGCGCCACGTGTGCCCTCTTCACAAGCGGTTGGAGTTACCAACCACTCCAACCGCTTGTGGAGAGGCTGAGCGCAAATTAGATTCAATATAGATCATGTTGTATGAGAACCGGGTTTTCAATATGAATTTTGACAATAAAATTAAATACAACTACAATATTTTTTCACAATTAAATATATAATATGATTTGTACTCATTCACACAACCACAATTAAGTTCATTTACACAATAATATGAATGAATAAAAAATGGACAAGTTGATGTGTACATACATGAAATAATGAGCACATTAAAGCAATGTTTATACATTTCAAGAGTACAAGGGTGAATCTTAAGGTCAATACTTGCCTACATAGCTATTTGTGGCTTTCGATGATTCCGATATTTCACCTATCCTTATAGAAGGACAATCTCTCCATCCCTATATGTGGAACTCGCCTTTGGTGGATATAATCTCGTCGACAATGAAGCCGATAAGTTGTTCCTGCATTGTTGCAACCCGGTGAGGCGGGATCACACCTTGCATATCAAGGTAAGGCTGCCAAAGCAGGAAATAAATAAATCTCTGAACACGTAAATTGTAAGTACTAAGAAATTGAGATGCATCAATAATTTGGTATTTTTGACACACACGCACCTCGTCGTTTATTTTGGGCACATCGTCTTGGCAAAGATTTTGCATGTACTGGCACACATAATAGCCACATAAGTTGTTTCTAGCCGTTTGCTGTATAACCTGTGATAAAATTTAAAAAGAATACAAGTATTGAGATGAAAAACTGTCACTAAAGAATATGAATTAATTAATATGCTTTATTACATACTCGAGTGCTTAATTGGACTGTGAATTCGTTCTTGAAAGTTCCTTTATGCTTCTTTTGGAACCTTGCGAATGCCCTGTGATACGTTATTACATGAATAGTAACTATTAGAGTTCAAATTAATTAAATAGCTAGGCATTTCAATATAATAGGAAAACCTTCCTATAAATTAATATATGCCATACCGATTTAGCGTGTCAATGATATATTGATATTTTTGTTGTGGTTTTCTTCTTAAGTCTTGAACAATGATCTTGCTATTATCAAGTATGATAACAAGAAAACCCAGTGAAACCTATTAATATATTTCAACATATATACGTAATTAGTCATATTGTGTATGCTTTAAAAAGATAGGAACGAGAGGTTGTGAGGACACGTATATATACGTACTCGAAGTGGAAGAGCATAAGTATGTACGGTTTGTAGTGCTATCCCAAGAATGCATCCAGAATATAATCCACAACATCCTTTGGGTTGTATCCGAAGACAACCTCGTTGACAATCTCTGGGTCTATGAAGCCCACGTTGAAGTCACCCTGGCTTCTACATCGTTGTATCTCCATTCTACATAGAAAGGGAAAATCTATTAGAGTTGCAACTTTCTGGTACGAGGAAGCACATGGTAAACTTATTAGCTTGAGACTTACAGACACCAGCAGCTCATGAGAGACGTTGATAGCATCCTGATGGTAAAAATGGTACAAGTCTTCGAATTCTAGCCATATTTGGTTGTCCCCGCGATAGAAATCTTTGTTTCTGATACGGAGGGGGAACATATTTCTTCCTTGAGCGGACTCTACCATATATCATTCATAAAATTGCCGCAACTTGGTTGTTAAATCCTTTATGTTTTTAGGGTTAACCAACTCCCGGCCCAACTCATATTGCCATCTCACTTCTACCATTGGGATATCATCCGTTAATCCAAGAGCTTCAGCTGCAGAACCGAGCTTTGCCTCTTTCATGAATTGGTCAAGCTGTTCTTGCTCTTTCTTCTTCTTTGCCGCCTCTGCCTTAGCCCGTTTAGACTTCAGTGTAGCCTTTGCTATTGTCCGGTTGTGGTCTGACGGCATAGGCAGTAGCACTACATGGGATGTCGCGAAGTGTTTTGAAACTTTTCGATCAATTGCTTACTTTGGCGCTGGCACCTTAGGTACGAAGTGTGCAGCAACTTCTGCGGCATTTATTTTGCTTGTCTCCTCGTCCGTCATATCATATGCCCTTTTTGAAGGTTCCTTTGACCTTGTTGATCGGCTGGACTGGGCCTTCTCGGGAGGAGGATGGCTCCTGCTTATTTGAAGCTTCTTTTGCGGAGGAGATGGTGGGGGCGTGCTTTTCCTAGGGGGTTCGTTTTTGTTGGAGGTGCTGGTGGAGTTGGGCTTCTGCGTGGAGCAGGTGGTGGAGCAGGAGTACTCTGTATTGGTGGCGAGGCATTGTGTGGAGGTGACATTGGAGGAGACGTGGTTTGTCGTTGTGGAGGAGGCGAGCTTCCTCCAGCCAGCTCCAATTGTTTGATGTCTCTTGGTGGAGATGACACCTCCACGCCATCTAGAAACATGATGTAGTGTTTTCGCCAGAGGATGATAGCATGGAGGGCCTATCCAAGCTTGGTCACCTCATCGCCTTCAGCAATATCAAGCAGAAGATCTTCAAAACCGCTTAACACCTTCTCCACGGCGACCTTCGAGTAACCGGGGGGTATCTCGTTGCAGTGGAATGTCTAGCCCGACTCTACTAGGAACGCCATGCCGTAAGCCACCTTTATGGAGAGGTTACACGCCTCGACATGTAGCTCACACTGGCAGCGAACCTTGATGTCATCCACTGAAAAATGGCCGAGCTCATCCCCTTCAAAGTCGCGGTGGGCCAGCAATGCTCCGCCACGCTTGAAGGCTGCCGCGGCGATCATGGCGTCTGGCAGATTGCTCGGACTTGTTTCCAGAAGCTTGCTGAGGTCTATGTGCACTTGTTGCACAAATATGTCGTTGATGCTAGCCTGGGTAGCTCTTAGCTCCCTTTCCAATTGGCTGTATTTGTATAGCTCTCTGGTTTTGCTTCTTACTCGGCTCCTGTACGTTTGGGAATCCTTCACGAATCCGTGGTTCCATGGCGTCGACGAACCAATACCTCTTGTCCGTCCTGGGTGCTCCGGGTTTTGGAGGGCATGTGTTAGCTCGTCATTCTCCCTATCTGTCACTAAGGAGCCTGACTGAGACTGCTGAACGGCTTGTACGATCTTGTGCCCAACATCTTGCACTCCCGGTGCCATCACCAAGCTGCCGTCATCTGCAAGGCCCCCCATGAGCCATGAACCAATTTCGCAGGCGGAATTCCCAGTCAGCAGTAGCAGGTGGTACATCCTTGGCCAATAATTCTTCCTCCCGCTTCTCCCATTTCGGTATAGCCTTGATGTAACCACCGGTGCCGAGATAGTGGTAGTATTTCTTCTTCTGTGCATTCATCTTGTTCTTTTGGCTCACGGCTTGGTCTTTAGCTGACAGTTTGTACTCCTCAAACGCTTCCCAGTGATCCGCCAGCTTAGAAAATAGATTGAAATCAGGTATTTGTCCTTTCTGCACATACTTGGTATTTAGAGATGACTTCCACGACTGAAATACGATTGCCATCTTTTTCAAAGTGTATTTCTTTACTTTGTCTTCAAACCCTTCAGGGAATTTGAAATTGTCCTTAATACCTGTCCACAGCAGGTCCTTGGTAGCTTGAGGGACTTCAACCCATTTCTAGATGCTAATTGGGACGTGGTCCCTTACATGGTAACCAGAAGCGTTCTTGAATGGGCCAATTGCTGAAAGAGGGGCAACTGGCATCCCGTCAAAGTTAACGTTGGTAAATACATGCTTTGCCGACGGCTTCTTGTTAGGTCCTCGCTTTGATTGGTTGCTCGATGTACCCTGCTTAAAATACAGAAAAATATGAGCGTGTTAGAGTGTTTTATATTGGTTGAAAGGCGGCATGTAGCAGGGCATTATTGTGGCATTACCTGGCTGGCCCCAGTGTCCACGGCATCACCGGAACTAACGGCAGTAGCATTAGCGTCACCTTGGTTCACGGCCTCATCGGCAGCATTGTTATTGGCCGCCTCGGCAATAGCGTTAGCGTCACCTTTGTCATATCCTCTGATGCTACCCTGCGCGATCGAGTCTAGCAGGAACTGTTCTTTCTCATCGAAAATAGGGTCAGCACAGCCTGGTTGCTCCATCTATATATCATAATTGCGAAACAATGTTAAATTAGTATTGCTACTTGTGCACATGAAATAATTGCGAAACATTGTTAAATATGATTCATGACTCTCTCCCTATCTCTCTCTCTCTCTATATATATATCTCTCTCAATATTTCTCTCTCTATATATATATATATCTCTCTCTCCCTATCTCTCTCTCTATCTCTCCATATCTCTCTCCCTATCTCTCTCTATTTCTCTCACTCACTCCCTATCTCTCTCTATCTCTCTCTCCCCCCTATCTTTATCTCTCGCTATCTCTCTCTCACTCCCTATTTCGCTCTATCTCTCTCTCACTCCCTATCTCTCTATCTCTCCCTATCTCTCTCCCTATCTCTCCCTATCTCTCTCCCTATCTCTCTCTCACACTCCCTATCTCTCTCTATCTTTCTCTCCCTATCTCTCTCTATCTCTCCCTATCTCTCTCCCTATCTCTCTCTCCCTGTCTCTCTCTCTTACTCCCTATCTCTCTCTCCCTATCTCTGTCTATCTCTCTCTCCCTATCTATTTCTAAATTTTTTTCCCGTTGGGACATTTCATCGAACAACCTGTGTGCAGTCATAAAACAGAGAGAGAGAGTGCGGCGTGGGCGTGGGCAACCTAGGTCCTCCGGGGGATTGGGGGGAGGGGGCTTGTCGTGAGGTCGACGGCGTGGTGGAGGTCTGACGGCGAGGCGGCGACGAGGGCGTGCGCACGGCGGTGTGAAGGCGTCGATGGCGATGGCGAGGCGCGTCGATGAGGGCGCGCGCACGGCGGTGAAGAGGCGGCGAACGCGGCGCGGGGTCTCGATGGAGAGACGCGGCGATGAACGCGCGCACGACGCGATGGAGGCGTTGAGCTGGCGGGGCTCGGCGGAGATCTGGCGGTGCGGACAGAGGAGTGTGAGCGACGGCTCGGGACATAGAAAAATTTTGGGGAGAGTGAAGCGCGTGGGGAAGACTATCTGAAATATATAGGAAACCCCCACTACAAGCGGTTCGTAGTACGAACCGCTTGTAGAGGACATTTACAAGAGGTTCGTATTATGAACCGCTTGTAGAGGTTCACTTCTACAAGGGGTTCGTATTACGAACCGCTTGTAGAGGGGCTTTTCGGGAGTTTCATTCTATTCTCCCTTTTTATTAAACTTTTATTTAAATGTTTTTAATTTTAGTACTTGTGTTTCATATTTTATTAAAATGTTTTTAATTTCAGTACTTATGTTTCATATTTTATTAAAAAGTTTTTAATTTCAGTACTTGTGTTTTATAGTTTATTAAAATGTTTTTAATTTCAAGACTTGTGTCTCATATTTTATTAAAATGTTTTTAATTTCAATACTTGTGTTTCATAGTTTATTAAAATGTTTTTAATTTCAAGACTGTGTTTCATATTTTATTAAAATATTTTTAATTTCAGTACCTGTGTTTCATATTTTATTAAAATGTTTTTAATTTCAGTACCTGTGTTTCATATTTTATTAAAATGTTTTTAATTTCAGTACCTATGTTTCATATTTTATTAAAATGTTTTTATTTTCAGTACTTGTGTTTCATATTTTTTAAGATGTTTAAAATTTCATTGCTTAATTTCTATATATGCTTCAAATACACAAGTTTCATGCAAAAACACATCTCAACTAGTAACATACTTTGTCTTTACAACTGTGCCTTCGTTATGATGGTGGCGTATATATGGAGCATCGACATCTGTGTCATTCAGGACACTTATGTCGACATCCACCGCAAATGGAGAGAGCTCGTCAAATTGACTATACTCTTCCTCGTCTGTGACGTCCTCAACTCCAACAATCCTTCGTTTGCCTTGGAGAACCACATGTCGCTTTGGCTTGTCCTTCTACTTCTTAGGTTCGCTTGACATGTCCATTACGTAGAAGACCTGTCTCACATCATTGGCACGAACGAATGGTTCGCGCCTATAGCCGACTTGTGTGAGGTCTACAGTTATCATGCCGTATTTGTCGATCTTCACACTGCTTGGACTCAGTTTAACCCATTGGCACTTGAATAGAGGGACCTTCAATGGTCCATAGCCAAGCTCCCATATCTCTTCTATGAAATCATAATATGTGTCCACCTTGCCAGTGTTGTCCGCGGCGTCTATGTGGACACCACTGTGCTGGTTCGTGCTCATCTTATCCTGAGATTTCGTGTAAAATGTGTAACCATTTATCTCGTACCCCTTAAATGTCACGATTTCACTAGATGGTCCCCGAGCCAGGTGTTGCAACTGTTCATTGTCTAACCCTTTGGAAAGGATGTATATTTGTAACCAAGCACCGAATAAATCCATGTGCCTCAGTATTATCCAATCCTCATACCTCCCTGGGAATTCGCGGCGTAGAATACTCTTGTGCTAAAGGACATAAGGGGCCACTACAGTAGATTGTTTCAGAACCGTGAAATGTCCTTGTTTAAAAGTAAGAAGATCATTGCATGCAATTGCTTTCCATCCTAGTGTCCCTTTTCCCCATAGCCTCCCCTCATGGCGTGATATAGGGACACCAATCGGATTTAGGGTGGGTTCTTTTCAGCTTTTTTGCCTACTTATTTGTCACTTCGAGATTTTTTTAGATAGGCTCGAGAGCCGGTTGGCCTCTAATTTTGGGGTCTAGAGAGCTTATAGACACTCCTACGAGATAAAAAAAACCGACTCAAAAATAATAAAAAAGTGAGATAAGTCAAATAAGACACGAGATAAGTAGGATAAGCTGACTTATCCTACTTATCTCGTGTCTTATTTGACTTATCTCACTTTTTTTATTACTTTTTGAGTCAGAATTTTTTTTATCTGATAGGCATGTCTATAAGCTCTCTAAACCCCAAAATTGAAGGCTAACCGGCTCTCGAGGCTACCTCGAAAATTCTCGAAGTGACGAGATCCATGCAAATAAGTAGATAAGAAAAGCTGAAAAGAACCCACCCTTAGATCATTAATGTAATCCACACAAAACTCAATTACTTCCTCTGTGCCATACCCCTCGGCTATGCATCCTTCCGAACGAGAACGGTTACGGACATACCTCTTTAGGACACTCATGTACCTCTCGACAGGAAACATGTTGTGCAGAAACACGGGTCCGAGAATACCTATCTCCTTGAAAATGTGAACAGTGAGATGAACCATAATATTAAAGAATGCAGGAGGAAAGATCATCTCAAGGCTAACCACACTTTGTACCACGTCATCCTGCAGCTTACTTAGTTTATCTGGATCAATAACCTTTTACGAAACCGCGTTGAAAAAGGAACATAGCTTTGTGGTTGTCCCCCAGACCCACTCGGGCAAAATACTTCTCACAGCCACTAGGAACAACTGTGTCATCAACACAAGACAGTCATGAGATTTCAGGTGGACGATTTTATTCTCTTTCATGTTTATGACTCTCTTTATATTCGAGGAGTATCCGGAAGGGACCTTCACACTGTTCAAGCACTCTATCATACTTTTTTCTCTTCTTTGCTTAGAGTGTAACTCGTAGGATGTAGATAATGTTGTCATTTCTCTGTCTTTTCTGGATATAGATCGTTCCTCAGTTCCAAATGTTTTAGATCCCTCTGAGCTTATAGTGTATCTTTCGATTTACCGTAGATATCTAAGTATCCTAGCAGGTTCACGCAAACATTCTTCGTGATCTGCATGAAATCAAGTGAGTGACGGACCTCCAAAACTTCCTAATAAGGCAAGTCCCAAAATATTGACTTCTTCCACATGGGTGCCTGACCTTCCTCATTCGGGATAGATTTTCTCCTAGGACCCTTTCCAAATACTACTTTCAGATCCTTTACCATAGCAAACACACGCGGCCCACTTTGATGCTCAGGCTTAGCACGAAGGTCTGGTTTCCTATTAAAATTCCTGTCTTTCTTCCGCAACGGGTGCCTCATAAGAAGAAACCTACGGTGGCCCATGTACACAACCTTCCGAGAGTTTTTGAGGTACATGCTATCCGTTTCATCTAAGCACTGCATGCAGGCTCTATATCCTTTTATAGTTAGGCCGGACGGATTACCAAGCGCAGGCCAGTTATTGATGGTTACAAACAGCAATGCATGTAGGGTGAAATACTATTTTTTATGCTCATCCCATACCCATACACCATCCTCCCACAACGCTACAAGATCTTCAACCAATGGTTTCAGATAGACATCGATGTCGTTTCCGGGTTGCTTGGGCCCTTGGATCAACAACGACATCAATATGTACTTCCGCTTCATGCACAACCAAGGAGTAATGTCATAGATACATAGTGTAACAACCCAGGTGTTATGGCTGCTGCTCAACTCGCCGAAAGGATTCATACCATCGGTACTCGACCCAAACCTTATGTTTCTCACCTCATCTGCAAAGTGCGGGTATGTTCGATCGACTTTCCTCCACTGGGAGCCATCAGTGGGATGTTTAAGCATCCCGTCGTCCTTACACTCTTCTTTGTGCCAAGGCACCATCTGGGCATGCGCTTTGTTAGCAAACAGATGCTTCAATCAGGGGATGACAGGGAAATACCACACCACCTTAGCGGGAGGTCTCTTCTTCATACGCTCCCCATCTATTTCACCTGGGTCGTCACGATTCATCTTATAACGTGATTCTTTGCACACTGGACAAACATCAAAATCCTCATACTCATTGCGATACAGGATACAGTCGTTAGGACATGCGTGTATCTTCTGTACTCCAATCCCAAAGGACATACGACTTGCTTGGCAAATTATTACATCATCCTATGTCATTGATTTACTCGTTATTTCTACTATCTATTTTCAAATTTTTTTTACTCCACAAATTTCTAACGGTGCCTCACATATGTGGCTAGCCTACCATGTTTTTTACATATTACTCTAAAAGGGATAATTCACAATATGCCCCAAAGTTGAGTGAAAAACGATAATATGTCCCATTTACGTGTCTATGATAGGTGGGCCCAAATTGTGAAATAGGGCATATTGTCAAATGCCCCTACTCTAAAATACAATATATAAAACGTATGGTGATCCTACTGGAAATTAGTGCTATAAATAAATTATTAAACTACTCATTTTTTTCTTACGGCATTACTACTATATATATTATTAATTTTTTTCTAACCCTACAAAATGCATATCTACTACCTTTAATATCTACGTCCAATTTTTTCAAAACTTTAACCGCACAGCATATGGCTATCCTACCAGGTTTCATCGTAATATTTACATTTTACAACTATACAATACTACCACATTACATTTGTAAATATTTTCTAATAAATTATTTGCACAAAAAAAATTTCGGACTTACCTCCGCGAAAATGGCGGCTCAACTTTCTTCTATTTTTTTCTTTCTCTTCTATTTTTTTCTCCCTTTTTTCTTCTCTTTTTTTCCTCTCCTCTCCTCTCTTTTCTTTTCTCTCCTCTTCTCGTCCTCCCTGTTCGCTTGCTCTCGGTGATGGAAATGAGACCCTCGGGTAGAATGGGGGAGAGAAGAGGAGGTGAAGGGTCATAAAGGTCAGATATCGCCTGTTGCAGGGGCGATCGCCCTATAATGGGGCGAGTGTGCAGAGGGTAACGGCTAAGGAATCTGGCCATTTCTGGCCGTTAACGGCTACGGAATCTTGCCGTTTAAGGGACCTATCGCCCCAGTACCGGACGACGGGAGGGCATTTCTGTCATTTTACATTTTCGACAATTATTTCTGAAATAACTAATTAAAATAAATATTAAAAAATTCCTTTCCCCTTACTCTTGCTGGCCTGGCTGACGAATAGAAAGAAGGATAGGGAAGAGAACAGGAAGAAAAGCAGAAGACGAAGGCCTATAAAGGTAGCAGGGCTTCGTAATTTAACACAGATTTGTGGAGAAAATTAAGAGTAGTTGATCCAACTTGCGATATGAGCCGTTAGACAGCACAATGAAGGGCTACGATATTGTGTACCTGTTGGGTTTTACGCCCAATAGTAATTATAGGCCACATGAGATGTGGGCTCAGTAGTAATGAGCTACGTATGACATAGGCCTTGAGGATTATGATCCATATAGGATTAGAGTCCTAATGGACCTTTTTTGGTCCTCTAACGTTGGGGCTCACTATGGAGATATATAAAGAGAGGCGGTGGAGACTGGAGAGATAGATCAGCATTAAGATTTTTCTTTTTCACCGAACTCTAGCCATCATCATCTAAGTTGCATGTATCGGCGCTAGCACGCCGCGTGAAGACATATTTCTCTCTCCGTAAGTGTGGACTATGTAGAGGCGTTACGTTTGTGGCGCTGGTCGGAACCATCGCGAAGAGGAGACGTGATCGACTACTTCCATAGGACTACGCGCAGATTGATTAAACCAACTTTATCGACTTTACTTTCGCTGCCCTACGTGTCAAACGGTAACATCTCTGAACATCTACTTAGAGGATTTTCTGGGTTTGCGCAGTAAATTTTTATTCATGCAGCGTAGCAATCCCACGTTTCCCTTCAGTGGTATCAAAGCCATCCTGTATCGCTTTTATCTAGATGTTAGACGTTGCAATAGTAGATTGGATCTACTGCTAGCCAGATGTTTTGTAGATTAGATCTACTAATGATCGATGGATCAATCGGTTTCTAAACTAGTAGATTGGATTTACTATTAACCAGATATTTTGTAGATTGAATGTACTAATGATTGATGAGATTAATCGGCTTCTAAAATAGTAGATTGAATCTGCTAGCTAGGCTGTCACCCCTCTCCACCTCCTCGCTGATTAACTATAATGATCCGAGGGAGCAGTCGAGCCGGCAAGCAGTGCGCCTTGCAGATAGTTGTGCTACGCGTGTGGCTATAGTTGTCCGTAAAGCTCCCTTGCTTGGGCCGCCCAAGGCACAACAACTTGGCTCGCCCAGGCACTAAGACGCAAGACGGTTGGGGCCGGGCGGCCGGCACGACCGATATGGCGTCTTGGGAACTGGCCTAGAGTTGAGCACGGCGTCTTGCCCGCCCAAAGACGGATTTTACAACGGCCTGCCGACCCTTGCTCGAAGAGGCGGCCCTCCTTTTGATATTTGTCTAAGTGTCATATGTGAATGTGATAGTGTGTCAGTGTGATGTCTGATGTAAATTGTGATCTGTAAAAGTGTCAAGTGTTAACTGAGTTGTGATTTATGAATTCTTTGCTTTTTATTACAATTTCAGCAAATTTTTTGAACTTGTCATCCAAAACTGTACAGATAGAGTGGTTTTTGAATTTACACAGAACTGGACCGACACGGGCACGCTAGGCTCGTGGGCTAAATGGGCAGGCCCGCACGTTAGCTCGCTCGCGCCGCGTTCGGGCCTCTAACTTTCAAGACGTGGGCGGCCCGCCCAAAGACGGATTGCTAACCGTGCCGGGCCGGCCCGTCTACCTCTGGCACGGGCATGGTCGGGCTCGGGCCGGGCCAGGCCGGGCCGCCCGTTTGGACATCTATACGTGTGGCAGAGTCGGCAAGCAGGTAGTCGTGCTACGCGTGTAGCAACTAGCAAGGCCGGCAAGCGGTGGGCCTCGCGGGTAGGGCTAGGATAGGTTTGTTGATGGGGGGATCGCCGCAGCCCCGCCGAATAATCGACGGGCATCTCCTGCTCCCTTCTCCTGTCCCGACCGTGCTGCCTACGTCGTCTCTGCCGGCGCGTCGATCCATGGCTTGTATAGTGCATTCTTGGCATGCATATGCTGCCGTTGTGTGCATGTGTTGCATACATGCATGTACTGTTGCTATGTGTATGAATGCATGTGTTGCAAGACAGCCACATGACTAATGAGATTAGCCTAAAATATAATTATCTGATTAATCCGATGCATGCGTTTGGGATCAAGACACATTTGAATGAATGGGTCCCACAGGATGCCTGTATGTGGTAACAACAAATCTTGTGGTCACAGTACGGAACCGGGCCCCTATGTGAATATGATTCGAGCCAGTAGGGTGCGCGTCTAGTCACCGCTACCAGGAGGTACCCCAGTGGCGGATTTAGGATTTTAAGTTAGGGTATACCGAGCAGCCGAGCTAATACTATAATGTAACAAACCAAAGTTGTATTCGTATTTTGAAAACACTTCTGTACTATTGCGTAAGGCTATGACAATTTCTGTTAAATTTCTACGTGACAAACACAAATTTCTAGATTCCAAAAGCCAATAGAAATTGATGATTTTGCTTGAATAAATCACCAAATAGCTAATTAATAGACCTTGCATAGGAATTTATAAATTATAGCACTATTTGGGAAATTGTTGAAATATAAAATTCTAATAGACCTTGAATTGGGAATATATTTACATGTTCATAAAACATCCTGTAGGAGAACGCGGTGCTACGCTAGCCGAAAACAAAATTTTTCTTACCGCGAACACCCAGGCAACATGCGAGTCGGAGATCATGGAGCATTACCCTTGAGCACGTTAGCAGCGGAAGTAGAGTGGGTGAAGCCTCCCGCGTCTTTGCGAAGTTAATCAGACGAGTCGAACACGACGTGGTACAACTTCTCCTCGTCGCGGATCGCCGTCCACAAAGAACGCCGACGTAGTCGTCTGAGTTATGTAGCCGATCGAATCGATCGGCGCCGACGCGAGAGCGGACGACGCCTCCACGGTATCCACACGTCGGGGTGGGAACACCGCGCTGGTGTGCTAGCACCTGCAGCAGCGGCTAGGTTTCTTAGGGGCGATGGGGCGTGGCGGCGGCTAGGGCTCGTGGTGGGGAGACTAACACACCGCACGCCCCCATGCCTCCTTTATATAGAGCGCACTAACGAGCCTTCTACGATAGAAGCCCATTAGGTCTCGCTCTAATGGACATGAAAGCCCACTAGGTCTCACGCTAATGGATCTTCTACAATAGAAATCCATTAAGACGTCAGAAGATCCAAATCCGTATAAACCCACTAATGGATCCAATCCATCAGATATGATCCAACCCGTTAAGTGTGTGACCCATTAGGCTCATGTACAAGTCGGCGCGGTCCGGAGAACCCTTCCTGACCACAAGTCAATAGCGGTACCTAGCAGCACATATTGACCCCCGAATGTACACAATGATCGAATCAGCTGAACCTTGATACACTCACATAGAATCCTTTTGCCACACGATATCAGTCAAGCTCAAGGCGAGAGGCGTGCCACCCTTGTGATAGCTCGACAAATTCACTCGTCAATGTAATGGATATAATTCGTGATTAACTCTTTAATCACTTTGGCATAGCCATGCACTTTTCTTATCCATCCACACCGAGGGGCCCAGAGATATCTCTCCCGTTATCAAGGAGGGGCAAATTCCATCTTGATCTCTTACATCTCACGTCATGTTTCATGGCATACCCGTAAGCTACCTTTATAACTTCCCTATTATGGTGAAGCATTTGATAGCCCCAAAGTATACAATTACGCATGCTGAGAATCAATAAGAATCTCAGGTCAAAGGATCATATAGGTATACCACTCGAGACTATACTCGATGGCACTTCTAAGATAACAATCTCAAAGAAGTTGTCTCTGGAGCGGTCTATCCAACCCCATGTTCTTTATCATGTGCCCACATTATTGATTTGATATCTCCATATCTATGGTATGTGAAACATTACCATCAATCAATACATGTCTTTGGTCGATCACTATTGTTCCACATAATGATATGTGACCAGGGATCGTTTAGAATAATATCTCATAACCAATGTGTTTCACAATTAAGTCATACTCAATGAACAAAGGAGTGACATTTATTCATGGAACTAATAAGTACATGAACATAGACGTATGATACAATCATCTCATATGATCGCCTCTAGGGCATATCACTAACACATCCATACACATATACTTATACATATATATATATATATATATGTGTGTGTGTGTGTGTATGTGTGTACACACATATTCACATAAGCTTAAATATGATAAATTGCTCTAAAAATCCCAGAAAAATTCTATATATTAGCTTAGACCCTAATTGAAAGTTTGGCTCGGTTGCTGAATCAATGGACCCCTGTGGGACCCACTTGGCAGCCTCTTCTTCTATCTTGCCTATGTGAACATTTCGTCAAGCAGCTTGGCTGCATCGGCTCACACGGCTCCCCCGCCGGCAATCCAGCCCGCGGCTGCCGAAATCGCCCTCGAGATCTCTTCTTTGGCTGCTTGTGCGTGTCGTCTTGGCTCAGGCGGGCCCACACCCGCGCCGAAGTGACACTCCGCCACTGGTTCGCCGCCGTTCGCTGGCGCCGCGGCCGACCAAGCTCTCGTGTAGGGACGTGCCAGGCACCGCCCTCGTTGCCCAATGGCTGCTCTGGTTGCACCATTGATGTTCCTGGCACCGCCGCTTCCCTGGGCTGGCAATGCCGCCCGCGCACGCCACTTTCGCCGCTCGGCTCAATCGCCCGTCGCAGGTGAGCAAGCCACCGCCCCAGCTAGCCAATGAGCGCTAGAGCTTCTCTGTGACCACCTCACACCTTCTCGTGACCGCCGGACAATAGCCGAGCTCGGACCGAGCCTATATGCAGCCGCACCGCATCGGCCATTTTCCCCCTCTTTTCACTTTCCCATTGACAGCCCAAACCAGACCTCCCTAGCCTCCTCATTGACTCGCGTTTGCTTCACCATGATCTCGTGAAGCTCCTGTCCGAAGGAATTGGTCAGAGCCGCCCCGAGCTTGTCGGAACGCTCTCGCCACCGCCGGCCGCCCGGTTCTTCCCCCTTTCTGATTTCTTCCTCTCTGGTGAGCTTCGCGGCAATTCTTTGCTCCGTGAACTTCGCCTGACTTCACCTCACATCGTGCTCCCCTCTTTTGGCCCAGGGTTTCGCCAGTCTTCCCCAGCACCGTGAGCGCGCCGCCTCCCTTGTTCGGCCTCCTCGTCGACAGTCCAACCCGGGCGCCCTCGACCCCGAATAATCACTAGGTAAGTCTCCCCGATGTCTGCCGATGCTCATGCGCGTGCTATTTCTCCATAAACTCGACCCTAGGTCGTTTACTCATGTCCGCCACGTCCGGGCGTTTCTGGCCTCGACGAAGGCATCTCTAGATGCGCGTTAGCTCACTGGTTCCAACGCACCCAAGAACTCCCCAAACGGAGCACCCTAGCTCCGGCTAGCCGTTGGACAAGCCTCGGCCGTGCGAGCGCCGGCCGAAGGAAGATGATGGCGGCCAGCTGTCCGATCTGCGCCAAGATCTGTGCGACTTCACCACGCCCGGTCGCTGACTGGTGGGCCCCAGCTGTCAGTGCTCACCGGTTTAAAAACTCCCGCGCGGCTTTACTGGAATTCACGACATGTGGGCCCTGGTCCCACATGTCGTAAGCGGAGGCTCTCGTCTCGGCGCGCCGCCATGAAGTTACGCCTCCCGTCGCGCTTCAACGAGGGTGGCTCGCCATGAGTTAGCGGGCCGACCCAAGATCGTTCACCGATTTTCCCGGATTTTATAAATAAAACAAAGACAGTAATTAGAAACGATTTATTTAAAATAGGTAGAGATCTCTAAAAATTCTGGAAAAATTATGGTAAATACTAGAAATTGTGATGGATTTATTAAAAAAAATACCTCACACAGTAACCGAACTCGGTTCCTGGATTAAATTCATTAAGCTTATTTTTAGGGTATTAATCCATATAGAAATAAGCAAAAATAGAATGTTGTGTATTAAAAATGAATTAACACCTAAGCTAAAACATAAGAAAATCATGGATGTTGAAAAATGACTTGTTGGACCTAGGAAAATTTAATATAATCTATGGTATGTTTCCTAATTACATGTTATCTCAAAATGGCATAATTAGTAAATATGAACAACTAGCGTAACTTTCCTAGTCTATGAACCTATTCAAATTAAGCTATTACACAGCATGTTAGAATAGTAAATATGATGTTTCGATTTAATCTCACGACATGCAATATCATGATTTTATATATATATATATATATATATATATATATATATATATATATATATAATCACTCACACACCACTTAATTTCTACTCGCTAGGATAATAAAGATTAAATAAGTTGATGAAGGAAATACTTCAAACAAAATATGAATTATCATATTCTAGCTATTTAAAGTACTTTAAACATGATAAAACCATATTTTCTCCTATTGGGTTAACTAGGTAGAAATTACACTATTTATATATATATATATATATATATATATATATATATATATATATATATATATATATATATATATATATATATATATATATATATATGCATCATGTGCATCATCTCGCTTAGCACTTCGTGGCCATTACGCTAAGATTCATTACTTAGAAGGATCATGGAACTTTCTCGATATATATATATATATATATATATATATATATATATATATATATATTCATATAGATAGTTAAACACAGGAACCGTAAACGAACGAATTCGAGCGATCTCGATTGCATTTCATGCATCATTCTTTTCCTCGCCGCATTGTGTTTATGATGAATTGTTGATTCTCCGATTAGACGTAGAGGATCCGGAAGCACCGTTCGAGGACTCCGCACAGAACCCGGACTTCAATTCCCAAGGCGAGTTAACACTTCTCCTATAGGAAGTTGCTTTTACTAGGGAGAGTATGCACTTTTCCTAGTGCGAGTTAACATCCAATAATATCATATTGAATCCCAGATTTCCAAAGTATGATATTTAAAGTATTAAATTGCATGCTCTTTAAATATCTATACCCAATTGCTTAATCATGATATATCATGCCATGTTATTATTCGTTGTTGTTTGACCCTGATGATATTGCCTTGTTATAATCATCTGTCATTTGATCTTGTTATTGATCGCTTTGATGATCACCCTTGGTAGCCTAGTTAGGTTAAATAAACTGATTAGACTCCTAAGTCTTGGTTAAAATCTTGCTTAGACATTGCTCAGATCCAACTATTAATTTAGGCTTAGAATTGCTTCGGAACGGTGAACCGATATTCACCGGACATGATCACACAATGAATATGATTAACTGGATTTTGGGCCTGGCATGCCAGTGTGTGTATGGTTGTGTTGTGCTGCAATGCAGATTAGGTCTGGCATTGGGTAAGAGATGGAGTAGCTGGGCTACGTGATTTGAGGAGCTAATCGCCCACATACGTAGTGCATGGAAGAGAGCGGTGAGATCCACGTAACGTCGTGGCGCTGCCCCAAAGGAGGGTTCGCGACATCGTGTGATTCACACGGAGGGTGCGAGTTAGCGAAGAAGGAAGTGCATAAGGGTGAGGCCCTTCGTGGATCGGTGGGCTGAATCAAGGATTTCCCAGACGGGTGCATCGAGGATGCACAAGCAGACGCCATCGACTATCCGCCACGGAGATAGTTCCTAACACCACAACGCTACGGCCATCGCGGTAGTGCAAGTATTGGGGATTCAGGGTAGTTACGACCTCACGGGCGTTCTCGCTGCCGCCATGCTTGAGGTGAAGACAGTTTCATGTCGTCATCCGAGGATGATCTAGATCCATTCTTACAGAGAGCCGTGAGTCTAGCGTGGGTTGGCAACCCAGCTAGGACGAGACCAAGTACTTTGCTGGGGAATGTGATCCACAACGAGTGCGCCACACTCAGAAGATGATGGCGGGAGTGGGAAGAGAACGTTTGGCAGAGTGCATGGAAACTGCCATGGGTTTGGTCTATGTATTGAAATGGATATATGACAAATAATCACTCGATATAGAAATTTGATTAAACTGCTAAGTCATAGGCTTTGATTTCCAAAACTGGCTTATCTGCAAATAAATAAACCCAACCTTTCCTTTGAAACCTCTATCATTAAAATGCATTGGATTGGGTGTTACCTCGCCAGCGTTTGGATGACACTGACCTCGCATAAATATCTATCTTTAGACATGGAGGATCCCGTCAAGGAAGACACCTACGACTGTCATGAGGAAGGAGATCCTCAGTACCAGGACCAAGAGTAGTTGCATAAGATCGGGTTTAGTGCATTCCACCAGTCGTGTGTGGTTACACAGCTGCCGGTGTGATTTTGTTGTTCTTTTGAACTTGCAAGCTGCCTTTTGGGAAATTTTCGCTACTCTGATGAACTCTGGTCTGTAACTAAGGCTTAAATGCCGCTTGCTACTAATGCGATCTGATGGTCGCTGCTATGTAATATACGGACAACCGATGTATGAAATGATTCCAGCTGTGTAACTCTTGCACTAGCCTACTGATCCAGGGCCTAGTGCAGGTCCGACCATTTCTCGCAAGGTAAGCCGAGAAGGGGCGCGACATATAATATACAATTCGGTAAAATCTAATGAACAATTCGGTAAACAACTATAAATGTTGTCGAGAAATTCAGTATACGAGTATAAAATAACTAGAAATATGATAATACAAATATAAATTACAATATAAATAGTTCAAACATTTTAAGTATGAAATATGCATAAAAGAAGTTTACGCACCTACAATAGTTCAAAGAATACAATATTACTTCTTGTCCTTCTTGTCTGGCCTCCGCCTTCTAATAGCCATGAAACTCTTGATTATATCATTTTCATCAACTTGGAAGAAAATATCTCGCTCAATAAACGTGACTAGACAATCATCCAAAAGACTATCACCCATCTTATTTCTCAACTTACTTTTGACTAAACTCATTGCAGAAAATACCCTCTCAACACTTGTCGTCGCCACCGGTAGAAGCAATACCAATTTCAGAAGCAAGTAAAGCAAATCATAAATTATATGCTTCTTTGTTTCAACAAGCTTAACTAAAAGATCAACAAGATTCTCTAGACCTTTAAATCTATCGTCTAGTCTTATGTCGTCAATATAGTTATCAAGTTGCAACTCAAACTTTATCAAATCGGTACTTGAGATGATGTCATTAGGGTAGAACTCAGCAAGTTTGCGCACCTTCTGTGCATCAAAAGAAGCACACAAGTCGGTAGGATTGAAGGCCGACATACAAGAAAGCAACTCCATATTAACCTCGTCAAACCGATTATCAAGCTCTTGACTAATTTGATCAATGACCACAATATATACTTCTCTTCTGAAGTGATCATCATTTGTTTGGTTTCGGGCAAACCGTGCTGATCTTCCATAAGGCACATGATTACCCTCCATATCAGGAACTTGGACACCATGTTTATTGCAAAACAAAGTGACCCTTTGAAGGAAATGATTCTAGCCTTCAGACCTCAATTGTTGCATTCTACTCTTCATAATTCAACAACTCTATAAACAAAAAAAGCAGTGCATCAACAAGCAACTCTCTAATCTCTAGCAAAGTAGCAATTATATTTGTTTCTACTCTATAGTCTATAAATCAACTAGCAGTCTTGCACTTTATAAATCAACTCACGTGTTTGATGCCTTGATCTTCTAGCAAACTAAGCAACGTAGCAATTATACGGATTGCTATTTGCTACATAGAAAAATAAACATGAAAATTTTCAGGTTAGTAACGTTAGTTGATTCATAGAATCACTTGATAACTTTGCCACTTTGGCGTGCGTACTGCTGGCATAGTGCAATTATACGGCGTCGCGTCGGCGTGCGTACTGCGTAGGCGCGTAGCGTACCTGCTGTGCGGCTGCGGCGTTGCGCTGCGACGGGCGACGGGGCAAGGGACGATGCCGCGACGGCCGACGGCTGCGCTGCGACCTGCGACGATGCGATCTCGCGGCTCGCGGGATGGGAATCGTCGCTGCATCGACCGCGGAAACGACGCGCACTCGCACCGTATTACTCGCGCACTCGCACCGTATTACCTGTATACGGACTGTATAGTTTGTATTGGCCTATTGGGCTGTATATAAAGTAATGAGTATGGGCCGTATACAGGGTATGCCGTGGCCCACCAGGCATACCCTGTAGATCTGCCTCTGTGTACCCCTCCATGAGCAAGCAATGGCGCTGACGTACATCGGTTAGGCTATGAGAGCAAAATTGTGAATATGATTCACACTGTGGAAAGTGTTTCCACAGAAGTTGCCTGCACCCGCGATGGGTGCCGCCCCTTCGAAGCTTGCCTGTAAATCGGCTAGCGGGTCTGTCTGGCAAGTTATTCGTAGGCTTTTTATAAATGCTATATATTCGTATTGCCCGGTAGAATTGGATTCTATGTATAACTTGTTTTTGTAGGGGCATGAATAGCATGGCCCTTATGTATATGACACATATGCTGGTTTATTACTACCTATGTTTTTACCTGTGATGCTTAATTTCCTCACATATATTTAATTGCTAGCTATTAGTGTAATAGTCTAGAATATCTATATTATGATATTAAGCAGTTGGCTCGGTGGACAGGAAACGTAGTAATAGAGATTGCCACGTCACAGGTCATATTATTCATAGTTTAATGCGATTATTTATAAATACTTGTTCCTGTTATACTTTTAATCATTTTATTATCATATATGTTTTAGCATGATTTTCCCTCGAAAAAATTAAGAGTTATGCCCTTCCAATTGCTGCACCTATAAGGGTCACGATCGTTCTTGGTAGGCCTGCCAAAGTAGGGTGCCATTAGCATTATTAATCAAATAGAGTTGATGTCGGACAACGCATCCATAACATTGGTTTTACTTGACAAAGCTATCAAAACGGTTTTGGGCTTCAGGGCATGATATTGGAGTCGAGTATTTTATGCCATCCAACAAACAAGAATCACATATAGATGTGATTAACAAAGTGTTGCTTACCTCACTACTACAGAAAGGTATTTATGAGACGATTATTTTGAGCTTTTTGAGATGGTTTCAATGCGTCTTAAATAAGTCGTGTCGTAAAAGAGAATGTTTATTTGAGACGGTTATGAACCGTCTCATGTGAGTGAGTATATAAGACGATTTATGTATGGAACCGTCTTATATGTCCTGTTATAGAAGTCACTTCCTTACTAAACTGTCTCAAACGAGATTTTTCAAATACGATTTTAGACATAAATATTGGTGAAAAATAGGAAAAATATTTTTTTAAAAGCAGAAACCTATATTCCTACCACTTACCATCCATCTATGCACATTAACACAATTTATGCATATAATACAAACATTGCATATCCCATGACTTAAACCTAAGACATATTGATTCTAACCTCACCCTTCTAACCATTCTACCTTACACCATGTTCTGATCATAATAGGATATGTATACATTTTAACATTAGTTTTGCGAATCTTTCAATAACTTTTTAGACATGTAACTGACATCAAATAGAAAACTTTTCAACTACAAAGTTGTACACCTCATTGAAGCCTACAATTTCATATAATTTTTATTTTTGACGACTTATAAATGCCTTAATTCGTGTTATGATTATTTAGACATCTATATTCCTTCAAATAAAAAAGATATCAACTACAAAGTTATAAATCCCCTCAAGAGCTACAATATACATATACAAATGTAAAAATTGTTTTTTAGGATTTTGATTTTTAAAAAATTTTCAAAAATGTAAAATTCAAAATTATAAAATAAATTTTTGATTTTTAGGAATTAAAAATCTCTAATTTCATTTTTTGAAATTTAAAATAGTTTTTGAAACTAAAATTTCTAAATTTTATTTTATTAATAAATAATAATTTTGAAATTCATTTTTGAACTTCAAAATCCAAAATTGATTTTAAAAATAAAATTTTCAATTTCAAAAACCACCCTTTGAACTAACTGCGTTGGTTTCACAGATTTAGGTAACCAAGTGAGCGGTTTCGATAGTTATGGACTTATGTGCAACGACGAGACAAGTTTAGGGACTAACAGTGCAATTTACTATATACAATATATATATATAGGTTATTCACACAATAGAACCGTCGCATATAATCCTAAATTTAAAATAATTGCTTTCAAAAGAAGGAGTGTCGTTCTATTGATTCATCATAAAAGATATTTTGTCCTTTCAAACCGCCTTACATTACATACACATTAATGACGCTAAAATGTAAGGAAATGACTCTTCTACTCTAACCTTATATAAGTCGGTTTTTAATTTCAACCGTCACAAATGCATCAATCATATAAAACGGCTATGATTTGAAAAACGTCTTTTCTTATATAAGTCGGTTCTTAATTTCAACCGTCCCAAATACATCAATCACATAAGACGGTTATGATTTGGAAACGTCTTATTCCTTATATAAGTCGGTTCTTAATTTCAACCATCCTAAATGTATTAATCATATAAGATTGTTATGATTTGAAAACGTCATTTTCCTTATTTCTACCACAATAAGAGACACTTCTAGTTTAAGAAGGCTGAAACCATCTCAAATTGTGCGTCTTATATTACTCATTCTGTACTAGTGCCTATTTCACTAAGTTTTACGGTGATGCCAAAGCTCACTAAAATTTACATGAATGTGGATCTTGCCCAGCTACAAGTCAATAGAGGTAAAGTAGCTTTAGTGGAAGTATCTTTTATTAAATTGGTTAACGAATGGTACACATCATAAACTTATAGTGTTTAATATTTATTGATGTCTATGACCTTCTGCTTTACTATTTAAGATATATCTTTGATATAAACTCGTACGTCAAGCATATGGCCGTGATCCGAGTGGCCCGATGTGCTTATGCTTTTAGGGAGGAGTGTACGTAATCGTGTTCCGCAGATGTAGATAGTCATGCTAAATTATGTTACCAAAAATCATGGCTTCGGTATTGTCTAGATTTTTTAATGGCGTTAAATTGCTAACGCTAACTATGCGCCGATGCAATTGATCAATCATGAACAATGCGCGTACGCTGATGATGAGGAAACGAACTGTTGATGCACAGTGACAGACAGTGTGGATGTGCCATCTTTGCCAGGCATTGTATTCCACGCATACAGCTAGCGTACACCATAAACTTGATCCAAGCATGTCAGGCGTAGAGCCAAGATCACATGCAAATAATTTCGAATATACCTGTCTTTCTGGGGTGAAAACAAAAGCGCCTTGGAATCTACTGTCACTCTTGTTTTGACACCGGTCAATCAAGCTAGTAGAGAGGACGTGAAAACGACTAGATATATTGTTTTGTGTCAACTGGCAAGTATATATTCCCTCATCAATAATTATATCTATATATATCTACGCTGGTTTATAAGAAATATTTTTTGAGTACATATGTAAGATTTGTTTCAAAACGTTGTAGTCTCCCACTCTCTTCTTTTTCAAGATAACGAAACTAAATATACTTTAAGCTAGCAAATCAGCTCTTTGACGATGTAAAGAGCCACATGCTCCTCTCTCCTAGCCACGGTTCCTTGGCGCGCCTCTATTCTACTTATCTCTCATCACTACTCACTGCTCCAGAGCGGTCCTACTCGCTGGTTTCCTAAAAAATAGACTAAATGAGGGAGAGTGCAAGAGAGAGAAAATGAAGGGCAAATTAGGATTTTCAAATCTATTTTCTATCCTTATTTCATGGAAATATTCTTTTAGTTGCTCCAATGTCCAGTGGGAAATTAAATGACCATATAATGTGGTGTCCACCAGCTGAATATCGATTTTGTAGCGTGTTGGCAAATGCTAAAACAAGTGCATTTACCACACCCTTTTATATACAAGTGCTAAAACAAGTGAATATCTATATAGTATTCATCTGTGAATTATCAATTTTCCAGTAGCATTATTCATTGGTGTACACCATTTTTTGTGTTGGCCTAGCTAGGGCCAATTTCACTTAAAACTATCTAGATTAATAAAATTTTGTTGTTATAGAAGCATACTATTATTATAAATACTTTCATAATATTTATAACCTTTATCAGCTTATATTAAAATAGTACATCAAAGTCACATTCTGAATAGTGGTGAAAATTCAATAGTGTCATTTGAAAGAGGGAACAAAAAGATAGATGATAAGATCAATATATGTACTTGCTTCTTTTTGACACAAGAAATATTTCCTTAAACACGGGCTTGCCCTAGCGCGGCCCATGCGTCCAGCCCATAACGAGCTGATCCATGGACTGGACTTAGGCCATGGTACAGCAAAGCATACTCCACTCGGTTGCTGCGTTCTCCTCCTAATCCCAACAGTGAGGGAATAGTAATGCTAGAGGTCTTTTATGGTACGCAACTATAAATATATAATAGAAATATAGTATAATTTAGATCAGATCATTCTTTATATTGCATTGTTCATAAAATATACTATTGTTATAGTATAAATACTATATATCCTGAGAGCATGAAAGAAATGAAATTAATCTAAGCCGTTAGATTGGGAGAAATGAACAACTCATTCATTTTAGTGTGAGGTAAAATTTATCTAGTTTTAGTTAATGGAAGGGAGCAATCAACGTTAATTTGTGCCATTAGTTGACTGAATCTAGGCTGTCCCTGCTAGCTGTCCGATTGAGTACAAACAAGGCAGTATGATAATGTCATAATTTAGCTCTTAAAAAAATAATGTCATCATTTAAAAAACACACACACATCAATTCCAGATTAGACGGATGTAGAAGAAATATATATGGCAGAAGACTACAACCCACCATTACCTTACTAACTACGTTTACTCATCTTAATATCATGATCAATTTCAACATGCGTCTTACACAACTAGAAGCAAATTCAATCTTACAGAATCTACAAGGCTCATAACTAATTAAACAGAAGAAAATCAAAGGCAAATTTAATTCGACAGAACTACGCATGCATGCATGTAGTTTAGAGGTGAAGCGAGGTATCCACCTCCACATCGGTACACCTATAGCCCGGATTCTGCACCGATCTAGCAACAACGTTCACCGCGGGCGGCAGCCTGGCATCGGCGGCGGCGCCGGTGGTGCGGCGGATCCCGACGCTCGCCGGCGATCCATGTACTGGCCTCGGCGGCCGGACGAGCTCCGGGTGCAAGAACCACCTCGGCTGCTCACTGCTTGACGCTGCAGCGTCTTGTAGGGCTGAGCTGCAGGTAGCAGTAGCAGTAGTAGCCATCATTATCTGCAGCTGCTCCTTTCCCTCCCTCATCTCCTTCACCTTCTGCAGGTTCCTGAACCTCTCTTGGAGAAGAGCAATGGAGGAGGAAGAGGCCTCGCAGTTGCCCTGCCTTCTCATGGAGATCAGGAGATGGATATATAGATAGAAATGTTCTATGCTCCTCTTTCTTTCCTTCTTCCTTCCTCTATCTGTTACTTCTTTGGGCTTGAATCTTGAGTAATGGAAGGTTTCTTGTTGGGTTGGGGGTATTTATAAGGGAAGGGGCTTGAGGGTGTTTGTCCTTGTTATCCTGCACTCATTGCATGTGTTTCTGTGCCAATTTCTGGTGGATCCAACTATCCAAGGGGAAGGGGCAGCTAGGTGAAGATGCTATGCTCTCACATGCAAAGTTTTGCAGATGATTCTTTCTAGATAGATTTGCTAACCGGTGGGAGACCACATTTCAACCCACAAATCTTTCTTTCTGTTAGGCCTACACCGAAGATGTGTAGCCTCAAAGAAAACCATATTCGGGGAGCGTAACCGCAGCCTGCACTGTGGTAGAGAAAAAAGATATTTATATCATGTTCAAGAAAGAGAGAGATAAACTCATTATATATTTGTAGCACATCTAAAGAATATTAATTCGCATCTAGCCATCATTCATTTAGTATCGTGCAATACAAATATTCAAGCTCATAGAGTAAACTAAGAAGACACATGAATAAAAGAAGGGAACAAGCAAACAAAACGATGTAGATCAATTAACATTAGCTCTGTTTCTCCTTATTCTTGTTGAATGTCGAAACAAGGATATTTTTGGTTGGATAAGTTGTATGTGCTAGTTGCGACATCAATTGTGAACAAAATCAATATATATGTAGAGCAAATTAAAGAAGTAATTAATAATATATATTTCTCTAGAAAAACAACGGATTTAATTCTATTTTTCTTTTGTTTCGATTATAACATACGTCATATACCTTTAAGATCTTGCACCCCACTAAACTATTTAATCAAGTAGACCTTGCAATTTCTACCATGCATTCACACATTAAAGGAGCAAACTGAAATTCAATTAGTTAACAATGCCCTGTTGCAAGCATATGAGACAGATGTTACTAGTACATAGGTAACGTGAGATGTTGGTGTAGCATTTTTGCGTAAAGAATCAGGAAGAGGTGAAAATCCAAGGAAGAAAAGGCCTGGGTGAACAGTGTAGTGGTTTAGTGAGTGGATGTGAGGACTGAACAGAGGGGCAAGCCTTGCTTTTTAAAAAAGTTGAGCGATGGGTGATGAACATGTAGTACAAAACAAAATGGAAGCTAGTGCTTGGCAACGAGTTGTGGCAAACGAATATCGTCATTATGATTTTTGTAGTGATGTTTTGTCTTGTAACCCTTGCCTGCTTGGAAGAGGTGGGGCCTTCAAGTGGTTATATTTTTTTTTTATTTTTTTCCTTGTGGGGAAATTTGGTGTTCCATGCAACAAATGTGATTCTACTGCAGATCGAAGACTGTTTTTTTCGGTTTCTTTTGCTACTCTTCATAAGAACAAATCTTTTTTTTAAAAAAAAAAAAGCACTGCCAAATTAGTCTCCATTAGTTATCAGTCGTGTTTGACCGGTGAGGAGTTGTAAGATTTTATTCGTTAAGTATGCGGGGCTTCAATAGTCTATCATTAAGTATATATATTTGGATCAAAAATTTGGACATAACCCCAACATTGTAAAATTGTTGTTTGTGGTTAAGAAATTTGTAACGTAACTAATAACCCCAACAATATATATTTCTGTTATGGTTATAATAGAAAGGCTGAGAATAATTAATATTATAAAAACACGGGTGTGTATCCTATAATACAAATGATTTTTGATTACTTGCTAGGTACTATCATGCTCATCCTTTTAATTAGGGAATAAAATTGACTAAAAATGTTCGTGGAAGTAGTACTTAATATGATCTATATATCTTATATCTTACAAGATGGTGTATTCTGTGAAATTTTGAAAAAGTAAAAAATCTATAAAAATCAAACTTAGGATTTAGAGAAATAAAAAAAAGAGATGTAGCATAGGAAATTTTATATATGACTATAATATCGTCAAACTCAGTAGAATTTTTTCATAAATGCTTGATGAATTAATGTTCTCACTATTCTGACTAAGTTTTTGTCTTTTCATATTTGATAAATGTGATTGAATTTGATTATGGAATCCTATTAAGATAAATAACATATATACCCTTCCCTGCATCTCATATTATTTTAAGAATTTTTTAGCTTCATATAAAATTATCGCTTAATTAACATTGTTACTTTGTATTGCATCACCCCGCAATGTTTCAAGCCAAAGCTTAATGGGTGAAAACAGTAAAAAAAAACCCACTATTAAGGGCTGACGTTGGACAGTAAAGAAGCAAAGCACTAGCAGTCTGTCAGCAGGGAATTCTACTTAAAATTATAGGAAAATGGTCTGCCGGATAAACATGCATTGTCCACTGATTATTTGTATAAAAAATTTTAATAGATAGTCTGCCCCCAAATGTCCCAGACTTCCTGGTGTCTGTCAGTATAGATCGAGGAGCCAAGACATGACCTAGAAATCAGGCAAGGGCACGCCGCACGCAGGTATGATGCCAAAAAAATCAGCAGGTGGGCTATCTCAAATTTCTCTCTCTCCCCCTCACAAATTCCACTAGATCCCCAAATCTCCGACGACACATATATGCAACTCCACTATCTGCTCTGGTCTCCACCTCCCCATGGCCGCCATGTTTTGCCTCCTACTGAAACCCTAACTACAGACCGAACCCCGATAGTAGCTAGGTCCTAGTTGCCTTTCACAGGTAGCGGTAACGCTCATCCCACCATGTAGTGGTGGACCCACCGTCTGGGCAAGGGGACAAATGCTTAGGCTCCCAAGATAGTGACAAGAAGACCCCCGGGTATCTTCCTACAGTCACCGGAGTTGGAGACGAAGATTTGCCCGGGGTGGTGGTGCTGTGCGATGCAGGGAGGAGGAGGCGAACTGGCGAACGAAACAGGCAGGATGAGCAACCACGTTCTGCTTCTCCGCTTGGTGACTCGGCACCTCGGCCCAAAAAAAAGCTCATTTGGCAGGAGCCAGCAGGCAACATCACAAGAGCCCGACCTCCTCAATATATTTTTTATATTGCAATCTCTTTTGGTCTTTTGGGTGTACATGTGCTTAGACTTTGTTATGCAAGCCCTTCAATCATTTGTGTTATCGTAAACTGAAATGAGGTATATATCATTATCTTTCCTTGTTTTCAGCTCTAAATGTTCACATGTGTATTATACTATACACTTTAGTTAAAAAAATGGTTGGTGGTGATCAAATTCGTACATGGCATGTTCACATGAAATTACCCGTAGTTATCGGTAGGACATAGGCTTGCCTAGGCTCCCAAACAATCCTGGTCCGCCACTGCCACCGTCCACCGCACCTACGTCGCTATCTTCAATGGCTCCTCGTTATCGCTGCCGTTGGCCCACCTACAACCCTACCTCCTTTGCTTCAACCTATTCTCCGCATCCTCCAGGCCACATGGTTGCCGCCTTAACCCTACCCTCTTCTAGAGAAAATACAAACATCAAGGTCCAACCCTCTAGAAGAAAAACAGATGTATATATGCCGGTAAAGACAATTACAGACGGTTGGGTCCCTATCAATTAGTGTGGAAGCATGTGTGTTGGCAAAAGTCATTCCTGGTAGAATATTTTCCCTTGATGGATATTTTTCCGGCAAAATGAATGCCATTGAAGTTGTGTTGTGTGTAGTGAAATGAATGGGATGAAATTCCTTGTGCCTTGTTTATGATTGCCAGATTTTAGTAAGTTAATTTCTCTCTATGGCCCAAGCTTTCCAAGTTGGTTTACCACATTTTTTGAAGTCTAAACTCATCATTCTCTTGATTACTTTCATTGTTATCTAGTGGTAGAAAACATTTACTATTATAAACACATTTTTAAGAAGTTCTTAATATATAGAGATCATGGTAGGGGCCGGGGTTTGCACTATATAATCTGTACTTCTAAAGCCACCACGATCCAGAAAGATATAAGAATTGCTAGCCTGATTTGCTTCCCTTAGCTTTTTTAAGGTTCCATTGTTTAACTATTACTCTATTGTTCTGATGTAATGGATTGTGACAGGAGCTTCAAAGATGGTGAACCGTTCCAACTCCGGATTTTCAATGCATATATATGGAGGGCATGATGCTGTTTTGATGCTTCTTGTTGTTTGGTTGTGGAGCTCAACAGTGGTGTTGGGACATGCATCTGAGAAATCCAATCCAGTGATCAACAAGCTATCTGAGTAGTTATAGATTGACAAAACAAATCATGACTACTTTGGATTCCATATTTTTGTAGCTGCAGTTGGAGGTGGAGCAAGTTGGACATTTCTGGGGGCAGGTTAACCTGATTGATTTGGTAAAATTCCATGGCTTTTTGGTGCTTAGGCAAGGTGTACGGTTCATCAATCACACTTGACAGAACGAAACATAAAACGGGACAACATTTTTAGGTTGCAAAAAAAGTGGTTTAGCATGTAGATGATATGACGAGCTCTTTTCCTGTACACAACAAAAAAAATATACTAGGATAGAAGTATAATTCAAATCTAATCATTCGTTTAAAGGACACCACTCACAAAAATATACTATTATTGTAATATAAATACTACCATGTAGTATGAAAAAATCAAAATCAATCAGAGCGGTTAGGTCGAGAAGAATGGAGGACTCTTATTCATTTCAATGCATGTAAAATTTCTCTAGACAACAGCATGTTCAATCTTCTTGTGAGGTCTGCCGCCAACATGGTACAAGTGATTTAGAAAATAGCCCATTTTATCCCCTGGTCACTTATGTCCCAAGTATGAATAATGCCCATAGCTTTTCTCGGACATGGCCCTTGCCTGAAAAACAACCTTCACCTATAGAATTATTTACTTTTCAAACCTGTACCGCCAACCCAACTGGTAAAACCATGTCAAATTACCCCCAAAAGCTTTGATCTACCGTTGCACCAACATGTGTTAATAGTTCTTACACATGGGCATTCTTGCTCCTCTCCCTTTCTCCTTCCTAGACCTGTGACACCTGTCCAGAGGGCACACGTTAAGGCCTAACCCATTTTATAGGGCTGTGTACCGTCAACCTTTTGGCCCAGCTATAAGCCCAAGCATGGCGCAAGGAGCTCACAGACCATACCAACTTAGGCCCGTTTAGCTAGGAGATTTCGGCCATTGGCACTATTTAAAATTCATATTTTGAGATATGACACTCCCACCCATTGTTATTGACTCCGATGGTCCTATATATTATACACACATGTTATGAGACATACGAATTAAGTGTTATATTCTGAAATTTCTCCCATAAGAACTGTGAGACTATATGGGAGAAATTTCACTACACACAACACAACTTCAAGGGCATTCTTAAATTTCTCCCGTATGAACTGTCAGACTATAACTTAGACTAAAAGGGCCTACTATGAACTGTCAGACTATTTATAGAGAAATTTAAGAATGCCCTTTTACAAAAAAATATTGAAATTTAAGAATGAACTGTTATTAATGTTCATATATCATAAAAATGAAATTCCAAAAAAATTCAAATTAATTTCTGTAAAAGTAATTATATATCATAAAATGAATACTTATATTTAAAAATGTAAGAATGAACTTTTATTAATGTTTATATGGATGTCTCATGAAAATTTAATGAGTTTCTATTAATGTTTATATAGATATCTCATGAAAAAAATTTCCAAGTCAAAACTAAACATGAGAAAATCTTGGCATACATCAATGTTGTGAACGTCGTCGTCTTGATAAAGATCATCGAAAGTCTCTTATAACTTCATGTTAACCTCGTGCATAAGGCCTCCAGTCTTTCATACCTAGAAGTATTTCCAGCATCACATCCTCGAGGGACGTTCTTCCCGGCCCTCCCCCCTCCCCCCCCCCCCCACTCCCTCCCTCCCTAAATAATACTCTTTCTAAACTAGTAAAGAGATAAAACCTTGTATGCCATCATGCTTGAGCCTAATCTTGTCTATGCCATCACTTAGTGATTTCTCCTTTCTAAGCAACTCATGTGAAGATCAGGATTGGCGGGATGGCTGGTTCTTGACCATGGAGATGCAAGAGAAGATGAGGTGTCATCCCTACCAACATTACAACCGCCACTTCGTTCGTCTCAACCCCTGTAACATCCTAAAAAATTGGTGATGTCAAACTGCTTTGGTTTACTTTAAATATTTAAGAGAAATTAATTTCACAATTTTTAGCAATTAAAAACTTTTAAAATGCAATTTCTAATTAACCGAGACCACCAAAACAATTACATAAGGAAAAATATAAGTGAATAGTGCTTGTTAAATTTTTCTTGAGTCCTAAATGCTTCAGAGGATTTTTGAGAATTTTCTTAGATTTTCTAGTGTTTTGGTATTTTTAAACATTGCAAAACATTAAACAATATTTCTGAAAAAGGGTTAAAGGGTTTTCTTTTTCTTTTGTGAAGAGGAGTGACTAGGTGCAATCTGGGCCGTTGTTTAGTGCATGTGCACATTAGCAGTTGTTGGATGCCACTTAAGCCAGCGAACTGGTATCCTTATATCTCGAGCACCAGTTCATGTGACATGGCCACACCAGAGCCGTCAGATCACCACCATCACACTGTCTTCATCTCTGCGGGGGATTTGGCATTACCATTGTGTTGCTGTAGGCCGAGCCTTGGCATCCAAGCCAACCTAGAGCTTCCTGACCCTATTTAAGCCTTGGGCAGCTACGTTAGGTTTTCCTCCATCTCGTTGCCATCGTCTCCTTGAGCCGAGGAGTACCGAGTCGCTGCGGAGAGCGTGGGAAGAATCGATGCCGAGGAAATCCGTCGAGCAATTCGTTGTCGCCAGTGAGACTTAACCAATGATTCTTCACCTAGGGTTATGTTTTGGTGTCACGAACCTCATCATGCAATGCTTTTGTCACTGTGAGCACCGAAAAGTCATCATCGTTGAGCCCTAGAGCCACCACCGTTGTTAGAGTCACGCGCTGCTTTGTAAGGTTCCTAGTAGCCCGTAGTGCCGAATCTATGCTTGATTTAGGCTTATGAGGTCTGTAGCATCCTAGAGCATGTAGGCCGTAGAGTGCCACTGTGTTGAGCTGCTGTAGCTCGTCGTCATGGGTTGGCAGTGGTAATCCTTGGTCCCAGTGCGAAGACGATGCGGAGAACTACACTTAGAGCCCAAGAATGCGTAGAATGGTGGTTTGTAGCATAAGAGCGAGCTCGCCGAAGTTGCGCTGCCGGCGAGTGGTTCCCCCATGGTTTCTGGTCGCTGAAGCGATGCGACGAAGTGGAGCATTTGTGACCACCAGATCTGGATCAGGCAGTTTGGATTTGAGTAGGATTAGTCCGATTTAGATTAGATTGGTTTGGTGAACGGGGTTCATGGTGGACCGTGTCACTACCATGTGGGTCCCACATGTCAACCCGACGTGGGGTGCACTATAGGCGCATGGCGAGCGATAGCGCGGCCGCGTGGGCTCAGTCCGTCATGGGCCATGAGGCGGACAAGTGGGGCCCATCTGTTAGCAGAGCGCGGGGATTTAATTAAAAATTGAAATTTAATTTTGGAAATTAGTTTAACTGATTAAAACTTGTAAAATTCATATCTTTTAATCTAGAAGTCCAAAAATACACATTTAAGTCTCTAAAAATTTAGAAAAATTGAGATCTACCTATTTATGAATTTTATTTAATTTTTTAAAAAATATTTCTTTATTGTTTTGATTTTTATTTGCTATTTCTAATTTATTACGTATAGAAACGATTGCTTTGGAAGGTGTGGAAGGAGAAGATTTTGCTACAAGTCAAGAGTGGGATTTACAGTAAGGTAAGTTACACATAGTTCTTGATCATGTTGATCGTATTGACAAATTAAATGATTTGTTTCAAATTGTGCATATTATATTTATTTATATTTTAGTGGGAATTTTGTTAATGTAAATTTCATTATTATCTATCCTTTGAAATATTGTACTGCCAAATATTCCTTTATAATCTAGTTTATCATCATTTTAGTTGCAAAATGATGATATCTTTAGGAATGCTAGTCGTTATTAGAGTATGTACAATGCATAGACAGCTGCTGTCTATAAGAGTTGCTATGTCACCTATTTGCTGATGTGGATGAAAGATAAAGAGAAAAAAAGAAAGAAGCTGTCTATACATTTATAGTCGACTGTAGCACTGAAACCAAGGTGGTTGTGTGTAGAGATGAGTTGTCTATAAAGAAAGTGATTGTCTATACCATTGTATAGTTGTCTTTAAGGTTGTCTATAAGTGATATGGCAACTTACTATAGACATCAGCTGTCTATAGCATTATACATGCTCTTAATTTTCTTAGTCACGCATGTACTCAAGAGGTTAATTAATACTAATTAATGAGGAATATGCAATTGGAAGATAAAACATATGTTGCTTTTGTGTAAGGGAGACACGTGTTGCTTCATTTGGATAAGCATGTATTGCTTTTATGTGAAAGATGGCATGTGTTGCAACTTGTTAATAACCTAGGTAGTGTTTCGAGTAAGGCAAGTGGAGCTTGTGGCTAAACTAAGAGACAAATTTAGAAGGAAGTCTTGCCTTAGCTCTCTAAGTACTTAATCTTGTAAAAGCATCTCCAAGCCAAAATAATACAAACCATGAGCTTTACTTCGATTAAGAGCAGCAATAAAGTTACTAAGTATTAGGTTGTGGTAACTCATGGCAAGTTAGGTAATGTGGTCATTCGTTGGGGCATTGGGGGAGATGTGCTCTTTATAAGAGCCATCATTCAAGCAATGCTATTGTACTAACTTCATGTAGCTCAGTGATATATGTTTGGCTCTGAGTAGTATAGTGGTATCAAGAGGGCCACTTACTAATATCTAGTCTCATTACTGTTAGGTTATAAGTGTCTCCTTTCTAGCCTAAGATTGAGGTACGAGTATCTTATAGGTAAAGATGTGCAATATCTACAGAGTGTTAATATACTATTTAAATATACGTGTCCACTATTATGGACAATGGTTGGTTATACTTGAACAAGGTATAATGTTTTCAAATACAAATATGTGGTTATTACATTAGGAACTGCTGGGTGCATGTTGTTAGGTCGTGTGCCAGTATTAGGCTATGTGCCATTGCTATTGGATCAAATATTGTTTATCAAAGGTTTTAACTAGTCGCCTTTAAATATATCATTCTATTACTTTTTGTTAAATGTTGTTTTATGCAAACTAACATTCAGCCCATATGTTATACAAAACTTGCATATAAAAGGTATAACCATATCATTCCACTACGTGTGATTTGTTGAATATTCGGCTATACTCATTGTTGCCATCTCTATTGCAGGCTACTTAATTCAATAAGCAGGACAAGAAGTTGAAGAATCCTCACTGCTGTTTGAGGAGTTCAGCCATGAAGGCGAGTAGCTGAACATGCTTCCCTGTCAAAAGCCTATGGATTATGATGGAACATCTCTTTGAGTTATCTTTATTATTTTGATATGTTGCAGTAAATACTCTGATAAACTTGTTTATTTAGGCATGCGTTGGATCTTATTTGTAAGCATTATTAAATAAGTATTGTTACTCTTTTCGAAGTGTTGTAATGATATACATCGATGAAGTCACCTGTTTACACTAGAATTGATCCTAGAGAAATGTAGCATAAGGGTCACCAAATTGTGTAATTTGGGGTCCTAACAGCTCCCTCCCTCTCCACACCACTTCTTCCTCTATACATGCCTAACCAGGATAATCATCGAGGATAACTTTTTGGTTGTTACTGTGTACTTCCGGATTGCAAAACTCCTTCATCTTCTTCACCATCTCCGATCGAGAACACTCAAGGATACCATCATAGTAACCGCTCCTCCATGGAGTTGTGTCATCGCCGACTCCTCTAAGAAGGACCAGAGTGTTGTATCAATGAAACAGTGAATCCTAATCCACCTCAGTGACGTCCATATAGTAGTGCACCACAAAATGCCCTGCAGCAGCTTGCCACTGCCTACTGCGCAAGCTATCCTCTCGTGTCTATGGTTGTCGCATGCAGTTAGCCCTCGCTTCTGCCATTGATCTAGGTCGTGTAGAGAGTAATGGAGAAGGGTGGAGTGGAGAGGAGAGGAGAGAATAGGACAATCAGATTTGGAAAAGGGAGAAGGTAACAAATTGGAGCCACTACAAGTGATGTCTACCATTGGGTGTGCCCTAAGGCAAGCAAGGTTATTTGCTCCATTCCAAAGGTAGGGATATGGAAAAAGCAAGCATTTTTTTATGTCGGATATGTTCTTCGTACATCAGTACATGAGTTTAATGGTGTAAAATAGATCCTAGTATTTTTACTTAATTACGTCATGCTTCACTGGTGGAGTGCCTGTGCTTTTCTGGGAATTAAAAAAAATATCAAATGGTGTCTAAGTATGTTGTGATCAATGTGTTTGGCTCATACATACTTGATTGTGTCACATCTACATATCCTTAGGTTCAAATATTATTATTACTTAATAATTTAGCTACGCTTTATGCTCTAGTGTGTCACGTCTATATACTCTTGGCTTCGACTCTCTTTTTCATAACTAACACTCAAACCTTCATATAATACAAACATTATAAAATAGGAAAGAAAATCATATCAATAGAAAGCATTCTTGCTAATTGAAAGCTTACAAAAATACAACACACTAAAATAAGAAAGTAATGTAAATAAAAGGAAAATATCCTTATGATGTATGGACCATTAGATGAAGGAGTGATGGCTAGGATTGGTAATAGGACTCATCCGGCATTATTTGGTACTCACCATGAGATATTTTTAATAGTAGAGACTAAATAGAATAAGTGATGATGGGACAAGTTTTATTCTGCTTAGATTGGATTTTTTTCAATGTTCAAAAACTAATTTATTTACAAGAAGGTGTTTCTAAGTTTTTACCCTATTTTGTTTAAAGAAAAGATGTCTGTTTCTAGCTTTCTGGGAGAACCAACAAGCTTGCCAGCCCAATTTGTGGGACCATGTTCTGTTCGAAAGTGGGCTGGATGGAGTGTCCATGAAAGTAGACCTTATTTGGGCTGTCACATGTTTACATCTAATGCACTGGTGGACAAAAAAAAAGGCAAATAGCTTCCAAACGGTACATGTATGCAGAAATTCAAGCTTGTACTAGTCAGTTGCAGTTGTACATACACATCTGCCGAATAGATCATTTGCACACACGTGTTATCTCACAACTCCACCTTATACTAGCTTGGTCATACTTTGGTTAAACCTTATTTTCGGAAAAAAAAAATAAAGTTTTTTTTTTTAAAAAAAAGATCCCGCTGGGCTGGCTTGTATAAATACTAGGAGCAAATAAACTCGTCAAAGTTACAACGAAGGGGAGACATAAACGGCCTCCCCAAAGCAGTTATATACAAGCTACACAAATTAAAAAGAGAGAGGAAAAACTTTATTTTCTAGTATGGGAAAAATAAATAGAAGTTTAAGCCATTTTTGTATGAAACTTTTCTTTACGTGACTGCAACTAGATTTTTTTTGGGTTAAATGGATATATCATTTTTGGGTTAAATGGATATATCACAGTGTAGAGTTGGGGATTCCAAGTAATGCCACTGCTAGTTTTGTTATTGTATATTTGCCATTATGAAACCACCGAAATTAGGAAAATACCATTACAACTCAAAAACCCTAGAACGCCCCGCCCCTTTCTTCTTTCTCTAGCCTCTTCCCCATCTTCTTTGTCTTCCTTCTAGATCATGGCAGACCTCACCGCCGTCCACCTCGCCCGTGCGCCGCCATCGCCCACCTTGCATGTGCGCTGCTGCCATCCACCTCGCCCGTGTGCTGCTGCCCACCCACCTTGTCGTCCGCTGTCCTCGCCCACCTTACTCGGACGAGTCGTGAAACAGAGTGTAGACTTTCTTTCAAGACGAACGACACGCAAGCCTCACCATCTGGCCCCACGCCCTCAAGGATGGTCGCAAGCTAGTCACGGATGGCGCCACCTGCTCCGGCTGCAACGAGGCTAAGCACAATGTGGAGGGAAAGCAGGGAGAATGCGGCGTTGCGTGTGGCGGTGCCCAAGGAGGAGGAGGAGGGGGAGGATAGGGTGGTGGCGAGGCGGAGGGAGGTAGGAAGGGAGGAGAGTGAGAGAGCTCTGGTGTGGTGAGGGAAAAGAGAGAGAAAGGGAAAGAAGAGAGATGAATAGGAAGGACAGATTTGATGAAGATAGATGATAATGATGGGGGTACAATGGTAAAAGTAGAGAGGGAGAGAGAACATGAACTAGAAAAAAAACCATATGGAGTGGTATTTTTCCGATTTCAGTGGTTTCATAAATGGTAAATATACAATAATGAAGTTTGCAGTGTCATTTCTCAGAATCCCTAACTCTAATTAACCCCTTTTTTTTTTAAGAAATGCAACTTACTTCTCCATGAATATATTATTTACACCAGGGGCCTCCCCATTGTTTTTTTAATTAAAAAAAAGGAATGCAACTTACTGGCTTGGAATTACAATTACTAGGTGAAGCAATTAAGCACTGAATTGCATGACAACCACTCATGCATCAGACAAATGATACTCTTTCCCCCATCCATTTCTCTGGAGTTGGTGGTTTGAAAGCAGCCAATGAGCAAAGGCCCCCAAGTAACACCATTTCCTGGTGCAGGCTTTCGCTGATTTGTGCACATGGCAGGAAAAAAACCCCCCACATCCTTTTTCTTGGCACTGGAGTGACACCTAAGAGAAAGCAGCAGCAGTGCCTTGCATTGCATCCAATCCAGCTCCATGTCCACCCTTTCCTACTGTCTTTTCCCAGCACAGGCATAATGGGTGCACACATGAATGATGTTGGAGGCAGCTTGTAGGCCACGCAGCTCCACTAGCTGACTGAAACTTGCTACTAGGTACCTACCTCAGCTCAGCAGCAGCCTTGCATATGTGCAACCCAGCAATCAGCAAAGGCAATTGGGCAAAGCTTTCTGTTGTGTTTTGTGTCTGTGCTGTTGCCTGTGGCTTTCAATGGCAGTGGTTAGCTGTATCAAACTTGTTCACCCTCCCTCCACATGGAGAATATGCTGCCAAACCCTCGCAGTGACACCTTCTGCAGCTGATTGGGACCTGATGTGTTGCTGTGTTGTGACTTGTGAGTGTTTCTAATTATTTGGGCTTGCACGGGTGGCTGCCTTGGCTTGGCTTTGCTTTACTTTGCTTTCCTTTCCCTCCTTTCCTTTGATTAGATGCCAAGGGTCAAGCTGGAGGCCCCAGCTGTTGTATAGTGATAGATCAGAGCCTCGTACAAATATCTGCCTCAGAATAAATCGCATAAAAAATATGCAAGATAACCCTACATATGTTGCAGTTTTCCCTTAAAAATTAAAATTGACTTCTCTAGCAAGTCGGGTTCTATTTGGAGTGAACGGATTTCAGAATTTTGAAGAAATTTGACAGGGAACAGTTCAATTCCCGATCGAAAGAGTTACGTTCAAAACATGCAAGCCCGCAGTCTTGAGCTTATGAAACAGAGATGTGCTGTCATCTTACTTTAATTTGGTTATTGTTAAAAGTCTGATTTTATGTCGGGGGGAAATGATTGAGATTGATGCTGGCTAATTATGTGTGCTCAATTCTGTTCAATGGGGTATAGTATGATCATCCAGCTTTTAACTAGTCCACAGGTACTTTGCTCTGCATGGGACTGGTGCTCGCAACATGTGAATGTGTGATGCTTTCTACGGCGGCCAGTAGGACCAGCCTGCTCACCCCCTTTCTGATAACGTAAAGGTGCATAAACAATGATAGTAATATTTGCTTTTCAATGGTTACAATATTATAAGTTGTTAATTCCTGTTATGTCGCGTTAAGTTTTGGAGTATTTGCCGGCTAATACACGCGTCGGTATAACTTGAAAAACGTTTCCGAAATTTTATGGACTCATGAGGTCCCAATCTCGCTGTCACCTTTCAGAGCTGTTCGATCGGCACATTAGCGATCGCAGCCGACTAGGGATGGAGATGGTCCTGATTAGGGGTATTAAGCGGGGCGGGAGACAGCGACAGGAAAATTATCCATCCGCGGAGATGGTGCCCATTCAATAATTTCCTCGGCACAAAGTCCTCTCAACAGATAGTCCCTCTCTGCCTCCTACTCCCTCCGTTCCGTTCCGTTTTGTTTTAGAGGGCGTCTAATTTTTTCCCGCTGATTCCGTTTTACAGGGCGCAACAGCTTTTGGCATGCACTGATTCCCGATTTGCCCCATGCACTAGCAAGCGCAACGCGAGCGGCGGCCGTGCGATTGGCATGCATAGGCGCGGCTGGAAACAAACGGACGTACATGCGCCATGCACACCACGCGCTGGAAACAAACGGACACCCCGTTAATTAGGCTACGCAGTTAATTAGGGGCAGCAACGGAAATACACCCGCCCCAGCCGCTCGCTCACCCGTGTCCTTGGTATTCGCGCAAATTTTTATGCGCCTCTAAAACGGAACGGAGGGAGTACTTCGGTATAGCCTAGACATCTAGATTCTAAGTTGACCTGCCGAGTCCTGACCCGACTCGACGGCCGAGTAGAGTACGTTCAGATCGAGTCCCCGACTCTAGCCAGGTCAGGTATGGGTTAGCCCCTGCCCTGACCCAACCTGACCCACCCCAACCTGCAATCCTCTTCAACCTCCACGGCCTATAGATCAACCTCCATTCTTCGCCCCAATCAGCATTGCCAACGGATCAACCTCCACTCCTCCCCAACCACCTAAGTCTTCAACAGCCCAACCTTATCTCCACTCCACAGAGGCACAGACCTCAGTCCTCACAACCTCACGGAGCCACCGCCACCCTTCCTCACCACAACCCACCAGCCAACACCACCCTTCCAGCCTTCCTCCCACCCATTCCTCCTCAAGCGCTGCCCTCCTCAGCGGCGGCGGTGGAGAAGTGGCGGGGCTGCGCGAGGAGGCAGGGAGGTGGCAGTGCCTCCTTTTCCTCCTCCCCTGATTCCTAGGACCCTATGGTGCGGTGGCAACCTCCTTCCCCACGGTGGTAGGTGGCACGATGAGCATCTCCTCCTCCTCTCCTCAGGTCCGAGGAGGGCCGAGGCACCGTCGGGTCAGGACGAGTAGATGGGATCCCCGATGCGAGCTAGGCTAGGCAGGGTCAGGTCAGGTTGACCCATCTAGATCTCTAGCTAGCCTATATGTTACCCCAATCCACCTCCCACGCGACTCAATTCTAGCCTACCCCCTTGGCCTACTCGACCACCAACCCCCTTAGCCCTAACCGCCTCTACTCCAATCCCATTGGCCACTCCCACTGCACCCCAACACTAGCCGCCACTTGGCAGTTTCCTCTCTTCCTGATCGTTCCTGTCCAACTTCCCTTCCTCGCCAGTGTTGCCCTCTCCCACCTCAAGCACCAGGCACTCCCTGCAACCACCACAGCAGCCTTTCATTGGAGGAAGGGGCGGCACAAGTGGATACATCTCGAGAAGGAGGCGGTGTGCACAAGAGGCTAAGACGACGTCGGTGATCTCCTTGGCGGTGTTGCATATGAGCGGACGACCTCTTTGGGTATGCAGACTTGGTGAGGATGAGGACCCGTGAGGTCCCGTCACCTGAACATGGACTAGGACACGGAGGATCCATTCCCGAGTCCGAGGATGGGGATGGGAAGTAGGGAAAACCCTAGGCCATATGGACAGGGATGGGGTAGCACTCTTTTGCCAAGGAATGCCCCATTGTCATCCCTATAGCCGACCATACCTATATTTCCCTAGAAGCGCCCATCTCTCCACCCATCCCATACCCATACAAATGTCTGAATATACACCTAGAATAGTGTTATGCAGATGGTATCACTGTCAATTGTAGTTGCATTTTTAATTTGATTTGAGACAATTTAGATTTCAATTTTTATATTTAGGTGCCATATGAAATTGGAATAAAACCTCATATGCCATTGTAGGGCGTCTTAATACCATATGTGCCATCACTTAATGGTCTATCTCTTATATGCATTTGCAATGAGCTGAGTATTGCTCTCCATGTCACTGTCTTCAAGATCTGTTAGCAACATCTATGATGCCCAAAATACCCTTTAAGCTCATGTGACTGATAGCAGGACCGATCTAACAACCCCCTCTCCCTTCTTCCCTCTTCTTATTCTCTCTCCCTCACTCTTCTTCTCCTCCTCCTCCCATCCAGCTAGCCTCCTCCTCTTCCTCCTTCTCTCTAGCCAATCTCCCCTTCTCCTGCTCCTCCCCTACCCTTCGGTCGGCTACCCCCTTGTCATCCCAATCCCCATCCTCTACCTCCCTCTCCTTCTCCTCCTTCCCTCCAGCTAGCCGCCTCCACCTCCCTCTTCCCTCCTCCTCATCCTCCTCCCCTCTAGCCTATGGGTGCTGGAGATGATAGTAGCTAGCGGATCCAACTCCCGGAGTCAATAATGACATTGACAACAACAGCTAGCGGATCCAACTCCCGAAGTGGATGATGACGCGAGTGCACATGGGTGACAAGGACAATGGCACAATATCCCTATTGGTGGCATGAATCCAAATCCTGGAGCCGACGACGGCAACACGAGCACGGTCCAAGCTCAAGGGCAGTGTCGACCTCCGCAACTTGGGTAAATTAGTCGGTAATTCTTGAAAGGATGAAGTTTTGTTTTTTGTGAGAGTTGCATGCGTTTGTTTTGTTCTTGTTTGAAAGCATTAGTTTGGCTAAATTACTGGATAATGCATTGAGCATAGGCAGTTAGTCCTACTTTGGCAAATAACAATTCGTTGTCAGGCATGGCCAGGCTGCTTAGGGTGGCATCAAGGAGGACATGGTGAACTGCTGCCTTGGCTCTAGCGAGAGGCAATGGAGAGCGAGAGAGAGGACTGTGGAGAGAAAGAGAGATGTGGGCTTATAGGGTAGGTCCACATGGTAGTGGAACAAAGGAGCGATGGCATAGGAGAAATTACACGCACAGGGGTAAAATGGTCTTTTCTTAGCCTTATCACGGTTTGACTCTCAGAAAATGGTCAACAATGGCACACAGGGAAATATGGAGCTATTGCGATGGCAAGTAAGGGAAGACGACTAATCGATGGCACATAAGGAGCTATCCGACTATACAATGACATACAAAAAGTTTACTGTGTAAAATTATACATGCTTGAGGTCTCATATGTGCAATTAGGTCCACCAATTTATACAAAGTATCATCTTAGCATGCTAAATCATCTCCAATAATTTAATTTCAGTCCATTATACAAAAAATTATGATGTGAACATGAAGTTTAAATTTTAAAACACAATTTTTTTTTTACAAAAATGTTATTAAAATGCTTGTGGTGGTGTTGGGGAACACATGTATATCTAGTCCCATAGATTAATGTGTACAAATTAGCAAGGTTTTCTATCCACTAAGCATGTTCAGAGTGGCTGAGCTGAATGTTAAATTAAACTTCGAGAGGTTCTTGAATTTGCTTCTTGAAGCTGATCCGCTTTGTTTATTTTATTTGTAAGAGCCTTTAGAGGTGGCTTTATGATAAAAAAGAACTAAAGAAGCCAAAGCGTTTAGCTTTTTAATTCAGCTAGGTTGAGCATGTTCAATTCAGCTTACATTAGGCTTAAAGCTTAGCATGTTCGGAGTGGCTGAGCTGAATGAATAAGTTAGCTAAGTTGAATGTTAAGCTAGATTTTGAGAGGTTCTTGAATTTGCTTCTCAAAGCTGGCCCACTTTATTTATATTATTTTTAAGAGCTTTTAGAGGTGACTTCATGATTAAAAAATAAACTAAAAAAGTCAAAACGTTTAGCTTTTCAATTTAGTTAGGTTTAAACTTTAAGCCTAAGCTAAGCAACTCTGACCATGCGTGTTGAATTGAAAAGTTAGACGCTTTGACTTTTCAATCTAGTTTTTTATCATGAAACCACCTCTAAAAGCACTTACAAATAACATAAACGAAGCGGACTAGCTTCGAGAAGCAGATTCAAAAACCACTCAAAGTTTAGCTTACATTCGGCTCAGCCACTCCAAACATTCTCTTTAAGCTTTAAGACTAAGTCAAATCACTCTGAACATGCAATTATAATCATCTCAAATAAATGTCAACCGATTTTGTGAAGTATGAATATAAGGTTTAAATTTCTAATATTCTACATGTTTGTAGAGGCTGCACCTACATACATTCTCGCAAAAGTGTAAAATTTAGCTCTTCTATGTAGTAAATCATCTCCAGCGAATTTCAATCGATTTCACTAAGATTTTATAGTGTGAACTTTCGGTTTATATTTTCAATACCAAACTTCTAATAAAAATTTATACAAGGTTGTAAGGGCCACCTGCACATATAGTCATGTAAACATGTACAAATTAGCCTATCTGCACGCTAAGTCGTTTCCAACAAACTTCAGTTGATTTCATGAAAATTTTATGGTATCAGCACTAGGTTGAAATTTCAAATATCAAATGTTTTATGAAATTTTGTAGTGTGATCTCTATATAAATAACATATTTAAGTTATGAATTGATTCTAGTTCTATCATGCCTCGTGTAATTGGTTGTGGTGTCATTAATTGAATTCTATGTGATAGCCAAACTGTTGGAATTAAATTTTAGTTATGCAGTTCTAGGACCAATACATGCGATAGCTGAATAGTTGCATTGATGAAGATTAAGGATTCTTGTTTAGGGGTTCGGGTGTTGAGAGGAGCTAACTCTAGCTAGCCCAGGGGCTTCTTTTTGGTTGGTCGTACTATTGAGGGGAGTTCAAATTGGTTCTTCGATCGGATCTGTTTCTAATTCTCTTGTAGTGCACATTTAGATCCATAATCTGGAGTTAGAGCTATGGGTAGGTGTTGGGAGAGTTTTCAGGGTCTTAGAGAGTTTCTCGCGTTCCGTGGTCCATTTGGGGGTAGACCATCTATCCAACGTACGTGAGGTGTTTTTGTACCCCTAAAAAAGGGACAAACTTGTTTGGCTAGGATTGACCAGTCCGTCACTACTGGAATCGGCCAAATCTCGAGGGCCGAAATATTTCTCAAGGGCCATAAATGAGCCCTCGATATTAGCAGCTTAATCTCGAGGGCCAGGGGCAAGCACTCGAGAAACTACGTTTTCTCGAGGGCTCAACTGGAACCCTTGAGAATTCCCGCACCCGGCAGATGAAACATGCCGGCGTCATTCTTTCTAGAGGGCAGACCGTGAGCCCTCGAGAAAAGTCGCGGTCCTCAGTCGGTCAGATCTCACATATGGGCCCACTGGCAGCATATTAAACAATGTTCTCGAGGGCTAGTAAAGCCCTCGAGAGAAGTTTTTCCCGCCTGTTTAGACCTTTGCGCGGGCTATTCTCGAGGGCCGGTAGCAGCCCTCGAGAATGTTTGGCTGCGATCAGATTATTGACTGCCAGGCCCACCAGTAAGCAATACATTTCAAGGTTCTTGAGGGCTTTGTCTAGCCCTCGAGAAATGATCCAATAATTGCGGGCTTTGCCTAGCTGACTCATTGTACACTCGCGAGGCCACCGCACTAGTCCACCGCACGCCATTCGCGCCGCCACCCATCGCTCGCGCCGCCGCCGCCCCGTCTCCCCAACGCCCACCGCCGAGGCCCATCGCGCTACCGCCCGTCTCCTGTTTCACCACCGCCGCTGCCGACGGACACCGCGCGCGCCATTATCGCCGCCCGCGCGCCGCCGCCGCCGCCGCCCTCGTCTACCGCCGCCGCTAACGCCACCGCGCCACCGCCGCCCTTTCTTGCCCCATCACCCGCCGCCCTTTTTCGCCCGTTACCCGCCACCGCCGCCGCGCCACCACGCCACCCCCGTCTCTCCACTCGCGCCGCCGCCGCCGCGCCGTCGCCGCCTGTCTCGCCGCCCCACGCCGCGCTGCCCCGCCTCGTCTCCACGCTGCAGAACTACCGCCGCCCTCGCAGCCCCCGTTCCGTCTCCGTCTGGAAGAGGAGACCCCTATCGCTGTCCAGAGGAGGAGATCGTCACTGTCTGGAGGAGGGGATGTCCGCCGCTGTCCGAAGGAGGAGGAGACGCCCGCTGTTGCCGCTACCCGCCACTGATTGTTATCGACTCTGCGGGAAGTGGAAGGTAACATGCGCGGACTTTTTTAAATTTGATTGCATACTCTCGACGGCCGAAAAAAACTCTCGAGATTAGATTAGTGTTATTTTACTAATTAGGCTATCAAATGACAAACAGTGGCGGGTAATGACATGTGATTTGCACCTACTGATATGTGATTTACACCTAGCAACATAGAAATTTGTTTACACCTAACCTAATGACAAAAAAAATTTGTAGTTTATAATGAACCTAATTTTTTTTGGTGTATAATTAATACTTTAATAGTTTAGTATAATGTTACCTAATACTTTATTAATTTAGGAATTCAGTATAATGTAGTAAGTAGTATGTCATGAGTATAAATGTTAATATTCTTTATTAATTTAGGAATTTACTTTACTTTTGTTTTAATTGAGTATAATCGATGCAAAGTAATATTCTTTTTAATTAATTGTTCGGTAAATGTGTCGATGGACCGTGTAACCTTGCCATACGTCACCCGTTCGGGAACGACACAACACGTAAGGTGACCGGACAGTGATTTGTCTGGTTCCATTACGAGTTGTGAACCATGTTCTAGAATTGTCCAGTGGACGACCCCAGTAAATCGGGCGTCCCAGTGGACAGCCTGCGAATGACCGGTTGGGGACGATTCGTTGTGTCACCGTGAATTCGGGACGAGGTTTCAGCAGCATGACCCTATGGTTCTCCGGTGCATAAAAATCAGAGTTGGGGTGGTAAAAATGAGACTCCAACCATAGTTGCACACGGGGAACCTTAGGGTTATGCTGCCAAAATTTCGTCTCAGGTTCAGGGGTGACACGATGGATAGTCCCCAACCTGTCAATTGTGGGTGGGTTTAGAAGCCTTCCCAAGCGATATGTAAAACCACTCGGCACATGCAGACCCGAAGATATGGAAGAAAGTAGAAGATAGATGTATGATGGATGGAGGTAGAACGGTGAACACTCGAATGAATGGTATGAGAAGACGGAAAATTTTGTGACCCGTGCTTTCCAATGGTCGCCGAACCCAGCTGATACAGGCTCTGCAGGAGAGCCTAAAGACGGAGCGGGAGGCTTGCTTAAGAGAGCACGAGTTCATGTGGAAGAGGGTGGCTGATATAGAGGCCTGGCAAAGGGTGCAAGGGGTAAGGGAACATCCTGAAATGTATTAATTAAAATCACAAAAATGTCCGGTTCATATCTTATAAATGTGCAGGCGGGCCCGAGCGGACATGTAAGCCAGACTCCCTTTGTCGGGGAACAACCAGGAGCAGGGGTGTTTCAACCTTGGCGCAGAGATGTGGTAAGCCTGTTGTTTTAGCATTAATCAAAAACCTTGCATAAAACCTGTGAACACCGTTGAAATTGTACTTGCAGGGTTCTTCTTCTGGCGCTTCTGCTTCTGAGGTTCCACCACCTCATACTCAAGGGCAGGCTGGCCAGCAGGATCAGGGGCAGGCTGGCCAGCAGGACCAAGGGCAGTCTGGGCAGCAAGACCAAGGGTAGGCTAGTGGTGAGGCACAAGATGATCTCAATGTGTTTGCCCGAGGCTTCATGCAGAGCTTGTTCGACGGCACACCGTCATACTTTCCTCCGCCGAGCGATCAACCATAGCCACCCAGCAAGGTGATCAAGTAACTGACATTATGTGCTTCTATCTGTGGACCACGTGTTGTACTAGCTGTTATTTATCACTTCTCGAGGGCTATGTGCTTCTATGTGTGGACTATGTGCTCTTTATGACTTTATGTGGACTATGTGATTGTATATGGACTGTGTGAGACCACAAATGAAGTTTGTGACTTTGTATGTGATTGTATGTGATTATATCTGCTATTTGTGGTCGATGCATTGTTCGTGGTGTGAATGTGGTTATATATCTGATTGTTCATAGTGTGAATGTGATTATTTATGATTTTGTGAATGTGTTGAACATGAAGGTGCAGCTGCTGCAAAAATCTGTAATTTTGTAATTTTTTAAAAAAACTTTTTTTGGCAAATTAACCATTCTCGAGGGCCAGACTGGCCCTCGAGAATAATGGGCAGGTGGCTATTCTCGAGGGCCAGCCTGGCCCTCGAGAATCACGGGCAGGTGGCTATTCTCGAGGGCTAGGCTGGCCCTCGATAATAATGGGCAGGTGGCTATTCTCGAGGGCCAGCCTGGCCCTCGAGAAGCACGGGCAGGTGGCTATTCCCAAGGGCCATTCTGGCCCTCGAGAATAGTTGTCTTCGCCGTTAACCGTCAGGTGCGCAACCTTTCTCGAGGGCTTGGAGTTGGCCCTCGAGAATAGTGTTTCTCGAGGGCCAGGCCCTCTAGAAAGGTTGTTTTCTCAAGCGCACAGTTGCGACGGCTATTCTAAAGGGCTGGCCCTCGAGAAACACTGTTATCGAGGGTTTTTTACCCTTTTCTCGAGGGCTTTTGGCCCTCGAGATTTGGGCATATTCCCATAGTGCGTCCCATGGTCATCCTAGGTCCATTTGGGGTAGACCATTCTTCCAGAGCGGGGTGTCCTACGTCGTGTTGGGACGGACTAGTCCATCTATGATGGACCGGTTCATTGCCTGGTTCGTGGTATGGACCAGACTATTGTTCCAGAGTGAGAGACTTGGCTAGACCATTGGGCCAGACCTTAGGAATCTAGCCATTGGACTATTGGTCAACACTTAACTTGCATATCTTCTCTACAGATAACCAATTTTTCATTGAAGATGTGAATTAATTTAACTCCATGTTTTATAGGGTATCAATTGGTTGCTCTAGCCGAGGATATGCAACACATAACTATGACTCTAGGAGCGGTACAAGATCGGCTACGAAGAATTTTGTCACCAACTTGTTCATGTGACTCTTGACTCTATGAGAAATTGTGCACTTTTGATGTTCATCATTGTTTGTGACTGTGTGTTGTGGATGTCGATCTGCTTTTGGATGGCTAGATGTGCTTGTGGATGTTCGTTTATGCTTGTGGCTAGCTATATATTGTGTTGTGGATGTCGATCTGCTTTTGGATGGCTAGATGCGCTTGTACATTATGATGTTGTTGCTTATCCAATGCCCCAAGTAACCTGAAAACAATATTGATATGTACCTTAACCCATTTGTGGAAGATCTACTAACAATGTGAAACGATGGTGTACGAGTATGGGATGAGTATAAACGAGAACACTTCACCCTACTCGCCATGTTATTTGTAACCATCAATGACTGGCCTGCACTTGGCAACCTTGCGGGCCTAACTATCAAAGGATATAAAACCTGCATCTAGTGCTTAGATGATACTGACAGTATGTACCTGAAAAACTGTCTAAAGGTTGTGTACATGGGCCACCGTAGGTTTCTTCTTACAAATCACCCGTTACGGAAGAAAGATAAGAATTTTAACGGAAAACCAGATCATCGTACTAAACCTGTGTATCGTAATGGAACACGGGTATTCACTATGGTAAAGGATCTGAGAGTAGTTTTTGGAAAGGGTGCTGGTAGCAAACCTGTCTCGAGTGAAGAAGGCAAGGCACCCATATGGAAAAAGTCAATTTTTGGGGGCTTACCTTATTGGAAACTCTTACAGGTCCGTCACTCAATTGACGTCATGCACCTAGTGAAGAATGTTTGCGTCAACCTGCTAGGCTTCCTAGATATGTATGGCAAATCGAAAGATACACTTCAAGCACGAAAGGACCTAAACACAATTGGAACTAAGGAACGATTTACATCCAGAAAAGAGAGAAAAAGGAAGACATTACCTACATTCTGCCAGCTACACTATAAGCAAGGAAGAGAAAAAAAAGCATGATCCAATGTTTGAACAGTATTAAGGTCCCGTCCGAATACTCCTCGAACATAAAGAGACTCATCAACATGAAAGAAAAAAAATCATACACCTGAAATCCCATGATTGTCACGTGTTGATAACACAGTTGCTTCCAGTTGCAGTGAGAGGTATTCTACCGAAAAGGGTACGAGGGACAATAATCAAGTTGTGTTCATTCTTCAATGAGGTGTCACAGAAGGTCATCGATCCTGATAAACTAGTTAAGTTGCAGGATGACGTCGTCCAAAGCGTGGTGAGCCTTGAGATGCCCTTCCCTCTATCCTTCTTTGATATTATGGTCTATCTCATGGTTCACATTGTCAAAAAGATAGATATTCTCGGACCCATGTTCCTGCACAATATGTTTCCTTTTGAGAGGTACATGGGTGTTCTAAAGAAGTATGTTCGTAACCGATCTTGTCCAGAATGCTGCATTGCCCAGAGTGTTGGCACAGAGGAGGTGGTTGAGTTTTGTGTCGATTACATCGACAATCTAAATCCGATTGGCGTTCCTATATCATGCCATGAGGGGAGGCTACAGGAAAAAGGGACACTAGGGAGAAAAGCAATCATCAGCAATGATCTTGTTTCATTTAGACAAGCATATTACACGGTGTTGCGACAATCAGCTGTAATGGCTCCATATGTCGATGAGCACAAGAGGATTCTACGCTCTCAATACGCTGGCAGGTCAGAGGATTGGATCACACGGCAGCACATAGATCTTTTTGGCGGTTGGTTACAAAAGCACATGATGGGTAAGGAAACCAATGATGAACAGTTGAAACGCTTGGCCCGAGGACCATCCAGTACAATATTGACATTCGAAGGGTATGACATAAATGGGTACACATTTTATACTAGAGCCCAGGATAACAAGAGCACCAACCAAAACTGCGGTGTCCGTATAGATGCCATAGACAACAATGGAAATAAGGACACCTATTATGGTTTCATAGAGGAGATCTGGGAGCTCGACTATGGACCTTTGAAGGTTCCTCTATTTCGGTGCCAATGGGTCAAACTAACAGCAAACGGCGTGATGATCGATAAGTACGGTATGGCAACCGTGGACCTTACACAATTCGGATATAGGGACGAACCATTTGTGCTCGTCAATGATGTGACACAGGTCTTCTATGTAATAGACATGTGTAGCAAACCAAAAAAGCGGAAGGACAAGTCTACCGATCAACCAAAGCGCTACGTGGTTCTTCTAGGCAAAAGAAGAATTGTCGGAGTTGAGGACGACACAGATGAAGAAGAATATAATCAATTCGACGAGCTGCATCCTTTCGCGGTGCCGGTCGACATAAGTGTCCTAGATAATATTGAGGAAGCTCCCTATGTACGCTACGATCATAATGAGGGAACACTTGTCAAAACAAAGTATGTAAACAGTTAAGACGTACCGTGTTGTTGGTACATGTGTGTGACATATGAATATTTTTCATATTTTTATTTCATTTGTATGGGCTCACAACATTACAAATCCCTCGGGAAAATATTTTTTCATACTTGTATTTCATTTTTATGGGCTCCCAACTCATTTTTATGGGCTCCCAAAAATAAATAACCCAGAAAGACAAATTTAATCAATAAAAACCCACTAAAATAATTTGAAGTCTAGAAGTTTCTAAAAAGATCATATTTTCTTATATATGTCAATTTTTCATATTTTTATGAATTTTGTGATATTTTTATTTAATTTGTATGGTTTCTCAACAATTTTCTATAATTTTCGAGTACTGTATGGAAATTACAACCACTGACATGTGGGACCCACCAGAGATGGGCCCACTTGTCAGTGACCAGGCCCTTTCTCCTCTCCTCTCCTAGTTATGGTACAATAGCGTTACGCGCCCGAGAACGCTGAACAAACTCCCTCCTCTCTCCTGGCTAGCAGCGTGCGCTTGAGCACGGGCTCCCTGTGCAGTCACAGGTTCGAGCCCCGCTCGCGATGCTGCATTCTTATATTTTCAATGCTCTACTACCGGTTGTTTAGTCAAACCGATAGTAGAGCCGTCTTTAGTACGGGTTTGTTTAACCAACCGGTAGTGGCATGCGAATTGCCCCGTCACAGGATTTTTTTTGTTGAGATCACGACTGGTTGGTTAAACAAACCGGCAGTAGAGAGGAAGCTCTACTACCGGTTGTTTACTCAAACCGGTCGTAGAGCTGGCTCTACTACCCGTTGGTTAAACAACCGGTAATGGTGTATGTGTGACACCCGTCAATATGTTTTCATATTTTTATTTATTTTGTATGGGCTCACAACATTACAAGACACTCGGCAAAATATTTCTAACTCTTGAAGTTTCTAAAGATCAAATTAATTGATAGCATTTTTGAATTTTACACAATTTTTGAATTTGGTTATATTTTTATTTTATTTTTATGGGCTCCCAAAAATAAATAACCCTCCAAGACAAATTTAATCAATAAAAAACCCTCTAAAATGATTTGAAGTCTACCACTGTGGACAACATGGGTCCCAGGTATTCGGAGACAGACGATTGAACGCACCACCTCCTTGGGCTAAGTCGCATGGATCTTTCAAAAGGCGGGCCTAGTGGACGGCGCAGCCCGACTTGCTCTTCAAGGAGTAGGATCCTAATTCTACTCGAATACGAGGAGATAAGCGTAGCCGACTCGGCTATATCCCTTATCTTCGTAATACGGATTAGGGAACCAATCTACAACCCAACCCCTTACACTATATAAAGGGGGTCAGGGGTCCCTAGTTAGACATTAGAAATCATCATTGACACCATGATCTTCATCATCTTGGTTCTCGCGCAATCTCGACGAGAACATACGGTCATTGGGATCATCCTTTGATCATTGTGATCGACACCCCATAATACAAATCCACAAGCACAGGAGTATGGTATTACCTCTTACAGAGGGCCTGAACCTGTATAAATCATGCCCCCTGTGTTACCATTGAGTTGTGGTCTTTCGCATAGCCCAATAAAATATATTGCCGACGCAATTCGTCGACAGTTGGCGTACCAGGTAGGGGCTAGCGTCACGATCAGCTTCATCAACTTCGATGGCTTCAATCGGCGGATTCGTCTTCTCCTACACCCCTGGCCAAGGTTTTGTCTTCAGAGATCTCGGCTTCCTCGCCAACGACTTCGGGGAACTTCGGTTATGTGAGCCGGATGACGTTCGGCCCGCATACTACCGAGGGAGGCTCTACGCGGCTCCAGCCGATCTGCATCGTGTCAGGTTGCCTCTTTCGGGTACCGATCCGGAAGAGATCCAATCTGACAACGACGATTCCGACTGGCCCATCGCAGGGATTCCCTTCGGCTTCAGTCGGGATTATGGGCCTTTGGTTATGCCAGCATCCTCCGCTGATGAGGAACCAATCGGCGATGCTATTCCTGACCCGGATCGCGATCAGATCCGATTGGGAACTGCAACTTCTTAGTTGCGCAACACCCTGTTTGGATTGAGAAACTCGGCCGCTGTTTTCCATAAGATAACACGCCGCCTTTTTCGGTCCGGGCTAAGGGATGGAGCCCAACATACACTTACTGGGACGAGCTTCCCGAGTTTCAGCTCGGGGATAACTCTAACCGGATCTACATCCCGAGTGGGCGCCAGAATTCCACTCGGATTAACCAATTCGGCTGCTAGATTTCAGCAGATCTGTTCTGCCGAATCTCAGTCGGGTTTTCTTCCGCCAAGCAATTCATCACGGGAAGTGGGAGTTGTAATCACCCCCATCGATGAGCCAACAAGCAAGGATCTATTAAGCCTCTCTTACTCGGGATCCGTGTCAGAGGAGAGCGTCAACGGGATCCCGGACTTTCGCAGCGTTTACGTGGTGGATGGACAACCTTCTGGGTCGGCCCCGCACCCAATAGATGAAGTAGGGGCCGGGCATATCCGCGGAGGAGAAGATCTGCGCGATAGATTGCACGGTCGAGGGCGTGAAGTTCAGGATGAGCTACTCCAAGTCTGTATGGGAGATCACTCGGTCTTCCATACGCCACAACAGAATATCCTTACATGCAAGACCCTCTTGGACAACGTTGGTCCGTTACTCAGGGAAAGCAGTCCCGCAACGCTGATCATGGAGCAAATTAAAGCCATGGTGACGGCAGCGGCTGTCCAGGATACTCGGGATCAGCAGGCCGACTCGGCCAGAAGCCAGACTGCCACGAGCAATACTCGGCGCAGTCGGCGCACACCAACTCGCGGGCAAGATGCTCGTCAAAACAGTAATCGCGACCTTCGCCTCGACATCGTAGCTCGGCGGAGGGAGCGAGAAGAAGACGAGTGGCGTCACCAAGATGACGATAGAGATGGTTTTGGCCGAAACCACGACAGAAACGATCGTCGCAACGACCACACTGTGCGTCGTGGTGACCACCACCAAGAAGATCAGCGCCGCACTCCGCCGCAGCAAATACTTCCCCGTCAGACTCCTCCCCTAGGGACGGGATGATTGATGGGATTAAAGCATTCACACCCTGACTTCGTCAAGTCAACTGGCCCGAGGGATTTAACCCCAAGGGAATAGTAAAATTTGACGGGGAGCGGGACCCAGAAGCTTAGTTGCAGATTTATTCTCTGGCAATCAAAGCCGCGGGTGGAGGCTATGACGTGATGGAAAACCATCTGCCCGTCATGTTAACTCCTCCTGCTTAGGGTTGGCTTGCAGGCCTTCCAGAGAACTCAATCGGTTCCTAGGGAGAGCTTACGAGAAGCCTGGGACCTAATGGGACCTCTATCAGATTCATCAGAGAAAAGTTGAGTCGTTAAGGGATTTCATTCGGCGTTTCACAAAGAAGAAAAACATAATCTGAGAGATCTCTGAAGCGGTCGTTGTTGCAGCTTTCCAGAAGGGAGTTCGTGACTCCGACCTAATAAAAAAGATGTCTCGAAAACCCCCGAGTACTGTCAAAGAGATGTTCGCCCTGGCGGACCGGTATGCCACCGCCTCGGACGCTCTTGCCGAGAGCCAGGAGGATCACCCGTGTAAAAACGAAGGCAAGAAAGACAAACCCGAGTCGTCTTCCAAGAAGGACAAGAAGCGGAAAGGTGAAGAAACTGTGGCAGCCACGGATCATGGTCATCAGAGGCCGCCTCGGCCCAACGACTACAATAAATTAATAGAGGCGCCGTATCCTTTCCATCCAAATGGAAAGCATGCGGCAAAGAACTGCAATGTCCTAAAGAGGTTCGCTCAGAAGCACAACAAGGACGCTCCAAAGGAAGCCAAGCAAGACGATAAGCGTGATCCTCCTCAGGGTGACGCTTACCAAGAAACCGAGCGCGAGCCCAACTACATATACGGGGGATCGGATGCATACGAGTCCAAACGTAAACAAAAGCTTACCACTCGGGAAGTCAATGCCGCCGTTCCGGTGACCCCCGAATACCTTCGATGGTCTAAAGTCCCGATCAAGTTCGATCGCTCAGATCACCCGACCACATCCCATGTCTAGGAAGATATCCACTCATCCTGGATCCTGTGGTACGGAACGTTCGACTGCGTAAAGTCTTGGTAGACGGAGGAAGTGGATTGAATATCCTTTTCTCCAAGACATTTGATGAGATGTAGATTCCAAGGTCGACGCTTCAGAAGACCGATGCCCCTTTTCATGGCATAATTCCGGGAACATCCTCGGTGCCGATTGGGAGAATTTCTCTTTCGGCACTTTTGGCACTTGGGACAACTACCGGACAGAAAACCTCAGTTTTGAGGTGGCCGATTTCGAGACTACGTATCATGCAATCTTGGGAAGGTCGGGCTTGGCCAAATTCATGGCCGTCCCGCATTACGCTTACCTGGCTATGAAGATGCCGGGCCCGCAGGGCATAATCACGGTCCGCGGAGACGTCAAGTTTTCCTATCTCATCGATAAGGAAAACTACAACTTGTCCCAATCGGCTGAAGCGGCTGTCGAGATGGACAAGATCCGACAGGCGGTCATCACTCTTCGAGACAAGGGCGACGAGGGTGACGTGCCAAACAAGAAGCAATCTAAGTCAGGCATGAAGCCTGATGAAGACGTCAAACGTATTTCGCTCGACCCGTCCGACTCAACCAAAACGGCTCTGATCGGGACAGGGCTCGATCCGAAATAGGAAGAGGCGCTCGTTACCTTCCTCCAAGCAAATCGAGGCATCTTCGCTTGGAAACCGTCTGACATGCTAGGTGTCTCGAGGGAGGTGATTGAGCACTCCTTGAACGTACATGACAAAGGCAAGCCAGTCAAGTAACGGCTGCGTCAGTTTACACAGGATCGGAAGGAAGCCATCAAGGCGGAGATCACCAAACTTTTAACCGTTGGTTTCATAAGGGAGGTGCTCCACCCCGACTGGCTGGCAAATCCGGTGCTTGTGCAAAAGAAGAATGGTACTTGGCGTATGTGTGTCGACTATACCGACTTAAATAAAGCATGCCCCAAGGATCCCTTCGGACTACCTCGCATCGACCAGATGGTGGATTCCACTGCCGGTTGCAAGCTTTTGAGCTTTTTGGATGCCTACTCAGGCTATCAACAGATTAGCTTGAAGGAAGAAGATTGCATCAAAACGTCGTTCATCACTCCGTTCGGGTCATTTTGCTATGTCACTATGCCCTTCGGGTTGAAAAACGCTGGAGCAACATATCAGTGTTGCATTCAGCGATGCTTCCATAGCCAGCTTGGGCGCAACGTGGAAGCATACGTCGATGATGTTGTCGTCAAATCTCGGGTATCCTCCGACTTGGTCACCGACCTGTTGGAGACATTCGAGAGCCTATCGGCATACAACATGAAGTTGAACCCGGAGAAGTGTGTCTTCGGGGTCCTTTCGGGAAAGCTACTCGGTTTCGTGGTGTCTTACCGTGGAATCGAGGCTAACCCGGAAAAGACTAGAGCTATCATGGAGATGGCTCCCCCAACTTGCCAAAGGGATGTCCAGCGTCTAAATGGGTGCATGGTTGCATTCGCCCGATTCATCTCGCGACTTGGCGAGTATGGGTCGCCCTTCTTTAAACTATTAAAGAAGCAGCAGGACAAGTTTATCTGGACACCCGAGGCACCGAAGGCCTTTGAAGATTTCAAATCGTTCCTCACTTCGCCACCTGTCTTGGCATCTCCCATGCTATAGGAGCCGCTTCTACTATACATTGCGGCAACCACTCATGTAGTGAGTGCCGCGGTGGTAGTAGAGCGGGAGGAGCAAGGACATGTCTATAAGGCCTAGCTCCCGGTCTACTTCGTTAGCGAAGTATTGGGCGAGTCCAAGGTACGCTATCCACAAGTGCAGAAGCTTTTGTATGTGGTCCTGATCGTCTCTCGGAAGCTGAAGCACTACTTTCAAGAACATCTAATTTCGGTGGCCACTTCTTTCCCTATTGGAGATATCCTTCATAATCGGGAAGCCACTGGGAGAATTGCTAAGTGGTCAGTGGAACTCGGGGCTTTCGAGCTCTCGTTCAAGCCACGCAGCGCTATTAAATCACAAACACTCGCCGACTTCGTTGCCGAGTGGACGGTGATGCAGGCTCCCCCAGCCGTCGAAGAGCTCGAGCACTGGAACATGTACTTTGATGGCTCTCTCCGATGACAGGGCGCGGGGCTGGTATCGTTCTCATATCACCTGGAGGCGAACGACTCAAGTATGTCCTCCAGATTCATTTTCTAGCTTCAAACAACGCAGCCGAGTACGAGGCACTCATCCATGGGCTCCGCATTGCCATATCGCTCGGTACCTGGCGATTGGTGGTTCGCGGAGATTCTCAACTTGTGGTGAGCCAAGTACAGAAGGATTGGACTTGTGTCAACGATAATATGGCCGCCTACTGTTAGGAGGTCAGAAAGCTGGAAGATAAGTTCGATGGATTGGAGCTTATACATATCCTACGGTGAGACAACGAGGCGGCAGATGAGCTTGCGAACATGGCTCTAATCGGGCAGCTGTCCCAGCTGGGATCTTTGTCCAAGAGCTTCACGCCCCCTCCATCACACCGCAGGAGCAACTACCCCAACCGGATAAACCACCACCCGAGTCAGAAGTGCTCGCCCTCGACTTGGATTGGATGCGACCGTATTTGGAGTATTTGCAGGAAGAAAAGCTTCCCGATGATCGGGGGCTGCTGAACAAATTGAGCGCCGGAGTTGTGCATACGTGGCACTCGGAGGAATCCTATACCGCCGAAACGCCTCCGGCATACTTCAAAAGTGCGTATCCGAGTTGGAAGGATGCGCCCTGTTGCATGAAATTCACTCGGGTATGTGTGGCCATCATGCTAGTTCAGCAACGGTGGTCGGCAAAGCCTTCCGTCAAGGGTTTTACTGGCCGACCGTAGTCTCAGACGCAAAGGAGATCGTCCGGAAATGCGAAGGTTGTTAGTTCTTTGCTCGGCAAATTCATGTGCCGGCTCAGGAACTTCAGACGATCCCTATCACCTGGCCGTTTGCCATCTGGGGGGCTCGACATTGTCGGAGCTCTCAAGAAGGCCCCGGGTGGTTTTGAGCATATCTTCGTTGCCATTGATAAATTCACCAAATGGATTGAAGCTAAGCCCGTGACCAAGATTACGGCAGCCAAGGCCAACGAGTTCTTCTAGGAGATCGTCGGTCGGTTTGGTGTGCCCTCTCGGATCATTACGGACAACGGCTCTCAATTCAGAAGTGATGAGTTTCAAAGCTGGTGCGAAGATGTGCGCATAAAGATTTGCTTTGCTTCGGTGGCACATCCTCGGAGCAATGGACAAGTCGAGCGCGCAAACGGCATGCTTCTACAAGGTGTCAAGGCGCGCATCTTCGATCGGCTCAGGCCATATGCTGCAAGGTGGATGAAGGAATTGTCTTCCGTACTCTGGGGGCTTCGCACAAGTCCCAGCCGGGCAACGGGGCAGTCACCTTTCTTGCTTGTATATGGGTTTGAGACGGTCCTCCCAATGGAGCTACAATTCGGGTCGCCCCGAGTTCAAAAGTACAATGAGGACGAGTCAGAGGCCAGTCGGGTTGACGAACTCGACCGACTGGAGGAAGCTCGAGATGCTTCAACTGTTCAGTCGGCAAAATACCTCCAAGGGCTGCGTCGTTACCACAGTCGTAATGTGCGGGATCACGCCTTCTCGGTTGGTATTTTGGTCCTTCGGATCAATCAGTCGAGTGGCCATAAACTCTCCCCACGCTAGGAAGGTCCGTACATTATTGACTCAGTGGCACGCCCGTTGTTACAGACTGAGGCGAGAAGACAGCACTATCATGGATAACTCGTGGAACATTGAGCAATTACATCGGTTCTATACCTGACGGCCATTGTACACACATTTACAATTCAATAAAGATAAGTTTTCATTTACATTATCTTCATGCTTGTGCAATTCAGTTTTTGACTTGCTACTTATTTGTGTTCCAATTAAGTAGTAAGTTGGGGGCTACACCTAATTAGGTCCGCAATCGCGCACCCCTTCCTTCTCTTTTATAGAGTTCGACTTGACTTGCTCCCTAGTCAGATCCCGACTAGCCAGTAAGTCGGGGCTACACCTAATTAGGTGCAGTCTGCACCATATCGATATCTTTCTTTTTGAGTTCTTGTTGAGCCTAAGTATTGTTCGTTCCGAGTAACGAAACTCTTGTTTCCATGCAACACTCATACTTCCTGACTACATTCTTGGAGACAGAGCTCCGTGCCAACTCCTAATGATAAGGAACTTGATGTGCTTGGCAGAGTGCTTAGTAAAAGGAACCTAATCTACTCGGGCAAAATGCAAAATCAATCATAGAAAGATAACATAGCTTATATTATATTGGAAGAACTGTTTACATACATTGAATTGATAAATTACAAGGAGCTCCTACATTTACAGGGAATCTAGATCTAAGTTATCTACAAGGGATTCGGCGGTCGGCTTCACTTCTTCAAGCAGGGCCAACGCCTTCTCCTCGGTGCAGGCGAAGCCATCCTTGACAGCTCCAAGCTCGACTCGGGGATAGAGCGACTTGACGATTCCCAGCACCTGGCTGGTGCTCATCAGGCCGACTTCCTAGAGCCGGGCCTTGAACTGCTCGGGGGCATCGGTTCACCTCTGGATTAGCTCGGCCCGGTTGCTCGGCTCGACATCGCCAGCATAAAGCCGTCGCCGAGTGGGCTCCACGGCCACCAGGAGCTCTTCATACCACGCTTGCGTAGTTTTGACATTTTCATTCAAAACGTCATACTGCGCTTGCGTCTTCTTCTTATACTCTGTCCGCAGAGACACAGATGCAGTCAAACAACGGTATAATGTTGGAGATTCGAAGTCGGTTGGGTGAGGGGACTTACCCTCCAACTCGGCGACGGCTCGGGCCTCCGACTCCTCCAGGGCCAGCCCCTGGTCCTGGGACCTCTTTAGCTCTGCTTGGGCGGCGGCCTCAGAGTCCTTGGACTTGGCCAGCTCCTCCCGCAGGCTGGTGATCGTGGCGTCACGAGCTGCACGATGAGCAGAATGTGATGTCACTCGGTCACACACAAATCATATAACCCTGACTTAGGTCGGGATACGTACATCGAAGGGAGCCTGCGAGGTCAAACTTCTCGTCCTACAGTTCCTTGATCTTGGCCTGCAGCTCCCGACGCTGCCTTGACGCTTCGATCTAGGTCTCAACTATTTGCTCCTCCACGGCTTTAATCCGTTCTATTTGGGGGAGGAAATAGTTGAGAAACTTGGTTTTTCTCTCGGAAAAATCACCAAGTTCCTGCAAAAGGAGTTGATAATGACTACTCTACTTCGAGTAAACAATACTTACTCGGCTGATCGGGAGCCTTACCCTGATCAATTTGCCGCATTCTGCAGCGTGCTCATAGAAGGCCACCCTGGCCTTCTCTTCTTCCTTGTCATCAATCAGAGCCTAGTTCCCGGTCCCATCTCTCTAGGCCGCTGAGAACTTGGGCTCAGTCTCCTCCGGGGGAGACGGAGGACGGCGTGGAATTTCTTCCACCATTGGCTCAGCTTCCTCGCCGCCCCCGTTAGTCGGCTTCGGGCGCGGGGGGCGGCGGCGTCATCCCCTCGGACCATGACCTCCGACGCGGCTTCAGTCGGCTTGGATGGCGGAAGGTCTGCGTCAGCTGCTGGAGGAGGAGAAGGAGACGTCTCCTGACTGGGCTCAGCAGCTGCCTCTTTAGGCCTCGCTGCTGGCTCGGTCGGGCGGTCCGTCGGGATTTCCTCTGACGGTTTCCTGAAAGAGGGAACACTTCAGCATATAAACAATACATTCGAAGACTAGCAAGAAGTGACAAAGATTTTACTCACCGACTGGAGGTCTTGATCTTTATCTCGGCGCCCCTCTGAGCGGAAGACCCGCTTGAAGAGGTGTCGGGAGGGTCACTAGGCCTGGCCTGGGACACCGCAGGCTTAGGCGCCGAGTGCGCTAGCTTCTTCTTCGGCGACGTGCTGCGACCCGCCCTCGGAGGATGAGCCACCTGACTGCTCGGCCTTTGGGTCGGCGTTGACTGGCTCGCTCCTTCCATGGGGTTTCATGGATCGTGGGGCCTGAGCCCTGTCGGCCGAGCTCCTCGGGCGGCAGGACGTCCTCCTCTTTGAAGGAGACCGAGCCCTTGCCCTTCTTCGTCGTAGGAGCATCTTCAGACTCCACGCCCAGACGCTTCTCGCCCTTGTGGGAAGGGGCCTCAGGCATCGGGGCAAGGGAGACGAAGGCCTGGCGACCCTGCACAGAAACACAGCCCCCCTGAGTTAGAACAATGACAATAAAACTACTCGGTAGGCTTAAAATAAACACGAAGGCTACTCGGCCGTTACCTCCAGTGGCGGATTGGCGAGGGAGAAACTTCTGGGACACCCTTGGTTGGAAAGGGGTGTCCCCGTGGTGAAGAACTCTACGAGTCGGTCGGCGGCATTCGGGTGGGTGATCTGGGTGGCCACCTCCCGAGTCGGATTAGTCGGCCCGGTGTATTCAAACCCGAGCCGGACCCTTTCCTTGAGGGGCTGGACGCGGCGCATCGTGAAACTAATGGTGATGGCCACGCCGGTCAACCCCTCTTCTTTCAGATTTTGGATCAGGCCGAGTAGTTCAGTGACCTGATCCATCTCAGAGGAGGGGGGAGAATAAGTCCAAGAGGGGAAAGCCTGGGGCTTTCTCCCGTCAAAGGAAGGGAGACTGGGGAGAGGGTTAGAGCAATAGAACCACTCCTGGTTCCATCCCTTCAGGGAGGTTCGGAGTGGCAAGGAGAACTACTCTTTTTTGAGGCCACTCCGGAGTTGGAATCCGGCCCCGCCGACGGCCTTAGGGGCACTGTCGTTGGGGAAGGCTTTCAGATGGAAGAGGTGGCGAAAAAGGTTGAAGTGGGGAGCAATCCCCAGAAAGGCTTCGCAAAGATGAACAAAAAGGGAGATTTGAAGAATTGAGTTGGGGTTCAAATGAAAAAGCTCGACGTTATAGTGGTGGAGCAAACCACGGAGGAAAGAAGAAGCGGGGAGTCCGAACCCATGAGAGAAGAAGGACTCGAAAAAAACTATCTCCTCTTGGCGAGGAGTAGGGGAAGACTCACCCGCGGCGGCGCACCAGCCGATGAGTTCCTGCGACAGGAGAACGCCGGCGTCGACCAGAGCTTGCAATCGCTCCTCGGTGGTGACGGAGGTCGCCCAGTTCCCCGCCATTTGAGAGAATGTGGTGGGGGATGGGGGCGGCAAGATTGAATCTGGAGATTGGTGGCGGCTGCGGCGTAAGTGTTGCTCTACAGCGGCGGAAGTGGAGAACCCTAGTGGGAGCGCTATGGGAAGATGAACGGACTTGGGCGCACGATGCAAGCGTAACCGTTCAAATGCCCCAGCGTGTTCTATTTAAAAGGAAGTGGGCGACATTTCAGTTTCCGCGCTGGGCGGGAAAAAATGAAGCCCTAATCATCAATTCAAGATTCGGGCCCAGACTTAGGTTCCAGAAAGCACGCCCCCCGTGGGCCGCAAGCTGTACATAGTCGGGCCTCTCGAATCAAACCTAGTCGGGAAAAATAGCGTGCCCCCAGTCGGGCCTCATGCCAGTCGTCAGTCTCTGAGGACTGGGCGCTTCCCGGGTTATAACTCAGCTCTTGATGTACCTCCTGGGGTCAATAGTCGGTCTGGTTTTTAGCGGATCGGGCATCAAGAGTTACCTCTTCAGTCGGGTCTCAGTGGCGCATCTCTGGATCGTTCGTTATCATGACGAACACCACTCGGATGAACTTGACTTAGAGGCGGGCGTATTCTCCCGAGAATCACTAGCTTGACATTGCACTAAGTCGGGTCAGGGCGCCTGAACACCCTAATACGCGAATTGTGACATGTCCCATGTTGGACCAAATGTCGGGTTCTGTCAAATCAGACCTGAATGTCATGATTTGTTACTGGGAGGATAAGGCAAGGTGACACTGATCACTCGGCTACATCCACTTTTTTGGTATGCCTCTCCGTAGGGCCAATAGCCAGAATACCTACCAGTCGGACTGGGTACCAAACATCTTTTTAAGAGGTTTGAGATATTCTCTTGAGTCCTTTACAACTGTGTTGTTTAGTCAGCAAGTTACTCGGCGAGCAGAACTACATCAACCGATCAAAGACTGATGTCACTCGGATTACATTTGATGTCACTCGGATTACATTTGATGGGCTGCAAGCTGAACCTAGAATCAAAACAACTTAGTCACGAAGCACTCGGGGGCTATTGTGGACAACATGGGTCCCGGGTATTCGGAGACAGACGATTGGACGCACCATCTCCTTGGGCCAAGTCGCATGGATCTTCCAGAAGGCGGGCCTGGGGGACAACACGGCCCGACTTACTCTGCAAGGAGTAGGATCCTAATTCTACTCGAATACGAGGAGATAAGCGTAACCGACTTGGCTATATCCCTTATCTTCCTAATACGGATTAGGGAACCAATCTGTAACCCGACCCCTTACACTATATAAAGGGGGTCAGGGGTCCCTAGTTAGACATCAGAAATCATCATTGACACCTTGATCTTCATCATCTTGGTTCTCGCGCAATCTTGACGAGAACATACGGTCATTGTGATCATCCTTTGATCATTGTGATTAACACCCGATAATACAAATCCACGAGCACAGGAGTAGGGTATTACCTCTTACAGAGGGCCTGAACCTGTATAAATCCTGCACCATGTGTTACCATCGAGTTGTGGTCTTTTGCATAGCCCTATAAAATATATTGCCAACGCAATTCGTCGACAACCACTGACATGTGGCACCCACCAGAGATAGGCCCACATGTCAGTCACCATGCCCTTTCCCATCATCTCTCCCAGTTATGGTACAAAAGAAATACGTGCCCGATAACGTCGAACAAACTCCCTCCTCTCCTCTGGCTAGCAGCGTGCGCTTGAGCGCGGACTTCCCGTGCGGTCGCAGGTTCGAGCCTCGCTCGCGCCACTGCATTCTTTTATTTTCAAGACTCTACTACCGGCTATTTAGTCAAACCGATAGTAGAGCCGTCTCTAGTATGGGTTTGTTTAGCCAACCGGTAGTGGCATGCGAATTGCCCCGCCACAGAATTTTTTTTGTTGAGACCAAACCGGTAGTAGAGTTTCCTCTCTACTACCGGTTTGTTTAACCAACCAGTCATGGCCTGTGAATTGCCCCACAAAAACGCGTGCGCAAGGGGACTTAATCCTATTCTCCCCCAAATTTCCAACTTCCCCAAACCCCTAGCGCCGCCGCTGTCTTCGCCTTCGACGACCCCGTGCGCTGTCGCCTCTGGCGACCCCCCGCGCCAACTCCTCCGACGACCCCGCCCTTGTCGCCGGTGTCCCCGTTGCCGACCCTGTCCCCATCCTCGAGCACCGTCGCGGTCTCCGCCTCTGACGACCCTGCACGCCGACGCCTCTGACCGCCCCCTGTTGATGCCTCCGGCGACCCAGCCCTCGTTGTCGGTGTCCTCGTTGCCGACCCCGTCCTCGCCCCTGTCGCCGTCGCAGCTGTCTCCGCCCTACCGGCGTCCCCATCCCCATCGTCACCCCGTCCATGTCTCGGTCGCCGGCGTCCCCTCCCCCATCGTTGACCCCGACTGGTAGGTATTGCACAACATGTTCGTGTGAGTGTGTATGTGTATGTGTATATATATATGGAATGTACTTGAAAAGTACATATGGCCTCATGCATCGCCCCTCAATGGATTGATGTACATTTCTGAATTCCTACGGCCGACCGTGAGTTTAATTTCTGAAAAGTGCTTGCAGCTGCTTCATTTACAGTAAACATATGGGTACGCAACGGAGGAAAAGTACTATAACCAACAAATGTAGAGGGATAGTGTGACATGATCATAAAAATTGATCTCTAAGATTTCAAATTCTAAAGCAATTAGTGTTCGACTCATAAAACTCTAGGCTACGGCTTGGCCCAGCCCAATTCGACTCCTTCTCTATCATGTTTTGCCCAATTGGAGCCCATCTCCAACTCACCACTATATAAACCTGCAAACGTCCCCAATTCCCCAAAACCAATCTATTATTCACCAACTTTAATCTCGCCAATAGCATGGAGTCGTCTTCACCATCATCGCTCGCCCCTGTCCCTGCCATGCCGAAGGTCGTCAAAGCCAGGGAAGAACTGGAGCCACCAGGAGCTGACGACAACGCCAGTGGGAACGTCGGAGGCAAGGAAGGAGTCACGCCCCTGCTGCTGCCATGGTAACTCTCAACTGGCCGCATCCTACCACAACATCCGCGACGCCGTGCTGTGGCCAAGCACCGCCGATATTGTTCCTCCCCAATTCTCCTCTGGAGCCCTAGGCCAAACCTGCCATAGCCACACTGTCCTCCACCTCACGGCCGTGCCTGGCCACATAACTGAGTATGAGGATGGATCATCAGTTTCCAATCAAGCTTTAGTATGTCTTTGTTATGCTTTAGTATGCCACTTTTATAGCAAGCATATTCTAGCTAAATAAGTTTGTCACTTCAAAAGTTTGGTGAACTATTAGTATTTATCTATATTTGTATGCTACATTGGCGTACATGGACCATCAATATATGTTGCTTTGATTTAAGTTTCTCATCATATCTTAACATTCCGTTGCATCGCACGGGCATCCAACTAGTATAAGAAAAAGCAAATAGATTCTTGGTTATCCCATAGTTGGTTCATAGGTTACCTTTAGCATATAGTTTTCCTTATTAATCTCCAACACCATTCTATTTTTTGTGCATATGTCAGGGTTAGCACTTAACACTATTACCACAAGGTAAACTCGGTTATTTCTTTCTAAACTAAATAGGATCATGTTACAGTTATAAGAGATGGCACGTGTTAGCACCTTCGAGGAGGAGGAACAATTTATATTCGAGCAAATCACGCAAGGTAGCGCTGAGCCTGGTGCGGCCGCTCAGGCCGTTCACACTGAGGCCGGTGAGGCCGCTCAAGCCGTTAACACTGAGCCCAGTGAGGCCGCCATGGCTGTTAGCACTAAGGTAATTCATATGAAAGTATATGTTGGTAACCCTTTGATGATTAGCAAACATTCTGACCTGTTTCTTCTTTGTCGTATTTTTAAGGCTGCTAGTTCGAGCAGCCAAGTGAAAAGTCGAGGGCCTAACAAGAAGCCGACAGTAAAACATGTAATCACTGAAGTTAACACCGATGGCATGCCTGTTGCACCAGAGTCAGCTTTGGGTCCTTACAACAACACCTGTGGCTACCATGTCAGGGATCACGTGCCCATTAGCCTAAGGAAATGGAGTGGCAAACGAGATGACAACGACGCGGTCTCTGACGCTATCAAAAACATGCTCTGGGCTGATATGAAAGAGACGTTCACCTTCCCACCAGGGTCTGAAGAGCCGGTGAAGAAATACATTTTGAAGAAAATGGCCATCCATTTCCAGACTTGGAAGAAGTATCTGAACTCCACCTACGTGCAGAAGGGTCGAACGTCCGACTTTAATACTTTGCCAAAATTGGCGGATCACTGGGATGCTTTTGTGGAGTACAAGCAATCGGAACAAGGTCAATCTTTGAGTGCAAAGAACAAGGTTAATGCAGCGAAGAAACGATACCACCACCTTGGCACTAGTGGTTACGTCAAGAAAATATCACAATGGCAGAAAAGGGAACAAGAACTGATGGACAAAGGTATAACACCCATAACGCACGACTGGCCTGATCGATCAAAGAATTGGTACTTTGCCCACGGGGAAGCCTTGCAGATGACGGTAGCTTGGTGTATTCAGAGGAAGTGCAGGAAGTGGCCACAAGACTTGTAGACGCTCTCGAACAGTCTTCCCAAGGCTCATTCAGGCCAGATAGGAAGAATGACGAGCTAACCATGGCCCTGCAAAACCCCAAGCACCCTGGACGAACACGCGGTGTTGGCGTGGTTCCATGGAAGTACGGCCACCCGAGTACTGCGATAGTTATAGGAGTCGCAGAGAAGCAAAGCCCAAGAAGAACAAAGGTACCGTGCATTGAAGAACGGCTAAATGCAACACGAGCAAGTATAAACGAAGAAGTTAAGCGACAAGTGCAGCTAGCCATTAGCCGCCTACAGAACCGCTTAGTAATCCGACGTCATCATCGCCCTCTCGAGGCGAGCAACAGACTTCCAGGGCTCCTGAAGCGGACTTGGGCCATTATCCCGTGGATGACATCACGACGCGCCGTCCGTGTGAGCTACATATTGAAGCGTGTAACCTGTCCCTCAAGGTGGCTTATGCCATGGCATTCCCCGTGGAGCCGGGTCAGCTCTTTCATTGCAACAAGATACCGCTGGGCTGCTCTAAGGTCAATGTGGAGTAGGTCTGCGAAGGATATCAGGACCTTGACCTCGACATTCCTGGAGGTGACGGGGTTACTAAGCTTGGAGAGGCCCTACACGGTATCATCTTGTGGCGCAAACGCTATATTATATTTCAAGGCAACCAGGAGGTGTCCACTCCACCGAGGGACCTCTCGCACCCAGATTCTATGCTTTTTAGAAGACCAACTCCACCACCACCTCCACGCAAGAAGATGGCGGTGACAAGAAGCCCGACTCCTCCACTACCCCCAGCGCCTAAACATAAGCCGGCTTCACCTAAGAAATTGGGCCCACAACAGGAGACGACCAGCGAAAGCAAGAAGTCGGCCCTAGTTAAGAAGCTAGCCCTAGCGAAGAAGTCGGCTCCACAAAAGGAGAGGTCTACCCGAGCTAAGAAGTCGGCTCCATCTAAGAAGCCGTACGACCTAACTCCCGAGGAGACGAGAAAGGAAGTTGAAGCAAGTGTAACGGCACACTTCAAACGTCCGGAGCCTAAGAAGACGGTTCCAATCGACGAAGCAGTGAAAAAAAATTTCACGACATCGTAGGCGGAGCCAAAGAAGTTGCCGTTAGACTACGAGCGCACACTAAGTAAGGCTAAAAAGAAGAAGTTGCAGTCCCTAGCGGATTTGTAGATGCAACAGTTCATGGCAGAAACTGGACTGACGGAATCTCAGATTCGTGGAGAAGGTGAGGTTGAAGCGACACCTGTTCGATGGCCATTTAAGTTGGGTGAGCCATTAGTTTGGCCTGATGAGGTGCCATTCTTATCAAGGAAAATACAGCAATTGCACGAATGGTATTTGCGGGAGTCAAAGAATGGCAGAACAATGTTTGCCACCCAATTCAAACAAGAGGATTTCTTTTGCGACGACGGCCTCGCATGGATTGAATTCGACAATATTAACCAAATGTACCAGCGAGACGCCCTCGACGTGGCCTTGTTGGGTTGCTGGACTCTGTATGTGTCTTATTTGTAAAATTCACCGTGTGCAACTTTAATTAAATTGCAAGTGTAACTAATTTCTTTTTATGCAGAATAGAGATATAAAATTGTAGAAACATATCATTTACAATATAGGTTACATTGATTCAATAGTTTTAAATGAATCAACCGTTATGGACAAGGTAAAAGAAACCGAGAACAATATCCTCAATGCTCTCTTGGGACAATACTACAAAAACTTTATACTTCTACCCTACAACTTTGGGTACGTGTTTTCGTATCTTCTCGTTCTAAATTTTTTTTCACGTGACATGAAGTTAGGACAAATTACCTATGTTGACATATGCACAGGTTTCACTGGGTCCTTCTTGTTATCTACTTAGATCGTAGCTAGATCATTGTTTTCGACTCACAAAAGAGACCAGTAGAAAATTTAGAAAAAATCATACGCTTGCTTAACAGGTAATATTGTTCCTTTCATTATTATTCTAGTAATATTTATTTCGAGTGAGTCGAACTCTAATAACTACTATCCGTAATCACACGCATTGCATTCGCAAGTTTTCATGCACAGAAGAGTGGTCAATTCAAGAAAGCACTTCATGTTATAACCGACTTTCCAGTACGTAGTGAATATTCATGTGTCGTACCACTTTTTCATGCCAATAATGATTTTGACCTTTCTATGCCAATAATGTTTTTCAACTCTTCTCACCGCAGTGTATGAGGCAGGAGTCGGGAACTAACTTATGTGACTACTAAGTATGTGAGTTCATGCGGTATTTCACTATCAACCACAATCAGATGCAAAGTTCTGAATAGGTATGTAGATACTTATCGATTCGTAATTCTCACTTTCTACGCATCAAGGTTCATGGATTGTTTAATTTTCACTTCACCTAATGACAGCTCACCAATTCTGAGAAAGGCATACTCTCGCCGTACCGAGTCAACGCAATCCAAGAACAACTCGCCGGCTCCTTGTTGATGAGGTCATATCTCCAAAGGGCGAGTTCCACAAACATGTGTTGAGACCGTGCCCTTCGATAAGGACTAGCGAACTCACGGGCTCAACCTCGGTTTCAAAAAGAGATGGGCAAAAAAATGAACTATTGTATTTTGAATTGTAAACTTGAGTTCCCTCGTGTACTTGATGTGAATATGTGTTAAATAAATTTGATGTGAATATTATCTAAATGTGAATATGTACTTTGTTGAATTAATTAATGTTGTGAATGAATTTGTTGTGTTGTGAATGAATTATGTGTGCATTTTGAAAACTGATATGCAAATCTGTGAATTAAGAATCTGATTGAAATGTGGATTGTAATTAAACCTGAATATAAAGTAATTTGTGGCCTATTGTCGGATGGGTAATAGGGTCTCTACTACCGGTTTGTACAAACTGGTAGTGAATCTCTGGATCTACAACCGGTTTGTAATACGCTGTTGGCGCTAAAGAAGTCCCCTTTTCTGGCAAGGTGTACTACCGGTTGGTGATACAAACCGGTAGTAGATACCCTGCAGCGCCATACGTGCGCCCTCTTTTCTGGCAAGCTCTACCGAGTAGATCAACCGGTAGTGGAACCCTGTGGGCATTACTCCCGGATGCTTACAGCCGGTTCCAAAACCGGTATTGGAGCCGATTTAGAACCGGCAGTGTAGGCCCCTTGCCCAGTAGTGCGTCCATGTATATGCGGAGGATTTATGCATTTTTGAATTTCATGTAGGTTGCAGCAACAGAATGTTTTCACACATTTCATATTTTTTCTGTTTTTCAATAGCCCTCGATGCCCACCAAAGAAAACAGTTGAGAATAAGCCACCCCAAGGCAGCTCCCCTCTACTTTTTCCTCAACGGCTACAAAACCAACCAACCGTCCACAAAAGTACACTCGACAGCCACCAACAAACACCGTCGAGAATGTAAGGCCCGAGGATAGCTCTTGACATATATACTCTCGATGGCCAAGATACTAATAAATCACCGAGAATAATGTTCTCTCGATGGTCGGTACTATGTCGTGAGTCGTTAGGGCCTAACAGCTCTTGGTCTTGACAATTGACTTAGTTGTGAGACATATTGTTTATATGATCTTATTCTAAACGATCCGATCTCATATCATTATATAAGACAGTAATGATTTGATTAGCACATATATTGATTGATAGTAATGTTTCACATACCATAGATATAGAGATATCAAATCAATAATGTGGACACATGTTAGAAAACATGGCTTGAATAGACCTACTTTGAGACATTACTGTGATTGTTATCTTACATATGCCATCAGCCTATAGTTTTGAATGGTATACCTATATGATCCTTAGGCCTGAGATCGTCATTAAGTCCCAACATACGTAGTTGTATACTTTGGGGTTATCAACCACTACATCATAACTAGGTAGTTATAAATATAACTTTCGGTATGCCGTAAAACATGACGTCGGGTGTGAGTAATCAAGATGGAATTTACCCCTTCTTGATAATAGGAGAGATATCTCTAGTCCTCTCGATGTGATTGGATTGAAAAGTGCATGGCTATGCCAATGCGAATAAAGAGTTAATCACGGTTTAGAATCTATCACAAAATCGAGTGAATGATAGAGATATCACAAGGATGGCACGCATCTCGCCTTGAGCTTCTTGAGATAGACTGGTATCGTGCAGCAAAGGGATCGATATGTGAATATATAAATGTTCAGCTGATATGATCATTCTGTACATTCAGGGTCAATATGTCCTGCTAGGAACCACTATTAACTTATGGTTCGAAAAGGAGTTTCTAGGGCCACGACCACTTGTGCATGAACCTAACAGGTCATATACTTAATAGGTTTGGAACATGTCTAATGGATTGGATTCATGAGTGGGTTTCATGGATATTGATTCATGTAGGATTAGAGTCCCGCGGATACTGATCCGTGTAGGATTAGAGTTCTAATGGGTCTCTAGCTTGGAAGCCCATTGATGCACTCCATATAAGGGGAGGCGGTGGGGGCGGCATAGACATACGAGTTTGCACTACATAACTCTAGCCGTCGTGCCCCCTTCCAACTCCTAGAAACCCTAGCCACGCACGTACGGTACTTGTACACCAGCGCACGGTGTTCAACCCTGGAAGTGTGGATACCATAGAGACGCTGCTGTGGTTGCTGTGTCGCTGATCGGTGACAAGGATGAGAAGGTTGGTGAGATCGAGTACTTCCTATACGGCTCGACGTGATTAGTGAGGAGGAGACATTCGACTCGATGAGAACAATTACATCCTATACCTCGACGCGCGCGACGTTGGACTTAGCTACTCCGACTCTCCTTCCGCTGCAACTGCGCGTCAAGGGTAACGATCCGTGATCCTCTACTTGCATGATGTCCTGGGTGTTCGCGAAAGAAATTTTCAAAATTGTGCTAGCGAAGCCAACCTATTCTCCTTCAGAGAGCTTACTTGACGGTTTTCGACCTTCTTTTGAAGGTTTTCAGCCATGGAGAGAGATGTCTCCTTTCCTACGGTGTAAGCAAAAAATATTGGCTAAAAACTATGCAAAAAAAAAAATCTGATGTGAAGGGGGTATAGGAACGTGTGCATTATGGTGGTTGTTTCTATATGAATGCATATTGAGCTCCTAGTCATTTTACAAGTTCATAAAAATTTTCCCCGTATTATACCATGTTGTATCACTTTTTTAAAATTAATCTTCTATCATTTTTAGTAGTCCTAAAATAGAAAAAATGCTAAACAATTGTGTAAAATTCATAAAATTATGTGAAAATTTTCTATGAGATTCTATAATCCTGAGAAACTCAAATATATAATTTAATTTTCTATGAGATTACGTAATCATAAAAAAATTAAACTTTCTTTTTTTCAATCGATTGATGAATAGCACTCCCTTTCTATAAATGTCACGTCATATAAAAATAATTACAGATATAAATTTTACAATTTATTATATCTAACAAGAAATTTCTCCTCTTTCCCTGCTTTCTATGTTTTATCGATATAAACAATGTACGGCTTGTACTGGGAATTTTGGTGTTTATATGTCTTGTTTCAAGCGTAGAAACTATTCGACGACTATGCTTTCTTTCTGTTCATCAATTATTTTTTTGACATAATACTACTATGCTTTCTTTCTATTCATTAATTACTTTTTGACATCAGTATTATGTCCTAATTGGCAGCTATAGAAATAGCTATCATCATTGCATTGGAGTGCCATGCTATTATGGGGGTGTGGGGGGGCTGCAACAACTGCGCAATCGCTGACTGCGTCTTCTGTTTAGGTTTAACTACCTTGTCGGTCTTGACAGGTTCTGTGTGTACCATTCTCGATGTTTTTGGCACTTCTTTGCTTTGGTTTGAGAGTTCGCTACAAGGATCCCAACAATATATGTATAGCTAGCCTAGCTAACCCATCAGTTTGTCGAACTTTTCTTCTTTTCGATAAAATATAAGATAAATAAAAGTTTCTACATTAGCTCCGTGAAGCTAATGTTTGTACAGTGAACCAAACCATGATTCTGTATTTCTGTTGTACTTGTGTATTGTAGTGTAACATACCCATTTTTCAAAAATTTTGAAAATGCGTCATCATGGCATCATCACATGTGAAATCCAAAATTTTTAAAATCATTTTTGAAAAATGTGCATGTTACTGTAAATATTTCCTCTACAAACCTATTTAAGGATTTAACTTATAAATATGAACATATAAATATATCTCATTTGAAAACATCTAAATTACTACAAATCAATTTTTACAATTTTTAGATTAACCATTTCATATTAAAATGGAAGATAGCCAATTAATTGAATTACAAACTAAAATAAAAACTTAATAAGCAAATTTAAAACTAATTAAATTTAGTGAAGATATATTTTTGCCCTAGCCCTAAATCCTTCTTATCTCTATGACATGTGGACCCCTTTTTGTCAATTATTCCTAAAAGGGGGACTTTCCCTTTCTATGCCTTTTTCCTCTTTAGGAATCTCCCCAAATCAGCCTTTCCCTAAATTGCCCCTAATCCTACCTAATACCTCCCCCTCTCACTGACAAAACTGCCCCCTTGCTTACCTTCTACGCAGCCCCCCCCTCACCCTCTCTCTCGGTCTCTCCTCCCTCACCGTCCCTCACTCTCTCTCGGTTTCTCCTCCGCCCCACCTCCCGGCCGATCGCCGCCACCACCCTCCTCTACTCGATCCTCGCCCCATTTTAGGCCGGACGCCACCACCGCTCGCCGCCAGCAAGCAAGCAAGCCGCCATCGAGCCGAGCCGCCCATGTGCCGCCGTCAGGCCTCCTCGCCGGGTAACCTCCTCCCTTCTATCTTCTCCTCCCGGCCGCTAGGACCCTTCCGCATCACGGCGCCGCCCTCCTCGCCGGAGACGGCCGGCGACGTGCTCCATGCCCCGCCTAACACGCACGCCACGCCCGGACCGCCTCGCCGCCCCAGCCCGAGCCACCCGAGCCTTCCTCACCTCCCTTCTCGCCACCCCCCCGCCCACCCTACCGCCCGGCCGGTCGGCTTCGCATCTTGCGCCTTGCTGCGCCGCCGCCGAGCCACCGCCGACCTCGTCGCGGTGTAGCCGCCAAACCCCATCCCCGCTTCTCCTTCCTCCTCTCTATTTCCCCTCGCTCTCACCGGCGAGCTGCTGTCACGGATCGGCCGCCCCGGACTACCTCCGCCTCCTCGCTGCTCGAGCGCCGATAGGCCGACCCGCCCGTCACCGGCCAGTGGCCGACGGACCGCCCCGCTTGTCGATCCCTCCTCTCCGTGAGGGCCGCCACACGCACGCTGGGCCGCCTCACACGCCGCCTGCTGGGCCGCTGCAGCGTTCAGCCGTCTTGAACGCCGCCCTTGGCCTTGCCCTTGCTGCGCGCAGGCAAGCACGCGCTGCTGGTCGCGGCCGCGCCGCGTCTGACGCCATGGCGCCCAGGCCAAAGCCAGCGTGGTGGGCGCCGCCGCCACGATCCCGCCGCAGTTATTCCTTTTTCTTTTCCAATTAAAATTATAAATATAGAAACTTGTAAATTTTATATCTTTAAAAATATAAGTCCAAAATTTATGAAATAAATTTCTAAAAACTCACAAAAATGTTAACTTTAGATTAAAAATATAATTTAAATAATTTGATGCATATTAATACATGATTTAGATTTAGTTTTAATAAAAGAAAAGACATAAATCAATTAACCTTAAATGATTTTGATAAATGAAAATAAATTGGCAATTTCGAAATGATGAAATAAAATAACATAAACATTTATTTCAGGGAATTAGTTTATTTTTTCATTTCTCAATTAAAAAGAAATATGTTGCTACATATGTACATTAATTAAATTCCATATGAAAAATAGAATTTCCAAGTTTATAAAAAGAAGTCAAGTAAAATTTATACAATTTTCAGATTAAAGTACCTTCATCATATTTATGCATATCCATTCACATGCATTTCATATTTAATTTTGGTATTGTGTTTATTATGGTTATTTTGTTATTAGGTATTAACGACGATAGTTTCGTGACCCATCCCCCGGAGGATCACCAGGAATTTGCTGAGCAAGGCAAGTGCTGAAACTTGTGTCCTATGGTTTTGAAACTAAATTTCTTAGAAGTTTATAAAATGCATGTTATATCCAAAATTAAAAATGCTAATCACTTAGCTGCTTAGTTAACACCCAATCAATAATTATCCTGTTAAAATACTCCTTGCTACCCTAGGTTATTAAAATTGCTAATATTTAACATCACCCTTGAATTAGATTTTGCAATAATGCTTAGAAATGCTCAGTGCTAAGTCGTTGTTCATTCTTGATATCTGCAATTATCAAATGCTTCTTTAAATGATTGATTTAAAAAGACAGTGGGTGCTGTCATGGGTGTAGTTAAGATAGTGGATGCTATCGGGTAAAACTGTTTTGCAAAACCTGATCGGGGTGGATGGATGCAAGGTGGGTGCCGCGAGCATGAGACTTGGGCCCAGTGTGGGAACCACCCCGGTCCGTAAGGACCGATTCCTTGAGGTAGACGAGCTAAGTACAACAGTGCGACCGTGTGTGTCTGTATGGGTAGGCCCTGGCTTAGTATCCTTCAGCCCTCTAGCTTTGGCATTCCAGTCGGTGGAGTAGGCAGTAGGTGCTGTTCTATTAGCGCAAGAGGGGCATCGGTGTGGAAACCTTAGCGGGAATGCCTTAACTAGGAGGAGGTTGGAAAAAGGCCTTGTGGTGATCTTTTCCTTTGGGGGCACCCTCGGGAAAAACCACCTCGCATGGGTAAAGCGTGCGATCTCTGCAGAGTATAAAACTATCATGATAGCTGTGTCCACGGTCAAGGACGGACGACGGGGAGCTACCTCATGGTACTTCTTCTCTATTTGTTTTCAAAATGATGTTTCAAAGGAAAATCACGATTGCGGTCGTGTGTTTTGTCTTTTCTCCTCACAGTGGGTGCTGTAAGCGATGAGGGTGTCCGCACGGTGGGTGCCGTATGTAGCCAGGTTGGGCAAAAACCGGTGGGTGCCGGAACTTCAAAGAAATTGATTCAAACATTTGTTTTTTCTCAACACGTTTTAAAGCATTTTATAAAACCTTAGGTAAAATTTTATAAAACTGGCTTTATGCAAAAAGAACCCCTAACTCTCCTTTGTCAAGCCCTAGATGCATGGTAGTCACCTTGCTTGTTGAGTATAAAGTATACTCACCTCGCCTTTATCTTGGGTCTGCTCATTCCAACGAAAGCAGAGGCTAACAAAGAATGGAACCCCGAGGAAGAGATGAACCACGACGAAGGATTCGCCGCCGGGATCCAAGACGAAGAGTTCCTCGACGCCTAGGATTGCGTTCCTCCAGCTCTGCCTATGGGGATCTGCCTCGGCTTTCTTCTTTTGGAGTTTTCAGTTGTATAATTAAGACTCCCGCTTTTGTAAGGCCTTCGTGCCAAACTATGTAACCACGCCATAAGGCGACTCGATGTAAATTCATGTAAATTAATCGTTGTGGTTGTGATACAAGTTACAGATCTGTGTGTGCTAGCACGATCCAGGACTAGCATGTAAAGCACAGTGGGATCTCACCTCCGCCAGGGTCGACATGTACATGTAGTCAAGACGCATTGTCGGGATCCGGTTTAATAAACCGAATCCCTCCATGTTAACTATACGAGTTCCAAAGATCATACCTACAGTAAAACAGAATAAAATATTAATACTAACACTGCATTAACTAGAAAGTAAATTAGAGTGCAGCAAAGCAATTATTACCATAGATTATAGTGCCAGAAGAACCAAATAAAACTCAAGTAGACCCATCATCAGTCACAGGCAAATTGACTGGCCCTGACCTGCTCGTGGAATAAGCAGCCTCGAATAAAAGCCAAGGTTAGCATGTGAATGCTAGCAAGTCTTTCCTACGAAGGGCCAGGCTAGGTTCATCTTAGGAAAGATAAAGACTCGTTTGAATAAAAGCATTTAACTTAGAAGTATAAAAGCATTTAAAAAATATAAGTAAATAAATAACAATTCTCATAATTAATCTTAATAATAACATAAACATGATAAAATTCTCAATCTCAGTGCCTCATGTCTCAAGTTTTCATTGTCTCATCTCAACATAGTTCTCATCTCGGTCTCATGCATCATAATCATCTAGCAACGACATACAGCCGGATAAACCTTACTCAAGTCAAATTAATTAGGTGTAGCTACGATGCAAAAAACCACCAAGATGCTCATAACCGGAAGCACGGCTATTCAAATGGGTTTACACTCTACAGAGGTTGCACGTTTTTCCTGTAAGATATGATACTCTCCCGTCGGATAGCATCATAGCAAAACCTATTTGAAGTCTAACCCCGAACTTTCACGGCCATACCTGATAGGTCACACAGGTACCCCAGAATTCTATCCGGACAATACACCGGTGATGATGCATCCCTCGGAACCTTACCTACGATGCAAGTACGGTAACAATTTCAATTATTCTCCCTGTAGATTAGGCCACGTTCCATACCGGGCTTGCGGTCGTACGATAAATTCTTAGTTAAATTCATCACCATCATCGGTCCTTAGGGACCGGAGCATCGACTTGGGTCACCTGCTCTGAGTCAAATTATTAGTTGGTCAAATTTTAATTAATGAGTAAATAATCCCACCATAAATATCAAATTTTCTATGCTCATACTCAATTATCTCATAATTGGATTGTTTAATGATCATAGGAGTAAATCATTTCTCGAAACTAGTTAAGCAATGCTAAGCCATCTAAATTCATGAAAAACAGCAGCAAATTATATAATAATATTATACTAAGGTTTTTCAAGATATTGAGTGCATATCATATAAATAAACGACATGCACTAAAAATTTCTAAAGCAAATATGTATAATTTAATTAAATAGCAATTTTGGTAAATATAGAAATTATGATTCTAGTGGAAAGACTTGTCTTCTTGATCTTCGAGAACTTGCTAGATATCGGCAACGTCAATGGACTCGCCTTCGTCGCCCACGTGGTCTAACGCACGAAAAAGTAAAAATAGCAATAAATACCAGAAACAGTAAATAAATTGAAAAATTATATAAAATTATATTAAGTAGATATGAATTTTAAAATTTTTTAGAAACTGGAATCGCCGAATCTGGAGCTAGGATGAATTCGTAGCGAAAAAGTGAAGGAATACTATTTACTGAAAAATTCAGAAAAAGAAAATCCTACTGTAGCAGTGGGTTACACTGTGCAGTTCGGCCCACGCGTGAAAGGAAGAGTGAGGCTGCGGTGAGAGAGCAGAGTGAGATGTAAAGGGAGAGGCATAGAGACGAGGGAGAGGGCGCGGGGTCCGACGTGGGTGGTGCCTGGCTCGGCGGCGGCTGACTGCGACGAAGGCCACTGGCTCTGAGAAAGACAGCATGGCGGTGGTGACACGGAGGAGGAAGCGGCACACAGCGCGGCGGAGGGCACAGCGCGACGCGAGGCATGGTGGTGGCACCATGGTAGAGGGCGGCGCCATGGTCGCGTAGGAGTTGGCGGCAAGACGGCGCAAGCGGCGGCTCGGGCAACCTTGCGGTGAGGTTCGCGCGGCTCGGCCGGGCAGAGGAAGCGGCATGCGACACGGCGGTACAAGCGGTCCGGAGGGTCGAGACGGGGCGGCGTGGGCGTGGAGGCGGCGCGGCGTAGCGCGGCTATGACACGGTGGTACCGGCGGGTCTGGCGGTTAAGGTGGGGACTATGGTGGTATAGAGGCGGCATGGAGTAGTGCGGCTCCGATAGCAGAGCATGACCGCGGGGTAAGGGACGGCTGCGGCAGGGCGGCGTTAAAGCTTTGGCTTGGATAAGGGGACGAAGAAGAAAATAGAGAGAGAAAACCATGGCGGCGATGGCGCAAGAAAAAGGAAAGGAGGAGGAGGCCCACGGTGAATAAGAAAAGGAAGGAAGAAAGAGAGGAGAAAAGGAAGGGAGAAAATAAAATAATTTTAGAAAATTGTAAAATCTGAAGAATTTGTTAAAAATTTTATTTTGAATTTTTCAGAATTAACTGAATTGAATCTTGATTTTTACCTCAAATTTCAAATATGAATTTGTTTTTTTAAATCTTGAATTTCGAGGATGTCACATGCATCTAATTAATTTGCAGGCGATCAAATGCGTGGTCGCACAGCCACAGCCCGTCTCACACGCCGCAGCGCTGCACGTATGGCTGATCATGTCATGAGGGAATCAAAGCATATCTTCGTTTCAGCCTTGCTCAGACAGGACGGCTTATCTCTAAGCGGAAACACAGATAGCCGCGTGTTCTGGTGGTCTGAATTTATTTCATTCTATCTTTCGGTCCGCCTAGGGTATACCTTCACCATTATCGAATGAATATTCCCTCAGAATCGATCAGATTCGATTTAGGAAGTTCAAATCCAAACAACGGCCCGATCAATTTTTCGGTTGATAATGGAATGATATGGCTGGATAATCCAGCGAGAATGCTCCAAAATCGCGGCCGCACCTAGCATGCTGGTGAGCATGTCAACGAGGTGCGCACAAAAGATGTTCCATGAATTGCTAAAACGGAGAGCAGATTGGTCCAAAAATTGCATGCATTTTTTAATAATTTTTACACTGAACGTTTCAAACATATTAGTTGTATTCTTTTGGAATTTTTCCTATTTTAAAGATGAGTTCAAATTTGATGAAATTTGCTCAATTTGTGTTGTCGGTGTGTCATATCGAAGAAGTTCAGTGCACTCAAAAATCACGATAAGTTCAACCCTTGTGTTCAAGCCTATTGAGGAATAGGAATTGCGGAATAGATGATTTGTATTGACCAAGGGTGGAATATTTAGAGAGTACAGGAGATGGGCCTCTCCCAGGGCCCATATACTCTAACACTCCCCCGCAGTCTGAACGGCACTAGGCAACATTTACACTGATACAATACAAACACACACTCCCCCACAGTCAATAGTCAAAACACAGAAAAAACCATCAACAGAAAAGACCATCACTCCCTCGCAGTCTGGACGGCCGGCGCACAGACGTTCAGACTGGCCCGGAACTTGGTGAAGACCGTCGTGGGAAGGCCCTTGGTGAAGATATCAGCGTACTGGGACGACGTCGAGACATGGAGAACACGCACTTGACCGAGAGCAATGCGCTCACGAACAAAATGCAGATCGATCTCAATATGTTTTATCCGCTGATGCTACACTGGGTTGGTGGAGAGGTATACTGCGCTGATGTTGTCGCAGTAGATGAGGGTAGCCTGGCGAAGAGGACTGTGAAGCTCTTGAAGCAGCTGACAAAGCCAGCAGGCCTCAGCGACGCCGTTGGAAATTGCTCGGTACTCGGCCTCGGCGCTAGAGCAGGAGCCAGTGTGCTGCCGCTTGGAGGACCAAGAGACGAGGTTGTCGCCGAGGAAGACGCCATAGCCAGAGGTGGACTTGCGGGTGTCAGGACAACCCACCCAGTCAGCATCGGTGTAGACTGTGAGATCCACGGGTGTGCACCGTCGAAGTAGGAGTCCAAGGGCGAGAGAGCCCTGAAGGTACCATAGGATGCGCTTCAGGGCGGCAAAGTGAGGCTCCCGGGGGTCATGCATGAATAGACAGACCTGCTGAACTGCATACGTGATATCCGGACGGGTGAAGGTCGGGTACTGTAGAGCTCCCGCCAGACTGTGGTAAAGAGTGGCGTCGGCCACCGAAGACCCATCTGTGGAGAGCTTGGACCCTGTGTCGACCGGGGTGGCACAAGGTTTGCAGTCACTCATGCCGACACGATCCAGGATGTCGATGATGTACTGGCGCTGAGAGAGAAGAAGACCTCTAGACTGTTGATGCACTGAAACTCCAAGAAAGTGGTGTAGAGGACCAAGATCTTTTAGAGAAAACTCGTGCTCCAGAGCAGTGATGATGTGCCTAAGGAGATCATCTGCGGAGGCAGTCAGCACAATGTCATCCACATAGAGTAGAAGGTAGGCTGTGTTGTCACCCCGACGGTAGATGAAGAGAGACGTGTCTGCCTTTGCCTCAATGAAACCAAGAGACTAGAGATGCGAAGCAATCGTGCTGTACCAAGCTCGCGGTGCCTGCTTAAGACCATATAGAGACTTGTTGAGGAGACAAACATGATCTGGGCAGGAGGGATCCACAAATCCGGAAGGCTGGGCACAGTAGACTGTCTCTATCAGTGTGCCATGGAGAAATGCATTATTGACGTCGAGCTGCCGAATAGACCACCCTTATGAGAGTGCTAGTGACAGGACTGTTGGTGGCTGGTTTGACGACAGGACTGAATGTCTCGTCAAAGTCGATGCCTGGCCGCTGAGTGAAGCCACGAAGGACCTAGCGAGCTTTGTATCTGTCAAGTGAGCCATCTGCATTCAGCTTGTGCTTGAAGATCCACCTGCCGCTGACCACATTGGCACCAGCGGGTGGCGGGACAAGATCCCACGTGTGGTTGGTACGAAGGGCCTCAAACTCCCAAGTCATCGCCTCGCGCCACTGTGGGTCGGCCAGAGCAGCGCGATACGACACTGGCGGGGGAGGCAGCGCCGAGACGTGGAGATTCAGCCAGTCACGAGGCGGGACAACAATGCCAGCCTTGCGACGGGTGATCATGCGATGAGCATTGGCCATGGGGGGCAGAGGGGCCCTGCTGGCAGTAACCTATGGAGGGGCTCCAATAGGGGCAGCTGGAGCATTGGTGGCCGTGACCACCGGGGCGCATGTGGTAGGGCGGTAGCGGAGGCAAAGGCACTGTTGGTCAAGGCGAGCATCGCTGGCTACAACTCGCGAGCAAGGCTAGCAGGGGCAGCAGTGACCCAGGGTGCCGACGAAGAGCTAGCCTGCTAGACACCGCTGGCAACAACCTGTGGGGTAAGATCCACAGGGCAGCAGTGACCGCAGGAGTCGAAGAAGAGCTCGTCGTAGGTGAAGAAGCGGCACCACTGGCAACAACCTGTAGAGGTGATCTAACAGGAGCAGTGGTCACGGCAGGGGTGGTCGTCAGGGTCGCCGGGGTGGCCGACGTGACCACTGTCGGGGCAGGGGCAGCCGACGAGGCCGCCGGCAGTGCAGATGAAGTGCCTGCAGAAGACAACGAGGCATGGGCCCCAATGGAGGCACGGACCCCAATGGGCAAAGGAGGACCAGCTCATTCGGTTAGGAAATCGAGGTCAGAGGGAGAAGGTGTGGTGGAGGAGCTGGAGGCAAAGGGAAAGTGCGACTCGTCAAAGGTGACATGCCGAGAGAGGATGATGCGATTGGATGAGAGATCCAAACAACGCCAGCCTTTGTGATCGGAGGGATATCCGAGGAAAACACAAAGGGTAGAGCGGGGAGCGAGTTTGTGTGGGGCGGTGCTAGAGAGGTTAGGGTAGCAAGCGCAACCAAACACGCGGAGATCGTCGTAGGCGAGCTGATTGCCATGAAGGGCAAACCAAGGAGTGGAGTGAGAGAGGGTGGTGGTGGGACGTATGTTGAGAAGGTAGGTGGCTGCGTGGAGAGCCTCGACCCAGAAGGAGGGGGAGGCTCGCCTGGAACAAAAGGGAACGCATCACATCGTTGGTGGTACGAATGGCGCGTTCAGCCTTACCGTTCTGTGGAGAGGTATAGGGGCACGACATACGAAAGGTGACACCAAGAGTGAGGAAGAAGGACCTAGACGTGGAGTTATCGAACTCACGACCGTTATCAGTTTGAACACTTTTGATGGTTGTGCCGAACTGAGTCCGAACGTAGGAGAAGAAGTGAGAGATGGTGGGAAAGTGTTGGACTTAACACAGAGAGGGAAAGTCCACATGAAGTGGGAGCGGTCGTCAAGAATCACGAGGTAATACTTGTAACCTGAAACACTGGCAATGGGGGATGTCCAGAGATCAAAATGTATTAAATCAAAATTATGTTTGGCTCGACTCGTGGAGGAAACAAAAGGAAGGCGAACATGACGACCTAACTGACAGGCATGACAGAGATGAGCAAGTTTGCCTTTATTACAAGTAATAGAAGTGGAGCTAGCTAGCCTAGCAATGGTGTCACGACCGGGGTGACCAAGATGACGGTGCCAAAGCTCCTGCATGGAGGTGTTGGCGGCAAGGGCATGACAGGAGGATGCTGAGGTGAAGGAGTAGAGGTCCCCGGAGCTATTGCATCTAGCGAGCATGCTCCTGGTACGAAGGTCCTTCACAGTGAAACCAGACGGGTCAAACTCAACTGAACAGTGATTATCAGTGGTGAACTGACGAACAGAAATGAGGTTTTTAATTAGGCGAGGTGTGACAAGGACATTACGTAAAGTAATAGGTCCCTGTGGGGTGGGAATGGTGAGGTGACCCGTGGATGTGACTGGTAAGCGAGACCCGTTGCCAACAATGATGTTGGACGGGCATGAGGGTGAGGGGGGATGGGTGGAGGAGAGTGTACCAGCATCGGAAGTCATGTGGGAGGTGGCACCCGAGTCCATGTACCACTCCGCGTTGCTGGGAGGCGGAGTGAGGGACTTGGTGTTGAAGGCACTAGCCAGGGACTGCTGATCCCAGCTGCCCCCCACCATAGGGTTCCACGGGCCAGGGGTCGAAGGCTGCGTGAGCCCCTGATCCAACCCAGTGAGCTGAGGAGGAACCACTGGTCCGGTAGCTGCGGCGAGGGCGTGGGGCAGTGGACGCGGGGCGTTAGTCGAAGGAGCCGATGCAGGAGGACGTCCGAGGATGCCCTGGCTTTGGTAAGGCCAGAGCTGGACTGTACCAGTCCAGGGGTTGTAGTAGGACGGCGCAGGAGGACGCCCGGTCCCACTACTGAAGCTGGTGACGCCACTGCCACCGCTGCCTCCGCCTCCACCGCCCTTTCCCTTGTTCTTGCCCTTGTGGTTGTTCCCGCCCGAGGAGCCACCGGAAGGGGGGCGGGGAGCGGTGGCCACAAAGGCGGTGGAGGGAGCGGCGGAAGCGGAGTCAAGCTGGAACTCATAGAGAACAGCGGGAACGGACACCGCCAAGTCCGGAGGTCGCTTGTTTTGAATAATCTGCTTCTGTGTGGAAAACTTCTCGTTCAACCCACGAAGCAAGGTTAGGACCAGAGTGCGGTCAACGACCGGCTGACCCAGGTCCACAAGGGTGTCCGTCAGGCTCCGGAGGCGGCGGCAGTAGTCGGTGATGGAGAGATCCCCTTGAGAGAGGGTGTGGAACTGCGCCTCGGCGTGGAGGATGCGTGTCTCCTGGTTCCCGAGGAACTGGTTCTCGAGACTGGTCCACACGCCACGGGCCGTGGCAGTGGCGATCATCACCACCTCTAGAAGATCAGGCGTGATGCGACCGTACAGCCATGAGAGGACGACGTAGTCCATGCGGGCCCAAGCGGGGTCGGCGAAGTTTCCGACTATAGAGAGGACGCGGTCATCCAGTGCGTAGCGGCTGAGTGTTACAAGAAAGAGCCCATGCCACCGGTGGTAGTTAGGATTGTTGAGGTCAAGTACCGCCGGGACAAGCGAGGCCACGCTCGGGAGGGCGACGGCTTGCGCGTGAAGCGTGTAACCGTATCAGGTTCTTCAGCAGATGCTCCAACACCAGTGCCAGCGGGGTGCCCTGCACTAACATCGGGAATGGCAACAATGGGTCCCGCATGAGAGTAACCGGGGTAGACTCTAGTCACTCCATGTGTGCCATAGGCAAAACTAGCAGGAGGGGCAGCTGACCTGGTGCCCAAGCTGGCCAAGGGACCCGCTTCCAGGCCATGGCCAGTAGTGGTTATGTGAGGAAGAGGATTTAGGGTTCCCTCCCCACCCCCACTGCCGCTAGCATCACAGAAGGAGGAGGCGAGCAGGCGACTCGGCACGTCGGAGACATAGGCGGCGGCGGCCTGGGCCTGCACTTGGGCGAGCAGTTCGTGGGAGGGCTCGAGCAGTGGCGGCGGCTGCTTGTGGGGCAGCGCCAAGCGAGAACGACAGGCGGACCAATGGGCGGCAACTGTGTGAAGCGGCGCTAAGCCGGGACGTGGGCCCGAGCCAAGCGAGACGGCGGCGGCGGCTGCGGGTGGCGGGCGGCGAAGACGGATGGCTCGCTGCGCCCGAGCCAGTGCGGACGGTCGGTCACGGCGGCGGCGCCACCTCGGGAAGAAAGGGTTCGCCAGTCCGGTCGCGGCGCGACGCGCCACCAGCCTTAGGAAGAAGCGCGCCGAATCGGAGGGAGGGGCGCCGGAGCCGTGCAGGAGCGGGCCTCTGCCGGCGGTGAGATGGGAGGTAGGCAGGTGGCCGACGTGGATGGAGAAGATGCCGACGCCAGATCCGGTCGGGGATACCGCGCTGGGAAAAACGAGGCCGGCGGTTCGAAGAGCAGCTTGGACCTCGTCGAGGAGGGTGTGGATGGCAGCGGCGATCTAGGCGATGGCGTTATCCGCAAGATGAGCAGCGGACGATGGGGCGGAGAGGTTCGCCAGCGCGGGATCGCTAACCGTCGTCAGGTTGGCGGTGGTGGCCACCGTTGGTGAAGACAAGGAGGGAGGGAGAACCACCGCCGTCGCAGCGGTTGATGCGGAGGAGAGATCCGCCATGGCCATCAGGGACGTCAGGGGGCGACGCCGGCGGCGGCAGGTATGGTGGATTAGGGTTTAGGCTCTGATACCATGTTGAGGAATAGGAATTGCGGAATAGATGATTTGTATTGACCAAGGGTGGAATATATATAGAGTACGGGAGATGGGCCTCTCCTAGGGCCCATATACTCTAACAAAGCCTCACCAACAGAGTATATTTTCCGTGATTTCTCCACCGTTCCAGTATGTAGACGTGTTTGTTCCAAATGATTTTATCGTGTGGACATCCAAGCCTATTGTATGGTTTCTCTTGGGCTCAATGATTATTGCTGGATTCGTGCGTAAATGACATTTGTCATATTTTTAATCTATATTGGAGAAGAGCGTAAAAAGGCAACACAATAATAAACACTACGTATGCATATATGCATATTAAGATGGATATCTTGTATGGCGTGCTTAGGAGGGAAAAACAAATAGAAAATTTAAAAGTGTGGATTCATAGAATATTTGCGCTGAAAGTGTCTAAAAATTAATGCACGAAGACTCTGTCCATGTGGTACCTAATGAAATTTGAAACTTTGGGCCCAAGCGCTGATAGAGATGTTAAAAAATAGCATTAGCTAAGTTAAACTTAGCTTGTCAGTTATTTCCTCAAAATTATGATAGCTAAGTTAATTTCATACACCTTTCTTCACTTGAAATCACTTCAAGACTTCTTCGTGAAACACTTTTCCATGAATAAATTTTGGGCCGTTCGTCCGAAATATGTGCAATAAATTGCCCTCTTTCATTTGCAAAGGCCATGGGACTAGGGATGAAAATGGTATGGATAATTTCCGACCGTTCGACCATCTGAACCAACTTAGATAATGATTTGAATAATGTTGTGGATATCCGAATGTTTTTAGACGGATATAGTACGGATACAAATAATATCCAAGCTTTTTTTTTGGATAATATCCAATCCGTATAGTGAATATCCATCTATAAATCATCTCCATTACATTTCTTCACCTGTCAGTATCTTTTCCTTAGTAAGTCAGTGATACTCAAATTCTCACATATCATCATGACTATGAGCCCACGAAGTTGACGTACAAAAAGTGACAACCATATGCATTTTATATGCTTATTTCTCTAATATGTGTTATCGTGTATTATCCGAGAAGGAGTATCCATATCCGATTCATATTCGTAACCGATATTATTCGTATCCGTATTTGTATCTGGTACTATCCATGTCCGAATCCTTATCTGGAAAATAATATGGATACAAATACAATATGAGTGATTTTCGATCCGTTTCATCCCTACGTGGGACCGAATTTAAGGGGATTTTTTTTGTTCTTTTGACAAAGAGATGCCAATATATATGCAACCATATTTACGTCGAACAACCCCGTGGGACCTTTATGTTTCTTAAAAATAGAACAACATGTATATATTTAATTTCTGTATATATATACATATATATATATATATATATATATATATATATATATATATATATATATATATATTCATACTTGATCTTAAAAAAGAGGACGTATCAAACATTGAACCACCTAGTTTTTTCTTTATATATTTAGGTTGCCACCAAACAGTATAGGTCACAAAGTAGGACAAAGAGTAAATTCAAGAAAACAAGGAATTTGTGGACTATGTAAATAAACTGAAAAGGCTGACTGGCCCTCTAAGGTCAAACTTCAACAACTCTGCAATATTTCATGTTCTGTCAAAAGTAAAGTTTGTACCCACTGTGTCTCCCTTCTCTCTTAAATTCACACATTTAATTTTAAGTATCACACAGAACAATAATGGCACATAAGTGGTTATGTTTTGACTGCGCATGGCCAGAAGCTCAAATTTCAGTGAAGTTGAAAGATTTCAGTTCTTTTTATCAAATTTTGCATTTTTGTTCCAGTCAGGTCATAATTAAATTTTAAAACAATTCTTATTTGTGGCTAAGGAGAAGGGAACAATGTGTATCTGGACAGGGTTCACTGCTCCATTCAAGCCATCTACACATTCATTTATTAGTGCAATGAAACATAAACATCTGAGGACCAATCCATCCCACAGATAGAAAACGATATGGCACACAACAAAACTGAAAAATCTATAACTTGTACGTTTTACATGATGCATATATGCTTCGTACTTGGTGTTAAGTACGATGACCTAATTATGACATCATTGTCATGAGAAATTAATCGAACTGCCATGAGAAAAAAGACAACCCAAACAACAATATACAACTTGAATTTTCCTGGATAACTACATACGGAGGATGACTCTTCCCCTAGAATTGTATTGCAAGGGAAGAGAAAAAGAAAACTTAAGGCATGTCACCCATGCTCTAAGCCACCAGGGCCCACAGGATGATGAGATAATGATAAGCCCTCTCCCCCAAACTAAAAAATCCATCTCACCACCCTTGCCGGCCTGCTCAGCGCTCACATATCAGTTTCTCTCTCTAAAACCCATAAAAGAAGAGAGAGAGAGAGAGAGAGGAGGGAGAAAGATCATAGCACTAGAGAGAGAAACAGCACGCAGCAGCTTTCTACTTCTCTCTCCTCTCTTCTTTTCGTTACAATTTACCAGTTGTTGCTCGCTACTGCTCTCTCTCTCACACTAGCCCACCCTCCTTCCCTCCCTTTCTTTGTAGCTTCTGCTCCACCCTTTCCTCTCCCACCATCCATCCCCACCCTCAATTTGAGCAAGAAACCTGAAGCAGCGCAGCCCCGAATCCGACAACCTGTTTGAGCATCTCGGAGTGGGATTCTTGGATCACCGGGTTCCTGTTCCCGCTGTCCAAGTGCAGCACGAGGGAGGGGAGCAATCATCATCCCGTTCTTGGATTGGGTCTTGGCGCGCAGGCCGGATTCCCACCCTCCTTATTCGAGCAAGAATCCAAGTAGCCCCATCAATCCCTTTTTCTTTGGGTCAGGTTCTTGGCTGACCGAGCGAGCGGCTTGTGATGAGATTCCTGTGGCCTCTGTAAATTGTGAGCTCACTTGCCTCCGCGGAAAGACAAGTTCTTGATGGCCTCTTGGGGCTGCGGCGGCAGCGGGGAGAAGTGGAAGCCTTGGTGGTGGTTGCTTGTGCTTGTTCTTGTGATTTCTGGGGTGCCCAGTCCGACATTGGAGAGGGGCATGCATGGTCTCTGTCGGAATCCGGCGTTGTAAGGTTCTGAATTGGCGCAGCCATCTGGTGTGGAGTGGTGGTGTGTTTCTTGAAGGTTTTGAGGTGTGATGGCGCCGGACAGGACGGGAGAATGCGGTGGCGGCTGCAGGCGAGGGAAGGTGGCACATGTCGGCGCTGGGGCTGTGGTTGGATTCTTTGGGTGTCTCCTGTTGGTGTGGGCAATTGGTGGATGTGGGAGGTGGGGTTGTGTGGAGGTGGGTGATGAGGGGGCGCAAGAGGTGGCAGGGCAGTTCAAACTCAGCATGATCCAATTGCAGGCATTGTTGTCACTCCTCTCATCGTCGGAGGTACTTGCCTGCTTATTCCTAGCTTTATGAAAATCTCCTAGTGTCATGTACTCATGTGCACAGTTGAATAGTGGAACCTCTGTAGGTCTTTACTGGTCTTTAGAACAGATTGAGACCACTTTGATTATTTGGTTTGATTTTTTTTAAAGTGCGATGCTTGGTGTAGTTCAGATTTTTATTCTGGAGGAAAGTGGTTCTGAAGTTCATTATAAGCGTAGCCACATTCAGTATTGTGGCATTCACATGCCTAATAAATATATTGTGTAGGTTTGGGCTTGGTGGTCACAATTTTTCAAGTTACATTACCTTTTTACTAAAGTTCCAATAATATTATAAATTTAGATGGAGTTGAATTGTAATCTGGTGTGAATTGTTAAATTTATACTAGTCGCAGAAACATTTGTTATTATATTGGTTTTATTTCATATTATTTGCTGTACTGATTGAAAAGGAAGCCTTGCACTGATTGAGATGTAATTGAGATAGGCATGTAGTCGCATTTTGTGTGCCCTTATGGTGGGTATGATCGTGCAATTTGCCAACATATGCTGCAGCATCTCAAGAAGAGCCCTGTTTTATGATGACCTGGACAAAAGATAGGGTATAAAATTGTTGTATTCCAGATTTGCATGTCATCTTGGCAGCTGAAGGAAAATATTGAGATAATGCAAAGTAACAAAATCATGATCAGAATCCACAGGGAAATTTGCAGGTTGCCATTTCCTTGTGATGACCAGGATAAGTAACTCCAATACTGAACCATGAACTGGTCAGCAGCTTGATGAGCATATATGTAGTTTGTGGGTTGTGGAAGTTGAAAGTTGAGTCACAGAAATTTTGGGCTGCACAAAGTATGCAATTTGCATTAATACTAGACTTCTAGTTCATTAGTACAATCATAAGTAAGTTTCCTCATATCTGTGAGTTCCTGAAAATCGTTTGAGAAGTGGGAGAATGCGCATCTATGTGTCGAGAATAACTCAACTGGGAGGAGAGAGAGATATAGGGATTAGTTTTTCTTTCTTGCCTAATGCGCCATAAGTACTGCAAAAGTGGCCTAGGAAAATCTGGCTAGCTAACTTAGAGATAGGATTGAAAACTAACTGAAACCAACTAAGAGGTATGCTAAATTGAATGAAGTCTCTAACTTAGCTACCAAGTCCCTAGTCCTATAGCCTCACTGGTTCATCTGCTCCTTCCACTGGCTGTGGGCTGTGGTCCACACCTCTTGTAAGTTATTCCCGACATAACACTTCTGTTCTAAAGTTAATTATGACCGGGATAACTGACATGCCTTTTTGTTCCACAAACTTCTGAGATTGTTTGCGCAGCACCAGAATCCCTTATAAAGCCTTAACTCTAACACTACTGAATTTCTCCAATTTTATAAGATTCGTTGAAAGTTTTCAAATCATACTTTTCGATTATGTGAAAGTGTTAGCCACTTATTTTGACTATAATAACCAATAGATATAAGAAGCTACTAACACCTTCATAGTTTTATTAGTGGCTGAGTAATCTAGGAAGACAAAGAAAGGGCAAGCTGTTATCTTTAGGTTTATTTCACATACTTTTGCCACCAGAAATTCAGAATATAACAGAAAATTTGATAGAAGGGCCAGGAACAGGTGATAAAATGTGAGGAGCCCATGTCAATGTTACTTATTTGTCTTATTTGATGACATGAAAGATCATTCCAATATAATATTCATAAACCTATGCTACCAGAAATTCAGAATATAATGAAAAAATTAACAGAAAGGGCAGATGAAATATAATTATTTGCAATAAGTAACATCAAACCTTTGTGTGCTCTCCGCGAGTCCAACTGTGAATTTTGAAGATCATGTTTTGTGCTAGTCTCATCTTATGATCTTTACAATCTCCTTTTCTTTGGGAAATATCAATGCACATCATGCTCAAATTTCTTATTAGTACACATTTCTAACTGCCACTTTCAACTTTTTCTTGGCTGTTATGATGTAGAGGGAATGTATGGGCAAATCTGGACTGATCAATGATGGAAATCCAGTCTACAACATACCTTATGTCTCAGATACTGTTTGTATTAAGAATAAGCCATCTGGAGGAAATCAGAACTGGTTGAAGGATGTAATTGTTCAAGAATATTGTACAATTGAAGATAAATATGAGAAAAATAATCCTGTACCTTCCCTATTGGAAAATAAGATCTTACAAAATGTCATACAGCAAGACATTTATTCGCCTACCACGCAGTGCATTGTGAGTGTTTCATGTTTTATCTTTGTCCTGGATGCACTTGGGAGTGTTAAATTAGTTGCAGTTCTTGCATTATGGTGTAACTTGCAAAGTAAAACATGTATTGTGGCTAAGCTGGCCGTCAATATGATTGAATCATGAATGATCTGAAACTTCAACTTATCTTGTTACCTGTCAAACATATTATTCTATAGATAGCTTGGCTTTGAATATTTTAGATGACTGAGTGGATGATGTTGGCATGCTGTTTATTTTGGTGGAAGAATCCGTGCATACTGGGATGTAGGAGAGATTGTGCATGCAACAAAGATTGTTTATGATCTTGGGATTACATAATTGCTATATAAAAGAGTTATCTTTACTAGGACAACCCTAAAACTCATAGGTCATACTGCCACTTATCTTTGTATAATAGGCCATCCATATTCTTCTACACCTAAATTAATCCTTTCCTCTATCATGTTTAAGTGAACCTCCATTTTTCCTGTCTAATGTCAAATGATAGCACTAGCAATTCAGGACCAAAGATAGATAACTGTGTTCTATTCTGATTTTTTATTCCATTGCTGGACATGTTAATTCATAATTCACTATTCTATGGACTTAGCTTACACCAAATACCAAGTTTTGTTCAATCCGATCATAATTATTGAAGTGTCTAAATCTCCTGGTCACATTTGATTTATTATTAAAGAAAAGGAGTCTTACCCATATCATAGTTGGTTTGACATGTGGTTATGTGTTTCTTAAATATTCGTTGTTGCATGATCCTCTGATCATGCTTGTCTTTAATCATTTCAAAATTCCATTGATTTCACCTTTTGTTTTCAATGTATTAGCTACGTGAATGTGACTTATGTTCTGGAATGAATGGCCTGAATGTGGACCAGAATAATGTGCTGAGTTCCAATCACACACTGCTGTTCTCTCTATCTGCTTCATTTGGGATGATTATAATTTCAATAGTTATTATTATTTGCAAAAGGCGGAAGAAATCAAATAAACTGTGTCAGCATGAGAAACTTCTCCAGGCACCAAGCGCTAAGATAAGTCGAAAATGGTCAAAGAGAGCCCTACTTATCGGTGTCTTACTTGGGCTTTGTAGTTCTATGTGGATATTTTCAAGCATGTATGCAGATATTGTTGCTAGGAGAATTGAAAATCTTGCTAATATGTGTGACGAGAGAGCTAGGATGCTACAGGATCAGTTTAATGTAAGCATGAACCATGTGCATGCTTTGGCTATTTTAGTCTCCACTTTTCACCATGGGAAGAATCCTTCTGCCATTGACCAGGTACCCTTCTTATGCTGCTGATTGGCTTCTTAATACCAGGGGTAAATCAACAAAGTTTCAATATTCCTCACTATTTTTTCTCAATATGTGTGCCACATAATTAATAAGATCTAAATACTAGAGCTTACATGGGGTTAAGTAAATTTTTTTATGGTATTTCATACGATGTAATTTGTATAGTTGGACCCAAGGTGTGCCTTTTTTCAGCCTCTGCTTAGTGCTAATGTGTCTTTACCTTATCACACAAACTTCTAGAATAGTTGTTAAGTAGGATTTATCTTTGTAGATTAAGTACTAACTGAATTGAACTTTTGGGTTAGTAATGAAATCATACCTATATTCGCTTCTTATTATACTGACATTGCAGGCAGAACTGCCAAAATATTTAATTGTGGAGAAAACACTTATTCGAAGAATTTTAACATAACAGTTTGTATTTGATGAGTTGCTAAGCAACAGTGGCACGGTGCAACAGTAATTTGAGTATTGAACATAAGAGTTTGTATCTGATGAAGTGCTAAACAGCAAATAGAAGTTTATCATTTCGTTAGCAATTTCTACCTACCAAACAGCATATTCATCTGTTTAAAACAAGCAAAAAAAAAAAGAAGTTTATACATGTGAGGCAGGAAAAACTTAACATTATTATAGCAGAAAATGGGTAGGACACACTATCGTGCGAAGATTGCTATTGGTTTCAGGAAAAATATTACGTTCTTTTCCATCCTACTGATGGAACTGTAGCTACTCTACTCTTTTTAATATCATAAGAGTGCTATTGTTGACACTTACAGAAAACATTTGAGGATTTCACAGCAAGAACGACATTTGAAAGGCCACTGATGAGTGGTGTTGCCTACGCATTGAAGGTGCTGCACAGTGAAAGGGTGATGTTTGAACAGCAACATGGGTGGAAGATTAAAAAGATGGAAGCTGAAGACCAGTCTCTTGTTCATGACTATAATCCTGAAAACCTTGAACCTTCACCGGTTCAAGATGAGTATGCACCTGTTATTTTCTCCCAGGAAACTGTAAAGCACATTATATCTGTAGATATGATGTCTGGGAAGGTGAGTTCATAGATTTGGAAGCCCTTTCTACAATTTTCTCTTGTTTGACTTATTCCCCTGTAGGTATTTTATGAAGAGGATAGAATTGCTCATTTTGAAATACTTAAAAAGAAATAGGGTTAACACATTTTTTTTATTGTGAAATCACTACATCAAAATATAATTATTTTTACAAGAAAATAAGTCAAGATATAATCATTTTTACAAGAAAATAGGATATTTTGATGGATGTATTGTTTAGCATCCTATTTAATGTTCTGTTTGTATTATAGAGTCAGATTAAACGTACATAAATGGTTCCATAGGCATCTTGGCTATGGGTAGGGCTGGCAATTTAGCTCGCAGCTCGATTCTGGCTCGGCTCAAGCTCGGCTTGTAGGCCAACGAGCTCAAGACCGAGCTTTTTTTTCTAGCTCGGTCAAAAACCGAGCTAAGCCAAGCCAGGCCTTGGATCGCTCGTGGCTCGCTTGTTAGGCTCGTTTACATGGGCTGTGAGGCCCAACTCCTAGGCCCATGTGCGGCACCACTAAACTCTAACCCTCACCTAGATGCATAGTCGCTGCTTGCCAATTTTGTGGCTTGTCTTTTTCCCCCTTCCCACACGCACACCCATCGTCGCTCACGCACAGAAGCACAGCGCACGCCCGTCTCCTCCATCCACGCTACCTCTGTCCTCCTTCCTCCTTCCACTTGGCTACTTAGATCTGCACCGCCTCCGTCCTCCCCCTTCCCGGCTGGACCGCTACCTTGCCTCCAACCTCCTCTCGGTCGGCCGCCGCCTCGCCTCTGTCCTCCTCTCTCGCGGCTACTCTAGATCAGCACCGCACGACCTCCATCCTCCTCTCTATCGGTCGGACCGCCGCCCTGTCTCCAACCTCCTCCTGGCCAGACCACCATGCCTCCAACCTCCTGGCAGGCTGCTGCCTCACCTCCATCCTCCTTCACGGCAGGATCGCTGCCAAGCCTCCGACCTTCTCCCGGTCAGCTGTCGCTCTGACGTCCGCTACCCCACCTCTGTCCTCTACCAGATTTGCCTCCATGTCCTGAACCGCATCGTCCCCTCTCTGACTCGCGAGCCCTCGTGAGCCAACTTGAACCGAGCTTTTTCCCAGCTCGTTCACTCAACAAGCCGAGCCGGTCTGAGCCAGGTAGTGACCAAGCTGAGCTGAGCCAGACCTTGGCTCGCTCAAACTTGGCTTGTTGCCATCCCTAGCTGTGGAGCATTGCAATTGTGTGGCCAATGCTCATGTCACTTATCTTTTTACACATATGTCACATTAACACTGTGCTCTAGGACACTAAATATAAACTTTAGGCTATTCAAAGACAGATTATTTTAAGAATATCACTAGTAGCCCCGACCTAGCAATGCATAGAGGAAGAAGAGAAAATTATGAAACCGTTGCCTCTGGACAGGCAGCAAACACTCTATGAAATAGGCACTAAAAGAGCGTCCACTATCAGCTTGCACCGTTCTATGGCATAGAGCATTTTACGGCGTGCCTAGTGGCAGCGATGTCATATTTTTTTCTTCTTCCTCTCCACATTGCCATCTTGGGGGCATTATTGTCATTCTTAAAATAATCCATCTCCGAATAGTCTGAAGATTATATTTAGTGTCTTAGGGCACTATTAACTTGAGTTGCAATGTTAATGTGCTATGGCATATGTGGAAAAAGATAGTGCACAAAAGCATTGATCACACAATTGCAGTGTCCTACAACCAATTTTATGCAGGATGCCATCATTTTTTTTCCATGTGTACAATTCACTTATGGACCTTAAGTAGATTCTGTCTCAGATACTTAGTAAATAATGTTTGCCCACTGCTCTTGTCAACAATGGCAGAGTAAATAATGTTTGTCCATTGCTCTTGTCAACAACAGCAGAGTAAATAATGTTGGTCCATTGTTCTTGTCAACAACGGCAGAGTAAATAATGTTGGTTCATTGCTCTTGCAACATGTGGAATTATCTGGTGGCACCAAATCAAGATAGTAGCCATAGGTTAGAATGCTAGAGAACATGCTTGAGCTTTCACTTCTCTGATTTGCGCTCTCCTCTCAATTAATTATCCAGTCATATCTTGTTTCCTAATACCACAACCTTCAGGAAGATCGTGAAAATATATTGCGTTCCCGCGCAACAGGTAAAGGGGCTCTAACATCCCCTTTTAAACTTCTAAAATCTAATCACCTTGGTGTGGTGCTTACTTTCACCGTTTATAAATATGATCTTCCTCCAAATGCAACACCTGAGGAGCGAAAAGAAGCTACATTGGGGTAATCACTGTCTCCAAAGTTTCAAGCTGAACTGCACACATTTATTTTCTTCATGCCCTTTTCTTTTGGAGAATTGACCATATTGTTGTTTTTGACACTTGACAGTTATCTTGGTTCCTCATTTGATGTTCCGTCTCTGGTGGAGAGACTCCTGGAGCAACTTGCTAGCAAACAAAAGATTGTTGTCAGATTATATGACACCACAAATCATACTTCTCCTATCAAAATGTATGATTCTGATATTACTGCTGCTGGTGATCTCCGTACAAGTAGTATTGATTTTGGAGACCCGACGCGCAAACATGAAATGCATTGCAGGTGCCAATCTTTGTGCGTGGAATTCACTTTTTTACTTGAAAATGTACTCAATACTTTAATTTTTGCATTTTATTTTCAGATTCAAACATGAACCTTCTTTGCCATGGTCTGCAATAACAATATCGTTGGCGGTAGCTATAATTGTTTTGCTTGTAGGACACATTATCTATGCTACTCTGAACTCTCTTGAAAAGGCAGAGGATAATTATAGACAAATGAGTGAGCTTAAAGGACGAGCTGAAGCTGCAGATGTTGCAAAGTCACAGGTTTATTCCACCTCTAGCAGTGTCACTAACCAGTAACCATTATGGCATTATTCTGTTATCTATTGTGTGTTATTTCATGCCTGCCCTTGTTCTCCTTGTTTGCTCAAAGGAGCTTGCTTTGCCTTGCAGTTTCTAGCAACTGTTTCCCACGAGATTAGGACTCCAATGAATGGTGTACTAGGTATTTCCTTCTGGGTTTTTTTTTGTCTATAAATCTTAGTATATTTGTTCGTATTCACATTATTTGCAAATATAATGTTAAATGGGTTTTGAAGGTGATTTTGTTTCTGAATCAGGTATGTTGCAAATGCTTCTTGACACTGAACTCGATACAACTCAGCAGGATTTTGTAGTCACAGCTCAAGAAAGTGGGAAGGTATTGATAAACTTGATAAATGAAGTCCTTGATCTGGCTAAGATAGAGTCAGGGAAGATTGAGTTGGAGGCAGTGCCATTTGATGTCCGTGATATTCTTGACAATGTGCTATCTATGTTCTCTGAGAAGTCACAGGCTAAAGGCATAGAGGTGAGACCTAATCTATACTCAAATGAATTCTGAATATATTTTTAGGACCTGAAAAATAATGTCATTTTTGTGAGTGTAGTTGGCGGTACTTGTATCTGATCAAGTTCCAAATGTTCTGATTGGAGATCCATGGCGGTTCCGGCAAATAATAACAAATCTTGTAGGAAATTCTATGAAGGTTAGTTTTAAATCTAGATTTGCTACTGTTTTTCTTATTCACAAGCGCAATATGTTTTGGCTCTATTATTCATTATTGTACTCTGGATAACCTTTGGTGATAATCTGGAGAACTTTTGTTGATCATTTGTGAAAGCTTATCACTCTCTTCTGTCTTAAAGGTTAGACTTTGGTCATAATTATGACATGTAAGTTTTTTATATTGAGATTCGCTTCCATCAAATTGCTGCAGCAGGAGTAACTTTGATACGATTTCATGCTTAACCTGATTCAATATTTCCCTAAGAACAAGCTAAAATCGGGTTTCCTTACATAGATCATACATGAAACTGTTGCTTTTGGTGTAAAAAAAAGTAGTCTTGTTATTTATTCAATTGAGGACTTATCTGATTTTTTTTCCATTTAATATGGCTGCCTCTAAATACAGTTTACAGAACGGGGCCATATCTTTGTTCAAGTGCATTTGATTGAGGAAGTGAAGAGGGGAATGAAAGATTTTAATGAAGTTTCTACTCAAAACAAACAAATCATAGAAAATTCCAACAATACCATGCCATATAACACTTTAAGTGGACTGGAAGTAGCAGATAACTGGAAATCCTTGGAGAATTTTAGGATGTTCAAAAATTCAGAAGATGCAGTAGATACAGTTAACTTGCTGGTCACAGTTGAAGACACTGGCATAGGAATAACTAAAGATGCCCAAACTCGCATTTTTACACCTTTCATGCAAGCTGATAGTTCCACCTCACGGACATACGGTGGAACTGGAATTGGCCTAAGTATTACAAAATGTTTGGTTGGATTGATGGGCGGAGAAATAGGTTTTGTGAGTAAACCGGGAGTTGGCAGTACATTTTCTTTTACTGCCATTTTCAAGGAAAATAGAAAAACACCAGGGGATATTAAAAGGTATTATTCTGAACCTACTCCATCAGACTTTCGAGGAATGAGAGCACTTGTTATTGATGGAAGATTTGTCCGTGCTGAGATTAAGATCTACCTTCTGCGGAGACTTGGAATACAATGTGATATTGCTGCTACCTCTGAATCTGCACTTTCTGCTCTACTGGAAGCCTGCAACTCAAGGTTCATTTTCTTCCATGCAGCATGCTTTACTAAGTTTGATTTATTTGTATATCTTGTGATTCAACCACTGATACTATCATGTTTTACATGTTTAGCAGCAGAAGCAATCTGAACATGGTGCTTGTTGACAAAGAGGCTTGGGGTGAGGGTTCAGGTTTGGTGTTTCTGCGTCGCCTTGTAGATCTTCGAGTAAAGGGCACACTCAAGTCTTGGCAAACTATGCCAAAGTTGTTTCTTTTGGCAAGTTCAATAAGCCCTGCTGACTTGGATTCTTTGAGGTTGGCAGGATATGCTGATAGCATAAGAAAACCCCTTCGTCTTAGTACAGTTGCGGCTTGTCTTCATAAAGCACTAGGGGTTGGAGTTACAAGGCCGCAGATTAGAGATCAATCTTTGGTTCTTCGAAGTGTACTGACAGGAAAACACATTCTAGTGGTTGATGATAATGCTGTCAATCGTAAAGTTGCAGCAGGTGCTTTGAAGAAATATGGAGCTATAGTTACCTGTGTGGACAGTGGAAGGGATGCAATTGCTATTCTCCAGCCTCCTCATATATTTGATGCTTGCTTTATGGATGTTCAGATGCCTGAGATGGATGGGTAATCTCCTTTCCCTTTGTACATATTATGTGATGATGCCTTTTGAATTTTGTTAATGTTATTCTTATGTGCTAATACATAATTGATCCTTAGTGTAGAAATCTCTCTTGAAATGTCTTTAGATAGGTTGACATGGATATATCTCATTTTATTTCATCTTACCTATAATCTGCTTGAGTTATAACTATTTTTAGTGATGCCCAAATGAAACTACTACATATGTCTATAGACTGTGACGAACTCTGATATGACCGGGAAGCTAGTGATATGTAGAAGGCTTCTGGACATAATGTCCATGTTCTGTTGCTTTGTTATACAATAGTACAGCCTCATGCTTGTATTTTGATCTTTAGCTTTTGTGAAGCGACGTTATGATCTTTGATCACATGGTTTCCTATTTTGATTGTAGGTTTGAGGCTACAAGATTAATACGTACTCTAGAGAGTAAAATCAATGATGCGATCCAGGCAGGTGAAGTGTTAGCTGAGAGTTATGGAAATAAGGCCTATTGGCATGTACCAGTATTAGCCATGACAGCAGATGTAATTCAAGCGACTTTTGAAGAATGTATGCAGTGTGGAATGGATGGATATGTGTCAAAACCATTTGAAGAACAACAACTTTACTCTGCAGTTGCTCATTTTCTAGAGACTGATGCAACGGATCAATCAGCACAGGAGACTTAGTGGTTCAAGATTGAATCCTGTTCTTAATGGAACATCTGTTGAAAACCCATTTGGAGATCAATAGGTCCTGCAAAAGGAGCAGAGCTATGGAGCTGATAGATCCAGAGAAAACTGGACTGCTATTTAAGTTGCATCTACATGGTGAGTTTCAGCTACATGCTTCTATGTTCAAGGCTGAGCAATCAAGTTAAATCCCATGCAGCTGCACAGCCTATGCATATTTATGTGACTAAACTTTCTGCACCACATGCATATTCACCTGTTAAATTGGCTGTCAGACAGCTGTGAGTTCTAATACCTTATGTAGAATTATAGATTAAGCATTCTACATATTTTGTCATCTGAGCATGGATCCAGGAAGTATCTTGGAATGTCGGAACATAATAATAGTTTCTCCCTCCCTCCCTCCCTGTCTCGCTCTCTCTCCATGAGCAAATGCCTTACAGAATATTTTGGTCCTGTTTTCAGGAATCAATACTTTTTTTGAACTTATTTTCAGGAACCAATAGAACTCCAACTTACATCAGCAACCACAGTTGCATTCACAATGGCTTCTAACACCATTTCACTTGTTGACGGCTTTATTTTACAGAATCCAGGGAAAAATATCTTGTGACATGTAGAGTTCAACCATATCGCCATTCCCCTTGTACAGGAAAGAGGTGTGGGTCTTCAAGCAATGGATGATAAAATCATATATAATGGTACCACCACCTGGAGTGCTTTCCCAGTGCAGTGGCTGATTTCAGTGGTATTCATGTTGTACAGCTAATGTAAACTGTAAAGAGGCATTTTTATTCTTGAGTGTAAATAGGAAATTTCATGGTCGCGTGTTTGGATATCTGTTTGGTGGCTTGAGAAATGTGAATAGGCATATTCATTTTCCTTCAATTTTTGGGCTGGATGTGTAGGCTAGTATACATATGTTCTCGTGTTGTAATGTAAATAAGTAATTAATTATTAGTTTATCTCATTGTACCAAAAGAAATTTATGCTTTTCTTCCCCAAATCGTTGGGTGTGATTGTGTGTGCGCCCTATAATTTTCATTTCATATCGTGGAAGACTTCCAGTTGCATATGATTTAAATGTTCATTTTTGGTAGGTAAAATGTGCCTTGCAGATTATTAAATGTGCGACGATCGGAAGAAGTGTTACATTATTGGGTTGACTAGATACATGTCATTGCGAAGCGTTCACTTCATAGATATAAAGTTACTTTTATTATCTAAAAAATAAAATAAAAAATCACCCCTATGTCATTATAAAGTTGCCAAACTTATAAATATATCATTACACACTTTTTTGAGACCAAAATGTTCTTGTCTACTTTTTCTTCCTCCGTCCCTCCCTTCCTCCTCTGCATCTTCACTGTCATCCATGGAATCTGTCACTTCCTAGCCTATGGCAGCAGCACCCCTTGCCATCCACCTCCCCCTAGCCTCCCATGGCCACAGCATCCCTTGCCAATTGCCATCCACCTCCCTTTCCCTTCCGCTTGCCCTTGGCCGGCCAAAACCCTAGCTCCATTGGTTGAGAGAGCAGTATGAGCATGATCAGAGGTGATGAAAGATGGTTGCAGAGCGACTCATAGCAAGTTCAACACATCGATGGTTCCACCATCATCTTCCTCTCCGCTCCACCGGCGAGCCAAAACTCTAACTCCCTCTTTGCTGAGAGCTCCGACCGCCCATGAGGGTGGAAGTCACTGGGTCGCACTAAGAGTGGAGGCTGATCTCTCTGCGTGATTGGGGAGGAGGAAGAGGGAGTAGAGGATGTTAATTCGCGATCCAAACTATGGGTTTCTTATTAAGATAGAGCTCTAGTTCTACACGGACTCGTTTGGGTATACCCTATAAATACCCCTTGTAGCCATAGGGTAGAACGAGAAAAGAAGAAGTTTTCTCTTTACAGTTCATTGTAATCGCCCTGCTGTAACTCTCCAACACATATAGTGATTTCGTTTTTGTGCGCCTGTGGTTTTTTCCGCAAGGGTTTTCCACGTAAAAATCTCGTGTCTCTCGTTCTCTATTTTATGCTTGATTTTCTAACCAGTGGAATCAGAGCACAGATTTGATTTGTTAATGAGGACGCGAGTTTAGATTGGAATTTCTTTCGATCTGTTTTGGTGGCCTTGGAGGCGCGATCGGCAATTTCCGATCTGGACGAACCGCGTCTCGTCTTCTGATTTGCGTCGGCAAATTTCCAATCTGTTCCCGGCGCGTGGAGCATCCAGGCGTTCCCGGGCCTTCTCGGCGACATCAACGCGTGTTCAGCGTCTCGGCGATCTCGGTGTTTCCCTGCTACAGCGTGAACCTCCGCTCGGCATCGTGTTCTGCCCATTGTCGGCTAGTCCTCGACGTTTCGTACGGGACTGCATTGTGGGCATCAGAAAGACAGAAACCGAGCCACCAAAGTTTACCTTGATCGTGGTGAAAAAAAAACTGAAAACAATTCAAGGCTGTCAGTTGCTGCCGTTGATTCACGTGTGCAAGCCGGTGAAGCAAAGAAGCAAGGCTAATTAATCAAGTGTACCATGAATTTTGCTATTCTTTTTGTGCTTTGCAGATTTGTACCAGATTAATTCCACATGGCATCTCTAAAATATGATCTCCCGCTGTTGGATCTTGATACGAGATTTTTTCTCTGGCAAGTCAAGATGCGGGCAGTTTTGGCGCAAACAGATCTGGACGATGCACTCGAGAATTTTAGGAAGAAGGATCCAAAGGATTGGTCTGACGATGAGAAGAGGAAAGATCGTAAGGCTATGTCTCAAATTTATCTTCATTTATCCAATAATATTTTGCAGGAGGTTTTATAGAAGAAATCTACTGCTGCCTTACGGCTTAAGCTGGAATCGATCTGTATATCCAAGGATCTAACCAGCAAGATGCATATGAAGATGAAATTATTCACACACAAGCTGCAAGAAGGTGGTTCAGTTCTAAATCATCTTTCGGTCTTTAAGGAGATCGTTGCTGACCTACAGTCTATGGAGGTAAAATATGACGAAGAAGATTTGGGTCTTCTTCTTCTGTGCTCATTGCCAAGTTCGTTTGCAAATTTCAGAGATACCATGTTATATAGTCATGATACTCTAACTGTGAATGAGGTTTATGAAGCCTTGCAAGCCAAAGAAAAGATGAAACAGATGGTATCTGCTGATGATTCCTCTCCACATGGAGAAGCATTATCTGTTCGTGGGAGAACAGAGAAGAAGGATTTGAACAACGGCAATCGAGGTAACAGTTCAAATTGTCATAGAGGTCGTTCGAAGTCCAGAGGCAAAGACAAGTTCTGCAGGTATTGTAAGAAAAATAATCACGTCATATCTGAGTGTTATAAGCTGCAGAATAAAGAAAAGAGAAACAAACTAAAAGGTAAATCTGAGGAAGGTAAAGCCTCTGTTGCTACTACTGATAATAATAGTTCTGATGGTGAGATGCTTATTACTTTTGCTGGACGTGCAAAGATAAATGATGAATGGATTCTTGATTTTGCATGTTCTTTTCATATGTGCATAAATAGAGATTGGTTTACAGCTTATGAATCTGTTCTTAATGGCGGTTCTGTCTTAATGGGTGATAACTCAGCATGTAAGGTTGTAGGCATTAGATCTGTGCAGATCAAGATGCATGATGGTATGGTCAGAACTTTGACAGACGTGAGGCACATTCCAAGCATGACTAGAAATCTCATCTCTTCAAGTACTCTTAATCTTAAAGGGTATAAGTGCTCCGTTGGAGGTGGAGTTTTGAAGGTAACAGAAGGCTCTCTTGTTGTGATGAAAGGAGAGATGAAATCTTCCAATTTATACTTCCTTCAAGGCATTACAGTCACTGGTAATGCTGCTGTACTTTCTAGCTCATCTTCTGATTCTGATGCTACTAGTACTTGGCATAAGCGTCTTGGGCATATTAGTGAGCATGGTTTGGCAGAGTTGAGCAAGAGAGGATTTCTTGATGGGTGTAGCGTTGATAAGCTAAAATTTTGTGAGCATTGTATCTTTGGCAAGCATAAGAGGGTGAAGTTTAATACTTCCGTTCATACCACAGAAGGTATTTTTGATTATGTGCATGCTGATTTGTGGGGACCATCTCGCAAGCATTCTTTAGGTGGTGCTCGTTATATGCTCCTAATTGTTGATGATTACTCTAGAAGAGTTTGGCCATATTTTCTGAAATATAAATCGCAAGCGTTTTCTGCATTTAAGGAGTGGAAGATTATGGTTGAAACTCAAACTGAAAGAAAGGTAAAGAAGCTTCGCACTGATAATGGAAAGGAGTTCCGTAATCATGCATTTAATTCTTACTGCAAAAATCATGGTATTGTAAGACACTACACCGTTCCATACACTCCTCAACAGAACGGTGTAGCTGAGCGCATGAATAGAACTATCATCTCGAAGGCCCGTTGTATGTTGTCCAATGCAGGTTTGGATAGACGTTTTTTGGCTGAAGCTGCTTCCACTGCTTGCTACCTTAATAATCGATCATCCTGCATTGCTATTGACAAGAAAACTCCAATTGAGGTATGGTCTGATTCCCCTGCATATTATTCAAATATGAGAGTTTTTAGCTATACTGTTTATGCTCATGTTGATAATGGCAAATTGGAGCCTAGAGCTGTTAAGTGCATCTTTCTTGGTTATTATTCTAATATGAAAGGTTACAAATTGTGGAATCCTGAAACACAGAGAATTATGATCAGTAGGAACGTTATTTTTAATGAATCTGTCATGTTACATGATAATATGTTTACTGATGCTCCTGTTGAGGTACAACAAAATACAAATGTGCAGGTGGAGCACATTGTTGATCCGTTAGATACATCTGAACATGAAAACAGTATTGTCCAAGATGCACCCTTTGCTAAAATTTCTCCTATTGCTGATGATTCCGCTACTGTTGAGCATTCTTCACCAGTTGTACAGCCTTCACAATATTCTATTACAGTTGATAGGCCTAAGAGGAATATTGTTCGGCCTAACAGGTTAATTGAAGAATGCAATATTATTGCTTATGCCTTTTCTGTTGCAGAAGAGATAGAAGGTAATGTAGAACCTCTAATTATTCTGAAGCTATTACTTCTGTAGATTGCAACAACTGGATAGCTGTTATGCAAAATGAGATGGAGTCTCTCGAAAAGAATGGCACTTGGGATTTAGTGCATTTGCCAAAGGAGAAAAAGCCTGTTCGTTGCAAGTGGATCTATAAAAGAAAAGAAGGTATTTCTCCTACTGAACCAGTAAGGTATAAAGCAAGGTTGGTTGCTAAAGGCTATAGTCAGATTCCAGGTATTGACTTCAATGATGTCTTTTCCCCTGTTGTTAAGCATAGTTCAATTCACACTTTACTTAATATTGTTGCTATGAATGATTATGAACTGGAGCAATTAAATGTTACTACTGCATTTTTACATGGGGAGTTGGAGGAGGACATTTATATGGATCAACCTGAAGGCTTTGTTGTTCCTGAAAAAGAAAACCTTCTTTGCAAATTGAAAAAGTCGCTTTATGGTTTGAAGCAATCTCCTAGACAGTGGTACAAAAGATTTGACTCATTTATGCTCTCTCATGATTTCAAACGATCTAAATATGATAGCTGTGTTTATCTGAAGTTTGTTAATGGCTCAGCTATATATTTGCTTCTCTATGTTGATGATATGTTAATTGCGGCAAAAGATAAATCTGAGATAGCAAAATTGAAGGCACAATTGAGTAATGAATTTGAGATGAAGGATTTAGGTGTAGCGAAGAAAATTCTTGGCATGGAAATTATTAGAGAAAGAAAAGAAAGCAAATTATACCTCAGCCAGCGAGGTTATATTGAAAAGATCCTTCGTCGTTTTAATATGCATGATGTAAAGCCTGTGAGTACTCTTTTAGCTGCACACTTCAGATTATCTTCTGCTCTATGTCCTGAGTCTGGTGATGATATTGAGTACATGTCTAGAGTTTCCTACTCCAGTGCAGTTGGTTCTCTTATGTATGCCATGGTCTGTTCTCGTTCTGATTTATCTTATGCATTAAGTGTTGTCAGTAGATACATGGCTAATCCTAACAAGGAGCATTAGAGAGCTGTTCAGTGGATTTTCAGGTACCTGCGTGGTACTTCTAATGCTTGTTTCCAATTTGGAAAATCTGGTGATGGACTTGTTGGTTATGTTGACTCTGATTATGCTGGTGATTTGGATAAGAAAAGATCTCTCACTGGTTATGTTTTCACTATCAGTGGTTGTGCTGTTAGCTGGAAAGCATCTTTGCAAGTTACTGTTGCTTTATCTACCATTGAAGCTAAGTATATGGCTATTTCTGAAGCATGTAAAGAAGCTATTTGGTTGAGAGATTTATACTCTGAACTTTGCGGGGTTACTTCTTGCACTACTATATTTTATGACAGTCAGAGTGCTATGTACCTTACTAAGGATCATATGTTTCATGAGAGGACAAAGCACATTGATGTCAGGTACCATTATATTCGTGGTGTTATTGCTGATGGTGATGTTAAAGTATGCAATATAAGTACTCATGACAACCCTGCTGATATGTTGACCAGGTCGGTTCCTACTAATAAGTTTGAGCATTGCTCAAGCTTGGTTGGCATTATAAATTAAGTCCTAGTGACTTTTGGCGCATAAGGTTTTTCCTGGTGGTTCTTTTGTTTTGGCTATAGTGGAATTTGGATCAAAGTGTAGATTGTTAATTCATGATCCAAATTATGGGTTTCCTTATGAAGATAGAGCTCTAATCCTACACGGACTCGTTTGGGTATACCCTATAAATACCCCCGTAGCCATAGGGTAGAACGAGAAAAGAAGAAGAAGAAGTTTTCTGTTCACAGTTCATTGTAATCGCCCTGCTGTACTTCTCCAACACATATAGTGATTTCGCCTTCGTGCGCCCATGGTTTTTTCCCGCAAAGGTTTTCCACGTAAAAATCTCATGTCTCTCGTTCTCTATTTTGTGCTTGATTTTCTAGCAAAGGAGAGCTCGACACACGGATAGTGCTAGCAGCATCGCGGTCGGGGCGTTCACGACATGTCCTTGAGCCCACAGGTTCAACGACGAGGAGGGGCCACACGAGAAGGTTGAGAGGAAGGTGGTTGGCAGCAAGGTGGCCTCCTAAATCCCTTGCAATCGGCTGCCGCTAAGAGCTTCGGCCAATGGTGAGGATGGAGGCGGATCTTCTCTAGATGACCAAGAGGAGGCTGGAGGTAGGAGGAAGCAGGAGGCTGGAGCGAGCAGTAGGTGAAGACAGAAAGAGCGAGAACCTAGCAGGAGAGGGAGAGGGAGACAGAGAGGTAGGGAGGAGCAAGGGAGCTTGTTGGAGATAGGGAAGAAGAAAGAGAAGGAGATGGGCTCCAGGTTGAAGAAAGGGTAAGGGTCTTCTGGTCCGAAAAGTCAATAGTGATATATATGTGAGGTTTGTCACTTTATAATGGCATGGTGATAATTTTTGATTTTATAATGGCACGTCTGTAAAGTGAACACTTTGCAATAGCATATATCTAATTAACCCATTATTAATAGAACCTCGATTATCAAGATCGATTTAAGTCCTTAAATTTGTAAATAAATCGTAGATTTGTATTTTTCATTATTGTAGCCTGCTCAAGAAAAAAAAACTCGAACAATTTGCAAATTTACAAGATTGAAAAACTGCATGATACGTGCGGTCAAACATATCTGATTTTTTTTAAGTAAACGTCACGAAATCTCAAGTTCGGAACTTACTTAATGCAGCGACCTCCGTTTCTGCGTCTCCTTCCATAATTTCAACGGCACACAAACGGACAGCACTGGGACATGTTCACATATCTCGAACTGTAATCTCTCTGGAGACACTGCCAAAATCTCGGCTGTTCTTCATTTGTTGGGTTCTGTTGCCCTTGGTCAGGTCTCTGAGCTTTCTACGTATAAGAGTAACCCATCAACCCAATGCTTCCATATATCAGGCTGGCAACGCTGCAGCTGGATTGAGAGGTGCCACCAATGGCGCAAGGAAGCGACGGTGACTCCGACGGCATCACCCTGGCCGCGGGCGGTGATGTCCCGACCGTGCGCCGCCCCGGTGTGGCCGCCGCCTGGCGTGTATCGCGCAGCGCGGAGCGGCGTGTGCGCATCGCCCTGGCGGCTCTACGGTGCGCGGCGTGCGTCCTTGCCGCGCTCGCGGCGGTGGTGCTCGTCGTGGACCAGGAGTCCCGTGTCTTCTTCGGAGCGTACGTGGTGGTGGCGCGGTACACCAGCATGCCGTCGCTAGTGTAAGCGCGCGGACCACCGTAGATCCTGGACCGTCCGATCTTCACATCTCATGATCCTGACCGGTCAAAGTTGTCCGCCGGTGCTGCATGCAGATTCTTGGTGATCGCCAGTGGGGTGGCCGCATGCTACAACCTCCTGCTTGCGGCGAGGTGCCTGGTCAGCGCGGCGAGAGGCAGAACGCCCGTCGGCCGGCCACTGGCGTGGGCGATCTTCGCGGGCGATCAGCTGATGGCGTACGCGGCGGTCTGCGCGGTGGCGGTGGCGATGGAGGCGGCGGCGATCGGCAAGCACGGCCAGCGGGAGTTCGGGTGGATGCAGACGGCTGACCTGTACAAGAAGTTCAGCATGTGGGCTGGCGTCGCCATTGCCTGCACGATCATGGCCCTCGTGCCCTTGGTCGCCGTCGCCGCCGCGTCGGCGTTCAACCTCTTCCGGTTGTACGGTGACGGGAAAGCAAAATCAATTGACAAATAGTTCGGGTTGTTTTGGCTGAATATATGAGTACATCACTGTTGGGTACCCAGTAAAGCCTGAGACTGCTAACCAAAATAAGATGACGCTTTCCTTTTTTTTTTTAAAAAAAAGAAAAGTATCAATTTAGTTTATGAACTTTTGTCATCGTCGCATTTTGGCCCATAACTTCAAAACCAGGTTAACTTCATCCTAAACCATTAAATCGGAATAAGTCTCTTGATCAGGCAACACGGTGGTTTTGATAGCTTTTTGCTGACATGACGTCCACATGAGCAATTTTAGCATATGTGGCGTCTATGTTGATAGGAGAAGATAGAGAGGAGACAGTCATGTTCACCACATGTAATGGCACGTCATCCAAACTTGCCACATGTAAAGCCATATCGGCGAAAACCATTCCAAACCGCTCTATGACTGGTCAGGGGATCAACTTAGTCCGGTTTTGATACTTCAAGGACCGAGTTAACCCGGTTTTAGAGTTTAGGAATCAAAATAGGGTGAGGACGAGTGGGGCCAAATTAGTACTTTTTCCGTAAAGAAATCCTCTCATGCTCTTTGGGCATCCATTTTAGATTTCTAAAAACAAATTTCATGTTAATCCGATCTCTCAATTTGTAAAATCAGACATAAATGACCACTTGACAAATCAGAAGGTAGTTTTTGGTGGCTTTGACTGTTGTGTCAGTTCTAGTGACGGTTTTGGCTAATGTGGTGGACACATAGGCTGCACACATAGACTGACACATCAGCCAAAACTGCCTAAAACCATAGTTTGACTTTGAAGGGACCGTTTTTGCCTCGGTTTTTACCAATTGAGAGACCAAGCTAACCCTATTTTTGTTTTAGAAACCAAAACTGTGTGAAGGCCAAAGTTCAAATATCACTACTACAAAAACCCGCATTCTTAACCTCTCGTCACATATGGCTCAATCTAGACCCCTCTCTGATGTGTTGTGCACTAGTCTAAAGTTGCCTGAGCCTCGATAAAACTATATGTGATAGTGAAAAAGAATAGTATGTTATAATCACATATCACCGGTGGCTCGTATAGAGAACTGCATATGATATTTATTAGAGATGGCTCATGCATAACCCGTCAGTGATATCTCGAAATATCACTGCCTATTGTCATAAAAAGCGTATGTGATACATAACACAAGCAGCTCATATCCAAGCTGTCTGTGATATAATGAAAGACCAAGCTAGGCGGCTAGAAGGGTGGTTGAATAGACGTAAAATGGAAATCGACGGTTTCTTTAACAACGCGTCCCAAAGAAAAAGGAAGAAAATGAAAACAAACAAAGAACCCTCAAGAATCAAGAGCAACCATGGTTCATTCTTGAGACAGCAACACATACCCTAAATACAGATACCACGAATAAACATTTGCGGCTCAAATGGGCATGGGGATTTTTCTTTAGGTGCTCCTAGTTATTGAGAGTCCAAAAAAAAGGAATCAACTCAAAGGCTACTTTAGAAAAAGAGAAAAGTTTTAGGACAAGCTCAACTGCTTTTGCAAAAGAAAAGTGACCTTTCAGTAGAAAAACATTTTAGTCGAGAGGTGATTTCTTCAAAAATGTGACTCATTTGAAATTCAAAATTTTTTCCTGAAGGGAACATAGAGTCACGCAACTACCCACCAAAATTCACCTCAAGATCAAGAGTACAAAAAATGGAGAAAAAAAAGAAACTTAGTCGCTTAGAAATCTTAGACCGATCATTTGGGACTCGATAAAACCTCTGTACCTCCTAAACCGTGACTCTTATTCAAATACCACTTGAAGGAGGTGGTAGATACTGAAGTCACGCAACTTTTTCAATAAGAATCATCCTAAAATCATTTCAGATGAAGTTTTTAGAAAATAAACAAGAGCTGCTGCACAAGAAACCGAATCTGTCAAAACAAGCAATAGAGAGCAAATATTAATCTCGGTGTTCTTGGTGGGTTGCAATATGAATTGAATGATATGAGCAACCACAATACCTCCTCGATCAAATAAGTTTTCAGCAAGTAGAAGGAAGGGAAGCAAAGAAACATGGTGCAATAAAAAATAACCAATAAACTAGATTTAAGCCATAGAATAAAGCAAGAACAAGAAAAAACTTTGAGGAACTAGTATTGCTTGGGGGTTTAGTCACAGCCACACCATGGTGGGCTAAAGCTCATAAAGAGCATAATACAAGCACTGAAACCCTAAGCTAAGACTTGAATAGAGGCATCCCTCCACCACTCCTTATATAGGCCACTCTAATACATCTCTACCATTCAAAGGTAGCTTAGAATCTAGGACCCTGTTTGTTTTGGCTTCTACCTAGCTTATAGACTGTAGAAGCTGGTAGTCCAAACAAAGAACCAGCTTTTGAACCTTGCTTCTCCAAAAGCTAACCATCCAAAAGCCAGCGTTACAACTAGGACTGAGAAGCCCAGTTTCACCAGCTTTTGTGGCTTTTGCGGGTTGAACTTACGATATTGCCATCATAGTTGATAAAAAATTACCCACCATTGCCATCATATAACAAGGTTTCCCACCCCCCACCCTAGAAATCGTCCCTCCTACCGCGATACCTTGCCTACCCGCTGCCTCTGGCGACTAGGGTTCTCCCTTGACGCCATCATCGCCACCTCCTCCTCCCTCGACACTGCCGTGGCCGGGTCCTCCACCCTCGACGCCGCCGTCACTGGCTCCTCTTCCCTCAACACCGTCTCACCAGCTCCACCTTCCTCGACGTCGCCACGGCCGGCTCCTCCTCCCTCGAGGGAGCAAAACCTAGCGGGCGGCTTTTCGTTTAATGTGAGGGTTTTGCTCCCTCAACCCTCAAAACCACTAGGGAGCAGAACCAAAAGCTGGGTTGCCAAACAGATACAGCTTTTGCAAAAGTTGGGTCTCAAGAGTCAAAAGTCAGAAGCAGCTTTTAGAGAAGCCACAGCTCAAACAAATAGGACCTAAGCTAACTTATCAAATGCTAGGATTCACTCACCCCACTCACTCTCCAATCAGCCACAAATATAGGCTTTACACAAAAACCCGGCCAAACCGATGCAACGGGTCTTCATCACTTGACTTGATCGCTCCATTTCCGCGCCTTCGGGCCTCCAACCCGAACTAGAAACTTTGAGCCACCTCAAGTCCATTTTCATGACGTCCACATGAGCCCGTTTTGAGCTCAACCTCCTGCCGGCATCCTCGATCATACTGGACCTCAATTCTCCAAACCTAGTCCTGGCACCCACCAACGACCATAGTCGCCTCCAAATCTACGCTCACAAGGAGCAAACCATTTTGCACATTCCAAAATATGATCTTACCTTTGTTTTCTGCATGTTTGTCTAATGTCATCATGAGTTCAAATATATATGCATGCAATTCTAAGATCCCACACAAACCGGAACCGAAAAACTCATTTTCAGCCTTTCTCTTAGCAAAGCAGCGCACAAAATAATTTTCATAAATTCATCCGTTGCTCAAATAAAAAAGTCACAACACGGAAAAAATGTGCCTCGAAATTCTCTACAACTTTCATGTACACCATTTTTCCATTTGAGCTTGGAAAGACCTCCAAACACACGAAACACTGTAAACTGTCACAAATGGTCGAATCGGCTTAAATCAAGTCTCACACACAAACCATTCAACCAAATCAAGTCACATAAACTCATCACAACATGAAGACGTCCACATGGTCTCACAATCTCCCTCTTGACGAGTATATTAACAAACATCACAATGTATGAAGAAAAGTTTGTTTTGAGGTGGCAAAGCAAATCAAGTTGCAAAATCATATATACTTGGACATGGAAAAGAGCAATTGTTCAACATGTCCAAGTAGATCAAGTTTCTACAAACTGCCTTTTTTTCTTATAATCTCCCCCTTTTGGCAATATAGGCATTAAGATAAATACTCCCTTTTTGCAAAAATCCAAATGAAAGATACACAAGAGAGAGCATGTATGCATGAAATGCAACCTAATGAGCTTTGTGAATTATGCAAATGAATATGAAGCAAAATTAACATCAAGCTACTCAAGATTTGATTATGCTATCAAGTTCATATCCAATTGCTCACAAGTTGTCCAAGGTAGCAAGCAAAAGGAACATATATCAATTTGTCATGATTTAACATGAGCATTACAAGGTATAATCTCAACACTAGAAGTAATGCTCCACAAGTATCAAAGGAACATCTAAGAATTCAATCTATGCAACAAATTGAGAGAGCTATATGTGCATGTAAAAACCATTATGCTCAACTAATTCTACATTTTCCCTTTTTTTTGTTTTCCTAGCAAACTCATATTTTGGAGAGCAAATCCTAGCAAAGCACATCCCCGAGTAGGACCCATCGACCAAAGCTTCCTAGGTCACTCTCCTCCTCATGTTTGTTTTTTTTTTTTTTCATATTTCCCCCTTTTTTCATATTTTTTTGTTTTTCCATGTACATGAGCGTGGCAAATGTCAACACATAAACAAATAGCTCAATCTCAAGTTACTATAGGAATTCAAAAGATGACCAAAAGAATTCAAAGCATGGCATAAGCAACAAGTAGAGAGATTAGCAAGTAGAAGCTACATGTCTCATCAAGTTTTTCCTCAAAGTTCAAAATGTCATTTTATATTTTTTTAGCAAGCATAGCAAGAGTAATTGATAGCAAATTAAACATGAACAAACTAGAAATTGATCATCACTAAAGTAGCAAGATTCATATCTAAGCAAGTTTCACAAGCATAATAGACAAAGCTCTCAAATAAAAACAAGTCGAAATGCAATGCATGATGCAAGGTGATTTCTAACTCCCCCTCAACAAGTGAGTCAACTTTTAGCACAAATTTTGATTCAAGTTGGTTTATTGCAACATTAAGATCAAGAAGAGTCAAATGAACCCTACAAGAACCAAAAACCAAAGGATAAGGAGGTAGAAACCTAAGAAGCACAAATGGGCAATCTATAGAATAAGGAAGAGGTGTAGCAAATACTATGGCTCAGACTCACTCTCTTCTTCCCATTGCGACTAACATAGGAAAGAACACCTACAACTTGACTACTAGGGAGTCAACATAGACACTGTCTACCTAGGACCCAACACCCACTAGACCTACAAGGCTGTGAGGATACTCAACCTAGCTAGAGCAGAGAAAACTGCTAATGACACATAATAGCAACCTAAAGCACAAGATGAGAGGTCCGTGCAAAGCACGGCATAAGTCTAAGTAAAGTGCACCAAGTGAACTAGGCACGATTCAAAAGATTAAGCCCAAATGATGCAAAAACTAAAATGAAATGCAGAAAGAATATAATATACATAGACTAGCTCCCTCTCAATATGAAAGACCGGGCTAGGCGGCTAGAAGGGGGGTTGAATAGACGCCAAATGGAAATCAACGTTTTCTTCAACAACGCACCCCAAACAAATTAAACATGCAGCGGGAAAACATTCTGGACAGCAGCACAGACCCCCATTAAAAAACTCACGAATAAAAATCCGTGGATCATATGGTCATGGGGATTTTTTTCTGTGATGCTTCTGGTTGTTAAGAACCTAACAAAAAAAGAATCAGGTCTAAAGCTGCTTTAAATAAAGAGAAACAATTCGAACAGGCTAGACTACTTTCTGGAAAGTAAAAGCAGATTCCAAAAGAAAAGCACTATGATCAAGTGTGATCAAGAGGTGTTTTCTCTCATTCAGTGAACCAATGTTTTTATAGATTTTGCTCAGTAGCGATATATGAGTGATGGATCACGCCTCCAAATTTCACCTCAAGATCAAGCACAGAAAAAATCAACCGAAAAGAACAAGAGGTTCTGCCAGAAACTTCGACCAGAAAATTTGGGGTTCAGTATTCACCTCATGGCCCCCAAATGGTGCATCAAATGGACTTCAAATTTTTGCTACAGCTAGATATGTAAGTCACGCACCTTCTACCACAAGAATCATTCAAAAAATGAGTTTTCTAGATTTTGACAAAAATCCTAGACTACAAGCTGCGCGAGTGAAAGTTTCTGGACAGATCTGCCACTAGTTGAGAAATTGATCTCTAGCCTCTCCTAGATTGCAAGAAGGACCTCAAATCTTATGTGCAACCTCAAGGCATCATGGATCAGTAGCAAATAGAAGGAGATGAGGCAAATAAACTAGTTGCAAATAAAAACACTAAAGAGACAAGATCAAACACAAGAACTAGAGAAGAACTTGGATGAACATGGTTGATTTCTATTGCATCGGTTTGGGGGTAATACAAAACCACACCAAGGTTGGTAAAGCACTTCAGAATTGCACTCTAAACACACCCAAACCTCAGCTCTCACCTCTCAAAATTCTGAATGGGAGGCATCCCCTCCCCTCTTTTTATAGCCCAAAGGTGGAGTAGCTCTCAAGCCAACTGCCAACTACTCCCCACCTTTGGATGACACATGGATGGCTGAGATTTGTTCACTCTTTACAGCATATAACCCTTGGAATATACTCCACAAATCCTTGGAATATGCCATGCACATTCCTGATACATGCCCCACATGGGCCTACACACCGGACGCAGCTGGTCCTAACTTAGCCGCTAAGTTTCCATCGCCCTCGACCTCCTGCCGAGCCTCGGATCCTCACGCTGGCTAAGTCCGTCATCTCCGTCATCTCTGTGGTCCTCAAGTCCGAGTCCAACCGTCCCACGCAACCTCCTGTCGTTCTGGACCCACGAACCGCCAGTTCGTGCCCTGACACGTCGCTGACCACGATCCACCAAGACCTGTACCACAAAGATTAGCCAAAATACCATACTTACCTTCCTCACCTGCAAGGTTAGTCCATAATCAATCACATCCAAGACATGCACAAGTTTTCCGAAGAACCCATCGAAAAACTATGCACGATCGGTGCAACCCGCGCCAAGACCCGAAAACCCTAGGAAAACCCTGGTGAAGCCTCGATCGCCTCAAAACCTTCGCGTTACGCTCAAAAAAACTTGTCAATATGCTCATCATCAACATAGGGCCACCTCCATATGGTTTCACACAAGATATGCCCAAAGGGCTCACTATCCCAAGCTCTCCCCTTAGAGCCACAAATCTAGAGCTATCTAAAGGCTTGTTGAAGGTATCAGCCAGTTGGTGGCCACTTTTCACTAAGTGCAGCACAATGTCACCCTTGTCCACATGATCTCGAAGGAAGTGAAAGCGGATATCAATGTGCTTGGTCCAAGAATGCTACACAGGATATTTGGCGATGTTGATTGTGGAAGTGTTATTACAGAAGAGAGGAACACTATCAAAGGTCAACCAATAGTCCCGCAAGGTCAAGCACCTCCAAAGGACTTAACTACAATAACTAGCTACAACAACGTACTCAGCCTCGGCTGTGGACTGAGCAACACCGGACTGCTTCCTCGAGGACCAAGAAATAAGAGAAGTGCCAAGAAATTGGTAGGTGCCAGAAGTGCTCTTCCTATCTATCCTATAGCTAGCAAAGTCTGCATCTGAGAAGGCTTGGAGAGATAGACAGGAGGAGGAAGAGTACCAGATCCCAAAGTCGGAGGTAGCTCTGAGGTAGCGAAAAATGCGCTTCATCACCTGGAGGTGAGAAATGCATGGAGAGGCCTGGAATCGAGCACACAGACACACAACAAAATGTATGTCTGGTCTGGAGGGAGTAAGGTACAAGAGGGAACTAATCATGCTCCGGTACTCCTTCTGATCAACTGGCTCACCATTTTCATCTGGCTCAAGAGCAGTGGTGGCAGCCATCAGAGTCTGGACAGGCTTACCATCAGACATGGCAAACTGCTTGAGGAGATCTCGAGTGTACTTGGATTGATAAAGAAAAATGCCCTTAGAAGACTGCTTCATCTGGAAGCCAAGGAAGAAGCTCAACTCACCCATCATGCTCATCTCGAACTCTAAGTTCATAACATCTGAAAACTCTGAGACAAGATCTTGGGAGGAGTCGCCAAAGATGATGTCATCAACATAGATTTGGACAAGGAGAAAGTCTGGTCTGGCTCGCCGAGTGAACAAGGTCCTATCTACCTTACCCATCTCAAAACCATGACAAACCAAATAGGACTTCAGCCGCTCATACCAAGCCCTAGGAGCCTGCTTCAGATCATACAAAGCTTTAGAGAGCCTATAGACATGGTCCGGGAATCTAGGATCCTCAAAACCTGGAGGCTCTCTGATATAGACCTCCTTCTCAATAACCCTACTGAGGAAAGCACTCTTGACATCTATTTGATAAAGTTTGAAGCCCTTGGATGCAGCAAAAGCAAAGAGAATCCTAATAGCCTCATGTCAAGCTACCGGGGCATGTCTCATCATAGTCGAACCCCTCAACTAGAGTAAACCCTTGAGCTACTAACTGGCCCTTGTTCCTTATGACTATCCCATCCTCACTTTGCTTGTTTTTGAACACCCACTTTGTGCCAATTACATTGTGACTAGCTGGGCACTCGACAAGATGCTAGACCTTATTTCTCTCGAAGTTCTCAAGCTCCTCATGCATGGCATTCATCCACGATGCATCAGACAAGGCGTGAGTGATATCCGAAGGCTCAAAAGAAGTAATGAAAGCAGCTGAGTGACACAAGTGAGAGAGACCCGCCTTTGAGCGAGTGACCAAACGCTTAGTTGGATTGCCAATTATCAGATTAGGTGGATGAAGCTGCCAAATATGACGAGGAGCTGCAGGAGCAGTCGTGGCCTCTACCTCATGCACAGAAGAGGTAGGAACAAAGCGACTAGGCATAGAAGGATCTAAAGGTAAGGCCTCAGCAGAAGAAGCAATAGGTGAGAGTTGAGAAGAAGCTGAAGGTAAGGGCTCAACCTAAGGAACAAAGGAGGAAGCAGGAGGCGCCTCAGGTGGAGAAGGATCAGAATCATGTAGAGATTCATCATCTTCCAAAATCCTCTCACCAACAAAGATAGGCTCAGTGGAAAGATCAGAACATGAGATGTCTGGCCTAGTACCTAGACTGGCCTCATCAAAGGTGACCTCACAAGTCTTTATGATCCTACGCCCCTCAACACTCCAAACCCTGTAATTCCTAGAAGAAGTCGAGTAACCCAGAAATATCCCATCACTATAACTAGACTCAAACTTATCTAGGTTCCTAAACTTCAGAATGAAGCACTTGCAACTGAACATATGAAAATGAGAGACACTTGGCTTTCACCCATACCTCAACTCAAAAGACGTACGGTGCAACTTGGACCTCAAGAACACCCTATTTGCCACATGGCAGGCAGTATGAGACAGCTTTGGCCCAAAAATGTCTAGGTGTGGAATACTCATTAAGCATCGTCCTAGCCATCTCAACTAACGTCCGGTTCTTCCTCTCCACAACACCATTTTGTTGGGCGACGTGCGGAGAAGAGAATTGGTGCTCCACACCTGACTCCTCACAAAATCTCATAAACTAAGAATTCTTGAACTTTAGGCCATTATCACTACAAATCGCTTGAAGGGCATCAGGAAACTCAATAGAAAGCTGGCAAACCAAACTCTAAAAGTGACCAAAAGTCTCCTCCTTGGTGACCATGAAGAACACCTAGGAGTACCTAGAAAAGTCATCCACAACAACAAGCACATACCATATACCACCCACTAACTACACTCGAGCTGAATCAACAGTATCCATATGCAAGAGCTGTCTTGATGCATCAGTCATCACAAGGATGACTGGTGGGTGAATAGCAGCAACCATGTTGCCGTGCCAGTAGGGAGAACACACCAAATTCTTGACCATCATGAGCTTCGGCAAATCGCGAATGAGATCCTAGCTGCTAACTCTAGTCAAGTTATCAAAGCCAATATGACCAAATCTCCTATGCCAGAAGGAGAGATCACGGGACTCTGGGACAATCAAACACTAGGCCGAGCCAATAGAAGAAGCATCAAAATCAGCACAAAAGACTCCCAAAACGAGAAATCCTGCAAACAAGCTCTCTAGAAGATCTAAGAATCTGATAGGCATCATGCCTAAAGCTCACCTCAAAGTCATCATCAGTAAGCTGAGAAACAGAGAGAAGATTGTACCGAAGCTTACTCACCAAAGCCACATCCCTAAGAATAAAACGATCGCTCACCTGAATCATACCTTTGGCAAGGACACGTCCTAAAGAAGTATCCTCGAAGGTGATCTGCTCACCATCAGGACTCGGACGAGGGAAGAGAACCAACGAGACTTTCCAGTCATAGGGCGACAATAACCAAAATCTACAATGCAAACCTCTCCCTTTCCTCCCCGACGCACCTGAATTAGTGAAACAAAGGGGATGGTGACTCATGACTAGGGCAAGTAAGAACATATCTAGGAACCCAATACTGAGCCATGCCATGAGAAAAAGTACCAGCTGAAGGACCAACTCTAGCATCTCTATGCGTCTCGACTCTCACAAAACCAGAAGGAACACCTGCAGGACGCCTAGGCAACGGAGGTGGGTTGGCCCGCAGATGTGCAAAGGCTAGACCATCCCAAAACTGCCGCTCAGGCCTCCTGTCACCAGAAGCACGACCAAACTCATGTCGTGGGTATCTACTTCCATGGACAAAAGGAGGAATACCATGAGGACGACGGAAACCCTGACCACAAGTGACTCCAGGACGAACACCAGAGACAACACTAGAAAGACCAAGTCCTAGATGTCGAAAATTAGGAAGAAAATCACAACTATCCTATCTAGGAACCTGTCTAGGAGCCGTGGGTGCCTTAGGAGCATTCCGAGTCTCGGGATGACCCTGAATACCCCTAAGAGCATGAACACGCTCACGCCAAGTAATATTCACACGCCTGAAACAAAACTCAACCAAATGTCCATCCTTCTGACAAAAAGTGCAAGTAAACTTCTCTCTACTAGGAGCAGAAGTAGTAGGGGGAGCAACCTCAGAGTCAGAAGTCCCTTGAACCACACCAGCAGAAGAAACACTATAGTCTCAGGGCGACCAGCAGAAACAACAACCATCTTCCCATTATCATCGGCACAAATAACCCTAGGAGGGTGTTGCTTGATATGCTCCCACCAATAAAAACCTAGACCTTTACCCTGGGAAACTTTTGTCTTGTCAAGAATGAGATTGAACTTCTTCTTACCTCCGACAAACTTCTCAAGAGTGCTTATGAGATACTCACACTCCTAATGAAGCTGAGGACAAAACTCACAAGAGTCAGGTAAGGTAGGAGAAACACCAGAAGAAGACTGGGCAGCATCAACCTTCCCCTTCTCCTTAATCCTATAACACCTATCGCTAAGCATCGCAACATCTTTCTTGAGAGCTTGACAAGATAAGCACTCAGAGTTCTTGATCCTAGCGATCTGTCCCTCAAACCTCTTACTAAGATCATTATACACCTTAGCCATGTCCTCATAAATCTCATCATATCGCACACAAGAAAATTGAAAACTAGCGAGCAAAGCATCAGGCAATTCATTTACTTTGGATTGCATGCCTTGAACCTTTATCCTTAAGAGCAAGCAATCCTCACAAGAGAAAGAAGGATCTGTATGACAATCAGTGTCACTACAGTCCTCATTTGAACTGATTGTGTCCTTAGGTGCAGCATGATCATGTGTAGGTGTGCAAGTATTAGGTGTAATAGAATCAGGACAACCAGCACATACATCAGGAAGGCTAGGCACATTACATCAAGAGAACTAGGAGCAGAAAAGAAAAAAGTAGAAGCAGTCCTAATATCATCCAACTCTCTAAGCACACTAGCATGTCTCCCCTAAGTGTCTCAAGCTCAGAAAGCACACTAGCATGATTTGTTCTTAGAACTTCCATCTCCATAATCAAAGTGTCACACATCTTCCAACCATCAGAATCAGTGAGAACAACACTAATCTCCTTAGTCAACTTCTCAACAACCTGCTCTAATTCCTTGCACCTAGCCTTGGACCTAGTATGAAATCTACCAAGCTTGCAGAAGGCATCATTTAGCTAGTCATAGGTAGGTACCTCATCCGTGTCGCTGTACAAGTCGGAGACGCTGATGCCATTCTCATCGACCGCCATGAAGCACATGCCGGCGTAGTCATCGTTGTCCTTGTCCTTAGGCTTGTCTTGCGGATCATCATCGCCGTCATCGCTCCATGTCTCCTCTGAGTCAGAGAGATTAACATCGTCCAGAGCAGCTAACACCTTTTGGAACAGTCTCCTTCTTTCAAAAAGGTGTGGTTCTTCCTAACTTATGGAGCAGCAACTGGAGTCTTCTTGTTGCGGTTCTTGTCTGCCCTTCTTTAGCAACTTGGGGCAGTTCCTGTCTTTCGGAAAGGTGCTCGAATTGCCGTAGTCGTTCTTGCCCTTCACCAACAACTTGGGGCAGTTGGCTCGAATGTGGTTGGGGCCACCACAATCGAAGCAGCGTATCGGCCCTCCTCTCTTCCTCTCTTGTAAGAATGGCTAAATGGCTAAATTTAGGGAAACTGTCAATCATCTCATCAGACATATCACAAAGTGAAGTAAGAGAGAAACTCGAATCAAAGCCAGCAGAAGAGGTACACCGTAATGAAGGATCGGTGACTAAGGCTGTGGAGTGAGGACCAGGCTTATTCAGACAGTTCTCGTGTTCATGGGTCTTGAGATTCGAATAGAGCCCATCCAAGGTCAGCGTCTTAAGATCAGTTGCCTGTCTCATGGTGGTCACTTTCACTCTCCACACCTTCATGTCAAGAGCAGAAATGAAGTGCCTGGCATTCTCTGAGTCAGTTTATGTGGTGTCCACAACTCGGAGAGTGCTCAAAATCTTGGTGAACCGACTAAAACAGGAGTCTAGAGATTCACCAGATTTTTGTACAAAGCAATTGTATTCCCTCTTGAACTCGTCTTGCTGTACAGTCTTGATTTGATCTGTCCCCTCATGGTAAGCAACGAGGGTAGATCAAATGTGGTGGGCAGACTTGATGTGAGCAATCCTATCATACTCATTCCTACTCAGCCCCTGAATAATCAAATTCCTGGCTTTGGCATTTAGCTCAACATCACCTTGATTGGTGGTAGTGATTTCACTGTCTTTAGGCACTTCATAGCGATTCTTTACCTTGAGCCAAATGTTATATCGTTTTGCCATGATGTAGGACTCCATCCGAGCTTTCCAAAAAGAAAAATCAATGCCAGAAAAGAGAGGAGGCTTGGTGGAGTACCGATCATCCGCAATAGCTCCAAATAAAGGAAAGGCTCAAAAAGATCGGTGAAGATCAAGTAAAAAGAGGACAACCTTGCTCTGATACCAGTTGAAAGACCAAGCTAGGCGGCTAAAAGCGGGGTTGAATGGACGCCAAATGGAAATCGATGGTTTCTTCAACAACGCGCCCCAAAGAACAAGGAAGAAAATGAAATCATGCAAAGAACCCTCAAGAATCAAGAGCAACCATGGTTCATTCTTGGGACAGCAACACATACCCCAAATAAAAATGCCATGAATAAAAATTCGTGGCTCCAATATGCATGGGGATTTTTTCTTATGTGCTCCTGGTTGTCTAGAGTCCAACAAAAAAGGAATAAACTCAAAAGCTACTTTAGAAAAAGAGAAAGAATTAGGACAAGCTCAATTGCTTTTGCAAAAGAAAAGTGAGCTTTCAGCAGAAAAGCATTTTAGTCTAGTGGTGATTTCTCCAAAAGTGTGACTCATTTGAATTTTATAATTTTTTTCTGAAGGGAATAGAGAGTCACACAACTACCCATCAAAATTGACCTCATGATCTAGAGTACAAAAAATGGATCAAAAATAAGAAGCTCAGCCACTCAGAAATTCGGATACCACTTGAAGGAGGTGGTAGATATTGAAGTCACACAACTTTTCCAATAATAATCACCCCAAAATCATTTCGAATAATGTTTTCACAAAATAAACAAGAGGTGTTGCACAGAGAAACCGAATATGCCAAAACAAGCAATAGAGAGCAAATCTTGATCTCAGTGTTCTTGGTGAACCGGCTCAAATCAAGTCTCAAACACAAACCCTTCAACCAAATCAAGTCACATATACTCATCACAACATGAAGACCTTCACATGGTCTCACATATAAATGGGAAAAACGCACTTGACGCACTATTCCTAGCACAAAGCAACGTGAAAAGAGAAACTAATTTTCAATAGCATAACTTGGGCCCTAGAATACGACGCCCTTAGGACAATCTTTTTGATTGGAGGGTTTTGTTTTGAAGCAAAAATATCCGCGAAGGCTGGCTCGTTCATCCTATTATGATATTTAGGACCAAGAGGTACTGGATTCTTTTTCGAATAGGCTCTGAAAGGAGAAGAAAGGCTAAAATGCCAACAGATCTCTGTCTATTTACTGATTCACCCGATCCAATAGTACCCTTTTTAGAATGTCCAGTACCAAAGTCACTGAACAGGTAAGTCATCAATCCTTATTCCAAAAAAGGTTGAATACAACCAATTATTAATAAGGATTTCATCTTTGGACCAGAAGAAAGCAAGAGGTGGAATGCCACAAAGAGAAAGTGTACCCCATAAAATAGTGGTTCAAATTCACAAACATGTGCGTGCCAGGCCACTTGCAAACCCTAGCACCACTTGCTCTTTCCACCGCCTTCACCCTCCAGGCTCTAGCCCAGTCCACCCACCTCTGTCCCCATCTCTTTCGTGCTACGCACCACTCTGCCGATGCCACACTCCACCGGTTCCCCTCCTATCCCTCTCTCCTGATCCACTCCTCCTCTCCCACCATCTTCTCTCTTTAATCCAATGATGTCAACTCCATGGTGAGCTCCCTTCACCAAAGATGGTGAGGTCCTCCACAATGGATCTAGCGACCCCGATCTTCCACGGTAGGAGTGACCAGTTCCGGTGACCTCGAGGTTCTCCATGGCTAGGGCAGCAGGATCTAATGGTAAAGTCCTCAATTGCAGGGGCGGTAGGATCTGGCGGCTCCAATGTCCTCCACGGTAGGGGTGACAAGACCTGACGACGACATAGTCCTCCACAGCGAAGGCAAAGTCCTCCACGGTGGGGATGACAAGACCTGACGACGACAAAGTCCTCCACAGCGAAGGCCTATACGGTGGCTTCCTAGTGTTGTCTATCTAGTGAGCGTGCCTTCTCTGCCTCCACCCCTCTCTCTCTCTCTCTCTCACCCTATCTCCTCTACACTCACGAATCTATGGCTCCCTAGTGTGGCTCCCTGGTGTGTGTCCTCTGCAACGGCTCCGTGGTGGCATCCATAGTGGAGGCAGGTCAACTTCGGTGTGGGCTATTGCACGAGCTTTCACCCAGCAACGATGAGTTCAGCTACGCTCGCTCTTCCACAAAGGTGTTGTCCATGGATTAAATTATTTTGGGGATTGTCTTTTTTTTATAATTTTTCATTAGATCATTGACCAAAGGGTTAAAACCATAGGAAAATAACTATTATAACACAACTCTAGCTATAAAGTCAACACCTAGTAGAAACAGTATTAAGATCCACTCTTCCACAAAGGTGTTGTCCATGGATTGAATTATTTTGGGGATTGGCTTTTGTTTTTTTTAGAACTAGTTGGGTGCCCATGCTTTGCCATGGGAAAAACTAATAAGACAACATATTAGCTAATTTAATTTAAAATAGTGAATGTTTATAAACTTTGTGCATAGTATTAAGATTTGGTCACACAGTGATCCCAAGAAAAAGCTATTAACATTTGTTAGAAATTGAGAATTGCAAATAATCACTAATTATCTTCCACAGCTCCCATGAACAGTCCTACACATACTACTCTTGGATATTGCGAACGTAGCTTCTATTATTTTACAACAGACTTGTAAATTCCCTCTAAACTTAGCCAGCCTATCCTCATTTCAATTAGCATCTAAGCACACCATTCACAAAGCATTAAGAAACATAATGAAATATCCAGACTACTTACAGAACAACAACACATTCCCACAAGTGTACATATGAACGTCCTTGCATTGACATAGTACATAGGCCCCATTTTTGTGAGTCTGAAACCATAAAATCCTAATTCCAACAAAACCAACCATCTGTCAAGGAAACAAACGGATGACACAAATAGTTTTGCATAGGATCTTAAAAAATGAAAATATAAAACGCAGCCACATATATTAAAAAAGAGAAAACAATTAGCATCCCCGGCTAAGTAATATTAGCTTATCTCAAATATAACAGGCAGAAGCATTCCAATTCAAAAATATGTGTTGGAGGGCTGCTTGCATGATCATACACAATCTTGGTTCTCTTGGTGACATCATCCTAGCTATAAGCTTTTTTCATCTACAAGGCATATTGGAATTGAATCAGTACCAAAGAACCCACATACCAATTTTCTCTCATGCCTCACCTTGTCAGAAATAAAAGATGCGAACTAGATGCTCTCCAGTCTAACCTTGTCAGCCCATATTCTTTCTCAAAACAGGCATCCCATAAACAGTTTGGATCGAATGGTTCGACCAGTCAAGACTTTTTTTTTGAAACTTTTACGTATAGTTTTAAGGAAAGATAGTGTAACCAAATATTTGAGAACAGGAATGTGCATAGCAAATTGAGTTCAACTAATTATAACTGTTTACTTATGATGTAACTTTTGCTTGTTTCACGATGACATCATTTTGGGGAGAAATATAGCCAAACATTTCTCAGATTCATTCTGACATTGGGAGTATGCTTTGTTTGAGCAGATCTCTGCACTTTACTGCAACAATAAGGTGTAAAAACCTTACCTAAATACATAATGTAAGAGGGGCACCTCTGGTATGAAGAATTTGGATTTGATATCAAACTAACATTTAAATGCTAAAGACAAATAGTTGCAAAGAAAATGAGTATTAGTATATTCAAAGTTGGATGCCCTCAATCCTTGGCACAATTCAGTATGCACTGACTTCTAAAATTCATCTTGCAAAAATCATCAAGGAAGAAAAGAGAAAAGCCTGTGTTTGATCTTCACTCCCAAGGATGATGAATCCTATGAGCATAAGCACAGGATGAACCTGCATAACAGTCTCACAACATTACAATTTTGAGAGTATCCATACCAACCCTTGTATTGAAAAAAGCTCTACCGATATTTTGTACAATATTTTTGGTTTAGGTCATAATAGAGAACTTTACTATCCCAATCCCATCATTCCCACATTAGGCTAAGTAAAACACTAATCGAGCTCCGACAACACAGGCTGATTAAAATCCCAATCGTCAATCACAATGCTAGACTACCAAACTATTTCATGCATATTGTCCCTAATACATTCCCACCAACAACCATGAGCAACTTACAATTCTATGACAACCAAATGCTAAAACCAAAAACAGAAAATTCCAGAACCAGCACAGCATGTACCTAAAAACACTTGCTTGCAATGCCCGCTTAAACTGGAAAGAAACATTGTAATCCATCATCTATGCAGGACAAACGAATCCGCCCTTACTGAATCCCCCGCACAGTACAAAACAGATCATGATGCCTTCCATTGGTTCTAGCGAAAACACACGAAGAGAGTTCACTGCATAGGTCAGAAATTGCATGGCCAGAACCACATTATGGACTACTAAGTTATAGGATTACCATCATCTTTGGCCATATACCGTATAACTAAAAAAGATATAGACAACTTTAACATATAGCATGGATCAACATCAAAATATAACACACTAACATAAAATTCTGAAGGATTTCATAAGATAGATTCACAGAACCAACCATGTCCCAATAATCAAATCTACCGGGGGTGCAACCTTAGATTGGAATAATGTGGCAAATAACGAATGTATCTTCGACATCTTGAAAGCATCCTGAAAGTAAGATTTTTTTACTCTCGAGGACGGAGGCGAGGAAGAGCGAGAAGACGGTGTAGGAAGACGAACTGGGCTTGGCGAAGTTGTCGGGTCAAAGGCTAGTGACGAGGGCAAGGCCGCCACCGCCAGCGCACCCAGATCTGACCACCACAGAGGACGAAGGCTGACGATGGCAGGGCAAGCGAAGTGCGAGGGCGAGGGCAACGAGGCTAAAGTTCTAAGGTGAGAGAGCGGGAGGGTTGAGATGGTTATGGGGAGAGCTCAGCAGCAGAGCTCCCAGAGGCGTGCAAGGGAGGGAGACGAGGCGGGCGGCGTGGGAAGGAGGCGGACGGGGAGGGAGGAGGAGGAGGCGGGTGGGGGGGAGGAGGCAAAGGCGCAGGAGGAGGAGGAGGCGGGAGGAGGCGGAGGCGGGCAGAGGAGGAAGGAGGCGAGCAACATGGGAGGAGACAGCGGGGAGGAGGGAGGAGGTGGGCGGCGCGGGGAGGAGGCGGGCGGCGCGGGGAGGTGGCTGCGTGGGAGGGAGGCGGCGGCTGAGGCGAGGGGGATAGGGATGAGCTGAGAGAGAGAGAGGGAGAGGAGTGAGGATGGGGGCGGTGGGCAGGTTGCTAGGGTTAGGGTGGAGGGAGAGGATAGTGGGGCGGGGCTGTGGGTGGGAAAGGATTCAAAAAAATTTGAATGTGACGTACCACCACCATAAGCCTCTTTTAAGAGTTAAGATTTTTCATTAGATCATTGACCAAAGTGTTACAACGCAACTCTACCTATAAAGCCAACACGTAGTAGTAACAGTATTAAGATCAACTTGCATTCCTCCAACCCGGATCAAGCATTTGTAGCACGTATGATACAGTGCTTGCACTAGTTATATCATATATACTAGGAATTCTATGTATGTTCTGAAAGGCATGCTTTTTCCTTGATGCATGGTTTCCTAGTGGTGTGTGCTCAGGGTAGATGTTTCTGTGAGAAACCAAAGTATCGATGATTGGGAAACAGGTTCCTCGTCGAGCTTACTTATTAAATGATGGATCAACATGTTCCTTCCTACAAATGGGGGACTTTAGGTATGCCGCGAACTAGCTAGACACTCAAACGAACATGTGACAGAGTTTATCCTGGTTCAGCCTTCTCGTGGAGGAGATAACAACCTTACTCTAGTGTTTGTTATGTATGTAAGTCTGTAACAGTGGCACGTGATTTCTCACCAAATGAGAAATCGAGGAGATATATATAGTCACAAAGAGGAGATAACGGCTCTAGCACACTAATACTGATATTTACTCTGTTAGATACAAATAAAATGTGGCTATAATGCGTCCTAATGCTAAGTATCGTCTCTGCATCGTGGGTAATGGATCCAAGATTATGAGCGACATGGCATCGTGGCTGTTGGGCCCGATGTGGAGGCCTACTTAGGGTCCACCTAAATTATTCCTGCACTAGTCCGTGGATCGGTACATTAGTGCCACCATTGCATTGCCAGATCAATTAAGCATAAACAATAAAGTAACTGAATATTATAGAAGGTACCACCTTATGGCGAACAGTTATAGTACAGCTGTGCAAGGCCAAAGTTAAAATCCAACAAAAGAAATATTCAAAGTTATGCGGAAGTCTTCAACAAAAGCAAGATACAGCGGCTATGCATCTCTGCAAGAGGCTGGGAGGAACGACCTAAGCTTCTTCACCTTCAAACCCTTGCTTTTCATCTTCGAAGTAAGCATACAGCTCTTCTAAGCAATCTCCATCTAAAGAGTGTGTGAGTGCGAGGGTAAGTGCGCAATCAAACCGTACTTGCGAGTTAACACCTTCCTAATGCAATTAATGATAAAGGCTACAAGGGAAGGCTAAGGGTTTCTTTATTTGTGAAATTGCTACTTTAAAGTAATATTAGTAAGATTCTTATGACTTAGAAAAATTTCAACAGGAAAGAGAGTGTTATACGAAAGAGTTGATCTCTAAGCTATTAAACTAAACCCTATGCCATCCCATGGTACAACTAAACCAATTCTGCTGGAACAACTGTTCCTAGTCTTCCTCCGAACACCCACCTTCTTATTTCGGGATTCAAGGATCCCATTGTGGATCATCGTTTCTGTATTGCCGATCCAGCGAACGCATGACTTAGACCACCCTCGGGTGGTGGCACCCTACCGCGCTTACCTTAGATTCAAGCTTCAGCAACAGCCTCCGCAAAGCGCTCTCCTAGGCCTCCAACCTGCACTATCGTGTGATGGCCACACGTTGTGTCAGACGCATCCAATACTAGCTTAACAAGGGCCTTCTTCCGATCCCGCTTCATAGTTCTCCCTTCATACACCCGCTATCTTATTCCGGGATTTGGCAACCCCGTGGTGAATCACACCTCCTAGGGTTTCGACCTAGTGAGCATATGACCTAGACCACCCTCGGTGGTGGCATCGAGTCGCTCTTACCTCAGGTTGGAGTTCCTGCTAGGGCCCTCTTTCGATCCAGCTGCACATGGCCCGAGAGCCGAAGGTCCTTCGCTCACTGCCTCAACTCAACAGGTCCATGACCTTCCCGTCTAGATCCACTCTAGACAACAAACCAACCTTGGGTCTCAACACAACTTAGCCACGGGCACACATCTCGAGACCGACTAACACAACCTACCAAACCAAACTATATCCAATTCATAGTCTAAGTAGTATTTTAGTGGTGTGCTAGTATTCACCACTGTGGGGTGTTGTGCCCTGAAAACAAGCATTTAGACCTAAGCATGTCTAAGCAAGTTTTACCCACAGACTGAAAGTCCAAATGTTTAATTGTTTTAGTGGTTTACAAAGGATAAGACTATCAAGACAGTCTTGGCATGATATTTTAGGCAATCATGGTATCGTAATTGAAAGTGTCATGGGTCATGGCATGTGTTGTCATCGGCCTAGACCGGACAGACAAATTTTGGGGGTACCCAATGAGCAAGCTCGGGGCTTAGCCACGGGGATGCTCAGAGAAAAGGGATCAAGGGCAGTGGAGAGCCTCGAGGAAGAAGATGCCAGTCAAGATTGGACTTATTTTATTAATTTGGGGGATTCCCCTCCTCCCGTACATGAGACTTTGGGGCTGATTATATGGGCGAGGTGGGAGGCTGCTTTCCCATCGTGTCCTATCACCTACTCTCTTTACAGGGGCATTCTAGCACATTTACAAATTTGGACAGCTCATGGGCTTGTCTTTACAACTCATCATCCTTATCCTCTCTTAGCATTTAATTGACAGATTCTATTCCCGACAAACCTAAGGAATGGGGCATCCCTACACCATCTCTACAACAGGACTCCCTCGTTCGTTTGTGCCGAGATCCTGAGGGGCGAGCGGACGCAAATGCTTTGCCTCAACCCTTCGGGATGTCGGGATACCACATCGTGCCTATGCCTCGTTAAAAACTCCTCCTGAAACCCCAGTGGGAAAAACACAGGAAGGAGAAAAGAGTGCACGGCATTTGTCGAATGGGCCCTTGGCGAAGGAACGTCTAACGAGTTGCTTTGTCATAGCTAGAGCCTATGAATGAGGCGGTGATCCGAAGCAGGCGGAGAAGCGTCCACCGATACCTGAAGATGGCAAAGGAGAAGTCCATTAAAATCTGAAGCTTTGCCAAGGCGAAGTTCATTAGCCTCTGATGCTTTAGCGAAGGAGAAGTCCATTAGCCTCCGAAGCTCGCGAAGGAGAAATCCATTGAAATCTAAAGCTTCGCGAAGGAGAAGTTAATTTGCCTTTGAAGCTTGTGAAGGAGAAATCCATTGAAACCCGATGCTTCGCGAAGGAGAAATCCATTGAAATCCAAAGCTTCGAGAAGAAGTCCATTAGCCTCCGATGCTTTAGCGAAGGAGAAGTCCATTGCTCCGAAGCTTATGAAGGTGAAATCCACTGAAATCCGAAGCTTCACGAAGGAGAAGTCCATTAGCCTCCGGTGCTTTAGCGAAGGAGAAGTCCATTAACCTCCGATGCTTTAGCGAAGGAGAAGTCCATTAGCCTCCGTAGCTCACGAAGGAGAAATCCATTGAAATCCGAAGCTTCGCGAAGGAGAAGTCCATTAGCCTCCGGTGCTTTAGCGAAGGAGAAGTCCATTAACCTTTGAAGCTTGGGAAGGAGAAATCCATTGAAATCCGAAGCTTCGCGAAGGAGAAGTCCATTTGCCTTCGAAGCTCCGTGTTCGATATTCGTAGTTTTTGCGTTGAATACACCTGTCCTTGTGCCCGTTGCTTTGCTTTTACCATTGCTTTTGCTTCACCCAGCGCTTGTTTGGTGTTGGTAGGGTGAAGCATCTGATCCGCTTTGCTTTTGCTTCACGCCGCTCTTCCTTTGCTTCGCAAGCTTCGTCGTTACTCCTTGGTGTCGCTTTGCCTTTGCTCCGTGTCGCCATAATTTTTGTCTTGCTGGGGTCTTCAATTACCACTTGGCGCGGCATTCATGTGATTTTCAAGTTCACTTGCGAAGGGGCACTCGTCGAGGCTTGGGCCTGCGAGGTTGGCGGCGATTCGAAGCTTCACAAAGAAGAGTTCGCCGATCCGCTCTGCTGAGCCAAGGGCCTACGAGGCAGAGGTAGTTCGGAGCCTACGAAGGAGAATCCGCCGATTCGCTTCGTCGAGGTAAGAGCCTAAGCTTCACAAAGAAGAGTTCGCCGATCCGCTTCGCGGAGGCAAGGGCCTACGAGGCGGAGGTAGTTCGGAGCCTGCGATGGAGAGTCCGTCGATCCTCTTCGCCGAGGCAAGGGCCTACGAGGCGGAGGTAGTTCGGAGCCTGCGAAGGAGAGTCCACCGATCCGCTTTGCTGAGACAAGGGCCTACGAGGCGGAGGTAGTTCGGAGACTGCGAAGGAGAGTCCACCGATCCGCTTTGCCGAGGCAAGGGCCTACGAGGCAGAGGTAGTTCGGAGCCTGCGAAGGAGAGTTCGTCGATCCGCTTGGCCGAGGTAAGGGCCTACGAGGCGGAGGTAGTTCGGAGCCTGCAAAGGAGAGTCCGCCGATTCGCTTCGCCGAGGCAAGAGCCTACGAGGCGGAGGTAGTTCGGAGCTTGCAAAGGAGAGTTGGATCTGTTGAAGATGGGCTCGTGGAGGCCGGATTTGCCAAGGACAAGCACCGTTGAGGCGAAATCCATGGAGGATGAGCATCGTGGTGGCTAGATCTCTCCTGATATGTGGCTTCTTGTCCAGGATCCCCACGGACGGCGCCACTGTCGTCGGCCTAGACTGGACAGACAAATTTTGGGGGAACCCCATGAGCAAGCTCGGGGCTTAGCCACGGGGATGCTCAAAGAAAGGGGATCAAGGGCAGTGGAGAGCCTCGAGGAAGAAGATGCCAGCCAAGATTGGACTTATTTTATTAATTTGGGGGATTTCCCCCCCCCCCATACATGAGCCCTTGGGGCTGATTATATGGGCGAGGTGGGAGGCTGCTTTCCCATCGTGTCCTCCCACCTACTCTCTTTACAGGGGCATTCTAGCACATTTACAAATTTGGGCAGCTCATGGGCTTGCCTTTACAACTCATCATCCTTATCCTCCCTTAGCATTTAATTGACAGATTTTATTCCCGACAAGCTTAAGGAATGGGGCATCCCTACACCATCTCTACAACATGTGTATAACATGATTAACAAGCTAGGTAAGAAACTTATTGTCGGCGTCTAGGAGATGAGCTCTGCAGGCCAATATGCAAGAGTAGGGGGTGAAACCCAAGAGTGGCCTTGCTCCCGGACTCGACCGAGGCTTGTCCGAGGGAAGGGGTTTACGATGGTCAATGGCACCAGTGTTTTTATCCTGGTTTGGGCCTCCACTGTCGGATAACAGCCCTACGTCTAGTCCCTATTCAGTATCAGGCTTAAACGAGTACAGCGGGTGAGACCGAGCTTTGGGAAGCTCGGGCTCGAGTACAATAAGTGCGCAAGGCACTATATGTGTTCCTAAGGTGACTAGGCATGAGGAACTACTGCCTAGAACTAGGAGTCCTACGCGGGTGCAAGGGATCCTGTTCTAGTCCTATTGCTGAAGTACTCCTGTGCGGTGATGACTGAGTGGATTCTCCTGGCCTCTTGGCGTGTTGCCCATTTTATAGGCGACCGGTCACTGTAGCCTGTCTTCGGTCTGGTGCGAAATACCTTACCGTCCTCTGGTCACCGGGAGTGCTTTCCAGTCTTGCTAGGTTTTGGCATAGCCGGTCCTAGAACCCGCTGGGCATTAGGCATGCTTACCCGACTCGCCGGGCTCAGCGTCCTGACTGCTGGGCAACGGTGCACGTCTTTCTCTTTAGGGGCGAGCAGGCAAGCTGGCCTTTGACGTGACTGGTAACCGCCCTGCTAGTGGCTGTGGCAGGCGTGCATTGGTGCTGCGGCCATATTTGACTTGCAACTATATGGGGGCCCGTGACGTCCCGCGCGCGGCGTGGCGTAGTCCTCCTTGGGGCTTGAGCCTTATCCCGAGCTTTGGAAGCTCGGGTGCCCGAGCTAGGAAGCTCGGGTGCGAGCTTACGAAGCTTGGGCGCGAGCTTACGAAGCTCACGCGGGTCCATCCTTGGACCAAGGGGGTAAATGGGCCGTATCCCACACGGGCCGCGTACTTCCCCAACACTTATATTGCATGCAATTGTCATAACTGGCTCAAAATAAGTTTTGATAAAACTAGGTAAGATATGAACTAAAGATGTTAACTTGTCTTGTCCTGAGGCTTAGGGGTCTTTTTCAATGTCCTGGAATCTTCCTTTACGGTCAAAGACGCCTACTCGAGTAGAAACCAGATATAAATATGCAATTCAAATCTGATGCATGAATGCACGAGGAATAATCTATATCGAAGCTAGGGTTTATGGATGGATAATAACATGAATGAGTATGCCCTAGTTTTCCCCAAGTTACTATTTTCCTTACTGGAAAACTAATTTTAGAAATTAATTATATATTTTAAATATTAACATAAAAACATTTAGGATTTACAATGCAAACTTTAATATGGTAAAGGTGGATTTCACATTTTTATTAATTTATTTCTAAGTTAAAAATGTTTCTAAACAATTTTGGTACTTTTAAGAGTCCAATAGGTATTTTACATAAATCAATTTAATTAACAACTAATTAATTTCTTAGGAACAAGGTTTTAAATACTACTAATATTTAAGCAGTGAACTGGGTTAGGCTACAAGTGTTCAATTAATTTTAATAAATCCCAATTTGCATCTACAGTGTTGGGAATTTTACCATGCTTTATGAACATCATTCAATAATTTATAAAATAGGAAGATTAATTCTTTAAATAGGAAAAAGGCTTCTGGATTAATACAGTGGGCGAAAATGTTTTACTGTTCAAGGTTATAATTTTATTTGATCCTGCCTGTTCTTAAGTAATTATCATAATTTTCTAATATTTTAGGAATTGAAATCATATTTTTAGAAAATCATAAACATATTCTGGATTATTTAAAATAGGAAAAGGTTTGAAATAAACCAGAAACAGTAATGGGTCAAGCCCCCTGCAGTTCGGTGCTGGAAGGACGGTAAGCGGCCCACGATGGTCCGCTAAGCTTCGGCAAGAGGCGCCTGCTAAAAAGCATGATTCAACGTGGGAACGGTATTCATCGAAATACGCTTCCATTTAAACTGACTGGTGGGTCCTGGGGGCCCACCAATCGGTGACTATGCACTAGAGAATCCGAATCATGATGTTGTGCCGACGTCATGTCGTCTTCCCCACTGGACCGGGCACGAGCTGCCGAGGGAGCATTGGTGGAGCTCAACTTGCCGGCGTATGGGTGCACGGCGGCGTGAGGGAATGCCAAAAATGGAATCCTAACATCGATCCACACCCGCTGGTTCTAACGGCCCAACAATTGCTGCGGTGAAGTGGTGGCGCGACGAGGTCGAACGGTGGCGATCTATGGCTACAGGTGCTCCAGCTAGCCACGGCTCTAGCACAAGGGGTCTAAAGCACCAGGGGGTTATCTAGAGACTACCTAATAGGTTGGCGAGGTCGGGGACGGGCTGGAAGAGGCTGGCGACGAGAAGGACGACGACGGCCAAAGCGGATCATAGCGGCAGCGAACTCCGGCGGAGCTTGAGGCAAAAGAAGGGTCGGGTCAAGGATAGCAAGGCTCGAAGAAGCTATCGCAAAGGGGCTCACCGAGGAGGGAGAAACGAAAAGGGGGAGAAACCCAGTCGGCGGCGGTTCACGTGACCTCCCGGGCTCTGCGAGGCACCATGGCTCGATTGCGCCGAGGACGAGGTAGAGGGGACCGAGAGTTCTCTAGGGAGACCAAGAACGGGCGAAGAAGTTCACTGGACGAGTGGCGAGGCGATGCCGAAGGTTCGCCGGAAAAGAGAGAAAATAAGAGGAGGGGTTTAGAGCGAGCTGGGGGCCCGGGGTGGGCTTTAGAAGCCAAGAGGGACAACAGGGAGAGAGGGAGATGACCCGCACAACGCTGCAGCAAGGAGCGGGGCTCGGGGTGGCAGGCACGATGTGAGCGGCGATCGGGGCGCGAGGCGCATAGTGGTAGCGCCGTTAGCGCGCAGGGCGAGTAGCGTGCGGCAAAGTAGCAGGCAAGGAGGGGACATGCACGGCGCTGGCAGAGGGAGATGGAGGGTTAGCTGGCCTGGGCTGAAAGAAAGAGAAAGATGGGAGGGGTGCACTAGGCCGGCTCAGCTGGGCCAGAGGGCTGCGGCCGAACCAGAAGAGAGGGAAAGGAAGGGAGGGAAGGGAAAGAGGGGAAGGGCTGGGCTAGGCCCAGTAAGGACCTTGAAAATTAGAATTTGAACAGGTTTATGATAAATCCAAAGTTATGAATTTTCAAATTTGAGTTAAGGTTTTGAAAGGGATTTATAAATTGAGCTTAGAATTTCAAATTTGGAAGTTTAAGTGTAAATTAGAGTTTAGTTATAAAGTTGGTCTTAAAAGTTTTAGAAGGCAATTTTGGATATTTTTAATATAAGAATTTTGCAGCTTTTAAAGAATTATGAACTAAAGGTTTGAAATTAATAGATTGAATAATAAATATAGGGAAATTGAAGCCAAAATTTGAATTTTGCAAAAGTTTTAAAAAGGCCCCAAAAATTGGCAATTACAAATCCTGCCCCTCTTAGAAAAGATTTCGACCCGAGATCTCAAATCTAACTAGATAAAAGGGAAGGATAGTTCTGGCGAAGCTTCCTTAGGTTCCCATGTCTCTTGTCCTCTAGCTTGCTCATTACAAAGGACTCTACACAGTTTGATGGTCTTTCACCTTGTCTGCTTCTCTGAGGTGTCCATGATTTTTACTGGTTGTGCTGGATAGGTGAGGTTGCTGGCTAGGGGCTCTTCTGGAATTGGTACTTGTTCTTCAGGTACTTGGAGGGACTTCTTTAGTTGAGAGACATGAAACATGCCGTGCACTTCTCCGAGGTCTGCTGGTAGCTCCAGTTGATAGGCCACTTGGCCTCTTCTGGCAATGATCTTAAAAGGTTCAATATATCTTGGCGCCAGCTTTCCCTTCTGGTTAAACTTCTTAGCTCCACGAAGTGGGGATACCTTTAGATAAACATAATCTCCAACTTCAAAGGTTAGGTCTCTACGCATAGCTCTTTTATTAGGTCTCTATGACGCTTGTCTGAAACGATCCGTTGAGGAACTCCATGAAGGCTCACAATTCTAGTCATGTATAACTCGGCCAACTTTTCTCCTTTATAAGTTGTTTTGACTGGTATGAAGTGGGCGGCCTTGGTCAAGCGGTCGACTATGACCCATATAGAGTCATACCCTGCCTTGGTGCGGGGTAATCCACTTCCATTCAGACACCTTCAAGGGCTGGAGAAGTCTTGTCGGTCGCTGGTTATCAGCCTTCGCTTGCTGGCACACATGACACCTAGCTACAAACTCAGCTACTTCTCTTCTCATCCTTGGCGACAAGAATTGTGGCTTGAGATCCTGATATATCTTAGTGCCTCCAGGATTTATAGAATAGGGGGACTCATGAGCTTCCTTTAGGATGATCTCCTTAAGTTCTGCAATGTGCAAAATGAATATCCGTTTTCCCAACCAAAGGGTTCCTTGATTGTCCTTTGTGACCTTATAATTCTTGTCCTTTTCCATGAGTCTCTCGATCCTAAGGGTGCTAGGATGACCCTTCTATCTCTCGATCTAGGAGAATGGGTTGAACCTCTAGGGTAGCCAGAAATCCAGACTCAATAGTTGAGTTTTACTATGTCCTCAGTGAGCTAATTAGGGAGGTCAGATGTGAGACCATGTGGAGGTCTTCTTGTTGTGATGAGTATATGACTTGAGTTGTTTTGGTTGATGGGTTTGCTTTTGAGACTAATTTGGGCTGGTTTAGCCATTTGTGCTAGCACAGAGTATTTTACACTTTTGAACGTCTTCCCAAGCTCGGATGGTAAAAATGTTATATATGGATTTTGTAGAGAATTTCAAGATGCATCTTTTTCACATTATGACTTTTTTCATTTAAGTAAGAGAAGTATTTTTAAAATTTCCATCTTTTTTCTATTGTGGTGGGGAATTACTAGTTTGAAAGGTTTCAGTTTCATTTCAAGTGGGAACTTGGGCATGTAGTCATATATATTGATTTCATGATGAAATTGGACTAACATGCAGGAAACAAAGGTAAGAAAATATTTTTGCTTGTGAAAAATGGTTTGGTCCTTGTAGGCGCAGGCTTGGAGGCAACCGTGGTCGACGACGGTACCGGGACTAGATCGGGTGGATCGAGGTCCAGAACGGTGATGATGTCGCGGGACGGATGGGCTCAAGCTTGGGGCTCATGAGGATGCCATGGAGAAGGACTTGAGATAGCTCAAACGTTTCGGTTCAGGTTGAAGGCCCGAAGGCAACGAAATGGAGCGGTCAAGTCCGACAGATGAAGACCCGTTGCATCGGGTTGATCGGGTTTTGTGTAAAACCCATGTATAGCATATTTGGCCCATGTTGGGCTGTGTGTGAGTGGTTTAGACCCATATAAGTGGCTAGTTGAGTGGCTCAATCTTAACTCTTGATGAGGCTACTTGGAAGCCAAGGAAGCTATCAAGGGGAGATTCACCTGGTTGCCCTATATAAGGAGGGGTGGAGGGGGCTGCCTCCACCAAGTCTTGGGCTGAGATTTTGAGACTTATATTCTACTCTTTTATGAGCTTTGTCCATCTAGGTGTGGCTGTGAACAAACCCTCTCAAGCAATAGAAGCTAGTTCCTTATATCATGGCATCGTTCTTGTCTACTTCATGCTTTTCGATCTATTTTCTTTGGTGTTTTTGTTTACAACTTGTTTATTTGCCCCCCTTCTTCTACATGCTACTGATCCATGATGTTTTGAGGTTGCACACATGATTTGAGACCCTTGGCAACCTGTGAGAAACAAGAGATCAAGTTCTTCCCACTTTTGTTCATGTTGGTAGATTAGTTCTTCCTACGCAGAAGTTAGTGTAGGATTTTTAGAAAAATCATCCAAAATGCTTTTTGAGTGATTCTTGTGGGAGAAGGTGCATGACTTCCATATCTACCAGTTGAAAAAATTTTAAGTCCATTTGATCCACTGTTTGGGAGCTATGAGGTGAATACCGAGTCCTAAATTTTTTGCTTGAAGTTTCTGGCAGAACCTCTTGTTCTTTCTGTTCTAATTTTTCTGCAGTTGATCTTGAGGTAAAGTTTGGAGGGATGCTGAGTGACTCATATATCTCTCTTCATAAAAATCCAAAAAATCATTCGAATTTCTGTGTGCTATTTCTGATAGTTCGTGGTTCAAGAATTTTTCTGATTTTTCTATGAGGAGTTTTGATCTGAAATTGGCTGGAGGCTGCACGACTCATCAAGGCATGGGGAGAAAAATTTCCATAATTTTTGGAGCTCAAGAAAGCTAGCAACTACTCCTGTGATCAGAGTCACTTTCTGTTGGAATATTCCTGCTTGCTTTTCCAAAAGTGCTTTTAGATGGTTTAGCTAGTTTGTCTTGTGCCTAACGACCTTGAATGAGTTTGCTTTTATTTGAACACTCAAGGATCAGAAAGGTGGATCAGAAGGGTGGCACTAAAATCCTCACATATTGGCCCGAGTTACATGGGTGCATACTTGGGGTACGCCTAGTTCTTGCGTGTTTTGGTTTTTGAGTGGGGCGGTGGGTTCTAGGAGCACTGGTCTGAAGAATTTCTTCAAAGCTCCCATTCACCCCCTCTCTAGTCACTAGGTTCGGTATTTCATTAGATCTCACCACCCGGTTGCACTGCAGATTCCTACTTAGGGCATCTGCCACTACATTGGCTTTTCTAGGGTGTTACTGAACATTGAGGTCTTAATCATTGATTAATTCCAACCATCTCCGTTGCCTCATGTTCAGGTTGGATTGGGTAAAAATATATTTCAGCCTCATGTGATCTGTAAATATATTACACCTATGCCCTATCAGGTAATGTCTCCAGATCTTTAGGGCATGGACTACTGCAGTTAACTCCAGATCATGGGTTGGGTAGTTCTCCTCATGCTTCCTTAACAGGTGGGAGGCATAGGATACCACCGTCCGTTCTTGCATCAGAACACACCCAAACCCTTGCCTTGATGTGTCACAGTACAACTCAAACTCCTTCCTTGTATCCGGGGTGCCAAGACTGGAGCAGTTGTCAGTTTCTTTTTTAGGGTTTGGAAACTATCCTCACAAGGCTATGTCCATTAGAACTTTTTCTTCATGAGGAGTTGGGTGATCGGTTTGGTGCTCTTAGAAAATTCTTCAATGAACCGACGATAGTACCATACCAAACCTAGGACGCTCCTAATTTATGAAACGGAGGTTGGCGGCTTCCACCCCATTACAGCTATGATCTTAGATGGGTCTACTTTTAATCCTCCTGGTGAAATAATGTGGCTAAGGAAACTGACTTCCTCTGACCAAATATCACATTTGCTGAACTTTGCATAAACTGCTACTCTCTCAGCTTGTCTAGCACTAGGCTTAGGTGGCATCTATGCTCCTTGTCATCCTTCGAGTAGACGAGGATGTTGTCAATGAAGATAACGACAAATTGATGTAGGAACTCCATAAGGATTTTGTTCATCATATTCATGAAGTGAGCCGGAGCGTTGATCAATCCAAACGACATGACCAAGTACTCAAATAGGCCATATCTAGTTGTGAATGCTGTTTTGGGAATATCTTCTTCTCTTACCCTAACCTGGTGGTAGCCTGACCGTAGATCAATCTTTGAGAATCTTCGGGCTCCATAAAGTTGGTCGAACAAGTTATCAATCCGAGGTAGGGAATACTTGTTCTTGATGGTCACAGCATTTAGGGCTCGGTAATCTATCACTAGCTTTCGGCTCCCATCCTTTTTGCTTACGAACATGGCTAGGGAGCCCCAGGGTGAAGAGCAAGGATAGATTAATCTTTCGAATAGTAATTCATTCAACTGCTTCTTCTGCTCAGCAAGCTCTACTAGATTCATCTTGAAGTATGGCTTATAGATAGGGCAGTGCCTGGCAACAATTTTATGACAAATTCCATATCCCGAGAAGGTGGTAGTCCAGGCAGATATTTTAGGAACACATCCAAATACTTGTCAACGATTGGTACCATTGCTGGATCTTGCCACTTCATGGACCAAATGTTGCAGATGGGACTGGAAGGCTTCTCAATCTTCCATACTTCCTCTTGATCTAGGATCTTGGCAAGTCGAACTTCCAGTAGAGCACAGTCTAATACCCCATGGTAGCGGGTTAACCAATCCATTCCTATGATTGCGTCTAGCCCGGGATAGGGCAGACCATGAGGTCAAACTTCCTTTGGAAACTTCTACCCCACGACAAAACTTTTGTGGCCTTGAGATCACCTCCAAGTGACCTTACTATTAAAGGCCTAGCTAGGGGTAGGGCCTTAAGGTTAATCCCTTCCACACAATTCTTGGATATAAAAGAATGCGATGCACCCGAATGCCTCTCTTTTATTTTTGAAGGTTTTGTCACAATTAGACCAAATACCTCTCTTTTATTAAGCGAGCACAATTTCCTTTAATTGCTTCCTTCTATTTAACCTAATCTGAGCGCTTCATGCACTTTGTCAAGGACTGTGGTTCTGGATCTAGCTAAAGGGATTCAGTAATCTTAGAGGTGAAATTAATATCAACAATTGTAGACTTTCTATTATACAATTCTCTTGAATTATTATAATTTGTGGAAATTTCTTCATCTAATATTTCTTTATTTATACCACGTGACTCATCATGATTTCCTAATACGATTGAGTCTAAGGGGTTCCAATGTCCCAACATTTAAGTCTGTGCACACCTTTATGTTGGGTTCACTATGCTTTTAAGGATTTTCATCCTCATTTTGAGTTTCATTTACTGATTTAGGTAATTTATCTTTATCGGTCCTCTCTTGTTTCTATGGACGTCTCTTCGAAACCAAGTCCCGTGCAATCGCAGTTCTCCCCCTCTTATTTACATTAGGGGCAAAAGTAGTTTTCTTAGGTACCTCTACTCTTTTCGGTGTATTAATAGTAGGTATATGATTCCATAACACCCTTGTAATTAGTAAATGCATCTGGTAGATTATTTACAATATATTGCAAAATTATAATTCTTTGAACCTCTTGTTTTGATTCTTTTGTACGTGGATCTAATGACTGAATGCTAGTGGCATTCTAATTTATTTCTCGGCATTCATTGTGGTACATATCTCCCCCTAATACCGGACAATTATCTTCATAAAAAATACAATCAGCATACCGAGCCATAAATAGATCTCCTATTTGTGGTTTGAGGTATTTTATAATTGACGAAGAATTATACCCCACATAGATCCCCAACTTTCTATGTGGACCCATTTGTATACACTGCGGTGGTGTAATCGGTATTTACACAACGTAACCGAATTTCCGCAGATGGGAATGCTTGGCTTATCTCTACGTAGTAACTGCACTGGGAGGCCATATGATATGCAATTGGTCTGATTTGGATTAATGCTGCGGCATATAAAACCGCATGTCCTCAACAATTTGTTGGTAATTGACAATTTTGCAAAAGAGGTCTAAAGATTCTGCTAAGCCATTTTGTGTATGAACATATGGCACAATATGCTCTATATTAATGTCTATCATTAAATGCCCTCGATGAAAATTCAGCAGCATTGTCCAATCGAATGGACTTTATCCTTTCAGTAGGGTGATTGGCTCGTAATTGAATTACTTGGGCAATTAATCGAGCAAAAGCATGGTTTCTTATAGAGAGTAAACATACATGGGACCATCTTATAGATGCATCGATTAGTATCATAAAATACCTAAAAAGCCTAGAAAAAGGCTAAATAGGTCCACAAATATCACCTTGAATTCTCTCTAGAAAATTCATTGGTTCATTTTTAATTTTAAGATATGAAGGCCTCAAAATTAATCTTTTTTTAGCACAAGCAGTACATATGAATTCATCATATTTTAGAAAATTGGAATTTTTAAAATTATAGCCAAAAGAACTTTTGATAATTTTATGCATCATACCCAAACCTGGATGACCAAGTCGGTCATGCCACATCTTGAAGCGATCAAGATCATAAAAAATTGTCTGTACAATCCAGATGAAAAAGAAAGAAGTTTTTCAACCACTTGTCTTTCACATCCACTTTTTTGTTAAGAGCAAATATTCAATATTGCCCTCATTGCGAGTTTTCACATGGAAACCATTTATGCAAATATCATTAAAACTTAATAAGGTACATTTAGATTTATGATACAACAAAGCATCCTCAATCACAATGTTTGTACCATAGAAAGTATGATGATGACTCTACCTGAACCAACAACTTGAGCATCGCTACCAGCGTTGGTCATAATATTTCCTTGTCTCTTAGTTAGAGTTTGAAAATATTTTGTCTTCCTTAATATGGTATTAGTGGTGCAACTGTCAACCAGACATAATTCTTCTTCCATCGGATTGTGTCACCAAGTTCTATAATAAAAGAGTAAAAAATAATTTACTCCAATATAGAACAAATATATAACACATATATTATATGTCTGTTAATTTTACAACATTGATGTGCTCATTATGAGCAACATTTACGTGCTTTGTATAAGCAATATGTACATGCTCTTTAGGAGTAACAAATAAGACCTATATGTACATAGAATTATTCAAATGAAATGTACACCATTTATGTGGAATATTATATGCTGATTAATTCAATAAGGGATAATTAGAGACTAAACCGTGTCTATAAAGATCTTGGGAAACATATTCTATAATCATATCATCTATATTCTTAAATTCATCTTTATTCTATTGAACCACATCATGGTTTCTAACATTCTTGACAGTATCATCTTGGCCTTTATCCAGATTTTCTTCTGGATTTTCAGCGAAGTGAACTTCAAGTTTTCCCCTTTGGTTGTTGTTCTTGCCAACCGATTTGAGATATAACTCCACAAGATGTTTGAGTGTGTAGCATTCATTTGTCTAATGACCCTTGAAACCACATGACAAAATCCAGGTTTCTCTCTAGGATAGTAATTTTTAAATTTTCTTTTACTATAGAACTTTCTTTTACCCTTCTGCATTTTATTGGACTACTACTCTCTATTTTTCTTATTTTAATTTTATTAAGATCCTTCTTATGATTACAATTAACACTACTACCCTAAATATTAGCATGTGCCTTAGGCACAACTGTAGCCCCAGTGGGGAGTGTATGATGGTTCTTCATTAGAAGTTGATCATGTTTCTCTATTTGCAGCAGAGTATAAATTAATTGAAAGTATTTAGTGTATTTTTGTTGATGATACTGCTGTTGCAATATCCTCATAGAAGGATGGAAAGTGCAAAGTGTTGTTTCAATCATGTCTTCATCTGTAATAGCTTTGTCACAAAATCTTAGTTTGAAATTGATGTTATGTACAGAAGAATTATATGTTCCGATAGACTTAAAGTCTTGAAACTGCAACATAGATCATTCCCTTTAAGATTTAGGCAATATGACCACACTTTGTTGGTCATATCTTTGTTTTATGGTCTGAGCTAGTGGATCATACTCCATTAAATACTCAATTTTAAGGTCTGAGTGGAGGTGATGCCTGATAAAATGCAGAGTAGTAAATTTATAGTTATTGAATATGGGCTCCACACCATCTATAGGCCGTGTGAGGTAATTACTGCCACGCAAGGCAATTACTGCGTGATGGATGCGGTTAAACTTCGAGATGCCAAATTAATTTTTACATCTATAGGCCGTGTGAGGTAATTACTGCCACGCAAGGCAAGTTCAGGAAACTCCTTTTTAGAGTGTGTTCGAGATGCCAAATTAATTTTTACATCTATAGGCCGTGTGAGGTAATTACTGCCACGCAAGGCAAGTTCAGGAAACTGCTTTTTAGAGTGTGTTCTTTTCAGCGTTTGCATTTGCTTATAAGCTGGAAATTTGTTATTTTCGTACAAGTTAAACGTTTTGATATTTGGTAGCCAATTTTTGTAGGTCGTACTATTTATTCTCAAAGCTCTCAAAACCATTTTTTCTATAATTTTTTGATCCCTTGGATGTCCTTATCGAGAAGGTACAAATTTTCAGCTTATAAGCAAACGCAAACGCAGAAAAGAACACTGCCTTAGAGATATTAGCCATATCTACATAATTATCATGCAATTTTAATTAACTTACTTAGCAAAGTAAATGTGAAGCATGAAAATATTGCAATTCTTTGAATAAAAAGGTCTTATTAATTTACTAGATTTTTCTAGTATTTTTCTTAATTTTCTAGCATTTTTTCATGATTTTCTGCAATTTAAGTTAAGCCAAAATAACTTAAATACATTAAAATAATATATGAAAACAATAAATTGATATAGACCTTTTAGCCATAGGCGAGGTACTCTTACCATGGACATAGACTCCACACCTTAAGGTGTAGACGACACTATAGTCGTAACTTATGCCATAGAACCCATTGCCTTGTGCTAATTTAGCCCTTAAGGTAATCGTCATCTACCGTAATATTACTACTAGCGTAGACCTTATGACTATGGGCGAGATACTCTCACTATGGACATAGACTCCACACCCTAAGGTATAGGCGATGCTACTGTCGCGCAGCTTATGCCATAGGACCCATTGTCATGTGCTCTTTGAGCACTAAAAAGATAATCGCCAAGGACAAAGGAAAAAATGCTAGAAAATTAAAATCATAGAAATTGTATAACAAACTACATATAAATTATGATTGCAAATATTTACAGGGATAAAATGACAATTAGGACAACAATAACATCTAATGACTAATATGCAATAATATAACACTATCATACATAAATATTAATTTGGTAAGATAATGAGGGTGTAAACAGAAATAGTTCTTTTAAGAACACGCACTTTTATTTAATTGGCTAAACTTTATGCAATTATCCTCTTTTGCGAGGACTAAATCACAAAAAAGCAAATTTTCTTTTTTTGTCCCAGCCAGGTTGGGCCTTGAGGCCCATTTCATCCCCTGTAATCACCGGGAGGCGCTAGGCTTCCTACCCCTAGCCTCTATGGCCATCGGCGCCGCCATGTGGCTCCTTCACGGCCGCCTGGAGCGTCGCCGGAGGGAGCCGCCATCGCCAACGAGGCCGCAGCACCGGGAGCAGCTACGCCGGAAGCCGATCCCGATGTGCCACACGAAGCACCGGCCGGCTACACTGTGCCAAGGGCCGCCGTGCTGGAGCCCAACGCTGTGCCATGCATGACCCCACCCGCCTATGTCCCATGGAGGAGCACCACCTGGGACGGCGTGCTAGGGAACGGGGCTGTGTCGAAGGTCAGTGTTGCTGCTCCACGTGGGGATATGACCGGAGTTGTTGCACAAGAGGCCGGGTTGCTGCCCGTGCTAGCCGTGCCATGGCTGGCACCAAGGGCAACACCACCTTGAGAAGCGGACGCCAAGCCACCGCCTCTTCTAGTGATGTCATGCATCGTGGATGAAGAAGAGCTAGCCAATGCTTGGATTCGCCGGTGACGTTCTACTTCAAGGAGTGCTGATGCAGTGCTTTGATCGACGCCTGTACGGAAGAGTGGCACTGCCACCCTGAGTGCCGCCATGGTTTGGGGACCGGTCATGCACCAAAAACAGAAGAAGGCCCAATGTCCTCCTCTTTGGTGAAGCCTGGCGGAACATCCAAACTAGACAACACTGCCGCTGCTGACTCCACCGGCAATGGCAACGCCACTGGGGTACTCGGTGAGCGCCTGGACAGTGGTGGGGGTGATCGTGGTGGGATGGTAATCCTCTGGTCTTGCACATGGACATGGCGACAAGGACCACCCCGCCAACATCGGTATGTATGCACATGCCCTCTTGGATGATAGTTGTATGGATGAGGGATGTTTAGTGCAAATTGTGCAATGACAGCAAGGATATACAGTGGATAAAGCCACTATGGGCGATGCATGAGAGGGAACCTGCTGGTTTCGTTTGTCATTGCCCAGAACGACGAATGTACCCTCTCCTACGGCAATGCCAAGGGGGAACTTTACTGGTTCCATTCGTCGTTGCCCATGGTGACAATTGTTCCCCCATTCTACCATGCAATGATCTCTATATTTGCTAAAGAAGATAAGTACAGTAAGTACTATAATGGAAAACATAGCAAGAGTAGTGCTGATAACGTGTAGTAGTATAACTATTATTGGATGTAATTGGTAGGAAATGGCAAGAGAAAGAAAAAGACAATGAATGTAATTTTATTGAATGAAATGGCAAGACAAAGGGTGCCATTAAGAGACACCTCTTAGGAAGAGACACCAAGTATAGGTGTCTAGAGGGAGACACTCCTTATAATTTGCCCATATTTATAATATAATTAATATCACAACAAAAACCACGCTTCAATCGCTGTCCTGCAGTCTGCAGAGGCCAAAATGTTCTTGGGCTGTGAGTATATATCTATATTTTTGCCCTTTTTAAGTGAGAACAATGTAAAGGTTGGCCGTGTACGCGCGCGTGTCTGTCACTGAATGTGACGCACCAGTATGTTGTCGCTGGTGCACGCACGGGAGCTATCATGGATCCTCGACGGGATCGTCCCATCTGATGATCCTAACCGGTCAAAACTGTCCGCTGGTGCTATAGGTTCTTGGTGATTGCCAGTGGGGTAGCCGCGTCCTGCGACCTCGTGCTTTGGCGAGCACGGTCAAGAGTCAGCATTCGTCCGCCGGCCATTGGTAATTTGGTATGCGCGATCTTCTTGTGATTAGGTGATGGCCTTTGTGCCCTTATGTCTTCGTTGCCGCCGTATCAGCGTTGAACCTCTTCCAATTGGGAATAGTTTGTATTGTTCTTGTCTAAATATACCTAGATATTGGGAATTCAATGAAGCCTGTGTTGAACATAATAAGAGAACATTTTTCCAGCAATGAAAACTTAGTTTTTCAAGGGTTAAATGGACAAGTCACTACTAGAGAAATGGCCTTTAGTCCCGGTTGGAAAAGGGCTTTAGTCCCGGTTTCCGAACCAGGACAGGCCATCCGACACTAAAGGTCATGTACCTTTAGTCCCGGCCCCCCTAACTGGTACTAAAGCATAGAAAGTATCTAAAAAATAAGACAAACCCAAGACTCAAACCTAGGACCTCAAGCCACCAACGTGACTCCCCACTCACTCTTCTAACCAACCCACCCACCCACGCGTATTTAATAGACTAGGATATGCATTCCTTTTGAAGTATGCTAGAATGAGCCTTTAGTACCGATTTGTGTTACTAACCGGGACTAAAGGCCTACCTTTAGTACCGGTTCGTAACATGAACCGGGACTAATGTGTGCTTATGCCAGCTAGCATGTACCCGTTTTTCAAAGCTATCTTTAGTACCGGTTCGTACTACGAACTGATACTAATGTGAGCAAAAAATCGTGCTTTTAGCACTATAACCACGAACCGGGACTATTGTCACATCAGTCCCGGTTCGTGGCCAATCGGTACTGATGTGCCGGTATGGAAGGCTATTTCTGTAGTAGTGAGTGTAGTAGTTTAAGGTGAAGTAATTTTTCTAAGGTAAATAAATATCTTGCTATGCAATGAATATTAAGTTTTTCAGGGGTTAAATGGAAAAGTGTAATAGCTGAGGATGAAGTAAATTTTTTTGAAGGTAAATAAATAGTGTGAGCCTGTTTGGTGCAAGCTATCTACCTGGAGCTAGCGAGTCGGGACAGACGATGCGGCGGATGGTGGCGTGACAATAAGCGCTAGTAGCGGCCGTTGAAAAAATATGCATTATTTTAATTCCAGATTTGATTATTAAGCATATTTCACAACTGATCAAAGACAGCAGACAACACATGACTGAAAAAGTAAATCTGTATAAAGTTGCACACGCGATGAACAGAGGGAAAGAAGATTCCTATGAAGGGCTTGAGGATGAATTGGAAGCAGCGCAGCAACGACCAGCCGTAGAAGAAGTAGTTGACGTCAATGATCGCGCATAGTTGCAGTTTGTAGCCGACGTTGTGGAAGAAAAACTCAAGTTGTCGCGCAAATGCGCTACCCAGAAACCTTATTGCTGCCCCCGTGCAGGTGTTCGTAGCGGCAACGGTACAGAGATCCCGCTCTCCATGCCTCTCGATGCATGCCGAGAAGGAAGTTCGGCGAGAGGCGATGGTAGCACGAAGACTCAACACAGGTCACTTTTGAATCACGCAAGAGAGAAGAAAACAACCAGCTTATTTGCTTAGACATCCCAAAGATTTATAGCTCCTCACCGGTAACTCTTCTCCAATTGAAACCGCCTATTTAATTGACCGTTTCAAATTGAAACCGTAGCCATAAATCGGCCATTTCAAAATCAGTAATAATGGCAGTATTAATCAACGCACTAATGGGAGGAAACCGCAAAATTAAAAGGAGATTAAACGCGCCAAAATTCAATCCATGGCACTGCGACGCGCGATATCGCAAGTCACATGGGAAAATCACGTGGAAATATATGGTAATTTCGTATAATACGTGCACACGCACTTGCGTTCGCGCGTGTAACTTTAGCCTTGCTCTTTGTCACCCTCCATGTGTCTCATAATGAAACATGGTGGGAGCTCTCCTTTCAAGTTAGTATTCTCTCCTCCCAACTAGCAATATAGTACTATTCTTTTCTAACTTTGGCATTGAGGAATGAAAAGGCCTCTCTCACACATGGGTCCAATTCTAACAATCCCCCCATCAATGCCAAACTAGAGAAAGTCCTGTACGTGTTGAACTTACACCTAGAGTAACGAGATTAATTCTCCCATAGCTAATGAATGGACTAAGCTTGAATTCATAGCTTTATGTGGTTAAATTTCACCCGAAATCTTAACTGATACTAGGCTGCCAAAGGAACCTCGCCTAAATGGAGCGTTATATGGTCATGCTCCCTGATCTTCTCATGAGCTTTATAGAGAATGCTCATTTTTCGTGAACCGTGACCTCACAGTTGAGCTCAAGTAAGTGTATTCATTTTAGGTATCCTGTAGGCTAATACCTTTTTCCTCTCATTAGGACACTAGAATATATTAAGGTTTCAAACCAACATTCCATACAGTTGAGAGTACTTAGAACATGGGTAGATTTAATATACCCTCTTGTTATAATCACAACTTGTTTTTCTCATTGCCAAATTCACGGGATCTCTGATCAATAGGGTGAGTTACAATTGTGAAGTAACTCAAATGGGCCTCATTCCCATGTCCTTCGACGCAATAGAAATCGCATTCCTTGCTAGCCCCTTTGTAAAATGGTCTGCCAGATTTTTTTCGGTGCGTATTGACAGCTATCACTCTAGAGCATCTTAATTTTTTGATAGATTTAAGCCTACGTTTCACATGCTTGGAGGTCTTCGTATTATCCTTAGTACTCATAACCTTTGTCGCGGCCCTTCTCGACTTACCTTGCGAGAATTGGTCGGACCTGCACTAGGCCCTGGATTAGTAGGCTAGTGCAACAGTTATACAGCCGGAATCAATTCATACATCGGATGTCCAAATATTTCATAACCGCGATCATCAGATCGCCTTAGTAGCAAACGGCATTAAGCCTTAGTTACAGTCCAGTGTTCATCAGAGTAGCGGAAATCTTCCAAAATGCAAATTTCAAGTTTCAGAAGGAATAAAAAAATCACACCAGCAGCTGTGTAACCACACACAGCTGGCGGAACGCACCAAATCCTAACTTGAGCAACTACTCTTGGTCCTGGTACTGAGGGTCTCCTTCCTCATGACAATCGTAAGCATCTTCTTCAACAGGGTCCTCCATGTCTAAAGATAGATATTTATGCGAGGTCAGTGTCATCCAAACACTGGCAAGCTAACACCCAACCTAATGCATTTAGTGATAGAGGTTTCAAAGGAAAGGCTGGGTTTATTTATTTGCAGAAAAGTTAGTTTTGGAAATCAAAGCCTATGACTTAGCATTTTAACCAAATTCTATATCAAATTGATTATTTATCAAATTTCCATTTCAATACACAGACCAAACCCGTGGCAGTTTCCATGCACTCTGCCAAACGTTCTCTTCCCACTCCTGCCATCATCTTCCGAGTGTGGCGACTGCCAGGATCACATTCCCAAAAAGTACCCGGTCTCGCCCTAGCTGGGTTGCCGACCCACGCTAGACTCACGGCTCTCTGTAAGAATGGACCTAGATCATCCTCGGATGACGACATGAAACTGTCTTCACCTCAAGCATGGCGGCAGACAGGGTACGCCCGCAGGTCCTAACTACCCCTGAATCCCCAATACTTGCACTACCGCGCGATGGTCGGCGCGTTGTGGTGTTAGGAACTATCTCCCGCAGGCAGATAGTCAGTGATGTCACACTGTGCATCCCTGATGCACCCGTCTGGAGGAATCCTTGATTTAGCCCAGCCAGTCCATGAAGGGCCTCACCCTTATGCACTTCCATCTTTAGCTAAATCGCACCCTCTATGTGAATCACACGATGTGGCGGAACCCCTCCTTTTGGGGCAGCGCTCGGCATTACGCGGATCTTGCCGCGCTCCTCTTCCATGCACTACGTATGTGGGCGATTAGCTTCTTAATTCACGTAGCCCAGCTACTTCTTCCCTTACCCAATGCCAGACCCAGTCTGCATTGCAGCACATCACAACCATACACACACTGGTATGCCAGGCCCAAATTCCAGTTAACCATATTCATTGTGTGATCATGTCTAGTGAATGTCGGTTCACCGTTCCAAGGCAATTCTAAGCCTAAAATTAATAGTTGGACCTGAGCAATGTCTAAGCAAGATTTTAACCAAGACGTAAGAGTCTAAATCATTTTATTTAACCGAACTAGGCTAACAAGGGTGATCTTCAAGGCGATCAATAGTAAGGTCAAATGACAGATGATCGTATCAAGGCAATATCATCAGAGTCAAACAATAACAAATAATAACATGGCATGATATATCATGTTGAACGAGTAGGCATAATTACTTAAAGAGCATGCAATTTAATACAGTAAATAATATACTTTAGAAATGTAGGATTCAATATGAATTATTGGATGTTAACTCGCACTAGGGAAAATCGAGATTCTTCCTAGTAAAAACAAACACCCTATAGGTGAAGTGTTAACTCGCACTAGGGAAAGCTAACTCTCCCTAGTAAAAGTAAACACCCTTAAGGTTTAAGATGTTAACTCGCCTGGATCCTGTGAATCCAAAACCTGGGTCTTGATCTTCTGGCTGCTCCGCGGGGTCCTCGGAATCTATCGCGAAGAGCCAGATAACACAAATAAACACCAAAGTATGCAGGAAACATGATGCATGAAATGCAATGCACAGTTGTTAACGTTGATGATGGGGTTATGTAATGCATAAATTCGTACTTATCTAGGATGTCCCATAAGTCTTCCTGAGTATTATGATTCTTACAAGTACGAGCAGATGTATGCATGCACTATAAGACAACCCTTAAAATACTTATATTTCCCAAAATACTTTATTAAAGATAAATTAAGTTTTCGGACAGCGACGACTATTGCTTGTGGGTCTGTCCAATTAGTATTACCTTAAACCAATAGATGCTTAGGTTAGAATATATCGGTCCAACTAAATTGGAATAATTTTTAATGTTGGGAAATTGACAACGGGCTATTCTATGAATCATTTAGTAATTTATTATTGTTCATGATGAAGTAGATGGTCCATATAATTCCTAAGATGGTTTTAAAGTCATCACTTAATTAATTAAATCTTTAATTAATTAGAGGAAATTTAGGAAATTCTTGCAAAAAGGGAATTCTAAAGTGAGACGCCGAAATTATAATTTTCCTTGATTCCAGAATGTTATTCTATATTTTTTAGGATTTTCTGGTATGTTTCGGTCTTAGTGTTTTATCTAATTCCCAATTATGTTAATAGAAAAAGGAAATTACTAAAAGAGGGTTTTAATTACCTTAATTAGGAAATTATGCTTAAATACCATGCTAAACTAAATCTCAATATCTTCATAATTATCTTAATGGTTAACTATGTCTTCGCAAAAAGTTAAGATTTAATTTAAATCGTTTGATCTTTAAATTAAATCAAATTCAGTTTCGGTTCTATTAATATTTAAGGAAACATGGTTACATTGCTTAATCTAATTATCTAGAGAGCAATATTGATCCTTAACTTGTGCAATAAAATTATTAAATTTCTTAATCATGTTTATGCTCCACTAGAACTTTATCACCATATTAGGAAATTAATAACTTATTAAATAAGGTGGAAAATCCCTTTTTAATTACTATTAAGAGAGTTTTCTTTTAAATAATTAACTCTCAAAATAAACTAATTATACTAGAAATGTATAAACATTGTTTACTGTTACATACTTAATTTCAGATATTTTTAACCCATTTAATTAGACCTAAACGATTTAGTCACTGTTTATTAACATTTTCCTATAGTTAGGATATTACAGAAAATAAAATACGCTCAGAAAAATATGAAAAATTCACAAGAGCTAGAATACGCCCCGATCTATCCATTTTAACTTGTTTCACCATAACCGGATGAACAACGGATATTTCGCAGCCTATGGAAGGGCTGACAATTTCTGGTAACTTTAGACAGACAGCACTACAGTTTCATTGTCTTCCCCCCTAGCTTTTCTCCATCGCGCAGCAGAAGAAGCAAGCAGCAGTAGCAACTGCCTGCAAGGACATGGGGGACATAAGGTGGCATTTCAGCACCATCAGCTTGTTCGGCCTCTCCGTCTTCAACAGGTTCATTTTCTTCCAAGACCTCAACACCTGGCCGGGTGGCGATGTAGTTATCCTACCACACACCTGCTGGTCCTACTAGCAGGTGAGATGCCAAACGCACCTTTTCCTCTTTTGGACATCTGATTAATTCCAGATTCTTAGTTACAGTGCATAACCGATCTTCCGCTTCAGCAGGGTCAGTAGCTTGGGCGAAAGTAGGGGGATTGGTCCTCATAAAAGCAGCATGCTTAGATTCATCATTTCGATTCCTATCTGCTTGCTGATGGATCAACACTTGGCCCAACATTTGGGCTTGATAGGCTAAAATTTGGGCCATAGTTGGGTCTCCTGCCGGAGGAGGAGGTAGGTTGCCTCGGCCTTGACCGCGGCCATGGCCTCTAGCTGCGCCGGCACCACGGGCTTGGCCAGCTCCTTGGCCACGAGCGGCACCGCGGCCCAGATCTACCCCTTGGCCACGGACAGCCCCACGACCACGTACCATCTGCATGATAATGATCCTTATAGTTATAGCTAAATATGCATGCATGAGGCCAATACCAATAAAAAAACATAATGCAGCAACGAAACGCATATCATTCATGATAACCAAAAGCGGCAACAGCCATCCAGTCTTACACCATACAACAAAAGTACAACATCGTGACAAGGACACAAGTCGCCAATCATCTACTATGGCGAAACAAAAGACACATCTCCCGATCTAGGTCAGCCTCCAAACTAACTACTCAAGGGCGGGGGCGACGAGTATAAACTACCACTGGTCTCCCAGCCGGGTATCGGGTGGAAGCAGCAACGAAGTCCTCCAACGACCGCTGAGAAGACACAGCAACAGCAGCGGCCGGCGGCACGACTGGAGTAGCAAGCAAGTCCATGGAGGGCTCCGAGTCAGAAGAGTACTCCTGCAGCGACAAGGAAGTCAGTGGGGAAGAGTCGTGATGAGGAATCCCCACCAGGGCACTAGGAGGGAGAACCCGCTTCCGCATGGTAGTGCGGCGGTTAGGGTACTCAGGCGGAGGAAACTGAGGACCCGGAGGAGAAAGGGAAGGGTCCCTCGCCTGCTGTCGAGCCAACTGAGCAAGCGCGGAGTCCCTCTGGCGTCTGCACATCACCAGACTGCTGGTGTAGTGGTGAAGGCGTCGACCAACCACCCGTAGGCAGTTATCCGCCTCACGAAGAGAGTGGCGGAGGAAGCTGATCTCCTCAAGGGCGCTGTCACGATCTGTCTCCGCGCCCCTGTGAAGGCGCGCAACCCTCTCCAAGTGGTCCCACTGAAGGCGTAGCACTGGTAAAGCCTAGGAGCAGTGCGAAGTGCTATAGGGAAGGTCGGGAGAAGGAGGTGCCCTCCAAGTCATCGTAGTACTCCTCCTGTAGCCCTTGTATCGCTAATGCGGCCGCATCATTGATGGCGGGGTACAGGTGGTCCCTGGGTGTCTCCGTCCGGTAGCTGTGGGCCACCGTGTCCAAGTGGTGGTAGTACACCCGAACCTCCACTATGTACCCTAAGCGAGGCAAGGTACAGACGAGCCTCCAGAAGTAGCAAGGGCGATCGTCGAAGCACAGAAAGTTTGAAAGCTGGCGGAGGACGTGAACCAGTTGGCTGGTGTGCAAAGGGCCGTCGTACCCATAGGTAGCACGCTCCAACGAGAAGCTGTGCGAAACCTGGTCTTCCATCTACAAAACCAAAGAAAATCTTTTGGGTAAGAGATAATGTGATTGTGAAGCCAAGGAATCAGAAGACAAGATATACAAGAATAGGTTTTGGGGAAGTATTTTTATATAAAAATACGTGAAGTCCTTAGCTAACGGCCAGGGTTTAGGGTTCCTACAGTCGTATGCTCTGATACCAGCGCTGTGGGGCCTGTCCTTCGCCACCACTTGATCTGCACTAGTCTCTGGATCAGTACAATAGTGCACACCATTTACATAACCGGATCATTTCATACAAGCGGAAGATTTATATTACATTAAGTACCTAATTAAGCCCGAAGGCTAATAAATATTACAACATGGCACTTTGGCCCAAATTAGTTTAAGAACAACAAAAGATCAGAGTGCGATAAAAGATTCAAAAGAGTCTCTTGCCGGCTATGCCTAAGCAATCGATCGAAGAGACGCCCTAAGCCTCGACTTGATGTCAGCGAACTCTTGTTCATCGTCTTCATAGCAGGCATCTTTGTCTTGCTTATACTTTGAAGATGAAGGTGCGGCGGAGGGTACGGCGGAGGCCAGAGGCATCGATGGCGCGACCAGGGCGGCCATTGGGCAAGGCGGGCAATGCCTGGGGCGACCTGACAGCGCCAGCCCGACAAGGAGGCTTGGTCGGCCATGGCGGGCAGAGAGCGGCGGCGAACAGTGGCAGAACGTCACTTCGGCGCAGTTGTGGGTCCGCACAGGTAAAGACCACGCGCACAAGCAGCCAAGGGAAGGATCTCCTGGGCGATTTTGGGCAGCCGTTAGCTGGATCACCAATGGAGAGTAGATCGAGCCATTGCAACTCAGCTGCTCGAGGAAATGCCCACAAGGGCAGAGAGGAAAAGAACTGCCATGTGGGTCCCACAGTGGGTCAACTTGGTCAACAATTGAGTCAAGCTTTCAATTAGGGTCTAAACTAGTTTCTAGAATTTTTGTAAGAATTTTAGTGCAATTGTTCATATTTATGCATATGTAGATATGACTATATGTGTGTGTGGGTGTGTATATATATGTGTGTGTGTGTGTGTGTGTGTGTGTGTTTATGTGTGTATAAATATATTCACACATAAGAGGTTTAAGGGTTATTAGAATTCACTTACCAACTTTTCCTAAACATTGCTATATTTTAGATATTCCTAAGCAGGACCTAATATACAGCTTTCAACAACTTATTCAAGTAAATTACCAAATTCTAATGGCTTTTAAAGAAATTTTAAAATCCTGAATTATGTCATTACAAAGAGATCTAAAGGAAATTTTCATAGCCTTACGCAAACATCGCAGAAGTATTTTCAAAATATATAATACAATTTTGGGCTGTTACAACCTTGGTCAACACTGTTTGGTTATCACAATACAATAGGATCGTCGGAATCGGTTTCTCAACCATTGGCAAGTACAATAGAAGCTCTCTAAACCATTCAGCCTCAACAGTGGCAGTGTCTAGTGCTACAAGCTCAGCTTCTATGGTTGATCGTGTCAATATAGTCTGTTTGCCAGACCTCCATAAAACTGCAGCACCCGCTAATGTAAACACATAGCCACTTGTAGGTTTGATCTCATCTGCATCAGAGATCCAATTTGAGTCACTATCCCTTCAAATACTGGAGGGTATCTAATATAGTGAATTCCAGAAGAGGTAGTACCTCTCAAATAGCACAACACTCTCTCAAGAATGAGATGTCAGGTCTCGTCAGCTTAATTTGCTCACAGCAAATGAGATGTCAGGTCTCGTCGCACCAGCTAAATACATAGGGGACCTAATTATTTATGACTACCTCAATTGATTTTTCCCTGATCCGTTATTTTTGCGAAACTTTACACTTGCATCATAAGGAGTTGGGGATATTTTGCAGTTCTCAAAGCCAAAACGGCTCAATAATTTTTCTGCATAATGGGACTGACTCAAAGTAATCCCATTCTCGGCTCTGAGTAATTTAATGTTTAAAATTACATTTGTCTCACCCATGTCTTTCATATCAAAACAATTAGATAAGAAAGACTTGACCTCGTCAATGACGGTAGTGTTGGTCCCAAATATAAGTATGTCATCAACATACAAACACAAGATGTGTCCTTGACCCTACCATAGCGATAAAAAACACATTTAACCGCGTCATTCACATTAAAACCTGCTGAAGTTAAAGTTTTATCAAATTTCTCATGCCATTGTTTAGGTGCTTGCTTTAGGCCATATAGGGATTTCAATATTTTATACACCTTGTTCTCCCATCCAGAAATCACAAAGCTATCTGGTTGCTCCATATAAATTTCTTCCTTCAACTCTCCATTAAGGAAAGCAGTCCTCACATCCATTTGATAGATAAGTAAATCATAGAAAGATGCTAAAGCAAGGAGTACCCCGATGGTGGGAAATCTCGCAACAGGAGAGTAAGTATCAAAGAAGTCTTCTCCTTCTTTTTGGGTATAACCCTTGGCCACAAGTTTAGCCTTGTACTTATCAATAGTACCATCAGGCTTCATTTTCTTTTTAAAGATCCACTTACATCCAACTAATTTACATCCAGTAGGAAGTTCAGTGATCTCCCATATCCCATTAGCCATGATGGAATCTATCTCGCGACGGACAGCCTCTTTCCAATACTCTACATCAGGCAATGCATAAGCCTCTAAAAGAGTTTTTGGCACGTCATCCACAAGATACAAATAAAGTCATCGCCAAAGGTTTTCTCAATCCTTTGTCTTTTACTCTTACGAGGAGCCTCTATGATAATATTGTCATCCTTATCAGGAATATCACAAGTTGGTTCAATAATATTAGATAACTCAGAAGTAGATGGAAGATCAGAAGTTTGAGAATTTTCATTAAAGCATGTTGCTCTCATGGGATAAATATTCTCAAAAAAAGAAGCATCTCTAGATTCCATTATTGTGTTAGTAATAATCTCAAGGGAATCTGATTTTACAACTAAAAATCTATAACCTAGGCTATTATGAGCATAACCTAGAAAGGCACAATCCATAGTTTTAGGTCCAAGCTTTCTCTTTTTCTGCACTGGTATATTGATCTTTGCCAAACAACCCCACATGCATAGAAAATTAATATTTGGTTTTCTCCCCTTCCATCTCTCATACGGAGTAATCTCACTTCTTTTAGGAATTACTTTATTGAGAACAAAGGTCGCTGTTAAAATAGCTTCCCTACCATGACTTAGGCATACCAGCACTCTCTAACATGGCATTCACCAAGTTAGTGTCCGAGGTTACCTCTTAGCCACTCCATTAGATTGAGGTGAGTATGGTGGTGTGACTTCATGGATTATACCATGCCCAACACAAAATTGAGAGAATTCATGAGAGACATACTCTCCCCCATGATCAGACCTTAGTCTTTTAATTTTCTTTTTCAGTTGGTTCTCAATCTCAGCCTTATAAATTTTAAAGAAGTTTAAAGCATCATCTTTTGTTTTCAACAAATACACATAGCAATGACGAGTTGCATCATCTATGAGAGTAAGAAAGTATCTTTTGCCTCCTTTTGTCAACACTCCATTCATCTCCCACAAATCAGAATGGATGACATCTAATGGTGCCAAATTCTTTTCTTCCTCTAACCCCTTCAAGGGTTTTCAAGATTGTTTTGTTTGCACACAAGATTGGCACTTTGATTCTTTGACAATATCACATTTTAGAATTAATTCAAATCTTGACATTCGAGCAATGGTATCATAACCAATATGACATAAACAGAATACCAAACATTGGACTCACAATTATTAACTTGAGTAGCAACATTTAAATTTAAATAGGACTCTAACACACTTAAGCGGAACAGGCCAACCTTTTCCAACAAAGTTACCAAACTTGGAAATTACAACTTTATTAGACTCAAATACCAGCTTATAACCATTTCGGCATAATAGGCAACCACTAACAAGGTTCTTATTTATTATTGGCATGTGCTGCACATTTCTAAAGTGGATAGTCTTCCCTAAAGTTAGCTTCAGTCCTACCATGCCAACACCACGCACAGAAGCATGTGACCCATTCCCTATTAGGACGGAGGAAATCCCTAGGTTATGTTTTTCATATCCTTCTTCTCAGATTTCTTTTTCTTAAAGCTAGTTGATTTATTCGACTTGAAGCCCTTGTTTTTGTTGCCATTCTCCTTATCTACCACATTTGCATTGTTCTGTCTCTGAGAAGAAGTACTCGGTGCATCTTTGGCTCTGGATTTTTCTTCCACATCAAGAGCAGCGATGAGATCCTCAACAGATATCGATCTCTTCCCTCTTATGTTTCAGTCTAGTGGAGAAATTCGTCCAAGATTGGGGAAGTTTAGCCATAATAGTAAAAACTTCTATCATATCATTATGTTTAACAGGCTTCGTAGCTAATCTGCTGTAACATCCTCATTTTTAAAATCATGCATACATGCATTGCATTGCATTTGTAAATTTTTGAAATTCAAAACTCCTTTTAAAATGAGTATGTTCCTTGGAAAAATATTTTAAAATGATTTATTTAAACAAAGTTACATAATAAAAAGATATTTTATGGTTTTGACTATGTAGTGATTTATTTGAATAATTAAAGCATATGCTAACCTTATATCCAAAACCAAAAATCTGAATTTATATTTAATTATCTCTCTCCCCTACATGTGGGCCCCACATGTAATCCTCTCTTCCTCTCTTTCACGTTGAATTTAGATGACAGGATTGGAAACCCCTTAATCCCTCTCCTTTCCATCTTTGCAATAGAAACCCCCCCTAAATTATAGCAGATTCTAACCCCCCCTGATTCCTATCCTAATCCCCCTAAACTACGTGCTAATCCCCTACATAAACCCCCCACGATCTTCCTCGTCCATACCGAGACAGCCAAACTCATCTACTACTCCAACCCTCGTTGCCTCTCCTCAATCTCGGTCTTCCGGTGAGTTTCGACCTTCGATCCCTTAAGGAGAATTGTTCTGGGCACCTCCTTGACCCGTTTTGCCGTCGCAGTGCAGCGCGCCGCCCGAGCACCGTCTTTTGCCGCGGAGCGCCGCCCGTCTTCTTCGTCGTCGGGCGAATCATCCCAATCAATCGCCGCGGTGAGCTCCACCTTCTCCACCCACCTAGGAACCCGCCGACCACCGCCGCCCCAACTCCCCCCATGGCGAGGCCGCCACAGCTCTTCCGCCGCTCATGCTGCGCGTCGCCCGCCGCCTCGGGCACCCGCCAAGCCGCCACCGCTAGCCTCCTGCCTTGGTGCTTGCGCGCCGCTGCTGCTGCTGCTGCGCGCACAGGCCAGGCGCCCGCTTGGCGACTAGGGCTAAGCGCCGCGCCGCCCGGCGATTTGGCGCCATGAGACTTGGCCGTGTGCTTCCTTGGCCCCACTTCCTTCCCCCCTCGCGCTGCGCCGCCGGCCAGAAGGCTGCCGCCGTGCCCGCCCGCTAGCCCTCCTCCGTCTCACTGCCGGGGGCCCTGATGGCAGCCACCTCCCCCACCGGGCTCCTCTGCGCTTGCTGTGGCCGAGTGGGCCGGCCCACTTGCGCTACGGGCCCAAGTGCCCATCCCCTCCTTTTTCTTTTAATTGCAGATTATACCTTATATTGTAAATTGCTTATAAATTCATAGAAAAATCAGAAAATTGTGAAATAAATTTTATTAGATTCATAAAATTCTATATTATTTTTATGTACTGTTTATTTATATGTTTTTGTTAAACTTAATTCTTGATAATTATATTAGTTCTTTCATGTGTAGGAATTTTATAAATTATTTTAGAGGTCCAAAAATACCAAAAATTATTTTATAAAGTTAGATATGTTATAATATGATTTCTGTACTGTTTTGGTAAAATTTTGAGATTTATTTATTATTAGCTCACTTTTGTACCTTTAATATTAAGTTATAGAAATCATAACTAATTATAGGGAACTCTAAAAATAATAAAACCAATTTCAGAAATTTTGTAAAATTATTTTATACTCATACGTACTGTTTGCATCGTTCTCATGTCATGACATGCATACCTCATATTTTATTGCATGTGGTTCTCATTTGTGTTTCTTTTAAACGTTAGAACCGAGTACCGAGTTCGTTTCCGATGCAGCTGAAGATCCTCCCCACTACGTCGATCAAGGCAAGTGCTGAAACCTCTGAACCCATGTTTTCAAACGAGTTTTGTAGAATTTGAACAATAGCATGTATGTTTAACATGAAATACCAAATAACTATATTGCCTAGCTAAATCCCATTGATAATTGATTCTTATAAAATTCCCTTGCTACCTTAGGATTATTAAATTTGATTAATTATTGCCATACCCTTGATTAGGTTTTGCATCTGCTTAGTAATGCTAATAGTAAACCACCTGATTAATTGCTTGATAACATTAATCACCATTTTACTTTGTGATCTTTAAGAAGGACAATTGGTGTTGTCTTTTGGTTGTATTTGGGCTAGTTGATAGTGGGTGCTATCGGGAAAAATGTTTTGCAAAACCTGATTGGGGTGGATGGTTGCAAGGATGGTGCTGCGTGCACGAGATTCGGGTCCAGTGCGGGACCCACCCCGATCCCTAAGGACCGATTCCTTGAGGTAGACGAGCTAAGTACAACAGTGCGGCCATTGAGTGCTTGTGTGGGCAAGCCCTGGTTGAGTACCCTTCGGACCTCTAGTTTTGGCATTCCAGTAGGTGGAGTAGGCAATTGGTGTTGTTCTCAGAGGCTCAAGAGGGGCTTCACCAACTAGAGTAACTAGCTGCGGTGGAATCCTTAGAGGGAGTGCCAGGCTAGGGGAATGTCGGTTAAAGACCTTGTGGTGCTCTTTTCCTTTTGGGTGATTCCTAGGGAAGGTCACCTCTCGTGGGTAAAGCGTGCAACCTCTGCAGAGTGTAAAACTATCATGATAGCCGTGTCCACGGTCAAGGACGGACGACGGGGAGCTGCCTCATTGGTACTTCTTATCTTTGTTTCTAAATGGTGTTTTAAAGGAAAACCACGATCGGTGTCGTGTGTTTTGATTTTTCTCCTCATAGTACGTGCTATGAGCGATGAGGGTAATTGCACGGTGGGTGCCGTGAGTAGCCAGGATTGGGCAAAACCGGCCGAGGCCGGAGTTTTAAAGAAATACTTCAAAGATTTGTTTTCCTCAACTCATTTCAAATCATTTTTATAAAACCTTAGAAAAGACTTGCAAAACTGGCTTTATGCAAAAGAACCTTTACCCCTCCTTGTTAAGCCCTAGTTGCATTTAGTCAGCCTTACTTGTTGAGTATAAAGTATACTCACCCTCGCCTTTTATACGGGGCTGCTCATTCCAACGAGCAGGTTGCGACACCGAGGAAGAAGTGTACCAGGACGGGGACTTCGCCGAAGGAGTTCAAGATGAAGACTACTCCGACGTCTAGGGCGCATCCGTCAGACATGCCTGTGGAGTTGCGTTGGGTTTTCTATTTGAAGTTGGACTATGTTATTTGAATTTCCGCTGCTAGGCCATGAAGCCTAAACTTTGTAATAATTATGAGACTCTGATGTAATAAAGTACTTTTCGTTGAATGGTAATGATCCAAACTGTATATCTGTGTGTACTAGCTACTTGATCCAGGGACTAGTACAGGTAAGACACAGCAGGGATTCGACTCCGATTTTCGGGTCCCGACATCTGCTAAGAGGTTTAACATTTTTGTGACCAATACATGACCAAAATTGCAGCTATTTAAAATGCACGCACGCTGTGAGTGAATTTTTTTTCCTAGCCGCGCATTTGGTAAGTTTTAATTTGTGCAAGTATAATTCTAAGAAAGCAAACCAGCTTAAAAACGTGCTTGAAACCATCGATCGGTCGCAGATCTAGATATCACCACTATTGATCTAGCACCATCAACATCTGCACCAGACGAGTCCACGTGAGTTGATTATAGCATGAGACTGACACACTGAAAATTAAGATGAAAAAGACCGATCGCCTGCTTTGGAGTCTAGAAATATTTTCTGCTCGTAAATAATTTACACCCATATTATTCTATGAGAGAATTTCTTAGTTGCCACTAAGACTTGCCAATTCCACGATTTGCCATCAAGATTACGATCTGCCATCGCCTCTCAAACTTTTTTCGTCAATGCCATTGTTGACCGGGTCAAGCCATGATGGAAATTGTATAAAGACGATTATATGTACTCCTACCTTTTTAATACACTACAGAATATAAAATTTCATAAAATTGTGAAAAAATTTTCTATGGATTCATAAAATTATGCAAACCCAAATTTGAAAGTGAATCTTAAAAATTTATAATTTATTTTTAAAATTAATGGTACCTACCATGTGTCATGAAAATAAGTTAAAAATTTGAAAATGCAAAAAATTATGAAATTTGAACGGCAAGTAGAACATGATCTACATAAATTCAAAATTTCGAATTACTCAATTTGGAGTTAAGATATAAGATATGCAATGTTTTATTGTTTTAAATCTAGAAATTATGAAATGGGTATTTTGGGCATTAACAGAGCTTTTTAACTACTAAATCTAATAGAGCTAACGTCAATGACATTGAGAGGAAGAAGTTTGAGAGACGATAGCAAATTATGAATTTAAAAAATCTTGATGGTAAATCTTGGAGTCAGTTAAGTCTCGGTGGCAACTAAGGAACTCTCTCTTATTTTATGCACAAAAAATACACTTGTAATTGTTCCTCTAAATGGGCTTATGTGGGTCTACAAGCATGCAAGGCCATTAAAATAAGGAAAAGGTTTTTTTTTTGTTCCTAAACTATGACCCTCGATCCATTTTGATCTTTGAACTCCAAAACCAGATTAACTCGGTCCTCGAAATATCCAAACCGATCACAACTTGTCAAAGAGCGGTTTTGACCAAAGTGTCTCATTTATTTTACATATAACTATTTCAGGAAATCCAAACTGAATTGTGTATTGGAGTTTCTCATTATTTTACAAACTCATAAAAAAATCTCCTTGTATTTTACCATGCTGTATCAATTTGTTTTCAAAAAAATTTCTGGCACTTTTATAGTAATCTTAAAAATAGAACGAAATGTTAAATAATTGTGTAGTGTTCAAAAAATTATGTGAAAATTTTCTATAAGATTAGTTAATCATAAGAAACTCAAATATATAGTTTAATTTGGATTTTATTAAATATTTTTATGTAAAAATACATATAACACTTTAGTCAAACCGCCTTTGACCGGTCAAAACCGTTCTTGACTCTGTCAAAGAATCATTTATGCCTGTTTTGATATTTTGAAAACCAATTTAATCATGTTTTGAAGTTAAGAGACCAAAATGAGGTGGGAACCATAATTAATGAACCAAAACGACACTCTTTCCTTAGAATAAGGTCAAAGGGCAGCCCTAACCTAGCATCCCTACTCCCTTCTACATGCCTCCACCATTGTTTCCCGCCTCCTCCCCTACATGCACTTTTGTCCTCTCTATCCATCTCTCTTATCAGTGCCACCGCCACAGCTTCCCCACCGATGCGGTGTCCGAGAAGAGCCAGGAACGATAGATGTCAGGTCGTTGATGCTAGGGTTATTGCGTGTGAAGGCCAAATCTGCACAAAACTAAGTAAAGATGGTCGGAACTGGTGGTCATGGAGCATATGTACAAGCTTGGGCTAGACGAGGTTGGTGTCAAATGGCCGGATTTGGTCCTGGTCGTCATTGGCACTGTAGGAATTGTCGCGCCCAAGGAGGTTGTGTGTGGAGGCCGGGTACATGTGGGTAGAGCTAACCGATGGTGGCTAGATCTAGCGAAGGAGAGTCCGTGCGATTGGTGTTGGCTGAAGTTGGAGCTCGGGTGGCCACATTGGCCCTGGTTACCATCGATGAGGCAGGACTAGTCATGGAGAACACATAGAGGCACGATTCAAATAGGATGAGTTGGCCGTGTAAGTGCACCGACGAGTCACCGGTGAGGGAGTGTACATATAATCAACAACGCACTGAAGTTGGGTTATTATCTCTACTGTGAGACGCTCGAACTAGGATAATTCACTTTCATCCCCTATAGTGTCCTAGAAGATCCCACATTTTTCCAAAGCCTAATCTCCGATAGAGAGAGGCCTAATTGATCCCTCAATCAAGAAAAGCTCGGTGTGGGTCTACTTCCCAATCGTCAACAGCTGGCGATGTCTGTGGGGAACAATTAGATCATTCATCAGAGAATTCCATGGGAATGCCGAATTCTCAGGACACTCAGGATCTTTCTGTCTTTGACGGGGTCAAGGACGACGACATGTACTACACCAACGGTGAAGTAGCTCGGATCACCGATCCGGAGGGTCATACTGAGCCTAGGAGTCCTTCCCCAATAGTTGAGGCACGATAGTGCCATCTATGCTCTCAACTGGAGAGCATAGGCTCGGAGTACGTTTCCGAGCCACTCCTTCACTAGTTCTGAGAGGTCTGGGACAGGAGGATACCCCCATGGTTGATGGGGACGATGTTGGGCTTTACGAAGGTTTGGATATTCTTGACCTTATGGAGTCCGAGCATGAAACTGCATCCTATGGTGATACTATGATGTTACCGTCCTCTCTCTCAAGCAGTCGGAACGTTAACATGGCTGAGGAAGGAGATGACAATCCAGTGGCTAAAACCTCGGACGCAGCCCGACGCCATCGGTACAAGGCCGTGCGAAGTCATCTGGACGAGTCCCTGAATAGGACGCTAGCCAGTTTCCGATGGCAAGCTACAGATGATGCTCACATGGGCTCCTGTCCTGAACTGGATGCCCATGAGAACAAGCACGACTTCCGAACCCCGAAGCACGTGCGTACGGAGCTGAATACCCCTTTCATGCACAATAGGGACAGGTTTTGTGCATTGACCGTAATTGTCGCGACTTCTAGCATGGTCCCGGCCTGCTGGACCCACAAGCTTTGGGGGCAGTCGTGGCGAAGGACTTGAGAAACTTGCTTCTGAGCTCACCCCGCTAGCGTTGCCATGGGATGAGAGAGCCTAGAGCCCTGCCTAGGAAGATCAGAGGTGTGACGCCAATGACCAGTGGCGTGGAGAGTCCCGGAGTGTTTCTCGGGAGCACCACACTAGGTAGGATCAACGTCGGGGTAGCTCTCGGAGTTACTCCCAAGGAAGTTCAGATGGATATCGTGGGCATTCTTGGACATGCACTAAATATTGGATAGGCCCTCACCGTGTTGGCATAGGGAAGTCTTCTCCCAGTTAGAACCGCGAGTCGAAGAGCGTCGTTATGAGGATCGTTGTAAACCACAAGGTCGTAGAGACCGGCGAGGCGACGCTTCATACAGGTGTCGAGCTTTCTCCTGGGCCCTGAGGGACGTTGTCTAGACTAGTTCAAACCTAGGCATGTTGAGAGATACAACGACAAGCAGAACCCAGATGAGTTTCTCTTAATCATGGCGCCTGTGGGGGTGAAGGTGTGATGACCAACTACCTTCCCACAGTGCTTGATGGAGCGGCACGAACCTGGCTTTTCAACCAAAGTGAAGGCTTGATTCAAAGCTGGTTGCAGATGTTACAACTTAAATGTGCTAGTTCTAATTACCAACTGACATGTCGGTTCATATAACGAAGCAAAACATATAATTTGTATATCAGTGCCAGTTGGAAATCAGCACTAGCACATATAAAGCTTTTATCACGTGTCCACTAAAGAACCGCGTCGTTCCATAATCACATGTGATGGTTGCTAATTACAATCAACACACACAACGTTTCGTCTCCCGAGACGTTTCGCGGGAAATTTTTGCTCATATATAAACTATATAATCTATTTCGATCATGTCAGATCCCCTATTCACAAAAAAACTTTCAACTTCTCCTTTTGATCTCCTCCTCTCCAACTCTTCATTTCTTCCTCAATCCGATCCCCTATTCTCCAACTCCTCCGGCACCGCCATGGTACAGTCGCCGTCATCTTTATTGTTGTGGCCACCGTCTCCGGTGCTGATGCCCCCTTGGCCCGCCTCACCGCCACTGGCCTCGCCATGGTCGCCATGGCTAGCCAGCGATTAGGAGCCCCGCGAGGAGGAGCCGGCCGGCGACCCTGCGAGAAGGAGGATCCAATGCCCAAGCGGTGGTGCCAGTAGGCCACATCGCCGCAACCTTGGTCCTCGGAAGCTTTGGTGTGCAACCCTGTCGCTGACGAGCCGAAGGAAGAGGGTCTAGGGGACCACGACGAGGAGCCCGCCCCTATGTCAAAGATGGAGGAGTCATCGGAGGAGGAGCATGGGTAGATGGATGCGAGGGTCCGACGATGGGGACACCTCCCCCAAACACCCGGACAGCCCTGCCGCACCATTTGATGGCGGCGACAAAGACGAACTCTAGATGTAGATAGTTAGGGTAGTATAGCCAGTTGCTAGACATAAACAATATAGAGAATGAGTCATCTGTGTCAATTCATAAATTGACACTAATGACAATTTATAACCGGCACTTGTGGCATATTTTGTAGCAGTGGTGCTCTCAAGCTTGGTTGAAAAAACAAACGTACGGAGAAGACATGAAACTACATTTAAACATTACATGTGCGATGATACAGCTGCACCGTGTACGGTACAGGTACACGAACAGTTGAAATTTGCTGTGCTCCTTAAACTCATGGGCCATGGACGCCATGGATCACTTCCCAGCTGCAAGGTTGTCGGCCTTCCTTGTGCGCCACCACCCGCCCCCTTAGCTCCCTGCCTTCCTCGGTAGGGACGAGCGGATAGGGATGGATAATGGCTTTACTATATGTTCACATTTTTTTCACTTAGATGTCGATACAGATTTGGATAGCATGAAAACAGATCAGATATTAAATCAGAACCGGATAATAACCAAAAAAGAAATGAACATTTAGCCGGATAGTAGGCTATCAACCTACTAACAAATTTATGATTGACATATAACATTTGAACAACATGACACAAGACAAGACTGTTCACAAATATAAGTCTCAACTTAGGAGATTAAAAATACATACATAGTTCACAAACTATCATCACATGATGACACGTATGGTAGCAAGTAGCTCTATGTGTGCAATCATAGCTCATGGGCTGCTGGGTTTTTTTTTTTGCTCACTATTCGTTTATGTATTTGGATATCTTTTTTATCCGGATATCCGTATATGCTCCTTTTCCGCTGGATATTATTGATATTATATCTGCTCCATTATCCGTCTCCTCTATCCAGATAATTATCCATATTTGTATCTGTATCCGTCGGATACTAAAATTTGATATTATTTTTAGAAATATGGGTGTCGAATACGAATACGGTTCGGATATTATCCACTTTATTTTTTATCCCTATTTCTCGGATTCCATGACCAACCTCACCTTGGGCTCCACCTCCCAGAAGTGATCCATCCGATCCAAATCAAGAAGAAGAATGATCAGATTACCACTGAAAGTACATTTAGAAAATCTTACGATTGATTTTCTCGTACCTAGGATCCGCCTACTCGGTGATGGTGATGGCGGAGCGGTGCCGGCTACTCGATCGGTGCTTGTAACTTGTTGCTTTTCATCAATGAAAAGCAGAGCTGCTGCCACTTTGCTCTTTGAAAAAAAAAACTATAGGAACTTGTAACACTATCTTAGAGCTTAATGATGGGCTTATATGGATACACACTAATAAGTTACTACTAGCGCTGTGTGGGTTGACATGTATAGCGCGGGGTTGTTTGACCTCAACGCTTGTACTATACTCTTGTAGATCTACCCATGTTTAGAGGGAAGATCGATGAGAAGACGAAGAGAAAAGTAGGAAGCAACATTAGTTGACGAGGAAGGAGTCCATGCGGCTTAGCGGAGAGGAGGAAGAAGGCGGGATCCAATGGTGGGACAAGAAAATCTGGTGAAAGAGGAGCTCTGATAGAGAGGAGCATGATTCGTGACAGGGGAGGACCTGGAGGCTAGGTGCACCAATGACGGCGTCACTGGGTGTAGTGGGAGTTGGGAATTAGGTTTGGTTGAGCCGTTGAGGTAAGACATATAAGGATGACCTGGAGGTGCACCCTATAGGGGAGATCTGATTACTTAAATCAAAATCCATTGATTCAAAAATCAACTATATTTGAAACACGGCCATCTCTTATCAATAAACTGCCACACAAGATTACTATAAGGTATACAAAGCTTTGCACAAAATGGATAATTACCGTCCACTCTATCTACCTCCAGATGATTATCAGATTCACTATATACCCAAGCAAGATTTCATGGAAAATTAAGATCCAATTAAAGATTAAAATTTTTCTCTGGTATTTAGATAGAGAAGTAATTTTGACGAAAGGTAATCTAGCGAGAAGAAGTTGGATAGGTAGTTCAAAATGTATTTTTTGTCATAATAATGAAACAATCCAAGGTTCTCTAGGCTAGTTTGGCGGTAGATCCAAATTGCACTAGAATTAAATACCCCTAGGAATTTTTTTCATATTAGAGCAAACTGGCTGGCAAGGATGGGTCTAGACAACATAAATTTATTTTGGTTGGCGTAGTAGCTTTATTCTAACCGGTCTAATTGTGCCGAAATGATATTGTTTTTGACAATGAGAAGAATATTGCTTCTTTACAGGTTGTTTTCAGAGAAGCGTATTGATTGTGTCTCTGAAGATTGCTTCAAATGAAGGATGATAAAAGAAGATATACTCAAAGTGTGCCAAGCGTTGGAGATCATAAGCATTTTCTTCTTCGCCAATCATGGATGAAAATTAAATATTAGGCTTTGTGCTATCTAATGTTTATTACATCATTATTTTGGTTTGTATTTAACCTTAGCCTTACGCTGTGTTGTGAACTCAACTTCATGATGAATGATGTGATTGGTGTGACTGTACTTTGGTCGTGTAATTCTCTTCGATATAGAGGTTGGAACCTTATTTCCATTATCTAAAAAATACTTTGCTTTACCTCTCAAAATAAAAAAAAAATTATAAGAGCTAGTGTGAGTATAACTCCGACGTGCTGTAACACTAAAGATAATTTGTACCATCCAAATATCAAGGTCATACTTGGTACCATTTGAAAGGAACATCCAAACGGAAGAACCTACTATTTGTTGTATATTTGTAGTACAAGTAAACTTTGAAAACTCCGCCGTGCTGTAGCACTAATTAAGTATGAGTACGCCTCCCTAGGTCACAATGTTGAGCCGATTGGTGTCGTCCCCCGCCGTCATTGCCCTACGTAATGGCCCCGCCCGCCGGCCACCCCGCGCTGGAGCGCCTTCATGCCTCTCGCGCAGCCTGGCCTCCTGCGGGGACGTCGCGCCGCCCGGCCTCTAGCATTGTCGTCATGCCGCCCGACGATCGGCAGTGCCACCCATGCATGTAGTAGCCCATCGTGCCTCATTGGTTTGCTATCCGCCACTACAGGAATCGTCTGCAATCTCGAGAGCCATAAACCCTTGAGAAAGGCCCGAAAACCCAAGAGACACGTGTTTTTTGAGGGCCAGCCCTCGAGAATTGGCCCTCGGGACTAGCTGCTCGAGAAAAACGGCTATTCTCGAGGGACCAGCCCTCGAGAAACGCTGTCAGAAGACGGAGTAACGACAGTTGGTGCAGGTATTCTCGAGGGCCAGTATGGGCCCGGCCGACCCATGCACCACCGCTGGCCTAGCTTTAAAAAACCGGTGCTTCACCGGTGATTAACCGGGTTAACCGGTAAAACCGCGTGGGCCCGGTGTAAAGTGGGGCCAGCTAAATTAATCGGGCAAATTTGAAAATCGTGTGAACAAGTGCCCGTAGGCCCATTAAAAATTCGCAGCGGCAATCCCCAAATCCTACCTCACTCCGGCCTCCATTGCTCCATGATCCGCCCCAGCGCCGCCACTCAAGACGACAGACCAAGGCGCCATTGCCCATGCACCACCGCTGGCCCATGCAAATGATATTCCTGGAAGGAAAGCAGGCTGTCCATACTTTCGCTCCATGATGAAGTTGGCGCAACAACTTGGTCAAGGTGTGCCTATCCCAATAGGAAGAGAGATAGATGGCCCTTTGTTGGACATGAACTATGAGGAGTTAGAGGCTCACATTGATGCTTTTAAGGAAGATTGGGATGAATATGGAGTGACTATCATGTGTGATTCATGGACAGGGCTGACAATGATGTGCATTATCAATTTCATGATTTTTTGCAATGGTCGCATGTTCTTTCATAAGACTGTAGATCCAACAATTTGAATGTGACTTTCAGAAATCTCAAGAATTGGAGTATGATCCATGTTCATGGATGATGGATGTTGCTCTATTTGATGAGAACAATCCAATTATGGACTGGTTGTGCAACTCGATGAGTGAATCTACTCCTACTCTCGATGAATATGAATCAGATGATCCTGAATCCTCCACACCTAGCACATTGTTGCTTGAGGAGTTAGGAATAGGGAGAGAAGAAATTGGTGCTATGAAAAGGGATTATGCTTTTCGGAGAAATGGTGACCATGGTAAAAGGGCTTTGAATGAAGAGTATGATTCAGATTCTTCACGGGAAAGCCCAAACTTTGATGATGGGGATAGCAGTTCTGATGAAGACAATGGTGAGTTTCAATCAAATCCTACACATTCTTTAAGCAATTATGGCTTATCAATATCATGTGACTTCCATTTGTAAAAACTTTATTTGTTGCAAAGATGACGGTGATGGTGATGGTGATGGAGGTGCTGGACTTGGTAGAGAAGCTCTAGATGATGGTGGTAGGTCATGACAAACAAGATATGTGTGACATCTCAATCTATATGATATATGTGCATGTTTACTTATATTTAACATTGTAGGTGGTACAAGTAAGGAGCCAACCCGTGCAAGATCAACTAGAAAGAGGAAGCCCGTCAAGAGTCTCTACGACATCTATACTTGAGTTGATGTTTAATGATCATATTTTGAGATGGCAATGTTCATTTGGCACATTTATTGGTGACATGTGCCTTAAACTTTGAGACTTTGGTTATTATTTTGCTCAGACAAGTCAATGGACTAGGTTTTTGTGATGACATTGCTATGCTGGGTGTAATCCATCTATAAATATGCTAATGGACTTTAGTTATTATGTATCTTTTGGACTTTGGTTATTATTTTGCTTAAACAAATCCATGGACTAAGTAATTATGGTGATATTTCTATGTTAGCGGTAATGCATCTATATAATTTGTTTTGGACTTGTTATAATGGCTTAACTATATTGTTGTCATATGCAATTTGTGATGATTATATATTTGGATGATTTTTTAATCAAATTTGTCCAAATTTTTTTGATTTTTTGAATTTGGTCTGGTTAACCCGGTTTATTCGGTTAACCCGTTTGACTAGTGAACGCCGGTTTTTTTTAAACCGGTTATGAAAACCCTGCCGCTGGGTCGGCAGATCTCCGGCTGCGCGCCATAATACAACCACCCATGCGCCAACCGGCTAGAACATCAGCGGCGGTGGCGCTGCGGCAGTGACAGCTAGCGATGGTGTGGTGGCCGGCAACAGAGTAATGAGGTGGTCACGTGGTGGCCACACGGGGAGAGAGAAGAGAGAGAAAAGTGCGAGAGGGAGGAAAGGGTAATTTAAAAATATCAAAACTACTCCTCATTTAGTACATCTTAGTATCTTGTATCATGTAAAGCTGCATAAAAAAGCCTCTTGTACAATAATAGAGCAAAATTGCTCACTAATAGTTGACTATTTTCGCAATCTTTCTCAATCGACGCATCTCTACTGTTGAATTGAAATCCAACCCTCCCCTATTCTCCTCCTATTGTCTCGAATCCCAGCCTCCTCCACTCTCTATTCTGCTACTCTGCGCCGCTGCCTCTCGACGGAGCACTGCCGTCGTTAGGGTGAGGGTCCGGGGTTGGGATGCGGGGTTCAGAAAGCCCTCGAGCTTTCGGGGAGGCGGAGGCCCGATGGTGGGAGAAGGCGCAGTGAGGCAGCGGTGGAGCCGCAAGAGTTGTGGGTGGCCGGAGGGCGGTAGCGGTGTCCACAGGGGATCCAGTGGCCTCAAGTTAGGTTAGGTGTGGCGGCAGGAGGATTTTGGGGGGGGGGGGGGGGCCGAGCGGTGAGGCGATGAAGGCACCACCGGCCGCAGCTAGGAGGTTATCAGGGTTGAGGATGACCGTCGAGGCGCATGAAGCTCGCCGGAGAGGAAGAAAAAGGGAACACGGTGGCGCCAGAGGCAAGGACAAGAAGGGGGAGGGGACAGCTCCGGCATCCCCACGTGATTCAGTCAAGTGCAGTCGGTCCATAGTAGAAACTTTTATCACATCAATTAGCAAGGTTGGGGGATGATGGTCGAGGCGTAGGAAGCTTGCGAGAGAGGAAGAAAAAGGGAGCATGGGCGGTGCTAGAGGCAATGAAGAGAAGTGGGAGGGGACAGCTTCAGCGTCCCACAGGATTCAGTCCACTGCAGTCGGTCTCATAGTAGAAACTTTTATCACATCAATTAGCAAGGTCAGGGGATGATGGTCGAGGCGCAGGAAGCTCACCAGAGAGGAAAAAAAGGGAGCATGGATGGCGCCAGAGGCAATGAAGAGAAGGGGGAGGGGATAACTCCGGCATCCCCACGGGATTCAGTCGACTGGAGACAGTCTCATAGTAGAAACTTTTATCATGTCAATGTGTAATACTTTTAGATATGAATAGAGGTACTTCCGGCTATATACGTCTATGCCTATGCGTAGAGGCAGGAGCTTTTTCTATTATCATGAAAAAATGGATAGCGTGCTTCTGGCATTGCTTGAAAATAACATACCTAGCTAGAGGACACGGCACTAAATTATTTCACAAGAAGGCTCGTAAACATTACTTGTGCGGTCATACAGCTGCACTGTGTACGGTGCAGGTACACGAGCAGTTGAAATTTGCTATGCTCCTTAACTCATGGACCATGGGACGCCATCGAACACTTCCCAGCTTTTACCAGTCCAAAATTGTCGGCGTCCGACAAGAACTGAGTAAACGCGGCTCGCGACGAGCCGCCGTCTTTCCAGACCATGGCCGCGTCTTCCTTGCGCGCCACTACCCGCGCCCTCAGTTCGCTGCCTTCCTCGGATTCCATGACCAACCTTACGTTGGCCTCCACCACGCCGGCCTTGACCAGCCCCTGTTGCCACCCGACCATCTCCACGGCGACCCTCATCTCCTCCACCATGAGCACCTTGTTTATCTTCTGCTCCGCGTACAGCGGCCAGCACAGCATCGGCACTCCGGCCGTGACCCCCTCCAGCACGGAGTTCCACCCGCAGTGCGTCAGGAATGCGCCCGTCGCCCTGTGACGGAGCACGTCTACCTGCGGCGCCCACACCTTGACGACGAGGCCGAGGCCGTCGGTTCGCTGCAAGAACCCCGCAGGCAGGAGCGTCTCGAGGTCCAGGTCGGCACGCGGGTCATACTCGTCGCTGAGTGGGGCGCGCACCACCCACAGGAACCGATGGCCAGACTTCTCCAGGCCGACGGCGATCTCGCCGAGCTGCTCCTTCGAGTGGTTGCCTGCGCCTACGCTTCCGAAGCAGAGGTAGACGACGCTGCGGTCGGGTTGCCCATCGAGCCACGCGAGGCACTCGTGCCTCTCTTTCGCCCCGCCGGCCGCGGCGACGAACGGCCCGACGCAGTATACCGGAGGCAGCACCCGGCCCGGGAGAATCCGCTGGTCCCTGAGAGCGCCCACCGCCCGAGGCTCCAACGACGCGAAGGTGTTCGTCAGGATGCCATCAGCCTGCAGGATCCTGTACATCATGGTCATCGTCACCTTGTAAACCTCGCTCTCCGGATCCTCCAGCATTTCGCCGACCAGGTATGAAGCCGGCATGGGTGGAAGGCCGAGGAACCTGACAGGGGTGTCTCTCATCTCCTTGAAGCTCGGCTGGCCCTCCTCACGGATCGAAGGAAGCTGGATGAAGACGGCGAGGACCCCGGCGTTGGAGCAGAAGAAGCTGTAACCCGGGATCCCGAGCTTCTTGGTGACGCCGAGTGCTTCGACGGACATCATATCAACGACAACGGCGTGGACGCGCCGGGGAAGCATGGAGCAGAGGAAGTCGTACAGGTGCTGGTTGTGGCGGCTCACGAGGTCGATGTACCTGACGAGGAACTGCGCATCGTGTGTGATGGTGGGAGGGTCCTTGACGCGCGGGAGCGTGTGGAAGGATATAGAAGGCTTGGAGGCTGCGACGCGGGCAACGACGGCGGGGAAGGCGATGTCTTCCTTCAAGGCAGGGTCGATGAGCGCGACGACGACGTCGTAGCCGTGCTCCAGGAGGACGTCGGCGAACTGCATCATGGGGATGAAGTGGCTCACGGCGAGGCCGGGGTACAGAACCACGGTCTTCCTCATGCCTTGTGCTCGTCCGTGTGGGAAGAAGAAACTTCGAACGAGAAGGCAAAGACCTTGATGGCTTACTAGCACACTCGATATTGAATCCAATGGCTAAATACGGGAGGAGCGCAAGGCCGTACGCCCGGCAATCTGAGTGATTTTTTCCCCTAACCGCGCGTTTGATTAGTTTTGAGGTGCATAACAAGTATAATTCTAACAAAGCAAACCAGCTTAAAAACGTGCTCGAAACCATCGGTCACATGTTTAGCTATCACCATTATTGATCTAGCACCATCAACGTCTGCACCAGACGGGCCCACGTGAATTGATCATAGCATTAACGGACATATTGAAAAGACGAAAAAGGCCGATGTCCTGCTTGGGAGTCTAGAAATATTTTCTGCTCGTAAATAATTTACAATGATATTGTTTTATTTATAAAAGATACACTTATAATTTTTCCCTGACATATGATACCTTCTCCCTTCTCCATGGTTCTACGTTCATCTCCCGCCTCCTCCCCCACATGCCCTTCTCATCCTCCCTATATATCCATCTCTCGCCAGCACTGCCACGGCTCCCACACCGATGCGGCGTCCGAGTAGAGACAGGTGATGGCGGATGTGGCGTCGGGTGAGCAGGGCAAGCGATGGCAGGCCGCTGACAGACGTGGCAGTCGAGCGTGCGGGGTGAGCTGTGACGGACAACAATGGATGCGGCATTGGGCGGCGGGGCGAGCTGCTGCAGGTGACCTGCGTCCACACCCAACCAGTGGAGTTGCAAGCGCGCGCGAGACTTGGCGAAGTGGAATTGGTAGCTCCCGACCAGTGGTGAACAACTGGTGAGTTGGGACAGCTGATGACCGGTAGAGGTGTGGTCGATCGTGCGAGGTTCCTGACCGGCACTAGCACATAGAATGTTGGTGGCGATGGTGTGTTTTTGGGTCACCAGATGTGGTCGTGAGCTGTCCATGGCAGGATCGGTGGTACATGGCTATTGTTAAGCTGGTTGTAGCGTCAACACATGTCAGCCTCCTCTTTCCTTCCTTACACTTCTCTTCTCTCGAGGAGCAGCCGCTTATTTTCTCCCCAGCTCTTTTTCTCCTGCAACGCCTACCTCTCTAGACTTCACCAATGCTTCTGTCGTCCTCCCCTCCCTCTCCCTCTCCCTCTCCCTCTCCCTAATCCTTTCTCCCTTCTCTCTCCCCATCCTTCGAACGGCCCCATGGCCCCTCCACCCCTCCATAGCATCCTCCCATCCTTCTGCTCGGGATGACGTCGCTTAGGTCGAGGCCATGCTACTCAAGCAGGAGCGCCACAACACAATCTTAGACCACATGGGAGTTGATGAAGCAAGGAAGAGGGGAGCTCAGGCTCAAGGAGAAGCCAGGGAGAGGGTGAGCATGGGTCACCCCATAGGCCTAGAGGAAGGAATGCCGACGCCCTTGCCAACCACCCATGGCTCACATGCTTCCGTACACTTCGCGTCTATCCATGTTTGTCACATCGACTTCCCCACAACCGTGTGGCTCATCAGGGGTTCCGTAACAACCCATTTTGGGCTCTTTTTTGAAATTTTCACTATCTAAAAATTCTCAGTTTTTCAATTCAAAATCCAACTTGAGAGACAAACTCAAATTCCTAAATTCAAAAAACTTATTTCCTAAATTCAAATTCATCTTAGTTTCTTTGTCAAAAAGTTGAATTTAAATTCTTATTTGAATTCTTATTCACATTTGTTGGGGAAAGTACGCGGCCCATGTGGGATATGGCTCATTTACCCCCTTGGTCCAAGAAAGGACCCATGCGAGCTTCGTAAGCTCGCGCCAGAGCTTTGTAAGCTCGCATCTGAGCTTCCCAGCTCGGGCGCCCGAGCTTCTTAGCTCCCGGGCTTCCAAAGCTTGGGACGAGGCTCCGGCCCCAAGGCGGACGGCGCCACGCCGCGCGAAGGACGTCACAGGCCCCACATATCGTCGCAAGTCAAATCTGACGCAAGCCGTCTTGGCGCTTGCCACAACCTCAGCGAGGCGGTTACGATTCGTCAAAAGGCCAGCTTGCTCGCTCGCCCCTAAAGAGAAAGACACGCACCGTTGCCCAGCGGTCAGGACGCTGAGCCCGGCGAGTCGGGTAAGCATGCCCAATGCCCAGCGGGTTCTAAGACCGGCTACGCCAAAACCCGGTAAGACGAGAGAGCACGTCTAGTGACCAGAGGACGGTAAGGTGTTTTGCAGTAGACCGAAGGCAGGCTACAGTGGCCGAAGGTCGCCTATAAAAGAGGCCACAAGCCACAGGCCAGACGACGGCCAAAAGATGGGCAACAAACCAAGAAGCCACGACACTCCACTCAATCATCACCGCACAGGAGTCCTTCGGCGGTAGGACTAGAACAGGAGCACTTGCACCCACATAGGACCCCTAATTCTAGGTGGTAGTTCTTCGCGTCTAGTCACCTTAGGAACACACATAGTGCCATGAGCACTTATTGTACTCGAGCCCGAGCTTCCTAAAGCTCGGTCTCATCCTCTGTACTCGATTAAGCCCGGTACTGAACGAGGACTGGACGTACGGCTGTTATCCAGCAGTGGAGGCCCGAACCAGGATAAAAACACTGGTGCCGTTGACCATATATTAAAACCCCTTCCCTCGGACAGGCCTCGGTCGACTCTCGGGAGCAAGGCCACTCTTGGGTTCCATCCCCTACTCTTGCATATCGGCCTGCGGAGCTCGTCTCCCAGATGCCGAGAGCTGGCGCCCACCGTGGGGCCCAATTGTGGTTCTCTCCCCTCGATCGAGTCGAGGATGGCTCTGTTGTCGTGCGACGACAATGGTGACGGCTTGGACCTCCACTTCGATGACTGCGACGATCTTGACGACGTTGACGAGTCATACAAGAGGTGGCAAGCTGGTTTTCTCGTCGAGACCCATGCCGATGAGGTGGAGGTGGAGCCCCTGCCCGCCTCAGGAGCAGTTGTTCGCTCCCCCGCATCGCCCAGCCGGGGCGGCGTCTCACAAACTCACGTTAGTGAGACCCTCATGGAGGGGTTGGAGACGCCCCCGTCAAGGCCGGCAACAGACCAAGGTACACTCGTGGAGGTCGAGGGTGCCGACGGCACCACCTCCTTGGGCGATATCGGCATGTCCCCTTTGCGAGAGCCTGGCTCATGCCGCGTCTTCGCAGCATCAGGTGAAAGGACTCCACACCAGTCTCGCACCGACCTAGGCGAGGAGCACCGTCGGTGCGAAGCCTCTTCGCCGGGTCAGTGGGGCGGACCTTGCCAGATATTCACCGTAGGCCTGCCGGTACGACACCAACCGCTCGGGCCGCCCGCTCACCCTCGCCAACAACTGTTGTCACCAACCCTGTCCTGCGCAGCTAGCTGCGGGTTCGAGCGATTGCCCAGGTCATGTGTGACCTGAAAAAGACCTGCGCGGATTCACGATGGCCGATCTAGGCACCGCGGTCACTAACGGCCTCGAGGAACTCGCCAGAGATCTAGGCCAGCATCTCCGGGCCACCACGCGCACCAGTGGCACCTCGAGACGGCGCGGCCAGAGCGATCAGTCGCGCCGACAGGTGTCTACGTCCACAGCGGATGGCGCCCCTCAGCGCACATAGGGCAGAGTCTTTTTCCGCCTTGGACCGCTTCCGGGTGGAAGGCCCCCCATCGGCAACGACAAAGCTGCCCTGGGATGCCCGGCCTTCTCCCGAGCTTTGCGCGAGGCTCCTTGGCCCTAGAAGTTTAAGCCAGGAATATTGAGAAATTCGACGGGAGTAAAAACCCCAACGAATACCTCGCCGTATATACTACCGCCATTCTGGCCGCTGGCGGTAATGAGACCGTTATGGTCAATTTCTTCCCTACCGTGCTGGAGGGAACAGCTAGGACCTGGCTCTTCAACCAGCGTCGGGGTTCCATACGCAGCTGGGAGCAGCTGCAGAAAGCACTCCGGACGAACTTCCAAGGGTGTTACGCGCGCCCCGGGAAGTCCCAGGACCTCAAGCTTGTGGTCCAAAGGACGCGGGAGGGCCTGCAGGACTATATCCGCAGGTTCGTTCAGGTGTGGTACACCATCCCGTCGATCTCCGACGAGGCCATTATTGACGCCTTCAAGGAGGGAGTACGGAACACCCGCTTTATCGAATACCTTGAGCTCCACCCAGTCCACACCGCGGCCGACCTGTTTCGTGCCGCGGAAGGGTACATTAACGCCTCCGAGGCGATGGAGCGTAAGAGAGGAAGGGCGGAGGAAAAGGCGGCAGCCCAAGCTGGAGCGAGCTCCTAGAAGGGTGACACCGAGAAGAAGAAGAAGAAGAAGGAGCCCGCTGCCCCCGACCTACGTCGCAGCAGTGGAGGACGAGAGGCCCGCTCTCGAAGCGCCTCCCGCCAACCCGTCCGGCGAGACCACGGAAGCGCCGCGGCGCAAGCGAGCAAGAAGCTTCGCTTCGCCTCGGCCTCAACCGGCCCAGGAGGCGAACCATCTAAACAAGCGCTACTGCTTTCTCCACCAGCACTACGGGCATGACGTGCGTAATTGCAGGACATAGGCGGCACGGCTGGAGGACTTCTACGCCGAACGTGGCCCTATGCCCGAGCTCCTAGTTAACGGGGTACCGGATGGCCAGGCGCCCGCGGGCAGCAACGGCAACGCCTTCCAGGAGGCTCGCGGACACGTCGCTGTGATCTTCGGCTGGGCGTCTGCCCATAGCTCGCGCCGCGAGCTTAAGGCTGCCGCCCGGGAGGTCTACCACCTCGAGAAGGGCAAGCCTGGAGATAAACCCACGCGGTCGTCTGGTCAGCCCATCACCTTCTCCGGAGATGACTGTCCCCCGGAATGGCGAGACCCCAGCGGCTGCCGCTGGTACTCTGCCCCACCATTAGCAACACGCGGGTCGACTGCGTGCTGGTTGATAGCGGGAGCTCCCTCGACATCATTACAACCTAGGTCCTGGATCGAATGTAGGTCCCGCGCTCTAAGGTCAAGGACATAGCCATCTCCTTTCATGGCTTTGTCCTGGGGTCGTCCCTACAACCGATCGGGCAGATTGTCCTACCTGTGACGTTCGGGGCCCCCCTGAATTTCCGCAAGGAGTACACCACCTTTGAGGTGGTGGACTCCGGGCTGCCTTACAACGCCATCCTGGGCTGTCCCGCCCTATCGATGTTCATGGCGGTCACCCATCATGGCTACCATTGCCTCAAGATACCGGCCCCTCACGGGGCCATCACGATCAATGGGAGTTACAAGGCCGCAATGGCTTGCAACGAAAATGCCCTGGCAATGGTCGGCCAAATCCTCGAGCGCGGCCTGGCCAAGGGTGAACGACCGCCGGCCCGCCCTAAATTGGCCATGTAGCTGCAGGAGCCCACGGAAGCGGTCCCTCTCACCGACGACGACCGTCCTAAGGTCATCCACATGGGGACCAACCTCGAGCCCAAATAGGAACTCGAGCTCATTACCTTCCTCCAGGCTAACACAGACGTGTTCACGTGGGAACCGTCCGACATGCCCGGGGTCCCAAGGGAGGTGATCGAGCACAGGCTAGCCGTTCAGCCTGGAAGGAAGCCTGTTCGACAGGCCTTACGATGCTTTCTTAAGTGGAAGGCCGACATCATCCAGGAGCAACATGGCAAGCTACTTCAGGCCGGCTTCATCCGAGAAGTCGAGCATTCCGACTGGCTCGCTAATCCAGTCGTCGTCAAGAAAAAGGGTGGAAAATGGTGAATGTGCATCGACCATCGTGGCCTCAACGTCGCCTGCCCCAAAGATAATTTCCCCTTGCCACGCATAGACCAGTTGGTCGACGCAACAATGGACTCAGCACTCATGAGCTTCCTGAACGACTACTCGGGCTACCACCAGATCGCGCTGGCTAGGGAAGACGAAGAGAAGACATCCTTCGTAACATCTATTGGTACCTTCTGCTACACGACCATGTCGTTCGGTCTGAAGAACGCGGGAGCCACATTCTAGCGGTTAATGCAGAGGATGGTCCCTCATCAAATAGGGCGCAATGTAGAGGTTTATGTAGATGACATTGTTGTAAAGAGCAAAGTACCACGGGATCATATAATAGACCTTCAGGAAACATTTGCTATCCTTAGGAGACATCAAGTCAAATTAAATCCTGAGATGTGCGTTTTCGGTGTTCGGTCCGGGATGTTTCTCAACTATGTGATAGGTAAGGCGAACATAGGGGCTAACCCCGAAAAAATTGAAGTCATCGAGAATATGAGGTTGCCGACCTGCATCAAGGAGGTGCAAGCCCTAACCGGGCGAATGGCGGCCCTCAGCAGATTCATATCTCGTCTCAGCGTGCGCAGTGCATCGTTCTGCAAACTCCTGCGCAAGCACGATGGCTTCGAGTGGTCAGAGGAGGCTGAAGCCGTTTTCAACGAGATAAAGCATTACCTGTCTACGCCACCTGTCTTAGCTATGCCAAGGTTCGGGGAAGCCCTACTCCTCTACCTGGCTGTCGCCTTACAGGCTATAAGCGCTGTACTAGCAGTCGAACATGAGGGCATACAACAACCCATCTACTACGTAAGCGAGGTGCTACACGGACCTAAGAAGCGATACCCCGAGGTCCAAAAGCTTCTATATGCCTTGCTCATGGCCTATTTCCAAGCGAATCAAATTACGGTCCCAACAAGTTTCCCCCTAAGGGATATCATTAGAAATTCCAACGTAAACGGGCGAGTCGCTAAGTGGGCAGTCGAGCTTGGTGAGTTCGATGTCAAGTTCGTCCCGTGCACAGCGATCAAGTCCTAGGTCGTGGCCGACTTCTTAGCTAAATGGATCGGGCCTGCCGAACCTCGCGGAAGTTCGCCCGAGCCTTCGAGCCAAGAGACACGCTGGACCATGTTCTTTAATGGGTTGCGCCAATTTGAGCGATCAGGATGCAGATTCGTTCTCATTTCCCCCTAAGGAGAGCAGATTCAACACGTAGTACAGCTCTATTTTCTCCCAACGAACAATGCTGCGGAGTACGACGGCCTCCTAGCCGGGCTACGAGCATGCAATGCGCTCGGCATAAAACGACTGACAGCGAAAGGGGATTCAAAGTTGGTCGTCTGCCGGTAAACAAGGAGTTTCAGTGTTGCGATGGCTCAATGGCGCGATACCTGGCAGAAGTGAGGAAGCTAGAGAAACACTTTACGAATTTCAAAGTGTGCTACGTTCCCAGACTGGCTAATAGTCTGGCCGATAGGCTCGCGAAGCTTGGCTTCTCAGAAGAAACCGCCCCGGAGGGAGTGCTCATGCAGCACCTACTAAAACCCTCTATTCCCTCCGGAGAAGAGGCCCCCGAGAAGACGTTTGCCTCAACCAAGATGACAGGTACCGTCTCGTTCCTAGAGCAGTGCGATACCTGGATGACGCCATTCATCCAATTCTTGGCTCATGGGACACTACTACAGGACACAGCTAAGAAATCCTTGCTTCAAAGGCAAGCCCGACATTACCGATTACTCGGGGGCTTGCTGTACCGAAGAGGTTTTAAAGGAGTACTTTGTAAGTGTGTGACCCAGAATGAAGGCAAATTTCTCCTCCAAGACAGCGCACGCCTCCTACAGAATCCTAGTGGGCAAAGCCTTCCGCATGGGAGACTACTGGCCCACTGCAATGACCGACACAAAAACACCGGTAAAATATTGCCCGGCCTGCCAATACCATGCCGGGATGCCCGACCAACCAGCGTATAAGCTACAATCTATCCCGCTGATCTGGCCATTCTTAACATTGGGTATGGATATTCTCGGTCCTTTCCCTAGAGGCCTAAAAGGATGCACACACCTGTTTGTTGCCATCGATACTTTCACTAAGTGGATCGAGGCTGAGCCAGTGTCGAGCATATCAGCCCAAACAGCTCGGAGGTTCTTCAGGAACAACATCGTGGCAAGGTTCGATGTCCCAAGCAAGCTAATCGCTCACAATGGGACACAATTCACGAGCGAGCTATTCCAGGAGTACCGTGAATAGCTCGGCATGAAGGCCGCCCTAGCCTCAGTGGCTTACCCACAGAGCAACGGCGCGGCTGAACGTGCGAACAGGCAGATCATGCAAGGCATCAAGCGGCGAGTTTATGATGCTCTTGCCGAACAGCACCAGAATTGGGTGGAAGAGCTACCCTCGATGCTGTGAGCAGCCCAGACGACTTCTAACTGAGCTACTGGAGAGACTCCCTTCAGGCTCGTGTATGGCTCGGAAGCGGTCCTACCCACCGAGCTAAGACTTGGTTCGATTCGTGTTAATTTTGCAGGTCATATCGACAACGATGAGGAGCGTCTATTGGATCTCGACCTATCCGAATCCTGCCGTGAGCAAGCGCTACTGCGAGCGGCAGCATACCAGCAATCCCTCAAACGGCATGCAGCAAAATCGGTACAGACCCGGACTTTGCAAGTTGGCGACCTAGTTCTAAGACGAATTCAAAACTTAGTTGTGGACAACATGGGTCCCGGGTATCTGGTGACAGACAATTGGACGCACCGCCTCTTTGGGCCTAGTCGCGTGGATCTTCCAGAAGACGGGCTTGGTGGTCGGCGCGGCCCAACTTGTTCTACCAGAAGTAGGATTCTACTCCTACCCGAATACGCGGAGATAGGGGAAGCCGACTCGACCATATCCCTTATTTACCTCGTACCAATTAGGGAACCAATCTGTAACCCTATCCCTTACACTATATAAAGGGGTTGGGGTCCCTAGTCAGACATCCTGATCAACAATTACCATCGTCGTCTAGTTCATAGCTATATCCACATCCAATCTCGTGCAATCTCGATGAGAGTATATGATCATTGTGATCATCCCTTGTTCATTGTGATCGACTCTCCATAATACAAAATCCACGAGCACAGGAATAGGGTTTTACCGCTCTCAGAGGGCCCAAATTTGCATAAATCCTGCCCGCTGTGATACCATCGAGTTGTGATCTTTCGCATAGCACTATAAAATATATTGCCTACATAATCTGTCGACAGTTGGCGCACCAGGTAGGGGCTAGCGTCACGATCACCTTCATCAACTTCGATGGCTCCAATCGGCGGACTTGTCTTTACCTACATCCCTGGCCAAGGTTTTGTCTTCGGAGATCTTGGCTTCCTCGCCAACGACTTCGGGGAACTTCGGTTGTGTGAACCGAACGACGTTCGGTCCACACACTACCGAGGAAGTTTCTACGCGACTCCAGCTGAACTGCGCCACCTCAGGCTGCCTCTTTCGGATTCCAATCTTGGAGAGATCCAATTTGACAACAATGATTCCGACTGGCCCACCGCAGGGATTCCCTCCGGTTTCGGTCGGGATTATGAGCATTTGCTTCTGCCAGCTCCTTCCGCTGATGAAGAAACAAACGGCAATGCTATTCCTGACCTGGATCGTGACCAGATCCGATCAGGAACTGCAACTTTTCAATTGGGCAACATCCCGTCCAGATTGGGAAACTCGGCCACTGTTTTCCATGAGATAACACGCCGTCTTTTTCGGTCTAGGCTAAGGGATAGAGTCCGACAGACACTTACTAGGACGAGCTTCCCGAGTTCCGGCTTGGGGATAACTCTAACCAGATCTCGAGTGGATACCAGGATGGCACTCGGATTAACCAATTCGGCTGCAAGATTTCAGCAGATCTATTCTGCCGAATCTCAGTCGGGTTCCCTTCCGCTAGACAATTCATCACGGGAAGTGGGAGTCATAATCACTCCCATCGATGAGCCAATAAGTCGGGATCAGTTAAGCCTCTCTTACTCGGGATCCGAGTCGGAGGAGAGCATCAACATGTTCCCTGACTTTCGCGGTGTTTACGTGGTGGATGGACAAACTTCCGGGTCGGCCCTGCGCCGGATAGATGAAGTAGGAGCCGAGCATGCCCGCGGAGGTGGAGAAGATCTGCACGATAGATTGTGCGGTCGTGGGTGTGAAGTTCAGGAGGAATTACTCCAAGTCCGTATGGGAGATCACTCGGTCTTCCATACGCCACAACAGAATATCCTTGCATCCAAGACCCTCTTGGATAACGTTGGACCGCTACTCGGGGAAAATAGTCCTACAACGCCGATCATGGAGCAGATTAAAGCCATGGTGATGGCAGTGGCCGTCCAGGGTGCTCGGGATCAACAGGCCGACTCGGCTAGAAGCCAGACTGCCATGAGCAACACTCGGCGCAGTCGGCACACTCGCGGGCAGGACGATCGCCAAAGCACAAATCGCAACCTTCGCCTCGACATCGAAGCTCGGCGGAGGGAGCGAAAAGAAGACGAGAGACATTACTGAGAAGACCGGCGCCGTACTCCGCCGCGCCGAGTACCTCCCCGTCAGTCTCCTCCCCCTGGGGACGGAATGATCGATGGGATCAAAGCATTCACACCCCGACTTTGTCAGGTCAACTGGCCCGAGGGGTTTAACACCAAGGAAATAGTAAAATTCGACGGGAAGCGGGACCCAGAAGCTTGGTTGCAGATTTACTCTCTAGCAATCAAAGCCGCGGGGTGGAGGCTATGATGTGATGGCAAATTATCTGCCCATCATGTTGACTCCTCCGGCTCAGGGTTGGCTTGCAGGCCTTCCAGAGAACTCAATCGGTTCCTAGGGAGAGCTTTGCGACCAATTCGTCGCCAATTTCCAGGGCACTTACAAGAAGCTTGGGACCCAATGGGACCTTTATCAGGTTCATCAAAGAAAAGATAAATAGTTAAGGGATTTCATTCGGCGTTTCACAAAGAAGAAAAACACAATCCGAGAGATTTCTGAAGCGGTCCTTATCGCAGCTTTCCAAAAGGGAGTTCGTGACCCCGATTTAATCAAAAGGATGTATCGGAAGCCCCCGATTACTGTCAAAGAGATGTTTGCTATGGTGGACGGGTATGCCACCACCTCTGACGCTCTCGTCGAGCTCCAGGAGGATCACCCGAGTAAAAACGAGGGCAAGAAGGATAAGCCCGAGTCATCTTCCAAGAAGGACAAGAAGCGGAAGGATGAAGAATTGGTGGCAGCCGTGGATCATGGTCGGCAGAGGCCGCCTCGCTCCAACGATTACAATAAAGTAATGGAGGCACCGTATCCTTTCCATCCGAATGGAAAGCATGCGGCAAAGAATTGTAACGTCCTAAAAAGGTTCGCTCAGGAGCATAACAAGGACACTCCGAAGGACGCCAAGCAAGATGATAAGCGTGATCCTCCTCAGGGTGACGCTTACCAAGAAACCGAGCGCGAGCTCAACTACATATTTGGGGGATCGGATGCATACGAGTCCAAACGTAAGCAAAAGCTTACTACTCGGGAAGTCAATGCAGCTGTTCCGGTGACCACCAAATATCTTCGATGGTCTGAAGTCCCGATCAAGTTTGATCGCTCGGATCATCCCGTTCATATCCCATGTCTAGGAAGATATCCACTCATCCTGGATCCTGTGGTACGGAACGTCCGACTGCGCAAAGTCATAGTCGACGGCGCAAGTGGGTTGAATATCCTTTTCGCCAAGACGCTTGACGAGATGCAGATCCCAAGTTCTGCGCTTTAGAAGACTGATGCACCGTTTCATGGCATAATTTCGGGAACTTCCTCTGTGCCGATTGGGAGAATTTCTCTTCTGGTCACTTTTGGCACTCGGGACAACTACCGGACAGAAAACCTCAGCTTTGAGGTGGCCGATTTCGAGACTGCGTATCACGCAATCTTGGGAAGGCCGGGCTTGGCCAAATTCATGGTCGTCCCACATTACACTTACTTGGCTATAAAGAGGCCAGGCCCGCAGGGTGTAATCGCAGTCCGCGGAGACGTCAAGTTTTTCTATCTCCACGATAAGGAAAACTGCGACATAGCCCAGTCGGCTGAAGTGGCTGCTGAGTCAGATAGGATCCGGCAAGCGGTCGCCTCTCTTCACGACGAAGGCAACGTGCCAAACAAGAAGCAATCTAAGTCGGGCATCAAGCCTGACGAAGATGTGAAGCGGATTTCGCTCGACCCGTCCGATTCAACCACAACGGCTCTGATCGGGACAGGGCTCGATCTGAAATAGGAAGAAGCGCTCGTCACCTTCCTCCAAGCAAGTCGGGGCATCTTCGCTTGGAAACCATCTGACATGCCAGGTGTCCCGAGAGAGGTCATCGAGCACTCCTTGAACGTACATGACAAAGCCAAGCCGGTCAAGCAACGGCTGCGTCGGTTTGCGCAAGATCAGAAGGAAGCCATCAAGGTGGAGATCACCAAACTTTTAGCCGCTGGTTTCATAAGGGAGGTACTCCGCCCCGACTGGCTGGTAAATCCGGTACTAGTACAGAAGAAGAATGGTACTTGGCGTATGTGTGTCGATTATACTGATTTAAATAAAGCATGCCCTAAGGATCCATTCGCACTACCTCGCATCGACCAGGTGGTTGATTCCACTGCCGGTTGCGAGCTTTTGAGCTTTCTAGATGCCTACTCGGGCTACCACCAGATTAGCTTGAAGGAAGAAGACTGCATCAAGACTTCGTTTATCACTCCGTTTGGGGCTTTCTTCTATGTCACTATGCCCTTCGGGTTGAAGAATGCTGGAGCAACATATCAGCGTTGCATTCAGCGATGCTTCCACAACCAATTCAGGTGTAACGTGGAAGCATACGTCGATGATGTTGTCGTCAAATCTCGGGTATCCTCCGACTTGATTACCGACCTGGCGGAGACATTCGAGGGCCTGTCGGCATACAACATGAAGTTGAACCCGGAGAAGTGTGTCTTCGGGGTCCCCTCGGGAAAGCTACTCGGTTTCGTGGTGTCTCACCGTGGGATTGAGGCTAACCCGAAAAAATTAGAGCTATCATGGAGATGGCTCCCACAACTTGCCAAAAGGATGTCCAACGTCTAAAAGGATGCATGGTGCCACTCGGCCGATTCATCTCGCGGCTCGGCGAGCGTGGGTCGCTCTTCTTCAAGCTATTGAAGAAGCAGCCAGACAAGTTTGTTTGGACACTCGCGGCACAGAAGGCTTCTGAGGATCTCAAATTGTTCCTCACTTCGCCACCTGTCTTGGCATCTCCCATGCCGCAGGAACCGCTTCTGCTATACATTGTGGCCACCACTCATGTAGTGAGTGCCACGGTGGTGGTAGAACGGGAAGCGCAAGGACGTGTCTATAAGGCTCAGCGCCCGGTCTACTTCGTCAGCGAAGTATTGGGCGAGTCCGAGGTACGCTATTCGCAAGTGCAAAAGCTTTTGTATGCGGTCCTGATCGCCTCTCGAAAGCTGAAGCACTACTTTCAAGAACATCCAATTTCGGTGGTCACCTCTTTTCCTATTGGAGATATCCTTCATAATAGGGAAGCCACTGGGAGAATCGCTAAGTGGTCAGTGGAACTCAGGGCTTTCGAGCTCTCGTTCTAGCCACGCCGTGCTATTAAGTCATAAACACTTGTCGACTTTGTTGCCGAGTGGACAGAGATGCAGGCTCCCCCAGCCGTCGAAGAGTCCGAGCACTGGTACATGTACTTTGATGGCTCTCTCCGGTGGCAGGGCGCGGGGGCTGGTATCGTTTTCATATCACCTGGAGGCGAACGACTCAAGTATGTCCTCCAGGTTCATTTTCCAGCTTCAAACAACGCAGCCGAGTACGAGGCACTCATCCACGGGCTCCGTATTGCCATATCGCTCGGTATCCGGCGATTGGTGGTTCGCGGGGATTCTCAACTCGTGGTGAGCCAAGTACAGAAGGATTGGACTTGCGTCAACGACAATATGACCACCTACTGTCAGGAGGTCAGAAAGTTGAAAGACAAGTTCGATGGATTGGAGCTTATACATATCCTGCGGGGAGACAACGAGGCGGCAGATGAGCTAGCGAACATGGGCTCCAGTCGGGCAGCAGTCCCAGCTGGGATTTTTGTGCAAGAGCTTCACGCCCCCTCCATCACACCGCAAGAGAAACTACCCCAACAGGATCAACCACTACCCGAGTCAGAAGTGCTTGCCCTCGACTCAGATTGAATGCAACCGTATTTGGAGTATTTGTTAGATGAGAAGCTTCTCGATGATCGGGGGGCTGCTGAACAAATTGAACGTCGGAGTCAAGCATACGTGGTACTTGGGGGAATCCTGTACCGCCAAAGCGCCTCTGGCATACTTCAAAAGTGCGTATATAAGTTGGAAGGACGCGTCCTGCTGCGTGAAATTCACTCGGGTATGTGCGGCCATCATGCTGCTTCAGCTACATTGGTCGGCAAAGCCTTTCGTCAAGGGTTTTACTAGCCGACTGCTGTCTCGGACGCAAAGGAGATCGTCCGAAAATGTGAAGGTTGTCAGTTCTTTGCCCTGCAGATTCATGTGCTGGCTCAGGAACTTCAGACGATCCCTATCACGTAGCCATTTGCCGTCTGGGGACTCGACGTAGTTGGACCTTTCAAGAAGGCCCCAGGTGGTTTTGAACATATATTCGTTGCCATAGACAAGTTCACCAAATCGATTGAAGCCAAGCCTGTGACCAAGATTACGGCAACCAAGGCCACCGAGTTCTTCCATGAGATCGTCGGTCGGTTCGGTGTGTCCTCTCGGATCATTACGGACAACGGCTCTCAATTCAGAAGTGACGAGTTTCAAAGCTGGTGCGAAAATGTGGGCATAAAGATTTGCTTTGCTTCGGTGGCACATCCTCGAAGCAATGGGCAAGTTGAGCGCGTGAATAGCATGCTTCTACAAGGTGTCAAGGAGCGTATTTTCGATTGGCTCAACCCATATGCAGCAAAATGGATGAAGGAATTGCCTGCCATACTCTGGGGGCTTCGCACAAGTCCTAGTCGGGCAACGGGGCAGCCACCCTTCTTCCTTGTATATGGGTCTGAGGTGGTCCTCCAGACGGAGCTACAATTCGGGTCGCCCCAAATTCAAAAGTTCAAAGAGGATGAGTCAGAGGCCAGTCGGGTTGACGAACTCGACCGACTGGAGGAAGCTCAGGATGCCGCAACCATTCGGTCGGCAAAGTACCTCTAAGGGCTACGTTGTTACCACAATCATAATGTGCGGGATCGTGCCTTCTCGGTTGGTGATTTGGCCCTTCGGATCAGTCAGACTAGTGGTCATAAACTCTCCCCACACTGGGAAGGTCCGTACATTATTGACTCAGTGACACGCCCGGGGGCTTACCGACTGAGGCGAGAAGATGGCACTATCATGGATAACTCGTGGAACAACGAACAATTATGTCGGTTTTATGCCTGACGGCCGTCGTATACGCATTTACAATTCAATAAAGATAAATTTTCGTTTACATTATCATTTTACTTGTGCAGTTCAGTTTCTGACTTGCTACTTATTTGTGTCCCAATTAAGTAGTAAGTCAGGGACTATACCTAATTAGGTGTGCAATTGCGCACCCCTTCTATCTTCTTATTGGAGATTGGTTTGACTTGCTCCCTAGTCAGATTTTGACTAGCCAGTAAGTCGGGGGGCTACACCTAATTAGGTGTAGTCTGCACCACTCGATATCGTTTTTCTTTTTGACTTCTTGTTGAGCCTAGGTGTTATCTGTTCTGAGTAACGAAACTCTTGTCTCCGAGTAACATTCATGCTTCCCGAATGCGTTCTTGGAGACAGAGCTCCACGCCAACTCCGAACGCTAAGGAACTTGATGCGCTTGGCAGAGTGCTTAGTAAAAGGAACCTAACCTACTCGGGCAAAATACAGAGTCAATCATGGAAAAATGAAACAACTTATATTACACTGGAAATATTGTTTACATACATGGGGTCAGCTTTTTACAAGATACTCATGTTTTTTACAGGGAATCTAAGTCTACGTTATCTACAAGAGACTCGGCGGTGGGCTTCACTTCCTCAAGCAGGACCAACGCCTTTTCCTCGGTGCAGGCGAAGCCCTCCTTCACAGCCTCGAGCTCAACCCGGGGATACAGGGACTTGACGATCCCCAGCGCTTGACTGGTGCTCATCAAGCCGATTTTCCTAAGTCGGGCCTTCAGCTTCTCGGGGGCTTCGGTCCACCTCTGGATCAGCTCGGCCTGGGTGCTTGACTCGGCGTCACCATCGTAGTGTCGTCGCCGAGTGGGCTCCACGGCCACCAGGAGCTCTTCATATTGCGCTTGCGCAGTTTTGGCGTTTTCATTCAAAACGTCATACTGTGCTTGCGTCTTCTTCTTATACTCTGTCAAGCAGAGACATGGATACAGTCAAGCAGAGACATGGATACAGTCAAGCAGAGACATGGATATAGTCAAGCAACTGTACAACCTTGGAGATTTGAAGTAGGTTGGGTTAAGGGACTTACCCTCCAGCTCGGCGACTACTCGGGCCTCCGACTCCTCCAGGGCCAGCTTCTGGTCCTCGGACTTCCTCAGCTCTGCTTGGGCGGCCGCCTCAGAGTCCTTGGACTTGGCGAGTTCCTCCCGCAGGCTAGCAATTGTGGCGTCGCGTGCTGCACGATGTGTAGAACGTGGAGTCACTCGGATGCACTCAACGCGTGTTGTTCTGACTTAGGTTGGGACACTTACCTCAAAGGGAGCCAGCGACCTCAAGCTTCTTGTCCTGCAGTTCCCTGATCTCGGCCTGCAGCTTCCGATGCTCCTTGGCCGCCTCGATCTAGGTCTCAACTACTTGCCCCTCCACAATTTTGATCCGTTCAATCTTGGGGAGGAAGTAATTGAGGAACTTGGTCTTCCTCTCGGAAAAGTCACCAAGTTCCTACAGGAAAGAGTATAAATCGTCACTATACTTCAAGTCGACAAAACGTACTCGGCTGGTCGGGAAACTAACCCTGATCAGTCGGCCGCAAGATGTGGCATGCTCATAGAAGGCCACTCTGGTCTTCTCCTCCACCTCGTCGTCGAGCAGAGTCCAGTCCCCGGCCTCGTCTCTCCAGGCCGCCGAGAACTTGGGCTTAGCCTCCTCCGGGGGAGATGGAGGTCGGCGTGGAATCTCTTCCACAGCCGGCCCGCCTTCCTCGTCGCCCCCACCAATCGGCTTCGAGCTCGGGGGACGGCGCCGTCACCAATAGGGACTTCAGCCCCCTGCTCGGCTTCGGTCGGTGGTGGCGTTGAAGGCGAAGGAGGGGGAGGAGGAGGCGAAGGCGACGCCTCCTGGCTAGGCTCGGCAGCAGCCTTTTTAGGCTCCGGCGCTGGCTCGGCCGGGCGGTCGGTTGGAAGTTCCTCCGATGGCTTCCTGAATGAGGAGACATTTCAAATGAGAAACAACGGACATTGAAGACTAAAAGGGTGCGACAGAGTGATACTCACCGATTGGAGGTCTTTGTTTTTATACCGGTGCCCCTCTGAGCGGAAGTCCCGCTTGAGGAGGCGTTGGGAGGGCCACTCGGCCTGGCCTAGGCTGACGCCGGCTTAGGTGCCGAGGACGCCCGCTTCTTCTTGAGCGATTCCCTGCGGCCGACCTCGGAGGTGGAGCCGCCCGACTGCCTGGCCTTTGGGTCGGCGTGGGCTGGCTCGCTCCTTCCGCGGAGGTCTCGTGGATTGCGGGGCCCGAGCCTTTTCGGCTGCGCCCCTTGGGCGGCAGGACATCCTCCTCTTCAAAGGAGGCTGGGCCCTTGCCCTTCTTCGCTGCGAGAGCCTCTTTGGACTCCTCACTCGGGCGCTTCTCGCCCTTGTGGGCGGGGGCTTCTGGCGTCGGGGAGAGGGATACGAAGGCCTGGCGGTCCTGCGCAGAGATATAACTTCCCCGAGTTAGTATACTAATACAAAACTACTCGGCGGGGTTAAAAATAATACAAAAATCACTTGGCCGTTACCTCTGGTGGCGGGTTGGTGATGCTGAAGCCTCGGGGGCACCCGGCGTTGGTGAAGGGAGTCCCCGTGGCGAAGAACTCGGCGATCCGGTCGCCGGTTTCTTGATGCGAAACGGGAGAGTCCACCTCCTGAGTAGGATCCTTCGGCCCGGAGTATTCGAACCCGGGCTGGACCCTCTCCTTGAGGGGGTGAACGTGGCGCATCGCTAAGCTGTTGGTGATGGCTACGCCCGTCAGTCCCTCTTCTTTCAAATTCTGGATCAGGCCGAGTAACTCGGTGACCTGATCCATCTCGCTGGGGGGAGGGGAGGAAGACCAGGAAGGAGAAGCTTGGGGCTTTCTCCCATTGAACAAAGGAAGACTGGGGAGGGGGTTGGTGCAATAGAACCACTCCTGATGCAACCCTTCAAGGAGGTCCGGAGTGGAAGGGAGAAGTATTCCTTCTTCAGGCCTCCCCGGAGTTGGAATCCGGCCCCGCCGATTGCCTTAGGGGCATTTTCGTTGGGGAAGGCCTTCAGAAGGAAGAGATGTCAGAAGAGGTTGAAATGGGGAAGGATCCCTAGGAAAGCCTCACAAAGATGGCAAAAGATTGAAATTTGCAGAATGGAATTGGGATTCAAATGAAAGAGCTCAATATTATAGTGGTTGAGCAGACCACGAAGGAAGGAAGAAGCGGGGAGTCCGAGCCCGCGAGAAAGAAGGACTCGAAGACGACAATCTCCTCTTGGCGAGAAGTGGGAGAAGTCTCACCCGCGGGGGCGCGCCAACCGATGTGCTCCTGCGTCGGCAGAACGCCGACGTCAACCAGCCTCTGCAGTCGTTCCTCGGTGGTGACAGAGGTTGCCCAGCCCTCTGCCATTTGTGTAAAAGTGGTGGGAGACGCTGGGATGGGGGCGGCGAGGCTAGATCCGGAAGTTAGTCGCGGCGGCGGCGGAGCTAGATTCGCTCTACAATGGCAGCGGCGAGGAACCCTAGCAGGCGCGCTGCGGGGAAGGCGAACGGATTTGGGCGCACAGTACAAGCGTAACCGTTCGAATGCCCCGGCGTGTTTTATTTAAAAGGAAATGGACGACACTTCAGTTTTCCACGCTGAGCGGGAAGAAATGGAGCCCTAATCATCGCTTCAAGAGTCGGGCCCGGACTTAGCTTCCAGAGAGCATGCCCCCTTTGGGCCATAAGCTGTACACGTCATTATTCGGGTACAGGTGCCACTCGGATCAAACCTAGTCGGAAAAAACAGCGTGCCCCTAGTCGGGCCTCATGCCAGTCGTCAGTCTATGAGGACTGGGCGTTTCCCGAGTTATAACTCAGCTCTTGATGTACCTCCTAGGGTCAATAGTCGGTCTGACTTTTAGTTGGATCGGGCATCATGAGTTACCTCTTCAGTCGGGTCTCAGTGGCACATCTCTGGATCATTCGTCGTCATGACGAACACCACTCGGATGACTTTGACTTGGAGGCGGGAGTATTCTCCCGAGAATCACTAGCTTGACACCGCACTAAGTCGGGTCAGGGCGCCTGAGCACCCTAACACACGAATTGTGACATGTCCCCTGCTGGACCGAATGTCGAGTTCTATCAATCAGACTCGAATGTCATGCTTTGTTACAGGGAGGATAAGGTAGGGTGACACTGATCACTCGGCTACATCCACTTTTCTTGGTATGCCTCTCCATGGGGCCAATAGCCAGTACATCGACCAGTCGGATTGGGTACCAAACACCTTTTTAGAGGCTAAAGATTTTCTCTTGAGTCCATTGCAACTGTTTTGTTTAATCCGCAGGTTACTCGGCCAGCATAACTACATTGACCGATCAAAGACTGATATCACTCGGATCACACTTGATGAGCTGCAAGCCAAACCCAGAATTAAACAACTCATTCACGAAGCACTCAGGGGCTACTGTGGACAACATGGGTCCCGGGTATTTGGGGACAGACAATTGGACGCACCACCTCCTTGGGCCTAGTCGCGTGGATCTTCCAGAAGGCGGACTTGTTCTACCAGAAGTAGGATTCTACTCCTACCCGAATACGCGGAGATAGGGGAAACCGACTCGGCCATATCCCTTATTTACCTCGTACCGATTAGGAAACCAATCTTTAACCCTACCCCTTACACTATATAAAGGGGGTCGGGGTCCCTAGTCAGACATCCTGATCAACAATTACCATCGTCGTCTAGTTCATAGCTAGATCCACATCCAATCTCGTGCAATCTCGATGAGAGCATACGATCATTATGATCATCCCTTGTTCATTGTGATCGACACCCCATAATACAAAATCCACGAGCATAGGAGTAGGGTATTACCTCTCTCAGAGGGCCTGAACCTGTATAAATCCTGCCCCCTGTGCTACCATCGAGTTGTGATCTTTCGCATAGCCCTATAAAATATATTGCCGACATAATCCGTCGACACTAATGCACGCCAATAAGCTCACCCCGAGGTGGGAAGGTCCATACATGGTCATATCAGCTACACGCCCAGAGGCTGTAAGATTGGCTATGCCGGATGGAAGAGTTCTCAATAGCTCCTGGAACATTGCTCAACTCCGAAGATTCTACGTCTAAACTAAGTTCGCAAGTCTCTTTTCTACCCTTCCCGTTTGTCTCTCTCAAAAGTATAGACAATCCCCTAAGAGTCCGACCTATGATCGAGCTTAAGAGAAAGCTCGGGCTACCTCGGCACACACCGGCAGGTTAACGACTATGTAGAAACAACACCTCCGTTGTTCTCTTGCACACGGGTAAGCCGATCCTCATCGCACCACGCAAGACTCCACGCGGACGAACGCTTTTTCATCTATACCATAAGCCCGCATAAGCCTGTGATAACTCAAGCGTCCTAAGGTTCTAAGTCTCGCAAGGGACCGGAGCAAGGGCCACGAGCTTTATTCTAAGGTTGCGTTTTCTAAACCATGTTTGACCCTCTGATTATTCAAAGGCTCGACCGTGGCTCGTGGGCTAGGATCGATAGGCGCATATCTCGTTCTCTAAGTCCTTTCGCCTGCACGACTACTTGCAATTGTTTTCGTTCTCTGCATGCAGGGAGCGAAGGAAAATTGGGACAAACAGAGGATGCCTTTACCAGAACTATTATTTCTGAGAACAGGGCAAGGATTACAGCGGTAAGTAATGTACAGGGCCTACGGGCCGAGCCGGCGCCTAAGATCGCAAAGTTCGGCCGTGGCGTCGTCGTAGCGGTCGTAAAGCGTGACAAGAACCCTCCGATCTTTTTTGGTGGCTCGCACTTCATTCCGCAGCACGGCGTTGGCCGCCTCCTCGCGAGCCTTCAGGCGATCCTCCGCTGTAGCTACCGCCAACTGGAGCCGAGACAGCTCCTCGGCAAGGCAATCGCGCTCCTCCGCAGCCTGGGCAGCCTCGGTGGCGCGTTTCGTCGACTCCGACCGAAGCCGCTCTTTGACCTCGGTCGAGCGGCTCGCGCTGGTCGGAAGGTCTCTCGCCGACGAGACGCCTCGACGCTATCCGCGCCTATGGCTAAGGCCACTTCCGCCAACAAGAAGACGAAGCTTCGCCGCCGTGGTCTGACCTGTGGCTAGGCGCACCACGTCCAGCTCGGTGCGCGCGACCTCGGCCCGTTTCCTCTAAATCGCGCCTTCCGCCAGCGCGACCTTGTGCTCGGCCATGGACGCGCACGCGCGACCGATGACCTCGCGGTAGACCTACACGGGAGAAGTAAGCTCTGTAAAAGGATGAGAGGGAAAGCGCACGATCAAGATCAAGTTCAAGGCACTTACCCGTCTTAAGATCATGGCGAGGTCGGCTTCAAGTGAAGCCCGGGCGACACGCCTGGGCGCGGGCACCACCGCAACCAACTCCCCCGAGCCGCTTCCTGCCGCCGCCTCCTCTCGGCGCTCAGAGGCCCACTGGCGGCCACCGCCAAGGCCGGCGCCGCCTCCTCCGCAAGCTCAGCCTAGGCGTCGCCGCCCAAAACCGAGTCTGCTTCCTTCTTAGCCCAGCATCCTGCGTCCCAGGCCGCTACCTACGCCATCCCGGCTGGCTCGGCCGCCTCGACAGCCGGCGGGTGTGGTTTGGGTGCAAGGTCTACCTGCACCCTAAAGCCCGCCCGTCGCCTAGCCACCTTGGCACTAACCACCCACTCGTCGAAGGACTGGCCAGGCAGAGGCCAGAACTTGACGGACTCCTCCCGACATGCCTCGATGTCGGTGATCTTCTGCTCGACCCACGCGGGCGTCGCCACGATCCAGCCCACAGCGACGAGTGGGACGACGCTCGACAGGTGCACTAGGACGGTGTCGACCACGGTAATCACTAGGACCGGCCAATCCCAGCCGTACAGGGCATGTCACTCGAGTCCAGCGGCGGAACCAGTCGGCCATACTGCGAGAAGAACTCGACAAGCCCGTTGAGATCGATGGGCCGCCACGCGAATCCCGTCCGCCCCTCGACTCGGAGTAGCGCTAGGGTGGTCGTCCCGAAGTCGGCCTCCACCTCGACGATAACGGCTCGGCAACAAGACATCATCAAGCTGCGCCAGGAAAGAAAGTACGCCTGAGCCCCAAATTTGTGGATCCCAAAACGAGCTTGCCATCCCGGGCAACATCCTCAGGCCGCATCGAAAGAACCTTCTCCGCCCCCGCAGACACCACCACTGCATCCAAGAGGACTAGCCCAACGTTAGCTTGGGACAGACGGCACTAGGAACAAGTAAGAAAGCAAAAGAGCAGTGGCTTACAGGCAAGGTCAAGGTCGGTCTCGGCCAACTCGGTGTCCATGGGCTTTCCGCCCAGTGTCAGCCGACGTTTCTTCGGCGCCGGCTAGGTGTCCCACGCCTCCGTGGAGTCTCAGTCGCGAGGGCCCTTGGCAAGAAGCTAATGCTGCAACCACAGAAGTAGAGAGCCATGAGACCAAAGCCTCGGGCCAAAAGGAAAACGAGGAGAAATCAAAGCTCGCGTACGTACTCAATCGGCCCACTCCAGGTGACCTTCGTGGCCCGAGGAGCCCTTAGCCAGGGCTGGATTCGGACCAGCAGCAAGCACCCGGGGTGCCTGCCTCCCGGCCACGACCTGACGCCGTGGTGGCCGCCCCGCGCTGATGACCTTGTCCTGCCGAGAGCCCGCGGTTCGCTTTTGAGGCGCAGCGTGGCTGCCTGCTCGCAGTGCGCTTCGCCTGCAAGCCCATGGGCCGCCGGCTGCTGAGTTCGCCGGCAGAGCGACCTCCGGAGCAGCTGCCAGCGACGGGGCCTTAGTGTAAACCTCCTCATCCTCTTCTACCTGCAAGCAAGCCCAGAAGGGATCATTACGGGTCAGAAGAGGGTCGCCCGAGGAAATGAAGCTCGCGAATGCACAAACCTCGTCGCCCTCATGCAGGACATTCCGGACGCCCAAGTGGGATGGCCTGTTATGGTTCGCGGGAAGCATAAGCCCCACAATCCAAGCTACCTCGCTCCCTATCAAGGCTGCAGAAAGACGATAGAGGCGTCAAGGCGCATCGGCAGAAAGATCGCACAGAGGATCAAAGGTCAAATAAAACTTAAGCACATTCCCCTCGTGGGTGAGATCGTTCCACCCGCGGATATGGAACAAAGCGTGTTCCCGCTTTCGATGTGGGCTCACCCGGTTCCTGACGAAGTCAGCCACGACATCGTAGCCGTTCAGTCCTCTCCCAGCCAGCTCCAAAATCCTGGCCACGGAGACCGTCTCCTCCGGCTCCAGTATAGGACGCGGCAGCGCCAACCTCCGGGGGTTCTCATTCGAGAACCAAAGCTCAGACCCGCCGAGCTTCTTGGCGTAGTACCATCGCGACGTCCACCCACCGACGTTTTCCTCGGCCTTGAACACCGGGTACCCGAGCTTCATGTTGCGGCGCAGCTTGAAGTAGGCGCACCCCGCCGCATCGCTCCCACCGGTCATGGTGAGCTTGTAGAAGTGGAGAAAGAGGCACACCGATGGCTCAACGCGGACGTACGCCTCACAAAGTTGCGCGAAGATCGCCAGGGACAGGATTGAGTTGGGATTGAGGTTCACCAACTCAATCCCGCATTGAGCCAAGATGGCGGGGAGGAAGTCGAACTCCGGGACCCAGAATGTGGACGGCGAAAAGCTCGAAGGAGATAACCTCGTCGTCCTCGGGCCTCGGGACATCCTCCGCGTCGGCCGTCCTCTAGCCGCCAACATCGATGAAGCCGTCCGCGGTCAACTGCTTTAGGACCATTTCGGAGGTAAGGCTCTGGGTGAAAGGTGCCATTGATGGAGAGGGACTGAGGAGCGAGAGGCTAAAGAACAAGAAACAGAAGAGCGCATGGAAGCAGAAGGGCGCAGGGAGGATGAGAAAAGGCGAAGCAAAAAAGAAAACCGCATCTGATAACCAGCGTGGAAGGCAAATCGGCGCCTCTGCATCGAAGGTGCGGAAACCGAAGAAAGACAGCGGCACGCATAACTGCACTCGATTGGGCTCCCGCCGAAACCGAGGTGACACGCGCGAAGGGCGCCGTTTCATCACAGGGCAGTTGTCAAAAACCTTTGAGTGGGTCATTCTGTCCCACTCGAGGCTTGGGGGCTAGCTGTTGGGGAAAGTACGTGGCCCATGTGGGATACGGCCTATTTACCCACTTGGTCCAAGAAAGGACCTACGTGAGCTTCGTAGGACTCCTAGTTCTAGGTGGTAGTTCTTCGCGCCTGGTCACCTTAGGAACACACATAGTTCCTTGAGCACTTATTGTACTCGAGCCCGAGCTTCCCAAAGCTCGGTCTCACCCTCTGTACTCGTTTAAGCCCGATACTGAACGAGGACTTGACATTGGGCTGTTATCCGACAGTGGAGGCCCGAACTAGGATAAAAACACTGGTGCCGTTGACCATTGTCAACCCCTTCACTCGGACAGGCCTCGGTCGAGTCTAGGAGCAAGGCCACTCTTGGGCTTCACCCCCTACTCTTGCATATCGGTCTGGGGAGCTCGTCTCCCAGACGCCAACAATATTGTAGACACCAATTCAAATTTCAAACTCCAATTCTAATCTCAAAATTCAATTTCTAAATTCAAATTTTTCCTAAAATCTAAATTTATCTTCTCGGCTTAGCCTTGTCCTAGCCTAACCTAGGTCTAGCCCGACCCAGAGCTATTTCAACCCAGCCGACTCGTCTCTCTCCCTCTCTCCCTCCCTCTCTCTATGCGCATCCACTGGACGCGCCGTGCACGTCTTGTCCACGCTAGACTTGGCTCTCTACCGCGCTAACCGCGGTGTGCCGTTCCCATGCCTCATCGTTCCCTCGCGGATCGTGCGTCGTTTCCGCCACTGCCGTGCTGTCCCAGCTCAATGTGCCAGAGAGCTGTCCGCGCCGCATAGCCTCACTACCGCACCACTCGTGCTGCGCCTCGTGCCTCGCACCTCCTCTTCTGCGGCCGCTGCCCGCCGCAACCTTCATCATTTCTGCACCGTTCCCGCACCGCGCCATCCCATCACCACCTTGAGCTCCTTGCCGTAGGACCCCTCCCTCTCGCCTCGTCGATCATTTACCTGCCTATTTAACCCTGGCTTGGCCCTGAATTATCCTTCTTCTTCCATTGCTGCAGCCGAGCTCGGATTTTCCCCCTTTCTCCTCGCCGTCAACTCTGTACATCGTCGCCCAATTTCTCACGTCCCTAGCTCCTTTAGGTGCTGCCTTTCACTTTCCCATTCTCAATTTTGGTCAGGAACCACTGGAGCTCACCATCGACAACACCCCGGTTTCGGTCATCGCCTTCTCCACGGTGCTAGCTCAACTTCGTCTTCCCCCGAGCTCGTCGTCACCTCAGTTAGCTCTCTGGTAGCCCCTAGTTGCTCCCTGCACCGACAAACAGGCCGCCGCCCCCTCCCTTCTCTAGTGAAGCATGCTCCCGTAGCAATATCTTTCCACCCGCACCTATGGCACAGCCGTTTTGGGTCAGCGCCGGCGACGTCTGGCCGGGACATCCTAGGTCTCACTAGCTGAACCCATCCCGATCATGAACCACAACGATAGTGAACCGTAGCAGCGCTAATCCTTCGCTGAAGGTTTGCTGGAGGTTCGCTGGAGAACCAAGCAGGCCATTGCCTGGCCAACGTCACCCCAACAGTGATTAGCATTTAAATCTCCCGTGCTTAAGCGTTGTCAACCATTGATATGTGGGTCCGCGACTCTACCTATCAGTATTAGGGGGGCATACTCCTGGATTACAGCTTCGGTTCGTGCGCTTCATTCGAGCCGTTTCTGCCTCATGGACCAAACCACCTTGGCCCGCACAGTAATGATTTCATCCTAGTCCTATTTAGGACTTTCCGCCTTTTCCTAACTTAATAATCCTAGAAAGTATTATTATTTTCTAAAAAAAAGTAAAACATCACCTAAAATCTTGGAAAATTTATGGCAAATACTATAGAGCAGGCTAGATTTAATAAAAATATAACTTTGCACAGTAACCCGTTTCTTGCCTCTGTAAAATAAAGTAGCCCTAATAAAATCTTTTTGGAAAATACTTTGGTACCCTTTTTGTTTAATTAAATTAGCTTATGTTTCCTTAAATCTTGGAAAAATTCTAGAAAATACTAGATGTAGTTTTGAACCTAAGAAAACTATTTGAACAGATTTAATTACATAATTGTTCCCTGGAAATTTATTAGTAGCTAAACCCTTTTGCTTAAGAATTAATATTGTTGTAAATCAAATAGATTTATTTAAAATACTATTTGAACTATATTAATTCTTAAATTTTTACAAAAACATTTCCAACTTAGAAACATTTTAATAAAAATATTAAACCCAATTAACCTTTGGTAAAAATTAGCAAAATAAACGAAAAATTGCTAAATGCTTTAGGAAATTATTATTTTAATACTTTAAATAATTTCTAAAACCAGCATACAACTTACAAACTATCCCGCTGACCTGGCCGTTCTCGACGTGGGGAATGGATATACTCGGTCCATTCCCGGAGGCCTAAAAGGATGCACACACCTGTTTGTTGCCATCGACACTTTCACTAAGTGGATCGAGGCCGAACCAATGTCGAGCATATCAGTCCAAACGGCCAAAAGGTTCTTGAGGAACAATATTGTGGCAAGGTTCGGCGTCCCGAGTAAACTGATCGCTAATAATGGGACACAGTTCACAAGCGAGCTATTCCAGAACTACTGCGAAGAACTCGGCATGAAGATCGCCCTAGCCTCGGTGGCTCACCCACGGAGCAACGGCGCGGCCGAACATGCGAATGGGCAAATCATGCAAGGCATTAAGCGACGAGTCTACGACGCTCTCGTCGAACAGTGCCAAAACTAGGTAAAGGAACTACCCTCGGTGCTATGGGCGGCCTGAACAACCTCTAATCGAGCTACCGGGGAAACCCTATTCAGGCTCGTGTACGGCTCGGAGGCGGTCCTACCCGCCGAGCTAAGACTTGGATTAGTTTGTGTTGACTTTGCAGGACAAATTGACAACGACAAGGAACAATTATTGGATCTCGACCTATCCGAATCCTGCCGTGAGCAAGCGCTTATTATGCGGCGGCAGATACCAACAATCCTGGGCGGACGCAGCGTAAACGATCATGCACCGGACCTTGCAAGTTGGCGATCTGGTTCTAAGACGAGTTCAGAACCTAGCCAACGCCAATAAGCTCACCCCGAGGTAGGAGGGTCCGTGCACGGTCAGACGCCCACATGCCGGAAATTTGGATATCGCTATGCCGACGGAAGAGTTCTCAATAGCTCCTGGGACATCGCCCAACTCCAGAGGTTCTACGCTTGAGCCAAGGTCGCAAGTCTCCTTTCCGACCCCTTTTTTCCGTTCTTTCCCTCTCCCTAGTAAACCCCCAAACAACCCCCAGAAACCCAACCTATGATTGAGCTTAGGAGAAGGCTCGGATTGTCTCAGCACACATCGGCAGGATAGCGGTTATGCAGAAGCTACACCCCCGGGATTCCCTTGCACACGGGTAAGCCGATATCCATCGCACCATGTAAGACCCCGCGCGGGCAAACGCTTTCCAGCCCTATACCATAAGCCCACATAAAACTATTGAAGCCCGGGATAACTCCAGAGCCCCAAAACTCTGCCTCTTACGAAGAAACAGAGCAGGGGCCACGAGCTTCGTTCTAAGGTCATGGTCTTTCTAAACCATGACCGGCCTTCTGTCAATCCAGAAGCTCGGCCGTGGCTCGAGGGCTAGGGTCGATTTTTTCAAAAAAAATTGATCTTCTCTAAACCACGACCGACCTTCTGTCAATCCAGAAGCTCGGCCGTGGCACGGGGGCTAGGGTCGATTTTTTTCAAAAAATTGATCTTCTCTAAACCACGACCGACCTTCTGTTAATCCAGAAGCTCGGCCGTGGCTCGAGGGCTAGGGTCGATTTTTTCGATCTTCTCTAAGCCACGCCCGAGCCTCTGTCCAGAAGCTCAGCCATGGCTCGGGGGCTAGGATCGATAAGATTATACCCCGACCTTTGAAATCCTTCTTGCCTATACGACTACTTGTGTTTACTCTATGGATGGAGGAAGGGCGACAAAGGAAGAAGACAAAAACAAAGAAATACATTGCTTTCAAAGCGTGTTTACAAAAGAAGGGCCGGACTACAGCCAAAGAAAGGAAAAACAGTACAAAGGCCTATGGCCCGGGTTGACACCTAAACTTACGAAGCTCGGCCGCTGCTTCATCATAGCGGTCCTGAAGCTCGAGGAGGGCCCTCCGATCACTCCGGGTGGCCCGCACCTCAGTTCGCAGAGCCTTCTTGGCCGTCTACAACTCCCAGACGGTGTCCCGGTGGGTCTTCCGCTGATCCTCTGTTGCCGCTGCCACTGACTTTACCCGGGATAGCTCCGCGGCAAGAAGGTCGCGCTCCTTCACAGCACGAACAGCTTCGCCTGAGCGACACACCTGCATCGACCGGAGGCGCTCCTCGAGCTCAGTGAAGCGGTCACGTTCGGCCTGGAGGGCCTCCTGCGACCGACGGGACACATCCCTGGCGTCTTCCCGCGCCGCAGCAAGGGCTGCCTCCGCCGCCGTGGCGCGAGCCTCCACGGCCACAGTCTGGACCGAGGCCGAACGAGCTTCCTCTAGCTCGGCATGCATGGCTTCAGCCATGCCGCAAAGCACACCGCCCCCGCCAGGGCTCTCCGCTAGGCCTCTTGCTTGGCCCTGGACGCACACGCAAGGCCAACGACCTCGCGGTAAGCCTGCACTGAGAAAGCGAGCTCAAAAAGGAAGAAAAACCGAAGCAAGGTCAATACAAAACTTCAAAAGCCGGGCTCGAAGGTACTTACCGACTTCATGGCCGCCGCGAACTCGGCCTCAAGCAAGGGCTGGGCAGCGTGCTTGGGCGCGGACAACGCCACGACCAGACCGCCCAGCCCACGGCTCGAAGCCGCCGACTCCGGAGGACTCCTCCAGTTCGCCCCACCTCGTCGGCCAAGGCAGGCCGCCACCTCCGTGGGCTCGGCTGTCCCTTCCGCGGGCTCGGCCTCCTCCCTCGTGGGCCTGGCCGCCTCTATGGCCAGAAGGCACGGCTCGGGTGCAAAGTCGGTTTGCACCCCGAAATCCGCCTTTGGCTTGGCCACCTTCATACTCACCAGCCACTCCGCGAGGGACTGACCAGGGACGGCCGGAGCTGGATGGACCCCCCTTCCCGATGGTTCCGACGAGCGACAGATTCTACTCGACCCACGCCAGCGTCGCCACAATCCACCCCGCGGCGATTAATGGGGCCACACTCAGCAGGTGTACCGGGGTAGTACTACCCGCCGTGGTGACCCGGACCGGCCAATTCCAGCCAAACAAAAGCATGTCGCTCATGTCTAGCAGCGGGATGGGCAGGCCACGCTCCGCGGAAAGCTCCGCCAGACCGTTAAAGACGATCGGGCACCATCCGGACGTGGTCCGCCCCTCGATGCGGAGCGGCGCTAGGATCAGCGTCCCGAAGTCTGTTTCCAGCTCCACGGTCACGGCTGCGCAGCGCACATCGCTGCGTATCACCGGCGGGAGATAGTAGGACCCCGAGCCCTAGCACCTTTTATGCTTCGGATGGGGCTCGCTCTCCCGGGCCACTTCCTCTAGCCGCACTGGAAGGACCTTCTCCGTCCCGGCAGACGTAGCAACTGGCAACAAGAACAAACAAAAAAAAGGAGGGGGTGCACCTCGGTCAAACCAAGGAACGCGATATCAAAGAAAGGGAAGGAGAGTTGAAGGCTCGGCAACATATGAGCGAGCTCGAGGTCCGTCTCCGCCGACCAGCCATCCACGGGCTTCCTGTCCAACATCAGCCGACGCTTCTTTGGCGCCGGCTGAGTGTCCCGTGTGCCGACGGTGTCCCGGTCCGGGAACCTTTGGCTCGGACCGGATCAGGGATGGAGGGAACCTCCCAGCCGCAGACAACGAAAGGGGCGGCCGCCCCGCGCTGACAACCTTGTCTCGACGATAGACGCCGGTCCGCTTCATCTGCGGTGGTTGCGTGCTCGCGGCCTGCTCTTGGCGCGCCCGATGCAGGCCGTCAGGCCGCCGTCCCTCGAAGTCCGCCCGGGCGACTGAGCCGCCACCAGCGTGAGATCGTCTGGCCCAGCTTCCTCGTTCGCCTTCCCCTGCGAGCGAACCAAGGAAACGTCAGCTCGCGCCCGGAGAAGATCGTCCAAAGGATGCTAAGATCGCAAGAGCACGTACCTCGTCGAAGATGTTCCAAACCCCCGAGCCTGATGATTTGTTGTGATTCGTGGGCAGCAGGAGCCTCACGGTCCGAACCACATCGGCCTGAGGTAGGGCTGCGGAAGAGGGGGAAGAACATCAAAACGCATCAAAAGGAAGTTCGGGTGAAAGACCATAAGGTCGAGAGAAGAACTTATAGGAGTTGCCTTCACGCGTGAGATCGTCCCACCTGCGGATTTTGAAGAAGGGGTGAACCCGCTTCCGCAACGGGCTCACCCGATGCCTGATGAAGTCAGCTACGATGTCGTAGCCGTTCAGCCCCCGTTCGGCCAGCTTCCGGATCTTGCCCGCCAAGACCGCCTCCGCCGACTCTAGCGAAGGGCGTGGCAGCGTCAGCTTCCCGGGGTTCGCGTTCGCGAAACAGAGCCCACACCCACTGAGCTTCTTGGCTTAATACCACCGCGATGCCCACCCCCCGACGTTCTCCTTGGCCTTGAACATCGGGTACGTGGGCTTCATGTCGCGGCGCGGCTTGAAATAGGCGCACCCCGCCACGTCGCTCCCACCGATCGTGGTCAGCTCGTAGAAATTAAGGAAGAGGCTGACCGTCGGCTCCACTCCGACGAACGCCTCACAGAGATGCGCGAAGATCGTCAGAGATAGGATCGAGTTGGGATTGAGATTCACCAACTCGATCCCGCACTGAGCCAGGATGGCGACGAAGAAATCGGACTCCGCGATCCGGAGTTCGTGGATGGCGAAGAGCTCGAAGGAGACGACCTTGTCGCCTTCGGGCACGGGGGTTGTCTCCTCGCCGGCCGCCCTCCAGCCGCTGACCTCGATGAAGCCGGCCGCGGTTAACTCCTTCAAGGTGTCCTCGGAAGTAAAACTCCGAGTGAAAGGCACCATTGGAGGAGGAAGGTCGGGGGGCAAGAACGGCAGAAAGCAGAAGCGGCTGAGAGTGCGAAAAGGCAACAATGCGAATGGACAAGGAAGCGTAAAGAAAGCGACGTGGGGAGGCGAACCGCCTCTTATAAACCGGCGCGAGGGGAGATTTAACCGCCGCTGTCCGCTTAAGCCGCGAAACCGAAGAAAGATACAAGGCGATAATCAAGGCTCGGTTGGAATTCCGTGCCGGTTAAAGACCACGCAAGAAGGCACAACATTTCGCCAAGGGGCAGTTACCAATAAACCTCTGAGCGGAACATCTTTGTCCCACTCGAGGCTCGGGGGCTAGCTGTTGGGAAAAGTACGTGGCCCATAGAGACACAGCCCATTAACTTGCCTCCGGCCCAGTAGAAAGCGCGCACGAGCTTTATAAGCTCACGCCCGAGCTTCCTCGCTCCGAAGCTCGGGTCACTCGCCTCCCGGGCTTCCAAAGCCCGGGGCTCGGGCCCCAAAGCAGACTGCACCGCGTCGTGCGCAGGCACGCTGCGGGTCCCGCATGTTACCACGAGTTAAATGCGACCGCAGTACCAATGCACGCTTGACACAAGACGCTGGTGGGTTGGTGGCTGGTCGTGTCAACGGTCAGCTTATGATCCGCCCCTATAGAGAGAGACACGTATTGCCGGTTGGCGGTCCGAACACCGATCCTAGCAAGTTGGGAGAATATGCCCGAATGTCCGACGGACCTCGTACGTTTGCCATGCCATAGCACGGCAAAGCAGAAGAACACAACTAGTGACCGAGGGACAACACGGTGCATCACAACGGACCAAGGTCAAACCACTGTGGCCAGAGGCCGTCTATAAAAAGGGCGCACAGGCCACAACCAAGATGAGGGCAGTGAAGATAGACTTAGGCAGAAGAGCGCCCAGCCATCATAGAGCAGGAGCACTTGCACTAGTGTAGGATCTCTAGTTCTCGGTAGTAGTTCTTCGTCTCCAAGTATTGTGGGAACACACATAGTGCCTTGAGCAATTATTGTACTTGAGCCCGGGCTTCCCGAAGCTCGGCCTCACCCCCCTTGTACTCGTTTAAGCTCGATACTAAATGAAGACTGGACGTAGAGCTGTTATCCGACGGTGGAGGCCCGAACCAGGATAAAAATACCTCGTGTCACCCAGTACACTCACTCTCAGCTTTCCCTTGGTGGCGCTCGGCCAGCGACCGGGCCTCGATCCAGGGGGCAGGGCCGTCCTCGGGTCTCGCACACCCCTTTCCCTTCGCTTGTCGGCCCGCGGAGGCTCGCCTCCCGGTCGCCGACAAGTTCCATACATACTACTAGTCCATTTATGATAGGCACACATACCAATACCATACATGCTACAACATAGGACTACTCCGCCCCGTGCATGCCCCATAGATGTTCTACGAGATCTACCTATAGCTGATGGTGTATTGCGTGGTCATGGATGGACGAGTGCATTGCTATCACCTGGGCAACGAACAGGGTTGGCGCATATGATGGCTCAACGAGATGACCCATCTAGTCGTACTTGCATGGCATGGGATCCAGGTCCCTCTCATCTTCGATTATCATGTTATGCATGATGATATAGGCAGTCATGGTATCACTTAGCGTGTTTTGTCCCAGTAGCGGGACAGTCCTCGAGTCACGTGAAACTGGGCTTGCAGCACATAGAAGGCACGCTCCACGTCCTTCCTGCATCGTTCCTACTCTTTCGCAAAATGCTTCCTCTTCTTACCTTGGGGAGCAAGCATGGTCTTCACGAATGTTGCCCACTCGGGATATATCCCATTGGCGAGGTAGTATTCCATTTTATACGTATGGCCATTGACGATGCAGTCAACCTGTGGAGCAACGCCGGTGGACAACCTGTCAAAAAGAGGAGAGTTTTGGAGGACGTTCATGTCATTGTTCAATCCAGGCACACCGAAGAATGCGTGCCATATCCACAGGTCATATGAGGCAATTGCCTCTAGCACGATGGTTGGCCTACCCACGCGACCAGTGTACTGGCCGGCCTAGGCAGTGGGTAGTTCTTCCACTGCCAGTGCATGCAGTCGATACTTCCAAGCATACAGGGGAAGCCACGTTGCTCGACAACAGTAAGAAGCCTGGCAATGTCCTTCGTGGTAGGGGCTCGGAGGTACTCATTGAAAAATATCTCAACTATGGCTCGGACAAAACGCCTTGTGCTCTTGAGGACAATGCTCTCTGCGATGCGGAGGTACTCGTCCATAGCATTGGCTGCCACGCCGTACGCGGCCGTCGTCTTCTACAGCACAGAAAGACCGAGCTTCCTGGCACCATTGCGCTTTTGAACAAAGTAGTCGTCATGGGCCTGGGCGGCTTCAACAATGCGTAGAAATAGGGATCGCCTCATGCGAAACCTAAACAAAATATTTCGTAGGTTAGTGCTCCACCCGAGAGAACGACGAATAAAAACAAGTGTCCCATGAGTTCAGCGAATTACCTTCTATGGAACACATGCTCCGGATACACGGAGTTTGGCACGAAGTAGTCCTCATACAGGCGAGCATGACCATCTAGTCTATCCCGATGAACCATGCGGTGAGCCCGTGTGGTGCTAGGACTATGACTCCTCCCATTGCCTTTGTTCGTTGTTGACGATTTAGAATGCAAGGTGTTGTTGTCATCCGACCCGTCATCCCATTGGGCTTTGAGCTCTCTCATGAGCTGACTACTTGCCATATCTGCACTCTAGTTGAAGGGATCCATTTGGAAAGATGGTGCACCTTGCCACCACCATGCCACCTCTATTATAACCTGGTTGTCTTACGCCAGAAGCCAAGCAGGCTTCTGGGGGAAGACATCCTTCCTGGTGAAGCTACCTCCAATCTTGCGAAGGAAGCCTGCTGTTTACCCATTCAATTTATGCATGTTCCATTTCAGCTTAGGGGCTCATTTATTTATCGGTATTTCAAATTATTTATTACTACTTCAGTGTAATTATGTAAACGTCAAATTATTAAAATAGCACGGAAATGAATACGAAAATACACGTACGCAAACTTCTGGGCTGACAAAAATAAGCCACATGTTTGGCCCACATGGCAATGCGGGGCTGACAAAAATATTCCTATGTTCATTGGCCTAGCCGACGAAAATAAGCGCATAGAAGGCTCACATAGGCAAGTTGGCCTGTTTTGCCTACCTTAAGATAAGAAGTATATAAGATAGGAATCAAAGTTGTTAGGACAAAATGAGCTTGCAAAGCATTGGTTAAGATATGCTCCTGGATTTGATAGAAAGATAGAAAAAAAAATAGAAGAGTAACACAGTAATTTCGTGATCACACACTCATTATTACTGTTTATCAAATTGGTATGAACAAATAAAACAAGTTCAATTTTCAGCCACTTCTTTGTAGTGAAATGTTCATATGGTCTTTTCTGTTGGTGTGAGTTGTACATTGTTTTTTTAAGAATAATATAATTTTCATTTAATCATTGACCAAAGGGTTGTAAAACTATTACAACGCAACTCCACCTACAGAACCAATACCTATTAGAAGTAGTATTAACATCAACATGCATTTCTCTTGCTCGGATCAATCATTCGTTGCATGCGTGGTACATTGTTTGCACTAGTAATATCATACTAGGAATTTTATTCATGTTCCTAAAGACTTTTTTTTTCTTGCGAGAGATGATGCACGAATACCCCAATCCAGCTCCTTCATTGTTCTTCTCTAGTCTACCTCCGTCAACCGCATCTGCAGACCGATAAAAGCATGTGACGGACCAAATTTTGGTAAAAATTTACTAGAAAATATCCAGAATGCCAAGCGTCCCAGATTTCATTGCATTGTAAATAGTACAAACACCGCTTGGTTTATTACATGTTACAAAATATTTTATAGCGGAAGTGGAAATATAACCTGGTAATAAAAAGAAAATACATACCGATATACCACAGGCAAAGCCTGAGCATAAGGTAAGCCTTAGAAATCGATCCTGTACGAGTTCCAATCTTCTTCATAAATGTCCATTCCCGATTATAAAGTGAATCCTGATCATAAAAATAAGCAATTGCCCACATAATGTGGGTAAGTACTAATCGTACTTGCAGGTTTCCATAAAAATAAAATATTAACTATATGTGAATGGAATCAAAGGAAAGTAAAGGCTATAATTATTTGAAACATATAATGCGGTATTTTAAGACCTAGTCATCTTTTAAAATTGTTTTCTTGAAACATTTAAATGAATTTATAAACCATTATCTCCTTTCTCCATCCTTAACTTATCAACAACCATTATCTTTTCTTAAAATTCATGGATTTACTTGAATAGAAATAGGTATCACCCAGTTGACACAACTTCATATACCAGAAGTATGGTCCATTAATGTTTTTGTTATCGGCTCTGCAGAACCTATCCAGCTTTACCCATATAACAGCTCCTTATATGGATGGATGATTAATATGTTAGTTCTATTCTCATTAGTCCAAGTTTTGCAATGTTCCGCACATGCACAAACATTGAGAAAACCCTGGAAATACTGGCCTCCGCACAGACATAGCTGGTAATATGTGAATCACTTGGCCCAATATCCCAGAAACATGGCAATGCCCGCCTCATACGATCATTACGGTGACTACTCGCCAAGATTCCAAAGGTATTATGAAAACACTAAGGCAATACCTTACCCATGCAATTACCACTCTGGTAACTCATGCCTATACTTTTCAGTTTTTCCGTCTTCAGCTCATTGTCTATTCAAAAGACAAATGAATACTATCCTACCTGTTAAAATAATCATATATTTAGATTTCCTATGCTAGGGTATTATCAGGTTTAACCATTTTTAGGTAGGCTTTTGATTGTGGATTTGGAATATCTATTCTACATAAAATGTTAAATACCATAATTTAAATAAAAGATGGTTCTTAAATAAATAACTAGAAAGTAAATGCAATAATAGATAATAAACAAAATTGGGAATTCAATATGCTTCAAGGGTAGAAAATTAACCTGCCTTATTTGAAAATCGAATCACACTTACTGTATTTTTGGACATTTAGCTAAAGCTTCTGAAGTTCGTCGTCTATTCGTCGTAAAAATAGAAAAAGAGAGAAATTCCAATAAATATCCAAATAAGAAAAGTCTAAAATAAATGATAAAATAAAATAAAAAGGATTAGGATAAAAAGGGTGATGGGTTGTACGATTTTCTAAAAGTTTGGAAATATTTTATAAAAGAATAATGGTAGAGGTGTTTTCATAAAAATAGGCATTTTGGGCAATATAAGGCTAGGGTTTTAGGAATTATGGAGAGATTTATAATATATCAATTTTGGAATATTAATATTTTTATTTGAACTTATAATGATAATAATTAAAAAGAATTGATTTTGGCATTATAATCTTATATGGGTTGAATAGTATATATAAAATTTATTAGTAAGATTCTATATTTAGGAAAATTCTAATTTAATTAAAGAAAGGGTTTTAAGTTCAAATTTGGATTTCTATAGGTTTTAAAAATGTAGGGATATTATTTCTAAATATAAGATATTATTTTAAGTAATTTTTATATAGGAGGATTTTACTAATTTTATTTCTAAGTTTTTGAATTTTAAAGTACTTAATATAGAAGAAAGAGTTTAAAAAGGATTTATTAAAGTTATTTTATTAGAAAAATATAATATTTTATATTTTTATATAATTCTATAATTTATTCTAAGTTTATGAGAATTTTTGTAAATTTTATAAAAGTGATTTGATATTTCAAAATATTCAAACCGTATAAGTGAATTTGAAAATTAAAAAAAATGGCTTTAGGTCCTTACTCGGCTGATTACTAGGCTTGGCCCAGTTGGTTGCTGCGCGAGGCCTAGGAGGCTGTCGAGGTGGGGCTAGTGGGCAGTGAGTGGGCTCGGTTGACGCAAGGGGCCCTTGTGGCAGTGGAAGGAGGTGGATGTGCATGAGGCCGAGGTGGCTAACAAGTGGGGCCAAGGTAGTCAGTGGTAGGAAATGGGGAAAACAGAGGGGACGGCGGTGGCTTTGCTGGCGTCGGCGGGGAGGAGCCGGGGGTGATAAATTAGAGGGGGAATTATGAAATTGGGGTTATGGGGATTCTTTTGATTGTCGCAGCAGGGTTTGGGGTGGCCGGAGTTAACATGACGGCAAGATCATGGCGGCGAGGTAACAGGGCAACGGCGAGGAGGGGTCTTCAGTGAAGGTAGGGTTTGGGTGAAGGTCGGGTTAGATTTGTGGGAGAAAGTGGACTGTTAATGAGTCGAGGTCATAGGATGACCGAAGCGGCGAGGAGGTAGTTCGCCGGACTTGGAGACAAAAGTGGTGGCGGCGGCTTAGGGTAGTAGAGAGGAGGGAAGGAAATGAGATGGAGCCTGAGAGAGTTGCGATGTCGGGTTGAAGGTTTTATAGGTCGAGAACGAAGTGGCGGGTAAGAATTTGCATCTTCATGGCGGCGGCCACGGCGTTAGGTGGCGGCGGCGGACTGGGTGGCCATCGGGGGTGGATGAGGCCGATGACACGGCGGCGGGTGTTGGCGACAAGAAGAGCTATCTCGTGGAGGAAAACCGATGCGGGTTTGACGGGAGCAAAGCGGAAAGCAAGTCCGTGAGCGACTACCTTATTCCATGAGAGGGCTGCTGCGGTGTGGGCTGAGGAGGAAGAAAGGTGGGCGGCCGTCGGATTGGTTTAAGTGGAGACGGGTTTTCGAATAAGGAAAGCGTACTCCAGAATATTTCCTTAAAAGGAAAGTTTTAGATTTAAAAGAAAAGGGTTTTCCAGAATATATTTATAATTTTGAAAATTCATACAGAGCTGTAGGAAGCTCAGAAAAATATAAACTAAATCTCTAAAAATCCATAAAAATGAGTAGAATTCAAATATGAAATAATATTTGTTATTTTATGGGATTTATATTTTAGAAAAGATAGAAAAGTATTTTCTTTAGGAAATAAATAGGAGTTTAACTTGGAAAATTATTTAAAATTTTGAAAATGATTACTAGATTGTAATTATAATTTTTGATAAAAATTTTTATACCAAAATTAAAATTTTGGGCATGTGACAAAGCATCCGATATTGTCGTAGAGAGAAACTCTGCACAACAACTCGACACAAAACTCCCACCAAAGAGGAAGACAAATCTTAAAAGCCCACTGTTGGGGAAAGTACGTGGCCCATGAAGATACATGCATTAACTTGCCTCCGGCCCCACGGAAAGCACGCCCGAGCTTGGTAAGCACGGGCCCGAGTTTGGCAAGGTCACGCCCGAGCTTCCCCGCTTCGAAGCTCAAGCCGCTCGCCCTCCCCGGGTTTTCCGAAGCCCGGGGCTCTGGACCCGAGGCAGACTGCGCCGTGCCGCGCGCTGGCACGCTGCGGGTCCCGTAGGTCACTACAAGTTAAATGCGGCCGCAGTACCTAAGCATGCCTGACACAAACTGCTGGCGGGTTGGTGGCAGGTCGTGTCAACAGTCAGCTTACCATCCGCCTCTATAGAGAAAGACACGTATTGCCGGGTTGCGGTCCAAATGACGATCTGGGCAGGATGAGGAAATACACTTGAATATCCGGCAGGCCTCTAACGTCCGCCTCGCCCCGGCGTGGCAAAGCAGAAGAAGATGACTAGTAACCGAAGGATAACTCGGCACATCACAACGGACCAAGGTCAGGCTACAGTGGCTGGGGGTCGCCTATAAAAAGGGCACACAGGCCACGACCAGAGGGACGACTCACCACACACACACGGAGACGGGGAGATAGACTTAGACAGAAGAGCACTCAGCCACCGTAGAACAGGAGCACTTGCACTCACATAGGAGCTCTAGTTCCAGGCGGTAGTTCTTCGCGTCCAGGTACGGTAGGAACACACATAGTGTCTTGAGCACTTATTGTACTCGAGCTCGGGCTTCCCGAAGCCCGGTCTCACCCTCTTGTACTCGTTTAAACTTGGTATTAAACGAAGACTGGACGTAGGGCTGTTATCCGATAGTGGAGGCCTGAACCAGGATAAAAATCCCTGCGTCACACTAGTACGCACGTCCAATCCATCTACTTCGTTCCCTCGGCGGCGCCCGGCCAGTGGCCGGGCCTTGGTCCAGGGGGCAGGGCTGCCCTCGGGTGTCGCACCTTCCACCTTCCACTTGCTCATCGGCCTGCAGAGGCTCGCCTCCCAGTCGCCGACACCCACGAACAGATCAGGGACCACGGGTACCATCCTATCAAAAACATTGTCAAGGAGATCACCGAAGGCAACTATCTATCACACCAGCGAATTTAAGAAGGGATCTTATTACCATGCCAAGCTGTTCTACCATCGACATTGACATGGAGGACGGGATGAACAACAAATCCTAACCCTAAAAAAGTAGATATGACTAAAATCTGAAATTTTAAGACAAGAAGAGGTTCCCTAACACCTCCCTAACTTCGGAGTTAGGAGATGAGGGAGCCGACGAACTTAGCTTGAGGAGGAGGACTCTCCGCGTTTTCTTTCGCTGCCGCAGCCTAATCCAACAATGGCCTTTGTTAACTGCGTGATCTTTTCTTTTTGGTGTTTAGCTGGGGTAGTCGTACATTGTTGAATTAGTGATATTTGGTATTCGAAGAATCATTTACAGTGCGCTTTAGCATTCTTAAATCTGTTTGGTGTTCCGGGGCAGAAGCAGTAAAGAGATCGATCGCTTTATTTGCCATTCTGTTATAAGAACTAGGGTATCTATAAATCTGGATGAAAATAAGGTGACATATGGCCACCTGATATAATTAAAAAAACAGCAGGTTTTTTAAAAAAATTACAGTCAGCACTGCCACGTGGCCACTGGCAATGACGCTGCACAGTCACGTGGCAGCCTATTTTCGATGTCGACGCTGACGAAAATAAGCTTGCAACCGCAATGCTTAGACAAAAATAGCCTATTCTTGTTGGCGGCCAATTTTGTCGACAAACCAACCAGTTGGTTTTTGCCCTGCTTTTGTCGTTTTTTGGCAGACCAAGATACCTCTGATTCTTGGATTCTCGTAGTTTCAGCATCAAGACGAGATCATTTGGTACGATTAAAGCCATGGAAGGTGCATTTGCCTTGTATTTTGGCAGTTATGAATTTGTTGTTAGGAGAATGCAAGTATCACCATTTGGGCAACACCACAGGACTCAATACATACAACTTTGGCGGTGCCTGGGCAATTGCATAGAAATGGGACTAACTAGCTGTAAGTCGCATGAGAAATCAGAAAATTTCAGCCTTACCTATACAAAGTACACCCCAATTGCAAACCCTATTTCCTTATCCCGTCTCGATGGCTTCCTCCTGTAGCGCTGCTGCTCGCTCGTCAACGCTAGCGAGCTGGCGATGCCGGTGCTCCTCCTTCGCCATCGAACCTTCTCCTTCCTCTGGTGTGGCCGCTCTTCCTTCTCTCGCACCACCTTCTTCTCTGGCATGGTGCCTCAGCCCTATTCTTCTTGCTCGTTTCTAGCAGCTTATTTCATCGAATCCACCTGTACCACTTGATGCATCCTAATGACCCATCCCCTCATCGTTGACATTCCTGCTGATCCTGGCCCTCCGCCGATCTAGCAGCCAAGGTGGTGCTGACGCCACGCTACCCCAACGCACGATCCACCGCCGCTTAGGCCTCTCTCAAAGCAGAAGGGCATGGTGTATCTCGACCCCTAACTGGTGAATCTCAAACGATAACTTGTCGGCGGTGGAGACGGGAGAGGAGGAACACATCGGCTAGAGAACAAATCGCAACGCAAATCTGATGTTGAGTGAAATCGACTAAATTTTTTGTGGTTTTCGGGCAAGTGACGAATAGCAAACCCACAAAGAAATTTGCCTAATACTGATCGTGGACTGCAACATGAGGAGCTATAAATTGAGGCCATGGAACCCATTCAGCTAGATATCCTCCAATCAAAGGCTCAGATCATAATTCCCCTATGCTTGGACAGCCTGCCTATCACAGCACTGTTGTTGCCAGTTGGGCTGAGCATCAAAATCGACCCAATGCACATTTTTTTTTACCTAGGTGCTGCACGCTGAGTGTGCCATATATTAAGGAAGCCAGTTTGGGGCTCCATAGAGCCTAGGCTCCATGATTCAAAAATCTATGATATGCATTGTGATGTTTGACTTGTATATCTTCACATGTCCACTAAAAAAAGTATTTCAGATATGAATCTATAAAAATTAAATTCGAACATAGTTTAAAATACTTTGAAGTATAGTATGAACTAGTTTGAAGTATAGTTAAATATAGTTCAAACTGAAGTTCAGCTCAACTTTTTTTGGAGTTTGATGTCTTAAATATTTTCTTTAGTGGGTATATGAAAGTATAATAACCAAACAACACGAATCTCAAGGCACATCTAGTGGTAACGATCATGGAGCCTAGGCTCCATGATTCAAAAACCTATAATGTGCATTGTGATTCGTGATGTTTGACTTGTATATCTTTACATATCCACTAAAAAAAGTATTTCAGATATGAATCTAAAAAAATTAAATTCGAACTTAGTTTAAACTAGTTTGAAGTATAGTATGAACTAGTTTGAAGTATAGTCAAATGTAGTTCAAACTGAAGTTCAACTCAACTTTTTTCGGAGTTTGATGTCTCAAATATTTTTTTAGTGGGTATATGAAAGTATAATAACCAAATAACATTAATCTCAAGGCACATCTAGTGGTAACGAATCATAGGGCCTAGGCTCCATGATACAAAAACCTACGATGTATTTTCCATATTAATACACACACACACACACATATATATATATATATATATATATATATATATATATATGTGTGTGTGTGTGTATATAAGAAGCGGAATTGGGACTTGAGTCCAGGCCCCATGGAGCCCCAGTTGTTTTATATATATGGAAAATACATAAGGCTCCATGGAGCCTAGGCTCCATGATCCATTACCACTAGATACACTTTGAGATTTGTGATATTTGGTATTTGTATATTAATATACCCGCAAAAAATATTTGAGATGTCAAACTTCGAAAATAATTAAATTTAACTCCATTTTAAACTAATTTTAAATTTAAGATAATATAGTTCAAACTAGTTTAAACTAGTTCAAACTAAAGATGAATTTAATTTTTTTCGGAGTTTGGCATCTTAAATATTTTATTTAGTAGATATGTAAAGATGTACACGTCAAACAATATGAATCTCAAACACAACATAGGGTACCAAAAATTATTCTTGACCCAAGTGCCTGTGCACCCCCATGTCTCTACTTGGTTCTGCCCACCCTTGGATCAGAGTGGAGTTGTGAGACACATCTTGATCAGTATGTATATGATACTAGCACTGAAGCAGTTAAGGGTCTGTTCTTTTCAGCTTATCTGTCTTATTTCTTATATGCTTATTTGACTTTTTTCGTAATTTTGAAAAATTCCTGAGGTGGCCTCGAGAGTCGGATGCCCTTGGTTTTTAGGATTTACGTAGTTTTTATACACGCCTATAAGATAAAAAAGATTCAAAAAATAATAAATAAGTCAAATAAGACACGAAATAAGTCAAATAAGACGTGGCTTAATTTGACTTATTTATTACTTTTTGAATTCATTTTCTTTATCTCGTAGGAGTGTCTAAAAGCTTCCTAAATTCTAAAAACCAAGGACATCCGACTCTCGAGGCCACCTCAGGAAATTCTCGAAGTTACGTGATAAGTCAAATAAGAAAATAAGAAATAAGACAGATAAGCTGAAAAGAACAAACCCTAAATTTAGAGACCTAACTAATAATGATGACCAAAAAAATTTTAAAACAGAGAGTGATTTGAGAAAGCCTACTGAAGTAGTTTAATTTAGTTGAGGCCTAAATAGTCAGGACGAAAAATATTACGAGAACAGAGAATGATTTGATGAAGACGACCATAAATCCCTTATAGGTTGTTTGGTTGCCTTCTCAGCCCAGCCAGGTTGCATGAGCTCAGCCAGGCTGGTGGGAGTCAGGCTGAGGTGATGCAAGAGGATGTTGTTTGGTTGGTTGTATGAGATTGAACAGGCTGTGCAAAGATGTTGTTTGGTTGGCTGCACTAGGAGGGGAGTGGGATGGACAAATTCAAAAGAGAAAAATTAAAACAAAGAAAATAAATTCAAAAGTTAAAATAAATTTTTTTAAAAATACTGGAACAAAAATAAATTCAAAAACAAAAAAAATCAAAAAACAAATACTAGAAAATCAATAAATTTGAAAACAAAAATAAAAATTCAAAAAATTTTAAAATTTTTTCAATACCTTGTACTTGAATCTATGGTTCTATTTTTTTTTTGTCTCATTGAATTTGGATGTCGTTTGAATTTTTAAAATTTTTTCAAGGGATACAAGGAACTGCACTGTTTAGTTGCTATTAGTTGCATGCTGGTTTAGAGCGCTGGCCAAGTGGGCCTAAAGCCACGCGCGCTGGCTGGATAGAGCCTGGCTCTGGGGAAATGGTGGATTTTCTTGTTTCCCTGGAGCCAGGCTAGGAGTGTTGTTTTACATCTATGGAGCCAGGCTGGGTTGGATGAGAAGGCAACCAAACATCCATCTTTTGCATCTACATATGTAAATATCTGGAGATGCAGCCAACCAAACAACCTATTAATAATTAAACACAGTCACAATCTCAAAAATTTTACAAGCAACCGGTCGACAATCGCTCTCTCACAACTTTCTTAAATATCTTTGATCACTGGATAGGCCAGTTAAGTGCTAAAGAACCTAGCCTCTAATCCTCTCCTGCATCTCTTGGTCTCATAAGGATGAGTATAATTGTCGTACTATACCTTTTACCAACCGACGGAGGAGGATTGCCACTATGACACCCCCCGGCAAGCAGGTTCAAGGAATTGCCTAGGTAGTGTTTCTTTCTGCGTTTGTTTATAAGCTGAAAATTTATTATTTTTGTACAAGTCAAACGCTTTGACGTTTGGTAGCTAATTTTTATAGGTCTTACTATTTCTTCTCAAAGCTCTCAAAACCATTTTTTCTATAATTTTTTAATCCCTTAGATGTCCTTATCAAGGAGTTATAAATTTTCAGCTTAAACGCAACCGCAACCGCAACCGTAACCGTCGAAAGAAACACTACCTAGGCTAACCAGAACACCCCTCTGATAGCTGGACCCCATAATCAGTCCGACTGGGTCTCGGAGGGAGTTCCTCGGGATACCCTTCTCTGGAAGAGGATGTGGCCGGTGACACCCAACAAAGGGTCCCACTAGAAGATCCAATTTGAGTGGATGGTGGTTCCCAACCAAGGGATAGCGTCAGGAAGAAGGATTCATCCGTACAACCATGTCGGTATCAGTAGAAAGACACTAGAACCCTCCACTTTAGGAGGTTGCAGGGGGCATATTTGTACATTCACCCGTAAAGTTTTCCCTTTTCTTATAATTTCTGTGCTGTGCTCTACAGAAGCACTGTACAATACAAAAGGGAGAAAAAGAATGAGCACAAGCCTCTCCAGGTTCTTGTCCCTATGTAACATGTTCAAAACTGGCTCGAAGCTTCTTGTTATTAAATTCGTTCAAGTATTCTGTAAAAGTACTCATCGTTCAGTTTGGCCGATGGCAATAATAATATTAAATGGTCTGTAAGAGACCAATAACTTATAAGTGTGCATATGGCTATAGACAAGCCAGGTTTGGAATAATGCCTGAGCCTAGAGATAGATAGGCTCGAGCTCGGCTTGGATATAGCTCAATCAAGCTTGAGCGCGATTCCAGTAGACTCATCAGTGGCACGCTGGTTGTATCTCATGATTTATGAATGAGTTAAAGCTCAGAGAAAGCTCAAGTCAGGCTCGGTAGTCAGTGAAAAAAGATTGCAGTGTGCTTGTTCGCTATTACTACCTGCCAGTTGCTGCATATATTGCATGTACGATTGAGTGCAAATAAACATATCAGAAAAATAGAGCAGCATAGGGAGAGAATCAGAGAAGGGATAAGAAAAAGAGAGTAATGATCACCTCCAATGAATCGGAGCAGTTGAGCATGCAGCGCCGCGGCATCATAACCGGTGACTGGCGAGGTGCTTCGCGAGCTCGTGTGACAGGGAAGACACCGGAGAGGTGGCCGCCACGCCGCGTGCATGAGGTGAGGAGGGTCAAGCCACCCATGGGGGAAGGGAACTAGGTTTAGGAATTAGACCATCTTCAACCATTTTCACTTCTTATTTCCTTCTCTTTTCCATTCCCTAGACTATATTATTTCCCTTCATTTTTTACCATTTCCATTAGCATCCATTTAAAGGAAATGATATAGAGAAAAGAGAGATAATCTCTTCCTGAAGAAAATAGAAAAAAAATCCTTCCGAAAGAGAGGTGAAGGGAATCTATTGGAGTGTTAAAAGGAACTAGATTCCCTCTATGAAGGAAATGAAAATGGAGAAAGGAAACCATTGGACGGTAAAAATAGTCGAGTCTATCTGAGATTAGGAAGAAGTGGGAATGAGAGAATCAAGAGATGAAGAGAGAGAGAATCTTCGTGGGGAAATGGGGTGGGAGATAGGGAGTCACGTGCTGGGTAATAAGGTTGGTGTATTTTCACTTTTTACACTAGACTGGGCGGACGGTAAAATTAGTCGAGTCTACCTGAGCTATTCGAGCTCGGCTGTCTCTAGGGTTCAAAAAGCCGAAACGTCACCCGAAACCGCCCTCTCACCGGGCCGGTTAACCGAAAAAAACCGGTGGAAACCGGTAGAAACCGGCAAAAATAGCACGAATTCGAATTTAAATCATCTCGGGTGGCCGGCGGTTTGCAAAACGGTTTTTACCGGTTTCCCGGGCGGATTCACCGGTTTCCCGGCGGTTTTTAGCGAGAAACCAGTAGAAAAAACTAGAAATTGGAAAAATTGAAAAGATGCAGGAAAAAATCTTGAAAAAATATGAAAAAATCATATATGCCTAGGATATATGTCATGGTAATTTGTATAAATGTAGAAAAAAATTTGGCATGACCTATGCTAAAATTTGATATTTGGAACATATGTACATATGACATATTATACATAACATATATTGCAATAAAATATTTAGACATTACACATAGAAATATGTCTCAAAACCGGTATCATTCATACATACATATATTGCAATACAAATATTTAGAAATTAGACAATGTTTCCATCAAACACATATATTACACATGAACACATCATATTTCCATCCAAATATTTATACCTTTTGAGCAATATGACCATTTGCATTTTGCATTTGCACCCGAATTTTAGCTTGCAATGCCCTTAGATCTGGCCCACTTAACCCATTATGGAAAATTCTTTTTTTTCAACACAACAAAAGTTTCACCACATCTTTGATTTGAATTTTGAGTATAAAAACGATGTAAATTTGAAATTTTGCTTTGTACAAGTTGTTCTATAAAAGTGCTAGTTTTTTTTACAATTTTTTGTGATTTTTTTCATATTTACAATTTCAAATTTGAATGAGCGAGTTGGGCCGGGCAAAAACCGGCGGTTTCCGAAGCCGGGCCGCACCGGCTTAGCGGGAAACCGCCGGTTTTTGCCGGTTTTCCGTGGCTTTGCTAACCCTGCCTGTCTCTAAGCTCATACCGAGCTCAAATCGAGCCTATGAGGAGCTGAGCTCGATTCGTTTGCGAGCCTCGAGCTTTTTGGACTATCCTAAGTGTGTAGACGAGGATAACAAGCTTGTTAAAGTGTATAGACCTTAATTGATTATTTATGCAAGCAAAAGCTCCGATGTGACATTGTATCATAATCGGTGGTAATGCATCCACCACTAGGAGTTGTTCAATCAAATCCTAAAATTTTTTAAGGAACTCTGGAGGGATGCTAGCTACAAGACATAAATCATCATTAATTTCTAAACTTCATACAAAGGATAATAGCTAGCCTTCCCAAATTAAGTTCATAGATCTTAATCGACAACTACTCGAACCATAGAAGCTCGAGATGTGATATTTATTGATAACAACAGTAGTGCATCTACCACTTAGCGTTGCTCCATAAGATCCTAGATTTGCAAAGGAACTTTGGGGGATGCTATAAGATACAAGTCATCCTTCCTTCGTGCAGAAGTCCCAAGTACCACATTCATGTCTAGCTGCCCCGGTCGCATTCCAACTGGAAGGCTCCAGTCAAAGTAGTAGAGGAGCCGTGCCACAATGAGCTCTAGGGTAGCAAGCCCGAAGCCCATGCCAGGGCACATCCTTCTGCCACTCCCAAACGGCAAGTACTCAAAGTGAGAACCTTTGTAGTCCACAATGTTGTTCTCAAACCTCTCTGGCTTGAACATGTTAGCGTCGTCCCAATTGTCTGAACTAGTCGCGATCGCCCACGCATTGACAATGACCCTGCTGCCTTCCATTACGTTGAATCCAGAGATGTTACAAGATTTTTCGCATCTTCTAGGGAGAAGAAGTGGGAGCGCTGGGTGTAGCCTCATTGTCTCCTTGATCACCATTTTCATGTAGGTCAAGTCGTCCATGTGCCTCCCATGGTCCCGGGGATCCTTGTTGTGGAGTACTTTCTTCACCTCTTCTTGCACCTTTGCCATCGCCTCACAGTTCCTCATGAGCTCCACCATGATCCACTCGATGGTTGATGATGTCGTCTCTGTGCCCGCCAAGAATAAATCCTATACAATTAAGAGAAGTAAACCATAAAATATATATATATATATATATATATATATATATATATATATATATATATATATATATATATACATACATACATAGGAAAATTACATAAGGCTCTATGGATCCTAGGCTCCATGATCCATTCCCACTAGATGCACTTTGAGATTTGTGATGTTTGGTATTTGTATATTTATATACCCAGTAAAAAAAATATTTGAGATGTCAAACTCCGTAAAAAAATTAAATTTAACTCTAGTTTAAACTACTATTAAATTTAATATAAATATAGTTTAAACTTGTTTAAACTAGTTCAAACTGAAGATGAATTTAATTTTTTCGGAGTTTGGCATCTCAAATATTTTATTTAGTAAGTATGTAAAGATGTCCACATCAAACATCACGAATCTCAATGCATCATGGAGCCTAGGCTCCATGGAGCCTTGAACGGCTTTCCTATATATATATATGAGCTCCGGTGCTTTGCAAAGCACTGGAGGCGCCGTGCTTTGTATCTAGTTTATAAAATCTGAGACTCAAATGAACGATCCGAACCGTCTATCTTGATCTTCTCGTTGAAATCTCTTACATGACCAAATTTTGTATCTTGATTTTGAAAATCACCGATCTTATTAGTTATGGAGCGTCCAAATTTGCTGGTTTTCAAAAATACAAAACAAATAACAAATAAATTTAAAAAAAATACAAAATTTGGTCATGTAAGAGATTTCAACAAGAAGATTAAGATGGACTGTTCGGATCGTCCATTTTGAATCTCGAATTTTATAAACTAGACGCAAAGCACAGCGTCTCCGGTGTTTTGCAAAACACCGGAGCTCAACTCTCTCTCTATATATATATATAATTGGCAGTGTTTTAATAACCGGCTTAAGATCACTTAATATTGGCAGATTTTGGTCTTAGTTACTTGCCATGTTCAGATTTTTTTTTTGTATCAACAAAAAAAAAATCGGATTCACATGTTTTTGATCATATTTATAATAACAAAATCGTAACCATAATAAATCAGATCTCTCCATGCTGCCTAGTACTAAGTTTGCTAGCCTTGATAAGTCATACGCTAGCTAGGTTCGAGCCCTCAAAACTTGAAAAAATACATCATTTCTTCTTCGTAAAAAATTCAAATTTTCATTGATTTTTTTCTCAAGAATTTTCTTAATTGTTGTGATTTTCGGTTCTGTCGCAGACACCTCAGGTGAATATCTCTTACCAATATTATTGCCTTGACGTTTGTGGTGTGGAAGGGGAACTCCAGCTTGCCCTCATCCCGGGTTCTTAGCAGCACGCTCAACAGGTCCTCTTCTTTCAGCTCTTCCTCTCCCACCGTCGTCTCCTTCTCCTCCATCTGCCTCGCCTCCGACCTCCTGATGACTTCCTCTAGGATGACGTCGAACTGTCGGTGCGCTCTCAGCAGGCGGGATCTCATCCCGGTGACGACGTCGACGAACCGCAGCGACGGGAAGAGGTCCGTGACACAGAAGCCCGTCGAGTGCGCGATAACCACTTCCATCGCCGACAAGAACTGCTGCTGGTGCTCACCGCTGCAGCAGTCGCCGAACGTGGCCGCCGCGGTGATCCGGTTAGTACACGACATGAGCAGCTCCGTGAGGTTCACCGGCCGCCGAGAGCCGACGTCGCCGCCGCCGCCGCTGCTGCCGGCGCGGACGATCCCGTCGACAAGGGACAGGGTCTCGCGGTCTCTGATGGGCGCGAACCGCCTCACCTTGCGCGCGCTGAGGAGGTCGAGCGTGCAGAGCTTGCGCAGCGTCCGCCAGTAGGGGCCGTAGGGGGAGAAGCCGATGTCGAGGTTGCCGTAGGTGACGATCCCGGGGCCGAGCAGGCTCGGCCGCGACGCGAAGGCGACGTCGTTGGCTTGGAGCACCTCCTGCGCGGCCGCCGGGGAGGACACTACGACGGTGTCGACCTGGCCAAGGCGGAGGTACATCACCGGGCCGTGCTTCTTCGCCAGGTCCCGGAGCGCCGCGTGAGGCTGCGAGGTGAGGAGGTGGTGGATGCTCCCGACGAAGGGCAGGCCCCATGGACCAGGCGGCCTCCTGCTTGCTTCTTGTATTCCCCTGGATCTTGCTGTGTATTTGCGGTGACGCAGAAGGATCAGCGGGAGGCAAGCGAGGAAGAAGAAGATTTGGATGCACGCGAGCAACTCCATGGAGATGATGGCTGGTGCGATCAGCCTCACAATGTGTGTGTGGTTGTACAGCATGCGCGCACAGGCAAGGAGCCAAAAGTTTATTAAGTGGTCTCAAGTAAAAGTAAGAACTGGTCATGCTAAATCACAGTCACATCAATTTTTGGTTAAGTCACTAGAAATTGAGAATTTTTTGTTCAGTCACTAGAAATTGGGGCATTTGACCGAATGACACTCTTTAAAATTCGTAGTTAGTTGTATGCCATCCTGTCCCACTTTCAGTGACACAGATGGTCCCACATGTCAGTCACATAAGAAAATTGGCATGCGAATTAAGTGTCATGTCGCTAATTATTCCATAGAAATTTCTCAAAGATATTTAAAATTGTACACTAGTAAGTATAAAATTATATTCTAATATTTTTGACACTGAAATTATAGTTCTAAATAATGTTCAATTTATAGTTATACAATAGTTTCACTTTCCATTTTATTTTCATAACTATTGGGAGTTGGCTTTCAGAAATGGATTTAAACCAAAAGAAAAAAGTTTTGATAGGTGAATCAGTTGTTCTATGGGCTATATGGTTTTGCTGAAAGGATAACTCTTTTTTCCCAGGTTATTTATAGGGGAGCCTACTGGCTGCGTTAGTGGGTATTGCTGCAAAAAAATGATGAATGGAAGGAGATTATCAAGGCATGTCTTTCATTGGAGGTTGCTGCCATGATGTTTTTCTTCAAGTATGTCTAGAGATTTAATAACAAGATCTCTTAGGAGTCAAAATTTTTGTCATCCTTTTGTATGTATTTTCTATTTTGAAGACTTCTGTGTGAGGATTGTTGAACTTTGTATTGGTTGTGTACGTCTTTCACATAGAGGACGGAACTTTTTCCATTATCTCAAAAAAGGGCACTGTTGATAATTTTTTTTCAAGATTTCATTTTTAGATAATGGAAGGATATAACTTCTGGTCTATACACCAATCAGGGATTCAAAAAACATTTTTTTCTAGATTTCATAGGTTTCACTAAAGCTATTTTTGTATTTGTTTATGTAAGACAAAACTTTATCTATTTTTTTTGCTTAAGGCCGGAGAAACAAATACATAGAAAAATATAATAGACACACCATAGCTAGGATCCAATGGTTACAAGACCTACTATGAAAATGACCGGGTTTTCACCACAAAATCGGTCTGCTACAGTATAGACTGATATAGACACTTGTACTACTACAGAAACGCACAAAAATACCGACGGAACAATACTGGGTAGATCTAAACCGGTGTTAGAGTGACAGCAATACCGGTTCGTAATTTTTTAGCTACAGTACTAGTTTGTGGCTCCCTCTAGTACCGGTTTGTAACACGAACCGGTACTGGAGAGCTCTCTGGCAGGCCAGCTGGCATGGGACTCATTGGTACGGATTTGTTTTACGAAGCGGTACTGGAAGGGGGCTCTCCAATACAGGTTTGTGTTACGAACCCGTACTGGAGCCTCATTTTAGAACAGGTCAAAAGAAATGCATATTTCTATTAATATCAGAACGTATGAGTGGGTCGGTTGGTTAGAAGGCTGAGATGGGAGTCATGAGGTGTCAGGTTTGAATCTCACACACCATATATTTTGTTTTTCTAGAGGCTAGCAGTACCGGTCCCTCAACCGGTAGTGGAGGGGGTTTGGAACTGGTACTGCTGCTGCCCCGTTCTCTGATAGTGTTGGCTGGCTAGAAGATAGAAATCATCACCACACGTTCAAAAACTTGCAATGCCTCCTATTTTTAAGTGGATTTGGAAAAGCAAATGTCAAATGAAAACGAAAGCTGTTGCTTGGCTCCTAGTGATTCAAAAGTTAAAACACACGTGACATGTCATATGCTTCTTCGGAAGAATACGATAAAACACAGTACCCGATTGTGTACTGTGCCCAGCTTTTGATTTGGAAATTTTCAACAATATCATGATGCTCCTGCCTGTAACTTGAACACACTCTTGTTGGAACCTCCTGCCCGTACATTGGGATCTCCGCTATGACAATATCATGATGCTCTAACAACATTGGTGTTTGGCATTTTCGGAAATTCATAAATGGGAAAATCTGAAGGGAACAGGTAGACTACGTTAACATAATTTTAAAAAATTTCTACCGTGAAAACCTGGGACATCATGCAAGTAAAGATCACAAATCGTTACCTTTGGCACGCGGTCGGAGCGGAAGGAGAGTCGAAGCAGCTGGGTTTGACATCGCGCACGTCGAGGTACAGGAAGTAATTGTTCGCATCGAGTCGAACGTCCTCTCCTCGCCGATCACCACCACAACAACGTCATGCATACTGCAGTAGAGGAAGTAGTCAATCTCACCAACTGTCTCCTATTTGTCGGTGATTAGCGCCACAGCAACCGCAGCAGCTCCTCTACGGTATCCACATGTCTAGGGGCGGAATGCCATGCACTGGTATGATAGCACCGCACACACACGGCTAGGATTTCTAGCAGTCGGTAGGGCGTGATGGCTAGGGTTACGTGGTGGCGAACTCGTGTGTGTGCACGGTCCCATCGCTTTCCCTTATATAGAGCGCACTAATGGCTTCTACGCTAGAGGCCCATTAGGACTCTAATTCTACACGGAGTATCCACGAACTATTCCTACACGGATCAGTATCCGTAAAACCGACTAATGAATCTAATCAATTAGATATATTCCAACCCGTTAAGTGTGTGACCCGTTAGGTTCATGCGTAAGTGGCCGTTCACTTGTAATAGCTCGACCATTCGCTCGATCTTGTGATGGATTCTAAACCATGTTTAATCACATTGGCATGAGCATACACTTTTCAATCCAATTACATTGAGAGGCATAGAGATATCTCTTCTGTTATCAAGGAGAGGCAAATTCTATCTTGATCACTCACATCCCACGATATGTTTCATAGCATACCCGAAAGCTATATTTATAACTATCCAGTTACAGTGTAGCGGCCGATAACCCCAAAGTATACAACTATGCACGCTGGGATTCAATGACAATCTAAGGTCTAAGGATCATATAGGTATACCACTCGAAACAACAGCCTAATGGCACATATAAGATAACAGTCTCTGTAGTGTCTCGGAGTAGGTCTATCCAACACCATATTCTCTAACATGTGTCCACATTATTGATTTGATATCTCTATATCTATGGTATATGAAACATTACTGTCAAACAATACATTTGTTGATCAAATCATTAGTGTCCCACATAATGATATGAGACCAGGGGTCATTTAGAATAAGATCATATAAACAATGTGTCTCACAATCAAGTCGTGTTTGATAAATAATGTGAACAACGTTTATTCATGAAACTGATAACATATTATCCAAGAAAATTTTCTACCAAGAAACTTCGACGGTCCAGCCTAGGAGAAGATTTGTTCATCAAAACCTCATTCTATATAGGAAAAGTGACATGTTGGTTTCTGAACTATCACGTTTCAGTTAAATTGGTCTCTTTGGTACAAAACCAAGTGAGACGGGTTCTCGGACTATCAAACCATGCCGACTTCATCATTTAACTGGTCAAACCTAGATATACGGTGGTTTTGAATGGCGAGGACGCTGGTGTGGCCAGTTTTGCATGAGAGGACAACAAGCTGACCACCACATCAACACGTAGACCCCACCCTCTCTCTTTCTTCAAACTCTCTTCCTCTCTCTCTAATCTCTCCCCACATTAGAGCAAGCCACCACAGGCTCCTCCTTCCTTATCAAAGCCCCCTCTTCATCCCTCACCAGAAGCAACACATGGACCCTACCCTCTCTCTAGCCCTCTCCCCCTCTCACATGGGGCAAAAAAGAGGGGCCTCTCCCACCGTGCTGAGGAAAGCCATAGCTCTAATGAGCGACGACGTAGGGTGGCGACGTCATGACACTACTAGAAAAACGAGCATCACAAGCGGTTCGATGCGCACCGCTTCTAATAGTTGCAGCACAAGCGGTTCAATAGCCCAAGACAGGAAGCCCCCTTTAGAAGCGGTTCGTAATACGAACCCCTTCTAAAGCCCCCTCTAGAAGCGGTTCGTAATACGAACTCCTTCTAAAGCCCAAGCAACAGAAGGGGTTCGTGTCACGAACCCTTTCTAAAGCCCAACACCTCTAGCAGCGGTTCGTAATCTGAACCCTTCTAAAGCCCAAGCAGCGAAGGGGTTCAGATACTGTAACCGCTTCTAGAGGGGCTTTAGAAGGGTTCAGATACGAACCACTGCTAGAGGTCCATTTTCAATTGTTAAAAGGAAAGCTTGCTTTATCTCATCGAGAGCACGCGTGGGTAGGTTGGCTAGCTGGGTAAGGCGTGGGTCACGAGGAGGGGTGAGGTCCCGAGTTCAAATCCCACATACCCCAATATTCTTTATCCTTATTCTTTACCTTTTTAGACACCACCAGAAGCGGTTCGTAGAACCGCTTCTAGTGCTCCCGCGAGCATTAGTCTCGGTTGCTTAGAACCGGTTATATAACCGCTTGTGAAAGCGGTTACGAACCGGTTGTATAGCACAGTTCCCTGGTAGTGTGAGAACCCATTGATGGAGTGGATGAGGGCAACGACGCTGCGAGAACCATAGAAGGGGGTTGCACTGCCATACTGGCGAGCTCGGTCGTCAGGTAGAGGAGGTTGAGGGCGGCATAGGCAACCAAGCGGTGCCGATAGCTCGGCCATGGTTGACCCAAGGTGGCACGGCGATGAGATAGTGGCAGCGGTGATGCTCTGGTTGCAGATGGCGGTTCTCCGATGACAACTTTGGTGCAGCCGCTCTCGTCATCTTCCTTCCTCATGTGAAAGAGGGCGGCATGGCCTTGGGGCAGAGAAGGTGGCGTCGCGGGCTAGAAATAGAGCCGATGGCGCCGTGCGGTGGAGAAGCAAATGAGGAGGAGGCATCACAAACTGGAAGAGTAGAACCAGCATGAGGGGCTCCGGTTGCGACAATGTTGTATGGTAGAGATTTGGTGGCTATACGGATATGGCTAGAAGATGGCAGCATGGATCTAATACGGTGAGGAGAGAGGGTCACTGAAGGAGGAAGAGGAGGGTGCTGAGGAGGGGGTCGCATGAGGGTGGATGAGGTTGCCGGAAGAGGAGGTGGAGCGGGAGGAGGAGGTCCCGGTGGTGTGCCGAGGTGCCCAGGCCACCATGCCATCGTCGGCGAGGCCCACTCCTCTTTTGTTTGTCCAACAGGGAGAAGGGAGGAAAGGAGAGGTTGAGAGAGAGGAGAGGGGAGAGAGAGGGGTGACATGTCTACTAATAGTCCATGTCATGCAATGTGTCTGCAAAATGAGCAAAACCGTGATGTGGATGCCACCTTAGCGAAAACCAGTCACAAAACTAGATTTGACCGGTCAAAAGAAAAAATTGGCATGGCTTAGTTTAAGGACCAAGTTCACCCGATTTTGTACTACAGGGACCAATTTGGTTCAAATGTGATAGTTCAAGAACTAACGTATCACTTTCTCCTTCTACATATGTCTTGAATAAAGGAACCGAATTGAACTTTACTTGTTACCTGGCTAGTGTCTCACTTGTAATCCTTTAGTTCTCTCTATTTTTCCTTTCTTTGTAAATAGTTTTCTCATCAAGTTATTCTTTACAACATAGGGCAAGTTCCTATTTTTTCGCATAAAGAAAACAAAAGATAGAAATCCTATTATGTTTCAACTGCATGTCTGCACCGTAGTGCCTACTGGCTACTGCACTGCACATTGCACTATAGTATCACATCAATACTTGAGCTCAGATAAAATGTTAAATAAATGATAAAGTGTTCTGCAGGGCTTCTTTCTTATATCTTATCTCCATTTCGAAAGGCCAAACTGGGCTTATTGTGCCCTTTTTTTTAACTTAAAGCTGCTTCTCAATACCCAAAAAAGCAAGTCTAATAAAATGGACCAACTTTTCCAAGCTACTTCTTGAAGCACTTCTAGGATGGACCATACTATGTAATAAAAATAAAATTTATTATCTACTTTAACTTACATGTTGGGTCAGGTCTTGCATGGAAGAAATAATTAGAGGCTGCATCTAAGCTTGGAGGCAGCCTCTAGTTTAGAGGCAGCACCAAGCAGCCCCACAATGTGTAGAGGTTGCCTCTAAGCAAGAGGGAGAGTTGTTAGAGGCAGTCTTAGAGGCTACATCATGGATGCTGAGAATCCACAGTGAGGCAATTTTGCCTCAAAGCTAGGACCCACGGCTGGTCTCTAAGGCTCAGTGCCACTTCCCATTGTTACATCCTCTAGGATGAAGCCCACACATATGATTATATGATTCAAATAAATAGAAATGATCATCAAGTATGACTTACATGTGGAGCCACACAAGTATAAAATGTTTAGAGGCTGCCTCTAAGCTTGGAGGTAGTCTCTAGCTTAGAGCATACACAATAAGGCCTCTAAACTGTCTCTAATTACTATCTCTCTCCTTCTTAGAGGTAGCCTCAAACTATTGCACAACCTTTAGAAGCTCACTCTAAGTTAGAGACACTTTCTAAGAAAAAATGCATTAATTGTTGCCTATGACTAGTGGCTCCGATGGACCTAAGCTTAGAGACAATATTGCCTCGACTATTGAAAAAGAGCCTCTAAGCCTAAGAGACTAGCCGTGGGTTCCATCTTAGAGGCAATACTGTCTCTAACAACTATGGATGGCCCTAGATACAGCACCAAGTTGCCCCAGAATGCTTAGACTACCCCTAAGCAGGAGAGAGACACTACTACAGATAACCACATCAGTGCTGGTTCGGAACAAGCATCACTGCCGGCTTCTAAACCGGCACTCTGTAAGCGGCAGTGATAACCATCGTTATCACTGCCGATTTTAGAACCGACATAGATGCATGGCATCACTGCCGGTTCATGGTAAAAACCGGCAGTGGGGGAGTGGCCTCCACCCAGAGCATTGCAGCCCCCCCCATCAATGCCGATTTGTTATTAATGAACCGGTAGTGATAGTATTTTCAGGAGTTTTTTTAAATGATATTTATGTACTCGTATATTTATATACATCAGTGATATTTTTATTTGGTATATTAGTGCCTATTTTTCACAAACATGTATTATTACGGTATATTAATAGCTTGACTAATGAAGTATTCACGGTCACAATTAATATATAATATAATAAGATATATGTACATATACACACACAGTTGACGTCTAGCTAGTTTTTAATTATAACAATTCAAATGTTCAACGTAGAGACTTGTTTTTGCTCCCACTAGCTAGGTGAGTCTTACTTTTGCTCCCACTAGCTAGGTCAGCCTTGCTTTTCCTCCCGCTAGCTGTGTCAACCCTTTCCCCCCCACTAGTTAGGTCAGCTTTTGCCTTGTCCGCCTTGGCCATGACTCGCCTATAAGGATTGTAAAATTCGCCGTCTTGATCGAGAATCTCGGTAAGGATGCATCTAGTCAGCTATTCATGAATTGCTAGGAGTTCATTAGCCAGTAGTGAACTTGTGGATATTTGCAAACGCTGTCATCCAAAGAATCGAAGATATATTTTATTTATTGAGTAACATGCATGGAATATTTATATATGCAACATTGCAAGTGTTTTATGACAAATTTAGCAGACCTCAATATTAGTTGTGCCCAACACGTCCCCGGTGAAGTTGTGCATGAACTTTGCCGCATAGTACCCACAAAGATTGTTGCCAGGAGGTTGCCTATGACACTGAGAAAGGGAAATAATATATTTATAAACATTTTTCATATTCGTTAAGTAGGAATTGCGAGACAATATTATTTCATACATACAGGAAAGTTGGTTCTGACAGTGAATTTCTTCTAATAAGGACGGTTGCGATTACTTTTTTGACAATATCGTTCAAAAGGCTTGTACGTGAGTAATTAAGTATATTAGTAAGCAGTCTTAGATTTGGCATTCATTGCAACATGGAAAAAAACTGTAGCAACTTAGAAAGATGATAGAATTTACTTGTCGAGCAAGTTTATGATGGGTTGGTAACTTTCTTGAGGTTTTCTTTCAAATCGAGGATAACTATCTTGCTATCCAATAGCATGATGGCAAGTATGATCTAGTGAAAGCTACACATGTGGCTAATTAAATAGTAGTAACATCTTTTCCTTAATAAATTGTACAACAAGAAGGGTATATGACACATACTTGAACGCGTAGGGCAGTAGTATCAAACTCTTTAGTTCTTGCTTGATCAAGGCTTTAGCTACATAGACCTTGATTGTTTGATATTTATCCCTGACGAGCCTAAAATGCGTCGTCCCCGTTATGAAAATATTCATCTTTGAGATTGGCGGAGAACATTTCGCAGCCTATGTTGTTGTACTCCATGTACCAGTCATGTAGTTGATGCAGTTTACTTGTTAGACCGGGGAGCCAAGTTGTGGGGACCAATGGTTTGCCTAATTGAAAGCGCCATCTAAAAGGTGCGACCGGAATATCTTGTTCATCTCCATATTGTAGTTGTGTAAGTTGATTCGGCTTAAGTCCCGCTTCTGCACGGAACCTATCACCGGAATATCTTGTTCATCTCCATATTGTAGTTGTGTAAGTTGATTTGGCGTAAGTCCCGCTTCTGCACGGAACCTATCAATTTCAAACTGCACCATGTCAGGCTTTAGGTGATACGCTCGTAGTCTGACTTTGGTTTTTTCGAGGACCCCGTCTGTTCATTGCTGACCATGGAAATGACAAATTCACAAGCATGTTCAGAGACTTCATATTGCTCGGCACTCTCACCTGGACGATTCATCAAAGATGTTATGTTTCCACTGATTTTCTTTCCCTTTTTGGAGGGTGGAGGCGGATCATCAGATGCTTGCGATTTCTGTAAAGACTATGATCTGTGAGATGATGATGGTGCTGATTTTTTTGTAGGTGGCCATTTGGGAATAGGGCTTTTGATAGGTACTGCTGCCTTTTTTGTTGGTGGCGATTGGCGAGTAGGGCTTTTTCTAGGTGGAGCCTGCGGAGGACTTGCGATTCTTGTTGCTGGTGGTGGGGGAGGACTTGGGTTTCTTCTACCTGGTGAGGGGGGGGGTCTCTTCGCGGCTCTTCTTCGTCATCGTCATCTTCTAAATCCGAGCCGAAAACTATGTATCGCTTTCTCTACACAACAAAACTGTAGAGGTTGCCTCCTAGAGTGTTTTTCCCTCCTCGCCGGGGAAGTCCAACTCAAGTCTTCGGTACCTCTTGGTATATTATCAATGCAGACTTTCCCATAGCTGGCAGGTATAGGGCGGTTGTGCAACTGAACACCTTCCCAATGGGTAAAGTGCTCTCGTTTCTACTCATTCCATACCCATACACCATCGTTCCACAGCACTTTTAGGTCTTTAACTAACGGTTTTAGATATACATCTATATCGTTTCCCGGTTGCTTCGGCCCTTGGATTAATAAAGGCATCATAATATACTTTTGTTTCATGAACAACCAAGGTGGTAGGTTGTATATACATAGTATGACCGGCCAAGTGCTATGAAGACTGCTGACGTTCCCGAATGGATTCATCCCATCCATACTCAGGGTGTGTTCTTTTCAGCTTTTCTTATCTACTTATTTGCCTTATCTTGTCATTTTGAGAATTTTTCAAGATAGCCTCGAGAGCCGGTTGGCCTCCAATTTTGGGGTTTAGACAGCTTATAGACACGCCTACGAGATAAAAAAAAGTCTCAAAAGTAATAAAAAAGTGAGATAAGTCAAATAAGACACGAGATAACTAGGATAAGCTAACTCCTCATGCTCTTTGCAATACAAGATGCAGTCATTTGAACATGTATGAATTTTCTATACCTCCAATCACAATGGGCAAACAACTTGCTTGGTATGGTAGGTAGTATCGGGCATAACGCTCCTCTTCTGAAGCACGTCACCCAGGAAAAGTAGCAACTCATAGAAACTCTTATCTGACTAACTGTTGCTTGCTTTCAACTGCAACAGTGTCAACACGATGTAATCCTTCTTGCATCTCGGATACAATGGTGACATAGAGTCCTGACCAACTGTTGCTTCGTGTAATCCTTCTTGCATCTTAGATACAATGGTGTCATAGAGTCCTATACCATAAGCTGGAACTTCTGAACTATCTTTCAGTGGTGAATTCTCCTTCCCCATCACGCAGCATCTGATCTAAGTCATCATCGGGATCGTCGACAACCACATCATCTGATTTAACCCAAAGTTCTACTAATCAATATTCAAATTTTTGTTCCATTCCATTCCATATCCACAGTCCAACCCATCCCAAACCTTCTCCAAACATCTGCCATCATCTTCCGAGTGTGGCGCACCTGTTGTGGATCTTACGCCAGCGAAGTGCCCGTTCTTCCCTAGCCAGGTTGCCACGCCCACACTAGGGTCACGGCTCCCCTGCGCCGTAAGACCTAGATCATCCCGCGGATGACGACATGATCCTGTCTTCACCTCGAACTGAGGTTACCCAGCCGCATTCTGGCAGTCACTAGGGCCTCACATTCGCACTACCGCGTGATGGCTACACGTTGTGGTGCTAGGAACCAAATCCCGCAAGCATTTGGTCAGCGACTTCCCGCTTCGTGCCTCACTGCACGCCGTTCGGTCCACTCTTGGAGTCACCTCGGATCTGGCCAGTCCACACTTTCCATATCTACTTCCTTCTTCCGCTATCTCGTTCCTCCGTGTGCCCTGCACATGATGTGGTGGAACCACCTCTGGTGGCGGCGACTGGCAGCTACGCGTGTTTCTCCGTGCTCCTCTCAGCACCGCGTCTATGAACGTATAGCCCTCTTCACAACCAGTAGCCGAGCTACTCCATCTTAACCACAAGCTGGACCATGTCCGCTTTCCCAATCACAACCAACCACACACTGGCATGCCAGACCCAATTTCCAGTTTTCAAGTTTGTTTTGTAATCATGTCCGGTGAATGTCGGTTCACCGTTCCGAGGCCATTTACTCCTAAAATTATTAATTGGACCTAAGCAACGTCTAAGCAAATTTTAACCAAGACTTAAGAGTCTAAAATTATTTTATTCTATCTAACAGGCTATCAAGGGTGATTATCAAGGCAATCATTAATAAAGTCAAATGACAGATGATTATATCAAGGCAATATCATCAAGGTAGAACAATATCAAATGCTAACATGGTATGATATATCATGATTAAGCAGACAGGTATAAATACTTAAAGAGAGCATGCAATTTGTTATTGTAAATAAAATACTTTAATAAACTGGGAATCATTTTGACTTATTTGAATGTTCACTTGCACTAGGAAAAAGTATAGACTCACCCTAGTAAAAGTAAACACCCTATAGGACATATATTAACTCGCCTTGGTCTTGCGAGTAGTGGGGGTCCTCTTGCTAAACTTCAAAGTGTCCCGAGGGATCTTCTGCGTCTATTAACGGTACAAATTCAAAGAACAAAATAAAGAAAATCTCATCGAACAGTAGGAAATCATGATGCATGGAATGCAGCGCGTCTACCCTAGCGATCGATTGATCGGTGGCCGACGTTTATGTCTTAACCTAATTATTGAGGGAGTTCTATGATCTTACTAATGTACAATAATTCTTAAAGAAATAACAGGGTGAGTGCTTGTGAATAAGATATGTGATGATGCATGATAGTACCCTTAATAATCTACCCTAAGATTTTGGCAATTATATGTAAAAGAGAAATATTAATTTTGTTTGAAGTATTTCCATCATCAAATCTAGGGGGATTATCCATTGTGTTTGGATACGTATGTGGTTGTATAACTTTTAAATCAGCAATTAATTACTAATTTAATGGTATACATATAAGTATTCACATGTATATATGTATTTAAGTTCCTCGTTTACCCTAGTTAAATAGTTATGTGATCTTTATTTGGTTTTATTCAGGTCATATAATTTCAACAAATTCATCAAGGGCCAGTGATGTTTCTGTAGAAATTTAAGATTTAAACGAAGTCATTTAGTATATATAATAATTTAAGATTCATTACTGTTCTATTAGTACAAAAGAAAAGTGGGAATTTGAGTCAAATAATTACCCAATGGGTATTAAATGTCCTAAAAAAGGGTTAATAATTTCTAAATTTCCTAAATCATGATTATGTCTCACTAAAATTTTCTCATGAATTTAGGGCTTATTAAACAGTCCAAAACAATAGGAAAGCCTATTTGTAAATCACTAAAGAGGTGATTTTTAATTTATTCAAAGGCTGAAAAAGGGGTCAATAGTTCAGATTAAAACTTTACCATGTGTACCATATTATTAGAGATGATCCCACATTTTCTTAGATTTTTCTCACGTCATAATCTAATTTATTTAATCAGCACTCATTTTTTGGGTTTATTCCCTAAGGAAAATTCCTAGAATAGAACTAAGTGACTTAAACAGAGGTAAAATTTTTGTGTTACTGGTCCCTTGGATATTTTTAATAAATCTAGCAGGTTATCAATTATTTATCCAAATTTTTCTAAGATGTTTAGGGAAGTCTAGGTATTTTAAACAACCAAATTCATTTGGCATAATTGTTTTTATTTATTAACTCTGGAAAAACGGCGTGCACAGTAATACGCAAAGTGAAGGCGAAGGTGCCGGCAAGGCGGGCGCCAACACTTAACCCGATGGGAGCGACTCAATGCGCAAACGCAACGCAGCACACAAACATCAGCGCGAATCTTGGCGCTCGATTGGACGGCGCTGGGCTATCGTCTTCAACGGTCAGCCCTAGGGCGGTGCTCCGGCGAAGCTCCAACGTGGTCGCGACGGCACATCCTTGCTCCTCCGAGCTGCTTTATGCTCGTAAAGTGAACCTAGCCGCTAGACCTAGGTTGTGCTACCACCAATCAGCCGGAGACAGTCCGCAATTGGTGGCGCTACGTGCGGGGTGGCAACGAGCTACGGGATCAAGCGATTATGGTGAACCCGAGCGAACCAGATCATCTAGGGACTACGAGGAAAGCTTACCGGGCAAGAGATTGGACGGAGGATGGACGGTGACAGCCGGCGATGATGTCACCGAAAGAGCTCTGAATAGGGGTGTCGGTGCGGGCAAACTCCAACGGTGCTCTTGCAAAATTGATTGAGGGGAAACGTTAGGAAGGTTCTCGTGATGCTCGAGCTGAAAGGAATTTGAGAAAGACTCACCGAGGAGGAAGAAATCGAAAAGGGGGTGATTCTGGTCACCGAGAGCTGGCGGAGAAGTAATCTTCAATTCCGGGAGCAATGGTAGTTCTAGGGCCAATTGCTTGGAAGTTGAAGGAGGTTGGGGTACCAGTGAGCTCTGGAAGCAAGCATGGGGAACAGGGCCGACGGAGGTGGACGAATTTTGGAATTCGGACGCAGCGGCAGTGGAGGGCGAAAAGGGGGGAAATGGTGCAAGCCTCAATGGGGGATTTATAGGACCAGCGGAGGCTTGGGAAGTGAGGGAGGGTAGCAGAGAGCGCGAGGGAAGTGGTCGAGCTCGCAGAGACCAAGGTGGCAGGCGGCGCGGCAGTGGTGAACCAGTGGAGCTGCAATGGCAGGGCTTGGCGTGCACGGTAGCGCGCGATGCGGTAGTAGGCTGCATCATTGCCTGGGAGGTAGCACTGGGTGCAGGTGGCGATAGGACATCGATGCAGCGGCGGAACAGGCGCAGTGGGAGGGGACAGCGGCGGCCAATGCCCGGCCGGCGGCGCAGTGAGTGCAGCGGGCGGCCACGCGGCGACGACGGGCGAAGCGGGCGTCCTTGATTCGGCAAGCTTCAAGGCACGGCCAGTTTGGCGCGGCGGGGAGGAGCGGTGTACGGACCGCCGGTTCGAACGAGTGGTCCGAACGGTGAGCAGGACGGGCGAGCCCGCTTGCAGGGCGAAGCCGCACGTGAGGAGAGCCGGGGGAGGGGTGAGCCGAGGGGGAAGTAAGCCGGGTGGGGTGAGTCGGGGGAACGCGGCAGGCTCGGGTTAGGGGAAAAAAGGGCTGGGTCGAGGGCCTAGCAAGGTTAGCCGGACAGGGTTGGGCCCAAAAATGGGTTGGGCTCGGCCCCAAGGACCCATTTTGGTCCATAGAGTAAGTTGGGGAAATTTGAATTTTGCAGAATTTGAGGAGAGTATGAAAGGGCTAATTGAGAGTGGCTCAATTTGTTTGAATTGAAGCACATACCACCAAAATTGTAAATAAATTTCAATTTAGCTGAATTTAGATTATCTTATTTGAATAGCCCAAGGGTTTGATGCATTAAATCCTATGTGTGTTAATACAAAGTATGTGTGTAGATGTATATATGTGTATATACATACATATATACCTTAGTGGTGGATGAGGGGATCCAAACTTTGAGAGGTTTTCTAGATTAAATCTAACATAGGGCAAAAATACGGGCCTGAATTACATTGTTTTTACTACCATAGCAAAATTCCATTTTTGGGGTGTTACAGCCTGGCTTCAGGAAAGTTCAAAAGGAATGCATATTCTATCTATATCAGTACGCAATAGTGGGTAGGTTGGTTAGAAAGGTGAAGCTGGAGTCACGAGATTGCGGGTTCGAGTCTCGCTTCTCCCATACATCCTCGGTATATTTTAAAATATTTCTAGTACTAACCGGTGCTGATATCCTTAAGCATTAGACTTGGATGGCCTGTACCGGTTTTTGAACCGGTACTAAAGGCTAGTTTTGTAATAGTGTGTGCTCCTCTTTTGAGTTCTCACGACATGGTATATGTAGCAGCTCTCTCATGTCTTCTTCCACGCATTACACACCTGCAATAGTTTATATGAAATAATTATCTGCATGCTCCTCTTTTGAGTTCTCAGACATGGTATATGTAGCAGCTCTCTCGTGTCTTCTTCCACGCATTACACACCTGCAATAGTTTATGTGAAATAATTATCTGCATGCAACTGACATGTGCACACGTCTGTCGAAGAAAAAGGCATGTAACCTAGTAGTGAAAGCAAACGGGCTCAGTACGTTCGCAGGGTGACATTACGATAACTCTCGCCCAGTTACCATCTCTAGCAGGAGCCTTGAGCAATCAAATTCTTTGTGCGGCAGACGCGCAAAGGCCCATTTGGAATGGATGCAGTTTAACAGCTGAATGGCTATGGCTTAAAGGCTAGGCTCAAAGGTTTATATTGTGTGGTTTCTGGTCCTCATACGATAAATACCATCTTGAGAGAGACTAAGTACTTTCGGTCGATCACGAAGAACACTGAGAGTATTACCACAATCGCAGGCAGCGATTCATGTATAATAGGCTCAGAGAGAGCCACAATTATACCTATGGGTACTATTCTGAATATTAAAGAAGCACTATTGTACTCAGAATCTATGAAAACACTCTTAAGGGGCTCAACCCTGGACAGGCGGTGGAAACTACCAAGCTGGAGTACGGTAGGGGCAGAGAGAATTTCCGGTGGAGCGGTGAAATGCATTGTTTAAAGACATCCGTGCCAATGGGTTTTCACGTACAAACTTCTGAAGAGAATGGCAAAAAATACCTATGCATCATGAAGCATGCAGGATGTGAAAAGATGGTAACAGAGAAATTTTTCTCATATAAAACTGGGTTGTACTACACAGGAATAAATGCACCCCTAGTGTATGCTTCTTTGAAGACCGCATTATTTTCTCATTGGCATTGCCGTCTAGGCTACTCTGGTCTTAGAATGATGAGGAATATAATAAACAACTCATAAGGCCATAACTTGAATGTTAAAAATTTTTGAAATCAAGAATATTTTGTGTGCCCCCCATGTGTCACTGGGAAATTGATAACTCGGCCATCTATTACGAAAGTGAAGTATAAAATCCCCGCAGTCCTGGAACGAATCCAAGGGGATATTTGTGGCCCAATTCAGCCCTTATCAGGGCCATTTTGGTACTTTATGGTGCTCATTGATACGTCCTCAAAAGGTTGCACGACTGGTTATTGTCTACCGGAAATCATGCCTTTGCAAAACTAATTTTGCAGATCATTAAAATCAAGAATACCTTCCTTGATCATCATGTGAAGTCCATTAGAATGGACAATGCCGAAGAATTTACTTTAAAGGCATTCGATGATTATTTCACGGCATTAGACAACGCAGTTGAGCACTTTGTACCTCATGTCCACACCCAGAATGGAGTAGCAGAGGCTTTGATCAAGAGAATTAAGTTCATTGCTCGGCCACTCTTACAGAGTTGTAACTTGCCCAACACGTGTTGGGGACATGCAGTCCTACACGCAGCAGGACTCATCAATTTTCGACCATCGACCTACAACATCCATTCACTAATGCAACTGGGGCAGGGGGTCATATCGAAAATTTTCCATCTTAGAAAGTTTAGATGCATGGTATATACCGATACTGGCTCCACAGCGGACTGCCATAGGCCCACTCTGTAAACATGGGATATATGTCGGATTTGAAAGTGCATCTATAATCCGATATTTGGAACCTATGTCGGGGGACTTGCATACGGCCTAGTTCGCTGACAGCATTTTTGACGAGGATAATTTCCCGTCATTAGGAGGAGGAAATCAACCTTTGGATGAAAAAGTCAGAAAATCATATGGCATTCCACTGGTATCCCCGCACATGACCCCCATAGTAATGAAGCAAATTAAGAAGTCCAGAAGATAATTGATTTGCAGAATCTAGCAAATGAACTGCCTGATCATTTTTGTGATCTAAAAAGCATGGTTAAGTCGCATGCACCTGCTCGAAATGCACCAGAGAGGGTTGAAATAACAAAGAAAGCAGAAGACACCCCGAATCCCGTTCAGAGGCCTCCAAACAAAAACAAAAGAACGAAAACTCTGGCTCCTCAAACCCGAAGTACTCGGAGACGTCCGGGAAAAGAAGGCCAAGAGGACTTGCCATAGACTATCACAAAAATGCCCCAAAGAAAGAAGAGAGCCAGTTGAGACCTGGCACTGGGAAGAAGCCCGCGGAGAGGGCAGTGCCAGATATGAATCTTCCACTAAAGGAAGTCGTTGGTGAAAATGTGTGCACATACATAGGCGAAGAAAAGTTAAAGGAACTTGCCCTCCATGATGGGAAATAGCGGAGGAAGGCAAGTAGAAGTGCAAGAAGAAACACCCCATGATGAAATGGCAATAAATTATGTATTAACGGGAGAGTCTATGAATAGAACAACAGCCAATGTGGATGCATATTTTGCAAAGAAAATTGCCACCCTCATCGACCACGATCCTGAGCATGCATCTCTGGCAGAGTGCTGGAAAAGGCCGGACTGGAAAGAATGGATGAAGGCAATATCTGCCGAATTGATCTCTCTGAACATGGGCCTGTATACCGTGCACCTCCCAAAATTCACTTCGTAGATCATAAATGGGTCTTTGTTCGGAAGAGGAATGAAAAGAATGAAATTGTAAGATACAAAGCAAGGCTGGTTGCTCAAGGTTTCACTCAATGTCCTGGAGTTGATTATGAAGAAACCTACTCCCCAGTCATGGGCGGAAATAACCTTCAGGTACTTCATCTCAATGTCAGTCAACTTGAAGTTGAAAATGAAATTGATGGATGTTGTAACTGTATATCTTTATGGATACTTGGATTCGTACATATACATGAAAATTCCAGAAGGTATCCCTGTCCTGAACCAAGATAGAGCAAACAGAGATCTATACAGTGTGAAACTTGAGAAATCACTGTATGGGCTCAAGCAGCCAGGAAGAATGTGGTATAATCTCTTAAGTGAATTTCTCTGCGAGAAAGGCTACACAAACAATGAAGATTGTCCTTGTGTATTCATACAGAGATCCTCAAATGGATTCTGTATAATCTCTTTCTACATAGATGACTTGAACATCATCGGGATAAAGAAAGAGATAGAAGAAGCATGCTTATACTTGAAGTCTGAGTTTGAAATGAAAGACTTGGAAAAAACCAAATTTTTCTTAGGCTTGCAGCTCGAGCATGTCCAAGTTGGAATCTTGGTACACCAATCGTCCTACACCCAGAAGGTGGTAGAGAGATTTGGATTTGAAAAGGCATACCCCGTGAAAACCCCAATGGTCGGAAGGTCACTGCAAGCAGACCAAGACCCATACAGGCCAAGAGAAGAGGGAGAGGAAGTCTTGGGATCTGAAACCCCATACTTAAGTGCAATTGGTGCGCTCATGTACCTCGCAAACAGCACTTGGTCGGGCATTGCGTTCGCCGTGAATTTCTGGCTTGGTAGAGCGCAGATCCAACCAAAATACATTGGAAGGGGATCAAGGACATCTTCCGATACCTCCAAGGAAGCAAAGATCTTGGCTTATTTTACAGGAGGAATCAAGAACTAAATCTGGTTGGCTATGCAGATGCAGGGTATCTGTCTGACCCGCATACTAGCAAGTCATAAACCGGGTATGTTTTTCTTTGTGGTGGGACGACCATTTCCTGGAGGTCGTCCAAGCAGACACTTGTATCAACTTCTACAAGGCACTCGGAAGTAATTGCCCTGTATGAAGCCTCTCGGGAATGTGCATGGCTTTAAAGAATGGCTCAACACATCCAGAAGTCATGTGAACTAAATATTGAACAAACCCCCACAATAATCTATGAAGACAATCCATCTTGTGTTGCTCAAATGCAGATGGGTTATTTTAAAAGCAACCTCACAAAGCATATTAACCCCAAGTTCTTTTATGCTCATGAAATACATAAGATGAACGAGATCAAGATATTACACACTAAGTCATGAGAGAATTTTGCTGATTTATTCAATAAATCTCTCTCGGCATCTACTTTTGAAAGGTGCGTAAAGGGAATTGGGATGAGAAGACTTAGAGAAGTGCAGATTTCAGGAGGAGAATGTTCACATACTCAAAGTAAATCTTAGACATGTAGTCTAAGTACCCAAAGGAATGTCATGAAGACAATTTAAAAATTGGGCGAATTGTACTCATTTTTCCTTAGTGAGTTTTCACAGAAGTTTCTCACCTAAGGTTTTTAACGAGGCAATTCGTGCAGCACAAGTCGTATGCTATATACTCTTTCTCCAAATTTTTTTACTGGGTTTTTATAGAGTTTTAATGAGGCATATGCATCTCGCGGCAAAGGCCAAAGGGGAGTGTTGAGAAACCGGCCCACAAAGGCCCGGTATTAGCCCATGCGGAAACCCTAGAGCAGCGCTATAAAAGGAGGAGGGGTCCCACCCATTGTACACAAGAAATAATTGAATAAAGAATCTTTGCTGTTTCTCCTGCTCTGTGTCTCCCTGTTTCTGAGTTTAGATCTGTTAGGTAACCTCGGATACCTAACCTTGGACTACACCTGGTAGCGAGGTTGCGTAACAAACAGTACCCGTGGTACTGTAGCACATGGGCACATGTCCTTCTCTGAGTCATTATCTTTTAATTGTTATCTTTCCAATTTGTTATCTATCTTTAAAGGATTTGATTAAATCAGATCTAAGTCTTTTCTTATTGTGCAAGTCGGCCATCCCTATAAAAGAGACCTCATGTATCCTCTATTAATCATCCAAGCAATTTGTAAACCAAGTTTCTACTAGGGCACTGCCATCGATAACTGGCCAGTGGCTCTGTATAGCCAAGGCGTTAGCTTTGAAAACGGCTCGTCTCGCCACGGTAAGGGCCGTATCATTTCTCGTTACGTGCTGGGATCAGGCAAATAACAATTAGTATGAGAGCCAACGATCCTTCGGCCATGGTGTCCATTAAAGATCACATCTCCAACGTCATGGCCTCTTTCACTGAAGATCGGACACACTGCCACATAAAGATAGAGCGATGCGAGCTTTCATCCTTGTTCGTCCACTTTGAACACACACGGGGACAGTGGAAGGCGGTCGCGCACGGCGGCCTATGGCCAAGGCGACGACCTCCTCGATCTACGTGCACAAGATCAGAAGGGTTTTTCAAACTTCATCCTTGAGGACAAGGTTGATTTGGAGAGGAAAGTAATGTTATGGGCTGGCCCATCTCATGAACAGTACCACAGATACTAGATACTGTAGTGAAGTGAACAGTACCCATGGTACTGTAGCACATGGGCCTATGCCGTACATGGGCCTATGCCGTTCTCTGAGTTATTGTCTTTTGATTGTTATCTTTCTAATTTGTTATCTATCTTTAGAGAATTTGATTATATCAGATCTAATGTCTTTTCTTAGTGTGCAAGTCGGTCATCACTATAATAAGGACTTCATGTATCCTCTATTAATCATCCAATCAATTTATAAACCAAGATTCTAGTAAAACGCTGCCATCGATAATAGGCCGGTGGCTCCGTACAGCCAAAACATTAGCTTCAACAATAGCTTGTCTCGCTTGCGTTAAGGGCCGTATCATTTCTCGTTAAGTGCTGGGATCAGGCACGTAACAGAGGTTCAGTCGAGTTGCAGGCTTGCAGCACACAAATGGTATGTTTTTTAAACGAGACAAATTGTATATTTCAAAGAAGATTGAAAAAGCTAGGCAAATTATACCAGAGAATTCCACTCAAATTTCATTACAGATCTGCAGGCAAGTTTAGTTAAAGCTTGCAAAAGGGGAAAACTGAGAAAACTTACTAAGGAACCATCTTTCACATGTTACAATTAGAAACTGTCGGAACGTCCAAAGCACCAAAAAAAAATTTTTTATGCACGGGATAGTTGGGACAGAATAGATCTACCTCGGCTAGCTGGTCCCAATAATGTTATTGTTTGCTTGCCACATAGAATTCAGTTCATGATTTCAAAGCCAATTCTAAGAGGCATGGTAGAACCGGAATCAATTCTCGATTTAAATATGTCATTTATCTAGAATTCATACAACGATAAAATTTTCATAAAATCAATTAAAATTTGTTGAAGATGATATAGTGTGAAGAGAAGTTACGTCATACACGTTTATAGGATAGGTATACATGTGGGGGCTATAAATATCAGAACCGCTAATTCTCAGGCGACTGCTAATTCTCGGGCGACATAATTTTTCTTAACTGTCAGTCATTCCAAAATTGTACTCTAGTAAGACTAAAATTGGACAGCTTACAAAGGTGCCATTTTAGTATCAAAATTACTACCACTACTAGAGAAACAGCCTTCCATACCGACTTATCGGTCCTCAGAAGATACTGAACCGGTATTAATAATAGCATCGATCCGGTTCAGTAGTTCCAAGGCTTCAATCCGGTTCGTCGTTCACATTAGTCCCGATTGGTAATACCAACCGATTGATGCTCCTCCCATGCAAAGCTAGTACTGACCGGTGGCATGGAAGCTCATCGATCGGTTGGTATTACCAACCGATCGAATAAACCTTTAGTCGGTTCGTATTACGACCGACTAAAGCCTCATCTAAGAATCTTTAAAAAGAATGCATATCCTAGTTATATCGTAGCGCGTGGGTGGGTGAGTTGGTTAGAAGGGTGAGTGGGAGTCACGAGATCTCGGGTTCGAGTCCCGAAGTCATATGTGCGCATTATATTTTTAAATATATTTCTAACATCTATCCCGGGTTGAGAGTAACAGCGGACCGATGGCTCCATGCCATCAGTCCCGAATTGCCTATCCCGGTTCCAAAACCGGGATTGATGCTGGTTTGGAACCGGGATTGAAGGCTCAATCCGTGGTAGTGTACTTATCAATCATCAGCTTTATTTGTTGATTTATATGCTTTATTCATGCATAAATCTATCAAATACACATGCTTATATATTTTTCTTTTCCTATGTTTTAAGCCATAATATTTGTTTCAGTCAATCTAAAATTGTACACTGGTAAAACTAAATTTTCACTTATTTATAATGTGCAATTTTAGTATAGTTATAGTGCAATTTTAATAATAATCAACTGACATTTATTTTATTATCAAGCAACTTGCTCTTAGTCGAATCCCAACCTTGTATAAAATGATTTCATAAAAGTTCCATACTTAAAATTCAAACCTGGTGTTCAGTGTTCACACTATAATTAAAATCTTCATGAAATCGACTGGAATTTGTTGGAGATGATTTGGAGAATATAGAAGCTATTTTGTACATGTTTACGAGAGACTAGATGTATATTTGGCACCCACAACCTTGTAGAATACTTTAGATTTATTCCTCATGTGTGCACACAATGAAATCTTTGTGAAATCGACTGCAATTTGTTGGATATGATTTAGTGTATAAAGAAGCTAATTTTTACACATTTGCAACAGTAGATATACATGTGACCCATACAAGCCGTGTTGAAAATTATTTCAAAAAAGTCGGTATTTAAAATTTAAACTTCACGGTCACACTATGTTTTTTTAATAAAATCAACTGAAATTTGTTGGTGATGATCTAGCACTCACAGAAGCTGCTTTGTGCTTTGCGTAAACCGGGAATTGTTTTCAATAAAAGAATTGAGATCCAAATAGAAATAGATCTAGAATTCAGTTGAATTCTAAGCAGCCAAACGGAACGTAAGATTTTTTTTTAACTTGGAGTAGAATAAGAATTTGAATTGGAGTTTGAATTTGAATTTGAATTTTTGCTAATCAAGAATCGAAATCCAATTAGAAATTAATGGATTTGGAATTCAATTGATTCTTGGCAGGCAAACCGGATGTAAGTTTTTCTTTCCTTTTTTCTCACTAGAAGTAGAATAGAACTGCTTGCAAGCTGCCCTATAAATAGGCCACCACACATGTTGATCCAGAGAAGGTATAGCTAACCCAGGCAAGTAATTTCGTTAGGTTGGTCTATATTTTGCCTTGCGTGCATATATATTACGTATTCATATGGCAACGTTGCGAGGATCATGGCTGCTCAACCATCTATGTCCGTCTCATCCTGGGCTGATGAAACATGGCCATGGATCATCCAAGCAGCCGCTACGTAGTACTAGTTGTAGCAAGCCATGGACAAGAGCAAGGACTAATATCGGTGTCCAGGCGATGATCATCAGCTACTGGTACAGATGGTGATTGTTTGTAGCAAGAGTATCCACATCAGGAGTTCTATCCCTATTTTCTCTCTTCTACTTTATTTTCTCTCTCTTTCATCTTGAAATTTTTTCACACTTTACATACACCATAAAAAATTCTTTCCCTCCACCAAATGTTCTATCTCTAAACTCTATATCTATACTACTAAAGGGTTTCTGTTAGGAATGCTCTAAAGCATCGCGGACGAGCTAGCTGGCTAGTAGGCAGTACCTACCTATTCTTGAGAAATTAATTAAGCGTAAAACATGTAGATGCAATGGAGTAAATGTTAATCTTCGACTGCATGCAGGAGAGAGGGATGCAGTTAGGGATGTAATCGGATCGGATATGGTCGGATATTGTTCATCCCGTATCCGTATCCATATTTTTTATCGGATACGAAGTCGGATACGAATGGTGTCGGATGTGAATACGAATGCAAATAATACCGGATACTATCACTTACGAATACGAAGCGAATACAGACCGGATTCAATACGGGTATGAATATTTTTAGCCGGATAATACACGAAAATATAGATCATTTATTGCACATGTAACATACTGAATGGTAGATAGAGAATAGAGATAGAGAAAGAGAGCACGAATGATGGATTGGGGATTTTATGTTTTTGGTGTTGGGTCTGCCACGTGGCAGTGTCGCATTGCCTTCAGTTTTGGCCTAGCGCCAGTGGACAAGCCGGGAAGTACGAAGCATGCGGTAAATTTTTGGTTTGGCACCGCATTGGCGCTGTGGCCTGTGGTGCACTTGGCGTTGGCACTTTGGCAGTGGCACTTGGTAGAATGGTAGCTGGTACTTGGCACTTTGGTATTGGTGGAGTACCAAGAGTGGTATTGGTACACTTGGTACTAGTGCCTCCGCACTGCTCTTTGATTGGAGAGTTCTGACTCACAGTCTTGGAGAAGTCTTTAAAGTTTTGGATATTATCCATATTTTATATCCGGATATTATCCGATTATAAACTCGGATATTCCCGTATCCGTCGGATAATTACTATCCGTATCCGTATCGTTATCCGAGATAACTATCCTTATCCGTATCCGTATTCGGAAAATTCTTTGAATATCCGAAAAACTATTCAAATCGCTATCCGAATTAATTCGGTCGGTCGGTCGGTCGGAAAATATCCGTTCCAGTTGCACCTCTAGATGCAGTAGCAGTAGCAGAAAAGCTAGCGGAGGAAGAAGAATCATGGCTGAGATGAGCTGCAGCACCGCCACGGTCAAGTGCTCGGCCAACCTCCTCGTCCAAGACAACCCGGCGGAAATAGCAGCAGCGAAGGCGCCACCTCCTCCTCCTCTTCCAAGCGTTAGTAAGAGGAACCCGAGCGCCGCCGCCGCAACTGAGCCGCGGCGAGAGGAGGAGGACGGTGACGACGAATGGCTGAGGTACCTGGAGCCGGGGAAGCTGGAGGTGTTCGATCAGCTGGAACCGTGGGCAGAGGCAAACGTTCTGCCGCTCCTCAAGCCTGCGGAGGAGGCGTGGCAGCCGACGGACATGCTGCCGGACCCGGCGGCGCTGGGCGCGGACGGCTTCCACGCGGCGTGCTCCGAGATCCGCGCGCGCGCGGCCGCCGTGCCCGACGTGCAGCTCGTGTGCCTGGTGGGGAACATGGTGACGGAGGAGGCGCTGCCGACGTACCAGAGCATACCCAACCGCTTCGAGGCAGTGCGCGACCTCACCGGCGCCAGCGCCACCGCCTGGGCGCGCTGGATCCGCGGCTGGTCTGCCGAGGAGAACCGCCACGGCGACGTGCTCAACAAGTACCTCTTCCTCTCCGGCCGCGTCGACATGCGGCAGGTGGACAGGACCATCCACCACCTCATCCAGTCCGGCATGGTGATGAGCGCCGCGCGGAGCCCATACCACGGCTTCATCTACGTGGCCTTCCAGGAACGCGCCACCTCCATCTCGCATGGCAACACCGCGCGGTACGCCAAGAAGCACGGCGACATTGCCCTCGCGCGCATCTGCGGCGCGGTCGCGGCCGACGAGAAGCGGCATGAGGCGGCCTACACGCGCATCGTGGGGAAGCTGTTCGAGGTCGACCCGGATGGCGCCATGCGCGCCCTGGCATACATGATGCGCCGCCGGATCACCATGCCGGCGTCTCTCATGACCGACGGACGCGACGGCGACCTCTTCGCGCACTACGCGGCCGTGGCGCAGAGGGCCGGCGTGTACACGGCCTCCGACTACTGTGGCATCGTGGAGCACCTGATAAAGCAGTGGCGGGTTGAGGAGCTGGGCACCGGGCTGTCCAGCGAGGGGAGGCGCGCACAGGACTAAGTGTGCGCGCTGCCGCAGAAGATCCGAAGGTTGGAGAAGGCCGAGCAACGCAGCCGAACCCAGAAGCCCACAGCATCGGTCCCGTTTAGTTGGATCTTCGACAGGCCCATCATTCTCACAGTGGCTTCATCCTAATCTAATCCTCCGTAATATGATAATAATTCCTCTTAAAACGAATGGCGGTGTGGTTAATTCACAGTGGCTTTATCCTAATCTAGTCCTACGTAATATAATAATAATTCCTCCTTAAAAAGAATGGGCTGTGGTTAATTCTCAATAGATTGAAAGGATCTATATCCTCTCTCTTTGATTCTAAAGACAAACTTTGTTTTTGTATCATCTTGTCTATCCATCTCATAATCATGGATATCTTTGTGCCCAAAGTTCCATGTTAACCACCTAGAAAAAGAAAAAAGTATTCACTACATCCACCGTCGATTATAAGATGGATGGATTGGATGATACAAAGGTAAAATTTGCCTTTAGAAGCAAAGATAGAGCATTATGCCATTCTCTAATGGTTCCGCGGGCATTCCCTTCACCATACTAATACTATGACGGTCCCTCAGACCTTACACACCCTATTGTCCATCGGGCCTAATACATTATTCATGAACACTTGGGCCCAACATGCTGGTGTGAAAGGGCCCGAGGGACCATAAGAGTACGTTGAAAGGAAGGCCTGAGAGATCGTGGCCTTGAGGGACCATCTAAGTACGGTGAAGGGACGATGAAGGAGCACCATTGTGTGAAGGGGAGATTGTTGGGAATAGTTTCACATTGATTATGGAGGGGGCAAAGCATGATTTATAAGGGTGAGGGGGTATCCACCAATAAGACTAGTCTTTTGGGGGGAGTTAGCCCAATAAACCTTAGTTGTTACTTTGTGGTTGAGCCTACGAGAATAGCAGCCTAATGACCTAGAGCCCAGACGATGGTGTAGCGGTACATGGTGCTAACACTTGGCAAGGTCCGGCGGTTCGGAATAACTCTGAATATAACAATTGCTTGGATTGTAAGTAGACATTGGTGGCTTACTCACACTAGCTAAGAAAACACCATCACTGGTGGTTCGGAACCGTCATCACTGGTGGTTATATCACCAATGATTAAGCGACAATGATGTAGGGATTATTATTGGCGGGTCCTGAACCAACAGTGATAGTCACATATCACTGCCAGTTTGTATACAAACTGCCACTAATACTCACATATCACTGGCGGTTTGTATACCAGCCGCTAGTGATATATTGCATATCACTGGTGGTTCCAGACACCAACCATTAGTGATGGTATAATACAAGACACCAGTCTCAGGTTTTTCTAGCATTTCATCCAGATTTCATATACAAGACAAGCATTTCATCCAGATTTCATTCCCTCTATAAAACAAACTTTTCATCCAGATTTCATATATAAGAAATCATGTATACAAGCACATTTCATCGCATACAACCACATTTCACACACACACACACACATATATATGTATGTATATATGTATGTATGTATGTATGTATGTATCTATGTATCGCTTAACTTTCAAATCATGCATACAAGGAGAGAGATCAAGAAACTGACCTTATGAGAGATGAACCAATTTATGCAAGTAGACGAGCTTTTTGAACTATTATTTGCCTCATGTTTGCCAGTGACTCCGAACTAACCACTATTAGAGGAATAGTTAGGATCGCGGCAAACACGAGAGGAACAATAGTTCTCTCCTTGAAGCAAACCAGGCAACTGCAAGATCTGCAAATATGACACGAAGTCATAGAACCACACATCAATACAATTTCATATTAACACGGATCCATAAGAATTCACAAATGCACGGATTTACATAAATGCATATAGAAAACATAAAGTGCGAAGGTTCATCACAAAGTGTTCAATGGAGCAGGGCACATCAAAATGTTTACATGATTTTGTCCATACATTCTATCTAGGCTAATTCTAATTGTCATGTTCTAATTTTGGAGGGTGTTGACCATGCGGATCAACAATTTACATCATTATGAAGTTAGCGACCACTTCTCTAATTTCGGCAAGCTTGTGGAAATCGATAGGCCCCAGCTTCATGTCCATATCTTGGGGCCTTGTAATAGAAATCACCTCCATCATGTGACAGGCAACGTAAAACCTGCAAGCATGGCCTCCGGGTTGCTGGTGGCACTGTACAATACCAGATAATTAGGTCGATGGCCAATAGGAATAATAACAGTTCTTTTCATATAAGAGTTATGTACAGGCACGTACCGGCCATTTTATATTGTGTTGTAGAGCATCGCCCTAGAAACATCATGCTTCCCCCCTCGCTCAACGTAGAAATTAATGCCTAATCGAGTGGTTTACTCAAAGATGAGTAGTCATGATGAGGGCTAGCCCTACTAGATTCGAGGTACAGAACTTTGTTCTCGACAGGTGTTATGACCACCAAGATCCAATGCCAATCTTTGAGGAATGGCATTAGAAAGTATTATTTGTCTTGGTGGTGATACAATACATTCCTGATGTAGTTCCTGATTCGACCACGATTTTCATGCATATTATGTTGGGTACAAAGTGCCGGATCGAGAAAACCCACTAGTTCCCCTTTGTTTGACATGTAGCTTCATGTGGCTAGAAATATATATTTGATTTAAATATAAGTCAAGAAAACCAACCGAGAGTTCTAAATATGAATGACTATTGCAGGTACTTACAGTGAAAAGCATCGGAGGAGCGAATGATCGAGCTCCTGTAGACGGTACATGCACCATAGGTCGTCCCAGTTTACCATAAAATAGTTATCTTCGTCATCGAAATGTTTGGCTTTCAATGTAGCTATGATACCAGACTCTCATTCTGACAGGGGCAAGTTGGTAATTTTAAGGTAATGTTCATGCAGGACACGATAGCTTGGACCCAACATGGCTAATACGGTGTTGGGAAGAAACGACACTCTCATCTGGATTTTTTTTTATCCGCTAGCCACCACTTGTTTTCTTTGGGCGTAGAGTATTTGAGCTGCAATTGTTTGTTGTATTTGAGCTGCAATTGTTTGCTCTTCTGATTTGCCACACACTTTGACGGCTAGGCCATCATAAATGGCTTGGAACTTTGTGAGCTAGTCTGTCAGGTCTTCTTTGGTGTCAATCCCTTTGGTGGCGAGGAGAAAAGCTAGCAGAGGAAGAAGAATCATTGCTGAGATGAGCTGAAGCACCTCAAGCCTGCGGAGGAGGCGTGGCAGCCGACGGACATGCTACCGAACCCGGCGGCGCTGGGCGCGAACGGCTTCCACGCGGCGTGCTCCGAGATCCGCGCGCGCGGGGCCGTCGTGCCCGATGCGCAGCTCGTGTGCCTGGTGGGGAACATGGTGGAGGAGGAGGCGCTGCCGACGTACCAGAGCATACCCAACCGCTTCGAGGCCGTGCGCGACCTCACCGGCGCCAGCGCCACCGCCTGGGCGCGCTGGATCCGCGGCTGGTCCGCCGAGGAGAACCGCCACGGCGACATGCTCAACAAGTACCTCTTCCTCTCCGGCCACGTCGACATGCGGCAGGTTGACAGGACCATCCACCACCTCATCCAGTCCGGCATGGTGATGAGCGCCACGCGGAGCCCATACCACGGCTTCATCTACGTGGCCTTCAAGTATCGCGCCACCTCCATATCTCGCATGGCGACACCGCACGGCACGCCAAGGAGCACGGCGACATTGCCCTCGCGTGCATCTGCGGCGTGGTCGCGGCCGACGAGAAGCGGCATGAGGTGGCCTACACGCGCATCGTGGGAAAGCTATTCGTGGTCGACCCGGATAGCACCGTGCGCGCCCTGGCATACATGATGCGCCACCGGATCAACATGCTGGCGTCTCTCATGACCGACGGACACGACGGCGACCTCTTCGCGCACGACGCGGCCATGGCGCAGAAGCCCACAACAACGGTCCCGTTTAGTTGGATCTTCGATAGGCCCACCAATCTCACAGTGGCTTCATCCTAATCTTATCCTCCTTAGTATGATAATAATTCCTCTGAAAACGAATGGCGGTGTGGTTAATTCATAGTGGCTTCATCCTAATCTAGTCCTTCGTAATATAATAATAATTTCTCCTTAAAAAGAATGGGGTGTGGTTAATTCTCAATAGAATGAAAGGATCTGTATCCTCTGTCTTTGATTCCAAAGATAAACTTTATTTTTTAATCAACTTGTCCATCCATCTCATAATCATGGATATCTTTGTTCCCAAAGTTCCACCTCTACCACCTAGAAAAAAAAGTATTCAATATATCCACCGTTGATTATAAGATGGATGGATTGAATGATACAAAGGCAAAATTTGCTTTTAGAAGCAAAAATAGAGCATTATGCCATTCTCTAATGGATTCTTGGGCCCATGATCCCTCGGGCCTTCCCTTCACCATACTATGATGGTCCCTCGGGCCTTTCACACCCCATTGTCCATCGGGTCTAATACGTTATCAATGAGGACATCACTTCCATGGATGCACCCATGACACCACTTGCGCGACGGCCAATTACAAAGGTGCTTGCACGTCAGTTAAATCACTAGGTGAGCTCGTTCTTATGTTCACACGCAAATGCTGCAAAGAACAAGTTACTACCTAATAATATTGTTTTTGTACTTAGGAATCATGGTGTTGATGAACAAAGTGGTCACTCTTCAGTAAGACGAGTCATGGTCCAAAACGTTCGCGAGATGCAGTCCGGTTCGGCCATCGCGGATCAGCCTATATTCAAATAGGCGTAACAGATGCATACGGAGTCTGTTTGGGGCGTTCAAGTACATTACGGAGAAGCCCTTCCAATGGATCTAGTCCCACGTCCGAAATTCTTTCTGAGTCAATCAAAATTATCGAAACAAGTTGCGTCCATAATCTGCTGGCCTATTGGTACTGTGTCACCTCCCTTTAGGGCCCCTAGCCCATGTATCTCGAGTTAGGCTGCGACCTAAACCCTAGCCACCGTCTCACTCTCGTATAAAACTCAGTAGCCGTCATTGCTAGACGCAGGTTTTTGCTTAGATTAATCTGCCATCGCAGTTTCGCCGATCTTCGGTTTGTGAGAACCCCAACTTCGTGTGCTTTATTCAATTCATAATTTCAGATTGCTCTTTTGCGTTCTTGCTCATGTTCTTGATTCGCTTGCAGAAACTAATCCTCGTGGTGAGGTCAACCACATCTTGCCACGGTTGATAATGAATGGAGGCAATGGTGTGGCGATTGCTGGGTTCGATCGGTTCTGATCAGAAACCGGATCGTCAACGTCGAGTCTTCCAGCAATCGACATATCATCTACCTGTTGGAAGATCGGGCGCCGTGCTCCCATCAGTTATTCAAGAACACCTAGGCCCAACACGCTGGTGTGAAAGGGCCTTAGGGACCATAAGAGTACATTGAAGGGAAGGCCTGAGAGATCGTGGGCCCGAGGGGCCATCTAAATATGGTGATGGGACAATGAAGGGGCACCAATGTGCGAAGAGGAGATTGTTGGGAATAGTCTCACATTGGTTCTAGAGAGGGCAAAGCATGATTTATAAGGGTGAAGTGGTATCCACCTATAAGGCTAGTCTTTTGAGGGAGTTAGCATAAAAAACCTTAGTTGTTGCTTTGTGGTTAGGCTTGAGAGCGTAGCAACCCATTGACCTGGAGCCCAGACGCTGGTGTAGCGGTTCATGGTGCTAACACTTGGCAAGGTCCGACGGTTTAGAACAACCCTGAATAAAACTATTGGTTGGCTTGTAAGTAGACAGAATTGGCTTACTCTGTAGGATTGGCTGCAAAGGGGGCTAGCTTGCTTGGAAGGTAATTGTCATCGACAGTTGAATCTAGCTTGGAAAGGAAGGGAGAGAGATAGAGGACATCCACATTGAGGAGAGGGGCTTGCTTGGGGAGGTCATCATTGGTCAAATCTAGCTTCGAGATTAAAGATAAGATAAAGAGAGCATGCACATCAAGGATTGGTGGCTTTCATTTAGACAAAGGTGGCTTAATTGGTGGAATGGGTGGTAGAGAGTGCCAGGTTTCTTAGGAAGGTCATTGACGATCAAATCCTACTTGTAAGGGAGAGACAAAGAGAAAATCCACATTGAGGATAATAACAATCCACACTGAGGAGGATTGGGGATTTTTTTTGCTAAGCACATTGAAGAGAATTAGGGATTCTTTTTAGCTTGACGGTGTGATCGGATGCAATATGAAGAAATATAAGTCGAACTATTGTCATAACCATAATTTTTATTAGCTCGAAGACTGATATGGATAATACCGGGTACGAAAGCATCCTACTTGATAGTATCGATTACAACTATAATGCAGAAATTAGTTAGACTCGATATCAAAACGTATATTTAATCAGATAACATGTGAAAGAAGAGATAATCTGTAAGACTATAACACATAACACGTGTCATAGCGGTTTATAAATGTCATCGTCCAAACTGAAGCAATACACAATCACTAAAATATGTTTACAATACACAATCACCGAATTACTAAATCATTTTGTAACTAATTTCAAATTTCAACTTAAAAATAAATACGAATTCACAAATCACAAGCAAGAAGTAATACACCAAATAAGTTGCACACATAATATACTATTATCTCATAGTTGGCATTCGCAAAAGCCGAAATATATGTCCAATATTATAGTGGGTTGTAGCTAGGCTAGGCTAGGTCTTGGCTAGTAGACATCCAAATTCGGTTGGTACCATTACGGTAAGCAAAAATGCATAAAATATATGGATACGGTATTGTTGGGATTAGATAAAATATCCAGGCGGCTACATTCCGTGCGAAATATGCCCTTGGAGCGCGCACCCAGGGAGAATAAGCCGAGCATGTTAAGCTTAGGCTGATACCCCACGATTAATGCTTGGGAGTTGGCCTCTTTGCTTATGGGTCGTTGTACATGTCATTATGGGCCCTGGAGAGATACAAGAGGGTGATCATGCTGACAGTCTTGTTATCTTGAGAAACCTCCCATATCTAGAGCCTAAAGCTTTTCGGATATGGATGTTTCTTGGGGCTCAAGTTAGTGTATTTATAGAATATATCCATAATTCTAGTAGGATTTTACGTTACCCGAATAGGATTTTCCAGGTCGTGTAGGACGTGAACTGTGTATACCTTATACCAGTCTGGCGGCGGCTGGCCATGAGCGAGGCCACGCCGGCCCAGAACCAGCATGCAGCCCGCCTGCTCCTAGACCACACTCTAGTGGAGTTGGCCGGGGATACACCAGCCGTGCCATGGCTGAGGGACATCGCTCGCCTTGTGGACGCGGCTCAGCGCCGCGTGGAGGCGTCAGATCGACCAAGTACCTTTGGTACGCCGCAGTCGAAGTCACGTGCGGTTCGCACACACACTTCCAGCCATCCGAGCCAAGAGCGCTCCATTTGTGGCGATCGGAGCACGGGAAAGGGCGTTCGGGATGCAGCCTCCACCGGCGTGGAGGGCCGTGCACTAGCCCAAGTACCACCTCGAGCGCCCCCTAGACGGGAGGGGCGTGACGAAGGTTTGAGGACGCACGTAGAGGAGCGCCACCGGCAGCGCGGCGGAGACTTGCGTGACACATTGTAGCGTCGTCGTAGGCAGGCGCGTGCCCAAGAGGAGCGTGAGGGCTCCACCGATGATGTCGACTACTTCGGCAATGAAGAGGAGGAGACTCTCTCTTCCGAGTGCCGTCCGAGCAAGGGCTCCAGCGGGCAGCGCCAAACCCCGCGCGACGTCGGGTGCCAGGCATTCTCCTCTCGGCTGCGTCACGTGGCGTGGCTGGAGAGATTCTATCCGGCACCCCTTGATAAGTACGATGGCACGACTAACCCGAAAGAGTTCTTCCAGATCTACACTACCGTCGTGCAGGTGGCAGGCGGATCCGGGAAGGTCATGGCTGTTGAACCTCCCACGAGGGTCGATAAACTCGTGGGAGGAGCTGTGCGACCAGTTCGTCGCCAATTTCCAGGGTTCATACACCCAGCCAGGGGTGGAGGATGACCTCCACTCAATCGAGAAGAAGAAGGACGAGTCATTGCGCTCGTTCATCCGACGATTCTACCACTGCCGCAACACCATCCCCAAGATCTCGAGCCAGCCGGTCATCATCGCCTTCCGTAGGAGCGTACGTGACCGCAAGATGCAAGAGAAGATGGCCACCCGTAGCATCACCACTACCTCCGTTCTTTTCTCCTTGGCGCACAAGTGCGCTCGGGCGGCGGAGGCTCGGGATCGGTCCTCCGGGCAGGCGGGCGGCCACGATGGAGGCGAGGCCGGAACCTCCAAGGGTTCCGGCTCCAAGGACAAGAAGAAGAAGAAGCGCAAGGCGACGGATTCCGGACAGGTCCTAGCCGCTGAACACGAGCAGAAGGACACCCGGCCATGGCGCGATGACCACCGCGATCGGCGTGATAACCCCCGGGAAGAGAAGGGGGGCAGGTGCTATTGCCCCATCCACAGGTCTAAAGCTCATGACTTGGCCGATTGTCAGGTTGTGAACAAGATAGTGGAGAAGCATCTCAAAGAGCGCCGCTCTCCCAGCGACGACAAGGACGACGACCCCGCCCTGCTGGCCTTCTAGAGGGCGAAGCACACGGTGGCCTACATCCATGGTGGTTTGGCCACCTACGCCTCCAACACTCGGTACAAACTGTTGATGAGGGAGGTCTGCACCACTAAACAAGGCCCGAGGGCGAGCAGGGCGCTGAAGTGGTCGGAGGAGCTAATCACCTTCAGTTGGGCCGACCACCCTGTGAGCACTGCCGGCCTAGGGCACCTTCCGATTATGGTTTCGCCCACGGTTCGGAACATGAAGCTTGGACGCGTGCTAGTGGACGGAGGAAGCTCCATCAACCTCCTGTCCTCCAAGGCGTTTCGAGCGTTACAAATTTCAAAACAGGAGCTTCTGCCAGCTCTCCCGTTCTATGGAGTCACTCCGGGGGCCGAGTCGATGCCCCTAGGGCGAGTCTGCCTCCCCATCACCTTTGGGGACGCATATAATTACCGTACGGAGCTAGTCGACTTTGAGGTTGCTGATTTCGACCTCCCGTACAATGCCTTACTTGGTCGATCGGCGTTAGTCAAGTTCATGGTGGCCACCCACTATGCTTACATGGTGGTGAAGATACCGGGGCCCCGTGGCCCTATCGTCATCAAGGTGGACAAACCAGAGGCCCTGCGTTACAACAAGCAGGCCCTGGACTTGGTTGGCGCAGTTTGTGCGTGGCCAACCGACGCTGCCTACCCAGGGGCTCCTCTGGCGAAGACGCGTGCCTTACCCGGCTCGTCCGGCAAGGTTAAGGTGGTCTTCCTGAGAGAGGCTGAGCCGGCGAAGACAGTCAAGGTGGGCGCCAACCTCGGCGCCAAATAGGAAGACGCGCTCGTCACCTTCCTCCGATCTAATTTGGACGTGTTTGCTTTGCAATCGTCTGACATGGTTGGGATCCCCAGGGAGGTGATCGAACACTGATTGGCGGTGCTTCTAGGAGTGCGTCTAGTCCGGCAGAAGGTCCGGAGGCAGGCACCAGAGCGCCAAGAAGCCATTCGTGAAGAAGTTGAGAAGCTGCTACATGCGGGTATTGTCAGGGAGGTCACTCACCCTGAGTGGCTCGCCAACCCCGTGCTCGTCAAGAAATCCAACGGGAAGTGGCGGATGTGCATCGACTTCACCGATCCCAACAAGGCCCGCCGAAGGATCCGTACCTACTTCCACGCATCGATCTCCTCATAGACTCCACGGCTAGGTATGAGCTGTTGTGCTTTCTGGATGCATACTCTGGGTACCACCAGATTAGCATGGCAGAGGAGGACAGGAAAAGACCGCTTTTGTAACCCCGATGGGTGTATATTGTTATGTCAAAATGGCTTTCGGGTTAAAAAACGTCGGTCCACTTATCAACGTGCTATGCATGTCTCATTCCGATTGCAGATTGGGAGGAATCTTGAAGTCTATGTTGACAACTTGGTGGTGAAGGTCAGGAAGAGTGAAGGACTGATCAGCGACCTGGAAGAAACCTTCGCCAACCTTCGGAAGTATCGCTTGAAGCTCAACCCAGAGAAGTGTGTGTTCGGTGTGCCATCAGGATAACTGTTGGGTTTCCACATGTCCAGTCGGGGCATTGAGGCAAATCCCGACAAGAGTGTAGCCATCAAGCACATGAAGCCACCGACTCGACTCAAGCATGTACAGTGCCTGGCCGGTTGCCTGGCATCCCTTGGGCGGTTCGTAACCCGCCTGGGGGAGAAGAGCTTCCCGTTTTTCAAGGTGATGAAGAAGACCAACCATTTCAAGTGGATTCTGGAGACACATCAAGCGTGAAGACATGAAGAAGTATCTCTCCTCCTCGGTCTTTGGTCGCCCTGCCCGAAGAGCCGCTTTATGTCGCAGCTACACCGGTGTGGTGAGTCTTTGTCTTTGGTCGCCGAAAGGGATGGCGTCCAGATAGACCTGATCATGGGCAGCCTGGCCCGACGACCCAAGCCCGGACCCGGCCCTTTTTTTTGGGCCGGGCCTGGCCGGGTTTGCCTATTGGGCCGGGCTCAGGCCTAAAACCAAGCCTAGCGGGCCGGGCCCAGGTCTGCAAAAAATAAAAATGTGATGTAAAGTCGGGCCGGGGACTGGCTTTTCTGCGAACTCGGCCCAGTTCAGAAAAATTTTGGGGTAGCTCGGGCTCGGGACAAAGTGACCAGGCTTTTCCAAGCCCAGCCCGGCCCGGGGCATGGTAAGGTCTATGTCCAGAGGCCGGTCTACTACATTAGTAAAGTTCTACAAGATGCGGAGACCAGGTATCCGCAGGCCCAAAAGATGTTGTACACTGTTCTAGTGGCATCCAGAAAGCTCCGGCACTACTTCCAAGGGTGGGAGGTTACGGTGGTCACCACCTTTCCTCTTCAGGAAATCCTTCGCAACCGAGAAGCTGAAGGCCGTGTTGCCAAGTGGTCGATAGAGCTGGGGGAGTTCTGCCTCAAGTTTACCCCCCGCACCGCCATCAAGAGTCAAGCACTGGCCGACTTCGTCGTAGAATGGTCGCCAGCCAGTCCCGAAGCTGAAGTAGCACCCGAGCCCCCTCCGTGGACCCTATTCTTTGATGGTTCCTTCAGAATCAAGGGCGTGGGGCTGGGTCGGTTTTGGTCTCCCCGACTAGAGACATTCCTCAGTACCTGGTCATCCTCGACTTCAAGAAGGCCACCAACGACGTCACTGAGTACGAAGGCAGTTCATCCTGAGCAAGTGAGCTGAAAGGCGTTCTATCTGCAAAAACCCCCTCTACCGAACACCGGACTCACACTCGGACAAATCTACCGGCTGAAATATACCGACACAGAGCAAGCTCGAAGTATGTTCCCGAGCTGGTCTCGTTCCAAGCTAGCGGGAACAACTTTCCCCCATGTCGGATAGGGACGATGACGAGCTCTATGCTGGTTTGGATATCCTTGATCGTATAGAACTCGAAGACGGAGTTGCATCATGTGAAAGCTCGATGATTGACTCCCTCATACCCCTCTGCTGGCAAATGCATCAACATGGCTACCTAGGGCAATCGTCAGCTTGAGGGAGAAGCTTCTGAAGTGGCCTCACAATGCTCCAGTGACGCCACCCAAGCTCACCTCAAAACATTTATGGAAAGAACCCTGGTTAGCGTCCGGTGGCGAGCCAGGGACAGGCCCCGCAATGATGGCCGAACACCTCCACCTTCGCCTATTCGAACGCCGGGCCCAGTCTGGAAAATAGCACCCTCCTGCCTCGGTCCCCATTGGGCAAGAAAGGCTACAGGCATTGGTGTTGTCATGCACGAGCTCGCAAATGAGCCTAGGCAAGAAGACTAGGGAGTCATGGGTATCGTCGTCACGGAAGATCTCGAGAGACTAGCCGCTGATCTGGCCCTATCACCGTCATACGAGCAAAGACGACCCGAAGGATGTGCTCGGGAGCGTCCTGAAGGGGGGTCAGCTGGCTCTTACAATGGCAAATCCCACAACATTACCTAGGAGAGTCGTGATTATCATTGTCTGTGCCACAACCAAGCAAGAGGACATGGAGAGGACAGCTTGGAGAGCTGTGACCGTCATCGTCGGCGCCACGACTAAGCAGGAGGACATAGAGAAGAGAGCTTCAAAGCCTGTACTGGGGTGGACGTAGTTTCAGCACGGTGCGCTCCCCGCGCCGTGACCAAGAAATGTTCTGTCACCTCGGTCCTCACCCGTATGACCGACAACCTCACGATGGTTTGGATCACGTCAATCGATCTGGACGTCACGGTTCCGTGGCTTACAGATGTCAGTCTTTTTTCCCCACGCTCTTCGCGACGTCGTCTAGCTGACCGAGTTCAAGCTCGAACATATCAAAAGCTCAGACATATCGAAAGGTTCAACGGGACCCAAAACCCCGATGAGTTCCTCTCAATCTATACGATCGTCATCTTGGCAGCCGGATGAGATGAGGGCATAATGGCCAATTACCAGCCCACCGTGTTCGACAGGGCGGCCTGAATCTAGCTCTTCAATCAGAGGGAGGGCTCCATTCACTCTTGGACTTAGCTCAGTGACACCCTCAGATCGAATTTGTAGAGTTGCTACGCTCGACTGGGCAGAGAAAGTGACCTCGAACGTGTGATCCAGACCGAAGGACAGGCTCTCCGTGACTTTGTCCAAAGGTTCATCATGGTCTGCAATTTCGTGCTGAACATTTCGGATGAGTCAGTTATATGAGCCTTCAAGTTTGGAGTCAGTAATCTTTGGTTTACTCAGGATCTGGAGATTCATCCGGACCTAACAACTAGAGAGTTTTTCCACATGGCCGACCAATATGCCGACACCGATGAGACGGTCAAATGAAAAAAGATGCTCGCTGAGGGAAAATTGTCGCCATTGGAGATCTCCAAGAAGGTGAGGGTGTCCTCGCTCGAGAGGAAAATCAAGAAGAAGAAGAAGGAAACCTCGTTAAGCGTCATTGCTACGATCCAACAACCCTCTGAGCACCGGTTCGTCATACAGGCGCAACAATCTTCAGCACGTCGGAGGCAGCAAGAGCAGAAGCCCTGACCTCATAACATGGAGAAAAGCATAGGGATTTGTCCTTCCCGTGTTGCGACGAAGGGCCACCAGGCGGTTACCAGAGCAGTAAGTTCTGCACGATCCATGAGTCCTACGAATATGATTTGCACAACTGTCACACTTGGTTGGCCCGCTTAGAGGTGTTCTACGCAAGTAGGGATGAGATGCCCACATGTCCCGCAACTCGCCCAAGACGCTGATGGTCTCCTGGGTTGTGCCCCATGTACAGCCTGAACGAGACTTCATCCATCGCTAGTTCCTGCTTCTCTCGCTCGCTCTCACGCATGCACGAACCCCAAAGAGGATCCGGTGTCCGTTTTCGATCTCCAACTTCTTCACCACCGCACCACGGCAGTACAGGTGGTTTTATTCTAATCCCTACTCCGTAGTTCCCTAATCCTGATTGCTAATGTCATGATTGTCATCTAATGCAAATCCGAAAGTGATAAAAGGGGAAAAAAATGGTGCGGATCAATCTCTCCATTCCCATGTGAAAAAATATTATCTCTTGGTTCAAGTAGAAGCTAATTGCTAGTCGGTCAGGAGCTAGGGACTAGCGATTAAACGGGATTAATCTGGGGACTAATTGGACGAATTTGGGCCTAATCGGTCATCGCTGTTGGACGAAGGGCTACCGATTAGACATTAAGGGGATTAATCTTGATTTTAGAACAAGGACTGCCGATTAGAGATTAAGGGAATTAATCTGGATTTTAGAACAATGCTTCCATCGGCCATTGTTTCATGCTTTTCTTTATATGAGTAGAACATGTTAGTTGCTGATACAAAAATTAAAAACACTGCTGAATGCACTTTATTACGATATTGGGTCCTAAATTTTATTTTGCCCCGAGCCCCAAAATGTTAGGAACAACCCTGTTCAGAGCGGCCCATGAAAGAGTAAAATGTGGCAAACCTCTTGCGGCGTGCGCACGCGGAGGCTAAATGTAAATTCTTCGCTATGACTCTCACCCAAGGCAAAATTAACACCAGAAGCATCCTGGCAAAGAATGGTTGGGCTCTATCACCCACAATTGTGTTGGATACTCTTACCACGAGACTCCTGACATGTTGCTAGAGGAAACAGGTGGATGGGCCTGTGGAGAGGTATATGGGTCGTAAAATAGTAAGTGAGCTCATGTAGAAATTTGCGAGGTGAGGTGGTCTTGTCGGAGCGGTCAAAAGAGGGTCATCATCACTTATGATGTGATGTCGCCTAAAAATTACAATCTCCCTAGTTTGACTTGTTGTAAGCTCGATTCAAGCTTGGCTTAAGTTATAATGAGCCGAACCAGTGAATTTGAACTTTTGAACCTTGAAGAGTCAAGATCAAACTTTATTCGAGCCTACTCGAGGTTTGTTGAGCCTATTCAAGATTCGTATATTTGTTGATAGAGGTTAATTGCATTGTGGTCCCTTAGAGTTATAGAAAATTTCACATTGCAGTTATAGAAAATTTCACATTGCACACTAAAGTCAAACAATACTTTTTTTCAGCCCTTTTGACATGTATCCGTTTGCATCTGAACACATGTGCGCAAGTGTGGATCATGATTAATTAGAAAATAGATTTTCTAAATACCAAGAGTTACCAAAAAATCTATTTTTCTAATTAAATGGGTTCATATTAGCACTTAACGGTTTTTGGGACTAATTAGATAGTTGCCACTGCTAAGTTACGAAATAAGAGAAATACCATTCGTAGAGTTGCTCTTCCTAGGATTACCATTATAAAACCAGTATAATTATAAAAATGCTACTATTTTCAACATTTGTCACCTTGTGCGTATGTGTGGACCCTATTTTTTATTTTAGAACAATTTTGCCTCTGTCTTCTTCTTCTTCAACCTCTCTCCTCTCTCTCATTTCTCTCTCCTCCTAGCTGGAGACAGCTATCGGCCACCTCTCTCTCTCATCTCTCTCTCCCCGACTCTCTCTGACTCGAGGAGGAGCATCGCTAGATCTAGGCCCGTCCCAAGCTCGCCTCGCCAAATCCGGGCCAATCACCCTATCCCAAGCTGCCGGTCACGAGCTCCACCACCACAAGCTCACCAGCCCCACGAGCTCCACCCCAACCCTTGTCGCGGTCTAGGGTCTCGCCCGCACCGCTCACCACCTTCGCTGCCAACCTACTGCCTTGCAAGCTTGCTGCCTCAGCCTTACTCAGCAGGCCATCCGGCGCCGCCACGCCCCTTTCCACATCTGGAATTTCTGCTTCGGTATCACTGCGCCTGGCTACGGTTTGCACCCCACGCCATGTCACCCCCAAGCCATGGCAGTCCACCCCTGCGCGCACCACCTATGCTGCCAAGACGTTGGCCTCTATGAAGGGATGGGATGGAATGGGGACGGATGGGACCAAAGCCGGAGCACGTTAAGGTGAAGGAAGAGAAATAAGGGAAGAGTAGAATGGTGTGTTGGCCATGGTGAGTCGGGCGGTATGGCTGCGTCTCCCCAACAGCGACGTAAGAGTTGGGGGTGAGAGAGAGGATAGTTGGGAAGATATAGAGGACGGAGGAGAAGGAATATGATAGGGGAAAATTGGTCTTAATATACAAACACGGGCTAAGCGTACATTAAAATGTGCTTTGAGATTCGAACAATGGTCATCCTCTAATTACACAAGTTTTATAATGTCACTTCTACAAACACCAACTCTACGATGGCATTTATCTTATTGGGCAACTTTGCATTGGCATATATGGTGTAGGGCAAAGATGTAAATAGACACATATTAAAAGAACCAAAAAGGTAATCTTCAACTTCCAAGTTGCAAAACGAGACTTTGGTATAATTTTAAGGTGGCATCGGTTCACTTTACTATTTATAAAACCAATTTATAGAGTGTAATTGAGCTCAAGCTTCCTCTAGCCTACTAGAACCTTTCCATGCCTATTACAACTTTGTTTCTTTCATGGTAAAATTATATTTACCATATCGAGCTTGAGATTTGCTTATTTTGTAACGAAGTTGAATGTTATTGAGCAAAAACAAGCTGAGATGTAAAATTATTTACCGAGTCGAGCTCGAGGTTGAGCTTTGCTTATTTTGTAACAAACTAAAATATTATGGGCCCAACACGAATTGAGCGTCTAGTTATAGGCTCAAGCCTCAACTCAAGCTCGACCTAAGCGTTGTTGAACTCGAGTTTGGTGAGGCAGACTCGCTCAAGCTCAGCTCATACAGGCCTATATATTGGCAACCATAATAACGTACACAGATTTTTCCATGTAACTTCTATGGCTCTTTCATATTTAATTTTTTTCCTACGCTATAAATAACAGTTGCATGGTTGACGACTTAGATTTGTACGCGTGTTCTCCCTTGTCTATGACATCATATATCCTGCATGGTAAAGTTTATGATACACTATGGTTGAGATATTCCTGGTATACCCATTTGGTTGTTTTAATATTTAGAAATTTCGGTATTTCAGATCTCGGTGCCCAAATTTTGTACGGAAAATTTAATACCAAATCAAAAAACACTGAAATAATCTGGTCCAATATTTCGCTATGTTGGTATATTAAAAATTTTAAAATAAGAGGACAGAGGGAGAGAGGCATGGGGCCGAACATGGGGGTTGACGGCTCCCGGTGATGAAGAATGTATTGTTCCAATTTTCTATTGATTAATTAGGTGGGGAATGATTTTAATGCTCCGGCTACCAACTAAACAACGAGAAGCACCAACAATCGCTGACCATACTCCGGTTATTTACCAATCGTGCAAGAGCATGGCTGATCTGATCACGACACTAGATTAATACAAGTAATTAAAGAGCAAGCAAAGACAAAGGATACAGGCAATCTGAATATTGCAAGAAAAAGCTTATATTTTAAAAGTCTGACGTATTCTAGGCTGGCATATTTGTAGTTGGAAGGAGTAATTAGAATACGAGTAAGCTACTAGCCCATGCTATACAGTACGTATAAACGTGTTAAAACAGAATAGCAAAGTTGATTTCTCAAGTTCCATCATTGAATCTTCAAGCTTCAACAGGGTTCCAACTAATTTTAAATATACAATTTTATGGCTCAAAGAGTTTCAGTTTTCGAAGCTGATTTTTGAAGTTCTTGAATTGAAACCTTGAGTTTCAAGATATTTCCAAACGGGTCCCAAAAAATAAATTCCGAGTTAAAGAAATAACATGTTTCAAAGTTGAATTTTCAAGTTTCACGATTGCTTCGAAATTCAGGGGAGGTTGTTATGGGCAGCCCTCATGAACAGTGTTGAGAAATCCGGCCCACGAAGACTCGGTATTGGACTATGCCGAAATCCTAGAGCAGCGCTATAAAAGGAGGAGGGGTTCCACCCATTGTACACACGAAAGAATTGAATAAAGAATAGCCGTCGTTCCTCCTACTTTGTGTCTCCCTATTCATGAGTTTAGATCAGATAGGCAACCCTGGACTACACCCGGTAGCGAGGTTGCGTAACACGTTATCAGCACGATTCTCTATGAACACAGGAGACGATCGCAAGGTAGGAATCGGTAAAGGATCTCTGAATCGAATCGCATATATTTTGACTCGCATATGTGAATTGTTTAAATCTGCATTGAATCATGAGTTGATCATCACCGTCGCCGACTTGTAGTCACTGGCACGAAGTCGATCAGGATGAATCTGTGACTGCTGCCGACTTGAAGTCGCTGGTCTAATCGATCAGTCCATGGATCAAAACTTGTTCTTTTCCTTTGAATTGAACATATGAATTCGCATCTAGAAAAGAAAAAAAATTATGCACGCAACCCGAAGTTGCCCGCCCAGCGCCGCCGACTTGCCGTCGGCCTCGGCTTCCACACTCGCAGCGCTGCCGCTCGAACCGGCCTGGCCTTCACGCGCCTATAGAGCACCAGCCGGGCCTGGCCTCCACGCGCGACGCAGCGCAGCGGCGCCGCCCGCCCCGCCGCCACGTGCCGCCCGCAGCGCAAGCCACCCGGCCCAGTTGCCACGCGCCCGCAGCGCAGCCGTCGACCTCAAGAACCACGCCGCCCCTTTGCACGCTGAAGCGTCGCGCAACGCGTCTCGAGCCATGCGCTGCCCCTTCGCGTGCACTCCTCACCATGCACGAAGAGCGCTGCCGCCACCGGCTCCCGCTGCCTCGCGCGCCATGCACGAAGCCGTGTCACCGCCGCTCGGCGCTGCTACCACCCGGAACCTGCCACCCCGCTGTTGCCGCCCGCAGTAGCTTGCTGGCTCGCCACCGCTCTGCGCTCTGTGCCGTCGTAGTGCCGTCCGAAATGGCAGCCACTCACCAGCCGCCGCACATCGACCTTCCTGCCATCCACCGCCCGCAAACCCTAGCCAGCCCACCCACCAACTCACGGCCTAGAAGCCAGGGGCAGGCCATGGGCCGAGCAGGCCGGAAAGAGAAGGAAAGGAGGTTCTTGGGCCGCCCATTTGGGCCGAGAATCAGCGAGCCTGGACCATGGGCCGGGAGGGGCCAAGTAGGCTGTATAGAGAAGAAAACATGTGGGCCAAATAAAAATTGCGTATAGGCCCTTGAGACATTAGGAAAGTGCATAGAAAGTTGTATGTAATGCTGAAAAATTATATAATAGCCCTTAGAAGGTGCTGAATTGCAGAAAATACATTTCCTCATATAAAAGGGTCTCGGGATTTCGAATTTTGGTCCTGGTTTTTAATTTGAAGCCCTTTTATTGCTTTCATGCTTATTTTATGAATTTTGTCATGATTGCATGTATTTATTGCTTTAAGCTTACTGGAAAACCATGAGAAATTTGAAATTTTGATGACCACCATCCGAATTACACGCAGCAATCTAATGAATGAATCTAATGAACATGCAGATGACAGGCATCGTGAACCGTGAGTTTGAGGAACTGGCTCCACATGGTCAAAATTATCTCACGTGGACATCTGAGGTAAAGATCATACTCGGGAGCAAGAAGCTCCGATGTGCTATCGCCCTAGGGTCCTCGAAGGACGAGAAACCTACGTCCGAGCAGAATGATCAGGCCTTGCACTTCCTTAGGCACCACATCTCGGCCACTCTGAAGAATGAATATATGGCTGAGGGGAGTGCGCTTGAGCTATGGAATGCACTACAGAAGCGATTTGAAAAGCTCAAGTACACTATCCTGTCCTAGGCACAGCAGGATTGGAACCGCCTGAGATTTGCAGACTACAAGACTGTAACTGAGTACAATTCTGTTTTGCATAGAATTTGTACTAATCTCACTCTCTGTGGCAAGAAGATCACATATGAAGAAAAGGTTGAGAAAACTCTCTCTACCTTCCACCCTAGTGCTATCTAGGTTACCCGCAGCTATCAACAAGACGCATACAAGGAGTATAATGAACTGATCGATGTGATGCAAGTTGCGGAATTGCAGGATGAGGTTCTTCGCAAGAACTTTGTCTCGCAATCAGGAAAAGGCAGTGACACTAAAGTCAATGCCAATAGCTACAAAATAAGGAAGCCCACTCAAAGGAAAAGGGGCAAAAAGGGGGGGAAAGGGGGGAACAGCCCAGAAAAGGCCTAATACCCAGCAGGAGCCGAGTGTCAAAGAGAAACCACCGGTCAAGCCGTATGGAGAGCGAACTGCACATGCTTCATAGGCACTTAGGGACACCGGTCAAGATTTTAGGAACCCAAAGATGTTGTCGGTGCATACCAGGCTAAGAAGAAGGGGAAGGACAAAATACAGGCAGAGACACACTTCGCCATGGCAGACGATGGTGATGCCCTGGATTTGGATGTCTTTGTTACCACACCCCCACTTGACATTGGGCAGGTAGCCCAGATACTGGCTGAAGGGGAGAAGACCTCTGTTGATGACATAGAGGTAGAAGTGAAAGCGCTCTTCACTGAATCAGTTTAGTGCACTCTTAGTATTTTTGGACGATGGTATTCATTTGTGAACATTTAAATAATGAATTGTAAGCTTTAGAAGAGCAAACTATTATTTTTCGCATGGCTGATCATGCAGTTTATCCTTTCCAGTACTCTATTTTAGCAAGCAATGTTAAATTCTTATGTCACTATTTTATTGGAATTGTATTGTATCTTTCTAGAATCTGTGTAGCGCCCAATGGAGGAGATTTGTATTGTCGATAGTGGCACGACAAATACCATCTTGAGAGAGACTAAGTACTTCCAGTCGATCACGAAGAACACTGGGAGTATTACCACAATCATAGGCAGCGATTCATGTATAATAGGCTCCGGGATCCTGGAGCCACAATTATACTACCTATGGGTACTATCCTAATATTGAAGAAGCACTCTTGTACTCGGAATCCACGAGAACTCTCTTAAGGTTCAAAGACATCCGTGCCAATGGGTTTTCACGTACAAACTTCTGAAGTGAATGGCAAACAATACCTATGCATCATGAAGCATGCAGGATGTGAAAAGATGGTAGTAGAGAAATTTCCCTCATATGAAATTAGGTTGTACTACACAAGAATAAATGCACCTGCAGTGTATACATCTTTGAAGACTGCATTTAGAAGCTTTGAATTATTTTCTTATTGGCATTGCCGTCTAGGCCACCCTAGTCTTAGAATGATGAGGAATATAGTAAACAACTCGCAAGGCCATAACTTGAATGTTAAAAATTTCCAAAATCAAGAAGATTTTGTGTGCCCCGCATGTACCACTGAAAAATTGATAACTCGGCCATCCATTATGAAAGTTAAGGATAAAATCCCCGCATTCCTGGAATGAATCCAAGGGGATATTTGTGGCCCAATACAACACTTATTAGGGCTATTTTGGTACTTTATGTGCTCATTGAGGCGTCCTCAAAGTGGTCGCACGTCTGGTTATTTTCTACCAGAAATCATGCCTTTGCAAAGCTGATCTCGCAGATCTTTAGAATCAAGAATACCTTCCCTGTTCATCATGTGAAGTCCATTAGAATGGACAATACCGGAGAATTTACTTCAAAGACATTCGATGATTATTACACGGCATTAGGCATCGCAGTTGAGCACTCCGTACCTCATGTCCACACACAGAATGGACTAGCAGAGGCTTTGATCAAGAGAATAAAGTTCATTGCCCGGCCGCTCTTATAGAGTTGTAACTTGCCCAACACATGTTGGGGACATGCTGTCCTGCACGCAGCAGCACTCATCAATTTTTAACCATCAGCCTACAACATCCATTCACTAATGCAACTACTGCAGGGGGTCATACCATAAATTTCCCATCTTAGAAAGTTTGGATGCATGGTATATGTACCGATACTGGCTTCACAACGGACTGCCATAGGCGCACTCCGTAAACATGGGATATATGTCGGATTTGAAAGTGTATCTATAATCCGATATTTGGAACCTATGTCGGGGGACTTGCATACGGCCCGGTTCGCTGACTGTACTTTTAACGAGGGTAATTTCCCGTCATTAGGGGGAGCCTTTGAATGAAAAACATCGAAAAATCATATGGCATTCCACTGGTATCCCCGCACATGACCCCCATACTAATGAAGCAAATAAAGAAGTCTAGAAGATAATTGATTTACAGAATCTAGCAAATGAACTGCCAGATCATTTTTGTGATCTGAAAAGCATGGTCAAGTCGCATGTACCTACTCGAAATATACCAGAGAGGGTTGAAATACCAAAGAAAGCAAAAGGTACCCCGAATCCCGTTCAGATGCCTCCAAACAAAAACAAAAGAACAGGAACTCTGGCTCCTCAAACCCAAAGTACTCGGAGACGTCCGGGGAAAGAAGGGCAAGAGGACTTGCCATAGCCTATCACAAAAATGCCCCAAAGAAAGAAGGGGAGCTAGTTGAGACCTGGCACTAGGAAGAAGCCCGCGGAGAGGGCAGTACCAGATCTGAATCTTCCACTAATGGAAGTCGTTGGCGAAAATATGTGCGCACACATAGACGAAGAAAAGCTAAAAGAACTTGCCCCCCGTGATGGGAAATAGCGTAGGAAGGCAAGTAGAAGCGCAAAGAAAAAGCACTCCATGATGAAATGACCATAAATTATGTATTAATGGGAGAGTCTATGAATAGAGGAACAACCAATGTGGACGCATATTTTTCAAAGAAAATGGCCACTATCATCGACCACGATCCTAAGCCAGCATCTCTGGCAAAGTGCAAGAAAAGGACGGATTGGGAAGAATGGAAGAAGGCTATATCTGCTGAATTGATCGCTCTAGACAAAAGAGACGTGTTTGGGCCTATATGCAGCACGCCTCCCCATATTCACTCCGTAGGTCATAAATGGGTCTTTGTTCAAAAGGGGAATGAAAAAAATGAAATTGTAAGGTACAAAGCAAGGCTGGTTGTACAAGGTTTCACTAGTCTACTACAAGTACTATTGCTACTACTACTACTAGCACTATGGTTCAACAAACCGTGCTAGGGTACAAAAGGTCGTACACTATGGCCCGCTCATTGACGGGAGCGGCGAGAGTACGTGTACGGAGGGCGGTCAACTGGGAATCTCCCAGATGCGGCAAGGTAGTCCTCCAAAGCCAACATCGGTGGAGCGGCGTCAAAGGAGCTGCTGGACAAAGAAGCTAGGTGCTGCGGGGCCACTAGGAGAGGGTCGTGGCGGGGAATCCCCACGAAAGCACGCTGCAGAAGGCACCTGTTTCATGGTATGGCACGGATTCGAGCCCGAAGAGGGTGTGGTGAAGGTGGTCCTAAGAGTGGACCGGGGTGGTCCATTCCAGCACGAGGGTGACGAGCAGGGACCAAACAGTCCAACTCAGCCAGGGCCTCATCCCACACCTCCCAGCAAAACTGGAGGCTCCGGGAGTGGTGGTAGGACTAGCGACGGACCTTGCGGATGTTGTTGTCCACAACCTATAAAGAAGAATGGAGGAGATGAATCTCCTCTAGTGCACCATGCCTAGCTTGGTCTGCTCTGTGCTACAGTCAGACCAAGCGGAGCAGCAGGTGGTCCTCCTCTCGCTCGACCTTCCCAGGCCTAGGAGCTTGTGCAGCGGGGCATCTAACAGGTGAGCGAAAGGCCCACCTGTCAGATCGTAGTAGTACTCCCGCTGGAGTTCTCGAACCGCCATCATAGCAGCATCGCTGATGGTGTGGTCAAGGTGGTCGCGGAGCACCTCCATGCGAAAGCGGTGTGCCACAACGTCTAGTGACGAGTAGTATATCCGGACCTCCACCAGGGATGCAAGGCGGGGTAGAGTTCGGACAAGCCTCTAGAAGTTACAAGGAGCTAAATCAAACTCCAAGTATTGAGTCAGCTGGTGGAGAACCCTCGTGTTCTTACCCCTAGGTCTATCCTAGAACCCAAAGGTCGAATGAGTGTCGGAGAAACCGTGCCGCGCTACCTCCATCCACAAAATAATTTTCAAAAGGAGTAAGTATTTATAAAATAACCAGGTGAAAAGAATACAACAAAATTTTATAGTGAAATGATGTTTTAGGATAAAATTCCTTTTCTTAAATTAAATTACGGCGGCTAATGGCCAAGGTCTAGCGCTCCTATAGTCGTATGCTCTGATATCAGCTCTATGGGGTTCACTCTCCCACCACATGATTTGCACTAGTCCCTGGATCAGTACATTAGTGCACACTATTTACATAGCCGGATCATTTCATACAAGCGAAAGACTTTAAATTAAATTAACAACCTGAGTTAAGCCAAAAGGCTAATAAGTATTACAACCCGGCGCATTGGCCCAATAATCTGAAAAACATAAATCAGGGTGCGATGACAACAAAAGGAGCAAAAGAAAACTCCGCCGGCCATGCCTATGCAAGGGACTGGAGCAACGCCCTACACCTCGTATTGATCGTCAGCATACCCTTGTTCTCCATCTTCATCACACTCATAAGGGTCTTGTTCGACGCCTTCATCTAAAAGAGTGAGTGTGTGCGAGGTCAGTGCGCAATCAAACCGCACTGGCGAGTTAACACCCCAACCTAATGCATTTAGTGATAGAGGTTCCAAAGGAAAGGTTGAGGGCTCGTTTAACTGTATAAAGCAAGTTTTATAAACCAAAACCTATGATTTTGCAATTTTAACCCAAAGTTCTACTAATCAATGATTCAAAGTCATGTTCTCATTGTCATACCACATCTCATTCCTATACTACCGTTCTGCCTTACTCCCTCCATCATGTTCCAGGTAAGACACACCTGTTGTCAATCATACTCTCATGAAGTGCCCGGTCTTCCCTAGTTGGGTTGCAAGGCCCATCCTAGAGTCATGGCTCCTGGTGGCATATGACTTAGATCATCCAGTGGATGACGACATGATCCTGTCTTTTCCTCGGAGAGGGGTTTGCCATGGTGCATTCTCGCTAACGATGGGCCCCACGTTCACACTACCGTGCAATGGCAACGTGTTGTGGTGCTAGGAACCAATTCCCGCAGGCTACTGGTAAGCGACTTCCCGCCCGTCCGGTCTGATCCAGTCAGTGACCAATGCCCGTCTGCTCCATTCTTAGAGTCTCGGATCCGCCAGTACACACTTAACCATAACCACTCCCTTCTTCTGCTATCGTTCCTTTGTATGTCGTGCACACGTTGTGTGGAAACCACCTCCCGCAGGCAAGTGGTAGCCCTTGGCAGCTACACATGTTACTCCGTGCTCCTCTCAGCACCGTCTGTGAACCGATAGCCCTCTTCTCATCACAATGTAGCCTGAGCTACTCTACACAACCTTATCAGCATCCGGACCACGTCCGCATTCCAAAATCACACACACACTAGCATGCCAGGCCCAAGTTCTAAGGTTTAATTATTAATGTATAATCATGTCTGGTGAATGTCGGTTCACCGTTCCGAGGCAACTGAGCCTAAAAATTATTAATTGGACTTGACCAATTTCTAAGCAATTTTAACCAAGATTAAGGAATGTAAATCATTTTAGTTTAATCTAAACAGGCTAACAAGGGGTGATCATCAAGGCAATCAATATTAGTTATTAGAATCAAATGAGGAATGATATCATCAAGGCAAGATCACTCATGGTAGAACAATAACAAGCAAGTAGCAAGGCATGATATATCACGATTATCATGTAGGCATTCATAATTGAAAGAGCATGTGGTTTGATAATTTAAATGAAATACTTTTGGAAATTGGGTAGCACTAAATGTTAAGTCGCCTTGGTCCTGAGTGTAGTGGGGGTCTTCTTACTGTTCGCTGAATGGTCCTTCTAGCTCCTCAGGGTCTAATAATGGAACGATTCGACAATAAATAAACAACTGAGTGCAATGAGAAAGAATGATGCATGAGATGCAACGCACTTAGTCTAGTGATCAGTGAATAGCGATAGAATGCTTGTAACAATTCTTTCCTACGTATCAAGGAAGCTCCATGAGTCTAATTAAGTTCAGAATTCTATGAATAGATAACGGCGGTGTGAGCGATAGCAAATTGATGTATGGTGATGATGGTGGTGGTGGTGGTGGTGGTAATACAACAATTACCTTAATTATAATACCCAAATGTAGTATGTAGATTTAAAATACTTTTGTCAAAAGTATTTCCTAAAATTATTAGGGAGTTCCCGCTATAGTGTTATAATTATTTTAATTAATTCAAACAGGAAAATGTTAATTCGCTAAGGTAAAGGGTTTGAATACCTTTCTAAGCACCTATGCATAAATAACAAGATAAACCAAGTTTCAATATTTTAATAAATTATTTTGGTGTTGGTAAAGTTTCTGTAACATTTTGGGGATTAAATGACTCTATTTAAATGATTTAAATCCTAATCCATATTTAAGTTTCACTGAAAATTTACCATGATTTTAGGAGCTCAATAACTAATTTAAAATAAATGGAAATCCTGTTTATAAAATACTTTAAAAGAAGTTTCTAGATTAAAGAGAGGTTTACTTGGGTTACTATTCCTAATCATAATTTTATTAGATCCAGCTCACTATTAGGTATTTTCTTGATTTTTCATATAATTTGTTATAGCTATTTACTATTTTTAACAAACCTATATCATTTACTGGATTTATCTTAATCAATGAAGGCTGCAAAAATCCTTCAAAACAGTACTAGGCTAGGCCCAGTACCATTCAGCGGCAGAGCATGCGCGCACAGCCCATCTAGCCCGCGTGTGGCCTGTGCGGTGCGCGTATTCACATGGAGGTGTGTGCCAACAGAGAAGGCATACTCTAAGGAATACTCATCCACTAAAGCTGACGGGTGTGTCCGAGGTTCTACCTGTTAGCGACATATCACTCTCTCGCAGGAGATTTAAAGTAGGAGGTTCTCCCTGACATACGGGTCCTGCATGACAGTGGCAAGGCTCAGTGAATGTGAACCATGCCCTGCGCGGACCTCCGATTGAGTTCTGACGAGGTTTCGGTACCGGTTTGACGGTGCTACTGGGCCTTAGGGGCGGAGTTCAAGTGCGCCAAGGGATCGGGGTGAATAAGGCTAGGACATGTCGCCAATAACTTCACTGGCGACAAGTCGAAGCGGCGGCGACACTGGTGGTTGCGGCGGAAAGCTTATGGGGAAGACGGCAGCGGCGGCGAACGTGGACGTCGCAAGCCAGTCTGAGGCACATATGAGCACAAGGGAGGCTAGGGATGCTCACCGAGCGGGCGATTGGCCAAAGAAGAGTCCGAGTGAGTTGACTGTGAGGATGAGGGCGGCAGCCAAAATCGGTCGACGTTGTGCGGAATCTCCAATGGAGATCTTGAAAAATTAAGTTAGGGGAAATGTTAGTGAGTTCCCAGTGATGCTCCAGGCACAAGGAATCAGAGAGGAATTTACCGGGGAGGGAGAAATCCAAAAGGGGGAAAAATTGCCCGGCTGCAGTGACTGAGCTCTCGGGTGAACTACGGGGAGTTAGAGCTCATTTGCGCATGGTGGGAGCTCACTGGAGGGTGGAGGAGTCTGAGGAAAGTGGTTGTGGGAGCGATTGCGCAGCGAGGAGCTCTAGCAATGAGAGTGTGCATGCGGGAGAGAAGGCAGAGGCGCGGGGCGTGCTAAAAGGGGCGAGTTCGGGGGTAAGGGGGCTATGCAATGAGCAGGGTGACTTAACAGGGTGTGTGAGATAGGGAGTGTCCAAGCAGAAGGAGACAAAGGCGGTCAGGCGCCGCAGCAGCGGTGGGCAGCGGCGGGCAGCGGCGGGGGAAGAGCTCGCGTGCACGGTAGCTCCACCACGGGTGGCGTGACCTAGTATCATGCGCGAGAGAGAGGGCGACAAGGCAGAGGGCGGGTGGCAACAAGGATGGCGTCGCAGCTGCTGGCGCAGGCGCGACAGTAGCGTAACCAATGTGCAAGCATGGTTGATGCAATGCGGTAGGGCGGCAACAGTAGAGGTAAAGCGCCACGGGACGGGACGCGCATAGGCTTGCCGGGCAGCACGGAAGGGAGGCGCGTCATATGAACCGGCAGTCACAAGGGGGGAGCGGCGAGATGAGCCAGGGAGAGAGGTTAGCTGGGGTGAGCTAGGAGAGGGGAGCTAGCTGGCTAGGCTAGGCGGCTGGCAAGTTGGGTTGGGCCTGCCTCTGGTTGAGACTGGCGGGGCTTACTGAGCGCCTGAGCCCAAAAATAGGTTGAGACCAATTGGACATGACCATTTTTGAAGTGAAATGCAAATTTGGGGATTGAATTTGACTTGTTCCAAAAAGGGCAACTCAAAATTGAATTTAAATTATTGATTTATAATTAGTATAGTTAGTAATAGGGTAGGTAATTAGGGAATGGATGGTTTTCAACTTTCAAGTGTGAATTTGAGGAATGGACCAAAGGTTTGGACAATGATTAGGTTTAGCAAGTGAATTTTAAATTAAATGAAAAATCACCCAAATTTGATACAAAGGAAGAGATTTGAATCCTAATAAATTGCAATTTCAAGGTCTTATAGGAATTGGATAAAATTTTGGGATATTAGTGATATTAGTGCTGATTTTCAAAAATAAGCATACATACACACACACACACACACATATATATATATATATATAATACTGAATGAGTGATTATTTACAAGCATACAAAAATTTTAATTTTATAAAAAATGGAATTTAAAAGGAAATAATATCTATATGCATGCTTAGACTCTGATGACTAAAAATAGGGTTGTTACATTTAGGGGTGAAAACGGTCCGGATCCGGACCGGATAGTGGTCACCCCGTATCTGTCCCATATTTTTTTTACTAGATACGGATTCGGATCCTTATAATGCCGGATACAGATATGGATACAGATACGGAAAAGTATCAGATCCGGTTCCGGATTGAACCCGGCCGGATACGGATACACATACCGGGTTTTCCCACTGTTTCCAACTTTCCATGTCCCCCCTAATTAATAGAGCAAAACATACTGATCAAAGATACAAAGAGTACAGAAATGAACAAAATCCATGATTTAATCACTAAAAAGATTAAAAAAATATAACATCAATCATAACATAAGCGAAATCGATGCTTCAAATTTATCAAACTATGGACTATTGGGACGTCCGCTGCACGTCCGTCCTAGTAGAACCCTATAACTCCCAAATCTCGGGGATGAGATTCTCTTTAAGGGGGGGAGTTTGTGACATCCCAATAAAATATTGTCTGTCACTTATAAAAAATAGGCAAAAACATTATCTTATTATATATACGGCTCTATTAGAAACCCTAGTGTAATATAAGTGCCCTAGGAAGCTACAAAATTTAACCAAGCCAACTTAACATGTTTCTTCTAGCCAAGTCAACCTTTTCACGTGGTCAACCTTGGTCAAAGCCTGGTCAAACCCTAATTGGGCTTTTGGCCCATATTTAAACCCTAATCCCTTCTCCCTCTATATATATACACGTGCCCTGCGCCCCAAGCCGATCTACAGCACCCCTACACCCCCCACAGCCGCCACCCATGTGCAAGACCCCAAATCCCCTCGGTTTCCACGCAATCGGATCCGATCTTCTATCTCTCTCTAAGGTAACCCCTCTGATTCCTCCTCAATTCGTGAATCCAGTATCTAGACGGTCTAGAGCTCGTCGAGACGAAGCCGTAGGATTTTGAATCATCAAAATCCATGGAGTATTGCGCCCGCAATGGCCCACTGAAGATCCTCGCCGGAGTTCTCGCCGCCGGCGCCGTTTTCCGACCCACCCTCGCCGCGCCGCCTCGGTTCGCCTTGTTGCCCAACCCGCGCGCCACGCCGCCGCTTGCCGCTACGCTTAAGCCACGCGCCGCCCACCTGGCGCTCGCCGCGTGTCGCCTGAACGCTTCGCGCTCAACAACCGACCGCCCGCCATGCGTTCGCCTCGGTTGGCCGCGCCTGCGCTATTTCGCCCGCAGCGACAAGAAGCGTCCGTGCCGCTTATCGGCCAGCGTCGCGTGTCCGCCGCCCCCACACGCGCACCACCACCCAACCATTGCCCGCCGCGTGACCCCGCCTCCCGTCGCGCGCGTGACGCGCGCCAGCCGCCGCCGCCACGTGTCGCCGCCCGACTTGCCCCACAGCGCCTCGTCGCCGCTGTTGTCTCGCAGCGCCATCGCCGCCAATCAGCGCGTGCCACGCGTCGCGTGTGAGACCAAGACTGCCGCGCGTCGGCTGCCCCGCCGCCGCCCAAAACTCGAGTTTTCTCGGCTTTTGCGCGGTTAACCGCCGGTTAACCGGTTTAATCTTTTCCAGCTTTTCTGTTATCCCAAAACTTTCATGAATTGTTTAGGGAGTTCCCGAACTCCGATTTTGATGATTCCAAAGCCCAAAAATCACAAATAGTCCCAAGAATTTTATATATTTTTATCATACTATTTTTTCTTTGTTTGTTATTTATTTCTGTTTTATTTTGCTTTCGCATAGAACCGACGTGCACCTGCTGTCCAGGAGTCGTTTCGGATATTCCAGAAAGAACACATAGCAAAATGAATTCTGGGACTAATATCATCGCCGGCATTGAATTAACTAGAATTTAACAGTTTACATAGCATAAATAGCATTCGATTGACATAGACATTTAGATAGTCTTGCACAGGATATAATTTAGTAGCAAAAAGAACACAGAGGAAGACTTCAAATGCGACGATACTCCGAGGTTGACCCGGAACGCGTAGCTAATCACCTTGACCCTCCTGGCCACAACTGGCACCGATGTCGAGTTCTTCACCTGAACAAATGATCCGTGATCCATATAATGAGTACACGGCTTCCCAGCAAGCAGTCCTTAATAAATGATGCAAGGTCAAAGGACGGGCTGGGTTATTTTGCTAAAACATCACCTATCTGCCTGTTTATTTGTTCTTGATTTATTGAACATATGATAACACACGAGCGTAGCCAAAAGACGGCTAACCAGCTCAGCACACGATGAGCGTAGCCATAGAAACGGCTAACCAGCTCAAAAGAGAGGCAATCCCTGCCTACACTACCATCAACTTAATTAATTAAAACACATTGGACTACCTTGTGTCAAACTCCTTTGCCCAGCCCATAACCTCGGGCACGGCTACCATGATAGTTTTAACTCTGCAGAGTGTGTACACGTTCCCCACAAGCCCTGTCTCATCCCGAAGGAGAAACAGTACAAAACCGTTCACTGCTTTCACCTGCCCCATAATGTACCTTTCTTTTGGTTTCGTGCCCCATACGGTATACTTCGACCAGGCCGACAGTCATGCGCATCTCCTTCAGTCGAACCTGATAGCGCACCGCATGACGTTAGCCCCCATTTAAGCCATTCGGAACCGGTGATCGCGAATCACGTCCATCCACTACCAGTACACCGGAAACTAGGTTTCCACAGCTAATAAATTAGGGCCAGAAGGCACAAGTGGTTGTACGGTTCAGGTTCGGTATGGTAGTCACAAGTATACAGTCCTTATATGATAGAGGAGACCTGCACGTCTCAACCACAAGCCCAAAATCCGCCTCTTCTGGGTCTCCTCAAATCAACAGACACCACATTGATTTTAGTTGATTAGGTTTATCAAAAAACAGCACCACGAAGCCGAAACTTCACGGATAAAAGTTTAATAATAGGTGAAACCTATCAACTACCAATCCCAGAAGCAAGGTTAAGCATCTAAAGGATAGGCTAGGAAAACAGTACCAATCGGGCTAACAATGGCAGGCTAAATCATATTAGTAAAGGACTAATATGAAAATAGGATCAAATAGCGCATATGATGATAATTCAAGCATGCAATTCAAATTAAGATGAAATAAATAAATTTTAGCAAACTAGGAATTCAATATGAATCTAGCTTGCCTTCGAAGAAGTTTGGATCTGGTTCTCCTCCTTCGAACAGCTCCGAAACGACTCCCGGACAGCAGGTGCACGTCGGTTCTATGCGAAAGTGAAATAAAACAGAAATAAATAACAAACACAGAGAAAATAGTATGATAAAAATATATATAATTCTTGGGATTATTTGTGATTTTTGGGTTCTGGAATCATCTAAATCGGAGTTCGGGAACTCCCTAAACAATTCATGAAAGTTTTAGGATAATAGAAAAGCTGGAAAAGATTAAACCAGTTAACCGGCGGTTAACCGCGCAAAAGCCAAGAAAACTCAGGTTTTGGGCCGAGCGGCGGGCGGCTGACACGGCCGGCGAGCGCGGGGTCACACGCAGACGTGTGGCACACATCGATTGAGGCAGCGGCGGTGCGGACAGCAAGGGCTGGGCGCTTGGGTGCGGTTTGGCGTGTCGGGCGGCGTGGCGGGCGGGCGGGTGGCGCGGTCACGCACGCGCGGATGGGGAGGCGGGGGCATGCGGCGGGCAATGGTTGGCTGGTGGTGCACGTGTGGGGACGGCGGACACGCGACGCGCGGCGGATAGGCCGGCGCGCGGCGCTGCTGTCGTCTTGGCGAGAAACAGCAGGCGCGGCCAACCGGGGCGAACGCGTGGCGGGCGGTCGGCGGTTCTTGTGAAGCGCGTCCGGCGATACGCTGGCGGGCGCTGGGTGGGCGGTAGCGTGTAACTTCTGCTGGGTTGGGCTGCATGGAAACATAGGCGGCGCGGGCGGCGAGGTGGGCCAGAAAACGGCGCCGGCGGCGAGAACTCCAGTGAGGACCTTTAGTGGGCCATTGCGGGCGCAATACTCCATGGATTTTGACGGTTCAAAATCCTACAGCTTCGTCTCGACGAGCTCTCGACTGTCTAGGTACTGGATTCACGAAATTGAGGAGGAATCAGAGGGGTTACCTTAGAGAGAGAAAGAAGATTGGATCCGATTCCGTGAAAACCGAGGGGATTTGGGGTCTTGCGCGTGGGTGGCGGCTGTGGGGGTGGAGGGGTGCTGTAAATCGGCTTGGGGTGTAGGGCACGTGCATATATATATATAGAGGGAGAAGGGATTAGGGTTTAAATATGGGCCAAAAGCCCAATTAGGGTTTGACCAGGCTTTGACCAAGGTTGACTTGGCTGGGAGAAACATGTTAAGTTGGCTTGGTTAAATTTGGTAGCTTCCTTGGGCACTTATATTACACTAGGGTTTCTAATAGAGCCATATATATAATAAGATAATGTTTTTGCCTATGTTTTATAAGTGACAGACAATATTTTATTGGGATGTCAGAAACCTCCCCCCTTAAATAGAATCTCGTCCTCGAGATTTGGGAGTTAGTAGGGTTCTACTGGGACGGACGTGCAAAGGACGTCACAACTATGAAGCACTCACAGGTGGACTAGAGGTGGCGGGCTGAGGTGGTAGTGAGGCGGTGCCTAGCTCTGCACTAGTGCACTGAGGGGCGACTAGGCTGTAGGTTGAGGGGCGGTGGTGAGGCGGTGCCTGACGCTAGGGTGGAGGAGGTAACGGGGCGGCGTCTTGCTCAGTCGCTTTAGACTAAGGGGTGCTACGACACCGGCACCTAGATCTGGACCAAGGGGCGGTGGGTGTCGAGGGAGTGAGCGCACGACGGAGGGGCGGCTAGCAGTGGACCGAGGTGCGTCGAGCCGCCGGCACCCAGATCTGGACCAAGGAGCGGCGGTGGTGGACCGAGGGGCGACGGACGATGGACCGAGAGGCGGCGGGCAGTGGGCGCTAGGGGCAGCGGGACGATGGACTAGCCGGGTACCGGGATTAAATTATCCAGATACTTCCCACAGGTACTCAGATCCGTCGGATCCTGCCTGTCCCATATCCGAACAGGGATCCGGATTATTTATCCGGATACTGTGGGGCCGGTCCTTCTCCACCTCTTGATCTGCACTAGTCCCTGGATCAGTACACTAGTACACACCATTTACATAGCCTAATCATTTCATACAAATGGAAGACTTATATTACATTAAGTGCCTGTTATAATCTCGAAGGCTTAAGTATTACAATATGGCACATTGGCCCAAAATAGTTCAAGAACACTAAAAGATCAGAGTGCGATAAAAGATTCAAAAGGAGTCTCCTGCCGGTTATGCCTAAGAAATCGACTGGAGAGACGCCCTCAGCCCCATCCTGATCGTCAGCGTACTCCTGTGCTCCGTCTTCATGACAAGCGTAAGGGTCATGCTCATACTCATCATCTAAAAGAGTGAGTGTATACGAGGTCAGTGCGCAATCAAACCGCACTGGTGAGTTAACACCCAACCTAATACATTTAGTGATATAGGTTTCAAGGGATAGGTTGGGTTTATTTATTTTGCAGAAAGCAAGTTTTATAAATCAAAACCTATGATTTGGTAATTTTAACCCAAAGTTCTACTAATCAATTATTCAAGTTCAGTTTCCTATTCCTTACCACAATCCACTCTAGTCTTCCTCCAAACACCCGCTATCATATTCCGGATTTGGCGCACCCGTTGTGAATGTTACACGCCACAAAGGGCCAGTTCTTCCCTAGCCAGGTTCCCAAGCCCACACTAGAGTCACGCCCCTCGTGACGTAAGACCTAGATCATCTCTTTGATGACGACAGGCGTCTCTCTTCATCTTAGGTTAGGGTTTAGCTAGGACGCCATCCAGCAAAGTCTCTAGACCTAGGACGCCATCCAGCAAAGTCTCTGGGCCCCATGACCGCACTACCGCGCGATGGCCACGCGTTGTGCAGGAACCTCGCTGGGCAGCATAAAGCTACACAACAACTCATGCTCTAACTGGCACGGCCATCCCCGGTTGCCCAGCACACCTAGAACTGCACACCTGGAACTCATGTTGTACAGGAACCCCTCTGTGGGCAGCATGTAGGTACGTGAAAACAACTCTCGCTCTGACTGGCACAGCGGTCCCTGGCTGCTCACAGAGCCTGGATTGAAGGGCATGCCATGTATGTTGTAAATATAGCAGTATAAGCAGTATGATATAATATATATATATATATAAGATAATTCCAGATATATTTAACAGCAAATAAACACTGCTGTGATGAATAAATCTACTGAAATAAATTCTTCTAATATAGTAATAGCAGTATAATAATTCATAATCAGCAGGAAAATGACATGATAGCGAGCAAAAATTTATAAGTCAAACATCATCTTAGCTCAATTTTAAATGTTATAAATTGCTCTCAGATTTATGTTGTAACAACCCAAATTTGGGGCATTTTGAAACTTATGGGAAGTGCATGCATTTGGGAAAAATATCTTTGAAATCCGTTTGGTTTTGAACTACACTTGTACCTTATTTTAAAACATTTAAAGAAATCTTATATGTGAGGAACACATTCTATTATAAAACCTAATTTAGAATTTACGCCCATAATAGAACACACTTATTTAAAAACCAAAATGAGCAAATTAAGTTTTTAAGGTTAAGAATTTATTTTTAACAGCCAAAAAAATTGGGGATATTTTGAAAACATGCATGATACTAGCAGGCTTCATGAAACAAGAATTTAGATTTAATGTTTAAAATTAATACTTGTGGTAACCTGGAATAATGTAGTAAACACTAATTAGATCTTGTTGTTAACTTAATAAAATGATATTCAAAATCTAATTCTTTTATTGAAATTGGTTTATAAAATAATTACATTGGCATAATATTCATAAACCCAAGTTTCGTTTCGGTCTACCAAATTCCGACCGCATTTCTATCTTACTTGTGGGCCCCGCCAGTCATTCCCCTCTTCCTCTGTTCCCTTCATCTTTCTTTCTCGTTTCTGCTCAGTGATGCGTGGGTCCTGCGCGTTAATCTCTCTTGCATATGGCAGCCCACTTTTGTCTCTCTCATGGATAAATGGGAAATACCTTATCTACCCCTTAGATCTTTCCCTATTTAGTCTCTAGCCTCTCTCTCTCTTTCCTGACCAAACCTCTAGGAACACCACGAGCAATGCCACACTGCCACTGCCTCCTTCCTCCACCGACCGGATGCCACCCTTCCGGACCCCTTCACGCCGGCGTCGCCCTTCTGCCTTCCCCATCCTCCTTCCAGAGTCGCCCCTTCGGCCTCCTTCCTCCCCGGCCACAACGCCGCTCCTGGCTTCTTCCACCACTGGCCAGCGCCGTCCCCTGCACTCCTCCTCCACCAGATGGGTGCTGTCTTGCCTTCCTCTTCACCACCGGCGCCGCCCCGGCCGTGCCTCCAAACTGTTCCTCCTCCACCGGCAGGTCGTTGCCCCAGTCGTGCCCCAGCTCGGCCTTCACCGCCCGCATCCTCCTCCTGGCGTGCCACCTTTCCAGCTGCTCCTCCACTCAGTGGCCGCCTCCCAACCCAGCCTCCTTGCTCTTCTTCTCCAAGCACTAGCTGGCCACCTCCACTCTCACTGCCGGCCACCCTATCTCCTTCCCCCAAATTGAGCTAGCAAGGTGAGCATCCTCCTCCTCTGTCTTTCCCTTCCTCTTCCTATTAGTTTGAGCACGCAGACAGCAGCCAATGAAGCTGGTTCACTTTGGTATGAAGTTGGCTTCCTTGCTAAAGCCGCCTAATATTCCTCAATTGTCCGATTGCTGTGAAATAAACTAAAATGGATAGATCGGGGCGTATTCTAACTCCTGTGAATTTTTCATATTTTTCAGAGCATATTCTATTTTCTGCAATATTCTAACTATAGGAAAATGTTAATAAACAGTGAATTAATCACTTAGGTCTAATTAAATGGGTTAAAAATATCTGAAATAAAGTAGGTACAATAAAAAAATGTTTATACATTTCTGGTATAATTAGTTTATTTTAGAGTTATTTATTTAAAAGAAGACCCTCTTAATAGTAATTAAAAACAGGAGTTCCTACCTTATTTAATTAGATATAAATTTACTTACATGATGATAAAGTTTCAGTAGAGCATAAATATGATTTAGAAATTTAATAAAGTATTTAGTGCACAATTTTAAGATCAATATTGCTCTCTAGATAATTAAATTGAGCAGTTTAACCCTTTTTCCTTAAATATTAACAAAACAGAAACCGAATTTGATTTAATTTAAATATAAAACAATTTAAATTAAATCTTAACTTTTTGCAAAGACATAGTTAACCATTAAGTTAATTATGAAAATATTGAAATTTAGTCTAGCTTGAGATTAATGCATAATTTCCTAATTAGGGTAATTAAAACCATCTTTTAGTAATTTCCTATTTCTATTAAAATAATTGGGAATTAGATAAAACACTAAGACTGAAGCATACCAGAAAATTCTAGAAAATATAGAATAACATTCTCGAACCAAGGAAAAATTATAATTTCAGCATGTCACCTTAGAATTCCCTTTTTGCTAGAATTTCCTAAATTTTTTCTAATTAATTAAAGATTTAATTAATTAAGTGACGACTCCTTAGGAATTATATGGACCATCTACTTCGTCATGAACAATAATAAATTAGTAAATGATTCATAGAATACCCTGTTGTCAATTTCCTAACATTAAAAATTATTTTAATTTAGTTAGACCGATATAGCCAAACTTAACCGTCTATTAGACAGACCCACAAGCAATGGCCGTCGTTGTTTGAAAACTTAATTTATCTTTAATAAAGTCTTTTGGGGAAATATAAGTATATTAAGGGTTGTCTTATATTGCATGCATGCATGCATCTGCTCGTACCTGTAAGAATCGTATTATTAAGGAAGGCTTAGGGGACATCCTAGATAAGTTCGAATTTATGTATTACATGACCCCATCGTCAACGTTAGCAACCGTGCATTGCATTTCATGCTTCATGTTTCCTATATACTTTGGTATTTATTTGTTTTGCTTGCCTCTTCGCGATAGATTTCGAGGACCCCGCGGAGCAACCAGAAGATCAAAGCCTAGGTTTTGGATTCACAGGATCCAGGAGAGTTAACACTTCTCCTATAGGGTGTTTGCTTTTACTAGGGAGAGTTTATACTTTCCCTAGTACGAGTTAACATCTTCCCAATTGAGTATTTGCTTTTACTAGGGAGAGTCTGTACTTTCCCTAGTGCGAGCTAACATTCTAATAGATCATATTGATTCCCAATTTCTTAAAATATTTTATTTACAGTATTAAACTATATGCTCTTTAAGTAATTATACCTGTCTGCTTAATCATGATTTATCATGCCATGTTGTCATTTGTTATTGTTCTACCTTGATGATATTGTTTTGATATTATCATCTGTCATTTGACTCTATTAATGATTGCCTTGATGATCACCATTGATAGCCTGCTAGGTTGAATAAAATAAGTTTAGACTCTTAAGTCTTGCTTAAAATTTGCTTAGACATTGCTCAGGTCCAATTAATAATTTTTAGGCTTAATTGGCCTTGGAACGGTGAACCGACATTCACCGGACATGATTACCTAACCAACATAGAAACTGGAAACTGGGCCTGGCATGCCAATGTGTGTGATTGGTTGTGATTGGGAAAAGCGGACGTGGTCTGGCTTGTGGTTAAGACGGAGTAGCTTGGCTACTGGTGTGAAGTGAAGAGGGCTATACGTTCATAGACACGGTGCTGAGAGGAGCGTGGGACAACACGCGTAGCTGCCAATCGTTGCCACTAAGGGTGGTTCCGTCACATCGTGTGCAGGGCACACGGAGAAACGATAGCGGAAGAAGGAAGTGATTGTGGATATGTGTGGACTAGCCGGATCTGATGTGACTCCTAGGGTGGACCGGACGGGCGTGCAGTGAGGCATGCAGCGGGAAGTCGCTGACCATATGCCTGCGGGATTTGGTTCCTAGCACCACAACGCGTGGCCATCACGCGGTAGTGCAAGTAATGGGGATTCAGGGGTAGTACGACCTGCGGGCGTACCCTGTCTGCTGCCATGTTTGAGGTGAAGACAGGATCATGTTGACATCCGCGGGATGATCTAGATCATATGGCATAGGGGAGCCGTGACTCTAGTGCGGACGTGGGAACCCAGCTAGGGAAGAACGGACACTTCACTGGTGTAAGATCCACAACAGGTACGCCACACCCGGAATATGATGGCGGGTGTGTGGAGAAAGTTCTAGGATGGGTTTGGATTGTGGAATGTGGATTGTGATGGACAAGAATAATGAAAATAATGGTTAATAATACTTAGGGTAAAATAAGCAAAGTCATAGGCTTTGGTTTATAAAACTTGCTTTCTACAAATAAATAAACCCCAACCTTTCCTTTGGAACCCCTATCACTAAAATTGCATTAGGTTGGATGTTAACTCGCCAGTGTTTGGATGGCACTGATCTCGCAATCATATTCTCTTTTAGATAGAGAGTATGAGCAGGATCAGTAAGCCTGCCATGAAGACGATGCGTGCCATGAAGACGATGATCAAGACTATGCTGACGATCAGGACGAGGCATAGAGCGTCTCTCTAGTCGGCTGCCTAGACATAGCCGGTAGGAGACCTTTTGGATCTTTTAGTTTCCCATACTCTGATCTTTTGGACATTCTAACTATTTGGGCCAATGTGCCGCGTTGTAACACTTAACAGCCCCTTAGGCTTAATACATGTATTTATATAATATAAGTCTTCCGTTCGTATGAAATGATTTCGTCTATGTGAAAGGTGTGCACTAGTGTACTGATCCAGGGCTAGTGCAGATCAAGTGCTGAGCAAAGGATAGGCCCCACAGAGCTCCAATTCAAAAGAAAATTAATGCTGGAATCACAACCTAGTTTCAGATTTCAGGAATAATGTATAACCAAACTGCATTGTACAACAGCAGAGACTACTGCTCAATCGGTAGAAAAATTACTGAATATAACAGTTTAATAGCAGATTAGGTTATCCCAATAAATTGAACAAATCAATATAAACCAGCTATATAATTCTCTCTATTGAATGGAACTTAAACAACTTTACAACATACAAGTAATCAATGAACTGTCATAACTAATCTCAATATGATCATCATCATAGATCTAATCAGAGCCCACACCCACATCCAGATCCAGTGCTAGGTCCCTAAATCACTCAATCAAGAGTAAAGTTCCTAAAAATCACATTAATTGGCTAAGCACTCGTATATAGAGGAGAATCAAAGAAATACTCAGAGGGCGCTTAATTACCAAATTCGGTGAAGCAGTAGGCAAGACACGAAGAACGCTGTCCTAGAGAATTATATTGCTATCAGATCACAAACAGCGACAAAATCCTGAAGACATAATGCCATCGATCTCAGTGCAGTGATCAAAACCACCACACCAAGACCCCGAGATGCAGCTCACGTAGCACAAAATCACAGATTCCAAACCCTTCAGCCAAAGGAACTAGTGCCGAAGAAGGTAGCCCCAATTCACCCAACTTGGACAACACACCACAGCCATTAAGCCAATCAAGCCACCAGCGACCTCTCAGCTCAAGGAGAAGATGAATCAACTCCGAGAATCATCAATTGAGTGTATAAGTAGAGCTAGGGTTGTTAACTCGTGTGTTCATACGTGCAAGGGAAAGAAGCACATCGATATATGAGGACTAGATCGAGGAAGAGGAGGCAACGGCCTGCGTGAAACCTAGGCCAAGCCTGAGTCTTACGCCTCCCACGACCGCGAGCTCCGCGCGAAGCAATGACTCCCGCCGCCCATCCTCTCTTCATCTGCACCCCAGAGCCAGCGAGCGAGCTAGCCTCGTGAAGGGATAAGGCAGCACCACTGCTTTATGTGTTCGTCACTGGGCCATGTACGGGCCTTAAGGCCTATAGGCCTTAGGGTCGCAGGGTAAAAGGGCAAAAGCCCAACAATGTATCGCTTGAAGCAGATGGACGGCGCAGCGCAGATGCATGTGCGATGTAACCGTAATGTTGGTGATGTGCCGAACCATCCAGAAATAGGATGCTTGTCCTCATGATGCCAATTCGTGCGTGTAGGCATGTAGTCGAGATGGAAATCAACAAAAGTTGATGCCGACCAATTTAGTCACGTGGATGTTAGTCAGTGCAAATAGTAGATCTAATTTGAGACTAGCATCAAGGAAACAAATTGATGTACTAACCGACAGAACGACTTACTCGAATTAAAGAGCAAGTCGTGCCGGTAACGTGCCGAGAAATTTGTAGTCATTATGTTGCTGACATATAGGTCAATACACACTAAGAGTAACCACAAGAACACAATAGACACAATGCATAGAGAGACTATATATCGGTCTCTTATTCTTATGTACAATAGATGTATATATAGTGCTCGATCTCTAGGGTTTTTAAATTTGCCCACAAAACTCTTACGGATAGAGTTTGTTTGGCCCCGTTTGACACAGCTCTGGCTTCACCAAAATTGATAGAGTTGGTGGAGCATCCTATTTCTAACTTCAGAAATTCATTGAGCTGAAGTTATGAGTACATTGAGGATGCTTAGGTCAGTTATCTTATTTACATTTTAAATTAAAAATATAAACTTAAATCACTTTTTTTAACCTATAAACTCTATATCTGAGATGGAGCTAGGAGCTGGAGCGGTATCAAATAGGGTCTTTAATATATAACTCTGCCGAATGGAGTTCGTAACAGTGGGCGTCGAGACTTTTCCTGCTGATGGCGAAGACGTGCATGCTACTTCTGCCGCCACATTCTCCATGTCGTGCGTGCCCAGTCGCTGGAGATTCGGTAGATACTCCATCCGATGCGCCTGCGAGATACACGTATGACTCGGCCACTCCATCGACTAACTCCGCATGAAGCGGCTACTACACGTATGTAGTGTTTTTTTAAGCTGTTGCGTTTGCGGTTGCGGTTGCGTTTAAACTAAAAATTTATAGCTTCTCGATAAGGACATTCGAGGGATCAGAAATTATAGAAAAAATGGTTTTGAGAGCTTTGAGAAGAAACAGTAAGATCTACAAAAATTGGCTACCAAACGTCAAAACGTTTGACTTCTATAAAAATAATAAATTTTCAGTTTATAAGCAAACGCAAACGCTGAAAGAAACACTACCTAACTCACATATGACTCGGCTAGCTACATGTATGCACTTCGAGTGCTTGAGGCAGCATGTGTATGCGCACACTACTATAGAACTGGCCTTTAACACCGGTTCAAAATGGCCTTTAGTATCGGTTTTTAAACCGGTACAAACCATCCGGAACTAATGCTCAAGGGCATCAGTACTAGTTCCCTCACCCGATACTAATATAGTATCAGTACCGGTTGGAGGCCACACGTGGCTCTACCCCGTGAGTCCCCTGAGGCCCCTATCAATACTGGTTGGTGTCTCCAACCGATACTGATGAGCTAGTGCCCCACTAGTTATTATATATATATATATTTGTATGTATGTTAAATCATAATTAATTAAAGCACATATAATCAATCATGTACAATTTACTGATAATTAAAGAATAGAAAATTTTCATTAACAACTTAATTTACAACTAATATGTATTACAATAGCTAGTGCTAGCTAGCTAGCCTATATATAAGTACACATATGTACACAATTCAAATAAAATTAATTAAATAGCGTTACATCTTTTCTTTCTGTTCATCGGGATCTTTTATGTGCATCGCTCTTGTTAGGCATAGATGTTGACCCTGACAGCTCATTGGTCCTTATCGAAGGGCCCCACCTATTTAGAAGTGGTTCGAGAAACTCGCCTTTCGGATTTATGACCTTATCGTAGGTGAAGCCAACAAGTTGTTCTTGGATTGCTCTCACTCGCGCCGGTGAGAGTTCCGAACCTTGTTCCACCAAATATTCATGCACCTGTCATTAATTAAGTTATTAACTAATCAATCCTTGAGTTTGTACAAGATATGAGGAGTACCTAGGCATCATTAAGCTAGTAATTATATTTACTCACCCCTTTGTCACTTTTTAGCATGCGGTCAGCGCCTTCGGTTTAGGTGTGCATAAACTCACATACATAGTAGCCGCATAAATTGTTGCCCGGCGGCTGACGCAAGACCTATGGTGAAAAAAGTTGAAAGCATGAAATGGATGCATAGAAATTAAGTTAACTAACTAAAAAGCTAGCATTATGATATACGTACTTGAGATGCAACTGTAATATCAAATTCCTCCTTGAATTCGCTCCTATTTTTAGCACAGAATCGTGCGAATGCACTACACACGTAATTACGAATTGTACATGACTAGAATTTGTTTCAAATGGAAGGAAATAGAACTAGCACAATAATAAAAGGAACAAGAATACCGGTTGAGCATGTCGATCAAGTTTTGGTACTTTTCAACTGGTTTCCTTTTCGAGTCCATAACTATCATCAGGCTATGATCTAGCTTGATAATAAGAAGAATCCAGTGAAAGCTGTACATATATATGCCAATATAGATAACTAATTAGTCCTAACATCGTGTAATGAAAAAGGATTAGAACGAGATAGTACGAAAACACGTACTCAAAATTGTAGGATAGAAGTATCATTGGGTGATATCTTTGTCCTATTTGCGCCCTGTATATGTTGGTCTCTATTTCGATTGGTTGGTTTCTAACGGTTATCTCGTTGATAACTAATGGGTCGATGAAGCCTTTGTCAAAAATTCTCTCCCTTCTATATCATTGTATCTCCATTTTACATAAGAAGAAATTAGTTAGGCTTACAAGTTAGTATAGTATAAGGGCACGCATGGTGGATTTTTGCAAATAAGACACTTATAGAGTAAAGCAACTCATCATGGCCACGTCGAGGGCGTCTGTCTAGTATAGATAATACATGATGTTCCATTGGACACAAAATTCACTGTCCCCATGGAAAAAATCTTGTTCCCTGTACTTGACAGTGAACGACTCTAGGCCATGCTGGGCCGCGTCCAAGTACCATTCATGGAATTCCTACCTCTTTGTTGTTAGCTGGGGAAGCTCCTCACGCCTGACCAATGATGCGCCCGGTATATATGGCCATCTTACTTGTGCATGCTCAATCTTCTTTTGGCCAAATACTTGATCTGCGTCAAGTCCAGTTTCATCGAGGAATATTAGCATCTCCTTGGCCTTCTGCTCAGCTGATGTTTTCTCCTCTGACGTCTTCTTCTTGCAGTTTTCCTTAGTCAATGTGCGCTCATAGTTTGATAGACGAGGCATTTCTTTTTTATCCTTCATATGTTTAATAATCCTCAAGCCTTTTAGAAATTCTTCCATACCAGGTTGAACCTTCTTATTCGGTGACTTGGGTCTAAAAAATTCAGTTACCTCGGTTCTTACTCTCTTGTCGGTCTCCTCCTCGGTCATATCATACGCCCACTTCGGTTGTGGAGCTAACTTCTTGGATTGGGTGGACCCCATCTTCTTGGGACCTGCTGGCCAAGCAGGCTGGCTTATCTTGGCCGGCAGTTTCTTGGGAGTTGCTGGCCGAGCAGGCTGGCTTGTCTTGGCCGATGTTGGAGTTGTAGTTCCGCGTGCAAGGGGTGGTGTAGGAAACAGGCTTCTTCTGGGGGGCATCTTCTTCGGTGTAGATGGAGGTAGTGGAGGTGACGCTGGAGTTGCACTGCTTATGTGTGCGGGAGGTGTTGGAGGAGCCGGGCTTCTTCTGCCATGGTTCGTGTGCAGGAGGTCTCTTCGTGGAGAGGACACGTCCACATTATCTCAAAAAATTATTAACCGTTTGCGCCACAGGATGAAATTGTGTACTGCCTCTCCTAGCTTCGTAGTCCCGTCACCTCCAGGAATTTCGAGGTCAAGGTCCTTGTACCCTGGACATACCTCCTGCACTGAGACCTTGGAGTAACCCGACGGTATCTGTTGGCCATGGATGAGCTGCCCCAGCTCCATTGGGTGAGCCATGCCGTGAGCCGCCTTCAAAGAGAGGTTGTGCGATTCGACATGCAGCTCACAAGGTGGCCGCTACATGATGTCGTATATGGGATAGTGGCCCAAGTCCGCTTTGGGCAGCCCACCGGAAGCGCAGCTGCTCCGCCGTGCGGAGGGGCTGACGACATTAGGATTACTAGGAGGTTCTTGGCCCACCTCCCGCTGTTGGCTCAAGGCTAACTACACCTCTCTTCAAACCTCTTCTTGCATTCTCTCATGAGATTGATTCAGGTGTTCTTCAAGCAGAATGAGCCGTTGTGCCTATCAGGCCTTGCTTCTCATCCGACTCCTCTAGGTCTTGGCATCCTGAGCGAAACCAATCTTCCACAGGACGACACCAACGCCTCGTGTACGTCCAGGGTGCTCTGGATTTTGTAGGGCCCTTGTTAGCTCATCATTCTACCTGTTTGGCATGAAGGTGCCTTGGGAAGATTCCTCGATTGACTGTACAAGCCTTATGGTCACATCTCTCAGCACCCCCCCACCAAACACCACGTTGCCGTAATCATCAAGGCTGACGCCGTGAGCATAGAACCAATGCTTCGGTCTGTCGGGCCATTCCATTGTTATGGGTGTGACACCCTTCGCCAGCAGGTCATGTTCCCTCTTCTCCCTTTTGGGTATCGCTTGGCAGTAACCATCAGGGCCGAGACAGTGGTGGTATTTCTTTTTCTGTGCATTCTGCTTGTTCTTTTTGGTCAAACTTTGACCATCTTGTGAAGTCTTGTAGTTCACGAACTCATCCCAGTGATCCTTCAACTTTGAGTACTTGTTGAAGTTGAGCATTAGATTCTTCTTCATACACTCCGTTGTTCAACTTCTTTTTAAAAGTCTGGAATGCGATGGCCATCTTCTTGAGTGTGTAACTCTTTACCTTCTCTTCGGTCCCTTGGGGGAAGGTGAATGTCTGCCTCATATTGGTCCAGAGCATGTTGTCCGTATCTTCAAGGACCGTGTCCCATTTCGCTATGCTAATAGGCATGTGGTCCCTAACGTGGATGCCGCATACCGTTTTGAACGGCCCAAGCGCCCCCGGGGGTGCAAGAGGTTGGCCGTCCTTGCGGACTTCAGTGATAACGTTTCTTGCCTTCGACTTCTTGCTTGGACCTTGCTGACGTGATTGCCTGCTCGGTTGACCGGTCTGAAAATATGATAGAAGCAGAAACGGGTCAGAATGTTGGCTTAGAATGATACTGGAACCGACATACGCATTCGTACTAATTACCTTGCCGACCTCATTGGCATCATTAGGCTTCGCGGCCTTATCGGCCTAGGCGGACACGGGTTGATCCACAAGGGCAGGTCGACGCTCCCCTGTCTCATAATCAGCATCTCCCGCAATCAAACTTCTCATAAGTTCTTCATCATCAAATCCTTAGCCCGCCATCGTTGTTTCTTAGGCTAGAAGAAGGCACTGAAAATTAACAAAAGTAGATCAACAAAAGTAGATGATAATAAGCGACGTGCTAATTTTTCTTTTCTTAGGTGAGTAGATGCTAAACGGTAGGGATGAGGAGGTAGAGGAGGACGGGCGGCGACGGTGGGGAATAGTGGGGAAGAGGGGGATATACTTATACATTTCAAAATTCAAATACATTACATTTCACATATAAGTAATACATAGAAATTGCCATGAGCCTCAAGGGGTTAGCCGAGACCGCTGGCGAGTTGTGGGGTGGGACAATAGTCCATGGCTATCACGATGGTCTTGGGAGACATGAAGCCAAGGCTCAGGATCCTGCTGACTTAATCGATGTTGGCCTCGAACTCAGCTTCCTCGTGCGAGGCAGCCGCAAGGCAGACATGGCGAATCAACAGTAGTTTGGAGCTGCCGCTATTGCTCCGCTCTTCCAAGGAATCAGATTTGATAGGGAGCACAAAATCGTATCTATGCTAGCTACGGATCATAATAGGAAATATATAGAATTTAGGATAGATCATAAAAAAGTGGTTGGTTTGATTTCCTAAAACTATAGAAGCTCATACAATTAAATCCGTCTATCGCCATTTAACCCTATCAGTACCCTAAAACTCACTTGCCCCAAAACTGAACTATATATATATATACACACACATATATATGCACACACTAAATTATACATATATGCTCTAAATTTCTTAGTTTCCAGGCACCATAAAGACTAAGCACTAATAAGACCCTATTTGTAAGTCATTCCAGAAAAGAAGTAAATAAAATAAAGACTAGGTGAGAATAACTCTGTTATTTGCATATCTTTTAAGAAATAAGTATATATGTATATGTATACATATAGTTAGTTAACCAATTATATTTATAAAACCTAAAGGTAAGTCATCAATCACAGACTAGCAGACAAGAGCAAGATTAAATTACATGAAATGTTCTACATACTTTCATAAGAATATGAGGAATCTAACTATATCCCATAAAATATGAGTAAATGACAATGGATTAAATTTATTTAGAAAATATCTAAAAATAAGAAAGGAAAATCACACTGATGCACATAATAATTTCTCCGATGATTCATAAAGATAAAAGGGAATAATATTAAACTGATAAAGTATAAAAGAATATTTAATTATTTAAGGCATATATCAACTAAACCTAAAAGCTACAGAAATCAGGACTTTGTTAATATAAACATAATTTGTGAAGGAAGTGATAGAGAGTATAATATATATGCATGCTTATATAAGGATATGTATAAATCCATATATAACCCCAACTAGAAATAACATAAAATATATTACCAATTTCAAATCTAATAGGGAGTAAAAGCTTTTCAGATATTTTGTGAGGATACAAATTTTTCCATTTAATTTTATAAAGCATAAATGATGCTCGAATACATAAAACTACCCAAGTAGTACCTAAAATTGTCGGAAGAAAATATTCACCAAAACCCAAAATAAATTGCAATAATGGCATTTTCACAATGTCTTGAGTCCAAGTATATTTTTATTACAATTTCCCCATCTTGAGCCGCCACGAACAATCCTTGATGCCTGTAGCTTCGCCAGCCTCCTCTGGTCTTCCTCAAGCCGACACCGCAGCCAAGACACCGTCGGTAAGCCCCTCTCCCATTTTCCCCATCTTGAGCCGCCATGGACAATCCTTACAATTAAGCTCTGCTGTTGCATTTTGATCCGAATTGATGCACCCAGCAGCACCAGCGCATCCGGTGTCCGGATAGGGCAAATCGTCGAGCACCTTGCATGCGCGACCGAATGCCGCCACCCCTAGCGTACAACGCTACCTTAAGAGGACGGCGCCGGGGCGGAAAATGCCGGGAAGGGGACCAGCACAGACGCCAAGAGGCAGAAGTAACTCGCAGGGAGGAGGAAGTAGCAGCGGCGATGAACCGGGGGGAGATTCAAGGGCAGGCGCTGTCGAACGAGGGAGACAGGACAAGGGGGAGGCGGCGCGCGTGAGCTCGTTGGAGGTTAGGAGGACGACGGCGTGCGTGGGGTCGTCGACGTCAAGGGTTGGAGGCGGTAGCGGCGTCGGAGTCGGCGAGAGAGAGCGAGAGAGGTTGGAGACTTGGCCGGCGTGAGACCATGTGGAGGTCTTCAAATTTTGATGAGTATATGTGACTTGAATTAATTTTGTTGAGGAGTTTGGTTTGAAGACTAATTTGAGCCGGTTCGGCCATTTGTACTAGGACAGAGTGTTTTGCACTTTTGAGGGTCTTCTTGAGCTCAAATTGATGAGGACATCCTAGGCAACAGGCGGGAGACAAGTTTCTAGAGGCGGGAGACCAGTTCCCAGGGACGGGAGACCAGTTCCTAAAGGCGGGAGACCAGTTCCCAAGGGCGGGAGACCAGTTCCTAGGGACAGGAGACCAGTTCCCAGATGCGGGAGACCGGTTCCTAGGGATGGGAGACCAGTTCCCAGATGCAGGAGACCAGTTCCCAGATGCCGGAGACCAATTTCCAGAGTCAGGAAACCAGTCCCCAGAGACGGAAGACCAGCTCCCAGAGGCGGGAGACCAATTTTCAGAGGCGGAAGACCAGTTCCTAGAGCTAGGCGACCAATGATGAAGACATCCCAGTTACCCCAACACATACTACACCTTCACATGCCATCCAAGAACCAATTACCCACAGCCGTGCGAGGAAACTACAACAAGAGGTGACTTCACTTCTTGCTGAAATTAATATTACAAATGAGGAGAATTTTATACTACCCAAAAGTTCTACACACTTGTTGCTTAGGTTTACACATGAAGAAATGGAGCATGCTCAAGTTATGGTGCAACATGAATCGTAACTTCCAAGAGTTGGGCGCATCAACCTATCACGTTTAGGAGGTCATAATGCATATGGTTGGAAAGATAATTGAGTCTACTTTCCAACGCAACAAACGGTGGGTCATTTGGACTTCCCAGTAAGGAGTAATGACCATTTTACTGAAGACTGCGCAAGCTGTTAAATGCTACGTGAGAACCTGAGATGACTTCTCCCTATCCAAGAAAACATTCTTTAACTTCTATTTGCTTTCACACCTAAACTAGGAGGGATGTTTCTAGTTTAAATACCCATGTACTCTACCCATTTTAGGACTTTTGGCAAATCAAATACAAACCCCTTTGTTCAGCTGTGTGCTAACAAATCCAGAGAGTGACCTCTACCCCTTTGCTCTTGTGATTTCCCCGTGGGATTGCAGAAGCGGTCGCATCATCGACTCCCAATTGGTGCTCCTGCTCCATTGTTTGCAGGTTGTGTTGGCTGGTTTCTTGAGAGTGTGGTTGGACGAATCCTCGATTCAGGTTGTCATATTGTGACTGTGATTGGCTTCGAGTTCATTTGTCAGGTTGCACTAGTTATCTTGGCTGCTTGCAGCTAGTTATCTTGTTCATGATCCTACGCCATGAAGATCAGGGCCCCGTGCCACATTATCTGGTGTCAGAGCTTTCGTTGCGATGGTAGGGTTCTTTACCCTTAGCTACATATATTTGTGTTCGTCCTATCCACTAAAAAGCCATTAAAAAATATATATATTATTAGCCTTTGATCAATCTGTTAATTTGGTGAGTTTTGTTAAGTTTATGTCCATTAGAGTCTTTGTTCTTGTCGCTGGTCATATTTTCCTTCGCGTACCTTTTGAGCCGTCTATATCTCTATATCTTTTGTTTCCACATTTGATAATAAAAAAAACATTTGCCATATCTTCCTTTGCGAAAACCTATGTTTACCCAAGCTCTAGCTTTTGGTTGTGCTGAGTTTATATGTTCAAGTTGTGCAAGTGTTATATCTGTTAGTTGCTTTTAGTTTATATAAAAAAAAGAGAGTGCTACAAAAGCAAAAAAAATTGAGAATAGAAGTGAAATGGCAGATCGTGTTGCTTGCATGCACAAGTGTTGAAATCTAACAAAGTTGTGCCACCAGATTGCTATCCTTTTTGGTGTAATTTTTGCTAGGCATATCTCGTCAAACATCCATTCCTAGCATAATCCTTGTTTGCACCAAATCTGAATTCTTGCTTTGCGTGTGAGTTGCTCAAAATACAACATTCATATCCTTGTGATCAGTGCTAGACATTGAATTTCAAGTTTGGATTGTTACTTAGCATTACAATATCTGAAATTCAGATTGCTAGTTGTGCATAATTCCCTACCAATCTCCACAAAGAAACCCACCGTAGATGGAACGCTGGTCGTGTATTCGTCTAACTATCACCCACACCACCACACATAAACTTCTGTAATTTTTCGGGAAATCATCAGAGCTTTGGTTGGTAAGAGAAGGTGAGATTGAGTAATCCACATAAGTAAAATTTTCTATATATACTTGCTGCTCGTGGTCACTAACCTTGCAAAAACAATGGCCGACGATCCCGAGATTAATGATTGTATCACAATGGCACAATTCAATGAGCTGAGGCAAAGATTGGAGGACAGACAAGAAAGAATGTCTCAAGATCTTCAAGCTCTTCTAGCTCAGCTTCGAGATCAAGGCCGTGGTGCAGCTGACTAAGATGAAGAAGTAGATGAAAATGATGACGAAGATGAAGCCCAACATCCAAGACAACAGTGAGCACGAAGAGATCGAGCTGCTGCCTGCGCCATGAGACCCCCGGGTCTTGGTCGTGGGAATGGGGAAGAAGCTTTTGGTTATGGAAGAGGAAGAGGTCGCGGCCGATGAAATGACCCCGCTGCTGAATCTGAAGATGAGGCAGAGGAAGATGGCCAATACCAGCCCTAAAATAATTGTAATCGTCGTCGAGGCCATAACCGATGCTATCGGGCCGAGGAAGAGAGGTTTGGCATGCTAAAATTCACCATGCCAAAATTTGATGGTGGACCTGATCCTGAAGCTTATCTTACACGGGAGTTGAAGGTAGATATGATTTTTTGCTTGCATAACTATTCCGAAGAGAAGAAGATAGCAATGGCTGCTCTTGAGTTTGAAGATTATGCCCAAATCTGGTGGGAACAAGTCCTGAATGAGTGAGAAGACACTGGACAAGGTGATGTTGCTACATGGACTGAAATGAAAAGGGAAATGCGAGCAAGATTTGTCCCTAAGCATCACCGTCATGATCTTTTTAACAAGCTGCAAAATTTGAATCAAGGAAGTATGTCAGTTGAAGAGTATTATAAAGAGATGGAGAAGGCCATGATAAGAGCCAATGTAATTGAAGATGAGGAGCAAACTATTGCACGTTTCATGTCGGGTTTGCATCGCAACATTCAACGAATCGTTGAATTTCAGCCATACCGTACACTTATTGACTTGGTGCATCAAGCTACTAAGGCCGAGCGTCAATTGCAGTAAGATACTAAGTCAAGCAAAGCATGTTCATCCAGCACAAGGGTGACAGCAAATGGAAACAAGTTTCCCCTAAGGTTTGCTGAAAACCGAGCTACCACTACAAGCACAAGCAGTGGCACACGCTCTAATACTCAAGGAGACTTCAATGGCAAGACCAAAACTGCTCTAGTTGCAAGGAAACCCACTTCATCAACAACCCCCTCAGTCGGTTCTACAGCCCGGAGTAGCCAAATTCAATGTTTCAAGTGTGGAGGTCGTGGTCATGTTATCAAAGAGTGTCCCAACAACTGTGTGGTACTTGTTAATGACCAAGGGGAGTATGATTCAGCAAGTGAAGAAGAGCAAAATGCTGATGAGGGGCCATCAGAAGAAGCACTAGAAAATAATGAAGAATCATATTGTGAATATGAGAGAGGGACTGCTCTTGTAGTCACTCAAATTCTAAGTGTGCAGCGGAAAAAAGCTGAGAATGGACAGCGCCATAATCTTTTCCAAATAAGAGCAAAAGTGAAAGATAAAGTATGCAAGGTGATCATTGATGGTGGAAGTTGCCACAACCTTGCTAGTAAAGAGATGGTTGAAAAGCTTGGGCTGAAATTACTACGACACCCCCACCCATATCATGTGCAATAGTTAAATGATTCGGGAACCATCAAGATTGCACATAGGGTGAATGTTCTGTTCAAAATTGGTGATTATGTTGACACTGTGGAGTGCGATGTGGCACCTATGACAGTGTGTCATCTGTTGTTGGGAAGGCCATGGCAATATGATCGTTCATCCCAACATTGTGGCCGCACTAACAATTACACCATCAAGTGGAAAGGGAGAGACTTAGTGCTTAAGCCTATGACTCCTCAACAAATCATGGCTGAACATTTGCAAAAAAGTTCAGAAGTGAAGGTGATTAGTGAGAGTGAAAAAGAGAAAAGAAATTTGAGTGCCCTCCAGAAATCAGTGAGTGAGAGCTACAAGCCAAATATGAAAGACAAAAAGAAGAATGAGGGAGAGAATTTAGTCATGATAGCCACCAAATCTGAAATGAGAGATGTGAGGAATCACCCAGACCAAGTACTCGTTGTACTTGTATACAAAGATACTTTGCTTTCAACTAACGACTTAATATCTCTTCCTAGTGCTATATCTCATCTTTTGCAGGACTACCAAGATGTTTTTCTAGAAGAAATCCCTGCTGGACTTCCTCCTTTGCAAGGCATTGAACACCAAATTGATCTCATTCCTGGAGCTACACTACCTAATCAGCCACCATACCGCACCAACCCTGAAGAAACCAAGGAAATACAAAGGCCGGTACAAGCACTTTTAGATAAAGGATATGTGCGAGAAAGCTTAAGCCCATGTGCTGTTCCTGTGATTTTAGTACCAAAGAAAGATGGCACTTGGAGAATGTGTGTTGATTGTAGAGCTATTAACAACATAACTGTCCATTATCGTCATCCTATTCCTAGGCTAGACGATATGCTAGATGAATTGAGTGGTTCTATGATATTTTCTAAAATTGATTTAAGAAGTGGGTATCATCAAATAAGAATGAAAATTGAAGATGAGTGGAAAACTACTTTTAAAACAAAGTTTGGGTTGTATGAATGGTTAGTTATGCCTTTCGGTTCGACTAATGCTCCTAGTACTTTCATGAGATTGATGAATCATGTTTTGAGAGCATTCATTGGAAAATTTGTTATTGTTTACTTTGATGACATCCTAATTTATAACAAGACATTTGAGGAGCATATTGATCACATACGACAAGTTTTGGAAGTGCTAAGAAAGGAGAAGCTGTTTGCTAACCTTGAGAAGTACACATTTCGCACAGAACAAGTTGTGTTCCTCGGTTTTGTTGTTTCAGGTGCTGGAATTCAAGTGGATCAATCAAAAGTGATAGCAATCAAGGAATGGCCAACTCCTATGAATGTAAGCCAGGTAAGAAGTTTTCATGGTCTTGCTGGTTTCTATAGGAGATTTGTTAAAGATTTCAGTACCATAGCTGCTCCTTTGAATGAATTGACAAGGAAAGGAGTTGCTTTTGAATGGTGTGAGTCACAAGAAAATACTTTTCAACAATTAAAAAAACTTTTGACTAAAGCACCATTGCTTATTTTAGCTGATTTCACTAAAACTTTTGAGATTGAATGTGATGCTAGTGGAATTAGGATTAAAGGTGTTCTCACGAAAGATGCAAAACCTGTAGCATATTTTATTAAGAAACTAAGAGGTGCGCAACTAAATTATTCTGTACATGACAAAGAATTGTATGCTTTGGTGAGAGTGCTTGAAACTTGGCAACATTATTTATGGTCAAAAGAATTTGTCATTCATTCTGATCATGAGGCTTTAAAGTACTTGAAAGACCAAGCTAAGTTAAATCAACAACATGCCAAATGGGTTGAATTCATTGAAACATTTCCATATCTTGTGAAATATAAGAAAGGTAAAGATAATGTAGTTGCTGATGCCTTGTCTCGTCGAAGTGTTTTATTGAATCAGCTTAATATGAAAGTACCTGGACTAGAGAGCTTAAAAGAATTGTATTCTGCTGATCAAGAATTTTCAGAACCATACAAGAAATGTGCAAGTGGTAAAGGATGGGAAAAATATCATATGCATGATGGATTTTTATTTAGAGCTAACAAGTTGTGTGTTCCAAATTCTTCTGTTAGACTCTTGTTGCTGCAGGAAGCCCATTCAGGAGGCTTGATGGGTCACTTTAGATGGAAGAAGACCTATGAGCTGTTAGCTGATCATTTCTATTGGCCAAAGATGAGAAGAGACGTGGAGAGATTCGTGCAACGCTGCAACACTTGCACACAAAGCTAAGTCAACATCAAACCCCATGTTTTATATACTCTATTATCTGTACCTAGTGTTCCTTAGGAAGACATTAACATGGACATTGTTTTGGGTTTACCTCGGACATAGAGGGGGAAGGATTCCATTTTTGTTGTGGAAGATAGATTTTCAAAGATGGCACATTTTATACCATGTCATAAAAGCGATGATGCCTCTCACGTTGCCTCTTTGTTTTTCAGGGAAATTGTGAGATTACATGGAATGCCAAGAACGATTGTTTCAGATCGTGACACGAAGTTCTTGAGTTACTTTTGGAAGACATTATGGGCAAAGCTTAGGACGAAGCCGCTGTTTTCTACCACTTGACATCCACAAACGGATGAGCAAACCGAGGTGGTGAATAAAACACTCTCCATGTTGTTGCGAACAATGATCAAGAAAAATCTGAAGGAGTGGGAAGAATGCTTGCCGCATGTGGAATTTGCTTACAACAGGGCAGTACACTCTAGCACTAACATGTGTCCATTTGAAATTGTTTATGGATTCAAGCCAGTTGCTCCCATAAATTTGTTACCACTGCCATTGCAAGAAAGAAATAGCATGGATGCCTCAAAGCGTGCTGCATATGTCAAGAAGATACATGAGAAGACAATGGAAGAAATCGAGAAGAAGGCCAAATATTATGCTGAGAAGGTCAACAAGAACAGAAGGAAAATGATATTCAAACCCGGAGATTTGGCTTGGGTACATCTACGCAAAGAGCGTTTTCCTGAGAAACGCAAGTCCAAGTTGATGCCACGAGGAGATGGTCCATTCAAAATTTTAGCCAAAGTCAACAACAATGCCTACAAGATTGAGCTTCCTGGAGACTATGGTGTTAGCTCAACATTCAATGTTGCTGATCTTACCCCGTTCGTTGGCTTGGAAGAAACAGAGTCCAGGACGACTCCTTTTCAAGAGGGGGAGGATGATGAGGACATCCCGGGTAGCAAGCGGGAGACCAGTTTCCAGGGGCGGGAGATCAGTTCCTAGAGGTGGGAGACCAATTCCCAGATGCGGGAGACCAGTTCCCAGAGCTGAGCAACCAGTGATGAAGACATCCCAGTTACCCCAACACATACTACACCTTCATATGCCATCCAAGGACCAATTACCCGCAGCCGTGCGAGGAAACTACAACAAGAGGTGACTTCACTCCTTGCTGAAATTAATATTACAAACGAGGAGAATTTTGTACTACCTAAAAGTTCTACACTCTTGTTGTTTAGGTTTACACATGAAGAAATGGAGGATGCTCAAGTTATGGTGCAACATGAATCATAACTTCCAAGAGTTGGGCGCATCAACCTGTCACGTTTAGGAGGTCATAATGCATATGGTTGGAAAGATAATTGAGTCTACTTTCCAACGCAACAAACGGCGGGTCATTTGGACTTTCCAGTAAGGAGTAATGACCATTTTGCTGAATACTGCGCGAGAACCTGAGATGACTTCTCCTTATCCAAGAAAACATTCATTAACTTCTATTTGCTTTCACACCTAAACTAGGAGGGAAGTTCCTAGTATAAATACCCATGTACTCTACCCATTTCAGGACTTTTGGCAAATCAAATACAAACCACTTTGCTCTTGTGATTTCCCCGTGGGATTGCAGAAACGGTCGCATCATCGACTCCCAATCGGTGCTCCTGCTCCATTGTTTGCAGATTGTGTTGGTTGGTTTCTTGAGAGTGTGGTTGGACAAATCCTCGATTCAGGTTGCCGTATTGTGACAGTGGTTGGCTTAAAGTTCATTTGTCAAGTTGCACTAGTTATCTTGGCTGCTGTGGATAACATGGTTCCCGGGTATCCTCACAGAGACAAATTAGACAGACCACCTCACGGAGCAGGGTCACGCCTACCATCTAGAAAGATGGGCCTGCCCCGCATGAAGACCCGACTTGTATCACAAGAAAGGCACAGTTGTAGTCCGATACTTACGTACTCGGCAAGAAAAGATAGAGATAGACTTCCTATCTCTATCCCTAGTTTTCATAACCAACTAAGATACTTATCTGTAACCCTACCTCCCTCCAATATATAAAGGAAGGCAGGGGCCCCTAGTTCGGTAGGAGAGATCACATCGATCCATAGCCATCCTCAACATTGATCCATCGAGATCAACCCCAATACAATCCATGAGCACAGGAGTAGGGTATAACCTCCATCGCAGAGGGCCCGAACCTGTATAAATCTGTCTCCCGTGCTACCATCGAGTTGTGATCTTTCGCATAGCCCTATAAAATATATTGCCGACACAATTCGTCGACATCTGCTTGCAGCTAGTTATCTTGTTCGTGATCCTACACCGTGAAGATCGGGACCCCGTGCCGCATCATCTGGTATTAGAGCTTTCGTTGCCACGATAAGATTCTTTACCCTTAGCTATATATATTTGTGTTCGTCCTATCCACTAAAAAGCCATTAAAATATATATATTATTAGCCTTTGATCAATCTGTTAATTTGGTGAGTTTTGTTAAGTTTCTGTCCATTAGAGTCTTTGTTCTGGTCGCTGGTCATATTTTCCTTCGTGTACCTTTTGAGCCGTCTATATCTTTTGTTTCCACATCTGATAATAAAAAAAATATTAGCCATATCTTCCTTCGCGAAAACCTTTGTTTACCCAAGCTCTAGCTTCTGGTTGTGCTGAGTATATATGTTCATGTTGTGGAAGTGTTATATCTGTTAGTTGCTTTTAGTTTATATAAAAAAAAGAGAGCGCTACAAAAGAAAAACAAATTGAGAATAGAAGTGAAAAGGCAGATCGTGTTGCTTGCATGCACAAGTGTTCAAATCTAACAAAGTTGTGCCACCAGATTGCTACCCTTTTTTGTGTAATTTTTGCTAGGCATATCTCGTCAAACATCCATTCCTAGCATAATCCTTGTTTGCATCAAATCTGAATGCTTTCTTTGCGTGTGAGTTGCTCAAAATACAACATTCATATCCTTGTGATCAGTGCTAGACATTGAATTTCATGTTTGGATTGTTACTTAGCATTACAATATCTGAAATTCAGATTGCTAGTTGTGCATAATTCCCTACCAAGCTCCACAAAGAAACCTACTATAGACGGAACGCTGGTCGTGTATTCGTCTAACCATCACGCATACCATCACACATAGACTTCTGTAATTTTTAGGGAAATCATAAGAGCTTTGGTTGGTAAGAGAAGGTGAGATTGAGTAATCCACATAAGTAAATTTTTCTATATATACTTGCTGCTCGTGGTCACTAACCTTGCAGAAAGGATGGCCGACGATCCCAAGATTAATGATTGTGTCACAATGGCACAATTCAATGAGCTGAGGCAAAGATTGGATGAGAGACAAGAAAGAATGTCCCAAGATCTTCAAGCTCTTCTAGCTCAGCTTCGAGATCAAGGCCGTGGTGCAGCTGACCAAGATAAAGAAGTAGATGAAAATGATGACGAAGATGAAGCCCAACATCCAAGACAACAGCGAGCACGAAGACATCGAGCTGCTGCCCGCGCCATGAGACCCTCGGGTCTTGGTCGTGGGAATAGGGAAGAAGCTTTTGATCGTGGAAGAGGAAGAGGTCGTGGCCAACAGGTTTATACACAGGTTTATACAATAGGGTGAAAGGAGGCATCTTGTCAAGTTTATACACGGGTTTATACAACACGGGTTCATACACAGGTTTATACAACAAACTTTGTTTTTACAAGTAATCCTTCATTATGATCGTGGCGTATGTAGGGAGATTCCTCTGTATCATTCAAGACACTGATGTCTATGTCTACCGTGAGAGGAGGCAGCTCGTCGAACTGATTACACTCTTTTCGTCTGTGATACCTTCAACTCCGACAATCCTTCTTTTACCTGGAAGAACCACGTGGCGCCTTCGCTGATCGCTACTGCTAGTCTTGTCCTTCTGCTTCTTGTTTTTAGTAGGCTTGTCCTTCTGCTTTTTTGTTTGTTGTCCATGTCCATCACATAGAATACCTGTGTCACATCATTGGCAGGCACAAACAGTTCATCCCTATAGGCCACTTGCTTGAGGTCCACGGTTGTCATACCGTACTCGATCTCCACGGCTGCCAGTTTGACCCATTGGCACTAAAACAGACGGACTTTCAAAGGTCCGTACTCGAGCTCCTAGATCTACTCTATGAAACCATAGTAGGTGTCCATCTTTCTATTTTTGTCCTAGGTATCTATACGGACGCCGCTATTTTGGTTAGTGCTCTTGCTATCCTGGGCTATCGTGTAAAATGTGTACCCATTTATCTCATACCCTTGGAATGATACGATTGTCGTAGATAGTACCCGAGCCAAGAGTTTTAACTGTTCATCGTTTGTCCCTTTCCCTCGTAACCTCCCCTCATGGCATGATACAGGGACGCCAATTGGATTCAGGACATCAATGTAATCGATACAAAACTCAATCACCTCCTCTGTGCCAACACCCTGGGCAATGCAGCCTTCTGGACGAGACCGGTTACGACCATACTTCTTTAGGACACCCATGTACCTCTCGAAAGGGAACATATTGTGCAGGAACACGGGTCCGAGAATTTCTATCCCTTTGACAATGTGGACCATCAGATGGATCATAATATCAAAGAAGGGCGGAGGAAAGATCATCTCAAGGCTGACCAAACTATCGACCACGTCATCATGTAGATTAGATACCTTATTCGGCTCGATGACCTTCTGCGACACCGCGTTGAAGAACGAATACAACTTTATGATTATCCCTTGTACCCAGTCCGGCAGAATACCTCTCACTGCCATTGAGAGCAACTGTGTCATCAACACGTGGCAATCATGAGATTTCAGGTTTACAATTTTATTCTCTTTCGTGTTTATGAGTCTCCTTATATTTGAGGAGTATCCAGAAGGGACCTTCACACTATTAAATAACTTAATCATGTTTTTTCTCTTCCTTGCTTAGAGTGTAGCTCGCGGGGTGGAGGTAATGCTGTCCTTTCGCTCTCTTTTTCGGATGTAGGTTGTTCTCGAGTCCCAATAGCTGCAGGTTCTTTCTCCTTTGAAGTGTATCTTTTGATTTTTTATACATATCTAGAAAGCCTAGCAGGTTCATGTAGACATTCTTTGTGATATGCATGAAGTCCAGTGAGTGGTGGACCTCTAAGTCCTTCCAATAAGGTAAGTTCCAAAATATTGACTTCTTCCAAATGGGCTTCGTATGACCTTGTTCAGTCAGGACAGGTTTGCTACCAGGGCCCTTTCCAAAAACTACTTTCAGATTCTTTACCAAAGAAAATACAAGTGACGGGAACCGGGAGGAACGTTTGGATTATCACTCCGCGCGAAAATTCCGGCTTCCCCCGAGTAAGGAAGTTCTCGCTCGCGCTCGGACGCGCCTGACCTTGCCCGGGCCGGAGTCCGGGTTGCTCCTTCCTCGGCCGGACACAGGCCTTCCCATCCCCGGCATTAAATGCTCTGACGTCTTCAAAGACCATTATGTCCCGTCGAACGCAGAAGACTGCGGCCACCAACTCACGTCTTGTTACACTATTCCCATGTCGTTTTCCCGTAAGAACGAATGATGGCAGTGACGCAAGGCAGAGACAAGCTTCGGACCGTCGGACAACAGGGCGTCTTCTCCATACCGCTGGATAATAGGGCGTTACCACCACTGGAACACCGATTACACCCGTATATAAATAGATCGTGCTGTTGCACATGTAAAGTTTAGCTGCTAGAAAACACACCACATGCCATCGGAGCTCCGGCTAGCTCCACCTTGGGCCGAAGCTCATCATCCACTGTAGACAGTTCGTCTCCCCTTGGTTCGCCAAGTCGGGGGGATTCTCTGTAATCTTCCTCACCTCCTATAGACATCACTGGACGTAGGGTTATTACCTCCATACGAGGGGCCCGAACCAGCCTAAATCATGTGTGCTTCCCGCTGATGGTTGCCTGATCGAGCTCGCCTTCTCGAAAGCCCCCGAGATCGCAGGAAAGAGGTCGGTTGATCCTTACACTCAACAAGTAAGCTCGGCGCCTGGGGGTCCCGTACTCTCAACCGCCGACAACAAGTGTCCCACTGATGCAGGGGCTTCTTACGTTTCTATTCTATCCCATCAAAATTCTCACCCTTCATCCATAACAGGTGCTTTGTATGGAGGAACCTACGGTGGCCCATATACACAAACTTTCGAGAGTTTTTCAAGTACTTGCTGTCCGTATCCTCTAAGCAATGGATGCAGTCTTTATATCCTTTGATAGATAGGCCCGACAGGTTACCAAGTGCAGGCCAGTCGTTGATGGTTACGAATAGCAATGCACGTAGGGTGAAGTGCTTTCTTTTGTATTCATCCCATACATGTACACCATTGTTCTACAGCGTTAGCAAATCTTCAATCAATGGTTTGAGGTACATGTCGATGACGTTTCCATGTTGCTTCGGGCCTTGGATAAATAATGGCATCATAATGTACTTCCGCTTCATACACAGCCAAGAAGGAAGGTTGTAGATACATAGAGTCACGGGCCAAGTACTGTGACTGCTGCTCATCTTGCCAAATGGGTTCATCCTATCCGTACTCAACCCAAACCTTATGTTCCTCACATCTTCAGCAAAGTCCGGGTATTTTTTATCGACTTTCCTCTATTGGGAGCCATCGGCGGGTGCCTTAGCCTTCCATCGTCCTTACGATCTTCTTTGTGTTAGCGCATCATCTGGGCATGTGCTTTGTTCACAAATAAACACTTCAACCAGGGGATTATAGGACAATACCACGCCACCTTAGCGGGGAGTCTCTTCTTCTTACGCTGCCCCTCTACCTCACTTGGGTCATCACACCTGGTCTTATATCGCGAAGATTTGCACACCGGACAACATTCCAAATCCTCGTACTTATTGCGATAAAGGATACAATCGTTACGACATGCATGCATCTTCTGTACCTCCAACCCCAAAGGGCAGACAACTTGCTTGGCGTCGTACGTAGTTTCAGGCAGCGTGTTACCTTCTAGAAGCAACTTCTTTATAAGGCATAACAACTCGTTGAATCCCTTATCGGACAATCCATTGGTCCCCTTCCATTGCATCAGTTCTAGTGTGATACGCAACTTTTTGTGGCCCTATTGGCAGTTTGGGTACAACATGTTTCGTGGTCCTCCCGTAGGCCCTAGAACTTTTTGTAATGTCTTTCCTCGGTGTATTCTCCCTCTCCATCAAGCAGCATCTAGTCTAGGTCATCACCGCCAAACTCTCCCAATATATCTTCGAAAGAACCGTGTTGGACAGCGTCCAGGATATTGTTGTCTACCTCTTCTTCTTCATCGTCTTTTCGTATAATCTCTTCTTCACCGTGCTTAGTCCAACAAGTATAGTTTGACATGAAACCTCTTGCGAGCAGATAGAAGTGAAGGTGGCTGGATTTTGATCACTCCTTCTCATTCTCGCAGTCTATGTATGGACAGCATATGTAGCCTGACGTCGTGTATGCATCGGCCGCATGAAGAAAAGCTTGCAAACCTTGCAAGAACTCCGAGGAGCATCTGTCTATGTACATCCACCGCAACTCCATCTACATTATATTATATCAAGATAACTGTTAGCTCATTTTTCGATAACGAAATATTGAACATTTTCTAAAATCTAAATTAAACTAATATTTAATTTATTTAAAAATTATTTAAAATTTTAGGTGGATAAATTTAATTTTAGGTGAAATTTCTTTTAAATAGTTAATATTTTTAAAATGACAATATTTCATCACATATTTTCTATAGAAATTGATATTTTAAAACAACTATATTTTTAAAATGAATTTATTTCATTACATATTTTTAAAAGGACTATATTTCATTACATATTTTTTCAACAAGTTTAACTTACACAACAAGTTTTGCTACATCATAATCTAAGTAAATTTCAAACTTACACAACAAGTTTTTGCAACCTACTTGAAAAAATTGAGCTAGATGTCTATATTCATAATCTTTCATCAATCATAAAAAAAAAGATCAAATTTTCTTTATATTTCATGCAAAGAAAAAGCTCTATTTAACACCAAATGTAGTGAGGAATGATATTACTAACCTTGATTAACTTGGTTTGAAGTAAAATGACTAAAATTTTAAAATTTGAGCAGCGCCTCCCCTCCCTTGAAGTTCTTGACTGGCGCTGCACTGTTCTTGGTTGGGCAAAGAGCGGGGAGGAAGAAGAAATTCAAATAGGGCAACCTAGTACCGGTTCGTGTCACGAACGGTACTATTGAGCCCCCGTGCCAGCTAGCCTGTACCCGCTTGGCAGAGAGCTCCTTAGTACCGATTAGAGTCACGAACCGGTACTGATGTTAGAGCATCAGTACCGGTTGGTGCCTCCAACCGGTGCTGAGTTGCCCCCATGGCCCAGTAGCCGTTGAACCGGTACTGATGCCACTATCAGTGCCGGTTCCAATCCAACCGGTACAGATGGCCGGTATCAAAGACCAGTTCTCTAATAGTGGCACCACATACACTTACACTTTGTTGGCTACATGCAACTGGTTCCTAACGACTAGGTAACTAGAATGAAACATGCACACGTTCACATCTAATGTGTACAACTATTCTGAACAACAAGATTGGCAGTTGAAGAAAAAAAGGACATAAAGATTTGATGGCATAGAAAGGATTGTAAATACGAGGGCAAAATGGTCTCTTCTCAGCGAAGGAACGGGTTGACTGTTGGGAACAGTCAACAATGTTACGTAGGGCAATATTGAACCAATTGTGATGGCACGTAAGGAGCTATCCAACTATGCAATGACAAAAAAAAAAATTTAACCCTAACATATATGGTTATCCTTTAGGGATCTGAGAGAGCAAACCCATTAGAAATTCCATTAGAAAATGGAACAATAAAGAGAACATGCCTAAGGCCCTGTTCTATTGGGCTCATGAGCTGTGACTTATCTGACTTATCTCGAACTTCGAGAATTTTCCGAGGTGGCCTCGAGAGTCGGATGGCCCTGAAATTTAGGATTTAGAGAGCTTTTAGACTTGCCTACGAGATAAAAATAAAACGGATTCAAAAAGTAATAAAAAAAAAGTAAGATGAGTCAATATTAGTTAGATAAGTCACGAAATTTTCATTACTTATCTGATTAATATTGACTCATCTGACTTTTTTATTACTTTTTGAATCCGTTTTATTTTTATCTCGTAGACGAGTCTAAAAGCTCTCTGAATCCTAAATTTCAAGTTAATCCGACTCGAGGCCACCCTGAAAATTCTCAAGCTTCAAGATAAGTTTCGATAAGTCATCATACCTTACGGTTCAATGAAATGCGCTTAAGCCTATCCTCTTGACCTGAGTGTGGATAGGCAGTCACGCTCTGGTACCGAGTACCGACCAAGGAGTCTTACTAAAAGATTTTGCAAGCGCTTGTAGCACTCGGTGGTATGGATCTAGGTAGCATCACACACATCGCCGAATTGTATTGGTTAGCCTAATCAAGGTGTACACAGGAAGCGAAAAGCGGATTCCGACGTTTCTGTAAGACGTAGCTGTGCGGTAGTCCATTTTAGAAAAAAAAGATTTCAGAGAAGGGGATACACCCCCTTTCTATTTTATTAAAACAGAAACAATATTTTACAGAGTTTCTACCTGCCAACAAAGACACACTCACAACTCCATTGCTCCTACTCTTATCACGGCTTGACACACTCACCACCCTTACTCCTACTACTCAATCTTGGCTCGTCTGGGTCTTGCTCGTTCTTCTCTTCTCTCCATGGTTTTCACTCCTGGCTTAGCCCTTTGTTTTTTTGGATTGGGCTTGTCTTTGGCATGGAGAAGTCCACACCTGGTTTTTCTGGTTCATTCTATTTCTTCTCCCCTGGCTGTTTTTTTCTTATCTTGGCGGCTTGGCTCTTTGGTTCGGGTCTTGGCTCGTTCTTCTCCTCTTTTCATGGCATGGCTCCGGGCTCATCTCTTATTTCTTGGATTGGCATGAAGAAGTCCACACACCTGGCCTTCCCCTGGAAAATATTTTTCTTCTCGCCTCCGTTTGCAGCTTGACTCTTTGGCTCGGGCTTGTCTTCTTTTATCCAGGTTCAACTTTGGCTTCTCTGACTCCTCTTTCTTTTGTCTTCTATCTCGGGTCCACGCAGCTAGACTGTTCTTTTCGGCCTTGGCTCCCCATCTAGCTCGCTTCTTTTCTCGTTCTGGCTTGGCTATATTATATCTATATTGTGCTTTTTCATGTTTTGTGCTATAATGGATTATATGATTAACATCTTATATCAATTATGTATTTGTGTTCTACTTTTTTTTTTAACATGGCAGGGTTAATTTTGGATAGTTTTCCGTAAATTTTAGTACATTAGATTTTAGCCCGGATTTTAACGAAATCCTAGATCCACCACTGGGAGTAGGTATCCTCTTCCCCCTAGCTGTACTAAACAGCATGTATAAATCATTAGTTGTGAACAATCGGAATAGAATCAGAAAAAATGCTTACTCCGGGCGAGAGAAATGTATTTTGATCATAATATTGCTTCTAGCAGGTGTTAGTTCTACATGTTGAGTTGTGTTGTAATGCTTTTTTGTATGGATGTAACCCTTATACAAGCCATCGAGAGTACTTAATTTCCAGAAAAAAGGTTGAAATATATTTAAAAAATCCCTAAAGTTTGCGGCAGCTGCTGCAATCTATATATATATATATATATATATATATATATATATATATATAACAGCCCAGCTGTTAAATTTCGTACAGCTATGCATATCACTAGTATGTTTATTTGTTTTTATGTTGGTTTACAAAAATTTTGCATTCAACCACCATGCTCTATGGTGAGAACATAAGCCTTTTAACTTTAAAACCCTTTGACCAAGCCACTAGAGTAGTGAGACCGAGCCCGATAGACATGTTCCTTAAATACCGAGCTAGATGTAGCTTGCCCGAGTAAGGTAGAGTTCACCCGAGCTCTATCGAAGCAAGGTAGTGACTATGCCGGACTTCACCGAGCTCTACCTGAGCTTGGTTGCTACCCATCCGAGCAGATTATCACTTGTCCGAGGTAGAAGATGTCCGGAGGAACCTGCCTGAGCTATAGACGGTCGAACTGAGCAACAGGGGACCTGACCGTGCAAGGAGAAGCTCGAGTAAGCTCGTACCTATTCAAACAACCCATCCACCATATCTATTCTTTATTCCTTTTTGCCCTCCGGCAGTATTAGCCAAATCTTCCATCCACTGGCTGACTTGGACGGTGCTAAAGGCAGCCCAGATCCTCATATTTTCTTACCCGGAATCTTACCCGCAGCCTCTCTACTACAGGTGGGACCTGTACCTACTTGTCAATGGGAGAGTATACCTCTATTTAAACCCCTCTCCACCCTTTTCAACTAGCCCTCACCTTCCTTCTTCCCACGTCCGAGTTCTGGACAGCAGCAAGAACAGCAAGCTGTTCTTCATCTCCACATCCACCATTTTCAAATCTCCACCCAAACCACCAAGAATCTACATAGGGTGTTATATATCATTGGAAAGCTGAAATCGTTGGCTATCTATTCCACTCCATGGTAAGCACATGCACAAAGGTTTGCTATGGATTTCTCTTCCTTTTCTATTTGCTGTTCGGTTTTGGGACAGCAAAGACTGATTTCGTTTTCCGCCCATCTATGCCCTCTTTTTCAAATCCAGGTCATGGAATGAGCAGGAGTAACATTTACACTTCCTAGGCTTCAAGTACATCCAACTTCTTTGCACGTTCACAAGGATTTGGGTGAGTTCTTGCTGCCTGTCTTCATCTACTTCACTGTTTTGGATAGCAGTGAGATTCTTTGCAGTTTTCTCATCTTGCATGTCATTTTCTCTCACATGCAAGCTCGGAGATGACCAAGAAGAGTTCATGCACCAGCTAAGGAACGTCTAGGAGCAGATCCATGCTTCTAGAGTTGAAGGGACCTCAAGAAATGAGCTGAAGAGTTGCTGAACCGAGTTCTGGACAGATTACCGTCTATCACTTCGATCTCTTCATTTTTGGGCTCTCTATTTTTAAGCAAGACCTTCCTTGCTAGGTGAGAACCCAGTACTCCCTCTCATTTCTTTTCTTCACCATTTAGCATTCATGGCTAAGCTGTTCTTTACTGGAAACCGAAGCATTAGAACCCCAGATCTGAAAACAGTCTGTTTCAGCCTTTCTTTGAAGAGCAGCCTAGTAAATAAATTCTATAAAATCAACCGTAGCTCGGATGAAAAAGTGTTCTACATGAAAATTGTGCGCCAGGAAATTTCCTACAACTTTCATGTTAAGCCCGAGCTTAGCTGAGCTTATTAGGACCCCCACAAGTGGCTCGACTGAGCAATATACAAGCTAAGTGACTTTCCCGAGGTAGAGCTAGTTGAGCCCGACCTTGGTCGTGTCCTAGCCGGCCTAGCTATGCCATATCTGACCTTGAAAACCCACTCTTGACCAAGGCAATATCCTTCCCAAGCTAGGAGGCTCATTCCCGAGCTATCTTCGTCAATCTCGAGCTTAGTCCTTACAGCCCCGAGCTAGTTTTGCACGCAAACTTCAAATAGCTCGACCTCACTCATCCGAACTCGGATTTGGGTGATTCTTTTTGCAAAATTTGCATTAGATCATGAACTTTCTGAATCTCTAAAAATATTTGATTTTCCTATTTGTTTGGTATTTTATTTGGATTTTATTTGATGTTCTTGCTACCGAACATTTGGAGCCGACGTTCCGGAAGAGCCCGGACTTGATCCCAAAAGCTCTCCCCGACTACGACCAGCAACAAGGCACTTATACTCCCCTCGTTTGCCTCACCATATTGATTCTCTATTTACATGCATTGATTTAATTATATCCTATCACTTATTGCATGCTAATTTCGAGTATGTTACTTGTTGGGTAGAAAGTAGTTATGTCCTACTTAGTGGTTAGTACCCTATTGGGCTTGATACCCTTATTATTTTGTAGCCTAAGCAGGTACTATTATTTATGTTGTGTCACGAATACTTAGCAATGCTTAGAGTCAACGAGGTAAAACGATCAGTGGAGTAGTCCATTGGTCGTGTGATTCAATTATTGATGTACTCAATGTTCGGTTTAGATTGATGAGTATTTGGATTACGTGTGATCTAAGTTGGACTCGAACGGGTGATAGGGGATGATGGGAGGACGGGTCCTGGACATGTAGCCCCGTTTGGGTAATTAAGGACCGAACATCGGGTACCTTCCTCTCAAGTACTACACGTACGACCACACGTGTTTTATGGGGACACTTGGTTAACTTTCTGTGCATGCTTGAGCCCTTGGGTACCAACGGGGCAATGTGTTTGTGGATGGGGTAGCAGGGTGGACCATCCGTGGTGCGTCCTTGTGTTCGGGTGTGATGGGCCTTGGACAAATCCACTGCAACGGTTAACTCCCTCCTGCACTGGATAAAGTTAACTCGGTGACCCAATAGACTGGAATGTACATCTAGGAGGCTTCGGCATGGCTTGCTGTGTCGTGTGGGTAAAGTCGTACACCTCTGCAGAGTGTTAAACTATTCGAACAGCCGCGTCCCGGGTTAAGGACGAATCTTGAGTTAGTTAAGCTGCCATTTGTTAGCACTTGGTTACTGGTTCTGGTTATTTGGTTTGGTTATGGGGTCATTTCCGAGCACTGGGTTGCTCGTGGTGTCATTGGTCGGATAGAGACCAGGGGACGGATAGAGTCCTGGGTATGTTTTGATATGGCCGGATAGAGGCTATGGACGGATAGAGTGAAATGGATTGATGATGGTGATGATATATATTGATGAGATGATATTATTGCTAGTCACATTGATTTAAAATGTTTTATTCAAATGTCATTTACAATCTACTTATGTTTGCGTCTTGCAAATGCACTTTATGCTGAAATTGTCATGCTAACCTTCCATTGGATATATTATTCATGAATGAGGATATACATTACCTCTTAGTGCTGAGTACTATCTGTACTCATACAAGTTGCTATTACTTCAGGTGATTATGACCCCGTGCTTGAGAACTACTACCAAGCTAAGCATGGTGAAGCTAGCGGGCAAGCGGAGTTCTAAACTTCTAGTCTGTTGCCCTTGGGTTATGAGGCATACCTTGCTAGCCCTTTTGGTTTTAATATGATTAAGTCTTCTGCTGCTTTGTTGTTGAACATCTTATGTTCCCGCTGCCATAAAACTCTAAATTATGTTAAACTTATTGTATGGACAGTAGTCCATACCCCGTTGTAATATAAGTTTATGTCCCTTACCGTTTGTGTTGTGTTATCGATCTACATGAGGGTATGTGTGTGATGGTAGCTGATCTTGGGAGTCATCACGGGGCACATATCCGGGTACCCAGTTTCACTTTTGTTTCAATAGAGTTGGCTCACATAAGTTGTTACTACCCGGTTTGGGAGTTAACCTACCCAGCTTGCTCTCGGGCAGCCCGTAAGTTGATTCTTGACCATAGGGGCAACAAGTGGGTGATTTCTCTATTGAGCCGAGTGTGAAAAAGGGGGCACCACAGGGGTTGGTATCAGAGCACATGCGACTGCAGGTTAGAACTTAGCATGCCGCTAGCTAGCTAGAAGGTCTTGAGTCCAAAATATTTTAACTATCAAATGTGTTTTGAAACCTAAGCTTGCTGAATTTTCTCCTCATCTATCTTATATTCATTCTTACCTTCATATTCATTTGGTTTCACAACCTGGAATTTTTCCTAACTCCTCTTCTCTTTCGAAAATGGTAGATGACTCACGGACGACTTGTTTTGGCCACTCGTGCCGAGGGAGTCGATGGATATCCTTCTCTTCTGCGAGATCTCCTTTGGAGTGCCAATTGCACTTATGCCCCAGAGTATGCTGTAGATCTACACCAATACTCAAGGACCAGGCATGGAGGACTACATTGCAACAGTCAACATCACCGCAAGGATCGCGGCGAGAAGCAGCCCATATCACTTTGAAGCAAGGGGAACTACAATTGCCATGGCTATTCAAAAAGTGGCCCGTATTGCCATGTCCTTTCTTTATTGTGAGCACCGGGAATTGGCACGAGCGCCGTACACCTATTTTCCACAGTTGGGCAACGACTCCCTTAACAACTTCTTCGTTGAACCAGCAATGGACGGGGATCCGACCATTCGTTCTTTGGCGGGCTTGGTTCGTACTATGGACCGAGCTCATCGTTGCCTTCTTCATGAGCTTCGGGCTACTCATGCTTACCTTGGAGCAGCACGTGAGCAACTTCACCACCTTACTCGGATTGGACTTGTGTCTTGGGATGCCTTAGGATCCCATGGCATATCTCTTCGAGCGCCTGTCCCACCTCATTTCTAGCTTCCTCGTGTTGATGGAGTGGAGCCACCAGGGGCTTTTGTTTGCAACCATGAGAGTCTTTCTACTCTCTTGGGTCCCCCTCAGCGTCTCACTGATCCTCGAGACCCTGAAGATACCGGTTCACCAGGATATCACCTTCTTAGTGTGTTTCCCGACGGCTTTGATAGGGATCTAGGCTATGTTAAAAATGATTAATGAGTAGAACCTTGGTCGGAGAGTGTGTTCTCTCCATTATGAACTATGTATTTGTATGGCGAACTTGGCTCTTCGTTCTAAGTGGCTACCACTAGCCTACGGGCTTTGTATTTGTGTAACCGTGTTGGAAAACTACCAATTTGTCTTAATGGATCTTGTTTTCCCTATGGGTATTTGGTTCTTATCATGATTGATTTTATGAGCACTTTGCTCGCTGCATGCATGTAGGATCAACGTTGGTTGCTTGCTGTCCCATTCTATTCCATCCTACCTTATCGGCTATCCATCATTCGAGTTGCTAACTTTTTGTTCTGGTTTGGCGACAAGATGACAGGAGCCAACACTCGATCTCGCTCGCAGCATGGGGCTGCTTCTTCATCCCAGAACCCTCCACGTGCTGGCTCTCAAGCTGGGATAGCGCTCATGCCAATCCCAAGCATCCTCAACATCAACCGAGGAGAACTTGCCACCACCACCCCTAACCATGGCTCAAGTTCTTGCCCTTATCGAGCAAAATCGTTAAGATCAGACTCTCATTCTACAGCAGATTGCTCGCAACACTGCTCCTGCTGCGGGCAATGCTCAAGGTGCCGGAGGAGCAGCACATCGCGCAACCGGAGGACTTGCTGAATTTCTTCGCACCCAACCGCCAACTTTCTCTCGCTCCGAGGATTCACTTGCTGCGGATGACTGGCTCCGCACCATCGAGCGCAAGATTGCGGTTGCTTACTGCCCGGACGGTGAAAAAGCTCTCTTCGCATCTCACCAACAGGAGGGCGCGGCTTGTGCGTGGTGGGACAGTTTCGTCACTATGCAACCCGCCGGACATGTTATCACTTGGGAAGAGTTCTATACGGGTTTTCGTGGAGCCCATGTCCCCACTGGTATCAAGGCCATCAAGAGGCGAGAATTTCTAGCACTAAAGCAAGGCCGCAAGTCGGTCATGGAGTACCTTCACGAGTTCAGCTATTTGGCTCGTTATGCTCCTGAGGATGTCTCTAACGATGAGCGAAAGTAAGACCGGTTCATGAACGGTCTCTCTGATGAACTGCAGCTAGAGCTTGCTGCAAATGACTTCCTAGACTTCTAACATATGGTCAACAAGGCCGTTGTGGTGGAAGAGAAGTGGAACAAGTTGGATGAGTCACGAAAGCGCAAGAGGGCGGCACAGATTTTCGCAAGCAGTAGCTCGCAAGTGCAGCGTCCATGGCAGCCTCGACCAACTCAGATTCAATCTACACTTCCTCCAAGGCCTCAAGTTCCTATACCCCGACCAACTCAGCAGAGGTTTCCACCTACCTTAGGTAGGAATCCACCTGGAGGCAACGTTCAAGCTCGCCCGAGCACCACTTGCTTCAGATACGGGCAGCCCGGGCACTATGTAAACAAATGTCCAGGGAAGAACCAAGGGGCAGCAGTTGCTAGGACACCCAATGTACCTGGCCGACCAGCACCACCTCAGACTCTTGCTCGGAAACCTCCTCAAGTCCAGCAGCAAGGCCGCATCAACCATGTCAAGGCAGAGGAAGCCCAGGATGCCCCGGACGTGGTTTTGGGTACGCTCTCTATCAACTTGTGCCCGGCCACTGTTTTATTTGACTCTGGAGCATCTCATTCCTTCATCAAGGAGAAATTAGCTGTATCACATGGTTTTTCCATCCAAGCTTTGCATTCCTCCCTTCGCATTCATGCCCTGGGAATGACCTTTAGAGCAGACCGAGTTTGCCAAGGAACGAGGGTTGACATCGATGGGGTAAAATTCTTGGCCGACCTTATCTTGATCGACATGGGGGACATCGATGTCATACTAGGTATGGATTGGCTGTCCAAGTATCAAGGACAAATCGATTGTGCCCGAAAATCTATCTCTCTTACCAACACCACCGGCGAAAAAGTCGAGTTTTCATCTAGGTCCAAATCAACTCATCTCTATGCCTTGAAAGGTGATGTTTCCCCTAGGATTAGTGATGTACCTGTGGTATGTGACTACCCGGATGTCTTTCCCAAAGAACTACTTGGGATGCCACCTGACCGGGAAGTAGAATTTGTCATCGAATTGCTGCCCGGAACCGCCCCAATATCAAAACGGCCATATAGGATGCCTCTCAACGAGCTAGCAGAACTAAAGAAGCAACTTATGGAGCTGCAAGAGAAAGGCTTCATTCGCCCGAGCTCCTCACCATGGGGATGCCCGGTGCTATTCGTGAAGAAGAAGGATGATAGTTTAAGGATGTCTGTGGATTATCGACCGCTGAATGAAGTCATGGTCAAGAACAAGTATCCACAGCCCTGAATTGATGATCTATTCTATCAGATGACTGGAGCCCGGGTATTCTGCAAGATTGACCTGAGATTAGGATACCATCAAATCAAAATTAGATCAGAGGACATCACTAAGACGGCGTTCTCTACTCGCTATGGCTTGTCTGAGTATACCGTCATGTCTTTCGGCTTGACTAATGCACCGGCGTACTTCATGAACCTCATGAATTCCATCTTCATGGAGTTTCTTGACAAGTTTGTCGTCATCTTCATCGACGATATTCTTATCTACTCAAAGACCGAAGAAGAGTATGAAGAGCATCTTCGGCTTGTATTGGAAAAACTCCGAGAGCACCGACTTTACACCAAATTCAGTAAGTGTGAGTTTTGGCTAAAGGAGGTTGCCTTCCTTGGTCACATCCTATCCGAAGGCGGAGTGGCTGTAAACCCGAGCAAAGTACAAGATGTACTAAATTGGAAACGACCCACTACAGTCACTGAAATCCGAAGTTTTCTTGGTCTTGCCGGATACTATCGGCGTTTCATTGAAAATTTCTCCAAAATAGCTAAGCCCATGACCCAACTCTTGAAAAAGGATAAGAAGTTTGAGTGGTCACAAGAATGTGAAGAAAGCTTTCAAACCTTGAAAGACCAATTGACCACCGCTCCTGTCCTAGTCCTACCGGACATTCACAAGAGTTTTGACATTTGCTGCGATGCATCTCACCTCGGCCTTGGTTGTGTCCTTATGCAAGAAGGAAAGGTCATGGCTTACGCATCCAGGCAATTAAGGCATCATGAAGTAAATTATCTCACCCATGACCTCGAGCTCGCAGCAGTAGTGTATGCTCTTAAGATATGGCGACATTTCCTTATCGGAAAACGCTGCGAGGTCTATACCGATCATAAGAGTCTCAAGTACATCTTCACACAGTCAGATCTAAATGGTAGACAAAGAAGATGGCTCGAGTTGATCAAGGACTATGATATAGGTCTCCATTACTCCGGGCAAAGCCAATGTGGTTGCCGATGCATTAAGCCGGAAATCACAATGCAATTGCATCTCGGTTAAGTCGGAATCGGATGCTTTGTGCACTGAATTTCAGAAGCTCGGTTTGGAAATGGTTCCACAAGGATTTGTTGCTGCTATGGAGGTAAAACCTGACCTTAGCAATCAGATCAAGAATGCCCAAAAGAATGATAAAGGTGTGACCAATATCCGAGGTAAAATGAAGGAAGGCAAAGCAAATTGTTTCTCCGAGGATGCCCAAAGTGTCTTATGGTTTGGAAAACGCCTAGTAGTGCCTCACAACAAGCAGCTAAAGGCATCCATCCTTAGTGAAGCCCACAATTCTTCTCTCTCAATCCACCCCGGAGGAACTAAGATGTATCAAGATCTGAAACAGAGGCTTTGGTAGACTCGCATGAAGCGAGACATTGCCCGATATGTTGCCGAGTGTGACATATGCCAACGGGTAAAAGCTGACCATCTCCGGACAGGAAGAACTCTTCAACCTCTCCCTGTACCCGAGTGGAAATGGGATGAAGTTGGAATGGACTTTATCACTGGTCTACCCATTACCCAAAAGAGCTTTGATTCCATTTGGGTAATAGTCGATCGACTAACCAAATCTGCTCACTTCCTTCCTGTCAAAACCATTTACCGTGTTAAGGATTTGGCTGAACTTTATATTTCTCGTATAGTTTGTCTTCACGGTGTTCCCAAAAGAATTATTTCAGATCGAGGCCCCCAATTTACTTCACATTTCTGGAAGTGCCTTCACCGTGCAATGGGAACCAAACTATCCTTTAGCACGGCTTATCATCTTCAAACTGGCGTACAAACTGAAAGAGTTAATCAAGTACTTGAAGATATGCTACGAGCATGTGTCCTTTCTTATGGCAAAAATTGGGACAAGTGCTTACCCTTTGCTGAATACTCCTATAACAATAGTTATCAATCTAGTCTTCAAATATCTCCATTCGAAGCTCTCTATGGAAGAAAATGTAGGACTCCTCTCAACTGGTCTGAATCCGGAGAAAGACCATTCTATGGCCCGGACGTAGTTACTGAAGCTGAAGAGCAAGTTAAGCTGATCTAAGAACGATTGCGGGCAGCGCAATCTCGCCAAAAGAGTTACGCTGATCGTCGCCGACGTGAGCTTACCTTTGAAGTAAACGATCATGTCTATCTTAAGGTTACCCCTTTGAAGGGTACCCATCGTTTCCAAGTCAAAGGAAAGCTAGCACCTCGCTATATTGGCCCTTTCCAAATCACAGCGAAGAGAGGGGCAATGGCTTATAAACTTGATCTCCCTTCTTCACTACCGGACGTACACAATGTCTTTCACGTCTCTCAACTTAAGAAGTGCCTCCGAGTTCCAACTAAGGCAACCAAGTTGGAATATCTTAACCTTCAATCCAATCTATCTTATCGAGAGCACCCCATTCACATTCTTGATGAGAAAGAGCGTGTGACCAGAAGCAAGACCGTGAAGTTCCTAAAGGTGCAATGGAGTAACCATACTGAAGACGAAGCCACATGGGAACAAGAAAACTATCTCCGAGCAACCTATCCTCACCTCTTTACCGAGACAACTGATTCTCGGGGACGAGATTCTTTTTAAGGGGGAAGGTGCAGAATGACCCAATTTGTTAAATTTAAATCTGACTATGCATATCACTATCATGTTCATTTGTTTTTATGTTGGTTTACAAAAATTTTGCATTCAACCACCATGCTCTATGATGGGAACATAAGGCTTTTAAATTTAAACCCTTTGGGCAAGCCACTTGAGTAGTGAGACCGAGCCCGACGTGCATGTTCCTTAAATGTCCGAGCTAGATGTAGCTTGCCCGAGCAAGCTAGAGTTCACCCGAGCTCTATCAAAGCAAGGTAGTGACTATGCCGGACTTCACCGACCTCTACCCGAGCTTGGTTGCTACCCATCCGAGTTGATTATCACTTGTCCGAGCTAGAAGATGTCCGGAGGAACCTGCCCGAGCTATAGATGGTCGAACTGAGCAATAGGGGACCTGACCGGGCAAGGAGAAGCTCGAGTAAGCTCGTACCTATTCAAACAATCTAGCCACCACATCTATTCTTTATTCCTTTTTGCCCTCCGGCAGTATCAGCCGACTCTTCCATCCAGTGGCTGACTTGGGCGGTGCTGCTGGCAGCCCAGACCCTCATCTTTTCTTACCGGGAATCTTACCCGCAGCCTCTCTACTACAGGTGGGACCTGGACCTACTTGTCAATGGAGAGTATACCTCTATTTAAACCCCTCTCCACCCTTTTCAACTAGCCCTCACCTTCCTTCTTCCCACGTCCAAGTTCTGGACAGCAGCAAGAACATCAAGCTGTTCTTCATCTCCACCTCCACCATTTTTAAATCTCCACCCAAACCACCAAGAATCTACATAGGGTGTTATATATCATTGGAAAGCTGAAATCGTTGGCTATTCATTGCACTCTATGTTAAGTACATGCACAAAGGTTTGCTATGGATTTCTCTTCCTTTTCTCTTTGCTCTCCGGTTGTGGGACAGCAAAGGCTGTTTTCGTTTTCTGCCCATCTATGCCCTCTTTCTTCAAATCCAGGCCATGGAATGAGCAGGAGTAATATTTACACTTCCTAGGCTTCAAGTACATCCAACTCCCTTGCACGTTCACAAGGATTTGGATGAGTTCTTGGTGCCTGTCTTCATCTACTTCACTGTTTTGGACAGCAGTAGGTTCTTTGCAGTTTTCTTATCTTGCATGTCATATTCCCTCACATGCAAACTCGGAGATGACGAAGAAGAGTTCATGCATGAGCTAAGGAACGTCTAGGAGCAGATCCACGCTTCTGGAGTTGAAGAGACCTCAAGGAATGAGTTGAAGAGTTGCTAAACCGAGTTCTGGACAGATTACCGTCCATCACTTCGATCTCCTCATCTTTGGGCTCTCTATTTTTAAGCAAGACCTTCCTTGCTAGGTGAGAACCCAGTACTCCCTCTCGTTTGTTTTCTTCACCATTTAGCATTCATGTCTAAGCTGTTCTTTGGTGGAAACCGAAGCATTAGAACCCCAGATCTGAAAACAGTCTGTTTCAACCTTTCTTTGAAGAGCAGCCTAGTAAATAAATTCTATAAAATCAACCGTAGCTCGGATGAAAATTGTGCGCCAGGAAATTTCCTACAACTTTCGTGTTAAGCCCGACCTTAGCCGAGCTTATTAGGACCCCCACAAGTGGCTCGTACTGAGAAATATACAAGCTAAATAACTTTCCCGAGCTAGAGCTAACGAGCTAGTTTTGCACCCAAACTTCAAATAGCGCGACCTTACTCATCCGAACTCGGATTTGGGTGATTCTTTTTGAAAAATTTGCATTAGATCATGAAATTTCTGAATCTCTAAAAATATTTGATTTTCCTATTTGTTCGGTATTTTATTTGGATTTTATTTGATGTTCTTGCTACCGAACATTAGGAGCCGACGTTCCGGAAGAGTCCGGACTTGATCCAGAAGCTCTCCCCGACTACGACTAGCAACAAGGCACTTATACTCCCCTCATTTGACTCACCATATTGATTCTCTATTTACGTGCATTGATTTAATTATATCCTATCACTTGTTGCATGCTAATTTCGAGTATGTTACTTGTTGTAGAAAGTAGTTATGTCCTACTTAGTGGTTAATACTTTATTGAGCTTGATACCCTTATTATTTTGTAGCCTAAGCAGGTACTATTATTTATGTTGTGTCACGAATGCTTAGCAATACTTAGAGTCAACGAGGTAAAGCGATCAGTGGAGTAGTCCATTGGTCGTGTGATTCAATTATTGATGTACTCAATGTTCAGTTTGGATTGATGAGTATTTGGATTACGTGTGATCTAAGTTGGACTCGAACGGGTGATAGGGGATGATGGGAGGACGGATCCCGGACATGTAGCCTCGTTTGGGTAATTAAGAACCGAACATCGGGTACCTTCCTCTCAAGTACTACACGTACGACCACACGTGTTTTATGGGGACACTTGGCTAACTTCTTGTGCATACTTGAGCCCTTGGGTACCAACGAGGCAATGTGTTTGTGAGTAGGGTGGCAGGGTAGACCATCCGTGGTGCGTCCTTATGTTCGGGTGTGATGGGCCTTGGATAAATCCACTGCAACGGTTAACTCCCTCCTGCACTCGCAGAGTGGGGACTGGTTAAGCTGCCATTTGTTAGCATTTGGTTACTGGTTCTGGTTATTTGGTTTGGTTATGTGGTCATTTTCGAGCACTGGGTTGCTCGTGGTGTCACTGGTCGGATAGAGACCAGGGGATGGATAGAGTCCCGGGTATGTTTTGATATGGCCGGATAGAGGCTATGGACGGATGGAGTCCAATGGATTGATGACGGTGATGATATATATTGATGAGATGATGATATTATTGCTAGTCACATTGATTTAAAATGTTTTATTCAAATGCCATTTACAATCTACTTATGTTTACGTCTTGCAAATGCACTTTATGCTGAAATTGTCATGCTAACCTTCCATTGGATACATTACTCATGAATGAGGATAAACATTACCTCCTAGTGCTGAGTACCATCTCTACTCATACAAGTTGCTATTACTTCAGGTGATTATGACCCCGTGCGTGAGAACTACTACCAAGCTGAGCACGGTGAAGCTAACAGGCAAGCGGAGTTCTAAACTTCCAGTCGGTTGCCCTTGGGTTATGAGGCATACCTTGCTAGCCCTTTTGGTTTTAATATGATTAAGTCTTCCGCTGCTTTGTTGTTGAACATCTTATGTTTCCGCTGCCATAAAACTCTGAATTATGTTAAACTTATTGTATGGACAGCAGTCCATACCCCGTTGTAATATAAGTTTATGTCCCTTACCGTTTGTGTTGTGTTATCGATCCACATGAGGGTATGTGTGTGATGGTAGCTGATCTTGGGAGCCATCACGGGGCACATATCCGGGTACCCAGTTTCACTTTCGTTTCAATAGAGTTAGCTCACATAAGTTGTTGCTACCCGGTTTAGGAGTTAACCTACCCGGCTTGCTCTCGGGCAGCCCGTAAGTTGATTCTTGACCATAGGGGCAACAAGTGGGTGGTTTCTCTATTGAGCCGAGTGTGAAAAAGGGGGCGCCACAATATATATATAAAGACTATAGAACCACCTAGGTGTTCTTTAACTAAAGAACACCCACGTTTATAGGCTGCCACGTGTTCAGCCTAGCCTCCCTCCACTAATTTCCCGTGCACAGGTTTCGGCAGACGCGGTTATAGTAAAGATGCGTATTAGATATAGTAAACTTTCTAAAAAATTATAGTAAACACGAAATAAATCTGAATCAGCTTGCTCCCCAATCCTATCCACTTGCCACGTGGTGGAGGATGACGTGAGCATTTTTACCAAATTTTATTTGGTATTTTCGCAATAACTTTTGACTAAAAAATCCAATTTATAAATTGTTTTCATATTTATGTTCGTTACATTTTTTCGAACAAAACTAGACCGGTCTTGCCATATATATTTTTTTATAGTAAAGTGGTTTACTATATTTTATAACAACATTTACTAGAGTCCGATATTGTAAAATTGCAATATTAGTTACATTCCAAATTCTAGTAAGCTTCTTATTAAGATATAGTGTATGCTATAGTAAATTTGTCCTGAGAAAATAGTAAACCACTTTACTATTAGAATATACATGCATGATCGGTCTTGTTTTATTGAAAAAAATATCAAAAATACATATGTGAAAACGGTGCATCAATCGGAGCTCCTAATCAACGGCAAATTGGAAAAAAAAGGAAAAACAATCACGTCATTAATGCACCTGTGCCATTACATTTTTTTTCATATTTGTGTTTGTTACATTTTTTCAACAAAATAGAACGGTCTTGCCATATTTTTTTTATAGTAAATCAATTTACTATACTTTTTAGGAAATTTTACTAGGACCCGAACATGATTAAAATGTAACATTAGATGTGTTTTCAGATTAAAGCAAAGCTCCTTGTAAGGTATAGTAAACCACTTTACTAAAAAAATATATATGCATGATCGGTCTAGTTTTGTTGAAAAAAATGTTAAAAACATGTATGTGAAAACGGTTTGTTAATCGGAGCTCTCAGTCAGCCGCAAAAGTGAAAAAAAAGAAAAATAATCACGTCATTAATGCACCTGTGCATGCACATGAAGTAGTTTTGCCCAGTTTTTGTTCGTTGATATTTTACTATTTTCTGTGTGCAACTTTACTACAACGGATACACAGATTTACTGTATCGGCCCTGCTCGAGGCTGCACACATTTGAGAGGTGGCGGAAGGGTGGGGGACATATGGCGCAATATAAAAGTGGGTGTGCTTTAACTTCACTATATATATATATATATATATATATATATATATATATATATATAGGAAATCAGTTCAAGGCTCCATGGAACCTAGACTTCTTGATCGAATACCCTATGTTATGCTTTGAGATTCTTGTTTTTTGACGTGTACATCTTTACATACCTACTAAATAAAATATTTGAGATGCCAAACTCTAAAAAAAATTAAATTCATCTTCAGTTTGAACTTTATTTATCTTAAATTTAAAAGTAGTTTAAACTGGAGTTAAATTTAATTTTTTCAGAGCTTGACGTCTTAAATATTTTTTAGTGGGTATATAAATATACAAATACCAAACATCACGATTCTCAAAGCGCATCTAGTGGTAATGGATCATGGAGCCTAGGCTCCATTGAGCCTTATGTAATTTTCCTATATATATATATATATATATAGAGAGAGAGGGAGAGAGAGAGAGAGAGATAGAGAATGGCTAGTGTGCTATAGATAGCACGGATCTCTCCGTGCTATCCACGGGGTTTGGAAATTCTAAGACTGAAATAGATAATCCGAACCATCCATCTTTTTCATCTCGATGAAATCTCGTTACACACCAAATTTCAATTTTTTTGAATTTTTTTACTATTTGTTTCATGTTTTTTGAAAACTGAACTTATTGGAGGGTCCACAACTAATTAGATCAGCGATTTTAAAAAATACGAAACAAATAGTAAAAAATTCAAAAAATTTTGAAATTTGGTGTGTAGTGAGATTTCATCGAGATGAAGAAGATAGTTGGTTCGGATCGTCTATTTCGGCCTCAGAATTTTCAAACCCCGTGGATAGCACGGATCTCTCCGTGCTATCCATAGCACACTACCTATATATATATATATATATATATATATATATATATATATTCAAAGGGAGTTCGTCACCTTGCGACTCAAGGCAAGCTCGGCAGGGGGTAATTGAACAACTAGGAGACAAAGTCTGTGGGGGGCAGGCTGGCTCCTAGAGGCATCGTCGCCGTGCTGCCCATCGTCCACTAGAGCTGTAGCTGGGGCCACTGAATAGGAACCCCATGAATCATGCAACGCATTTAAACATATGTGGCTTGAAATCTCAGTTTGGACGACAATTTAGGATAACAAGTCAGGTTAAGACACTTACCGCCTCCAGAGTGGTGCTCGTCCGAGGGCGTAGAATTTTGGAGACGCTCGGAGAGGCAGCCCAGTCCCCGTAACTGCTCGGCCCAGTCAAAACGTTTGTGAAATATAAAGTTAATAGAAAGATATGTATAAACTGAAATGTAGTCTTAAGAAGACTGTACATACCCCGGCGAGTCGAGTTGCATGCTGGAAGGCTAGAAGTCTCGCATTGAACTCCTGGCGCTCCCTTTCGCACTCCTCACGCTCCGCCGATGCTCCTCCTCCGCACTCCTCAAGCTACGCTGGAGAGACTATAGTAGATCCTCACGCTTCTTCCTCTCCTGCTCCCTCTCCTTGAGGATCCACGCCTTGAACTTGTGACGACTCTCCGTGGCGCTATGGGCGGCCCTTTCCTTAGGCATATAGGCCTTGGACCTGTAAGAAAACGATGTTATAAGGCTTGGGGAGGCTTCTGCGCACGAATTCACCATCCTTCTGGTACTATTCATCTCAGTGTTGTCTATTTGGCCGCCAACCATCGTGCATCCACCTATCTTCCGCCATTCCTCTTCAACGGCATTTGCTATAAGCTGATGCACGTTAGGAGTTTCAAAAGTATAAGGCTTAGGAAGGCTTCTAAATCAACCCACGAATAGCTGCCTGAGTACGACCGTTGTGGTAACGGTGCGTCGGAGACAAAATTTCGGCAGTATAACCCTAAGGTTCCCCAAGTGTAACGACGGACCATAGGGTCATGTCGCCAAAATCTTGTTTCTTACTAACTGGTACCACAACGAATCATACCCAAATGGCCATTCGCAAGCTATCCACTGGGACACCTAATCGGGGCTATCCACTAGACAATTCAGCAACGGGTTGCACAACTTGTAATGAAACACAACGAATTACTGTCCGAGTTTCCTGAGAGTTGTATCGTTCCCGAACGGGTGTCATATCATTAGGTTACACGCGTACGCCATGCAATGATGAATTCAACGTATTGCAATTCAAATACTCCTATTTATTCTAATTTTACAATTAAATTTAATTATTCTCATTTATTGTAATTTTATAATTTAATAAAATTATTCTTACTGTTTGTTCCTATTATTTCTAATTTTACAAGTTAATTAAATTACTCCTAAAAGTTTCCTATTTATTCCAATTTTACAATCAAATTAAAATATTCCTATTTATTATTCGTATTTATTATAAATAAATTAACCAATTCCTATTTATTCTAATTAAATTAAATCATTTCTATTTGTTCTAATTAAATTAAACAATTCCTATTTATCATAACTAAATTAAATTGTTCCTATTTATTTCAATTAAACTAAATTATTCCAATTTGGCAATTTATTATATTTTTACAATTACCTAATTGCCATCAACTAGGTTAGTAGCCCAAATTAGTATACCCCTAATCTCTACCGGATATTTGAGGCTATCGAGACTAGTATCAAATTTTCAAAAAAAAAATTAGCACAAAACATAGTACCTTTCATTGGCTTGGCTCGTCGAGGTGGCGGAGGCACGGGAGGCGGCACAACAACGTGTCAGTGCGGTGGTGGCCGCAGTGGGGCTGCAACAAGGAGAGGTGACATGGCGCTGGGTCAGCACGGGGGCGGTAGCGAGCGAGATATAGCGGCAATGACGGCGAGGTGGCGGGGCGGTGCGCTGGGTGGCGGGCCGACGGCGTGACGCGTGGGGCGGCCTTCTCCTCCTCTTCACGATCCCACGCAGCCTCCTTCTCCTCCTCCTTCTCATCGTCCCCTCCTCATCTCCTCCTCCAGTGGACGGTGGGGACAGGTGGCAGGGCCAAGCAACGGTGGTGGTGTGTGACAGGTGAGGCGGCGGCGGGGCAAGGCATGGCAATGGTGACGGCAGGGGCAGCGGGGCGTTGCACTACTGGTGGATCACAGTGGCGGCAATGAGCGTAATAGGGTGGCTAGGCTTTTTTGCCTAAGTCCTGAGCGGGCACAGATCTAAATCACTAGATTCTCTCGACGGCTAACCCCAGGTCGTCGAGAAAGAGTGGGGTATCGGTCAACCCACATCAGTCTCTCTCGATGGCCAACCAAGACCGTCGAGAGAGAATGGGGTAACGGTTCGCGCCTACGTTTCCACATCTATCTCTCTCGATGGCCAGATCCAAGCCGTCCAGAGAGACTGACTTAATGGCCTGGCCAGTTATGCCTCATCACACTCTCTTGATAACTTCTACCGGTGGCTATCGAGAGAAACCCCAATCTCTCTCGAGAGCGTTATCTGAGGCCACCGTCGAGAGACACCTCTCTCTACGATTTGCCTTGACAACCATCGAGATAGGCATGTAGTCGTGACAGTTTTATGCCCAGCCATCAAGAGTAATGCTTTTCTCGAGGGTTTTCACCTTAAGACCCGACCGGTGGCAACACATCTTTTTTTATTTTTAAAAATTGTTTAGTGAAAATATTAACGATGCACAACAACTAATGTCGCTCTATACATCACACCACATGCTCATAATTGTTTTTGAACATGTTTTTAACTTTCCGAGTTGTCGACCACATGTAAGTGCCCTTATCAGGTCAATGATCACTTCATGTTCTAGTGAGATGTTATGGGCACGATGAGGATAGCAGTGTGAGTTTCATCTTATTGTCGCCCTAACACATGTTTTAATGAGTCCATGGTGGGCTAAATGAATAAAAAGACGCATCACAACATTTCAGGTTTTTGATGATTTTTAAATTATTTTTTTATATTAAAGTGACAACACACTTTTTAGTGCGTCAATTTGATCTTGTACAACTACGGTAGCATTTATCGATGGTTGCACACTATTCTATACATACCTGCATGTTTCCAGACATTTTTCTTGATTTTATAAGTCATTAAATCTTTTTTACATTAAGAAATCAATTATACGCTTCTAGAAAAATATATAAGCTATAAATACGTCATCATATATTCAAAAATAATCTTATTTTTCCTGAAAATTTCAAAATTAAATTTCATTCTAGATTTATGTGTTATTTTCTAATTGTAATATCATTTGTAAAGATATTTATTAATATAATTGTATATGCCTATTTAATTGTAAATCTTTCGACGACATGTACAAGAACCATTGAGAGAGAGTATCGCCCGCCATAGTGCATGGCCTAGCCCACTTAAACCCAAGCGCGGTGGGTGCTCTCTCTCGACGGGGCACCCGTGGGCCGTCAAGAGAGACCTCTGCCTGCTGTAGATCAAAAAAGGTGTCCACACCGATTTATGTTAACTAAAATAAAAATGGTGAGGTGGTTTGCGGCACTAGCACTCACTTGCTAGATTGTGAATTCGTGCCCGAGCCTATGCCTTGCTATTTCTTTTTTTTATCTTTCTCGACGACATGTATCTAGGCCGTCGAGAGCGATGTCAACCCCCCGCTTAACGTTTTTCTAATTTTCGAAAGGCCGCGTGTGCTAACGGAGCACGTTCTCGACGGCGTGCTAGTGGTCGTCGAGAGTAGCTCATGCTGTTGTCGCTCTGCATGGTGCTGGCGTTAACCACTCTCTCAATGGCAGGTGCTTGGTCGTCAAGAGTGTGTTAGTGTTCTCGACTGCTTGATGGTGGTCATCGAGACGGTTGCTAGCGATCGAAATTTATGTCGTTTCTGTAGTGTTGTGCTAATTAAAGTTCTTCTAGTGCAAGTTATGGTCATTGGTAGCTAGTAAATGCTTACATGGAGAACTTGGTCAAAGTGTGATTCGACTGGTGAAGCGACTGGGAAGCAGCACAAGGAAACATATGGGGTCATCGAAATTGGGGAGATGGACAGATTATATATGGGCTCCATGATAAACCTAACTTATGTTTTTGTTCACCGCTGTTTAAAAAGCCAAATACTTTGACTTAATGAATTACGGAACCTTTTTTTTTTTTATCTCAAATCCACTTGTCAAATCTCTCGTAGACAACTCGAACAGAGGGAGTGAACTTCTTCCAGCCGCTTTAAGAAGAGGGTGACAGATTATGTTGTGGGGCGGGGGGCAGGGGGGCACTACTAGAAAACTGACCTTTCATACCGGCACATCAGTACCGATTGGATTGGAACCGGTATTAACAGTGGCATCAGTCCCGGTTCATTGGGTACAGGGCCAGGGGCGGAACTAGAATGAAATAGACCGTAGTTCACCAGTTATAACTTTTAACCTATAGGATGTTCAATTTTTAATTTAGGGAGTGCACACATGATAGAAAATGAACTGATCTTAACTAAATTTGTTTTAGACCCGGGTTCCTGTGCATCCCCCTGGGTCTACCTAGCTCCGCCCCTATACAGGGCAGTAGTCCCGGTTGGAGCCATGAACCGGTACTAATGCCCTCGCATTAGTCCCGGTTCGTGATAAGAACCAGTACCAAAGGCACGGGGTAAATTAGTCCCGGTTCGTAACACAAACGGGTACTGATGCCCTCTCATTAGTTCCGGTTCGTGTTACGAACGGGTACTGATGCATCGTTTCAGGAAAGTTCAAAAGGAATGCATATTCTAATCTATATCAGTACGCGATGATGGGTGGGTTGGTTAGAAAGATGAGGCTAGAGTCACGAGGTTGTGGGTTCAAGTCCTGCTTCTCCCATACATCCTTAACATTTTTAAACATTTTCTAGTACTATTCAATACCGGGTGAGGGAACCGGGACTGATGCTTAAGGAGCAACAGTCCCGGATGACTTGTACCGGTTCAATAACCGGTACTAAAGCCAGTTACGAACCGGTACTAAAGGTGAGTTCTCTAGTAGTGGGGCGTGGAGCGGGGAGCGGGAGGGAGCAAAACCACTGGAGAAGACGAAGGAGCGTAGAGCGAGGACCCCTTGCTAGAGAGGAGGAAGAGGGTGATAGATTGCTAGGGAAAAGGAAGAAGAGCAGTCGTGTCGGAGGAGGTAGGCCCATGTGGGAAACTCTGGCACTGGTGGAGCCCGATGCCGGTGGCAGTGGCATGTGAAGCCATGGTGGCGAGTTGAGGAGGAGAACTAGGAGGGAGGTAGTGGCAGCTGTGCAAAGGGGAGTGTGGGAAAGCCTGGGTTTCAGGAAAGGTGGAGTTGTAAATTGGAGACGAGGGAAAATTTCAGGCCGTTGGATCAACATTCATTGGTCTACAAAATCGTTGAGATTTGAATTTTCTTCCTATCGCCGGGGCAGAAGGCCTTCCCTCTTTTTATCCCCAGAATTGCTAATTCTCAGGCGACTGAAATTTTCTTAACTATCAATCAATCTAAAATTGCACTCTTGTAAGACTAAAATTGCACGGCTTACAAAGATACAATTTTAGTATCAAAATTGCTACTTATCAATCATCAGTTTTATTCGTTGATTTCTATGCTTCGTTGATGTATAAATCTATCGAATACCCATGGTTACATGCTTTTATTTTCCTATATTTCAAACCATCATGTTTGTTTTAGTCAATCTAAAATTGTACTAAAACTAAATTTCCACTTATTTAGAATGTGCAAATTTAGTATATATAGTTATAGTGTAGTTTTATTAATAATTGACTAACATTTATTTTATTATCAGATAACTTACTCTTAGTTACTCCCTTTTATCCCATGCACGATGCACCTGTATGTATTTGCAGCTGATCTGCACAGACGCGGTCACGCGGGTAGCCTTGCTGGATGCAAAAGATCTCCGCGACAAAGCACATACCAATTCAGTTCAACTAGGCTATCCGCTAGCTGTGAGTATCCACGCGTCATACAGAGGCTGGTACTTGATCGAACGGAAAGAGCCGGATCTCGTCATGGAGAGTCCATAGAAAAACGCGCTGCAGCTACTAGAGGAACCTGAGGCTTCAGGCCGGCTTGTTCTCTTCCAGGCGATTCGTCTCCTCCTCGCCAGGCCGGAAATCAATCCTGCTGCTCCGGCTAAGTCACCGACGCACGGTGGTCCGGCGAGGCGAAACGAAACAGGTGTGCGGTGTGCCTGCCTCCCGCATTATTCCTTTTCCTGCTACGTACTCCCTAGCTCGTGTCTTATGATCCCCTTGATGTCTATCCGTACGTCTACTCCGGCCACGATCCGATCCGACCATGTTCCGCTCAAGCCTTGGATCATCTTCTGAATGTTCCTATTTTATCGGATCGGATTGTTCGGTTAAAGGCTACCTAGGGTTACATATATACTATTGGACAATTTAGTCATATATTCTTGAATTTCAGACAATGTTTGTGGTAGTGACTAGCTTCTCCAAACATAAATTATGCGAGATACTCGAGGAGTAACTGCTCCCACAGCCTATGTAAGTGGTAAGAATCTTATCTAGTCCCCTTTGTTTAAGTGACAATTCTTCTTTCCTCCTCTTATTTCCCTTCAACCAAACAGGAGAACTAACTTCCCTAGCTCTAGGCTTCTCATTTTCTGGTACTTTTTTCCTCCAACCAAACGCACCAAAATAGAATGTATTTTTCTGGTGAGCAGAATTAACAGGCGTCACATTTGAGCTATTTGACCGCATACTAGTAATCGAGGTTATTTGTGCGAGTTTCTTTAGGGTTCTTGGACATGTGTGAAGATAGCTGCGTTATCAACATACGTACATCTTTGGATGTCTTTCTATATATATGACACAAAAATACAAAATGTTGGGCAAAGACGTGCAAAAATTTAAGTTGTTTTGAGTGACCACTAGAAGACCGCGGCTAGTGACGTTACATACGACAGGATCGACAAGAAGTACGATCTTCTTACTCCAGATCCATCCATCTAGCCGACTCGCGTGTAGCACGAACCGGCCTCGTGGATGGATTTTCGACGTCAACCAGATGGAACGTGCGTGCGGGTTGCTCGATCCCTCAGGCAAATAACTTTTAATTTTTTGAAAGAAATAAATAATATTCCATGTAATTTTATTAAAAAAAAGACGCCCGTCGTCCTTTGGTTGGACAAGAATAAAATTCCTTCCGACCAAAAGGAAGGTTTTATATAATCCGTCCAACCAAAGGACGGATAGAGAAATCTAGCCTATTTGTTGAGCTAGATTGAAATCTAGTCTGACCAAAGGACTGAATTTCTATCTCGTCCAACCGATGGGCAGGAATTCTATCCCACCCAACCAAAGGGATTTTTTGATATGATATGAAGAAATTTTTGTGTTTCTTAATAAAAGGTAGACTTTGGATTATTTTATGTTTAGATCTTTTTATATTTGGATCCTATTCGTATATGTGCAGATTGAAAGAGAATAAAGGTACGTAGTAGTGACCACGTTTACGGAGGAGGACCGGCCGTATTCAGAGGACTCGTGCCCAGTGTATTTGCGGTGCACTACCAGCGAATCACTTTCTACAAGCGGTTCTAAACCACCTTTACAAGCGGTTTTGGAACCGCTTAGTAAATCGCCAGACGCTTCTCGAGTATCACAAGCGGTTTTATACCCGCTTGTAGTACTGCTGAGTACCGGTTAAAAAGAGAAATAATTTTTGGAAGGAGTGGGATTCGAACCCAGCACCTCACCTTTCTCGTGACCCACACGCCTCACCCTGCTAGCCAACTCATCCCATGCGCGCTCTCTGATAGAATAAGGTAAACTTTCTTTTTAACATTTCGAAAACTAGACTTTTATAAGCGGTTCGGGACACGAACCCTTTGTAAAGCCCCCCCCAATCGCTTGTAGAGGCTTTACAAGGGGTTGAAGACACGAACCCCTTGTATAGCCTAGGCTTTACAAGGCGTTGGGGCTTTACAAGGGTTCGTGTCCCTAACCCCTTGTAAAAGGGCTCTCCGGACTAATGTTTTTTGAACTAGGCTTTACAAGGGGTTCGTGTCTCCAACCGCTTGTAGAGGCTTTATAAGGGGTTGGGGACACGAACTCCTTGTAAAACCCAGGCTTTACAAGGGATTCGTATTCGTAACCGCTTGTAAAGGGGCTCTCCGGGTTAGGACCTTTTGAACCGCTTGTGATAAACTATCATAAGGGGTTCGTAACGAATCCCTTGTGATAGACCGTTTGTGATGCTCATTTCTCTGGTAGTGGTGGTAGGACCACCAGATAGATATACGCGGCATTGATTTTCTTTGGGGAGTTAATTTGTGGTTTTAATTCTGCCTGGATCGAGATTCGCTTTGTCTATATATATGTAGCTGTCTGGTTTAATTCCTTAAAAAAGAACTGTTATTGTTGTCGAGTTCAAAGTGCAACAACAGTAAGTCAACCCAAAAACGCAAGCGCGCGCACACAGTGGCCCGCACGTCTACTTGCGCCCACTGTGCCATTGTGTAGATGCTCCCAGCTGCATGGCCACCCGTATCTCAATCAGCGTGCTCATAATACAGAGGACACTAGTTGTTGCTTTCTATCTGTTGTCTTTATGTGGATACTACTCAAAAGTAAAATGCATGCATCTGCCTTGTAATAATCCTGCCAAAAAAGAAACAAACAAACACAAAAATTATGACACACATCTTCCATGCCACCAATAGAATACTAATTAGGCACATTATATATTGGATCATGCACGTAGAAAATGGAGCAATAGAAAATGGAACAAGAGAGAGATCAGTGAACGAGCTAGCCTCTTTGGACTTTGACTCTAGTATCGGCCAGAGTGTCGTACAAAAAGATCTCGCAAGCTCTCTTGCAGCACTCGGTGGCATGCAGCTGCTAGCATGGGGCATCGCCGAGTTGTATATTAATTGTCAGCGTGTAGGCGCGGAGAGAAATGCTTGAAATTCTGACTCTTTGAGACGTAGCTGTTTGGAAGTCAGTTTCTGAAACAAGATCATGGGGGAATGATTTTTTGCCCGTTCAGTCGATTTCAGAAAGAAGTTGGCGGGGAATGCTTAGGACAATTATCACATAAAACAGATCAATCATCAAGACTAATCGGAGGAAAATTTTATGTTTCAATAGCACGTACTAGCAGTTCAATCGCTAGCTAGATATAGAAATCCTCCCAAACAAAGTCTCACATTGTCGGCGGCTAGGAGGCCTCCGCAGACCGATAAGTAAGGGAATGGGTGTGTGAGACCCGAGAGGGAATGGGTGTGTGAGACCCGAGAACGGTCCTGCCCCCTCTCGACCGAGGCCCGTGGGTGCGGGCGCTGCCGAGGGAAGCACGTGTTGTGACGGGGTTGTCACAGATGCTGACACTAGTGTTTTTATCCTGGTTTGGGCCTCCACTATCGGATAACAGCCCTACGTTCAGTCTTCGTTTAGTATCGAGCTTAAACGAGTAAAAGAGGTGAGGCCGAGCTTTGGGAAGCTCGGGCTCGAGTACAATAAGTGCTCAAGGCACTATGTCTATTCCTATCATACCTGGATGCGGAGAACTATCATCTAGAACTAGAGACCCTACACAAGTACAAGCGCTCCTATTCTATGGTGGCCGAGTGCTCTCCTGTGCGTACTGTGGGTGTCTTTCTTGCGTATTGCCTTTTTCTCTCTCTCTCTGGATCCTTTTTCTCTTGGTTATGGCCTGTGCACCCTTTTATAAGCGGCTCCCGGCCACTGTAGTCTGGCTTCGGTCCGTTGTGAAACACCATATTGCCGCCTGGTCATTGGTTGAATTCTCCTGTTTCGCCGTGCTGCAACATGGTGGACGTACGAGGTCCACCGGACATTCGGGCGTGTTTTTTCAACTTGCTAGGATCAGTGTTCGGACCGCCACACGGCAATATGTGTCTTTCTCTATGGGGGCGAACGGTAAGCTTACCGCTGACACGACCGGCCACCAACCTATCAATGGCTTGTGGCAGGCGTGCATCAGTACTGCGGTCGCATTTGACTCACGGTGACATGAGGGACCCACGGCGTGCCTGCGCGCGGTACGGCGCGGTCTGCGTTGGGGTCCGAGCTCCCAGGCTCCGGAAGCTTGGGAGGCGAGAGACCCGAGCTTCAGAGTGGGGAAGCTCGGGTGCGAGCGTGCCAAGCTCGGGCACGAGCTTATGAAGCTCGTGCAGGCTCTCTGCTAGGACAGAGGTAGGTAAATGGGCCGTGTTCCCACGGACCGCGTACTTTTCCCCAACAGCTAGCCCCCGAGCCTCGAGTGAGACAGAAATGTCCCGCTCAGAGGTTTATTGTTAACTGCCTTTTGGCGAAACGTTGCGCCTCGCGGGCGCGGTCTTGGTTCTGGCGGGAATTCCAACCGAGCACAGTTATGCGCGCCGCTGTCTTTCCTTCGGTTTTCGCGCCTTTGGCAGATAGGCGGCGGTTTGTTTCCCCACATCGGTTATAAGACGCAGTTTGTTTTCCTACGTCGCTTCCTTTACGCTTTGTTGACTTCTCCGTGCTATTGCCTTCTCGCCCTTCAATATCTTTGCTTTCTACTGTTCTTGTCCCCCCTCCCCCCTCCCTTCTCCCCCTAATGGCGCCTTTCACCCGGAGTCTCACCTCCGAGGAGGCCCTGAAGGAGATGACCGCGGCTGGCTTTATTGATGTCGGTGGCTGGAGAGCGGCCGGCGAGGAGGTGATCCCAGTGCCCGAGGATGACGAGGTGGTCTCCTTTGAGCTTTTCGCCGTCCACGGATTCCGGGTCCCAGAGTCCGACTTCCTCTCTGCCATCCTAGCGCAATGCGGGATCGAGTTGGTGAACCTCAATCCCAACTCGATCCTGTCTATGGCGATCTTCGCGCACCTCTGTGAAGCGTTCGTCAACTTCTACGAGCTCACCACGACCAGCGGGAGCGACGCGGCGGGGTGCGCCTATTTCAAGCTGCGTCGTGATATGAAGCCCGCATACACGGTGTTCAAGGCCAAGGAGAACGTCGGGGGGTGGGCGTCGCGGTGGTACTACGCCAAGAAGCTCAGCGATTGCGGGCTCTGGTTCTCGAATGAGAACACTGGGAAGCTGACCCTGCAGCGCCCCGTGTTAGAGTCGGCGGAGGCGGTTTCGGCGGCCAAGATTCAGAAGCTGGCCGGCCAAGGGCTGAACGGCTACGATATTCTGGCCGATTTTGCCAAGAATCGGGTGAGCCCACTGCGAAAGCGGGTACACCCCTTCTTCAACATCCGCGAGTGGGACGATCTCACCCGCGAGAGCAACTCCCATAAGTCTCTTCTCGACCTTCGGCCTTTCGCTTGAGCTTCTTCCTGGTGCGTTCTAATATTCTTTCCTTTCTTTGCAGCCTTGCCTCGGGCTGAGGTAGCTCAGATCGCGGGGTTTCTGCTGCCTGCGAACCACAATGAGCATCAGGCTCGGGGATTCGGAATGTCCTCGAAGAGGACAACCAGGTTCGCATTTTTGCAAGCTCTGCGCCCTTTGGGCGGCCTTTTCCGGGCGTGTGCCATTGTTTTCCTAGTTTGTTCGTTGGGGAAGGTGGATGAGGAGGCCAGGCCCGATGCCCTAGCGCTGGAGGCGGCCCCAGGGGTCGTCTCTTCAGCGGGCACGGCGGACGGCAGCCGGGGGCTCGCACCAGGCGCACCAAAGGCGGGCTGCGGGCACGCACCCGCCTCAAGGGAAGTGGACCGGGGTCTCCCAGCGGGATAAGGTCGTCAGTGTGGGACGGCTGCCTCGGCCATCGTCTGCGGCCGGGAGGTCGGTGCCCCGGGCGCCCGCTTCTGTTCCTGACCCGGCCCAGGCTAAGGGCTCCCGGGACCGGGATTCCGCAGGAGCACGGGACATTTAGCCGGCGTCGAAGAAGCGTCGGCTGATGTTGGACAGGAAGCCCGTGGATGCTGGGTCGGCAGAGACAGAACTCGAGCTCACCCGTAAGTTGTCACATCTTTGATCTTCCTTCCCTTCCTTCGATGACGCGTTTCCTGGGTTGATCGTGGGATCTTTTTGGTTGTTTTTGCCGCTAGTACCTATGTCCGTCAGGGCGGAGAGGATTCTCCCGGTGTGGCTAGAGGAAGTAGCCCAGGAGAACGAGCCCCTCCCAAAACACAAAAGGTGTTGGGGCTCGGGGGCCTACTACCTTTCGCCGGCGATATGCAGCGATGTATGCTGCCAGGCCGTCACGGTTGAGGTGGAAGCCGACTTCGGGACGCTGACCTTGGCGCTGCTCCGAGTTGAAGGACGGACCGGGTCCGGGTGGCGTCCGATCGACCTCAACGGTTTGGCGGAGTTCTTTTCACAGCACGGCCGGCCTATCCTGTCGCTAGACTCGAGCAACATGCTCTTGCTCGGCTGAAATTGGCCGATCCAGGTCATCACGGTAGGCGACACCGTCTCGGTGCACCTGCCGAGCATGGCCCCGTTGCTTGCTACGGGATGGATCGTGGCAACACTGGCATGGGTTGAAGAGATGCTCGCGCTTGTCGGAAGCTGCCAGGGGGAGTCCATCCGGCTCCGGCCTATCCTCGGTTAGTCCCTCGCTGAGTAGGCAGTAAGCACCAAGGTGACCAAGCGGAAAGCAGACCTTGCACCCCAAGCCATGCCTCCTGGCCATCGAGGCGGCCGAGTCCATGGAGGAGGTGACCGAGCTCGCGGAGAGGGCGACCAAGCCCGCGAGGGGGGTGGCGCCGGCTTTGGCCGGCGAGGCCGGAGCAAAGCCTACGGAGGAGTCCGAGGAGGAGGCGAGCAATTCAGGAGGCGGCTCGGGTGACTTGGTTGTAGCATCGCCGGCGCCTAGGCGTGCTGCCCAGCCCCTGCTCGAGGCCGACCTTGTGGCGATCATGAAACGGGTAAGTACCTTCGATCTTGACTTTTGAATTCTATTTTGATCATGCTTGGCTTTTCCTTCTTCTTGAGCTCGCCTTCCTGGTGTAGGCCTACCGCTAGGTCGTTGGTTCTGCGTGCACGTCCAAGGCCGAGCAAGAGGCTGATCAGGAGGCCGTGATGACGGACAACGCGCTTTGGCGGCGGCGGGCCGAAGCCATGCGCGTCGAGCTGGAGGAGGCGCGCTTGGCCGCGGTCCAGACCATGGCCGTGGAGGCTCGCATCGCGGCGGCAGAAGCGGCCCTTGCCGCGACGCGGGATGACGCTGGGGAGGTGTCCCATCGGTCGCAGGAGGCGCTTAAGGCCAAATGCGACCGGCTCGTCGAGCTTGAAGAGCGCCTCCGGTCAATGGAGGTGCGCCGCGCGGCCGAAGTCGCTCGGGCTATAGAGGAGCGCGACCTTATTTCCACGGAGCTGTCCCGGGTGAAGTCGGCGGCGGCTGCGACGGAGGGTCGCCTGAAGACCCATGAGGACGCCGTCCGGGAGCTGGAGACGGCTAACGAAGCGTTGCGGGCGGAAGCGCGGGCCGCCCGAGATGATCGGAGGGCCCTTCTCGTGCTTCAAGATCGCTATGATGAAGCTGCGGCCGAACTCCGCAAATTTAGGTGCCTGCCCGGGATTTCTCAGCTGTGTCCTGTGGCAGTGTCCCATGCGCCAACAATTGGATGAATGGCGTTATCAAGGTGTCGCGCTGCTCTAGGAACGAAACGGTACCGGTCGTTTTGGTCGAGGCAAACGTCTTCTCGGGGACCTCTTCTCCAAAGGGAATAGAGGGCTTTAGTAGGTGCTGAATGAGCACCCCCGCCGGGGCGGCTTCTTGTGAGGAGCTGAGTTTTGCGAGCTTATCGGCCAGGCTGTTAGCTAGTCTGGGAACGTAGCACACTTCGAAGTTCATGAAGTGTTTCTCCAGCTTTCTCACTTTTGCCAGGTATTGCGCCATTGAGTCATCGCAACATTGAAACTCCTTGTTTACCTAGCAGACGACTAACTACGAATCCCCTTTCGCTGTTAATCGTTTTATGCTGAGCGCAGTGCATGCTCGTAGGCCGGGTAGGAGGCCTTTGTACTCCACAGCAATGTTCGTTGCGGGGAAATCAAGCTGTACTATGTGCTGAATCTGTTCTCTTTGGGGGGAGACGAAAACAAATTCGCAACCTGATCGCTCGAATTGGCGCGACCCATCAAAGAACATGGTCCAGTGCACTTCCTGATTTGCAGGCTCGGGCGGGCTTCTAGGAGGGTCGGCTGGCCCGGTCCATTCAGCCAGGAAGTCGGCCATGACATGGGACTTAATCGCTATGCGTGGAACGAACTTGATATCGAATTCACCAAGCTCGACTGCCCACTTCGCGACTCACCCGTTTGCGTCGGGGTTTCTAATGACATCCCTTAGCAGGAAGCTCGTTGGGACCGTAACTGGATGGGCTTGGAAATAGTGGCGCAACTTTCGTGAGGCCATAAGCAAGGTGTACAAAAGTTTTTGGACCTCAGGGTACCGCTTTTTAGGTCTGTGCAATACCTCGCTTACGTAGTAGATGGGTTGTTGTTTGCCCTCGTGTTCGACTGCTAGTACAGCACTCATAGCTTGCGGGGCAACCACCAAGTAGAGGAGTAAGGCTTCCCCGAACTTCGGCGTGGCTAGGACAGGTGGTGTGGACAGGTAGCGCTTTAGCTCGCTGAAAGCGGCTTCGGCTTCTGCCAACCATTCGAAACCATCGTGCTTGCGCAGGATCTTGTAGAAATGTGCACTGCGCTCACCGAGACGAGATATAAATCTGTTGAGAGCCGCCATATGCCCGGTCAGGGCTTGCACCTCCTTAGTGCAGGTTAGCGATCTCATATTCTCGATGGCTTCGATTTTTTCGGGGTTAGCCTCTACATTTGCCTTTCCTATCACATAACCGAGCAACATCCCAGACTGGATTCAATTTGACTTGATGTCTCCTGAGATTAGCGAAAGTTTTCTGAAGGTCGGTTACATGATCCGGCGGGACCTTGCTCTTTACAACGATGTCATCTACGTAAACCTCTACAGTACACCCTATCTGATCAGGGATCGTCTTCTGCATTAACCGCTGAAACATGGCTCCCGCGTTCTTTAGACCGAACAATATGGTCGTATAGCAGAAGGTACCAAAAGGTGTCACGAAGGCTGTCTTCTCTTCGTCTTTCCTAGCCAGCGCGATCTGGTGATAGCCCGAATAGGCGTCTAGGAAGCTCATGAGCGCCGAGTCCGCTGTTGCGTCAACCAGCTAGTCTATGTGTGGCAGGAGAAAATTATCTTTAGGGCAGGCGGTGTTGAGATCGCGATGGTCGATGCACATTCGCCATTTCCCGACCTTTTTCTTGACAACGACTGGGTTAGCGAGCCAGTCGGAGTGCTCAACTTTTCGGATGAAGCCAGCTTGAAGGAGCTTGCCGAGTTGCTCCTGTATGATGTCGGCTTTCCACTTGGGAAAGCGTCGTAGGGCCTGTCTAACAGGCTTTTTATCAGGCTGGACAGCTAGCCTGTGCTCGATTACCTCCCTTAGGACTCCAGGCATGTCGGACGGTTCTCACGCGCACACGTCTGCGTTAGCTCGGAGGCAGGTAATGAGCTCGAGTTCCTATTGGGACTCGAGGTTGGCCCCCACGTGGATGACCTTAGCAGGTTCATCCTCGGAGAGGGGGACCGCCTTGGTGGGCTCCTACGGCTGCAGGACCACCTTAGGGTGAGTCAGCGGTTGCTCGCCCTTGCCGGGCCGCGCTCAGGGAGCTGTCCGACCATCGCTAGGGCGCTCTCATCACAAGCCATCGCGGCCTTGTGACTCCCCTTGATTGTGATGACCCCGTAAGGGGCCGGCATCTTGAAGTAGTGGTACCCATGGTGGGTGCCCCCCATGAATTTAGACAAGGCGGGGCGACCCAAAATGGCGTTGTACGGTAACCCGGAGTCCACCACCTCGAAGGTGACGTACTCTGTCCAAAAATTCTGGGGGGCTCCGAACGTTACAGGTAGAACGATCTACCCGATTGGTTGCAAGGACGACCCCGGGACAATGCCATGGAAGGGAATGGCTATGTCCTTGATCTTGGACCGCGGACTTGCATCTGCTCCAGGACCTGGGCCGTGATGATGTCCAGGGAGCTTCCGCCGTCCACCAGCACGCGATCGACTCGCGTGTTGCTGATGGTAGGGCAGAGTACCAGCGGCAGACGCTGGGGCCTCATCATTCTGGGGGACAATCATCCCCGGAGAAAGTAATCGGCTGGCTGGACCACCGCTTGGGTGTGTCTTCGTGCTTACACCTCTCGAGGTGGTAAACCTCTCGGGCGGCAACCTTAAGCTCGCGGCGTAAGCCGTAGGCCGACACACCGCCGAAGATCACGGCGATGTGCCCATGAGCCTCTTGGAAGGCATCGCCATGGTCGCCTAGGGGCGCCCGATCATCCAGGATCCCGTTGTTAGGAAGCTCGGGCATGGGGCCACGTCCGGCGTAGAAATTTTCTAGTCGCGCTGCCCACGTCCTGCAGTTACGCACGTCGTGGCCATAGTGGCGATGGAGAAGGCACTAGCGGTTGTTCGGCGGGTTTGCCCCCTGGGTCGGTCGGGGCCAGGGCTGGGGAGCTCGCTCCCGCCCCTGGCCCGCACCACAGCTGTTTCCACCAACTGCCGGACGAGCTGGCCAGGGAGGCGGTCTCTCGGGAGGAGCGGGACTCTCGGGCTCTACTGTCGCGGTGTAGTTCGGGGCACCGAGCTCCTTCTTCTTCTTCCCGGCGTCGGCCTTCTTGGAGTCTGCTGCAGTGCGAGCCACCACCTTCTCCTCCACTCTCCCTCTCTTGCGTTCCACCGCCTCAAAGGCGTTGATATATCCCTCCGTAGCGCGAAATAGATTGGCCGCGGTGTGTACCAGGTGGAGCTTAAGATCCTCGGTGAAGCGGGTATTCCGTACCCCCTCCTTCAAGGCCTCGACGATGGCCTCGTCGGAGATCGACGGAATAGTGTTGCGTACCTGGACGAACCTGCGAACATAATCCTGCAGGCCCTCCCCTATCTTCTGGACCACAAGTTTGAGGTCCTGGTGCTTTCTAGGGCGTGCATAGTAGCCCTAGAAGTTCGTCCAGAGCGCTTCTTGCAGCTGTTCCCAGCTGCGTATGGAACCTCGACGCCGGTTAAAGAGCCAGTTCGGGCCATTCCCTCCAGGACGGTGGGGAAGTAGTTGACCATTACGGCATCATTACCGCCAGCGGCCAAAATGGCGGTAGTATACACGGCAAGGTATTCGTCAGGATTCTTACTCCCGTCGAACTTCTCGATGTTCCCGGGTTTGAACTTCTGGGGCCAAAGGGCCTCACGCAAAGCCTAGGAGAAGGCCGGACATCCTGGGGCAGCCCCGTTGGCCGGAAGCGGTCGAAGGCGGGAAAATACTCCGCCCGGAGTGCGCTGAGGAGCGCCATCCGCCGTGCACGTGGACGCCTGTCGGCGCGACCAAACACTCTGGCCGCCCCGTCTTGAGGTGCCACTGGTGCACGAACGGGCCTGGAATGCTCGCCAAGGTCCTTGGCGAGCTCCTCTAGGCCATCCGCGACCGCGGCGTCTAGATCGGCCATCGTAAATCCACGTGGATCTTTGTCTAGGTCGCGCATGACCTGGGCAATCGCCCGAACCCGTTGCTGAGTACGCAAAACTAGGCTAGTGACAGTAGTGGTGGGCGAGGGCGCGCGCGCGGCGCGAGTGGCAGGCGTCGAGCCGGTGGGTCTATGGAGGATATCCGCCAAGGTCCGCCCGACTGACCCAGCGAAGAGACTTCGCGGGTTTGGCGCCGGCGGTGCTCCTCTCCTGGGTCGGCACGCGCCTAGTGCGGAGTCCATTCGCTAGACGTGGCGTGAGGCAGGCTCTCGCGAGGGGGACATGCCAGTGTCACCCACGAAGGCACCCTTGACTATCATTGGTGCACTTTGGTCTGCTGCTAGCTCTGACGGGCCGAGACGCCAGTTCCGCGCGCAGGACCGGTCCTCCTCTTCGGATGGGGCCACAAACGTGTGTGGGCCGTCTGGTTGTGGCATCGGCGGTGACGCCTCTAGTCCCACCATGAAGGTCTCGCTGACGTAAGTTAGCGAAGCGCCGCCCTGGCCGGGCAATGTTGGGGGCGAACAGCTGCTCCTGAGGTGGGCGGTGCCTCTACCTCCATCTCGTCGGTCTGGGCTTCGGCGAGGAAACCAGCTTGCCATCTTTCATACGACTCGTCGAGATCGTCGCAATCGTCGAAATTGAGGTCTAAGTCCTCGTCGTCATCGTATGACAACAAGGCCATCCTCGACTCGATCGAGGGGAGAAGACCACAATCGGGGCCCACGGTGGGCGCCAGCTGTCAGCGGCTGGGAGGCGAGCCTCCACAGGCCGATAAGCAAGGGAAGGGGTGGGCGAGACCCGAGAGCGGCCTTGCCCCCTCTCGACCGAGGCCCGCGGGGGCGAGCGCTGCCGAGGGAAGGACGTGTTGTGACGGGGTTGTCGCAGATGCTGACATAGGTGTTTTTATCCTGGTTCGGGCCTCCATTGTCAGATAACAGCCCTACATTCAATCTTCATTTGGTATCGAGCTTAAACGAGTACAAGGGGGTGAGGCCGAGCTTTTGGAAGCTCGGGCTCGAGTATAATAAGTGTTCAAGACACTATGTGTGTTCCTACCAAAGCTAGATGCGGAGAACTATCGTCTAGAACTACAGACCATACACAAGTGCAAGCGCTCCTATTTTATGGTGACTGAGTGCTCTCCTGTGCGTACTGTAGGTGTCTTTCTTACGCATTTCCTTTTTCTCTCTCTCCGGATCCTTTTTCTCTTGGTTGTGGCCTGTGCCCCCTTTTATAGGCGGCTCCTGGCCACTGTAGTCTGGCTTTGGTCGGTTGTGAAGCACCGTGTTGCCTTCTGGTCACTGGTTGTATTGTCCTATTTTGCCGTGCTGCAACATGGCGCACGTACGAGGTCCACTGGACATTCGGGTGTTTTTTTCAACTTGCTAAGATCAGTGTTCGGACCGCCACACGGCAATATGTGTTATCTCTATGGAGGGTGAATGGTAAGCTGACCGCTGACACGACCGGCCACCAACCCGTCAGCGGCTTGTGGCAGGCGTGCATCGGTACTATGGTCGCATTTAACTCGCGGTGACATGCGGGACCCGCGGCGTGCCTGCGCGCGGTGCGGCACAGTCCGTGTTGGGGTCCGAGCTCCCAGGCTCCGGAAGCTCGTGAGGCGAGAGACCCGAGCTTTAGAGCGGAGAAGCTCGGGTGGCTCTCTGCTGGGTCAGAGGTAGGTAAATGGGCCGTGTTCCCACGGGCTGCGTACTTTCTCCTAACACACATAATTTTCAACAGGTTGCATTTCGTCTATTTTCCATGTACTCGATATTGAATTATATATATATTTCCCATGGAGCTGTACCTCTACAGATTTAACATCTCTCCACTGCTAATTTCCTTCATCAGTAGTGGTGTGCTAGCAGTGCCTACCGTTATAGAAGCCTAAAAGAAAGGTGTACCATCCCAATGGAAGCAAGAAAGAAAGAAGAAAACAAACACCACCAACCGATTCCATGGCTTTTAACATTTCGTTCACTCTTGTCTTGCCCTAGCTAGCTAGTAAGTAGTATACATATATGAGCTGCCTGAGTTGTGACCTGCCACAGGAGTGGCTATATAAGGTGACCAGAAACAGGAGCTAGCTGCTTGACTCGCTGAGCTGTGAGCTGACACTGTAGCTGGTGTTGGTGTGTGACAGACGGTGAAGTTGACGGCCGGGAAGCCATGGGAGGGGAGGAGCAGAGGGACGGTAATGGCGGTGGCAGTGGTGAGGGCGTTAAGCAAGCCGGCGCCGGACGTGAGAGGGAGGAGGAGGAGGCGAGGAAGAAGAAGAACAAGTATGCCGTGGCGTGCTCCATCATCGGCTCCATCATCTCCATCCTCATGGGCTACGGTAAAACCATGCACCTCTCTCTCTCTCTCGTGTTATATCAACTCATTGATTTAGGTAACTGAAAACTGCTTTGGTCATCTAGGCACAGCACCTAATTTAGATAAGATCAGATTCGCCTATAAAAAGTGATCGAAGTTGTTGGCATATTGGAAGTATTGGCATATGTCGGTCTTTCTAGAGTTGCTCTGACTAAATTATAAGTCGCAATTGTTTCTAACCATTGGACAAATCTTGTGTTGTTCGGAAGTATAGTTATAGGCCAACAAAACTGCCTTACATTTCAAAAAAATACGGGCAACATATAAATAGTAAAATCCTTTATTAATGGGAAGTAAAATTGTCTTAGAAATATTATCCACCTTTTTGTGTATAATATTCAATATGTTTCTCAGGCGCTGTATCATTATCTGTGTAGCTTTTGTCAGAGTAAATTTACTTAAGCAGTTATATATCAATCCATATGCAAATTGTGCAATATAATTACTCTCATTAATTACGTTGCTACTACCAACTTAATTTCTGAAAATAATCACACTAATGATATGCAGGTAATAGGAATCACTAATAAACAACTTAATTCATTACCTAGAATGCAGACTGTTTTAGCCTGCATGTGCATTGCGTACTTAATTAATCATGTACTTAGGCGGCCTGCTGACGTGCTTAGTTTTCTCTTTTTTTTTTATTTTTTCTGAGGATAGTTCATCTTCAAACAGCCAGCGACACCTTCCAACTTTGCAAAATTGCATATCAGTACCTCAAAGATCCTACTACGTGCCAATAATTTTGAACACGTCACGCGTGAAATTATGCACTGCATGCAGACACGGGTGTGATGAGCGGCGCGATGCTGTTCATCAAGGAGGACCTCAAGACCAACGACACGCAGGTGCAGCTCCTCGCCGGCATCCTCAACGTCTGCGCGCTCGTCGGCTCCCTCACCGCCGGCCGCGTCTCCGACTGGGCCGGCCGCCGCCGCACCATCTCACTCGCCGCATGCATCTTCCTCGCCGGCTCCCTCCTCATGGGCCTCGCGGCCAATTTCGCCATGCTTCTCGCTGGACGCTGCGTCGCGGGCGTCGGCGTCGGCTACGCGCTCATGATCGCGCCCGTCTACGCCGCAGAGATCGCCTCCGCGGAGATCCGTGGCTCGCTCACCTCGCTGCCGGAGATATGCATCAGTTTCGGCATCCTTATCGGCTACGTGGCCAACTACCTGCTTGCCAAGCTGCCGCTGGTCTACGGCTGGCGCGCTATGCTCGGGATCGGCGCGCTCCCGAGCGCTGCGCTTGCCGTCAGCGTGCTCGCCATGCCGGAATCGCCACGGTGGCTCGTCATGCAGGGCCGCGTCGAGGAGGCGCTCGCGGTGCTCCGACGAGTGTGCGACACGGGCGACGAGGCCGACACGCGGCTTGGGGAGATCAAGAGCGCCGCCGGGCTCGCGGAGGGTGATAAAGCGCCCGCGCAGGGCAGCGGCGGCAAGGGAGTCTGGAAGGAGCTGTTCCTGCACCCGACGCCGCCCGTCCGGCGCATCCTCGTCGCCGCCCTCGGCGTCCACTTCTTCCAGCACCTGACGGGCATCGAGGCCGTGGTGCTCTACAGCCCGCGCATCTTCAAGGCGACCGGCATCGCCAGCCGGAACGAGGTGCTCGCGGCGACCATCGGCGTGGGCGTGACCAAGACGGTGTTCATCCTCACGGCCATCCTGCTCGTGGACCGCATCGGCCGGCGGCCGCTCTACCTCTCCAGCCTGGCCGGCATCATCGCCTCGCTGGCCTGCCTCGGGCTCGGCCTCACCGTCGTGGAGCGGTCTGCGCCGCACCACGCGGCAAGGTGGGCGGTGGCGCTGGCCATCACCGCGGTATTCACCTTCGTGGCCTCCTTCTCCGTCGGCGTGGGGCCCATCACGTGGGCCTACAGCTCGGAGGTGTACCCGCTCCGGCTGCGCGCGCAGGGCGCCAGCGTCGGCGTGGCCATCAACCGCGTGATGAACGCCGCCGTGTCCATGACCTTCGTCTCCCTCTACAAGGCGGTCACCATCGGCGGCGCCTTCTTCCTCTTCGCGGGGCTGGCCGTGATTGCCGCCGCGTTCTTCTTCTTCTTCTGCCCGGAGACGCAGGGCCGGCCGCTGGAGGAGATCGAGGAACTGTTCAGCCGCGGGTGCCTCGCGCGGCGGCGCCCGTCGCCGTCCTCCTTGGAGCTGCCGGTGTCCAACAGCAAGGCGACGCGGGCGTGATGGACACTATGGATGCGCGCATCGTGCTCGTGCTGTCTTGTCTACGTAGCATGACAGCATCGTCACTTGGGTAAAAGAATATTTGTAGATCGATGACAAACAGTTCAAGGTACAAACAGGCAGCACGCATAGTACAGCTATATATGTATAGTCTTAAAGCTTTTTTAGAAATTGTGGTACCTCCCGGTACCTCCTCAGTATTAAGGTATCAGGAGGTACCACAAATTAACACTAGAAATTTTGATACCTTCTCAAAAATCATAAAAAATATCATAGTCTTACGGTACAGCCGGTATAAGAGTTTTATACCCATAAAAGAATGTTTGTGCCCAGTTTCTTATTGATGTGCCTAGTGCTAAACCAACACAGATATTTTACAAAATTTATTTATTAATGTGTTAGGCTAGAGTCGGTGCGCTAAACTAACAGCGCATAAAATATAGTCGTCATTGTTGCTCGGAGGAGTTGGTGAAGCCATTGCTGAAGTTCGATAGATCCGGGGAGGCCAAAGTCAGTGAAGCCATTGCCGAAGTTTGATAGGCTTGGGGGAGCCTAGCCACCGTCCTTGTCGGATTTGTCAGAGGAGAACATGCAATCCACCATTGGCTCGTCCTCCTCATCGTCGTTTTTCTCCTGCTCATTGGTGATGGGCTCCTTGTTATCGTCTTCGTCGTTATCCTTGTCCTCGACGATGGCGGTAGTAGCGAGAGTGCCCAACAAAGGCGATGATGGTGGTGGTGTTGGAGAAGGTCACCGGCACCGCCGTTTGGGCGACAATAGCAGATTGGCTGGACTAATATGGAGACAAAGGCGGCGGGACGAAATTAGAGGCAGTGGCACCGGTTGCGGTGATTAAAGGCCCAATGGAGGTGATGCCGATGGAGGCGACGGCAGTGATGGAAGGCCCGTTGGAGGTAGCACCAATGGAGGCAGCGGCAGTGGTGACAACGAGGTCATGAGGCATGCGTTAGGTGGAGGAATGGATCAAAGGTGGACAAATGGAGGAGTAGATATAACTTTATAGGTGAAGATATAATTATCTATGCTGGTTGCGGGTTCGTAATGAGAACCAACACAGATGAGCTCCCACAGCCTGCCCATGTGGGCCATGTGGATTGATTGTGGTGGAATAGTCTAGATAGAGTTGCACTAGCGTATAATGCCTAATGAATCCAAACATAGCACCCCGGGTTAATCCTTTTGGGCAAAGCAAGGCCGAAAGCCCAAGTGATTTGCTATACATGCGTGAGCCAACCCATTAGGTGGGCTAGGCTCTAAGCAAATTTGAGCCAAGGTGTTATAGATAGGATCAGAGCATCAATCCTCGTTGTACGGGCTTAGTGACGCGGGCATAGGCGCATGACAGATGTGGGCCAAAGTGGTCACACGACATGGCATATGGGCGGCACTAGACGCACGGTCACATACCGAGAGGTGATTCTGCACATTTGTTGCGTATGGGGTGTGATGACGAAGGCGTCAGTCCATTAAGGGGGTGAGTGTAATACCTTGTCCATATGGCCCATGTGGATTGGTTCTGGTGGAATAGTCTAGATAGAGTTGCACTAGTATATAATGCCTAATGGATCCAAACATAGCACCCCGAGTTAACCCTTTTGGATGGAGCGTGGCCGAAAGCCCAAATGATGTGCTATGCATGTGTGAGTCAGCCCCTTAGGTGGGCTTGCCTCTAAACGATTTTGGGTAAGGGTGTTACATCCTTCCCCCCTTAAGAACCGACACTGATAATAATATTGTACCAGTCCTATATAAACCGACAAAGATGATATGGTGTATACGACCTATTTTGGTGTAATGATACACAGTTGGATTAAACATACACAGTTCACATGTACTCATCTTCTAACCCCTACTGGCCATTGTATTAGCAAAATAAATGGCACATAATAGTTTGAGTGTCTTTAAAAATCAAAAGTAATAATTTCATAATGCCTTAGCTCTGTCGGTGCATACCTCCCCAACAGTATATAGCAATATTAGGTGTGACACAAAGCAATCTAGGGCATCTCTACCTTGATAAATGGCCCTCCATCTTCATCCATTAACCACAACATCCTCATCCAAAAGGGATGTAAGTGGTATAGATAGTTTCCATTCGACCGAATCAATATTGAAATTTTAATTTTTCAATCGAATCAAATCCGGCATTTTTTTCGGATATTCCGATTTCTTTTCCAGATACGGATATCAATACGGATATTTCTTTGTCAGATATGGATATGGAACAGAGGTATCCACTGGATACAAATGAATCCAGATAATATCCTAATATCTCGTTTACATATTCGAGTATATCCAAATAGTAGGGGTGTCAATGGATCGGATATGGATCAGGTAATGGTCTTATCATCATTTATGGATCACATTCAGACACGAATACGGATTCAGATGATCTCGAATATGGATATTACTTATGCATGACATGCCTAATCTTTGTAATATACTATTTTACCTAAAGAACATGAATTCGCACTACAATATAAGTATTTGTCTAACTAATTTGCCATACTAGAATAAAATCTATAAATCACAGATATCGAAAGTCCATACCTGTCGATGATTGGGAAATAGATTTCCCGCCAAGAATACTTTTTGATTGAGGGACCAAACAATCCCTTCTTGCCAAAAATGCTTTCGTCGTAGATGCGTCGAGTCGTCAAGATGGAAAACACAATAGGGAGAGAGATTTATCTTGGTTCGGGCCTCTCGGAAAGAGATAATAACCCCACTCTAGTTGCACGAGTGCATTTGTGCTATTGTGGCTGTTGGTGTCAATGCCCTCGCCATCCTAGGGAGAGGTATTTATAGTACAAGGTATATGTAACCTGGGTCCTACACGACCTGAGAAAACCTATTCGGATAACCTAGAATCCTACTAGGATTATAGATATATTCTATAAACATGCTAACTTGAGCACCAAGAAATATCTATATCCGGAAAGCTTCGGGCTCTAGATATGGAATGTTTCTCAAGATAGCGAGACTATGGGGCCGATCACCCTGATGTATCTCTCCGGGGCATCAGCCCGGGCTTAACATGCTCGGCTTATTCTCTCTAGGTACGTGCTCCAAGGGCATATTTCACATGAAACCTAGTCGCCGGGATATTTTATCCAATCCCCGATAGCTAGCCCCCAAGGCTCAAGTTAAAAGCTACTTGGTCGGGCCTTCTCCTTCAGCCTAAAAACTCAAAGGAGGGATTGAAAATTGGAGTGAAGCACTACTACCCCATCCGAGCAAACCATGCTCGGGAACAAGCTTAAACCAGGCTAGATCAATGACACCCTATTCAAGCAAGGCATGCTCGGGAATAATCTTCAACCACTGGGCACGAGCTGAACTCACCTGACCCGAGCAACGACTGGATGGATAACGCTCTCCCCAACGGTTACATTGTCCACAACGTCTACTGTAATGCCCTGCAGGAAGCTTGACACACACATCGGCCTAGGATTCGTGAGCATGTTTTTTTAGGTAGAACAGTTACGCCCTTTCAGTTTCTTTGCTCACACTATAAATAATTGTGCATAGTGAAAACATCCTTTACCTACTTCATTCCTTGCACTAGAAACGCTTAGCACGAGAGAATCCTCCTAATCTCCTTCTACCTTCATCCTCCCACAGTCTCCGATTAGCCTCTATGGACAAATTCGGTCCACGCTCCATCACCACCGAGCGTCTGGCCGATCTCGAGAGTTTAGGCCAAATTGACCCGAAATCATAGCGAGCGCCCGGAGTAGAGGAATACCTAGAACCAACGCAGGATGAGAATGTCTTCACCGGGCTCTACATTGCGCATGATCTCTGCACACCGGAGAGTGACTTCATCACTGGCGTCCTCGCGCATTGCGAGTCCGAACTCCTCGACCTTAACCCTAAATCAATCCTCATAATCGCCATCTTCACGCACTTCTATGAAAATTTCTTGGGCATCATGCCCACCGTGTGTTTGTTTATTCACTTTTACTCCCTTTCCCACACTGGGAATAATTCCTCGATCGGCTACGTTTATTTTCGGTTGCACTCCTCATCTCCCTTCTCCTACCCCGTCACAGCCCTGAAGGACTCCATCTCCAGATTTGCCGAACGGTAGTTTTACCTCAGGAAATCTGCGGATGGTCACCTTTGCTTCCGTGGAGAAGTCTCGATCAAGAAGAACATTCCCAAACCTCCCATCCAAGCTGACGAGGAGAGATGTCTCAACTTGACCAACGAGCTTACCTCCCAGGGCTCATCGGTCAGGTTGATCATAGTAGACTTCCTGCAGAATAGCGTGTGCCCCTTTACAAGAGAGAGCATCCATTCTACAAAATTACCGGCTAGCAAGATTTAACCTAGGAAGCGCAATCAGGTATTTTTCATCCTTCCTATTATCCTTTCATGTTCGAGTGACATCCTAATCATGTCTTCTCCATCCTTCGCAGCCCGAAGCGCTTCCTAGGTGGATGCTCAGATGGCCAAACTCTTCGGTGCACAGAAGGAGCAAGGAACTACCTCCTCAACACCGTACATGAAGAACATCTATGAGCACCCCTAAGAGGTATATGATTGTAACTACCCCTTCTGTCCGTGTTCGAGGAAGCCTCTGATTCATGCTCAGGCTTTGTGACTCTTATAGGAGAGGGAGGACCTGAAGCATTCTCTAACTAGCACAAGAGCGCATGGAACAGCACCGAAAAGATAAATAAAGAAAGTTCTTGCCTAACGGCGTAGAGCTCCAATGCCCTACGCCCTAGGGAGGTGTTCGACCAGAGTCAAGCCAACTTCAAGCCCCCTCTAACAGAGCATCCGGAAGACTCATCTGGTGTACACCAACAAGGTCAAGGTGCGCGAGCTATAACTATGGATGAGAAACTTCACCGCAGAAACTCTAGAACTCATGGAGCGTATTTCCCAGCTCGCCAAGAAGCGCAAGCGGGAACTCTTGGAAGAGGAGAATGCCAGGCTGCGAGACATGCTCATAGCGTCAGCAAGGGCAGGCTTGAGCTCGGTGCTCCCCATCGTCCAAGGGGAAGAAAGACCGAGCAGTGACGATGACGAGACCCTAATCTGAAAAGTTAGTCGCACAACTACCGGGGCCAGGCCACTGCCTCGGAATCCTCAGACTCAGATGAACCCGGGTTGATCCCCGAGGTCACAGGAGCCAAAGAAGATGAGCAACTTTCTCTTCCTCACCCAACTAAGGAGGAAATGTCCCTTCCGATGCAGAAGACTGGGCGTTGGTATGGGCACATGAACAACCTCTTCTTCCGCTCGTTTTACGCCTCTTACTTTATTTTTCTTCCATCATAGACCGTCGGGGCCACAATCTCGACCTTGCCACTATGGCCATCCAGATTATTACTTTCTCTATCGACTGTTGCATATTGGATCCTGGCAAAGGACAACACGTAGGATCCAGATGAACACCCCACCCTTCATCGAATCCCTTGGATTATGTCGTGCACCCCGGTATTTCTACTGGCTTGAGTGACCGAATACTAGTCCCAGAAGATCATAACTAGTATTGCAATCAAGGACATTTGGAATATCATCGCAGGCATTGCATTTAACTAAAATTTAATAGTTTACATAGCATAGATAGCATCCCAGTTGACATAGACATTACATAGTCTTGCACAGGACTTAATTCAATAACATAAAGAAAACGCAGTGGAAGACTTGAAAGCGATGACATCTCGAGGTTGACCCGGAACGCGCGGCTAATCACCTTGACCCTCCTGGTCACAGCTGGCACCGTTGCTGAATTCTTGACCTGAACAAAAGATCCGTGGTCCATATAATGAGTACACGGCTACTCAGCAAGCGGTCTTTAATAAATGAATTCAAGGTCAATGGATGGGTATGGTTATTTTGCTAAAATGTCACATATCTACTTGTTTATTTGTTCTTGATTCGTTGAACACATGATAATACACGAGCGTAAACAAGAGACGGCTAACCAGCTCCAAGAGAGGCAATCCTTGCCTACACTACCACCAAGTTGATTAATTAAAACACATTAAACTACCCTGTGAAAACTCCTTTCCCCCGCCCATAACCGCGGGCACGGCTACCATGATAGTTTTAACTCTGCAGAGTGTATACACGTTCCCCACAAGCCCTGTCTCATCCCAAGGGAGAAACAGTACAAAACCGTTCACTGCTTTCACCTGCCCCTTAATGTACCATTTCTTTTGGTTTCGCGCCCACACGCCACGCCGACAAAGCCGACAGGTCATGCGCACTCCTTCACCGGACCGATAAGCGCACCGTATGAGGTTAGCCCCATTTAAGCCATTCGAACCGGTGATCGCGAATCACGTCATCCACTCTGAGTACATCGGAAGCAAGGTTTCCACAGCTAGTAAATTAGGGCCAGAAGGCACAAGTGGCTGTACGGTTCAGGTTCGGTTTGGTAGTCACAAGTATATGGTCCTTATAAGACTGAGGAGACCTGCACATCTGAACCACAAGCCCAAAATCCGCCTCTTCTGGGTCTCCTCAAATCAACACACGTGGTTGATTTTAGTTGATTAGGTTTATCCAAAAACAGCACCACGGAGTCGAACTCCACGGGTACAAGTTTAATAATGAGTGAAACCTATCAACTACTAATCCCAAAAGCTAGGCTAAGCATCTACACAAGGTTAGTAAAACAGTACCAAAAAGGGGCTAACAATGGAAGGCTACGTCATATTAGTAAAGGACTAATACGAAACAGGAGCAACATAGCACTTGCGATGATAATTTAAGCATGCAATTTATATAAACATAAATTAAATGAAATTTAGCGAACTAGGAATTCAATATGAATCTAGCTTGCCTTCGAAGAAGTTGGGTTCTGGTTCTCATCCCTCGAACAGCTCCGAAACGTCTCCCGGACAGCAGGTGCACGTCGGTTCTACGCGAAAAGGTAAATAAACAGGAATAAATAACAAACATACAGCAAATAGTATGATAAAAATATATAAAATTCTTGGGATTATTTGTGATTTTTGGGCTCTGGAATCATTTCATTTGGAGTTCGGGAACTCCCTAAACAAATCTTGGACGTTTATGGAAAATCAGAAAAGGCTGAAAAGAATAAACCCGGTTAACCGTCATTAACCGAGAGGAAACCGAGGGAATACCCGGTTTGGGCGCCGGCGACGCGTGGCGACCATTCAATGGCGCGGCTCGGCTGCAGCAGCCGGCGCGGACTTCGCTGGCGAGACCTGCCGTCGCGACGATTGGCGAAGGCGACGGCGTAAACAGGCGGCGGCGTGGCGTGACACGTGGCGGCAGCGGGTTGGGCGAGGGTAGCTCAACACAGGCGGGACAGCGGCGACACACGGCGGCGCGGGATCGCCGACAATGGCGGCGGGTGTCGCGCTGGCGGGGACATCTGGCGGCGGCAGTCTGCGGGAGCGCGTGGCGGCGGCGGTTAACGGACCTTGCGAGCGGCGGGGCGGACACTGTATGGCGGTGGCGGGCGGCATGTGTCCGACACGCGCCCGTGGCAAGCGGCGGCTGTGGCAGGCGGCGTGGTGCGCGGTCATTGGGCGGCCACGCATGGATGTGCGCGCCGGCGCGGGAAGCGGGGTGATGCAGCGGCTCGCCAGCGGCGATGTTGACGCCAAAATCCGGCCAAACTTCGGCAAGGCATAACTTGATCAATTCTCCACCAATTTGGGACTTCCATATAGTCAAATTGATCGGCGCGACGAGCTCTACAACGTTTTGACCTTGGATTTGGGGTTTGGGCACTGGAATTCGAGAATTACCTCGATTTTCTTCGATTTGGCATGGAAACCGAGGCGGTGGCTAGGGTTTCGAGGGGCTAGGGTGTGATGGCCGACCAGGGGACTCTAGGAGGGTTTATATATGGCCTGGGGTCGGCTTGGGTCAAACCTTTTATGGGTTGAACTTGAATTGGGTTAGAATTAGGTCATATTTGGTCAAATAAGAGTCCTAGTGGGCTTAGGACTAGATGGAGTGGGTTTTGGGCCTAGTTAGGGTTTAATTAGGCTATCCAAGCCTGTTAGGACCTTTTTCCTATTATTATTTTATGTGTTTGGCTTTTATTTTATTTATTTCTAATATGTGACATTATAATTTTATTAGGATGTCACAGATCAGGAGAAGACGAAGCATGCTCGGGACAAAGTTGTGGAACCCCTGAAGGAAGCGCCTCCCTAGGGGGTCCCTACCCCTATCGCTCCCGAAGACGTATAGCTGCCCCCTAGCATACAAGATGCTGAAGAGGACGTAGGACCTCCGGGGGTGACCCCCATCTACGAGGGGATTTCCTCCCTTACCCGTAAGAGTCTTGAGCAGCCCCTGAGCAAGCAGGGTGCCCGTGCCACCGCCATCGTAGCTCAAGACACCTCCCACCAAGCCGGTCTCCTCGCCCTTCCTTGGAAAAATCCTGTGGTGATGGACAGCCCTGAGCACAGAGCTGAAGAGGATGACCCCGTAGCCTCACTACATGAGGAGATTGTCCTCGCCCAGTTTCTAAGCAACCTGCTTGCTCAATGCTCCAAGGTAATGACTTCTTAATTCTGTGTTTCTTTGTATTCTATCCTTTTTTGGATCAATAATCTTCATCTTCATCTCCTGCAATTGGTAGAGGACACCTGCACCGACTTCCATGCGAGCACGGTGGCCCCTGAGGAGGTCGCCAGGGCTCACGCCAAGCGAGAAGCCAAGGTCACGGACCTAGAGAAGCATCTCGCCAGGGCTCAAGCCCACTTTGAGGCCAAAGTGGGGCATCTTCAAGCCTAGGTAGGGGCTGCTGCGGTGAAGAACCATAAGGTCATTGGTGCATTGGAGCAAGAGCACGCTCGGTCCCAATCCCTAGAGGCCAAGGTAGAAAAACTTACCAAAGCTGCTCGAAAAGCTTCGAAGAAAACCAAGAAGAGCCAACAAGCAACAAGGCGCCTGCGACTACAAGTCCAAGAGGGGCGCCAGGTGCAAATCTAAGTGCTAAATAGTATTGTGGCTTTATCTTTGATTCCTTTTCTTTTATGCCAATATAGTATATTTTCTTATTTTTCACTTTGATTTCTTGCGCAATGACTTCATAGTGTTTGTTTAGTTCATATGATGCCATTAAACTACAAATCTCTTTTGAAAACGTGTTTTCGATGTGCTATGAGCTTTAGAGAAATAGTCACTTTCTATATTCCTACAAAGCGCATATGGCCATATCTTTTGAAAAGGGATTTGCAAAGTCAAAAATTCTTTTTGCAAAACTTTCATTTGATCCAATAATTCAAATCTGGAAGTTTTTAAAATCTCTTGAGTTAAGTTGAGAGTTTTGACTTTTGTTGACTTTGAATTAATACTCTTGCATACAAAGGTCAATTTGGTATATCTTTTGATTGAAAATTTCTTTTCCTGAAATTCCTTTTGGAAAAGATTCTTGCAAGTCCATAGATCATTTTCACAAAATTTCATAGCCTATGGACTTCATTTGACCAAGAGTTGGTCATAATTCGTTTTTGATAGCTTGCTGAAATTTTCAGTTTTAGGCTGATTTCGGGTTTTTGTTTGTGATTTTTGTATTTCAAAATGGGTTCAAAATCTGAGAAAGTTATTACAATGAGTTTTCATGCTCCATAGTTGGTCTACATTGTCCAAATTTCTCAAAATTGTTTATTCCTGTTTAAGCATTGTTTCAGCCCAGTTTTGGAGCCTAAGGTGTTTCTCAAAATCTGAATTTTCAGCACATTGCAACTCTTATAATCTTGCATATCTTTGAGTTGTTTGCATTTTCCTTCGAGATGAAAACTGAGTGGACTTCAAGCATAGCTCCATGATCCATCTAGTATTAATTGGGAGCTCATCTACACAAAATTTTCATCCTCAGTGTCATATCAAGGAGTATTCTTTTTCACAAAACTTTTGCGTTTGCAGTCACTGTTTTGCATTTTTTGTGTTTTTTTTGCTCAAATAAATTTTTGGTCTTCATAGTTCTCGAAGAGAATTTCGAGACAGAGATTTTTTATGTTGATGTCTTCTGCGTTTGAGCAATGATGTAAAAGCTATAATCTGTTTTGTGCTGCTGTTTACAGTTTTCATATTTTGAAAGCATTAAAATGCAATTTTGACATCCATGAACTAACTTGGGTCAAGTTGAAAGATATTTGTTTCTGAAAATCATTTGCTTTTCTATGCATGTGTAGGGGATCGAAGGAGGATCAATGTCGACGGTGGGATGAAAGATGTGGATAAAACTTCCATGGTCCGAGGGATCTAAGGCCATGCGAGTTGATCAGGTCCGATCTAAGCATGTGATGGATGAGAATCGACGAATGGGTGTATCTCTTCGCATGACCACATCTTTAAATGTCATTGCATTCCCATATACTAAAATTAACTTATCAAATGGGTTGATTGCATAGTTTTAGGGGAGCTCTTGCATGATAGACTAATACTTAAACTCTCCATATTCATTTGCTCTTCATAATTGCTCTTGACCTTCATGGCTATCTCTCAATCCTTTTGAATAAACTATCTTTTAGAATTCATTGTAAGCTCAAGAGTTCGTTTGAATAAGTTTCAAACCTTTTCTTTCCTTCCAAGTGATGCTGTACATGTTTTCTATAGAAAATCATTTAAAATGGTATCATGTAATAGTTTTTCAAGTGCTATCGTGCAATATATTTGAAGTGCATGTCTTTCTAGTTGCATCATTAATTGTTTTTATTACATTTCTATATTGAAGTGTCATCTAACATGTTTGGTGAGCAATTTTCTAGTGGTTTTTACCATATATTCTTAAGGTAACCTTTAAGTGGTATCTTACAAGCTCACTAATAATTGATTAAACTTAAAATGGTTTAAATGGATGACACCATGCTAAAAGAGGAGAAATATGATATGGATAACCACTTTGAAAGAGGTATGTCCTTTTTCATTTCTTACACCATTAAATCATAAACATGTACTTCACTCATATTTTTATCCATATGATCTTGGTGCTATAGGTCTAATCTCTTACAAGTGGTAATCCATTGCCTTGTCATGGATATTCTTCACTAAAATCATTCGATTCATGGCATTCTTATTTACTCGCTTCATCTTTAGCCTAAATCTTGAATAATAATTGCTTCCATATCTTGCCTAAATTTAGGGAGAGCTTTATTCTTCATGATATTCTATTGCTCCTTGTTATGCTTTACTCCCCATAATCGTTATCACTGTACCATCTCATGGGGGAGAACTTGTATTCATTGTGTTATATGATATTCTTTATGGATAATGTTCCTTTTTGGATGATTAATGCCAAAAGGGGGAGAATTTTCGTGTATTATCAATTGCCCCTATATTTATTGTATGTTTGTTGTTTAGGCAAGAATTGTTTTGAATTATATTGTTACATTGTCATTTATTACAATTGATATGAGGTTTGTCATAAATCAAGAAAAAGGGGGTGATTGTAAGTTCAAGGTAGCCCTTGTATGATTTTGGTGATTAATGACAAACATATTTAATGACATTTAACATGCTTATTGCAATGAGACTAATATGTTTATTGTCAAGATTGTTATAGTCTCATCCTATTTAGAGAGAATCATATATTGATAAGCTATTCATCCATTGCAAGGTACGTATTTTGGTAAACTCCATAAATCTTGTGAGATTAACAATTGTTTTTTAATTATTCTCTTAGCCTCACACTTGCAAATAGGATGTATATGAAAAGTCGAGTTATGTAATTTAGTATTCCACTCCTATCCATTAGCGCATTGCTCTTTTGCAAGCACATGGTATAGTTTGATTGAATTTGTGCTTATTATTTCAAGACATATCTATTTAAGCACATATATATTTGGTACATGCCATATACATATTGCTTACTTTCTCTTTGGGATCCTTGTTCTTATATATCATGTATTAGTGATCCCTTAATTGATCTATTGATAGACTTCACCACGCTTGAACAGCTAAGTGCATATATGCTCTTCATGTATATTCTCACATGCACTTAATTTAATAAAATTTAATTTAAATTGAATCACAACTTCATTCATGCTTTAAATATGAATTGTACATGTGTAATTCTTGAATATACTTTCATGTGCATTGTTAAGTGAAGTTGTGTTCATGAAATTAATCAATTGCCATGAATTATTGAATTATCTTTTGGACAACTTTCTCTCTAGTGCATATAGATCAAATAAATCTTTATCATGATGCACTTAGTAGAGACCTTTCATGTCAAGTGTTCCATTTATATTTGAGCCCTATTGTTGAACACTTATTGAGCTTAAAACTTAGTTAACCATAAATCTATTCATTCACATTAAGCTTTTGGGACTAATGCCTTTCTTGAGGTGATGGAAAGAGGATTATGTCCTGTGAAGGTGAATGACAACAAAGGGGTGTGATGAGATGATGGCCAAGCTAAGATCAATAAGACAAGAGGATTGCCAAGAGTTGATGAGACGGTTGAGACTAGTAGGATGGGACGATTGTTAGGGAGGATGATTGAGTCGAGGTCAACAGGACCAAGAAGTCATCAAGCTTTGGGATTGGGTCAAGGCTGATGAAGCAAGGGTGTCATCGCAACTAAGAGAAAGTCATCAAGTGAAGGCGAAGGAATTAATGGATGATGGTCAAATCGAAGTCAACAAGACGGGAGGATCACCAAAGTTTGATGATGAGGTCGACACCGATGGAACTGGATGATCATTAAGGAGGATGATTGAGTCGAAGTCGGTGGGATGGAGAAATTATCAAGATTTGGGGTTAAGTCAAAATTTGACAAGACAAAGACATTATATCAAGTGTGAGTGTATCGTGAAGCAGTCGATGGAGGATATCAAGTTTGAAGAGGATACTCAAGACCAAGGTATGGCTAGTATAGGGCTAAGAATGTTTCCTAGTTTTTTACCAGTATCTGTGATTGGTTGGAAGACCATGTTGGTAGAATAGTTGCCGTATTATCAAGAGGGATCCGAATCATTTTGATCAGATTGATTTCTAGCTCTCAAGTGATATACTTTAGGTCTCCTTAACCCTAGGTTAAGCCTAAGTGAGCTGTCGAGGGTATAGGACGTGTGTAGTGAGAGAGAAGCATCGGTGGTGTTGGAAAGGGGAGTTTTTAGGGCTGGTTTAACTTCCTTGTGTTTTCTACATCTATCCTCTATGTGTGAGGTGGTGAGACCTTATGAGTTGGATAGCCCTCGTTCTTAGCTTTTTATAGAGTCCAAGATCACCTAATTCTGACACCCGAGTTAGGAGATATGGCCGTTTTTCTGAGAGGTGGTATAGTCTCTGTACTCCACCGGACTGAGTCCAGTGGAGCTGTTTCTCTTGTGTTTTCTGAGCGGACTAAGTCTGGTGGGGACCGGACTGAGTCTTGTGGAGTCTAGAAGTGAGCGCAAGTGATCTGTGGGCACCGAACTGAGTCCGGTGAGCCCATAACGGCTAGTTTTCGTACCAAACGGCTAGTTCTTAGGTTAGGGCCTATAAATAGAGGGTTTTAGGCCAAGTTTTTGAGCATTTTGGACCTTGGATGAGTTGCTAGCTGTGAAGAGGTGTCAAGGAGTGTGAGATTGGGAGATCCTCATCTTGGGAGAGATTGAGTGAGCCCTAGGAAACCAATGAGTGACTAAGTGTATCTTAGTGCATCACTTTTGAGCTTTGACTCGATGTGATCAAAGTGTTTGGGCTTGTTAATCTTGGTGCTTGCGAGCACCTAGACAACGTGGGAGGTGTCGTGCAACGGTAATCTTCTCAAGCGGAGGTTGTGAGAAGGTCCGGGCGAACCTTGTGCGTGACATTGGTGCTTGCCACCTTCGAAGGAGAGAAACTAGCAACCACGAGTGGAGACGAGGTGGTAGGCTCGAGCGGTATCCTGTCCTTGTGAGGAGCAAGGATTTGCCTCAACGTGGATGTAGGAGTTCGGCTCCGAACCATGTGAAAAAATCTTCGTGTCACTTGTGATTAACTCTTATGATCCTTTATGCATTGCTTTATATTGTGATCGTTCATGATGCTAATTGAGCCTTCTATTATGATATGCATACTATGCTATTTACTCCCACGCTATGTGTTGGTAGCTAGTAGTTTCTAGTGATATTGTTATTGCTATTGTGTATGCTTGTGCTAGGATTTATTGTTAGCAATTTAATTATTTCCATTTACATACTTAGAATTAAATTGCTTGCTTGTCATCCTAGGATCACAAACCCAATTTAGTTTATCATTGCTCTAGGGTACTTATCTTAATTGTCTTATTGTTGTAAATTACCCAATCTAGGATTGCCATCACCTAGGCTAGCAACTTGTGTTGAAACATTAGATTTGAGCTTCCGCATTTATTTAGAGTTTGAACACAAAAATAAAACTTGGTAATTAGAAAGCAAAATTTGAAAACCTCAATTCACCCCCCTCTTGGGCATCCGGTTCCTTACAATAGGTAGGGGAGGTGACACACAGCCATCAGGCGTTTAGATTATAGGACAATCATGCATTAGCCAAGCTAGGTTCTTGAACCGACCAAAAAGGTTAGACTCGTGTACAATGAGCATCGGCTTATTTAGGCTCAGTCTCTTTGGCGGCGACCGCAAGGCTGAAGTGTGCATGATATTCACAATCGACACTACCCACGATCTCGGCCCGCCCAGGACTTAACGAAAACTTCTTGCCCTATTCCCCGTGCTACCTTGACACTAATGTGCTTTCGCACGAGTCGGTCTAGCTAGGTCTGAAGGAGAACGCGGTGCTACGCTAGCCGAAAACAAAATTTTTCCTACCGCGAACACCCAGGCAACATGCGAGTCAAAGATCATGGAGCATTACCCTTGGAGCACGTTTGCAGCGGAAGTAGAGGGGGTGTAGCCTCCCCGCGTGCTCCGAAGCACTTTATGTAGTCGAACGTGACGTGGTACAACTTCTCCTCGTCGCGGATCGCCGTCACAGCAACGTCGTCGTAGTCGTACAGTTGATGTAGCCGACCGAATCGATCAGCACCGACGCGAGAGCGCCGACACCTCTACGGTATCCACACGTCCGGGGTGGAAACACCGCACGCTGGTGTGCTAGCACCCACGCACGCGGCTAGGGTTTTAGGGGCAGTGGGACGTGGCGACGGCTAGGACTCGTGGTGGGGAGACTGACTCGCCGCACGCCCCCACGCCTCCTTTATATAGAGCGCACTAACGGGCCTTCTACGATAGAAGCCCACTAGGTCTCGCGCTAATGGATATAGAAGCCAACTAGGTCTCACGCCTATGGATCTTCTACAATAGAAATCCATTAAGACGCCAGAGGATCCAAATCCGCATAAACCCACTAATGGATCCAATCCATCATACATGATCCAACCCGTTAAGTGTGTGACCCATTAGGCTCATGTACAAGTCGGCTGCGGTCTCGGAGAACCCTTTCCCCAGACCACAAGTCAATAGCGGTACCTAGCAGCACATATTGACCCCCAAATGTACACAATGATCGAATCAGCTGAACCTTGATACACTCACATAGGATCCTTTTGCCACACGATATCAGTCAAGCTCAAGGCGAGAATCGTGCCACTCTTGTGATAGCTCGACAAATTCACTCGTCAATGTAATGGATATAATTCGTGATTAACTCTTTAATCACTTTGGCATGGCCATGCACTTTTTCTTATCCATCCATACCGAGGGGCCCAGAGAAATCTCTCCCGTTATCAAGGAGGGGCAAATTCCAGCTTGATCTCTTACATCTGACGTCATGTTTCATGGCATACCCGTAAGCTACCTTTATAGCTCCCCATTACGGTGAAGCGTTTGATAGCCCCAAAGTATACAATTACGCATCTTTGAGAATCAATAAGAATCTCAGGTCAAAGGATCGTATAGGTATACCACTCTAGACTACACCACGATGGCACTTCTAAGATAACAATCTCGGCGGTGTCTCGAGCGGTCTATCAACCCCATGTTCTCTAACATGTGCCCACATTATTGATTTGATATCTCCATATCTGTGGTATGCGAAACATTACCATCAATCAATACATGTGCTGGTCAGATCACTGTTGTCCCACATAATGATATGTGACCAGGGATGGTTTAGAATAATATCATATAACCAATGTGTTTCACAATTAAGTCATACTCAATGAACAAAGGAGTGATATTTATTCATGGAACTAATAAGTACATGAACATAGACAAATGATACAATCATCTCATATGATCGCCTTTAGGGCATATCATCAACAATCTCCCACTTGCACTAGAGTGCATCATGTAAGTATCTAATACCCATGGCTCTTTTGTGTGCCTCATGCTTCGGTTACGGAAGAGGTTTTGTCAGCGGATCGGCGACATTCAGATCTGTGGGCACTTTGCAAATCTTCACATCTTCTCTATCGATGATCTCTCGGATGAAGTGATAACGCTTGAGTATGTGTTTGGATTTTTTGTGAGACCTAGGCTCCTTCGCTTATGCAATGGCACCACTATTGTCACAATAGAGGTCCACTGGACAGGATGCACTAGCAACAACTCCCAACTCAGAAACAAATTTTCTAATCCAAACAGCCTCCTTTGCAGCTTCAGAAGCTGCAATATACTCAGCCTCCGTCGTGGAATCAGCTACTGTCTCTTACTTGGAACTTTTCCAACTCACTGCCCCACCATTGAGACAATACAAAACCGGATTGTGATCGTAAATCATCTCTATCGGTTTGGAAGCTAGCATCAGCGTAACCCTTTACGACGAGCTCTTCTTCACCTCCAAAGATCAAGAACATATCTCTAGTCCTTCGCAAGTACTTGAGAATGGTCTTTACAGCCATCCAATGACTCTCACCTGGATTTGATTGGTATCTGCTCGTAACACTTAGAGCATAAGAAACATCTGGGCGTGTGCACAACATGGCGTACATGATGGATCCAATAGCGGAGGCATGGAATCCTACTCATTCTATCCAGCTCATCAGGTGTCGAAGCACACTGAGTCTTGCTAAGACTAACACCATGTGACATTGGCAAGAAACCTTTCTTGGAATTCTGCATTTCGAACCATTTCAAAACTTTGTCAATGTACATACTTTGGCTTAATCCGATTAGCCTCCTTGATCTATCTCTATAGATCTTTATGTCCAAAATGTAAGCTGCATTTCCCAAGTCTTTCATCAAGACACATTTTCTCAGATAAGATTGAACAGCTTCTAACATTGGAATATCATTTCCAATCAATAGAATGTCATCCACATACAAGACCAAAAATACAATTGCGCTCCCACGTGCCTTCTTGTAAATGCAAGGCTCCTCTTCATTCTTGATGAAGCCAAACTCTTTGACCACTTCATCAAAATGAAGATTCCAACTCCGAGATGCCTGCTTCAGTCCATAAATGGACTTCTGAAGCTTGCACACCTTGCCAACATTCTTATGATCGTCAAAACCTTCGGGTTGTGTCATGTACACATCCTCACTTAGGTTTCCATTTAGGAAAGCTGTTTTGAAATCCATTTGACGTATCTCATAGTCGTGAAATGCGGCAATCGCTAACATGATCCGAATAGTCTTCGGCATGGCTACAGGCGAATAAGTTTCATCTAGTCGACACCATGAATTCGCTTATAGCCTTTTGCCACCAACCGTGCCTTATAGATGTGAACGTTTCCATCGGCATCTATCTTTTTCTTAAAGACCCATTTGCACTCATTGGTTTTTACACCATCAGACAGATCAACCAAGTCCCAAACTTGATTATCATGTATTGACTTTATTTCGGATCTCATGGCTTCCAGCCATTTCTCAGAGTCTGGTCCCATCATCGCTTCCGCATAGTCCTTGGGCTCATCATTGTCCAACAATAAAATGTCGCGTTGCTCCGTAGCGAGGAACAAATACCTCTCGGGAGCGCAGATTGCCCTTGTAGACCTTCGTGGGACTGGTGCCTCTTCCATAGGTTCTGCAACGCTTTGCATGTCCTCATGTGGATCAGTAGGAGCTGAAACATTTTCAGATGTTTCCCGAATTTCTTCGAGTTGCACCTTGCTCCCACTAGCTCTTTTGAAAAATTCCTTTCCAAAAAGACACCATTCCAGGCGATAAACACTTTGCCCTCCTCCTGGTTATAAAAGTAATACCCTACAGATCTCGGGTACCCTACAAAGAAGCACTTGACCGATTTGGCGTGGAGCTTATCTGACATCGAATGTTTAACATAATTTTTCCTACCGCGAACACCTAGGCAACATGCGAGTCAGAGATCATGAAGCATTACCCTTGGAGCACGTTTGCAGTGGAAGTAGAGTGGGTGTAGCCTCCCCGCGTGCTCCGAAGCACTTTACGTAGTCGAACGCGACGTGGTACAACTTCTCCTCGTCGCGGATCGCCGTCACAGCAACGTCGTCGTAGTCGTACAGTTGATGTAACCGATCGAATTGATCAGCGCCGACGCGAGAGCGACAACGCCTCTACGGTATCCACACGTCCGGGGTGGGAACACCGCACGCTGGTGTGCTAGCACCCACGCACGCGGCTAGGGTTTTAGGGGTAGTGGGACGTGGCGGCGGCTAGGGCTCGTGGTGGGGAGACTGACTCGCCACACGCCCCCCACGCCTCCTTTATATAGAGCGCACTAACAGGCCTTCTACGATAGAAGCCCACTAGGTCTCGCGCTAATGGATATAGAAGCCCACTAAGTCTCACGCCAATGGATCTTATACAATAGAAATCCATTAAGACACCAAAGGATCCAAATCCACATAAACCCACTAATGGATCCAATCCATCAGACATGATCCAACCCATTAAGTGTGTGACCCATTAGGCTCATGTACAAGTCGACCGCGGTCCCGGAGAACCCTTTCTCCAGACCACAAGTCAATAGCGCTACCTAGCAGCACATATTGACCCCAAATGTACACAATGATCGAATCAGCTGAACCTTGATACACTCACATAGGATCCTTTTGCCACACGATATCAGTCAAGCTCAAGGCGAGAATCGTGCCACCCTTGTGATAGCTCGACAAATTCACTCGTCAATGTAATGGATATAATTCATGATTAACGCTTTAATCACTTTGGTATGGCCACGCACTTTTTTTTATCCATCCATACCGAGGGGCCCAGAGATATCTCTCCCGTTATCAAGGAGGGGCAAATTCCATCTTGATCTCTTACATCTCACGTCATGTTTCATGGCATACCCGTAAGCTATCTTTATAGCTCCCCTGTTACGGTGAAGCGTTTGATAGCCCCAAAGTATACAATTACGCATGCTGAGAATCAATAAGAATCTCAGGTCAAAGGATCATATAGGTATACCACTCGAGACTACACCCTGATAGCACTTCTAAGATAACAATCTCAGCAGTGTCTCGGAGTGGGTCTATCCAACCCCATGTTCTCTAACATGTGCCCACATTATTGATTTGATATCTCCATATCTATGGTATGCGAAACATTACCATCAATCAATACATGTGCTGGTCAGATCACTATTATCCCACATAATGATATGTGATCAGGGATGGTTTAGAATAATATCATATAACCAATGTGTTTCACAATTAAGTCATACTCAATGAACAAAAGAGTGATATTTATTCATGGAACTAATAAGTATATAAACATAGACGTATGATACAATCATCTCATATGATCGCCTCTAGGGCGTATCACCAACAAGGTCACCACGATCATCCTTGATAGCTGAAAAAGAATGAAAAAGTGGACAATACTGAAATGAAAAGAAAAACTGATAATTAAAAGGCAAGGTTACACGTAGAACTTTTGAATCTAGTTTATATTGCATGTCCCAGCGAGCTCACGTTCGTCTTCCATTGCTAAGCGTATACCCCCGGGCGTATTCCTGAAACAACCATATAAGACCCTCCCAGCGGGAGGATAGCTTGTCGGTGTTTGAAAGGTCTTAAATTCTTTGTAGATTAGATCACCAACTTGCAAGGTCCTTGGTTATACCGCATTTGCCGCTTGTTTGCGAAGAGCTTGCAAGTAAGAGGCTGAGCGTAGCATATCTCGGTTACATGCAGCCTCTAAAAAGTCGAGGTCAGAAGGCGTTCTTCCTCTTGGCTGACATTGTGAACCATGTTGACCCTCGGAGATCTCCCTAGAATTTTGGGGGGCAGGACGGACTCTACATTATAAAGAAGCTGGAACAGGGTTTCCCGGTTGCTCAATTGGTCGTGGTGCGTACCGACCATAGGATGAAAGGGAGCTCGTCCACCCACGCCTACCGTCGACAGGTTAGATGCTCGAAGACCCGCTTTTGATGCCCTAGATTACCTGTCCATTGGCATGCTCCACTGTCCCATTGCTTTGCAAATGTGCTACAGGGGCGAAGCAGATCTTTGTACCAATTTGTTCGTAGTACTCCTAGAATAGCCCATTGGTGAACTGAATCCTATTGTCGGTGATCAAACGATTTGAGACCCCAAACCTGACGACTACGTTGCTACAGAAGAACTTCGTAGCAGCCTAAGATGTGATTGTTGAGACCGGCTTGGCCTCAATCCAATTGGTTAAGGTATCGTTGGCAACGAGCAGATACTTGAAGCCCTTCTGGCCAAGATGGAATGGTCCTAGATATCGACTCTCCATCTTGAAAATGGCGAAAACAATAGGGTTTTTTGCAAGGCATAAGCCGGTTGATGGACCTTGCGGATGTGAAATTGGCATGTTCTGCAAGTAGTCATGATGGCACGAGCATCGGCGAGGGTGGTTGGCAAATAGTATCCTATCCTAAAGGCCTTTCCCACAAGGGTCCAAAAGGATGAGTATGCTCCGCAAGTTCCTTCATAGGTTTCTCTAAGTAGGAACTTGCCCTCCTCTTGAAATATGCACTTGGAGAGGACTCCAAGCGCGTCTTTGCGGTATAAGGCTCCTTCGATCAGCCTATAGGCCATGGACTGTTTGAGTAGTTGGGAACGCTCGGCTGACTCTTCTGATAGGACCCTATCTACCAGATACCGAACAAATAGTGTCATGCAATCTTCTCCGTGCTCGAGGAATGTGACAGTGTCGCTTACCTAAGCTGACTCCTTCGGTGGGTATGGAAAGCTTGTACAAGTGCTCGATGAGCACTTCTGTCAGTGCTACCTCCTGAAAAGACCTAAGCTTGAAGAGTTGGTTGGCCAGAGCATTGTCCATACTAGGGATATATTTTATTTCAAAGTTCTTGAAGTACTTTTCCATCTTTCATACCTTGAATAAATATCAGGCCATCGATTCATCGGAGCACTAGAACTCCTTGCTGATCAGATTGACGCCCAACTGTTAGTCCACAATCACAGTTAACCGCTGCACGCTGAGCGATTTGCATACCCGCAGCCCAGCTAGAAGCCCCACATACTCCACGGCGTTGTTGGTCACTGTGATGTGCAACTACATAGTATACTGTAGGCACGACTATAGCCCACGAGCGATCGTAGGAATGTGACCCATCAAAGAACATCGTCCAGCGACCACTGTCCGAGGAATCGGGCTTCAAACTGGCTTAATCATGATTTGTCCACTACGCGAAAAAGTCTGCCAGCACATGGGCTTTGATTGCTAAGCAAGCTACAAAGTGGATGTCGAAATCTAAGAGGTCCATGACCCACTTTGCTATGCACCCACTTGCATCTTGGTTTCTTAGAATTTCGTCTAAGCGGAAACTGGTTGGTACCATGATTGTGTGGGCTTGGAAATAATGTCGTAGCTTTCGGGACGACATGAATAAAGCATAAATGGGTTTCTGGACCTCAGGGTAACGCTCTTTCGGCCCGTGAAGCACTTCACTCACGTAATAGACGGTTCGCTAGTTCCAGTCCCGGACTATGGTCAAGACAGTGTTTACGGTCTGAGAGGTAGCGGCGATGTACAAGAGCAAATCATCTCCTACCCTAGGTGTGGTCAGCAAGGACAGCCTAGATAGGTACCGATTATGGTCTTTTAAAGACTTGTTCGCCTCCTCAGTCCAGAATAAACTGTTGTGCTTCTAAAGCACCTTGAAGAAAGGCAAACCACGTTCGCCTAGCTAGAGATGAAGCAGCTTAACACCGCCATGTGTCCCATGAAGACTTGTACTTCTTTCATGCTGCAGGGTAGGCACATTTTTTTTATGGTTTCGATCTTCTCTAGGTTTGCACCTATACCTGTTGAACCGATTATGTAACCGAGCACCTTTCCCATTTGCATACCAAAGAAACAATTCTAGGGGTTTAGCTTTATTTGGTGCTGTCGGCGACTGGGAGGCGAGCCTCCGCAGGCCGATGAGCAAGAAAGGGGGTGCGAGGCCCGAAGACGGCCATGTCCCCTAGACCGAGGTCCGACCGCTGGTCGGCCGCCGCCGAGGGAAAGAGCATCGACATGGTTGGACGCGTCGACGCCTGGATGTGACTCGAAAATTTTTATCCTAGTTCGGGCCTCCACTGTCGGATAACAGCCCTATGTCCAATCTTCGTTTAATGCCAAGCTTAAACGAGTACAAGGGGGGTGAAGACCGGGCTTTGGAAAGCCCAGGCTTGAGTACAATAAGTGCTCAAGGCACTATGTGTGTGTTCCTACCGTACCTGGACATGAAGAACTACCGCCTGGAACTAAAGCTCCTACGTGAGTGCAAGTGCTCCTGTTCTATGGTGGCTGAATGCTCTTCTGTCTAAGTCTATCTTCTATTGTCCTTCTCCGCATGCATCCTCCTTGGTTGTGGCCTGTGCGCCCCCTTTTATAGGCGGCTCCCGGTTACTGTAACCTGCCCTTGGTCCGTTGAATAGTCTTCTCCTTCTGCTTTGCTGTGTAGCGGACGCGTAAGATCCACCGGATAATCGAGTGCATCTCCTTATCCCGTCCAAATTGCCGTGCCGAACTATTACCCGGCAACACGTGTCTTTCTCTATGCGGACAGTATGACGAGACCTGCCGCCAACTTGTCAGTGGCCTTTGTCAGGCGCTTCCTCAGTACTGTGGTCGCATTTAACTCACGGTGACCTTCGGGACCCGCAGCATATCCTGTGCGCGGCGCGGCACAATCTAGCTTGGGTCCTGAGCCCTGGGCTTCGGAAGCCCGAGAGGGGCGAGTGGCCTCGAGATTTCGAGCGGGGAAGCTCGGGCGCGAGCTTGCCAAGCTTGGGCATGAGCTTACCAAGCTCGTGCGTACTTCCCGTGGGGCCGGAGGTAAGTTAGTGGGCCGTATTTCCATGGGCCACGTACTTTCCCTAACAGCTAGCTCCCGAGCCTCGAGCAGGACGAAGACGTGCCGCTCGGAGGTTTATTTGGTGCTTGCCTTGGCGAAATGATTGAGTCTTGCGCGATTTTACGGCCGTGGAATTCCAACCGAAACACAGTTATGCGCACCGTTGTTTCCCCCTTGATTTTCGCGCCCTCAGGCGGATAGACAACAGTTCGCCTTCCCTGCGCCGACTCATAAGAGGCGTTTTGCCCGATCCTTGCGTTGCTTCCTTTATGCTTTTTTGTGCTATTGCCTTCTTGCTTTTCCCATCTTTTTAATCTCACGCTGTCTTCGCCTCCCGACCTTCTTCTGCCAATGGCACCCTTCATGAGTCTCCTTTACGAGGGCATACTGAAGGGTTGGCGCGCCCGCTTCATCGAGGTCGGCGGCTGGAGGGCGGCCGGCGAGGAGGTAGTTCCTGCGCCCGAGAGCAAGGAGTTTGTCTGCTTCGAGCTTTTCGCCATCCACGGGCTCCGAGTTCCGAAGTCCGACTTCCTCGCCGTCGTCTTGGCCCAATGGGGGATCGAGTTGGTGAATCTCAATCCCAACTCGATCCTGTTCCTGACAATCTTCGTGCATCTTTGCGAGGCGTTCGTCGGGGTGGAGCCGACGGTCAGCCTCTTCCTCAACTTCTACGAACTGACCACGACCGGCGGGAGCGACGCGGCGGGGTGTGCCTACTTCAAGCTGCGCCATGACATGAAGCCCGCGTACCCGGCGTTCAAGGCTAAGGAGAACGTCAGGGGGTGGGTGTCGCGGTGGTACTACGTCAAGGTGCTCAGCGGCTGCGGGCTATGGTTGTGACGTGAACCTGTGGAAGCCGATTGCCCGCCTCTTTGGGCTGAGCCGGCGGAGGTAGCCTCGGCGGCCAAGATCCGGGAGTTGGCCGGCCGGGGACTAAACGGCTACGACATCGTAGCTGACTTCATCAGGCATCGGGTGAGCCCGCTGCGGAAGCGGGTTCACCCCTTCTTCAAAATCCGCAGGTGGGACGATCTCACCCGCGAAAGCACCTCCCGTATGTTCCTTTCCTCGACCTTCTAGCCTCTCGCCCGAGCTTCCTTTGGGTGTGTTTTTTGATGCTCCCGCTCTTTTCTTTGCAGCTTTGCCCTAGGAGGACGTGGTCCGGGCAGTGGGGCTCTTACTGCCCGCGAACCATAACGAGCCACCGGGCTCTGGCATTCGTAACGTCCTTGACGAGGTATGTGTCCCCACGAGCCAGCGCCCTGAGGCGGTCCTTCTGGCGCGGTGATGCTCCTCGCTTGTTCTTTGGGAAGCGGGTAGGAGGCAGAGCCCGCCCCTCCTGGCTGGTGGCAGCCCTGGAGGCTGCAAGTTCGGCGGTAGCGCGGGCCCGGTCCTAGTGCGGCAAGAGCGGGCTGCGAGCACGCGACCGCCCTAAAAAAGAGCATCGACAGAGTCATCGGTGCAGAGGCGTCGGCACTGGGCTCTGCCTCTGCTCCCGACCCAGCCGGGCTAGAGGTTCCCGAGACCAGGACTCTGCCGGCACGTAGGATACCCAACCGGCACCAAAGAGGCGTCGGTTGGTGTTGGATGATGATGATGATGACTCGGACGACGGTTGGCGGGGACGGACCTCAAGCTTGCCGGTAGGTCGCCGTGCTTTTTGGCTTTCCCTTCTTTTCTCCACTCATCTCGATTATTTGGGTTGATCAGGCATGCTTGATTTGCCTTTTATTTTCAGTCGCCATGTCCGCCAGGTCCGGGGAAGTCATCCCGGTGCTACCAGAGGTAGTGGCCTAGGAGAACGAGTTCCTTCCAAAGCACGGAGGGCTTCGAGGCTCAGGGCCCTATTACCTTCTGTCAGTAGTACGCAGCGACGTGCGCTGCCCGGCCGTGACCGTGGAGGTGGAGACGAACAACGGGACGTCGATCTTGGCGCCGCTCCGCGTCGAGGGGCGGACCTCGTCCGGGTGGCACCCAATCGACTTAGCCGATCTGTCGGATCTCTTCGCGGGGTGCGACTTGCCCGTCCCACCGTTGGACATGAGCGATACGCTCTTGTTCGGCTGAAACTGGCCGGTCCGGGTCATCACGGCCGTTAGCATCGTCACGATGCGTCTGTGGAGCGTGGCCCCGCTGGTCGCCGCCGGGTGGATCGTGGCGACGCCGGCATGGATTGAGCAGAAGCTCTCGCTCGCCGCAAGCCGCCGGGAGGAGTCCATCTGGCTTCGACCCGTTCCCGGTTAGCCCCTCGCGGAGTGGATAGTGAGCATGAAGGTGGCCAAACCTAAGGCGGACGCCGGGGTGCAAACCGATTTTGCCCCCGAGCCATGCCTTCAGGCCATCGAGGCGGCCAGGCCGCCGAGGAAATAGCCGAGCTGCGAGGAGCGGTGAGCCATACTGGTGATGAGGCTCGTGCCGAGCCTACAGAGGAGGTGGTGTCGAGACCGACTGATGAAACCTGGGCCGAGCTGGCGGAGGGGGCGCCCGAGGTTGCAGGGGGAGCGGCCGAGGAGTCAAGCAGCTCGGGCGATAGCTCGGGTGACCTGGTTGTGGCGCTTCCTGGGCCTAGGCACGCTACCCAGACTCGGTACGAGTCCGAGACCTCGGCGGCCATGAGGCGGGTAAGTTCCTTCGAACTTGGCTTTTGACGTCTTGTGTCGACCCTGCTTTGGTTCTTTCTTTTTCCTGAGCCCGCTCTCTTCGTGTAGGTCTACCGCGAGATCGTCGGCCTTGCGTGCACGTTTGGGGCTGAGCACGAGGCCGAGCGGGAGGCCCTGAAGGCCAACGGCGTATGCTGGCGACAGCAGGCCGAAGCCGCGCGCTCCGAGCTGGAAGAAGCTCGCTCGAGCACGGTCCAGGCAGTGGTCCTAGGAGCCCGAGTTGCGGCGGCGGAGGCGGCCCTAACCGCGGCGCGGGAGGATGCCGGGGAGGTCTCCCGGCGGTCGCAGGAGGCCCTCAAGGCCGAACGCGACCGCTCCACAGAGCTCGAGGAACGCCTTCGGTCGGTGGAGGCGTGCCGCATTGCTGAGGCTGCCCGTGCAGCGGAGGAGCGTGATCTCCTTGCCGCGGAGCTATCCCAAGTGAAGTTGGCTGCAGCCGAGACGGAGGATCTGCTGAGGACCCACTGGGACACCGTGCGGGACTTGGAAGCGGCCAATGAAGTCTTGCGGACTGATATGCGGACTGCCCGGGGTGATCGGAAGGCCCTCCTCGAGCTTCAGGACCAATATGACAAAGTAATGGCCGAGCTTCGTAAACTTAGGTGCCGGCCCAGGTCGTAGGCCCTTGTATTTTTTCCTTTTCTCGGGCGGTGATCCATCCTGCCCTTTTTGTTGATACTCCTTTAAAAGTAATGTTATTGCCTTGTTTTTCTCCTTTTGCCGCGTCTTCGATCGATTCCTCTTCCTGGAATGCCGATCGTCGATTTGACTATTGCGCCCCGTCCCGAGAGACATCCGCGTGTCATCATGGAAACGGTTTATATTTGAGTTGCTTCTCGATGCCATTACTCCTGGAACCAGTTCGACTTCCAGGGCTTGGCTATAAAAAGAGGCCGATGTGGCGGCAACTTTTCACTCCAAACTTCTCCACCTGCTCATATGAATCACGAAGAGTTCATGGAGGTTCTTTGGGCGGAATACGATCTCGCTCTCGCCGAGGTTGCCGAGGAAGAAGCTCGTGCTCTCGACGTCGCCACCGTCACGGTCCTGATCGAGGTCGTCCCGGCTCTCGCCGAGGTGGCTGATGTGATCATCGAGGCGCTAGTCCGCGCTCGCCGACATTTCCTGTAATTGGCCTGTAAGCCATCTTGAAGTTTAATAAAGTTGTTTGTTTTGCTTCCTTCTTTTGTCGTCTTTCCTGCATGCAAACGAATCACAAGTAGTCGTATATGCAAGAAAGATTCGAAGGTCGAAGTATAGTCCTATCGATCCTAGCCCCCGAGCCATGGCCGAGCTTCTAAAGGGAAGCTCGGGCGTGGCTTAGAGAAGATCGAAAGTCCTCGCTTGGATAATCAACCTTAAAGGATCCATTTTTGAAAAATCGACCCTTAAAAAATTGACCCTAGACCCCGAGCCACGACCGAGCTTCTGGATTGATAGAAGGTCGATTGTGGTTTAGAGAGATCAATTTTTGAAAAATCCACCCTAGCCCCCGAGCCACGACCGAGCTTCTGGACTGGCAGAAGGTCGGTTGTGGTTTAGAGAGATCAATTTTTTGAAAAATCGACCCTAGCCCCCGAGTCACGACCGAGCTTCTGGATTGGCAGAAGGTCGGTTGTGGTTTAGAGAGACCGCGTCCTTAGAACGGAGCTCGTGGCCCTTGCTCTGTCACTTTGTAAGAGGCAGAGTATTGGGCTCTGGAGTTATCCCGGGCTGTAACAATTTTATGCGGGCTTATAATATAGGGCCGAAAAGCGTTTGCCCGCGCGGGACCTTGCGTGGTGCGATGGATATCGCCTTACCCGTGTGCAAGGGAATCCCGGGGGTGTAGCTTCTGCATAGCCGTTATTCTGCCAATGTGTGTTGAGACAGCCCAAGTCCTCTCCCAAACCCGATCGTAGGTTTAGGTTTCCGGGGGTTGTTTGAGGGCTTACTAGGAAGGGGAAAAATTGAAAAGAGAAAGAGGGGTGGGAAAGGAGACTTACGACCTTGGTTCAAGCGTAGAACCTCCGGAATTGAGCGATGCTCTAGGAACTGTTGAGGATCCTTCCATCCGGCATAGCCAGCCTTACAGCCCCGGGCGTGTGGTTGATACGACCGTGTACGGACCTTCCCACCTCAGGGTGAGATTATTGGCGTTGGCTAGGTTCTGAACATGTCTTAGAACCAGGTCGCCAACTTGTAAGGTCCGGGTCTGTACCCTTTTTGCCGCATGCCGTTGTAGGGATTGCTGGTATGCTACCGCTCGCAACAGTGCTTGCTCGCGGCAGGACTCAGATAGGTCGAGATCCAACTGTCGTTCCTCGTCGTCATCGATTTGACCTGCAAAATCAACGCGAACTGAACCAAGTCTTAGCTCGGCGGATAGGACCGCTTCCGAGCCGTATACGAGCCTGAATGGGGTCTCTCCAGTAGCTTGATTGGAGGTTGTCCGGGCTGCCCAAAGCACCGAGGGTAGCTCCTCTACCAAGTTTTGACGCTTTTCGACAAAAGCGTCATATACTCGGTGCTTAATGCCCTGCATGATTTGCCTATTTGCACATTCAGCCGCACCGTGAGGTGTATATTTCAAAATCTCCTATGAGGTGTAAAATAAGATTTATTTGTTTTGCACATAAAATCTTCTCAGCACGCTACTTTTACTTTATATTTATGCACTATCCATTTTATAAATTTTTATAGACCCATATCGTGTTTTAGGATTTTATATATATTTAGTTGAAAAGAGAGTTTTAAACGGTGAATAGTATTTTCGTATAGTGAATAGTATTTTCAATACCCTATGTTTCAAGAATTTAATTTTCTATTTCTTTTAACCATTTTCACCTATAAGCAACTAATTTCACTATATTACGAATTTGATACTCAACCATCAGGCATTGGTGAAATTACCATTTTGCCCTTTTAAGATAAAAATTCCCAAATTACCCTTTCCGTTTGACCCTTTTCTACTAATTTCAATAAACCCTTTATAAGTACAAAATATGCATATCACTTTTTATTTCATAATTAAATCCTATATATTTTATTGGATTTTTAGAAACCAATTTCATATTTTTTATGATTTTTATACAATTAATAATGAATTAATGAAGACTTGAACAAAATAGGAAAATAGGAAAAAGATTAGTTTAAAGGAGCTTCCAAAATTTCTATAAAACATATATGTTTTTATGCCCAAGAAAAATCCTATTCATTTTTATGAACCTAGAGATATTTTTATTTCAATTTTATGACTTTCTGACAATTTTCTAGAATTTTTACAAGATTTTTGGAGTTAAAAAGCAACTGAAAAACCCCTTTCAAAATCCCAGCCGAAATTCCCCCGCTAGGGACACTCATCGGCTCCAGGTTCGCCGTGCGCTCCACCCACCGACAGTCGGGACCCAGTTGTCAGCCACACGTAGCGCAGAGCCAACCCGCTCATGTGCACACCGTGCCGCTTACCTTAAGTGCCATCCAACGGCTGCCCGTGCTCCACGACATCCGATCGAATGGCCACGACTTGTTCTCCCTCTTCCTTCGTCGCCGCCGTACTCTGCTTCACCGGCACCACCGTCTCTGCCGCGGGAGTCGCCGGAGATTAATGATTACCGCGCGTTCTCGAGGCCACCTGTCCGTGCCAACCCGACCAAGATCGTCCTGGGAACTCGCGCTACTCGAGTGTCCCCCGTGGCGCGGTTGGAAACCTCCCCGCTGGCCCAATCCGCCGCCGCCGCGATCTATGCATCAGCCACCGCCGCCGTGGCCTTGCCATTGACCTCCCTAAGCCGACTTCCACCTCACCGAGTTGATCGGATCGCCAGCAAGATGCACTCCCTCAACCGCGACTTGCTGTGCACAAATCGGCGAGGTGAACCTCATCGAACCTCGGCGAGCTCATCCTCTCGGATCAAATTGCGACAAACCAACTCCGCCTATAAATAGCAACCTACCTAGCTCCTTGAGGATCACCTCAGCGTCACACAACAAGCAGCAAGCAAAAAGCTAAGCCAGTTCTTCTCTGTTTCGCCCCGCCATTGCCGACTTCGCCGGAGTTCGCCGCCAGAGCTCTCCGTTGATTTTCCACTAATACTCCTAAAAGGTAAAATACTCCTACAAGCATACTAAAGCATGAGCAACCATCAATTTCAACTAAAATCAACTACAAAGTCAATCCTGTCCTCGCCGGCGCTCGAACTAAACTGCTCAAGCCGCCAAGCTTCTCTAGATCGTTTCAACCTTTGATTTCTGTCCAGAAACCTTCCATGTAGTTCGTAGTAACATGTGCACCCTCAAACTCATTCAACCGAAGCTTCAAACCCATAATTCGCCATTGCCCTGTTTGCGCCGCCGCGGTACTTTGCCATCCGGCCAGCCCGAGCCATCCCGAGCTTCGATTCTTAAAGCAAAATGTTGCACATGCTTCACACGGCAAAAGCCCCATGGTTAATTCGATCCAAACCCCCCCCAAATCGAAATCGCCTAAATCAGATTCCCAAGAACCCTAATTTTCACTATTCATCTCTGCCCAGATTTTGATTTCTTTCAAATTGAAGCCCTTAGAAGCCGAATTAGCTCCAAGAGCCCATACAAAAGTTGTTCAAAATGGTGTTTTACATCTAAATATGATTTTTACAGTTTTTAAAATCATTCAAAATTTAAATTTGAATCTTAAACCCTCTCTTTAGCAATTTAGAAAATTTCTAAGAATAGAAAAATCTTTGAAAAAGTAAAATTAATATTTTTCTTAACAAATACAAATATATACAAAATTTTTGAAATTATCAATTTCAGAACTATTTTATAAAATATATCAATTGTATATTTCTCCTTCTTTAATTAATATACCCAAAATTCCTTCCAAACAGTAAAAGCATATAAAATTAACATTTTAATGAATCATGAGTAATTTGAAATATTTTTAGAATTCAAGACTTTATAAAATAATAATTAACACCTAAATTTCTAAATTAATTAAAACCTTGTCTTTAGAATTTAAAGAATTTTCTAAAATATAAATTATAAAATAAAAGTAATAGTTTTTCATATATAGTATAAGGATAAATAAAATCTTCTAAACTTTAAAATTCAATGTTTTATAAAAAGTGTATTATATATTATTTTTCTTTAATCCAATTCTTTAAATAAAAAGAGAGGAATAGAAAACCCTTTACTTAATAATAAAATAAATACTCACTATTTAAATTTAAACTCATTTCCTTAGGATAATGCTAAGAGATTTGCAAAGAACCTAAAATAGATTAAATCACTTTTAGGATCTTCTTTGAAATAGAATAAAAGAACAAGATATTTTAAAACCATCCATTCCTATCTTTTCATACAAATATCTCATGACACTATCTATTCGTAGAATATCCCGTAGTAACTCTCAATTACCATAATATCTCATGGTGAACCCTAGAATATCCCACTATAAACCTTAACTACCGCAATATCTCATAGTAAACCCTAGAATATTTCGCAGTCACTTCACTCCAGTTCAAATATCTGCCAAGATTCTATCTCATCTCTTTTGTAACAGACATGACAAATATCCGTCACCATCATTCCACTAGATATTTTCACAACTTCTATTCTATCCCATATATACATCCTATACTATCCATAGCCATCATGACAATCCAAGTAAAACCAGATAACCACTCTTCCATAATTCTATCTATCCACATCCCTATACTTATCCTAAACATTTTACCAAATTTCTGACACTCATTATTACCATCTCTATCCTATAAATTCAACCCTTATGTAAACCACCCCTTTCTTTTCCCTCTTATCCACCATATACTTCCTAATACTCCAAACACACTGTCCACATACCTATTACCCTCCAAATACCTAAACCCTCTTCAAAATATTCTTGCATAACATCTAAAACCTCTTTTCATTTAATTTGACTCCTATTCTCTTTCTTTTCTTCAAACATTAAAATCCTGCGATCAATAGAAGAAAATCAAGCTCTGAAGACTCAAGCTACCCTCTGGACCGAGATGAAGATCAAGAAAAGTTTAGTAGCAACCGTAACCAAGGCAGGTTTCCATTCCTTTGATGCACATTGAATTCCTACTTATTTACTTATGTGTGTATTACTTTTTAGTTATTATCTATTGCCAAATTATTATTTCATGTGTTATAAAATGATCATACCAAGATACAAAAACCAGAAAGCTTACCTATTATTGATTAGCCCTATCCTTTGAAGCTTACAATAGGTTTTGAAATATTTAATTGAGTAGGATAAGTGTAACAGCCCAAAAATGCGATATTTTGAGATACGCTTTTGTAATGATCGAACCTTAGGGAAAACGTTACTCTTTAAAGCGAAATGCTTGCTTGCAGTTCAAATTTCCTAGTTTTTGAAATTTTAAAGGTTAGCTAGGGCTAAACTAAGATGGTTTAGTGAAAATTAATAAAATTTAACGGTTGGGCTCTAATAATAATTCATAATTAGCTATAATAGGCTAGGAGAATTCCTGTTCAAATATTCTTGCCTTTTCAAAATAACCCCTCAAAAATCTCACATATATATATATATATTATATACATGTATATATAGATATATATATATATATGTATAGGTACATATAAATATATATGTATATATATATATATTTATTATTACGCATAAAATGCACCCATAAAACACATTGGTATAAGTATATATATATTTATATGTACACATAGTTATATGTGACATACATATGTATATTCACAAAGAGGACAATACTTCCATCAAAAATCCCACAAAAATTACATAAAATAGTTTAGATCCTATATGACAGCCAGAAACTTGGGTTGACCGAGTCTAACCTTGGTGGGACCCACATCGTAGCCTCTCCCTATCTCTGCCCTTGTGGGCATTTCATCAAGCAGTGGAGCTGCTCCGGCCGTGCCCCCACCTCTCCGGCGAGTCCGGCCCGCCGCTGCCCAAAATCTCCTAGGTGGTCGCCCATTGGCTGCGTGCGCGCCCCGTTTCGACCCAAGTTGGTCCCACAGCGGCTTGGACGTGACGTTCGGCCACTGCCGCGCCGCCGCGCTCTGCCAGCCGTGCCGACCAAGCCGCCTTATCGGAAGACGTGGCCAGGCCGTGTTAGGCACCGCCGGCCATGCCCAATGAATGCCCCAGCCGTGCTGGCGACGTCTTTGACCCCCGCTGCGCCTACACCGGCTATGCCGCCCGGTTCAAGCAACCTCGCCGCCCCGGCTTACTCACCTGTCACGCGTGCCCTAGACACCGCCCCTACCCGCCAATCCGCGACGATAACCCCTAGTGACCGCCCCACACCTCCTCGTGACCGCCGGACAAAGATTGTGCTCCGGCCGAGCTTAAATCCCGGCCGAGCCACATCGGCCCCGACCTTTCTCACGTGGACAGCCCAGACCAGAGCCTCATACCCCAAACTCACGCGCGCTTTAGCTTCGCCAGACCCTCACCTCACTCCTGCCCGAAGGAATCGGATCGGGAAGCCTCGAGCTCGCCGGATTGCTCTCGCCGTCGCCGGCCACCTGATTCTTCCCCTTTTTCGATTTCTCCCTTCTTGGTGAGTCCCCTGCTGATTGCTTTCGCAACGAGCACCTCCTCACCCCCGCCTAACTTTCGCCTAGGTTAATTGGACCCGAGGACCTCCGAAGCTCCCTGGCGTCGTGAGCCCTGTTTCCGCCCCGTTCGGCCTCAACGTCGCCAGCTCGATCCACACCTTTTCCGGTCCGACCATAAGCACGGTGAGCATCCCCAAGCCTCCCTTATGCTTAAACCCGGTTCCGTTTAGCTCCTAGGACAAAATGTAGCCTTAGATTATTGCTTCCGAGAATGATCTCCGCCGCCGCTAGGCTCGCCGTCGATCCAGGCCGTCGCCGGCGAGTAGCTCGAGATACGTCGTAGAGGTTCTCGTACGGAATCCCTAGCGCCCTAGTACTCCTTTCCTAAAGCATTGTAGCTCCACCGCCGCGTCGCCAAAGGATCGCCGGTTTCATGACGTCACAGCTTCACTCCGGTCGAAGGTGGACGACGATGTCCAAGCCGTTGGATCCACGCCACGATTCGTGCGTGAGATCGGACAAAATTTGAATCCCGCGCGAGTTTAAAAGGAGAAACTGACATGTGGGTCCAGTGACCCACATGTCAGGTTGAGTGGAGACGCCTCGCCGCTAGCGCCTTCGCACGCGGGAAGCGCCGTTTAGAAATCCGCCTTCGACGTGGCTGGTTCGGTCACAAGGACATGGGCTGGCCCGTCACTGTTCATTCGATTTTCCCGGATTTAGCCATTTAAAACAAATACAGAATATAAATTTGATTTATTAAAAATAGCTAGACATCTCCAAAATTGCTTGAAAATTTATGATAAATACTAGAACCTATGCTGGATTTAATAAAATTATAATCATGAACAGTAACCAAAGATTTTCCTAGGATTTATCTTATTTGTTTATCCCTAGGGTATTAACCTATATAGGATAAATAGTAGAAATGAGTTTCTGCTAATCAAAATTAAATTGACACTTAATAAAATCTGAAAAAAAATTCATTTGTGGCATGAAATAACTCTCTGCGCCTAGGAAAAATATAAACTTTATAAAATAACTCATGATCACATGTCTTTTAAATAATGACCTAATTAATAACCCTATTTATTTGATTGTTTAGTAATTTGGTTAATCAAAATTACCAAACCTGTCCAAGGAAGATAATTCACAGCAATAAAAGACAATTAAGTTTTATTTTAACTAGGTCTCAGGGTTGTCAATCCCATGGCTATTTATAAACATATATAAATATCTGAACGTGTTGAATACAATGATAACTTAAGATTTTATCTTTCACGCACTTAAGCCCTATCATGACTAAGAATATGATGACAAGATGAGTTGACAAGGGAAATACTTCAAACAAAAATACTTCATAACGCCGCTCTACCGTTATCTTTTGTAAACTATTATACAATAATGGAATCATGGAACTTCCTCGATACCTAGGATAGAACTTATCGCTCTTCGACAAATCGCTAGACTCAGTTAAGGCATTTCATGCATTATGCTTCTATTTGCATATCTATGCTTTTATTTATTTCTCTTCAAATTCGTTCCGATTAATAGACGCCGAGGAACCCGAAGGACACTTCGAAGAACCGCCAGAAGACCCCCACTACCCATAGGACCAAGGCGAGTTAATTTCCACCCTAAAGGGTGTTTGTTTTTACTAGGGAGAATCTCGATTTTCCCTAGTGCGAGTCAACAACCTTCCTTTAGGTGTTACTTTTATTAGGGAGAGCCTGTACTTTTCCTAGTATGAGTTAACATTCAAAAGGATCATATTGAATCCCAGTTTTCTTAAAGTATTTTATTTACAATTACAAATTGCATGCTCTCTTTAAATAATTACGCCTACTTGCTTAACCATGATTTATCATGCCATGCTTTACTTCTTGTTATTTATCTCCCATGATGATATTGCCTTGATAAAATCATTTATCATTTGACTTACTAAATGATTGCCTTGATGATCACCCTTGTTAGCCTTAACGCGGGAGCCACGTTCCAGCGACCGATGCAGAAGACGGTCCCTGATCAGATAGGGCGTAATGTAGAGGTTTATGTAGACGACGTTGTTGTAAAAAGCAAAGTCCCATGGGACCATGTGACCGACCTTCAGGAAACTCTTGCTAATCTCAGGAAGCATCAAGTTAAACTAAATCCTGAAAAATGTGTCTTTGGTGTCCGGTCTGGGATGTTGCTTGGCTACGTGATAGGAAAGTCGAGCATCGGAGCAAACCCCGAGAAAATCGAGGCCATCGAGAATATGAGGTCGCCAACCTGCACCAAGGAGGTGCAAGCCCTCACCGGGCGGATGGCAGCCCTCAGCAGATCCATATCTCGTCTCGGCGAGCGCAGTGCACCTTTCTGTAAGATCCTGCGCAAGCACGATGGTTTCGAATCGACAGAGGAAGCCGAAGCCGCTTTCAGCGAGCTAAAGCGTTACCTGTCCATGTCTCCCGTCCTAGCCACGCCAAAGCTCGGGGAAGATCTACTCCTCTACTTGGCGGTTGCCTCGCAGGCTGTGAGTGCTGTACTAGCAGTCGAACGCGAGGGCAAACAACAACCTGTCTACTACGTAAGCGAGGTACTGCATGGACCTAAGGAGCGCTACCCTGAGGTTCAGAAACTCCGATACACCTTGCTTATGGCCTCGCGAAAGTTGCATCACTATTTCCAAACCCATCCAATTACAGTCCTAACGAGTTTCCCGCTAAGGGATATCATCCGAAACTCCGACGCAAACGGACGGGTCGCGAAGTAGGCAGTCGAGCTTGGTGAATTCGACATAAGTTCGTACCCCGAACAGCGATCAAGTCCCAAGTCGTGGCCGACTTCTTGGCCGAATGGACCAGGCCAGCCGACCCTTCTGAAGGCTTGCCCGAGCTCGCAAGCCAAGAAGCGCACTGGACCATGTTCTTCGATGGGTCACGTCAATTCGAGCGATCAGGTTGCGGGTTTGTCCTCATCTCCCCCCAAGGAGAACAAATTCAGCATATAGTGTAGTTCCATTTTCCCGCAACGAGCAATGTTGCGGAGTACGAAGGCCTCCTAGCCGGCCTACGAGCATGCACTGCACTCGGCATAAAACGGCTAACAGCGAAAGGGGATTCGCAGTTGGTCGTCTGCCAAGTAAACAAGGAGTTTCAGTGTTTCGACAACTCAATGGTGCGATACTTGGCAGAAGTGAGAAAGCTGGAGAAACACTTCACGAACTTCGAAGTGTGTTACGTTTCCAGACAGGCTGATAGCCCGGCCAATAAGCTCGCAAAGCTTGGCTCCTCACAAGAAACCGTCCCGGCGGGGGTGATGTGACACTAGGCGCCCGATCTTCCGAAAGGTACGTGATAGATCGATTGGTGGAGTTTCGACGTAGAACGATCCGGCTTCAAATCAGGCACGATCTGAATCGCGCAATCATAACACCACTACTCCATTGGTTATCAATCTCGCGTGAGCGTGATTGACCTCGCCAAGAAGGCTAATCCCTGCTGCGAATCGAGAACACAAGCAAGAACACGGTAGATGCAAACTGAAATTGCGAATCGAATCAATTAAGCACGTGAAGTTGGGGTTCCACAAACCGATGAACGGCGAAACTATCTAAGCAGATTAATCTAAGCAAAACCCAACCCTAACTTGGATGAAGGCTACTGAATATAAGGTGTTAGGGTCGGCCAAGGACCCCTGGACACGCCCCTAATGGGCTCCGATAAGGTACATGGGCCAACGGCCCAAAGATGTTGGCGCAGCACCCTGACAGATTCTGGACGCTGACTTGTTTCGACGATTCCCATTGGCTCCAGTGGAACTTTGATGTGGGACCAGTTCCATTGGAAAGCTTATCTCCTTAGCTTTCCAACGGTATATAAAACGTCGAAAACGGAGGTGGACTCGAACTTCGAATTGGTGACGGGATGGGCTTCACCTCCAACTCGAATTTGACGTGGTTGTTGGCCTCCTTTGCTTCCTTGCTGGTCTCCATGCCTGCGGTGATCCTCTCCATGATTCCTAAGTATAATAGCATCATTAAATAGCAATCCATCCTCAAAAATACAATGCAATTCACTTAGGAGCGAGTTTACCTGTTGATGAAGTAGTCGTGCTCGAGCTCTTGTTATGGGACCTTCAAGGGCCGGTTCAATGCGCGTATCTGAAGGTATGATGTCCTCATCAGACTCCCCTTCTTGAATTTGAGTCGTCCTCGACTCAAGCTTACTTTCTTCTCCCATGTGTGGTCGCAAATCTGCAATGTTAAATGTGGGACTAACCACAAAATCTGCAGGCAGGTCTAACTTATATGCATTGTCATTTATCTTCTCAAGAATTTTAAAAGGGCCATCAGCACGTGGTATTAACTTAGACTTGCGCAATTCTGGAAATCTATCCTTTCTCAAATGCAACCACACTAAATCACCCGGTTCAAGTTTTACGTCCTTTCTACCTTTACTACCAGCAATCCTATATTTTTCAGTCATCTTCTCAATATTTTCCTTAGTTGCAGCATGCATCTTAAGAATAAATTCAGCACGTTGTTGAGCATCACAATTAACTCTCTCATCGGCAGGTAAAGGCAAAAGATCAATTGGAGAACGAGGAGTAAAACCATACACTACCTGAAAAGGACTTACGTTGGTGGTGGAGTGAACCGCCCTATTGTAAGCAAACTCAACATGCGGTAGACACTCTTCCCACATCTTCAAATTCTTCTTTAGGACAGCTCGCAACATGGTTGATAAAGTTCTATTAACGACCTCTGTCTGTCCGTCAATTTGGGGATGACATGTAGTAGAAAACAGCAACTTGTCCCCAATTTGTTCCAAAGCGACCTCCAAAAGTGGCTCAAAAATTTCGCATCGCGATCTAAAACAATAGTAATAGGCACACCATGTTTAACGATTTCTCTAAAAATAAATCAGCTATGTTTGTGGCATAAATCGCTCTTATGACAAGGAATAAAATGTGCCATCTTGAAAATCGATCCACTACCACAAAAATACTATCCCTCCCTTCTTGGTCCTAGGCAAGCCTAAAACAAAGTCCATCGATATATCCTCCCAAAGCGCGCTAGGAACAGTAGAGGCATATAAAGACCATGGGGATTAAGGCGGGACTTAGCTTTGTTGCATGTAGTACAGCGTCGACGTTATGCTTCGACGTCGCAACCGCATCCGTGGCCAAAAGAAGTGAGTGACCAGCACCTCCTCCGTTTTCTTCACGCCAAAATGTCCCTTCAATCCGCCTCCGTGTGCTTCCTGCAACAACAAAAGACGAACCGAGCTAGCTGGAATGCATAGCTTGTTAGCACGATATAGCAAACCATCATGCAACACATATTTATTCCAAGTTCATCCCTCTTTGCATTGAGCATAAGCATCTTTAAAATCAAGATCAGTGCCATACAAAGCTTTGATCGTTTCTAGGCCAAAAATTCGGCAATCAAGTTGTGACAACATGGTATATCGCCTAGATAAAGCATCTGCAATAACATTGCCTTTTCCTTTCTTATGTTTAATGATGTATGGAAACGACTCTATGAATTCAATCCATTTAGCATGTCGTTTATTCAGATTAGCTTGTCCTCTAGTGTACTTCAAAGATTCATGATCAGAATCTATGACAAATTCTTTAGCCCAAAGATAATGTTGCCAAGTTTGCAAAACACGCACTAAAGCATACAATTCTTTATCATAAGTCGAATAATTCAAAGATGGACCACTCAACTTCTCAGTAAAGAAAGCAACGGGTTTACCTCCTTGTGTGAGCACTCCTCCAATGCCAATGCCGCTCGCATCACATTCTAGCTCGAATGTCTTGTCAAAATCAGGAAGTTGTAGCAAAGGCGCCTGTGTAAGCTTCGCTTTGAGGACGTCAAAAGCATGGTCGTGTGCTGGTTCCCAACGAAAAGGAACTCCTTTCCTTGTCAACTCGTGGAGAGGTGCTGCAATGGCGCTGAAATCCCGCACAAATCGCCGATAAAATCCTGCAAGACCAAGAAAACTGCGCACCTGCATGACAGTCGTCGGAATCGGCCAGCTAGTAATGGCTTCAATTTTCGCCCCATCCACCTCAATTCCCTGTGAAGTGACAATATAGCCAAGAAACGAGGCTCGATCGGTGCAAAAGGTGCACTTCTCAAGGTTACCAAACAAGCGTGCATCACGCAAGCCAGTAAAAACAGCTCGTAAATGTTCAATATGTTCATCATGTGACTTGCTGTATATGAGAATATCATCAAAGTATACCACCACGAATTTACCAATAAAAGCACGCAAAACTTCGTTCATCAAACGCATGAAAGTGCCAGGTGCATTAGTTAAACCAAAAGGCATGACTAACCACTCATAAAGCCCGAACTTAGTTTTGAAAGCAGTTTTCCATTCATCTCCCAAAGCCATTCGAATCTGGTGGTACCCACTACGCAAATCAATTTTTGTGAAAATAATAGAACCACTCAACTCATCAATTATGTCATCTAACCTAGGAATAGGATAGCGATATTGAATGTTGATGTTATTAATGGCTCTACAATCAACGCACATGCGCCAACTGCCGTCTTTTTTAGGAACCAAAAGAATAGGAACAGAACAAGGACTAAGGCTCTCACGTACGTACCCACGGTCCAAAAGGTCTTGGACTTGTCGCTGTATCTCCTTAGTGTCCTCGGGATTGGTCCTGTAAGCAACACGGTTTGGCAAGCTCGTCCCTGGAATCAAATCAATCTTGTGCTCAATTCCCCTCACAGGTGACAGCCCCAGTGGAAGCTCAGAGGGAAACACATCCTTGTACTCCTGCAAAAGGTTAGCAATAGCAGGGGGCAACGAAAAAGACATGTCCTCAAGCGAAAACAATGCCTCTTTGCAAGCCAAAGCATAGCATATCCCATTAGGCTCATCAATTTCAGCAAGATCAATTTTAGTTGCAAGCAAAGTAGGAGTTTTCAATTTAATTACTTGCTGATTTTCAGATTGTAACAGGTTCTTTTGCTTATCATTACGCGTCCTATCCTTTTCATATTGCACAATTTCAGTCGGGGACATAGGAAGCAACGTAATTTTCTTTCCCTTATGAACAAGAGTGTACTTATTAGCTTTGCCATAGTGAGTTGCATCAGTATCAAACTCCCAAGGACGCCCCAACAAAAGGGAACAAGCATCCATAGGTACGACAACAAAATCAGCAAAATCGTGGTAAGAGCCAATAGAAAAATGCACTCTTGCTGTTTGAGTTACCTTGACCTTGCCGCTGTTGTTGAACCACTGAATGTGGTAGGGATGGGGGTGTGCTCGCGTGGTCAAGCCAAGCTTCTGGACCAAGTCGGTGTTCACCAAATTGTTGCAGCTGCCACCATCAATAATGGTGCGGACGCGGCAGTCCTTGACGATGAGGAACATGTTGAACAAATTGTGATGCTGCAACTTGTCATCCATCTCAACTTGGGCACTCATCGAGCGCTGCACAATGATGGTTCTATAGTTCTCCGTTGCAGCGGTGCCAAGTACCTCCTCATCACTGCACTCCTCGTCCTCTTCTTCGCCTGCAACGTTAGTGGCGAGGGAATATTCATCTTCAACATGAGAAGCGCTAACATACCCGCCATCAGCCGTAGCAATATATGCCCTTTTGCTAGGACAATCTTTCTGTACATGACCCATGTCCTTGCAGCGGTGGCACATGATCCCTGTAGAACGTCCCGTGGAAGCCACCGAAACGGAGCTCGCTGCCGGTGCCTGCAAAGTCACAGATTTGCTTACCTCAGGAGGTCACGAAGGTGATGAAGATGGTGCTGGACGCGAGGCGCTCTTGGAAGAGACAGGTGGCTGCACAGTTTGTTTGTCGCGACCGGATTGCGTAGTCCGAGGAACAAAGTTGTTGGAGAAGTTGTTCCGTTGTCTCCGGTCCGCTAATTGTTGTCCCTGCAATTCTTTTTCTGCCAACATAGCAAGCTGGAACAAACGATTGACAGTAGTATATTCTTTGTAGTCAACAATATCCTGAATTTCACGCCTCAAACCCCCATAAAACTGACAAATTTTATCTTCGGTTTCCTCTTGTACCCTACAACGTATCATGCCCTTTTGTAGCTCAGCGTAATATTCCTGGACGGACATATTACCCTGCTCTAAGCGCTGCAATTTCTTACGCAAATCACGTTGGTAGGAAGGAGGAACATAACGTTCACGCATAGCTTCTATTAACCTAGCCCATGTGTCAGGTTGTAAGCGGAGGGTAGCAAGTTCATTCCACCAGATGATAGCAAAGTCTTTAAATTCACTAGTGGCTTGCCTAACTCGATGTTGCTCAGGAACTAAGTGAGAATTAAACTTTTGCTCAACAGTCATCTCCCAATCTAAGTAAACCTCAGCATCATAAGCACCATGAAAAGGAGGGATGGAAAATTTCACCTTAGCAAAAGGATCATCATTGGCACGACCATGATGGTGGTTGTTATTACCTCCCATACCGTGCTGATTGCGGCGAAGCCGTTGACGTAGTCGTGCCTCTTGCGTCGCCCGTTGGTTCACCTCTCCATTGTCGTCATATTCAACGTCTTGGTCATCGTCATGGAGAGGTGGCTGTTGTGGCTCCAAAGTTTCAATTCGTCCCGCAAGGGTGGACACACGTCAGTTGAGGCCCTCAAACTGATGCTGTGAAGCCATGGCGTGTTCACTGAGCATCTTGGCCAGCCTCTCCTCCAAACCGCCCAACAAGTCCCTAATCTTATTGTGCAGCACACAGTCCTCAATGGAAACCCTGTCCTTCCGTTGGAACTTTCTGTCATTGTTAGCAAGACAACAAAAGAGAACAGAAAATATTATCCATAGCAACTACTAGGTTATGGGGAAGTGGGATCACACACTCTCCTGCGTCTTACCAAGTTCTTACTAGGTTCTCACCAAAATGACGTGTAGCACAACTCGAGGTATACCAACAGTATGTGAAGCGATTACAAGACCCAATCCGTACTGATAAGAAGATTGTGGAGCTAGGAAGGCACTTAACAAATAGCAAGGTTAGCACAATTGAAAGCAGTAGTAAAGTGAATAAGTATCTAAGAGTACACGTAACTTATTTGCTGGTCTAGTATATCCAAAACTAGTCCGATGTCCTAAACTAGTTCAAGCAAGGCTCACAAGGATGGAGACGAGGTACCCCTGAAAAAGCACAAAACAGCCTACTATAGGATATAGGACACTGCTCCTTCACAACCAAATTTTTTTATTTTTTATTTTTTTTTCCAATATTTTTTCTTGACTCGGCAGCACAAGAATAGGAGTCTCACAAATTTTCAGCTCAATCCGAGGACTGATGATGTATCCTCTGAAATTGGGTGCACGCTTTAATTTTCGTGCAAAATCTTGTGGAAGCGAAAACCTTATCTTCCGAGGTGAATTTCACGAAACTGATTTCTCCGAACCTGACAAAGTGGGGGAGAAACGGATGTAAAATTTTTTTCTCTTGTCCGTAGATATAAATTTTTCCTGATTTCGAGTTTGTATGCAAAAGTTATGGCTGTTTTACCGAAGGTACCTCGAATCAGGTTTTCAAAGTGGCTCTCGATGATGTTTTGGCTACGACAAAAAACCAATCTGTTGGCTCTCCGGCTAACAAGGGTGGCTAGCGAAGCAGGGCGATTGGCACAAGGCGACTCGCAACCTATCTAGGGCTAGCGACACAGGGGATCAACACAAGGCGGCTCGCGAGTCAAACCGAGTAGATGATGGAACTCGATTTGTGATCGATTATGGCTCTGGAATAGGATCGGTTTAGGAATTGCAAAGGGTGATCACAGACTAATCTAAAACACAACTAAACCAGCAACAAACTCTGACCTCGGACACAAACTCAACAAAACTAAACTGAAGACAAAAGTGCAAGGCTCAACGTGGTTTGGACACAAGGGGAAATTTTTTTTTTTTTGGCTTTTTCTTGTGGACTCTAGGAACAAAAGGCAAACGGAATCAAAGATACTGAGTACCTGACGGTAAACCTGATAACTCTGATTACCACTTGATGTGACACTGGGTGCCCGATCTTCTGAAAGGTACGTGATAGATCGATTGGTGGAGTTTCGACGTAGAACGATCCGGCTTCAAATCAGGCATGATCTGAACCCCACAATCGCAACACCACTACTCCGTTGGTTATCAATCTCGCGTGAGCATGATTGACCTCGCCAAGAAGGCTAATCCCTGCTGTGAATCGAGAACACAAGCAAGAACACGGTAGATGCAAACTGAAATTGCGAATCGAATCAATTAAGCACGTGAAGTTGGGGTTCCACAAACCGATGAACGGCGAAACTGTCTAAACAGATTAATCTAAGCAAAACCCAACCCTAACTTGGATGACAGCTACTGAATATGAGGTGTTAGGGTCGGCCAAGGACCCCTGGACGCGCCCCTAATGGGCTCCGATGAGGTACATGGGCCAACGGCCTAAAGACGGTGGCGTAGCACCCTGACAGATTCTGGACACTGACTTGTTTCGACGATTCCTGTTGGCTCCAGTGGAATTTTGACGTGGGACCAGTTCCATTGGAAAGCTTATCTCCTTAGCTTTCCAACGGTATATAAAACGTTGAAAACGGAGTCCGTATGCGTCCTGGGCGACGATTTTAGTGCAGACTGCTCCTGGATTCCGAGGTGGACTCGAACTTCGAATTGGTGACGGGATGGGCTTCACCTCCAACTCGAATTCGACGTGGTTGTTGGCCTCCTTTGCTTCCTTGCTGGTCTCCATGCCTGCGGTGATCCTCTCCATGATTCCTAAGTATAATAGCATCATTAAATAGCAATCCATCCTAAAAAATACAATGCGATTCACTTAGGAGCGAGTTCACTTGTTGATGAAGTAGTCGTGCTCGAGCTCTTGTTATGGGACCTTCAAGGGCCGGTTCAATGTGCGTATCTGAAAGTATGATGTCCTCATCAGGGGGTGCTCGTGCAGCACCTACTAAAGCTCTCTATTCTTTCCGGAGAAGAGGCCCCCGAGAAGACGGTTGCCTCGACCCAAATGACTGGTACCGTTTCGTTCCTAGAGCAACGCGACACCTGGATGACACCATTCGTCTAGTTCTTGACGCATGGGACACTGCCACAGGACACAGCTGAGAAATCCCGGCTCCAAAGACAAGCCCGACCTTACCGATTACTCGGGGGCTTGTTGTACCGAAGGGGTTCTAACGGCGTACTTTGCAAGTGTGTGACCCAGGAGGAAGGTAAATTTCTCCTCCAATTCATCCACGATGGGATCTGCGGGGCCCATGCCTCTTTTAGAACCTTACTTGGAAAAGCCTTTCGCATGGGTATTACTGGCCTACTGCGTTGACCGACGCAAGGAAGCTAGTAAAACGTTACCCAGCCTGCCAATATCATGCCCGAGTGTCCCACCACCAAAGATACGCTGCCGCAGACTATCGCCGTTGGCCATTCTCGACGTGGGGAATGGACATACTTGGTCCGTTCCCCAGACGCCTAAAGGGGTGCACGCTCCTGTTCGTCGCCATCGACACTTTCACTAAGTGGATCGAGGCCGAACCAGTGTCGAGCATATCAGCCCAAACGGCCAAGAGGTTCCTCAGGAACAACATCGTGACCAGGTTCGGCGTCCCGAGCAAGCTGATCGCTGACAATGGGACACAGTTCACGAGCGAGCTATTCCAGGATTACTGTGAAGAGCTCGGCATGAAGGTTGCCCTAGCCTCGGTGGCTCACCTGCAGAGCAATGACGCGGCCGAACGTGCAAATAGGCAGATTATGCAGGGCGTCAAGCGCCGAGTTTACAACGCTCTCGTCGAGCAGCGTCACAACTGGGTAGAAAAGCTACCCTCGGTGCTTTGGGCAACCAGGACAACCTCCAATTTGGCTACCGGAGAGACCCCATTCAGGCTTGTATACGGCTCGGAAGCGGTCCTACCCGTCGAGCTAAGACTCGGTTCAGTCCATGTTAATTTTGCAGGTGAAATTGACAATAACGACGAACGACTGTTGGATCTCGACCTATCCGAGTCCTGCCGTGAGCAAGCACTACTGCGAGTGGCAGCATACCAGCAATCCCTGCGACGGCACGCGGCTAAAAAGGTACAGACCCGGACCTTGCAAGTTGGCGACCTGGTTCTAAGACGAGTTCAGAACCTGGCCCATGCCAATAAGCTCACCCCAATGTGGGAAGGTCCGTACACGGTCGTATGAGCCACATGCCCGGGGGCTGTAAGACTGGCTATGTCGGATGGCAGAGTTCTCAACAGTTCCTGGAACATCGCTCAACTCCGGAGGTTCTAAGCCTGAGCAAAGGTCGTAAGTCTCCTTTCCCCCTCTTTTCTACTTTTTCGTCCATCTTTCCACTCCCTAGAAAGCCCCCAACCAAACCCCGGCGATCTAAACCTAAGATCGAGCTTGGGAGAAAGCCCGGGCTGTCTCAGTACACATCTGCAGAATAGTGGCTACGCAGAAGCTAACCCCTGGGATTCCCTTGCACACGGGCAAGCCGATATCCATCGCACCACGCAAGATCCCGCGCGGGCACACGCTTTCCGCCGCGTAAAATTGTCATAGCCAAGGACAACTCTAGAGTCCAACACTCTGCCTCTCACAAGGAAGCAGAGCAAGGGCCACGAGCTTCGATCCAAGGATTCGATCTTCTCCAAGCCACGCCCGAGCTTCTTCTTAGAAGCTCGGTCGTGGCTCGGGGCTAGGGTCGATTTTTTAAAAATTGATCACTCTAAACCACAACTGACCATTTGTCGAACCAGAAGCTCGGTCGTGGCTCGGGGGCTAGGGTCGATTTTTTAAAAATTGATCACTCTAAACCACAACTGACCTTCTGTTGAACCAGAAGCTCGGTCGTGGCTCGAGGGCTAGGGTCGATTTTTCAAAAATTGATCACTGTAAACCACAACCGACCTTCTGTCGAACCAGAAGCTCGGTCGTGGCTCGGGGTCTAGGGCCGATTTTTCAAAAATTGATCACTCTAAACCACAACCGACCTTCTGTCGAACCAGAAGCTCGGTCGTGGCTCGGGGGCTAGGGTCGATTTTTCAAAAATTGATCACTCTAAACCACAACCGACCTTCTGTCGAACCAGAAGCATGGTCGAGGCTCGGGGGCTAGGGTCAATTTTTAAGGGTCGATTTTTTCAAAAAGTTGATTTCTTCAAAAGTTGATTTTCCAAGGTCAAGTGCCCAAGCAAAGACTTTCGATCTTCTCTAAGCCAGCCCGAGCTTCTATTCAGAAGCTCGGCCATGGCTCGGGGGCTAGGATCGATAGGACTATGCTACGACCTTCAAAACCTTTCTTGCCTATACGACTACTTGTGTTCGTCTGCACGCAGGAAAAATGACAAAAGAAGGAAGCAACAACAAAACAACTTTATTAAAAAAGATTGCGGAATGGCTTACAAGCCAGTTACACAAAGCCTCGGCGGGCGCGGACTAGCGCCTCGACGATTACGTCGGCTACCTAAGCAAGCTTTGGGACCACCTCGATCAGTATTGCGACGGTGGCGACGTCGTGGGCACGGGCCTCCTCCTCCGCGACCTTGGCAAGGGCGAGGTCGTACTCCGCCCAATGGATCTCCAAGAACTCTTCGTGATCCATGGAAGCAAGAAGAGGGGGAGGTACGGAAGGAAGAAGCTTGGAATGAAAAGTGGCCGCAGCGTCGGTGTCTCTTTATAAGCCAAAATCAGGAAGTCGAAGCGATCCCAGGAGTAATAGCGTCAGGAAGCAGCTCCGACGTGGAACTGTTTTCAAGATTTGACGCGAATGTCTCTCGGGACATGGCGCAACAGTCAAGTCGACGTTTGGCATTCCAGGGAGAAGGTGGACCGAGGGAGCAAAGGTCAAAACAAGTCATTGCCTTTTCAAAAGTATTCTGAAAAGGGCAAGTCGGATCACCGCCGGGAAAAAAAAATCTGAGGGCCTACGACTTAGGCGGCTTTGAGCCCGGCTTCGGCGGCGCTTCGTCGTGTTGGCTCTGAAGATCAAGGAAGTCTTTTGCCCTATCCCGGGCGGTCCGCATCTCAGTCCGCAAGACTTCATTGGCTGCTTCCAGATCCCGCATGGTGTCCCGGTGGGTCTTCAGCAGATCCTCCGTCGCGGCTGTAGCCAACTTCGCCCGGGAAAGCTCCGCAGCAAGGAGGTCACGCTCCTCCGCCGCACGGGCGACCTCGGCGGCACGACACGCCTCCACCGACCGAAGGCGCTCCTCGAGCTCGGTGGCGCGGTCGCGTTTGGCCATAAGGGCCTCTAGTGACCGACGTGAAACCTTCCCGGCGTCAACCCGCGCCGCGCCTAAGGCCGCCTCCGCCGCTGCGACTCGAGCTTCCAGAGCCACTACCTGGACCGAGCTCGAGCGAGCTTCTTCTAGCGCAGCGCGTGCGGCTTCAGCCTGCTGTCGCCAGCGTGCGCCGTCCGCCCGCAAGACCTCCCGCTCAGCATCGTGCTTAGCCCTAAACGAGCAAGTGATGCCGACGACCTCGCGGTAGAACTGCACCAAGAGGATAGGCTAAGGGAAAAGAAAGAACCCAGGAAGGGTCAACACAAAAGTCAAGCTCGAAAGCACTTACCCGCCTTGTGGCCGCCGCGGTCATGGACTCGTACTGAGCCCGGGAGACGCTCTTGAGCGCAGGAAGCGCCATCACCAAGTCGCCCGAGCTTTTGCTCTAGCTGCTTGGTTCCTCGGACGCTCCCCCTACAGGCTCGGTCGGACCTCCCATAGGCTCGGCCGCTTCTCCTGCAGCCTGACGTGCCCCCTCCACCGGCTCGGCCTGGGCCCTATCGGCCGCTCCCGGCGCCGTCTCCTCCATCGGCTCGGCCTGGGCCCCATCGGCCGCTCCCGGCACCGTCTCCTCCGTCGGCTCGGCTGATTCCCTTATAAGCCCGGCAGCATCAGCAAGCTGAAGGCATGGCTCGAGGGCAAAGTCAGTTTGCACCCCGGCGTCTACCTTCGGCTTCACCCCCTGCCGGTTCGCCAGCCACTCCTCGAGCGACTGGCCGGGAACCGGTCGAAGCCGGAAGGGCTCTTGCTAGCGCCCCGCGGCAAGTGAGAGCTGGTGCTCGACCCACGTTGGTGTCGCTACGATCCATCCCGCGACAACCAACGGAGCCACGCTCCACAGCCGCACCGAGACGACGCTGGCGACCGTAATGACCCGGACGGGCCAGTTCCAGCCAAGGAGGAGGGTGTCGCCCATGTTCAATGGAGGTACGGGTCTGTTGCTCCTCGAAAAAAGGTCCGACAAACCGCCGAAGTCAATCGGGCGCCACCCGGTCGTGGTCCGCCCCTCGACACGGAGCGGCGCCAGGAGCGATGTCCCGTCGTCTGTCTCCACCTTCACGAACACCGCCTGGGTGCGCACGTCATTACGTGCCACCAACGGGAGGGCGAAGGGCCCCGAGCCTCGAGGCCCGGGCTCATCCTTGACGGGGTTGTTCTCCCAGGCGACTTCCTCCGGCAACACCGGGATGAGTTCCCCTGCTTGGGGAGACAGGGCGACTAAGAACAAAGAAAGAAGCGATCGAAGCACGCCCGATCAGCCTGGGAGCCATGATGGGCGGAGAAAAGGAAGAAAGAAAAGGCACAGTGACTTACGAGCAAGCACGACATCCGCCCCGCCAACGACGCCTCGAGTCATCATCATCGCCAAGACTAATCGACGCTTTTCGCACCGGCCGAGTATCAGCACAGACGGCCGCCTCGCCCCGGAACCCCTAGCCCAGGTGGGTCGGGGACGAGCGAGAGCTCGGGCGCAGCCGCCCAGTAGCTATTTTGCCTCGAAGCGCCGGCGGCTTCTTCAAGGGCGGTCGCGAGCCCCCGGCCTGTTCTTTCTTCGCCAGGGCCAAGCCCGCGTCGCCACCGGCCGTCGAGCTGGCCGCTCCCGAAGCCGCCACCGGCACAGGTGCGGCGGGCCTGGTTTCCTCGCCCACTTCCCCCTGCGAGATAAGTCACGCCTATCAGCCCGCGCCCACGGAAGACCACTTCCAGGGGCGTTTAAACCCACGAGAGTACGCACCTCGTCTAGGACGTTGCGGACTCCCGAGCCTGATGGCTCGTTATGGTGCGCGGGCAGGAGAAGCCTCACAGCCTAGACCACGTCGTCCTCGAGTAAGGCTACAAAGAAAAGAGCGGAAGCATCAAAAACATGCCCAAAGAAATCTCGGGCAAAGGACTACAAGGTCAAAGAAAGGATCTTACGGGAAGTGCTTTCGTGGGTGAGATCGTCCCACCCACGGATCTTGAAGAAAGGGCGAACCCGCTTCCGCAGCAGACTCACCCGATGCCTGATGAAGTCGGCTACAATGTCGTAGCCGTTAAGCCCCCGGCCGGCCAAATCCCGGATTTTGGCCGCCGAGGCTCCCTCCGCCGGCTCCAGCGAAGGCCGGGGCAGCGTCAACTTCCTAGGGCTCGCGTTCACGAACCATAGAAAGCAGTCGTCGAGCACCCTGGCATAGTACCACCACGACGCCCACCCCCCGACGTTCTCCTTGGCCTTGAACACCGGGTATATGGGCGTCATGTCGCGGCGGAGCTTGAAGTAGGTGCACCCCGCTACATTGTTCCCGCCAGTCGTGGTCAGCTCATAGAAGTTGAGGAAGGGGCTGACCGACTGCTCCACCCCGACGAATGCCTCGCAGAGATGTGCAAAGATCGTCAAAAATAGGATCGAGTTGGGATTGAGATTCGCCAACTCGATCCCGCACTGAGCGAGAACTGCGCCAAGGAGCCCGTAAACCACAAAGAGCTCGAAGCAAACGAACTCCTTGCCCTTGGGCGCGGGAACCGTCTCCTCACCGGCCGCCCTCCATCCGCCGACCTCGATGAAGCCGGCGGCTTCCAGCCCCTTCAGGTCGTCCTCAGTGAGGAGTCTCCACGTGAAGGGCGCCATCGGAAAGGAAAGGATTGGAGGGTGGAAAGACGGCGGAAAGAAGGAGGAAGGCAAGTAGAGCAAATAGCATAAGAGAGCGTAAAGGGGAATGGCGAAGGAAAAGCTGCCTAATATAAACCGTCGCGGGCAGACAAATCGTCGCCTGTCCGCCTGAAGACACGAAAACCAAGGGGAAAAGCAGTGGCGCGCATAACCATGGTTCGGTTGGGATTCCCGCCAAAGCCAAGAAAATCGTTCGCACCCCAATCATTTCGCCCGAGGGCAGTTACCAAATAAACATCTGAGCGGCACGACCTCGTCCCGCTCGAGGCTCGGGGGCTAGCTATTGGGGAAAGTACGTGGCCCATGGAAATACGGCCCACTGACTTGCCCTCGGCCACACGGGAAGTAAGCCCGGGCTTGGAAAGCTCGCGTTCGAGCTTGGCAGGCTCGCGCCCGAGCTTCCACGTCTCGGAGAATCGAGCCTCCTACTTCCCCCGGGCTTCCGAAGCTCAGGGCTCAGGACCCGAGGCAAATCATGCCGCGCCGCGGATAGGATACGCTTCGGGTCCCCAAGGTCATCAAGAATTAAATCGCGACTGCATCGAGGGCGCTGGCAAAACTCTTGGCGGGTTGGCGGCAGGTCCCGTCAACCGCCCGCATGGGCAAAGACACGTGCTGACCGGTAGCGGTCCGGCGCGACGATCGGGAGATACACTCGATTACCTGGCAGATCTTGTGCGCCCCGGCATGGCAAAAAGGAGACGACTATTCAACAGGCCGGCGCAAGCTATAGTGGCCGGAGGCCGCCTATAAAAGGGGCATACAGCCCACAACAACATTCACCCACTTCTGGATCCACACAACACACTCGGAAGATAGCTACTGTAGAATAGGAGCACTTGCACTCTTGTAGGAGCTCTAGTTCCCGGCGGTAGTTCTCCGCGCCCAGGTAACTGTAGGAACACACACAGTGCCTTGAGCGCTTATTGTACTCGAGGCCCGGGCTTCCCAAAGCTCGGATTTCACCCCCTTGTACTCGTTTAAACATAGGCATTAAACGAAGACTGGACATAGGGCTGTTATCCAACAGTGGAGGCCTGAACCGGGATAAAAACACTCATGTCATCATCATCACCATTCGGCCTCGACGCGTCCGACTGCGTCGGGACTAAGCCCTTTCCCTCGGCAGCATCCGGCTAAGCGGCCGGGCTTCGGTCCAGGGGACAGGGCCGCCTTCGGGCCTCGCACCCCCTTTCCTTGCTTATCGGCCTGCGGAGGTTCGCCTCCCAGTCGCGACATTAACTAACTCTTCTTTTCTTCGTGTAGCTACCAACTTCAGCCCTCTGGAGTCGTACACGTTTGGTACTGTCCCAAACTTGATGGGCGACCTATGTGATGCATTGAGAAGATGTGTGACACTGAAACCGTGGCTCAAGCGCTCTCGAAGCCAAGAGTTTCTCCAATAAATCTGGTCCTTTCTCCTCCACGTTGGCTGTGCGCATGGCACGAGATGAGAGGACAAATGCAGGTAAGTTCAATCTACTAATGGCCACATTTTCATTTTGATACATCAACCATTTAGTACCGTGCTTTACATGTCTTGCAGCTCACTGGTGGGGAATATTCGGCACCGAGACACCTACACTCACCAAGATTGCTAGACGCCTGACCTATCAAGTGTGCTTATCAAGTAGGTGTGAAAGGAACTGGAGCACCTTTGCCTTCGTCTATACAAAAGCAAGGAATATGCTGTCATATAAGAAGCTTCATAAGCTAGTCTATGTGAACTATAATCTTAGGCTTAGACTGGCACAACAACAACCAGGGTGGACACAACCTGAAGAGGATCCAATTGACCGGTTTGTCCATCTTACTTTGACTGACCATGACAATCCCATCAGAAACTGGATGGAGCATGGTAGGTCTAACGCCTTACCGGAGCTTGACGAAGATGACAGCCACACGGACTCTCCAATCCCCTCCACACTTGTCACACATTCCTTGGATACTGCACAATTGAAAGGAAAGGGCAAGGCTGCAGAAATTGCAGATTGGGCTGAGAAACAGTGGGAGACACACATATTGGAAAAAGAAAGCAAAAAAGCAACTAGTTACAAAGGTCCCAAAAAAGCCCAAGGTCAAGGGGAAGGGAAAGGCTAATAGCGTCGTGGTGGACAGTGATGATAGCACAGATGATTCTGGCAGGAGTCCACCGTACCAAAATTCCAACGACAGCTCTTCCGGAGAGAGCGGCGAAGATGACGATGGTGGAGGACAGGGAGGACAGATTGGGGCACACACTGAGCAGCCTCCATCTCCCCTACGCTTTTTAGGGGAGAGCCAGTTTCAATGGGCCACATAGGACCAAGATCATGGGATGCCTACGTGGCAGAAGGAGACCTGGATAGGTCAAGGCACTCATAGAAGGCATTCCATTTCAGTGGATCCCCATCACGACAGCTCAAGCACATCGACATTTAAGTCCTACGGCTACCCCTCTTATGCAACCATATCAGTTGTACCACCACAGCCCATGCTCGATATGTGTATGAGTGGCTAGAAGGGGAAGTATATACCTCCTTTTTCAATGAGTGGAGTCAAACAAGCCTGTGGACTGGCTTGACCTGGCATGAATATAATGTCCAGTTAGCGGCACAACATGGAATAATTCTGTTCTCCACCAAGGATTACAACAGGTGATGTATTCAAATTTCTTTTGTCTCACAATTTTTTATTATACTAACCATTCTCACTTCACAAAATATAGACAAGATATGGGATGGAATGCGTGGTAAGCCTCCCAAAAAGTATTTTCCGTGATTAGGATCATCTCCAAATTTTGGTATGAATTAATTTGGTTCTATATATATATATTGAGGGAGTGCTTGTACTGTAATGCAATATATGTATGTCTATCACCTTATGCAATGCAATTTATGTTTGTATGCATTTCACATACTATTGATATGTTCCAACTCTCCAATATTTAGCAAAGGTCATGCCAAAATTTTTTTCTAGTTCGAATATATGTTTTTGCTGGAAACAACCATGCATATCACATTATTGACTTCATATTATTTACTTCATATTGATATCTTCAAATTGATATGTTCCATTTTACTTCATATTGATATTTTCGTTGGAAACTACCTTATTCAATTTATTAACTTCATATTCATATGTTCAACATGTCATATATTTATAAAAGGTTCTTCCAAATTTTCCCATAATTAAACAAATTACAAACACATATATCTCACCCATCTATCATTTCTCCCTATTTTTTAAATTTTTTCAGACCTCTTTTCATTTTTTCCATTTTCCACGTTTCTCCTGTTTTTTGTAGCGGTTTTTTGGGAAAAACCGTCGGTTAACCACTAAAACCGGTGGTTTTTGGGCAAAAACCGGTGGCTCGCCCGCTGCCTGTCTGCCCGTTTGAATTTGAATTTGAGCTGTTTCCGGCTGTTTCTAGCTGTTTTTACCGGTTTTTTTCGAAAAACCAACCGGCCAGGTTAGCGGTTTCGGGTCCCGTTTCGGATTTTAAAACCCTGGTCACGACTCTCCTGGGTAATGCTCTAGGATTCACCGCTGTAAGAGCCAGCCGACCCCCCTTGAGGACGCTTCCGAACACATTCTTCGGGTTGTCTTTGCTCGAGTGGCGATGGTGGGGCCAGATCAGCGGCTAGTCTTTCGAGATCTTTCGCGACGATGATGCCCATGGCTCCTTGGTCTTTTTGCCTAGGCTCATTTGAGAGCTCACGCATGGCCATCGCCAATGCCCTTAGCTTTTCTTGCCCGATAGGGGCTGAGACAAATGGGCGTTGTTCCCCAGACTGGGCCTTCGGTGCTCAAATAGGCAATGGTGGAGCTGTTTGGGCATCATTGTGGGGCCTGCTCCTAGCATGCCATCAAATGCTCTCCAGGGTTCTTTCCATAAATGTTTGAAAGTGAGCTTGAGCGGCATCGCAGGTGCATTGCGAGGCCACTTTAGAAGCTTCTCCCTCGAGCTGACAATCGCCCTAGGCAGCCATGTTGATGCATCTGCTAGCATAGGGGGTATGAGGGAGTCATCATCAAGCTTCCGCACGATGCAACTCCATCTTCGAGTTCTATGCGATTAGGGATATCCAGACCAGCATACAGCTCGTCATCATCCCCATCCGACACGGGGAAAGTTGTTTCGGCTAGGCTTGGAACGAGATCGGCTCGAGAACAAACTCTGAGTCTGCTCCGTCGTGACGGTCATAGTTCCAGTCATTGGGAGCACCAGCTAAGATCAAGTAATCGCTCGACATTCAACATCTCTGGGATTCCTTCGGTAAAGGATCTGTCATTCCCCATGGTCGGCACCAGCTGTCGATGATTAGGAAATAGATTCCTTGTTGAGCTTACTTACTGATTGACAGACCAAACAACCCCTTCATGACAAAGGTCTTTCATCGTAGATGCGTCGAGTCGCTGAGATGGAAAACAGAATAGGGAGAGAGATTAATCCTTGTTCGGGCCTATCGAAAAGAGATAATAACCCTACTCCAGTCTCAGGGGTGCGTTTGTGTTATTGTGGTTGTGGGTGTCAATGCCCGCCCCTCCCATATGGAAGGTATTTATATAACATATACACAATTCGGGTCCTACACGACCTGGAAAAACATATTCGGATAACCTAGAATCCTATCAGAATTATAGATATATTCTATAAATACGCTAACTTGAGCCCCAAGAAACATCCATATTCGGAAAGCTTCGGGCTCTGGATATAGAAGGTTTCTCAGGATCGCAGGACTGTCGGGCCAATCACCTTGATGTATCTCTCTAGGGCCTATGATGACACGTATAACGGTCCATAAGCAAAGAGGTCTACTCCCGAGCATCAATCGCCAAGGTATCAGCCTAAGGATAGCATGCTCAGCTTATTCTCCCTAGGTATGCGCTCCAAGGGCATATTTCGCATGGAACGTAGCCGCCGGTATATTTTATCCAATCCCTGACAATACTGCATCCACATATTTTATGCATTTTTCCTTACCGTAACAGTACCAACCGGATTTGGATGTCTGCTAGCCAAGGCCTAGCCTAGCCCAGCTACAACCCACTATAATATTGGACATTTATTTCAGCTTTTGCCAATGCCAACTATGAGATAATAGTATATTATGTGTGCAACTTATTTGGTGTATTACTTCCTGCTTGTGATTCGTGAATTCATATTTATTTTTAAGTTGAAATTTGAATTTAGTAACAAAATTATTTAGTAATTCAGTGATTGTGTATTGCTTCAGTTTGGACGATAACATTTATAAACCGCTATGTCACGTGTTATGTGTGTTATATTCTTACAAATTATCTCTTCTTTCACATATTATCTAATTAAATATACGTTTTAATATCGAATGTAACTTATTCGCATTATATTTGTAATCGATACTATCTAGTATATCCGCTTTCATACCCGGCATTATCCATATCAGACTTCAAGCTGATAAAAATTATGGTTACGAATATAGTTTGACTAATATTTCTTCATATTGCATCTGATCACACCGTCAAGCTAAAAAGAATCCCTAATCCTCCTCGATGTGCATAGCAAAAAAAATCCTCAATCCTCCTCTGTGTGGATTGTAATTATCCTCAATGTGGATTTTCTCTTTGTCTCTCCCTTACAAGTAGGATTTGATCGTCAATGACCTTACCATCAAACTTGGCACTCTCCACCATCGATTCCACCAATTAAGCCACCTTCGTCTAAATAAAAGCCACCAATCCTCAATGTGCATGCTCTCTTTATCTTGTCTTTAATCTCGAAGCTATATTTGACCACTAATGACCTCCCCAAGAAAGCCCCTCTCCTCAATGTGGATGTTCTCTATCTCTCTCCCTTCCTATGCAAGCTAGATTCAACTGTCGACAACAATTACCTTCTAAGCAAGCTAGCCCCCTTTGCAGCCGATCCTCCTGACACTAATACAGAAATGCCCATCCTTGACCCCTCATCACTGGTGGATTCTTGTAGAATCGCCAGTGAAGTGGCTCGCGCCCGTCTCGCTCCAAGCCGGGGACAGAACGAACTGCCATCGATAGCACATGTACGGCAAACCGCTAGTGATGGTACCATATCATTGACGATTCGACTACTGAACCGCTAGTGAAACTATCACTAGCGGTTCTTCTGAGGATCAGCTTGTGATATGCCTCCCGCTTCCTGCCAATTAGCGCCAACTTTTGGAGGGAACCACCAAGGACATATCACTAGCGGTTCTTTCTATGAACTGCTAGTGATAGTCACATAACACTGGTCGTTCACCTAAAGAACCGCCAGTGATATGCTCCATTATTACTCCAGTGGCCAGAGAAAGCTTCATTTACTGCTGCTCTGTGTTCTCCTGAACCGTAGCGGAGGCAGTGGTGGGGAAACAGTGAAGAAGGTCTAAAAAAATTACAAATCTCTTGAAGATCTTAGGAGATTTAGTTGTTTAAAGGTTAGTGGTACTTCAATTATTTGTCAATTACTCTCTTCTTGTTTGTTGATGTAGATCAGAGATATGCATGCATGCATATGTGTAGATCTAGATCTAGATTGGGTATTGAATAATTAATATCCATTTGTTTGGTTTATGCTTGCTAGTTTGAGGTGAATGAGAGTAATTAATATCCATCTTGTTCTCATAGATATGCATGTGCTTATAGCTAGCTATAGCTTGAGGTGGATGAGAATAATTAACCAGTTTGCATGTGCTTATAGATAGCTAGTTTGTTTATGACTTATATGAGAGATCTAGCTAGATAGATCTAGTTGAATAGTTAATACACACATATAGTTTGAGTTGGATATGAGAGAGATCTAGATGGTTGTGAAATTATTTATTTGAGGTGGATTAAATTGTTAATCCATATGGTAGCTAGCTAGCTATGAGAATCTGAAGCATATGTGTAAATGTGTACATATATATGTTGTTGTTAGTTAGTCCATTTGCTATGTTGTTACTTAATTTATTTGAGGTTATATTTGTGCAGGAAAAATCAATGGATAGAGCATAGATGTACACAAAAAATCGTGCAACAGATGAGTACGTCAAAGGCGTAAAAGGATTTTTAAGAGCTGCCATGGAGGATATGCAGAATAGGGTTGATGTGATACGTTGTCCATGTACTGATTGAGATAACATGAAGCTGTATAGAAATGCAGAGCAAATCAAGTTTCATTTGATGAAGTGGGGATTCAAAATGGGTTATTCATGTTGGACGAGTCACGGTGATGAAGAGAGTACACACGAATGTTGTGATGACCTTGACGAATGCAGTATCGATGACGTTGGTGCGGAGTGTGATGGTGGCACAACTTGGTCTGATGAAGAGTACTACAATTTCGATCAGATGATGTGGGATGCAGAAAAGGACTATGGCATGGTGGAAGAGGTCAGTAAATTCAAGAAATGGTCAGAAGAGTCGAAGAAACCAATATTTAATAGTTGTAAGCCCAAATACACTAGGCTGGCAAACGTGCTTGAGCTGCTACAATTAAAGGCGAGGAACCGCTGGACTCATAAGGGTTTCACCGAGCTCTTAGCACTGCTAAAGGATCTTATTCCGGAGGGAAATGAGCTTCCGGCAACAACATATCAGGCAAAGAAGGCTATATGTCCCCTAGGAATGGATGTGCAGAAAATCCACGCATGTCCGAATGACTGTATCCTATACCGTCACGAGTATGCACACTTACACTCATGCCCAGTATGTGGAGTGTCCCGCTACAAGAGAAAGTGGCCATATACCGAAGACGATAGTGATCTCGACATCGAGATTAATCGAGGACCTCCAGCTAAGGTCATGTGGTTCTTGCCGTTGACTCAGCGAGTGGTACGTTGGTTTGGAAATCAGAAAGAGTCTAGACTGCTCAGGTGGCACTCAGAGGGTCAAAAGTAAGATCGAAAGCTCAGATACCCCGTGGATGCTCTGCAGTGAAGAAACATTGACTAGAAGTTCACTGAATTCAATGCAGAACCTAGAAATTTGATATTTGGGTTGAGCATGGATGGTATGAATCCTTTTGTAACTGAAGCAGCAAGCATAGCACTTGGCCCATCAATCTATGCATATATAATCTTCCTCCTTGATTGTGCATGAAGCGAAAGTATGTTATGATGTGTATACTAATACAAGGCCTAAAGCAGCCTGGAAATGATATTGATGTATACCTAATACCATTGGTGGAGGAACTAGAGACACTATGGAACAAAGGGGCGAAGATGTGGGACGCAGACCGACGGGGGATCTTCACTCTACGCGCCATGTTGTTCTGTACCATTAACGATTTCTCCGCACTTGGAAACCTATCAGATATGACTATGAAAGACAGCAAAGCTTGTCCTCACTGCTTAGAGGATACCACAAGTGTCTGGCTATGGAACTATTGGAAGACGGTCTATATGCGCCATCGAAGGTTTCTTCCCACCAACCATCCACATCGTAAGATGACTAGACAATTTGACGAAAGTAAGGAGATTGGATCAGCTCCGCGTCCAGTCAGCAGGACAGAAGTCCATGATATGCTTCAGGATTTCCATGTGGTGTCTGGGAAGAGAAAAAAGGTTGTAAGAAAAGAAAGAAGACAAAAACTAGTGAGAAATATAGCATATGGAAGAAAAGGTCAATTTTTTGGGACCTACCCTATTGGAAAGACTTGAATGTTCGACACTGCATAGATGTGATGCATGTTGAGCTAAATGTTTGCAACAGTTTGATTGGTTTATTGTTAAACCTGAAGGACAAAACAAAGGACGGGCTAAACGCATGGCTAGACTTGGTTGAAAAGAATATAAGAAGTGAGTTAGCACTGGTCCAGACTAGTACGAGCCGACCGTTCCTCCTTCCAGCCTGCTACACTCTGTCCAAAGCCGAGAGAATCAAATTCTGTCAGTGCTTGCATGGTGTGAAATACCCGTCCGATTACTCTGCCAACATGAAAAGGATTGTTTATATTGATGATTTGAAACTGTCTGAGATGAAGTCCCACAACTGCCATGTCCTTATGACTCAGATGATTCCGGTGCCAATAAGGAATATATTGCCTCCAAAGGTCCGAAGTACAATCACAAGGCTGTGCTATTTCTTCAATGCAATATCTCAGAAGATCATAGAACCTGATGTTCTTGATTCGCTGCAATCTGAAGCAGTAACAATTTTGTGTGCCGTCGAGATGTATTCCTCCCGTTCTTTTTTGATATTATGGTATATCTCATTGTTCACCTTGTATGGAAGATAAAGTTATGTGGCTTGGTGTTTCTGCGTTACATGTATCCGTTGGAGAGATACATGGGTATTCTAAAGTCCTTCGTGCGTAACCGACATCGACCCGAGGGCAGCATCGTCGAAGGTTATGCAACAGAGAAAGTGATCGAATTCTGCATTGATTACATGTCTTAGGTCAACTTCATTGGTGTGCCCGTATCCCGCCACGAGGGCAAGCTCCAAGGTATGGGCACACTTGGCAGGAAAACAATCACTCCCAACATGAACCTATATAATAAAGCCCACTTCATTGTCCTGGACCACACGATTGAGGTTAGCCCTTACATCGATGAACACAAGGAAGCTGTACGCCGTCAATACCCGCCGTCAATACCCAAGGAAACTGAAGCTTGGATCAAGATAGAGCGTAATCGTCGGTTTAATGCATGGTTCAAGCAACGATTCACCGGTTTTTCGTGTCCTGATATAATCCTATGGCTTGCCAAGGGCCCCATATTCACAGTCGTGGCCTGGTAAGGATATGATATAAACGGATACACGTTCTATACAATCGATCAGGACAGGAAGAGCACGGTCCAGAATAGCGGCGTTCGTATAGACGCATTTCAAGAGGAGCACAACCAAGGTTGGGTAAGGCAGCATATGAGCCCATACTTCAGTTTCATTGGGGAGATTTGGGAGCTCGACTACGTCATCTTCAAAATCCCCTTGTTCCGGTGCAGATGGGTCCGGAGTCCACGGGGTGTGCAATGCGATGACTTTGGTGTGACCACCTTGGACCTCGAGTGTGTCAGATACAGAGATGACCAATTTGTGCTTGCAACCCAAGTTGTACAGGTTTTCTATGTCACCGACCCCGCTGATGAGAAGAGACATGTAGTTCTTAGCGGAAAAAGAAGAATTGTTGGAGTCGAGAATGTGGTGGATGAGGAGGTGTACAACTAGTTCAATGAGATTTCTCTGTTTGGAGATGGCATCCAACCCGGCTTAAAGGAAATGGCGAATACAACAAGCTATGCGCGCGTCGATCATCAAGAAGGGATAATCATATGATCACTCATCACATGTGTTATTATTGAGATGTGCATGTAATGTTGAACAAGATTTATATGGCAATACAAATATATAGTTTATTTCAAATGCCCATATAATATATCGCAATACATGATTTTTTACCCATTATCTATAAACTAAATGCATTTTTAAACATTTGCAGGAATTTAAAAGGCTATCAAGTAATTTTTAAATTTTCCCTTTTATTATCTTCCTAGGTAATTTTAGAAATTATGTACCCATTATCAATAAGTTAAATGCATTTAGTAATCATTTGTAGGAAACTAAAAGGATTATGAAGTATTTCTCTAATTTTCTATAATTATTTTTGTTTTATTGACTATCATTGGCGGATCTATATTGGAACCGCTAGTGATAGTATGTATCAGCGGCGGATCATACTACAACCGCTAGTGATAGTACTTATCACTAGCGGATTTCAATTGGATCCGCTAGTGATATTACTTATCACTAGTGGATTTCAATTGGATCCATCAGTGATAACTCGGGCTAACATATACCCTGCCACTAGCTCTCGGGGGTCTCACTCAACAAAAATTTCATTCCCGCGCGCGCCGTCCCCTTCATTCCAGTGGCCGCTGCCTCGTCGTCTCCGAGCGCCGCCCCTTCGCTGTCACCGCCATCCCCAAACGACACTGTCTTGTCATCCCCGAGCGCCGCTGTCCCCTTCTCTCCCAAGCGCCGCCCCATTATCGTCGCAGACGTCCCCAAGCCCCGCCAAGTGTTTCTCTGCCTCCTCCTTCTCCCCGAGCGCCGCCAAGGGTTTCTCCGCCTCCTCCTCCTCCCCAGCGTCGCCTCCTCCTCCCCGACCGCCGCCTCCTTTTCCTAACTGCCGCCTCCTCCTCCTGAGCACCACAGGTCCCCTTCGCTCCCGAGCGCCGCCTTCCCCTCCCGACCGCCACCGCCGCCTCCTCCCGACTGCCGCCTCCTCCTCCTCGACCGTCGTACAAAAGTAAATACCTTACTTTTCTCTAGATTATTGCTCTATACATGTATGCTCAGATTTGAATGAAACAATTGTTGCACGCGCTATGTATTTATAGTTGTAGGGTTGAATGCATCAGTAGTTTGAAGGGAAAATCATAGAGAAATGTGATAGGTTGTAGCATTTGTTTTTACATGGAGATACATTTGGTTGACTAAGCTAGGAAATTTACAATTTTTTGTATTATTTCTAATATGCCTAAGTTTTGTGTGGGCTAAGGTGCATTAAGAAATTTTATGTGTGGAAGACTTGAAATGAATCCTTGGATGCCAAGAATGTGCTTTGCCGCTGCAGTTTTACTTATTCATTTAGAGGTGAATATTTGGTTTTTGTGAATAATCCAATTTGGCCTTTATGCAAGGCTATGCTATTTTTAAATGAATGCACTTAATACATGCATGCTAACGGAAATATCCATGTCGTTTTGTTTGAGGTAATGGCAACCTGACCTTAGTTTTGCAAACAACTTGAAGGCATATACCATGTAACAACACTACCAATTGAATATGGGCCATCTATTGTTTTTTTTTCAAATACCTTAAAGGCAGCCTCTTTAGAATTTATTAGTCTATCTTATTTATTTTTCACCTAGGATCATGCTGTAAATTGACCTCACCTATCAATACCTTTTGGAGCATAATTTGAACAACTCCCTCTCTCTCTCTCTCTCTCTCTCTCTGTAATCTCTCTCTCTCTCTCTCTCATCTGAACCTCCATCTCTAGCTCTGTATGGCTGATCAAGCTCCCACTCGATCGACTCCGATGGCTCAGGCCCCTCAATAGGATCAAACGGCTCTAGAGGCTCTGGCTGCCCCTTAAACGGCTCAACCAGCTCCCGCTGCCCCTCAACGGTTCCGGGTGCCCCTCAACCGGCTTCGGGCGCCCCGTCTGGCCCTTAGTCGGAGGCAACCCAATCGGAGACAAGAACAAGGGCTGGCCGTGGCGCATCCAAGCTGAAGACTGATGTGGTCCACACCATCACGGATGTTGACATATCTGGTACACCAGTGCTTCCAAGGAAGGCTGCAGCAGCGTAGCGGACGATGTGCGGGGTGGTCGCTAGGTCCTGAGTCCCTTGCACCACCTTGACCTGGAAGGCTCTCACCGATTAAGAGAAACAAGCTATGCGACGAGCTAAGATGATCTTTTGTGTTCCCCGAGAATTCACTTGACACTGTGCGAAGAAGTACACTGCTACGCATGGGGAATGCCTGGAAGAATTGGAAGGTGACCCTCGTAAAGGACTTCGTGAAGGAGGAAAAGGATCCCTTTACCAGGTACCCCTTCATAACCATTGAGGCATGGGAGGAGTTCAAACAGATAAAGACAAGTACCAATTATCACTAGAGAAGTGCTGCGCACAAGATTATTCAACAAAAAGCACCCACCCACATAGACTCAGCACAAGCGGGTACATGGGTAAAATTCTCGAGTGGGAGTAGGCAGCCACTTCGAGCGAGTAGTCAGATGCCGCGTCAAGGCTTACCAACCCCTGTGCCAATCACTGGTATAGGACTAGGATAAAAATAACACTAAAGGGTGAAAAGACTTTCGGAAGCCCCGAAGTAGTGGAGGTCGCCAAAAAAAATGGTAACTTACAGGCAACCATCTCTTTTGTTTTGTTGTTCACTTCTGTAATGTCATAACACCACCAATTCTAATAGTTGTCTACATATTCAGTTTGAATATGACTCCTAGGCTTCGCAAGGCTCTTTTTATGAGAGGAGAGAATGTGACATCCTGTCCGAAGCCCTCGGCAACAAGGAGCACCCGGGCCACACGCGGGGCATCAGAGTTTACGTACCATGGAAGGATATATTTCTCGATGACCCAGACTACAGGAGGAGAAAATCTAGAGCCACCCTAGAGGCAGATATTGCTGACAAGATATGTGCGGAATTGCTACCCCACGTACAACAGTTAGAGGAGATCATAAGAAATAGACCTAAAGTCAACCATCCATTCGAGTGCAACCCTTCTCCTCCTAAAGACAACCCTCCATTCGATGCAACCCCCCTGCACACAAGAGTAGTTGTGCTTCCGCACCTACGCCAGAAGGGGCCGGCGACATCGAATACCATGTCGACCACAGGTAAACATGTCACATATGTATGTCCATATTCAATCATGTTAGAGTCCTTAATCTAATGCGAACATAACTCCATGTAGGAGGTTACCCATTGCAAGTTGATCGTTATGTACAACGCGCTTTTTGATAGAGGTGGGGTAGGGGTGGAGTTCCCTTGCCTTCCGGGGATGAAGGTTCATGGGGCAGACATGGCGATGGGCTACATGAAGGTCCAGGTGGATGCCATACTGGACAACAAGAGGAGCATCCTCCTGGTGAATCCCCCGAACGATGAAATCATCACAGTAGGGAATGCCGTCCATTTATTTGTCCAGTGACCGAAGAAGGATATAATTTTGGAAACCCTACCCAGGACTTAGGCCGACAATGAACCCCGACCTAAGCCTCATGTCGAGATCGAACCCGCGTGGCCACTCCCCAGAAAAGAAGAGAGGCCCCCAAACATTGCCTCAAAACCATCGAAGACCCAAATGAGGCCACAAAGTGTCAAGCGTGCCGAGTCCTCGCCGCCAAGGGGATTGACACCAAAGAAGACATGGCGGACTAGCTCACAAAGTTCCAAGCCATTTATGCGCCATCAAAGTGTGTGGCAAATCAGAAGAGCAAACAATTGCAGCTCAAATACTCTACGCCCCAAGAAAACGAGCGGTGGCTAGCAGATAAAAAAAATTTCAGATAGGAGTGTCATTTCTTCCCAACACCGTATTAGCCACGTTGGATCTAGGCTACCACGTCCTGCATGAACATTACCTTAAAATTACCAACTTGCCCCTGTCAGAATGAGAGTCTGGTATCATAGCTATATTGAAAGCCAAACATTTCGATGACGAAGATAACTATTTTATGGTAAACTAGCACGACCTATGGTGCATGTACCGTCTACAGGAGCTCGATCATTAGCTCCTTCGATGCTTTTCACTTTAAGTACCTGTAATAGTCATTCGTATTTAGAACTCTCGGTTGGTTTTCTGGACTTATATTTAAATGAAATATATATTTCCAGCCACATGAAGCTACGTGTCAAACAAACAGGGAAACCAGTGGGTTTTCTCGATCCGGCACTTTGTACCCAACATAATATGGATGAAAATTGCGGTCGAGTCAGGAACTACATCATGAATGTATTGTATCACCACCAAGACAAACAATACTTTCTATTGCCATTCCTCAAAGATTGGCATTGGATCTTAGTGGTCATAACACCTGACGAAAACAAAGTTCTGTACCTCAACTCTAATAGGGCTAGCCCTCATCATGACTACTCATCTTTGAGTAAACTACTCGATCAGGCGTTTTATTTCTATGTTGAGCGAGGGGGAAAGCATGATGTTTCTAGGGCGATGCTCTATAACACAATATAAAATGGCCGGTACGTGCCTGTACATACCTCTCATATGAAAAGAACTGTTATTATTCCTATTGGCCATCGACCTAATTATCTATTATAGTACAGTGCCACCAACAACCCGGAGGCTATGTTTGCGGGTTTTACGTTGCCCGCCACATGATGGAGGTGATTTGTGTTACAAGGCTCCAAGATATGGACCTGAAGCTGGGGCCTATCAATTTCGACAATCTTGCCGAAATTAGAGAAGTGGTCGCTAACTTCATAATGATGCAAATTGTGGATCCGCATGGTTGTCTCCACCCTCTAAAATTAGAACAGGACAATTAGAATTAGCCTAGGTAGAATGTATGGACAAAATCATGTAAATATTTTGATGTGCCCTGCTCCATTGAACACGAGGCAAACAATAGTTCAAAGAGCTCGTCTACTTGCATACGTTAGTTCATCTCTTATAAGGTCAGTTTCTTGATCTCTCTCTTTGTATGCATGATTTGAAAGTTAAGCGATACAAACATACATACATACATATATATATGAAATGTGGTTGTATGTGATGAAATGTGCTTGTATACATGTTTTCTTATATCTGAAATCTAGATGAAATGCTAGAAAAACCTGAGGCTAGCCAATTTTTCTAGCTATTTTTTTTCCCTGTGGAGTCTTATCATTGGCAGATGTTTGTAAGAACCGACAGTGATATATCTCATCATTGGTGGTTAAAAATAAAAACAGTTAGGGATATTATACCATCACTGATGGCTGGCGTCTGGAACCACCAGTGATATGTGACTATTACAGGCGGTTTGTATACGAACCGGCAGTGATATGTGACTATCACTAGTGGTTTAGGAACCGCCAGTGATATCCCCTACATCATTGTCGCTTAATCATTGGCGGTACAATAACCACCAGTGATGCCGGTTCCGAGCCACCAGTGATGGTGTTTTCTGATCTAGTGTGTGTAAGCCACCAATGTCTACTTACAATCCAACCAATTGTTATATTCAGAGTTGTTCTGAACCGTCGGACCTTGTCAAGTGTTAGCACCATGTACCGCTAACCAGCGCCTCGGCTGCAGGTCATTAGGCTACTACGCTCGTAGGCCCAACCACAAAGCAACAACTAAGGTTTGTTGGGCTAACTCCCCCAAAAGACTAGCCTTATTGGTGGATACTCTCTCACCCTTATAAATCATGCTTTGCCCTCTCCATAACCAATGTGAAATTATTCCCAACAATCTCCTCTTCACACAATGGTAGACCTGATCATCCTTCAGGCTGGGCCGGGCTTCGAGCTGGGCTTGGAAAAGGCTGGTCATTTTGACCCGAGCCCGAGCCCGACACGGCCTAAAATTTTTTTTTGCCGGGTCAGGCTCGAGCCTGGCTCGAAGCCCGAAAGCCGGGCAAAAGCCCAGCCCGAAGCCTGGATTTGCACTGAGTTTTTGTTTTTCTGTGAGCCTGGGTCTGGCCCGACGGGCTTGGTTTCCGGCCCGAGCCCAGCCCGACGAACAAGCCCGGCCTGGCTCGAAAAAAATCAGGCCGGGTCACCTGGCCGAGCTGCCCATGATTAGCTCTACACAATGGTGCTTCTTCATCGTCCCTTCGCTGTACTTAGATGGTCCCTCAGGGCCAAGATCTATCAGGCCTTCCTTTCAACATACTCTTATGGTCCCTCGGGCCCTTTCACACCAGCGTGTTGGGCCCAGGTGTTCCAAAATAACGGATTAGGCCCGATGGACAATAGGGTGTGAAAGGTCCGAGGGACCGTCACAGTATTAGTATCATAGTATTAGTATCTTTAATGCTTCTAAAGGCAAATTTTGCCTTTGTATCATCCAATCCATCCATCTTATAATCAACGGTGGATGTATTAAATACTTTTTTTTTCTAGGTGGTTGAGGTGGAACTTTGGGTACAAAGATATCCAGGATTATGAGATGGATGGACAAAATGATACAAAAACAAAGTTTGTCTTTGGGATCAAAGACAGAGGATACAAATCCTTCCAATCTCTTGAGAATAAACCACAGCCCATTCTTTTTAAGGAGGAATTATTATTATATTACGTAGGACTAGATTAGGATAAAACCACTGTGAATTGACCACACCGCCATTCTTTTCAAGGAGGAATTATTATCATATTACGGAGGATTAGATTAGGATGGGCCTGTCGAAGATCCAACTAAACGGGACCGATGCTGTGTGCTTCTGGGCTCGGCTGCGTTGCTCGGCCTTCTCCAACCTTCGGATCTTGTGCGGCAGCGCGCACACGTAGTCCTGTGCGCGCCTCCCCTCACCGGACAGCCCGGCCCCCAGCTCCTCAACCCGCCACTGCTTTATCAGGTGCTCCACGATGCCGCGGTAGTCGGAGGCCGTGTACACGCCGGCCCTCTGAGCCACGGCCGCGTAGTGCGCGAAGAGGTCGCCGTCGCGTCTGTCGGTCATGAGAGACGCCGGCATGGTGATCCGGCGGCGCATCATGTATGCCAGGGCGCGCACGGCGCCATCCGGGTCGACCTCGAACAGCTTCCCCACGATGCGCGTGTAGGCTGCCTCATGCCGCTTCTCGTCGGCTGCGACCGCGCCGCAGATGCGCGCGAGGGCAATGTCGCCGTGCTTCTTGGCGTGCCGCGCGGTGTTGCCATGCGAGATGGAGGTGGCGCGCTCCTGGAAGGCCACGTAGATGAAGCCGTGGTATGGGCTCCGCGCGGCGCTCATCACCATGCCCGACTGGATGAGGTGGTGGATGGTCCTGTCCACCTGCCGCATGTCGACGCGGCCGGAGAGGAAGAGGTACTTGTTGAGCACGTCGCCGTGGCGGTTCTCCTCGGCGGACCAGCCGCGGATCCAGCGCGCCCAGGCGGTGCCGCTGGCGCCGGTGAGGTCGCGCACGGCCTCGAAGCGGTTGAGCATGCTCTGGTACGTCGGCAGCACCTCCTCCGTCACCATGTTCCCCACCAGGCACACAAGCTGCGCGTCGGGCACGGCGGCCGCGTGCGCGCGGATCTCGGAGCACGCCGCGTGGAAGCCGTCCGCGCCCAGCGCCGCCGGGTCCGGCAGCATGTCCGTCGGCTGCCACGCCTCCTCCGCAGGCTTGAGGAGCGGCAGAACGTTTGCCTCTGCCCACGGTTCCAGCTGATCGAACACCTCCAGCTTCCCCGGCTCCAGGTACCTCAGCCATTCGTCGTCACCGTCCTCCTCCTCTCGCCGCGGCTCAGTTGCGGCGGCGGCGCTCGGGTTCCTCTTACTAACGCTTGGAAGAGGAGGAGGAGGTGGCGCCTTCGCTGCTGCTATTTCCGCCGGGTTGTCTTGGACGAGGAGGTTGGCCGAGCACTTGACCGTGGCGGTGCTGCAGCTCATCTCAGCCATGATTCTTCTTCCTCCGCTAGCTTTTCTGCTACTGCTACTGCATCTAGAGGTGCAACTGGAACGGATATTTTCCGACCGACCGACCGACCGAATTAATTCGGATAGCGATTTGAATAGTTTTTCGGATATTCAAAGAATTTTCCGAATACGGATACGGATAAGGATAGTTATCTCGGATAACGATACGGATACGGATAGTAATTATCCGACGGATACAGGAATATCCGAGTTTATAATCGGATAATATCCGGATATAAAATATGGATAATATCCGAAAACTTTAAAGACTTCTCCAAGACTGTGAGTCTGTAACTCTCCAATCAAAGAGCACAGGTCTGGAGGCACTAGTACCAGTGTACCAATACCACTCTTGGTACTCCACCAATACCAGTGCCAAGTACCAGCTACCATTCTACCAAGTGCCACTGCCAAAGTGCCAACGCCAAGTGCACCACAGGCCACAGCGCCAATGCGGTGCCAAACCAAAAATTTACCGCATGCTTCGTACTTCCCGGCTTGTCCACTGGCGCTAGGCCAAAACTGAAGGCAATGCGACACTGCCACGTGGCAGACCCAACACCAAAAACATAAAATCCCCAATCCATCATTCGTGCTCTCTTTCTCTATCTCTATTCTCTATCTACCATTCAGTATGTTACATGTGCAATAAATGATCTATATTTTCGTGTATTATCCGGCTAAAAATATTCATACCCGTATTGAATCCGGTGCGTATTCGCCTCAGATTCGTAAGTGATAGTATCCGGTATTATTTGCATTCGTATTCACATCCGACACCATTCGTATCCGACTTCGTATCCGATAAAAAATATGGATACGGATACGGGATGAACAATATCCGACCATATCCGATCCGATTACATCCCTAACTGCATCCCTCTCTCCTGCATGCAGTCGAAGATTAACATTTACTCCATTGCATCTACATGTTTTACGCTTAATTAATTTCTCAAGAATAGGTAGGTACTGCCTACTAGCCAGCTAGCTCGTCCGCGATGCTTTAGAGCATTCCTAACAGAAACCCTTTAGTAGTATAGATATAGAGTTTAGAGATAGAACATTTGGTGGAGGGAAAGAATTTTTTATGGTGTATGTAAAGTGTGAAAAAATTTCAAGATGAAAGAGAGAGAAAATAAAGTAGAAGAGAGAAAATAGGGATAGAACTCCTGATGTGGATACTCTTGCTACAAACAATCACCATCTGTACCAGTAGCTGATGATCATCGCCTGGACACCGATATTAGTCCTTGCTCTTGTCCATGGCTTGCTACAACTAGTACTACGTAGCGGCTGCTTGGATGATCCATGGCCATGTTTCATCAGCCCAGGATGAGACGGACATAGATGGTTGAGCAGCCATGATCCTCGCAACGTTGCCATATGAATACGTAATATATATGCACGCAAGGCAAAATATAGACCAACCTAACGAAATTACTTGCCTGGGTTAGCTATACCTTCTCTGGATCAACATGTGTGGTGGCCTATTTATAGGGCAGCTTGCAAGCAGTTCTATTCTACTTCTAGTGAGAAAAAAGGAAAGAAAAACTTACATCCGGTTTGCCTGCCAAGAATCAATTGAATTCCAAATCCATTAATTTCTAATTGGATTTCGATTCTTGATTAGCAAAAATTCAAATTCAAATTCAAACTCCAATTCAAATTCTTATTCTACTCCAAGTTAAAAAAAAATCTTACGTTCCGTTTGGCTGCTTAGAATTCAACTGAATTCTAGATCTATTTCTATTTGGATCTCAATTCTTTTATTGAAAACAATTCCCGGTTTACGCAAAGCACAAAGCAGCTTCTGTGAGTGCTAGATCATCACCAACAAATTTCAGTTGATTTTATTAAAAAAACATAGTGTGACCGTGAAGTTTAAATTTTAAATACCGACTTTTTTGAAATAATTTTCAACACGGCTTGTATGGGTCACATGTATATCTACTGTTGCAAATGTGTAAAAATTAGCTTCTTTATACACTAAATCATATCCAACAAATTGCAGTCGATTTCACAAAGATTTCATTGTGTGCACACATGAGGAATAAATCTAAAGTATTCTACAAGGTTGTGGGTGCCAAATATACATCTAGTCTCTCGTAAACATGTACAAAATAACTTCTATATTCTCCAAATCATCTCCAACAAATTCCAGTCGATTTCATGAAGATTTTATAGTGTGAACACCAGGTTTGAATTTTAAGTATGGAACTTTTACGAAATCATTTTATACAAGGTTGTAGAGCCCCAAATGTATATCTATCCTATAAACGTGTATGAAGTAACTTCTCTTCACACTATATCATCTTCAACAAATTCTAATTGATTTTATGATAATTTTATCGTTGTATGAATTCTTTGGGTTGCGTGCATGATTTTTTTTTCTTTTCTAGATGTGAATTCATAGGTTCAATTCAATGGGAAAAAACAAGTGTTTATCTGTTGACTGATTGATTAGATCGGCGACTTCAATTCGGCAGCAGCCACAGATTCATCCCGATCGGCTTCGTGCCGGCGACTACAAGTCGGCGACGGTGATGATCAACTCGTGATTCAATGCAAATTCAAACAATTCACATACGCGATTCAAAATTGATGCGATTCGATTCAGAGATCCTTTACCGATTCCTACCTTATGATCATCTCCTGTGTTCGTAGAGGTAGAGGATCGTGCTGATAACATGTTACGCAACCTCGCTACCGGGTGTAGTCCGGGGTTGCCTAACAAATCTAAACTCAGGAACAGAGAGACACAGAGTAGGAGGAACGGCGGCTATTCTTTATTCAATTCTTTCTTGTGTATAATTGGTGGAACCCCTTCTCCTTTTATAGTGCTGATCTAGGATTTTGGTATAGGCCAATACCGGGTCTTCGTGGACTAGTTCCTCAACACTCCTGTTGCTACAGTGCCCATGGTACTGTTTATGAGATGGGCAGCCCATAACAACCTCCCTTGAATTTCGAAGCAATTGTGATACTTGAAAATTCAACTTTGAAGCATATTATTTCTTTAACTCGGAGTATATTTTTTGGGACCCGTTTGGAAATATCTTGAAACTCAAGGTTTCAATTCAAGAGCTTCAAAAATCAGCTTCGAAAACTGAAACTCTTTGAGCCATAAAATTGTATATTTAAAACTAGTTGGAACCCTGTTGAAGCGTGAAGATTCAATGATGGAACTTGAGAAATCAACTTTGCTACTCTGTTTTAACACGTTTATACTGTATAGCATGGGCTAGTAGCTTACTCGTATTCTAATTACTCCTTCCAACTACAAATATGCCAGCCTAGAATACGTCAGACTTTTAAAATATAAGCTTTTTCTTGCAATATTCAGATTGCCTGTATCCTTTGTCTTTGCTTGCTCTTTAATTACTTGTATTAATCTAGTGTCGTGATCAGATCAGCCATGCTCTTGCACGATTGGTAAATAACCGGAGTATGGTCAGCGATTGTTGGTGCTTCTCGTTGTTAGTTGGTAGCCGGAGCATTAAAATCATTCCCCACCTAATTAATCAGGAGAAAATCGGAAAGATAACAATTAAAAAATAATAATGACTTAGAGAAGGATATAGGCCATGTGGTACTGTTCACATAGCGACAATGTCCGTGGTACTGTGCATGAGATGGGCAGCCCATAACAACCTCCCTTGAATTTCGAAGCAATTGTGAAACTTGAAAATTCAACTTTGAAGCATGTTATTTCTTTAACTCGGAATTTATTTTTTGGGACCCGTTTGGAAATATCTTGAAACTCAAGGTTTCAATTCAAGAACTTCAAAAATCAGCTTCGAAAACTGAAACTCTTTGAGCCATAAAATTATATATTTAATACTAGTTGGAACCCTGTTGAAGCCTGAAGATTCAATGATGGAACTTGAGAAATCAACTTCGCTACTCTGTTTTAACACGTTTATACTGTATAGCATGGGCTAGTAGCTTAATTACTCGTATTCTAATTACTCCTTCCAACTACAAATATGCCAGCCTAGAATACGTGTAATCAAACTTTTAAAATATAAGCTTTTTCTTGTAATATTCAGATTGGCTGTATCCTTAGTTTTTGCTTGTTCTTTGATTATAGTTTTTGCTTGTTCTTTGATTACTTGTATTAATCTAGTGTCGTGATCAGAGTATGGTCAGCGATTGGTAAATAACCGGAGTATGGTCAGCGATTGCTGGTGCTTCTCGTTGTTAGTTGGTAGCCGGAGCATTAAAATCATTCCCTACCTAATTAATCAGGAGAAAATTGGAACAATACATTCTTCATCACCGGGAGCCATCAACCCCCATGCTCGGCCCCATGCCTCTCTCCCTCTGTCCTATTATTTTAAAATTTTTAATATACCAACAGAGCTAAATATTGGACCAGATTATTTCAGTGTTTTTTTGATTTGGTATTAAATTTTCTGTACAAAATTTGGGCACCGAGATCTGAAAAACCGAAATTTCTAAATATTAAAACAACCAAATGGGTATACCAGGAATATCTCAACCATAGTGTATTATAAGCTTTACCATGCAGGATATATGATGTCATAGACAAGAGAGAACACGTGTAGAAATCTAAGTCGTCAACCATGCAACTGTTATCTATTGCATAGGAAAAAAAATTAAATATGAAAGAGCCATAGAAGTTACATGGAAAATTTGTGTACGTTATTATGGTTGCCAATATATAGGCTTGTATGAGCTGAGCTTGAGCGAGTCTGCCCCACCAAACTCGAGCTCAACAAATGCTTAGGTCGAGCTTGAGTTGAGGCTTGAGCCTATAACTAGAAGCTCAACTCGTGTTGGGCCCATAATATTTTAGTTTGTTACAAAATAAGCAAAGCTCAAGCTCGAGCTCGACTCAGTAAATAATTTTACATCTCAGCTTGTTTAGGCTCAATAACATTCAACTTCGTTACAAAATAAGCAAATCTCAAATTCGACTTGGTAAATATAATTTTTCCATGAAAGAAACAAAGTTGTAATAGGCATGGAAATGTTCTAGTAGGCTAGAGGAAGCTTGAGCTCGATTACACTCTATAAACTGATTTTATCAATAGTAAAGTGAACTGATGCCCCCTTAAAATTATACCAAAGTCTCGTTTTGCAACTTGGAAGTTGAAGATTACCTTTTTGGTTCTTTTAATATGTGTCTATTTACATCTTTGCCCTGCACCATACATGCCAATTCAAAGTTGTGTGATAAGATAAATGCGATCGTAGAGCTGGTGTTTGTTGAATTGACATTATAAAACTTGAATTAGAGGATTAACATTGTTCCAATCTCAAAGCACATTTTAGCATACGCTTAGCCCGTATTTGTATATTAAGACCATTTCGCCCCTATCATATTCTTTCTCCTCTGACCTCTATATCTTCCCAACTATCCTCTGTCTCACCCCTAACTCGTCGTCGCTGTTTCGGAGACGTAGCCAAACCGCCCGACTCACCATGGCCGACGCACCACCCTACTCTTCCCTTCTTTCTCTTCCTTCACCTTAATGTGCTCCGGCTTTGTGTGGGCCTCGGCTCCGTAGAATAAAATCCGGAATCCATTTTTGTTCACGTAGTGTTAGACCAGGATCATGCTAACACCGCACATAAATAATACAATGAGCTAGAATCAAACTTTCCATTCTTTACAGATTTATTACATATAAAGTCCAAGAGTATTTTCGAAAGCTCAGAGTGCAAGGCCATGTAGGGCCTGTTATTACAAACTAAAACCTAAAACTACCTATGGATAGCAAAGCGGAAGTAGCGGGACAGCAGCAGGCATGTGGCTGAAGTCGACCTTTAGTCTTCGCCTGGGTCTTCATCCTCTAACCCATCTTCTCCACTGTAACAATCGTATGGGTCCTCGCTATCATCCTCCTCACCTAAAATGTGAGTGGGTGCGAGTGTGAGCGCGCAATCAACCGCGCACACGAACCAAAATCTTGCCGAATGCAAATCAGGAATGCGAAGCCATTTTTGGTGGAGGTTGGTTATCTTTTATTTGCTCTAAATCATGCCATAAAACTTTAAAGTTAAAAAGCCCTAACATATAGCATTTCGAAAATCAAAGATGTATCGGGCCATATATGTATGCCAATTTCTCCAGGTATTAATGTATCAAAATGGCGACCACGTATGCTTAACCAAGGAACACGTGTCTCACGTGGCAGACACATACCATTCCCATGGTCATGGTCTCCACAATCGGCAGACTAGCTCCCATCGCCATGGCAAACTATCTCTGATAGTATGACGAATTCGTACCCATACTACGGCTGGCGCACGATTCCCATCTTCTGGTGAACCTATGCCCATACTACAACTGGCGCACGGTTCCCAGGCAGTGGCGGTAGACACACCCTCTTCGCCAAGAGGCGTGATCCCCTTGAGCTCAACTATGGCCAGGATCCTCAGATCCAATCAATAACATTTCAGATGGTTGAGACTTTGTTCACACTCAGGTTTGCAGATACCCGAGTGTATGGATTGTTTCTTTGATCTGTCGAGTGCAAGGAATACTCCGGAACGGGGGTCGACACATTCCCATAACCATGTACTCGAGATATTCACTAAGATTAGACTACCCAACATGAAGCCATTCAGTTGCTTCAGTGCTGTAGTTTTGATCAGAGGAATGTAACTCTGTCGTGGTACACGTCATGCAAATGATGGGACCGTACCATAGAGGTACCTACTCCGCGTACGGTGTTTGTCGAGATCAAATTGTACCGTTAATAGTGTGATATACTGTTGCACTTGCACCGTTGATAGCGGACTATGCCGTTACTTAGATTGACCCGTCACCCTAGAACCGTACCGTTGACAGCTAAGAAATTGATCCATGGACTCTAGATTTAAGCAGGTCTAAACCATGTTCAAAGACTTATTAGCCATAAAGTTTAATTTTCTAAACCTTAGGTTATCAATGGACAGGATAGGAAAAGTCAAAGAGAGGTTCGTGCTTACTAGCACAGCTTGTAGAAAGGAATAGCTAGACTGGCCCTATTAGCACTTGAAATTATCGTAAGGTATTTGAAAGTCCATTTGGCATGCAAACTATCATTGGAAATCAACATAGTTCAAATAAAATTGGGCAAAAGAATGCTCAAGAGATTTTGGCTCGCCTGTTTCTTCGTAGTCCGGGTCTTGTACTTGATCCTCGTCCGGCAAGTCGTCTGTCATCTCGTTCTCTAGAGTATCGAACAATTCAAAGTAAATATTTTGCAATGGATGGATAAGGGTTGCTGGGGAAAAGGGGTTACCTAGGATCTTGCGCAGATTTTTCCTACTTGATTATTTATACAATTTATTTTCCTTATTATATAGGTTTTGGGGATGAGAAATGTATAGTTTATAGTTTAGTTTTTACTTAATTAAATATTTGAATAACTTTGTAAATACATATTTTCATCTTTTTAATATATTATTTTTATAGGTAATATTATTTTAGGTATTTTCTACATAGCTTATACGTGCTTAGATTACCTAGTTTTTAATTTTTAAAGATAAAAATTTTACTGCATACCTCTTCAAATTAATTTTATTAGGTTCCTTAAATCTTATAGTATTTTATAGAATTTTTACATAATTTTTGGGAGGGTATTTAGTATTTTTAGAAATTATAAATCACTATATAATATTCTTTATTTACTAAATGGGTTAAACTTTTGAAACAGTAACGGGCTCAGCCCGTTCTCATTTCGGTTCGGTCCACGGGGAAAAACACGGCCCAAGGCTGAACGGCCCATGCGGGCGCGCGCTCCCACACGTGAGCCGGCTGACCAGTTGGCACCACCGGTCGGCGACGGGCAGTGGCTGACGCGTGGGCCGTGAGGTCCCACGGGTTGGAGACCGAGCGCGGCCCGGGTAAAGGCGTACTTCACCCGTGCGTCTTCCACGATGGGAGACGGCTCTGGCGTGGAGGCGTGGTCACTTGTACTGACGGGTGGGTCCTCAGGCCCACCTGTTGGTCTCAGGTGAGAGGAGGTCGCGGGAATTTTAAATTCCACACACAGTGGCACTGGCCCCGCCTGGCAGAGAGGGAGACGAGGATGTCGTGCCGACATCAGTTCGCCGTCTCCTCTGGCCGAGCTCCGGCGAGGTCTCCGGTGTCGTTCCTACGTCGCTGAGGGCAGGTCTCGACTGCTTTATGTTACCTATAGGATTAGGACATCTAGACGCAGGTCGTCCTATCAGGGATTTGGCCGGCAGCGAGCCGAGACGGCGGCGCCATGGCCGGAGCGGCCATTTACTACGGTAAGAAGGTGCTAAGGCAATTTAGTCTTGTTTAAGCCCGGATTTTGAGTGAGGAAGCCTCGGGGATGCTTACCCGAGGGTTGGTTGGGGTTGAGGCGGTCTGGGTCAGGCTAGCGGCAGTGAGGCCGAAAGTGGAGCGAACAGGGCTTCGCCGGCGGCCTCCCTCGATGGCTAATAGCTCGTGCTCGCCCCGGGGGTTGGTTGGCGATGGTCTAAGGCTGCTTTAGGCCGAAGGGGCAAGCTCGGGCGGCTTCGGTTGATCGCAATTTGGAAAGGGGGCGATTTCGGCCGAGTTGGAGAAAACGGCCAAATTGGGGCATCAGACTCCCTTTTATAGGGTCTTGGCGTGGCTAGGGCATTCGGGCATTCGCAAGAACGAGGGCGCACCAATTTCACACAGCACGATGGATTTGGCGGGTAACACCGAGGTAGTCATTTATTCTGGGCGAACGGGCTTTGCCACCATGAGCTCCGTGATGATGGCGAGAGGGGTGAGGTGGCACGGCGTGGCGACTCCCCCATGCTGACTCATCAGCATAGGTCGGACCGGGCGGCGCTGGCCGGCTCGGTCGGGCGCGCCGGCGAGGAGAACGAAGCAGGAGGAGGAAGAGAGGAGAAGGGCACCGGGTGGGCTTGGCTGGGTCGGTCCGGCCTGGGCTGAGGCTGAGGCTGGCCCAGCTCGGCCTGGGAGGAGGAAAAAGAAAATAAAAAGAAAAAGAAAAGGTTGGTCCTTTTGGGCATTTGATCAATTTATCCAAAGATTTAAATTTTTCTGGATTTTTGTCAAATATAGACATATATATTTAGTATTAATTTCTTTCGTGAATTCTTTTTAAGAAAAATCTTTTTGTCTAATAGATTTTTATCTTAAGTTTTTCCTATATGCTTATTTTGGAATTTTGAGTAATTACCCCTTCTTCATTTTGATATTTTGCTTAAATTAGTTTCTTTATTCATAGTTAAGTACTTATTTACACATTTTTAATATTATTTTATGTTTATTTCTTTTATATTATCTTTATTATTTTCTTTTTCTTGTTTCTAAAAATTGGGGTGTTACACTTTGGTCCCATCCGTCCCCATTCCATCCCATCCCTTCATAGAGGCCAACGTCTTGGCAGCATAGGTGGTGTGTACAGGGGTGGACTGCCATGGCTTGGGGGCGACGTGGCGTGCGGTGCAAACCGTAGCCAAGCGCAGTGATACCGAAGCGGGAAATTCGAGATGTGGAGAGGGGTGTGGTGGTGCCGGATGGCCTGCTGAGTAAGGCTGAGGCAGCAAGCTTCCAAGGCAGCAGGTTGGCAGCGAAGGTGGTGAGCGGTGCGGGCAAGACTCTAGACAGCGACAAGGGTTGGGGTGGAGCTCGTGGGGCTGGTGAGCTTGTGGTGCGGAGCTCGTGACCGGCAGCTTGGGATAGCATGATTGGCCCGAATCTAGTGAGGCGAGCTTGGGACGGGCCTAGATCTAGCGATGCTCCTCCTCGAGTCAGAGAGAGTTGGGGCGAGAGAGATGAGAGAGAGAGGTGGTTGATAGCTGTCTCCAGCTAGGAGGAGAGAGAAATAGGAGAGAGGAGAGAGTTTGAAGAAGAAGAAGACAGAGGCAAAATTGTTCTAAAATTAAAATAGGGTCCACACATACGCACAAGGTGACACATGTTGAAAATAGTTGCATTTTTATAATTATACCGGTTTATAATGGCAATCCTAGGAAGAGCAACTCTACGATGGTATTTCTCTTATTTCACAACTTAGCAGTGGCAGCTATCTAATTAATCCCAAAAAACCGTTAAGTGCTAATGTGAACCCCATTTAATTAGAAAAAATAGATTTTTCGGTAACTCTTATAAAGAAAAGCACGAAACAATGGCCGATGGAAGCATTGTTCTAAAAATCCAGATTAATTCCCTTAATCTCTAATCGGCAGTCCTTGTTCTAAAATCAAGATTAATCCCCTTAATCTCTAATCAGTAGCCCTCCGTCCAACAGCGATGACCGATTAGTTCCGAATTCTTCCCATTAGTCCCCAGATTAATCCCGTTTAATCGCTAGTCCCTAGCTCCTGACCGACTTGCAATTAGCGTCTACTTGAACCAAGAAATAATTTTTTTTCACATGGGAATGGAGAGATTCATCCGCACCATTTTCCCCCCTTTTATCACTTTCGGATTTGCACTAGATGACAATCATGACATTAGCAATCAGGATTAGGGAAGTACGGACTAGGGATTAGAATTAAACTACCTGTACTGTCATGGTGCGGTGGTGAAGAAGTTGGAGATGGAAAACGGACACCGGAGGGCCTCGTTGGGGTTCGTGCATGCGTGAGAGCGAGCGAGAGAAGCAGAGCTGACCGCTGGAACTAGCGATGGATGAAGTCTCGTTCAGGATGTAGATGGGGCACAACCTAGGAGACCATCAGCGTCTTGGGCGAGTTGCAGGACATGGTGGGCATCTCACCCCTGCTCTTATAGAACACCTCTAAGCGGGCCAACCAAGTATGACGGTTGTGCAAATCATGTTCGTGGGACTCATGGATCATGCAGAACTTGCCGCTCTGGTAATTGCCTGGTGGCCCTTCATCGCGACACGGGAAGGACAAACCCCTATGCTTTTCCCCATGTTATGAGGTCAAGGCTTCTGCGCTTGCTACCTTCGACGTGGTGGAGATTGTTGCGCCTGCATGACGGACTGGTGCTCAGAGGTGTGTTGGATCGTGGCAATGACGCCTAACGAGGTTTCCTTCTTCTTTTCTTAATTTTCCTCTCAAGCGAGGACACCCTCACCTTCTGGGAGATCTCTAATGGCGACAGTTTTCCCTCAGCAAGCATCTTTTTTCATTTGACTGCCTCATCGGTGTCGGCATATCGGTCGGCCATGTGGAAAAACTCGCTAGTTGTTAGGTCTGGATGAATCTCCAGATCCTTAGTGAACCGAACATTCCTGACACCAAACATGAAGGATCATATAACTGACTCATCTGAAATGCTCAGCACGGAATTGCAGACCATGATGAACCTTTGGACAAGTCACGGAGAGCCTATCCTTCGGTTTGGATCACACGTTCAAGGTCACTTTCTCTGCCTAATCGAGTGTAGCAACTCTAAAAATTCGATTTGAGGGTGTCACTGAGCTAAGTCCAAGAGTGAAAGGAGCCTTCCTTCTGATTGAAGACCGACATTCGGGGCGCCCTGTCGAACACGGTGGGCTCGTAATTGGCCATTATGCCCTCATCTCATCCGGTTGCCAAGATGATGATCGTATAGATTGAGAGAAACTTGTCGGGGTTTTGGCTCCCGTTGAACCTTTCGATATGTCTGGGCTTTTGATATGTTCGACTTTGAACTTGGTCAGCTAGACGACGTCGCGAAGAGCGTGGAGGAAAAAAGACTAACATCCGTAAGCCACGGAACTGTGACGTCCAGATGGATTGACATGATCAAAACCATCATGAGGTTGTCGGTCATACGGGTGAGGACCGAGGTGACAGAACATTTCTTGGTCACGGCACGGGAGCGCACCGTGCTGACGCTACGTCTACCCTAGTATAGGCTTTCGAGCTCTCTTCTCCATGTCCACCTGCATAGTCGTGGCGCCGATGACGGCAGTCACAGCTTTCCAAGCTGTCCTCTCCATGTCCTCTTGCCTGGTTGTGGCGCAAACAATGACAATCACGGCTCTTCCCTTCTTTCTCTTCCTTCACCTTAACGTGCTCCGCTTTTGGTCCCATCTGTCCCCATTCCACCCCATCCCTTCATAGAGGCCAACGTCTTGGCAGCATAGGCGGTGTGCACAGGGGTGGACTGCCATGGCTTGGGACAATGCGGCGTAGGGTGCAAACCATAGCCAGGCGCAGTGGTACCGACGCGCAAATTCGAGATGTGGAGAGGGGCGTGGCGGCACTGGATGGCCAGTTGAGTAAGGTCGAGGCAGCAAGCTTGCAAGGCAGCAGGTTGGCAGTGAAGGTGGAGAGCGATGCGGGCGAGACCCTAGACAGTGACAAGGGTTGGGGTAGAGCTCGTGGCTGGTGAGCTTGTGGTGACAGAGCTCGTGATTGGCCGCTTAGGATAGCGTGATTGGCCCGGATTTGGCGAGGCCAGCTTGGGACGGGCCTAGTGAAGGGAATGTGCTCTAAAGGTAATCATACGATGATTGTGTAACGTCTCTGTTCATGTATTTATGATAACATTGCTTATCGGTTCCATAAATTAATATCACGACTTTGTTCATCAAATACGATTTGGTTGTGAGACACATTGTAATTGTGATATTGTTCTAAACAATCCTTGCACCATATCATTACGAGGAGCAGTAATGATTTGATCAGCACATGTATTGATTGATGGTATTGTTACGCATACCATAGATATGGAGATATCAAATCAATAATGTGGACATATGTTAGAAAGCATGGGTGGTTGGATAGACCTACTCTGAGACGCTGCTGAGATTGTTATCTACAAAGTGCTATCAGCGTGTAGTCTCGAGTGGTACACCTATATAGTCCTTAGACCCAGGGATCAAAAACCCGAAACGGTCCCGAAACCGCCTTCCCACCGGGGCGGTTACCCGGTAAAACCTGGTAGAAACCGGCAAAAACCGATAAAAACCGGACAAATTTGAATTTGAATCAACTGGACCGGCCGGGCGGTTTGCGGGCGGGTTTTACCGGTTTCCCGACGGGTTTGGGCGAGAAATCAGAAGAAAAACTGGAAATTGGAAAAATTGAAAAGATGCACGAAAGAATTTTCAAAAATATGGAAAAATCATATATGCCTAGGATATATGTCATGGTAATTTGTATAAATGTAGAAAAAAAATTTGGCATGACCTATGCTAAAAATTGATGTTTGGAACACATGTACATACCACATATTATACATACATATATTGCAATACAAATATTTAGACATTAGACATACAAATATATGTAGAAAAACCGGTATGATTCATACATACATATATTGCAATACAAATATTTAGACATTAGACAATGTTTCCATCAAACACATATATTATACATGAACACATCATATTTCCATCCAAATATTTATACCTTTTGAGTAATATGCCCATTTGCAGCATTTTGGACCATTCATATTTTTTAAACACAAAAAGTTTCACCACATCTTTGATTTGAAATTTAAGCACAAAAATGATGTAAATTTCAAATTTTGCTTTGTACAAGTTGTTCTAAAAAACTCCTAGTTTTTTTTACAATTTTTTTTTTTCTGAATTTTCACATTTTTTAGAAATTCAAATTTGAAATTACGAATTTGGCCGGGCAAAAACCGGCGGTTTCTGAAGCCAGCCCGCAGCGGGTCGGCAAGAAACCGCCGGTTTTTGCGGGTTTTCAGCGGCTTTGCGATCCCTGCTTAGACCCGAGATCAACATGGAAACCCAGCTTGTGGAGTCGTATGCTTTGGTGTTATCAAACGCTATACCGTAACAAAGTAGTTATAAAGATAACTACTGGGTATGCCGCGAAGTATGGCGTAGGGATGTGATTGATCAAGATGGAATTTGCCCCTCCTCGATAACAGGAGATATATCTCTGGGCCCCTCGGTATGGATGGATAAGAAAAGCGCACAGCCATCCTGATATGGTTAAAAAGTTAATCACGATATTTATATCCATCACATTGACGAGTGAATGATCGAGCTATCACAAGGGTGCCACATATCTTGCCTTGAGCTTGACTGATATCGTGTGGCAAAAAGATCGGAATGTTGAGTGTATCAGGGTTTAGCCAATGAGATCATTCTATGTATTCGGGGGTCAATATGTACTGCTAGGTGCCGCTATTGATCTGTGGATTGGAAAGGAACTTTCTGGATTCACGACCAACATGCACATGAACCTAACGGGTCACACACTTAACGGGTTGAAACATATCTAGTGGATTTGATATATTAGAACAAGGGTTTGCATGCGGATATGATCCGCGTAAGAATTGGAGTCCTAGTGGGCCTCGACTTAAGCCCACTAGTACGCCCATAAAAGGGGAGACCTGGGGCGGCGCGGATAGCGCGAGAAGAGCTCTCACCAAGCCCTAGCGGCCGCATCCCTCCCGCTCACTCGGAACCCTAGCCGCGTGGTGAGGTGCTAGCACACCTCGCACGACGTTCTTGCTCGGTACGTGTGGATACCGGTAGAGGTGTTGCCATACACAGACGCGCTGTTCGGTTGGATACACGCCGAGCACTCGGTGACCAGTCCGACCAGTCGGCGAGTAGCCCCGAGCACCTGGCGACCAGTCGACGAGCAGCTCCAAGCACCTGGCGACCAGTCGGCGAGCACGACGCGTGCTGCTCGGATCTGAACAGGACGTGTACGTTTACTTCCACGATGCGTGCGCATCTGCTTCCACTACATCAGTGTGTCAAGGGTAACAATCTTGTCAAGGGTAACAATCTGTGATTCTCTACTTGCATGTGATCTTGAGTGAATCGCGGTAGAAATTTTAAAATTGTGCTCACGTAGCCTACCCGTTCCCCAACACCTAGATCTAGCGATGCTCCACAAGTCAGAGAGAGTCGAGGAGAGAGAGATGAGAGCGAGAGAGAGAGAGAGGTGGTCGATAGCTGTCTCCAGCTAGGAGGAGAGAGAAATGAGAGAGAGGAGAAAGGTTGAAGAAGAAGGATACAGAGGCAAAATTGTTCTAAAATAAAAATAGGCTCCACATATATGCACAAGGTACCACATGTTGAAAGAACCGGGATGTCATCTAGAGGGAGGTGAATAGGCGATATCAAAATCTAAAATAATAATTTAGAGTTAAATACGGAAGCTTAACCGGACAGTCCAGTGGTCAGGACTGGATACTCCGATAGGTACCGGACTATCTGAGTGCAACTACCGGATTGTCCAGTCTACACAGAAACAGGGGACTTTGAATTCTAAAACAAATTTCACGATCTCAAGGATACAACCTACACCAAAGATAATTCACAAGCAAATATGTGTAGGAGTATCACACAAGGTAAGGCAATAACTAAATAGCAAAATAAACAAGTAATTCGAGCTAGAAAGTGAAAGGGATAAAACCGAAATAAAGATGGAGACGCGAAAATGTCCTTGAGGGAATCCTACGTCTCCGTTGAGGTGGCTCGATCACACTTGAGCCAGGGTCTTTTTCAACCCTCCCTCATATGTTGCACAATGTACTCGCCGGCTTCACTTCTTTGATTTCTTTCCTTGCGGAGGCAAAATCGAGCCTTCACAAACTTGACATGGCGCACCACACAAAACTCGGTGGCTCATGACCAACTCCTAGCCATTTAGGAGTCCTTAACCTCCAAGAGTAACAAATGCCCACGAAGAATGAACTTGGAGATGACCAAAAGTGCTCAATGATCAACTCTTACTCGATTCACACTCACACCTCCTCCCAACTCTTCCCAACCCTTCTTCTCGAGGGATCACAAAGATCTAAGAATAGAGGGGTTCTAAGGGGCTCAAGAACACATGAATTGCTCAAGGAATGATAGTACAAATAGAACCTCCCAAGAGCTAACTATTGGCTGCAGGTCTGCGCCGGACCGGACTATCCGGACCCTAACACTAGACTGTTTGGTTTGCAGCAACTAAGGAGCAGAAACTCAGCGTCAGATTTGGTCCGGACTGTCCGAAAGGCCGGACTATCCGGTGTTCCGGACTGGATAATCCGGTCCTAAAATTAGGACTAGCACAGCCCGACGAAAACGGCCGTAACTTTTGACTCCGGACTCCGTTTTCGGTAATCTTGGGCTCTACGAAAAACTAAGAACGAGAGCTACACAACCAATAAGGTCTCACACCTCAAATCCCAAGGGATAAATGCAGAACTCATAAAGAAAGCAAGGGATACCTATAAATCTCACTTTCCGACACCACCAACACCACACTCTCTCTAGATTTCATTAGGATGGATCACTTGAGCACTTGAAACATCTAGAAGTCATTCTCCATCGCATCCGTCTTAATAGGACGGCAATCTTTAGACTCAAATTAAATCAAAGGTAATACAAGTCTAGGATAATCACTTGCCGTCTTTTTTCTTCATTTTGCATGATGACCTTTACCAAAGGATTGATGAAGCCTTCGCCTTATCCAACTTGACTCGATTCACCTCATGAGACTCTCGTCCCATCGACCTTGACTTGATCATCCTCCCGACGATCTCCACGCCAAGTCGATCTTGACTTAGTCCTCAACTCTTGGTGAACCGTCGTCTTGTTGACCTCGGCTTAGCCGTCATCCTTTATTATACCTTGGTCATCACACATACTCACAGGACCTAAATCTTTCCAAACCACTCATGAAAGGTATTAGTCCAAAAAACTCAATGGATATGAATAAATTGATGTTTGTGAGCAATTAAGTACCACAAGTGTTTCATATAAAGAGGCACAATATTAAATAGAAACACTTGACAAGAAAAAGATTCTCTACTAAGTGCATCATGATGAATATGTTATGGAGCTAGATGCACTAGAGAGACGATTGTCAATATTATGAAACAATTAAACCAGGACAAGGATCACAATCTTTACTAAAAGAGCACATGATAAAATATACAAGAATAACACATGTACATTTAACATTTAGAGCATAAGCAAATATGTGATCCAACTCTAGATTAAACTTCACCAAAGGAAGTGCATAAGAAGATATACAAACAAGACAAGCATGCACCAACTCAATTTATAGCAATGTGAAGTTTAACTCTAATTAAGATATGCATACTAGAAGCAAGACAAATATTGAAATTAAGTGAGTATATATGCACAAATAGATATGAAATAAACCAATGTGCATATATAGGCAATATATTACTTTAGAGCTCATTATGCATTTGCAAAAGAGGAACGCAATAATAAATATAGAAGGGATACCGAGATTGCATGTCTCATCTTTGCTTATTTATTTGACCTAAAGAATTCTTCCATTTGGATGAGACTAAAATAATCTTAGCAACAAACTTGTTAGTCTCATAATACAAATAAATACATACTAGAGGTTTGACATTAGACAAGCACTAACTCAAGCATTTATACATTTACTAATAATTATCATTATATGTGTTTGTCATTAATCACCAAAATCACTTATGTGCTTAGATACACTTTCAGAAACAAGACACATATTGAACTCAAGTGAGTATATATGCATAAGTAGATATGAAATGAACCAATGTGCATATATAGGCAATATGTTACTTAGATCTCACTATGCATTTGCAAAAGAGGAACACAATAATAAATATAGAAGGGATAGCGAGATTGCATGTCTCATCTTTGCTTATTTATTTGACATAAAGAATTCTTTCATTTAGATGAGACTAAAATAATCTTAGCAACAAACTTGTTAATCTCATAATACAAATAAATATATACTAGAGATTTGATATTAGGCAAGCACTAATTCAAGCATTTACACATTTACTAATAATTATTATTATATGTGTTTGTCATTAATCACCAAAATCACTTATGTATCTAGATGCATTTTCACATGTCCAGATTAATTCCTTAATCTCTAATCGGTAGTCCTTGTTTTAAAAATCTAGATTAATCCCATTAATCTCTAATCAGTAGCCCTCCGTCCAACAGTGATGACCGATTAGTTCCAAATTCTTCCAATTAGTTCCTAGATTAGTCCTGTCTACTCGCTAGTCCCTAGCTCCTGACCGACTAGCAGTTAGCGTCTACTTGAACCAAGAGATAATTTTTCCCACATGGGAATGTAGAGATTCATCCGCACCATTTTTTCCCCTTTTCTCACATTCGGATTTGCACTAGATGACAACCATGACGTTAGCAATTAGGAATAGGGAAGTACGGACTAGGGATTAGAATAAAACCACGTGTACTGCCGTGGTGCGGTGGTGAAGAAGTTGGAGATGGAAAACGGACACCGGAGGGTCTCGTTGGGGTTCGTGCAAGCGTGAGAGCGAGCGGGAGAAGCAGAGCTAACCGCTGGAAGTAGCTATGGATGAAGGTTGGGTTCCTTTCAGCTTATTTGATTTTTCTCTTAACTTTGAAAATTTCTCAAGATAGCCTCGAGAGCCTGTTGGTCTCAATAAGTTGGCTTATCTCATGTCTTATTTGACTTATCTCATCTTTTAATTAATTTTTGAGTTTTTTTATCTCGTAGATATGTCTAAAAGCTCCATAAACTCTAAACACAAAGGACAACCGGCTCTCGAGGCTATCTCGAGAAATTATCGAAGTTACGAGATAAGTCAAATAAGTTGAATAAGATAAGTTGAAAAAAACCCACCCGAAGTCTTGTTCAGGCTGTAGATGGGGCACAACCCAAGAGACCATCAGCGTCTTGGGCAAGTTGCGGGACATGGTGGGCATCTCACCCCTACTCTCATAGAATACCTCTAAGCGGGCCAACCAAGTACGACAGTTGTGCAAATCATGTTCGTAGGACTCATGGATCGTGTAGAACTTGCTGCTCTGGTTACCGCCTGGTGGCCCTTCGTCGCGACACGGGAAGGACAAACCCCTATGCTCTTCCCCATGTTATGAGGTTGGGGCTTGTTCTCTTACTGCCTCTGACATGCTAGAGATTGTTGCGCCTGCATGACGGACTGGTGCTCAGAGGGTTGTTGGATCATAGCAATGACACCTAACGAGGTTTCCTTCTTCTTCTTCTTGATTTTCCTCTTGAGCGAGGACACCCTCACCTTCTTGGAGATCTCCAATGGCGACAGTTTTCGCATCTTTTTTCATTTGACAGCCTCGTCGGTGTTGGCATATCAGTCGGCCATGTAGAAAAACTCGCTAGTTGTTAGGTCCGGATGAATCTCCAGATCTATATTCTCCAAATCATCTCCAACAAATTCCAGTCGATTTCACGAACATTTTATAGTGTGAACACCAGGTTTGAATTTTAAGTATGGAACTCTTACGAAATCATTTTATACAAGGTTGTAGAGCCCCACATGTATACCTATCCTATAAACGTGTATGAACTAACTTCTCTTCACACTATATCTGTGGTGGCCTGTCCTTTGCCCACCACACGATCTGCACTAGTCGCTACATCAGTACACTAGTGCACACCTTTCATATAGCCGGAATCATTTCATACAAACGGAAGTCTTATATTACACAAATACCTTTATTAAGCCCAAGAGGCTATTAAGTGTTACAAACGCGGTACATTGGCCCAAATAGTCTTAAAATCCAAAATATCAGAGTGCAGAGAACCAAAAGATCCAAAAAGGTTCATGCCGGCTATGCCTAAGCACTCGACTGGAGAGACACCCTATGCCTCGCCTTGATCGTCTTCATGGCAGGCGTACTGATCCTGCTCATACTCTCCATCTAAAAAAGAATATGAATGCGAGGTCAGTGTCATCCAAACACTGGCGAGCTAACACCTAACCTGATGCAAATTTTAGTGATAGGGCTTCTAAAGGAAAGGTCGGGGTTTATTTATTTGCAGAAAGCCAGTTTTATGAATCAAAGCCTATGACTTAGCACTTTTAACCCAAAGTTTTATTAATCATTATTTTCATTATTGCAGTCTGTCACAATCCACAATCCATCAACCATAGTCCACAGTCCACACCCGTCCTTAGAACAACTGCACACACCCTCCATCATATTCCGGGTGTATCGTACCCATTGTGGATCTTACGCCAGCGAAGTGCCCATTCTTCCCTAGCCAGGTTGCGACGCCCACACTAGAGTCATGGCTCCCTGTCACGTAAGACCTAGATCATCTCACGGATGACGACATGATCCTGTCTTCACCTCAAGCATGGCAGCAGACAAGGAACGCCCGCAGGTCGTACTACCCCTGAATCTCAGTACTTGCACTACTGCACGATGGCCACGCGTTGTGGTGATAGGAACCAAATCCCGCAGGCATTTGGTCAGCGACTTCCCGTTGTGTGCCTCACTGTACGCCCGTTCGGTCTACTCTAAGAGTCACATCGGATCCGGCCAGTCCACACACATTCACAATCACTTCCTTCTTCTGCTATCGTTCCTCCGTGTGCCCTGCACACGATGTGACGGAACCACCCTTGGTGGCAGTGATTTGCAACTATGCGTTGCCCCGCGCTCCTCTCAGCACCGCGTCTGTAAACGTATAGCCCTCTTCACATCACACCAGTAGCCATGCTACTTCCACCTTAACCTCAAGCCGGACCACATCCGATTTCCCAACCACAACAAAACACACACACACTGGCATGCCAGTCCCAATTTACAGTTTTTAGGTTCATTATGTAATCATGTCCGGTAAATGTCGGTTCACCGTTCCGAGGCTAACTTAAGCCTAAAAATTATTAATTGGACCTGAGCAATGTCTAAGCAAATTTTAACCAAGACTTAAGAGTCTAAAATTATTTTATTCAACCTAACAGGCTATCAAGGGTGATTATCAAGGCAATCATTCACAAAGTCAAAGGACAAATGATTATCAAGGCAATATCATCAAGGTAGAACAATCACAAATGATAACAAGGCATGATAAATCATGATTAAGCAAGCAGGTATATTTACTTAAAAAGCATGTTGTTTAATACTGTAAATAAAATATTTAATAAAACTGGGAATCAATATGATCATTTAGAATGTTAACTCACACTAGGAAAAGCTAACTCTCCCTAATAAAAGTGAACACCTAAAAGGAGAAGTGTTAACTCGCACTAGGAAAAATCGAGATTCTCCCTAGTAAAAGCAAGCACCTAAAGGAAGGTTGTTAACTCGCCTTGGTCTTGCGGGTAATGGGGGTCCTCTTGTTGATCCTCAAAATGTCCCTCGGGTTCCTCTGCGTCTATTAACGGAACGAGTTCGAAGGACCATAAATAAATCACCAGTATGCAATAAGAAGCATGATGCATGATATGCTCTAGCTAAGTTAAGCGATCGGCGAATGACGATAAGTCTTAATCTAGATATCGAGGAAGTCTCATGATCCTACTACTATAGCGTGAATGCTATGAAGATGATATGCGACGATGCAAAATGCTACCCTTAATAGACTACCCATAGATTTAGTAAATAAATGTATAAAGCAAAAATAGATCTTTGATTGAAGTATTTCCTTCATCAACTCTCGGAAGAATACTTATTGTGCTTGGTTTGGTCTTGGTTATATTACTCTTAAATTAATGAGGAATTATTAACCTACGAGTATCCGTAGGTATAGGGATAATTAAGTTCCCGGGATTTCCTAGTTAATTAGTTAAATAATCCTACTAAGCCTTATCGAGGTCTTATAATTTCAGTACATTTGTTAGGGGCCAATAATGTATCGGTAAGATTTTAAGATTTTACCTAAAGTCATTTAGTATTTAAAATAATTCGGGTTTCATTACAGTTAAATATGTCCATAAGAAAAAGTGGGAAGTAAGGCTAAATAATTGCTCCTTGGGTTTTTTACAGGTCCTAAAATGTATTCAATAATTATATTAATTCCCTAAATTACTATTAGGTTCCTCTGGAATTTTCTCATGATTTTGAGGGCTTACTAGATAATCAAGACAATTGGAAAGCCTATTAATAAGTTGCTACAGTGATGATTTTTTATTTATTCAGAGGCTAAAAGGGGTCAATTGCCCAAATTAAAATTTTACTAAGTGTATCATGTTATTTGTGGGAATCCTATATTTTCTCAAATTTTTCTAAAGTAATTTACTATTTTATTTACTCAATATCTATTTTCTGGGTTTATTTCCTAAAGGGAAAGTCCTAGAATAGGATTAAGTATTTAAACTGTAACATCCCCATTTTTCAAAAATTTTGAAAATGCATCATCATGGCATCGTTACATGTGAATCCAAAATTTAAAAATCAATTTTGAAAAATGTGCATGTTACTATAAATATTTCCTCTACAAACCTATTTAAGGATTTAACTTATAAATATGTATATATAAATATATCCCATTTGAAAATATCTAAATTGCTACAAATCTATTTTTACAATCTTAGATTAACCATTTCATATTAAATTAGAAGATAGCCAAATAAATGAACTCAAAATTAAATAAGAACTTGACAAGCAAATTTAAACTAATTAGATTTAGTAAAAATATATATTTTTTGCCCTAACACTAATTCCCTATTTTCTCTTATCTCTATGACAAGTGGGCCACACTTGTTATTCCTCCCCATTTGGAAAATCCCCATTTTTGCCCTTTCTCCTAAATAGGAATTTCCCAAAACAGCCCCCAATCTCACCTTCCCCTTTTTGCCCTCACCCTCCCACCAAATTACCCCTGCCACCCCTAGCCTCACTCCCACGCTACCCCCTCTCTCTCACTCTCTCTGACCTCCCTCTCGGTTTCTCCTCCCTCTCACTCCCCACTGTCTCCCTCAATTCACCTAGGTAGCTCCTCCCCGCCCCTTCTCCCTCCGACATGTCCCTCCCCTCACCCCGCAGGTCCCTTTTTCCAGCTCGCTGCCGTCACCATCACCGGAGGCCGCCGGATTTCGTCGCCGAGCCGAGCTCCCTCGTCGCCGGCGCCGCGCGGACTCAGCTCCGATTCACCTCCACCGAGAGGTAAACCACTCTCCTCTCGTCCCCCTCTCCCTCCTTAGCCCCCTAGGACACCCTTTCCCCCGTCGCCAGCGCCGCTCACCCCTCCCCGCCGGCCGGCGACGCGTTTCTTCCTCCGCCGGGCCTCGGTCTCGTCGCCATGCCGCCTCGGTCGTCCCCACCCCTCGATATCCCCACCACGGGCAACTCCTCGCCTCACTGATGCTCGCCGACCACCGCGCTGCCCCGGGATCATCGCCGGTGAACTCCTTGCCGCTGTGGTCCTCATGCCGCCGCCGCCGCACGTCGACGGGTCATCTCGGGCATCCCTGGGACAAGCCGCCGCCACCATTAGCATCCCCTTGCACCGTAGGTGCTCACCAACCCCGGCATTGCCGTTGCCGCGCCGCCGCTCGCCGTCGCACCTTCCTCCGTCGCCGTCGCCGCTAGGGCGGAGCCGTGCCGCCAGCCTAGTCGATTTCCCAACGGGAGATTCCTCCGAGGTCTCCTCCGTGGCTGTAACAGCCCAAAGTTATGATAATATTTTGAAAACACTTCTGTACCATTGCATAAGCTATGACGTTTCCCGTAAAATTTCTATGTGACAAACACAAATTTCTAGATTTCAAAGGCCATTAGAAATTTGATTGGTTCTAATTAAATTTTAAAATCACCAAATAGCTAATTAACAAATCTTACTTAGGAATTTATTATTTATAGCAAAATTTAGGAAATGTTGGAATAAAAGTTCAAATAGATCTTAAATGGGGAATATGTTTTCATGTTCATAAAACATCCATACACATATATATATATATGAATATATGTATATGTATATATGTACACACATAATCACATAAGCCTAAATATGTTAAATTGCTCTAAAAATCCCGGGAAAAATCCATAGATTAGTTTAAACCCTAATAGAGAGTTTGACTCAGATGTTGACCAATTTGACCTGGTAGGGCCCACATGGCGGCTTCCTATTCCTTTCGCCCTTGTGGGCATTTGGTCAACGCTGGCGGCGCTGGCCAGCCTTCCACCCGGCTCAACCATCACTCCCCTGCCCGAATCTCGGGAAGATCTTCAATTGGCGGCTTGTGTGTGTCGCTGGACCTGTGGACCCCACCTCCGACCATGACGCGACGCTGCCATTTGCCGCTTGCGCACTGCTTTCGCGCCATGGACGACTTGCCGTCTTGTCGGCGGCTTCGCGTGGAGTTCGAGCACCGCCCACCTTGCCCAATGGCCGACTTGGTCGCGCCATCGATGCCCCCGCGCGCCGCGTCTCCGTGGCAATGCCGCCCGAAAGCAAGCCATCTCGCCGCCCGGCTCGAGACATTCGCCGCCAACAAGCCACCGCCCAGCTAGCCAATGAGCACTAGAGCTCCTCTGTGACCGTCTCACATCTTCGCGATCCGTGGTCAAGAGCCGAGCTCGGACCGAGCTTATATGCCACCGCGCCACATCGGCCGTTTTCTCCTCTTTTCACTCTCACGTCGCCGGCCCAAACCAGACCTCCTTAGTCTCCACATTGTCTCGCGTTTGTTTCGCCATGACCTCGTGAAGCTCTGCCGAAGGAATTGGTCCGAGTCATCCCGAGCTCGTCGAACGCTTATCGCCACCGCCGACCGCCGGTTCTTCCTTGCTCGGACCTGCTCGGGGACGCGCCGATCATCATCTCTGATGAACTTTGGTCTGTAACTAAGGCTTAAATGCCGTTTGCTACTAATGCGATCGGATGATCGCTGTTATGTAATATTTGGACACCGATGTATGAAATGATTCCAATTGTGTAACTCTTGCACTAGCCTCTCGATCCAGGGCCTAGTGCAGTCCGACCGTTCTCGCTAGGTAAGCGAGAAGGGCGCGACAAGAGCTGATATCGAGCATACGATCAGAGAACCCTAAACCTGCCGCTAGCCAAGGATTGCGTATAGTTTATATAAAATATTTTTCCAAAACTGCTCTTGTATATCTTGTCTTTTAACTTTCACAACTATACTATTTCTTACTTAAAGGAATTCTTCTTTCGTTTTTGTAGATGGATGAGCGGGTTTCCACAGCTTTTCTCTCGGGCGTGCTACCTACGATTCTGACGACCCTTTGCACGCCAAACCAGATGGTTCTTGTCCTCCGCCGGTTGTCGGACTTCACGTGCTTTAACGACCGCCTTGCTACTCGGAGGCTCGTTCGTACCTGCCCGCTTAGGGTACATTGTAGAGGTTCGAGTCTACTACCACCACACAGACACTGATGGCCCACAGCTACTGAGGCGGAGACGGCCGGGACCACTTGCACCTGCTATCGATGATGCGGCGGCATTAGCGTCTGGGGCTCTGAGAGAGGTACCACGACGACTTGGAGGGCACTTCTTTCGCCCGACCTTCCTTTCAGACGCCGCACTTCTCCCAGCTTTACCGGTGCCCGCCTTCACCGAGGACCACTTGAGAGGGTTGCGCGCCTTCTCCAGTAGCGAGAGCGACCGTGACAGCGCTCTTGAGAGATCGGCTTCCTCCGCTTCTCTCTTCAGACAGCAGACAACCGCTGCGGGTGGTGGACGGCGTCTTCACCACTACGTCCGCGATCGGCGATGAGTAAACGCCAAAGGACTCGCGACTTGCCCGGTTAGCGCGGCAATGGCGAGGACCCTTCCTTTTCCTCCGGGTCCTCGGTTTCCTCCACGAGTACCCTAACCGCGCGACTACCATGCGGAAGCGGGTCTTCCTCCTAGTGCCTTGGTGGGGATTCCTCGTCACGACACTTCCCACGACCTCTTTGTCACTGCAGAGTACTCTTGACTCGGAGACCTCCGTGGACCTACTTGCTCCCCGGTTGAGCCACCCTCTGCTGTTGTTCTTCTTGTGCCTTCTCGGCGATCGCTAGAGGACTTCTGGCTACTTCCACCGCTACCCGGTTGGGAGACCGGTGATAGTTTACACTCGTCGTCCCCGCCTTGAGTAGCTAGTTAGCTTAGCGATCGACCTAGATCGAAATGTGTCTTTTGTTTCGCCATAGTAGATGATTGGCGACTTGTATCCGTGTCAGGATAATTGTACTTTTGTGGTATGATGTAAAACTGATTTGACTATTGCCGCTTTTGGGTATCTTAAATGACAAGCGTTTCGTGGCTGCATTTATTCGATTTCTTTGATATTGGCCTCATGCATGCATATTTAGCTATAATGTTAAGGATCACCGTCATGCAGATGGTGCGTGGTCGTGGAGCTGCCCGTGGCCAAGGGGCGAGATCTAGGGCATGATGCCGCTTCGTGGCCAAGGAGCTGGCCAAGCCGTGGTCTTGCAAGCAGCTAGAGGCCGTGGCATGATCGAGGCCGAGGTAATCTACCTCCTCCTCCGCAGAGACCCAACCATGGCCCGGTCTTAGCTTATCAAGCACGATGTTGGGTCAAATCTTTATTCAACCAGAAAGTGACAGAATCGAAATGAGGATCCAAACATCTTTGCCTTTATGCGAACCAATCCCCTACCTTCGCGCAAGCTACCGATCCCATGGAAGCGTAAGACCGGTTACGCTTTGTGACCAAGAACACAGGAGTTGATCAGATGTCCGAAATGGAGAAAATACGGTTGGCCTCCCACCGCTAGTAGGAACCGCGGTGTGTGGTGGGATAATTATGTCGCCACCCGGCCGGTGTGGATGAAGAAGAAATGGAAGAAAATGAACTCTTTGAAGATGGAGATGCCGACGAAGCTCAACAAGCCGATAATCTTTGAAGTGCCGCCTTTATGTTCCCCAGTCCAAGGATTCATTCCTGGGAAGAATTTATCCTTTGCTTTGAAATTTTCACATACCCATAGGAATCACCGGGATGAAGAAGTATGAGTTCATGCAGACTCTCTCAAGGGGCGATGACAATTTCGAATATCTTACTAAGTTCAATGAGCTTGCAAGATATGCCCCCCAAGACATCCACAATGAAGCCGAAAAGATAGATTGGTTCCTAGAAGGGATGGATTTTCGGTACAAATCCCGCCTTAGGATTTTGGAGTATCAAAACTTCCACCAGTTAGTCAACAAGGCCTTGGTGTTGGAAAGGGACTTGAAGGGCGAGGATCTCGCGTAAGCGTTAAGATGGCTGAACGTCACGATCGCCGGGTCAAGCCGTCTGGGACAATTCAAACCTCAACCTCCTCAGAGAGCTGGGATGACAATCTTCCATGTTCAACCGAGGATATGCTATGAGGGTGGGCGCGGTCTTTGGAATCTCGGCTTCGTACTCAAGCACCAATCGCTCCCGCAATGCACCGTGCACCCAAAATAGGATGACAGCAATCGCTACCTATGCCACCACTGGACACTATCTTTGCCAAGCGCCCTAGTCGAGAATCGCGCAAAACCTCAAGGAGCGTTGTGCAGGGTCGTGGCAGAGGTCGCCACCGCAGAATCAAGCTCAAGGTATGGGACGTGGGAGACTCAACAATATCCTGTATAAAGACAAGAAGATGAAGGAGTACTTGTGGGTGCGTTTGGACTTCACGACTCCAAAGTACAAGTTTTATTTGATTACGGTGCATCACATTCCTTTATTTCACAAGAATACGAGATAAGCACCAGCTACAAACCTTTCCTCTCAATAAGCCCTTCACCATTAGATCTCCGTTGGGATACTTAAGGCCTATAGGTCCTGCAAATGGGTAGAAATAAGGAAGGAAAGAGTAGGATTCTATTTCGACCTAATGGTCATGTGCGGATTAGGAGTTGATGTCATAATCGGCATGGATTGGCTAAGACTCTATAAAGGAGTATTAGATTGCAAGGAGAAGTCGCTTGTAAAGGATGGTGTGTTTGAAAGAGTATGGAAGGTAGATGAACCCTACAGATGGGGTAGAGCCATCTGGTACCTCAAGGAAGACAACCCGAGTAAGGTAAAGGTAGTCCAAGAATATTTGGACGTATTCGGATGACTTACGGACTACCGCTTTGACCGAGAGGTAGAGTTTGTTATAGAGTTAACACACAGTACAGCCCCAATCTACAAAACATATTTTAAAATGAACTCGGAAGAATTAGAAGAACTCAAGAAACAAGCGGGCGACTTATTAAGCAAGGGTTTGATCCGCCAAGCTCATCTGCTGGGGATCCCCGCCATGTTTGTGGATAAGAAGGATGGTGGGCGAAGATTAGTGGTGGACTATAGGGCGTTGAACGCCGTCACTATTAAAAATAAGTATCCTCTGCCCGGGATCGATGACTGTTTGACCAACTCCAAGGAGCTACGTTTTTCCAAGATCGACCTTCGATCTGGATACCACCAAGTAAAGGTGCGGAAGGATGATATACCCAAAACAGCCTTCACCACTCGGTATGGCTGTTTGAATATTTGGTCATGTCTTTTGGGTTAACCAATGCACCGCCTATTTCATGAACCTCATGAATTTAATCCTAATGGAATACCTTGACAAGTTTGTTGTCGTCTTCATTGACGACATCCTTGTGTATTCCAAATCGGACGAAGAGCATGAAAAGCACCTGAGAGCGGTGTTGGATAAACTCAGAGAGCATAAGCTATATGCAAAATATAGCAAATGTGAATTTTGGATTAGTGATGTCAGTTTCTTGGGACATATTATATCTGCTGAAGGAATTAAAGTGGACCCATCTAAGATAGATACGGTCATGAATTGGAAAACACCCGCCACTGTAAAGGAAATTCGCAGTTTTCTAGGTCTGGCAGGATATTATCGGCGTTTCATCGAAGGATTCTCAAAAATTTCCCGACCACTAACTCAGCTATTGAAAAAGGAAAGGAAGTTTGAATGGACCGAAGATTGTGAACTCAGTTTCCAGAAGCTCAAAACCCTTCTGACCACCACTCCTGTTTTGGCCACACCTAATATCGCCAAGAAGTTTGAAGTATCTTGTGACGCTTCCGACAAGGATTAGGATGTGTATTGATGCAAGATGGCAAGGTTGTGGCGTCGCATCACGGCGATTCTTGCAAGCACGAGGACAATTACCCAACCCATGACCTAGAACTTCTGCCGTAGTTCATGCACTCAAGCTATGGAGACATTTTTCGATGGGAAAACAATGTGACATCTACACGGATCACAAAAGCCTAAAATACGTTTTCACCCAAGCCAACCTCAATATGAGGCAAAGAAGGTGGTTAGAGTTGATTAAAGATTACTGACCTAAATATATTATACCACCACAGCAAGGCCAACGAGTGGCGAGATGCTCTAAGCGAAAGAACCGGTGCAACTTCCCGATGGTGATCCCGGAGAAGACATGAATACTCGGGAAGATACCTCCTCGTAACGACTCTTTGGAAGAATTGCATAAGTTATGCCTAAATCTCGTAAAATCGGAGAATTAGCCAACATCACGGTTCGGCCAGATCTGATCGACCGTATCAAAGATAAGCAACAAGATCATCCCAGTACCCTTAGGCTCAAGGGTGATGAATAGGGGTTTGAACAAAAATTGTTAAGGGCGAACAAGGAATTCTTTGGATGGAAAAGAGGATCTTTGTGCCTCACGACCGGAATTAAAGGAAGAAATCTTAAAAAAAGCACACGAGTCACCGTTTTCCATGCACCGGGATGTACAAAAATGTACCAAGATCTGAAGGCAATCTTCGGTGGCCCCGAATGAAACGAGATGTAGCGAATATGTGGCCAAATGTAATACCTGTTTGTTCGGTGAAGGCGAGAACACCAACGTCGGCGGCAGGTTATCGCAACCAATCAAAATCGAGAATGGAAGTGGGATGAAGTGACCATGGACTTTATTATAGGACTTCCCCGGTCTCGAAGTGGACATGACTCTATATGGGTAATAGTAGACCGGTTGACCAAGGTAGCTCATTTTATCCCAGTCAAAACCACTCACAAGGGTAGCAAACTAGCGAACTATTCATCGCCTTGGGATAGTAAGCCTTCATGGAGTTCCCAAGAGAATTATATCGATCGTGGATCACGGTTTACCTCAAAGTTTTGGGAAGAACTCCATAGTGCCTCGGGCACCAAATTGTCATTTAGCTTGACCTACCACCCTCAAACCGACGGACAAGCGGAAAGGACTATTCGAACTCTAGAAGACATGCTTGAGCTTGTGCTTTGGAATTCCCAGCAGAATGGGAAAAATGGTTACCTTATATGAATTTGCTTATAACAACGATTATCAAAGCGATGCGCAAATGTCACCTTTTGAAGCTCTATACGGAAGAAAATGTAGGACCCTCTTTATTGGTCCGAGTGCGGAGAAGGGCGGTATTTGGAAGGAACACCTGCAAGAAGCGAAGCAAAGGTCAAAAGCGATTAGGAAGCAATTGCTTGCTGCCCAATCCCGACAAAAGAGTTATCTTGACCATCGTCGGAGGGACCTATCTTCGAAGTTGGAGACTATGTGTATCTCAAGATCTCACCCTTCAAAGGAACACGAAGATTTCAAGTCAAGGAAAATTGGCCCCAAGGTTTGTGGGACCTTATCGATCTTGTCTCGTAAGGGTATGGTAAACTACGAACTTGACCTTCCCAAGGAGTTGGGAGAAGTTCACAACGTGTTTCACGTGTCCCAACTCCGAAAGTGTTTGAGAAAACACTGAAGGAGAAGTAGTTCATTTTCACGACACCCTACAACCCAACTTGGGATATCAAGTCAAGCCTATTCAAATATTAGAGACTCGGAAAAGAAGCTCAAGAATAAGACCATTCGACTTTGCAAGGTGCAATGGAGCAATCAATCCGGAGGACGACTTTCATGGGAACCGAAGAGAAAATCGTCAAGAATTCCCTACCTATTCGCTTCATAGAAATATCAATCTCGAGGTCGAGATTTGTTTTTAGGGGAGGATTTGTAATGACCCAAAGTTATGATAATATTTTGAAAACACTTACGTACCATTGCATAAGCTATGACGTTTCCCGTAAAATTTCTATGTGACAAACACAAATTTCTAGATTTCAAAGGCCATTAGAAATTTGATTGGTTCTAATTAAATTTTAAAATCACCAAATAGCTAATTAACAAATCTTACTTAGGAATTTATTATTTATAGCAAAATTTAGGAAATGTTGGAATAAAAGTTCAAATAGATCTTAAATGGGGAATATGTTTTCATGTTCATAAAACATCCATACACATATATATATATATGAATATATGTATATGTATATATGTACACACATAATCACATAAGCCTAAATATGTTAAATTGCTCTAAAAATCCCAGGAAAAATCCATAGATTAGTTTAAACCCTAATAGAGAGTTTGACTCAGATGTTGACCAATTTGACCCTGGTAGGGCCCACATGGCGCTTCCTATTCCTTTTCGCCCTTGTGGGCATTTGGTCAACGCCTGGCGGCGCCGCCACCTTCCACCCCGGCTCAACCATCACTCCCCGCCCGAATCTCGGGAAGATCTTCAATTGGCGGCTTGTGTGTGTCGCTGGACCTGTGGACCCACCTCCGACCATGACGCGACGCGCTGCCATCGCCGCTGCGGCTTTGCGCATGCGGACGACTTGCCGTCTTGTCGGCCGGCTCATGGCGTGGAGTTCGAGCACCGCCCACCTTGCCCAATGGTCGACTTGGTCGCGCCATCGATGCCCCCGCACCGCCGCGTCTCGGCCGGCAATGCCGCCCGAACAAGCCATCTCGCCGCCCGGCTCAGACATTCGCAGCAGCGAAGCCACCGCCGCCAGCTAGCCAATGAGCACTAGAGCTCCTCTGTGACCGTCTCACATCTTCGCGACCACTGGTCAAGAGCCGAGCTTCGGACCGAGCTTATATGCCACCGCGCCACATCGGCCGTTTTCTCCTCTTTTCACTCTCACGTCGCCACCCAAACCAGACCTCCTTAGTCTCCACATTGTCTCGCGTTTGCTTCGCCATGACCTCGTGAAGCTCTGCCGAAGGAATTGGTCCGAGTCATCCCGAGCTCGTCGAACGCTTATCGCCACCGCCGACCGCCCGGTTCTTCCTTGCTCGGACCTGCTCGGGACGCGCCGATCATCATCTCGATGAACTTTGGTGCGTAACTAAGGCTTAAATGCCGTTTGCTACTAATGCGTCGGATGATCATTGTTATGTAATATTTGGACACCGATGTATGAAATGATTCCGGTGTGTAACTCTTGCACTAGCCTCTTGATCCAGGCCTAGTGCAGTCCGACCGTTCTCGCTAGGTAAGCCGAGAAGGCGCGACGATAACCCTCTCTCCTTTCCTCTATTGTCCGGCCCGCCGGAGCTCGCCATGGACCCGACGCCGCCTCCCTGTTTCTCTCGTGATGGGTGGTCCCGCATGTCGGTGTCCCCGCCCCATGCCGACTCTCCAAGCCTGTGTGTGTGCTCTATTGGTGGCCAGCGTAACCACTTATAAAGCCCACTCGCCCTTTCCTAATTCCTTTAATTTCAGATTTTGCCCTATATTGTAAATTGCATAAAAAGTAGTAGAAAATTTAGAAAATTGTGAAATTAATTTTATTAGGTTAATAAAAGTCTATGTTATATTTATGTACTATTTATTCACATATTTATAATAAATTTAATTTTTAATAAATATCTTAGTGCTTAAACTTGTAGGAATTTTATAGAATAAAATATAAATCCAAAATCAGTGAAATGAATTTCCAAAAATTCATAAAAATGTAAACTATAATTTAAAAATATAATTTTCCTAATTCAATGCACATTAATGCCTGTTTAGTTTTATAAACACAAAAACATGCATTAATTAGTCTTATTTAAATATGCCAAGTAAGAATAGGTTGATAATTTCTAAAAATTGTTAAATAGAATAAAATAAACATTTATTTTAGGAAGTTAAATTATTTTCTACATATCCCAATTAAGAGAAAATATTTTTGCTACATATGTATACTAGTTAAATCCCATGTGGAATAGTATTTCCAAAATTTATAAAAAGGAATAAAATAGGATTTGCACAAATTTCAGATATCATCATCATGTTTATGCATAACCATTTACATGCATACCATTCCATATTTAATTTTGGCATTGTGTGTTTATTTTGGTTATTTTGTTGTTAGGTGCTAACGACGATAGTTTCGCGACCAATCCCCCGGAGGATCACCAGGAATTTGCTGAGCAAGGCAAGTGCTGAACCTTGTGTCCTATGATTTTGAAACATAATTTTTAGACATTTGTGCCTGTATGGGCGGGCCCTGGCTTAGTATCCTTCAGCCCCCTAGCTTTGTCATTCCAGTCGGTGGAGTAGACAGTAGATGCTGTTCTATTGGCGCAAGAGGGGCATCGGTGTGGAAACCTTAGCGGGAATGCCTTAACTAGGAGGAGGTTGGAAAAAGGCCTTGTGGTGATCTTTTTCCTTTGGGGGCACCCTCGGGAAAAACCACCTCGCATGGGTAAAGCGTGCGATCTCTGCAGAGTGTAAAACTATCATGATAGCCGTGTCTACAGTCAAGGACGGACGACGGGGAGCTGCCTCATGGTACTTCTTCTCTATTTGTTTTCAAAATGGTGTTTCAAAGGAAAACCACAATTGCGGTCGTGTGTTTTGGTTTTTCTCCTCACAGTGGGTACTGTGAGCGATGAGGGTGTTTGCACAGTGGGTGCCGTGTGTAACCAGGTTGGGCAAAAACCGGTGGGTGCCGGAACTTCAAAGAAAGTGATTCGAACATTTGTTTTCCTCAACACGTTTTAAATCATTTTATAAAATCTTAGGCAAAATTTTGTAAAATTGGCTTTATGCAAAAAGAACCCCTAACCCTCCTTTGTCAAGCCTTAGATGCATGATAATTAGCCTTACTTGTTGAGTATAAAGTATACTCACCCTCGCCTTTTATACAAGGCTGCTCATTCCAACAAGCAGGATGCGAACAGCAATGGAACCCTGCGGAGGAGATGTGCCACGATGAAGGATTCGCCGCCGGGATCCAAGACGAAGAGTACCTCGACGCCTAGGGTTGCGTTCCTCCAGCTCTGCCTGTGGGGATTGTTTGCTTTTCCACTTTGGAGTTTCAGTTGTATCATAAAAAGCTTCCGTTTTTGTAAGGCCTTCGTGCCAAACTATGTAACCACGCCATAAGGCGCACTCTGATGTAAAATTTATGTAAATTAATCGTAATGGTTGTGATCCAAGTTCTGTATCTGTGTGTGCTAGCTACGGATCCAGGGACTAACATAGGTAAGACACAGGTGGGACATTCCCTCCGCAGGGGGGGTCCCGACATAAACAGAGGCATAATTCTATATTACTGTTCCTTTAGATATTTTTAATAAATCAAGTAGGTTAACAAGTATTTATCAAATTTTATTCAAAGATTTTTAAGGATGTCTAGATATTTTAAATGACCCATTTTATTTTACCTATCTATTTTTTATTCAATATTGCTGGGAAAATCGGCGCGCACAGTGGTGGGCCGGCCCATTGATGGCTCAGCCTGCAAGAGACACGCCAAAGGCATATTTCACGCAGACGCTACCCAAGGGTGAAGGCGGCCAGCGACGGAGGCGCTTCCACTAACCCTGGCGCGTGGGACCGAGGACCCACCGGTCGGTGACTCAACGCGGACACGGGACACGGCATGTTCACCTAGCGCGAATCTTGGCGTTTGATCGGACGGTGCTGAACCATCGTCTTCCTCCGCTAGCCCCAGGGCGGTGCTCCGGCGAACTCCAGTGTGGTCGCGGTGGCGCGACACAGCTCCACTAGGCTACTTTATGATCGCTAAGCGAACCTAGTAGCTAGGCCTAGGACATGTCATCGCCGATCAGCCGGAGACAGTCCGAAACTACCGGCGCTATGCACGGGGCGGCGGTGAGCTACGGGATTCAAAAATCGACGGCGGACCCGAACGACACTAAGGCTAAAGCTCAAACTGGAGCTTCTGGGGGTAAGTAGGGCTCTTACCGAGCAAGTGATCACGGCAGAGGCGGCGCGGATTGGGCTGGCGATGTGGGAATCAGAGTTGCTCAAAACAGGGCATCGACGCGAGCCAAATCCGACGGCGAACTTGTGAAATTGGTTGAGGGGAAACGTTAGGTAGGTTCTTGCGAAGCTCGAGCTGAAGGGAATTTGAGAAAGACTTACCAAGGAGGGAGAAATCGAAAAGGGGGTGATTCGGGTCACCGAGAGCCCGCGGAGAAGAAATCTTCGATTCCGGGAGCAGTGGTGGTTCCGGGGCCAATTGCTTGGAGGTCGAAGGAGGTGGGGATCCCAGTGGGCTTAGGAAGCAAACACGGGGAATAGGGCTGACAGAGGCGGACGAATTTTAGAATTCAGACGTGGCGGCAGAGGAGGGCGAAAAAGGGGGAAAACGGTGCAAGCCTCAGTGGGGGATTTATAGGCCCGGCGGAGGCTTGGTAAGTGAGGGAGGGCATCCAAGAGCGCTCGAGGAGCGAGAGAGTAGGAGAGAGAGGCAGGGAGATGGCCATTGGCGGTGGATGGGACGGAGATCATCATGGCGCTGCAGCGGTGAGCCAGAGAGCGGCGATGGCTAGCTTGGCGTGCACGGCAATGCGGCCGGGGTAGTGGGCTTGATCATTGCTCGGGAAAGCGTGGGGTACAAGCGGCAACGAGACGCCGTGGCAGCGGCGGGTCAGGCGGCGACAGGACGTCGGAGCAGCGGCGGTCAGGCGGCGGCCAATGCTCGATTCGAGGCGGTGCGAGTGCCAAAGGGAACGCCCATGCGGCGCGAGGCGCGGCGAGGCTCTCCGGATTCGACGAGCCCTTGACGAAGTCGATTCGGCGTGGCGAAGGCAACAAGATCTGAACCGCGCGGTCGAGCAGCACACGGCTGGCGGGCCCACATGCAGAGCGAGAGACGATCGCGAGAGAGCCGGAAGCACTGAGCCGCAGACGAGCCAAGTGAGCGAGCCGGAAGCGAGAGAAGCGAGCCAAGGCTCTCGGCTGGTCGAGGAAGGAAGAGCTGGGTCGAAGGCCCAAGAAGTCACAAATTTGGGTATAGCCTAAAATGGGTTGGGCCAACTCTATCAACCCATTTTTGTCTTTAGACCTTATGGGGAAATTTGAATTTCAGATAAATTTTGGGAGGGTAAGAAATGGGTTGAATTTTGGGGTGGCTTGATTTAAACACACCAAGTTGGAAATTCTTGGAATCCTAATCAAATGTTGGGTTTGGATTTTTCCCCGCTAAAAATATGTCCCATGGCCATATAGGCTACGATACTGTAAAACCCTAAAATATATATACACTAAATTTTTAATGCAAAAACATTTTTTTAAAAAAAATATTGGTTTCAAAAAAATAAATAAAGTAATGCTAAGAAAGAAATATTAAAGAAAAGGAAATAAAAAATCATAATAGTTATCAAAATAATTAAATAGTGGAATAAGTATGAAGATACTTAACATAAAATTGTTAAAATAGAGAGAGAGATATATATATATATATATATATATATATATATATATATATATATATATATATATATATATATATATATATATATATATATATATATAAAGAGGAAAGAATATTGAAATATACATAAATCAGGGGAAAAGTCACATTAAATTTATATGATTTAAAATATAATTTATAGGAGTGATTTCAGTGGGAAGACAAAAAGAAAGAAATAAGATGCAAAATATGTCTATCGTGGGGCTTGAACCCACGACCTGCCGCTGAGCTAGCAAGGGCCTTGCCAGCTGCACTACGCAGCTTGGCTGCCTCAAGTGTCGGCTTGGTCCAATTATACTATGCGCCACCTGTTAATCTTCCTCAGCCGAAACGGCTCGAACACGAACAGCAGAAACCGGCGCCGCGGGTACTCACTGGGATCAGATTGAAAAGGCAAAAATTAATAAAGTTAATTCCCAGGATTGAAGCGCCGGCCACCAATGTGTTAAATGCCGAAGAAACCTCCATCAATCGTTGCTTATATAAGGCCAATTCCGCCGCCCCGTTCGAGTTAGTCGTCGGCGTTCTAGAACCACAATCCGTTGATTGGAAGCCTCATTCTTCAATCCCTTTGCACCACACCATCCACGAGACGTTGCGAGGAAACGCCCTCTTTCAATTTCGTCGGAGCTCCGTGGTGGCGCCGCCACCGCGCACGTCTTCTTCCGCCTCGCTCGGTAAGCCTGTCTTCTCTTTTTCTTGCTGCACAAAATCGGCAAAAGCGATTGTAAATATGAGAAAACACATCCTTCATATTCCTATCCACTCCCACCTTACCAAATTTGAGACTCTAGAACCATCCGAGGAACCCTATATAAATCGCCGAAGTAGCATCTCTCGATCTCGAGCCGTCTCTCTTTCTCCTCACGCACATGCTGGCTCGGTGCGAATTGGCCCGTGTCTTTCGATCACGTCCTGCGCATCTTTGACAAGAATCCATCCCATCCAATCTCTCATCGAATTGTTGCCTGAGCGCGATGAATTTGATCGCCGAAGAACCTCGCCGGATTTTGTCTTTGGCTGTTGCTATGTTACTAATTTCTAATTCACGAATAAATTGGTAAAATTGATATCTAGCAAACTGTAAAGCCAAAATCACCAAATAAGTTGAGTTCAATTCATAAGAATGCAGATAACTGTTTTATCAATTTTGTATCTTTTTGTTATCCTTATTTTTTTAAAATTATTTTTGTATTGATCTATATTGACTAGAATATGTTTGTTTGCTTGCATGTAATTATATGTTGGGATTTATTTTCATCAAAAGGCGAAGAAGGTATTATTAATCATTTGGAGCTACAGCCAGAGGATCAACACTTCGTCGATCAAGGCAAGTTAGAAGAGCCAATTCCTTTAGAATAGAAAATTTAATATAGACAATATAGTCCCATTTACATTTTGACCATATGATCACCTAGCTTACAAGAAATTTTGTAGAATTTAAGTCCTAAAAGTGCATGCTATGATCTTAAACCATGACAACTAGTTTCCTAGTAATTTTTATAAAAATGCCATGTTACAAAAATATAAATATTGCCTAATATAAAAATAGGAAAAATAATTGCTTAGCCAAGCTTAGAAATTTCAATAAATTTATTCGTGATGATTATTGTGAACTTGTGTGATTGGCATTGGGGAAATGTCAAGGGTTTTTATTGTGATTTTAAAATAAAAATTGGCTAGGGTAATAAGAGAAGTCTGGTTTGGTGCGGGATAGACGCACGGTTTCGGGTTGTGGTTAGTTTATTATTCCTAGCATAAGGACTATTCGTCCTATAGACCTGTGATCCGAGCACTACAGTACAACCTCTTGATCTGGAATGGGACGGACTTGGACTTAGTACATCGCAACAATTCTAGCTAAGTGCTGCCATCCGGTTGAACACAACCTTGTCTCCAAGGAGCAATGTGTTGTGAGGCGTACGAGGGGGCCTGGGAACCTTGTCTCCGAGGAGCAGTGTGTTACCCGACGGCGAAACCTTAGCAGGCAGAACTCAGTTAGACCAGGGCTTTAGAAAGGCCATGGGAGCTCATCTCTGGTCCTACACCTTGGAAGTGTAGCGACAAAAGGAATGAGATTCTCAGGAGGGTAAAGTGTACAAACTCTGCAGAGTAAAAACTATCCAGATAGCCGTGCTTACGGTTAAGAGCACGCAAGGTAACTCTCCATATGGTAGTGTTTGTTTTTAAAATCTGGGATGTTTTGGCAGGGGATGCCGTTGAGTCATTTGAAAATAAATAAAGAAAAATTCAAAGGTTTTATCTCTTCTTTTTCTAAATTTCCACTTTTAAATTATAGGAAAAACTCTATAAAACTGGCTTTACGCAAATAAATAAACTCATGTATCTCTTCTAAGTTTACTTGATGGGTATGTTGCATACTCATACTCGCGTATCATGCGGGCTGTTTATTTCAATAAACAGATGATGGATATGATGAACGCTGACCGGTAGAATGGTTGCCGGCGGATCCTCCATTCGACATCTGCGCACCAGGACCTTATGATGACGAGTGATGAAGTCAGAAGACTATGTCTGATACCAGGAGATAGATCTAGAGGGTTTTCTATATGCACAATATAGTCCATGCCTGTGTGGTATTGTAATGAACTAATGTTTGTCCGCTGCTACTCTGTCATTATTGTGATAAAGTTAATATCGCACATAATTTATCGCAATGTTATCATTTCTGAATTATGATCTGTGGATACTAGCATTGATTCTGGGACTAGTATCGATATAACACAGAAAGGGGCCTAGGCATTGGCTTGGGTCCGACCATGTGTGTAGGAACAATTTATGAATTCAGATGCGTACTCACTAGTTTTTAAATTCTAAATAGGGATTTAATCCAAGAGATTCCAGAATTTATGTTAAAATAGGGCAAAAATATGTGTCTAAACACACCATAAGGTTGTCTTAACAAAAGTTCACTTTTTGGGGTGTTATAATATCATCTTCAACAAATTCTAATTGATTTTATGAAAATTTTATCGTTGTATGAATTCTAGATAAATGACATGTTTAAATTGGGAATTGATTCCGGTTCTATCATGCCTCTTAGAATTGGCTTTGAAATCACGAACTGAATTCTATGTGGCAAGCAAACAATAACATTATTGGGACCAGCCGAGGTATATAAATTCTGTTCCAACTATCCCGTGCATAAAAAAAATTTGGTGTTTTGGACGTTTCGATAGTTTCTAATTGTAACATCTGAAAGATTGTCCCTTCAGTAAGTTTTCCCCTTTTGCAATTCGGAATAGGGAAGTACAGACTAGGGATTAGACTAAAACCACCTGTACTGCCGTGGTGCGGTGGTGAAGAAGTTGGAGATGGAAAACGGACACCGGAGGGCCTCGTTGGGGTTCGTGCATGCGTGAGAGCGAGCGAGAGAAGCAGAGCTGACCGCCGCTGGAACTAGCAACGGATGAAGTCTCGTTCAGGCTGTAAATGGGGCAAAACCCAGGAGACCATCAGCGTCTTGGGCGAGTTGCGGGACATGGTGGGCATCTCACCTCTGCCTTCGTACAACACCTCTAAGCAGGCCAACCAAATACGACAGTTATGTAAATCATATCATGTTCATAGGACTCATAGACTGTGCAGAACTTGCCAGTCTGATAACCGCTTGGTGGCCTTTCATCGCGACACGGGAAGGACAAACCCCCATACTCTTCCCCATGTTATGAGGTCGGGGCTTCTGCTCATGCTGCCTCCGACATGCTAGAGATTGTTGCGCCTGCATGATGGACTGAGGGCTGTTGGATCACAGCAATGACGCTGACGAGGTTTCCTTTTTCTTCTTGATTTTCCTCTTAAGCGAGGACACCCTCACCTTCTTGGAGATCTCCAATGGCAACAGTTTTCCCTTATCGAGCATCTTTTTCCATTTGACCGTCTCATCGATGTCAGCATATCGGTCGACCATGTGGAAAAGCTTGCTAGTTGTTAGGTCCAGATGAATCTCCAGATCCTGAGTGAACTGAACATTCCTGATTCCAAACTTGAAGACTCATCTAACTGACTCATCTGAAATATTCTGCACGGAATCTTCTCTATGTTTAGAGACTCTCGGTCCCTATATCAGTCTAACAGAGTCTCTATGTTAGTCCCTAAATTTAGAAATTTTCTATCTGAGTTTCTATATTTAGAGATTCTCTCTCCTGTCTCTGTATTTTTTTTAGGATAGAGACTATGCTAAAGACGATAGAAATATAGAGAATAAATAGTAGTTTAGAGAATAGGTTATAGAGATCTGAATTTAGAAAAACTGCTAGAGATGCTTAGGACTAGTCGCTCATACCTGGCTTCATGGGTCCAGGGCAGGGTTTTACAACCCGAAACGGGACCCGAAACCGGTAACCCGGCGGGTTGGTTTTTCAAAAAAAAAGGGGTAAAAACCGGATGAAACAGCCGGAAACCGCTCAAATTCAAATTCAAACGGCAGACAGGCAGCGGGTGAGCTACCGGTTTTTGCGACTGTTTTGCCGAAAAACCGCCGGTTTTAGTGGTTAACCGGTGGTTTTTGCCCAAAAACCGCTACAAAAAATTAGGATAAACGTGGAAAATGGAAAAAAAAATGAAAAGAGGTCTGAAAAAAATTTAAACAAATTTGGAAAAATCATAGATGGATGAGATATATGTGTTTGTAATTGGTTTAATTATGGGGAAAATTTAGAAGAAAATCTTTGATAAATATATGACATGTTGAACATATGAATATGAAGTTAATAATTTGAAGAAGGTAGTTTCCAACAAAAATATCAATATGTAGTAATTTGAACATATCAATATGAAGTCAATAATGTGATATGCATGGTAGTTTTCAGCAAAAACATATATTCGAACTAGGAAAAAATTTTGGATGACCTTTGCTAAATATTAGAGAGTTGGAACATATCAACAGTAAGTGAAATGCATACAGACATATATTGCATTGCATAAGGTGATAGACATACATATATTGCATTACAGTACAAGCACTCCCTCAATATATCTAGAACCAAATTAATTCATACCAAAATTTGGAGATGATCCCAATCACGGTGAATATTTTTTGGGAGGCTTACCACGCATTCCATCCCATATCTTGTCTATATTTTGTGAAGTGAGAATGGTTAGTATAGTAAAAAAATTGTGAGACAAAAGAAATTTCAATACATCACCTGTTGTAATTCTTAGTGGAGAACAGAATTATTCCCTGTTGTGCCGCCAACTGGACTTTATATTCATGCCAGGTCAAGCCGGTCCATAGGCTCGTTTGACTCCACTCATTGAAAAAGGAGGAATATACTTCACCTTCTAGCCACGCATACACATATCGAGCACACGGCTGTGGTGGTGCAACTGGCATGTTTGCATAAGAGGGGTAGCCGTAGGACTCAGATGTCGACGTACTTGAGCTATCGTGACGGGGATTCACTGAAATGGAATGCCTTCTATGAGTACCTTGACCTGTCTAGGTCTCTCTCTGCGACGTAGGCATCCCATGATCTTAGTCCTGTGTGGCCCATCGGAACTAGCTCTCCCCTGAAAAGCGTAGGGGAGGCGGAGGCTGCTCAGTGTGTGCCCCAGTCTGTCCTCCCTGTCCTCCACCATCGTCATCTCCGCCGCTCTCTGGGGAAGAGCTGTCGTTGGACTCTTGGTACGATGGACTCCTGCCAGAATCATCTGTGCTATCATCGCTGTCCACCACGATTTTGGACTCCTGCCAGAATCATCTGTGCTATCATTGCTGTCCACCACGATGCTATCAGCCTTTCCCTTCCCCTTGACCTTGGGCTTTTTTGGGTCCTTTGTAGCTAGTTGCTTTTTTTACTTTCTTTTTCTAATATGTGTGTCTCCCACTATTTTCTGAACCCAATTTGGAATTTCCTTGCCCTTTCCTTTTAATTGTGCAGTATCCAAGGAATGTGTGACAAGCGTGGAGGGGATTGGAGAGTCCATGTCACTGTCATCTTCGCCAAACTCCGGTCGGGCGTTAGACCTACCATGCTCCATCCACTTTCTGATGGGGTTGTCATGGTCAGTCAAAGTAAGATGGACAAACCGGTCAATTGGATCCTCTTCAGATTATGTCCACCCTGGTTGTTGTTGTGCCAGTCTAAGTATAAGATTATAGTTCACATAGACTGGCTTATGAAGCTTCCCTTATGACAGCCTATTCCTTACTTTTGTATGGACGAAGGCAAAGGTGCTCCAGTTCCTTTCACACCCACTTTATGAGCACACTTGAGAGGTCAGGCGTCTTGCAATCTTGGTGAGTGTAGATGTCTTGGTGCCGAACATTACCGCTAGTGAGCTATAAGGCATGTCAAGCACGGTACTAAATAGATGACGTATCAAAATGAAAATGTGACCATTAGTAGATTTAACTTACATGCATTTGTCCGCTCATCTCGTGCCATGTGCATAGCCAACGCGGAGGAGAAAGGATCAGATTTATTAGAGAAGCTCTCGGCTTCGAGGAGCACCTGAGCCGCTGTTTCAGTGTCGCACGTCTTCTCGAGTGCATCGCGTAGGTCGCCCATCAAGTTCAGGGCAGTACCAAAGGTGTACGACACCAGAGGGCTGAAGTAGGCTGCTACATGAAGAAAATAAGAGTTAATTAACATGAAACACCAGTACGGAGTATTCAATTTAAAAGATGACAAATTTACCGGCAGAGACATAGGTGTCATTTACTATGTCTGCCATCCTAGTGTCTATCACTCCCTTCATCTCGTCGAATCGACCAGTGTCATTTGTAAGCAAACTTGCATACTCCTGACGCATATTTTGGTACCTCATTAAAACCTCGCAGAGAGTAGGGATCTTGTTTTTCACCTCAGTTCCATTCACGAGGCTACAGTTCTTCAGCCCAAAATAACCGTGATTCGAGGTTCACAGAGAACAGCTGTTTTGCTCCCAGGATTCCGGGTCTCGATGATGTTTCTTCGTTGCTGCCAATATTAGTTTGTTTTCGGTGTTTGTACGGCGATGCATTGACTGCGTAAGAGCATCCGTAGCAGAAACCCTATAATAGTATAGAAATAGAGTTTTAGAGATAGAGTTTCTGATGAAGAGAAGGAATTTTTAAGAATGTAGTGTAAAGTATGAAGGAATTTTAGAGTAATGGAGAGAAAAAATAGAGTAGAAGATAGAGAAAATAGAAATAGAGCTTCTGGTATGGATGCTCTAACTCCACGACACAATCATTGCCCGACCAAGAGAGGCTTTCAGCATCTTAGGTGGTGAGGAGGACCGAGTACGAGCGACGGAGCGAGCGTTATGGTCTTTTTTTCCTTCCAAATCACTTAGTGTAAACTGTATTTATACCACTGCTAAGTTTAACTTATATCAGAAATACCACCGTAAAGTCAATAATACCAAGGATGCCATTATAAGTAAGATTCCTTAGAAAAATATCACTATAGACTTACTCCCTTTGTTGGAATTTATAGGACGTATTATATATTTGAATTTATTGTTTAATATAAGGCGCACACAATTTTCAACATTATTTTAGTGAGATCTTTCCTATATGTAGTATCCTCTTTTAATTATGATGATTAAGTTCCCGAGGGCATTCTGCATGGAATTGGAGCATCGTAGACCCAGCATGCATGCAAACATTTATGGCTGTTTCTTTACTTCATCCTTTAGCTAGCAGTATAAGCTTCATGCGGATTTAAAGCAATTTGTTCATACTTGCACTGAATACACCATGGTGGAGGCTGAATGATTATTTGATAATAACTTTGGAGAAATTTACACGTGGTAAAAGTAATTTAAATAAAGTTATAGGTAAATCTAATGTCGGTGTTAAGAATAGTGGAGTTGGATTTGACCATACTGATCACTCGAGAAAGAATCCACTTGTTTTTGCAAGAATATTTGGCAAAGGAAATTTTCTGCATCAAAACAATACTTCTACGAGCCTAGCTCTCTCTTATCGTATAGGATAGCCCCTTACGTATCATCACTTAGTCGTCTCTCCTTACTTGTCATTGCATTTACTCCAATATTATCTTGTATTCCATTATTAACTATTTTTCATCAGTCAAGTTGTGATGGACCTAAGAAAAGACCGATTTGGACCTGTGTATGTAATCCCTTCCATACTACTATGTGTCTATCATGCTTTCCTTCACTTCCATGTGGGACCAGGCACTACAGGAAAAAAACAGTAACGTCGACAGCCAAAACCGTTCACCCTAGAGTCAAAACCGTCCACCATACGTAGGGTCGACAATTGGCCGTTCACCTTAAACCGCCGAAAATAAATTGTCGACCATCATATTAAATTCGACAGGGAACTATCCACCCTATTAGGATCGATGGCCAAATAAAGACCGTCCACCATAACTGGACCCCAGCGCAAACCCTCGGGCACGAAACACTAAGGTCGACGAATAAAGCTAGCTGTCCACACTAACTTAGGGTGGACGGCCTTTCCACCCAGGCTTAGGGTGGACGGCCAGGTAGAAAGTACCATCCCCCCTAATTAGTAGTAAAAAACCATTCGTCTAAAAATTTAAAAATTCAATTGGCAGCTGCATCAGCCGCACTTGCAACAAAAGTCATCCCACCGCGTATATAATGTCGACCCTACCTCATTCCCTGCCAATTGAGCCCGAAAGCGTCACGGGGCGCCGCAATTAAGGTGGACGGCCACATGCGCCGTCGACCCTAATTGTGCCACATAGGGTGGACGGCCAGACGTGGCTGTCGACCCTACCTCATTCCCTGGCCCCACGCGTCAGCCGCCGGTAGGGTACACTATGGTGGACGGTTTCTACAAGCTGTCGACCCTAATTTTCAATAGTAACCCGCCTACAGGGCGGGATGGATGGCGCTCCTTTTTCACGTTTAGGGTAGACGGCTGTTCATTGGGCTGACGACCTTAATCTGTTTTTGGTCGACAAGGTTTTTTGGCCATCTACCATATATTCGGCCGTAGAGAATAAAGTCAGGCCGATCGGGTGTCTTCATTCAAGCGAGGGTACAGAGGAAGAACGAAACGAAGTGAGAGGCTGGGGGGCAGGGAAAAGAGTTGAGTTTATACATTCCACTTTTTCACATGGCTCCAGATCATATGGGTTAATAAAAAATATTGTGCGATGACAATGCACACTGCATGACTTGGAGGATGGAGCTAACCGTGCCACATTGACTGAAATTGGTCTATGGAAACAGACCCCAAACCACTAAAAGAAAACACTGGACTGGAGCAGCCTTTTCTCTGCTTTGCTTTGATTCCAATATTCCCCAAGATTATACACACATGGACAAATATATTTGTTGCTACACTCAAGTTGCAGCCTCGTAGAGCACAGCCAATCAATTGTACATTTCACCTCTTCATTCGAAACCTGCAGGTTTTTAATTAGGGTTAGTAATGGACAAGGAGGGAGGGGGGATGGCACAATACTTACATTTAGAAAACATATCCTATAAAATCCTTCCATTCTGATATATCCAACATGGTTAGACAAAATAGGAACAATCTGATAATAATAAACAAGTTAAATCCTGCTGTAAAAGTGTAATTTTCTAATTACAGTTCTAGTTGCCCGTAAGTAGCTAAAAATGATCAGGGCAACCTGCAATCTACATGATAAAAAGGTTTATAGTCACAGTTTGACTTAACGTGAAAAATATAATTCATTAGGGGCTTTACAACTTTAATTTGCCAGAGTAGCTCCTGCTCTCGTTAATTGAAACTAATAAGCTGAACTATGCGAGCAGCCAGAAGCGGCTTCGAGAAGCCAGCCTGCTTCGTTTGATTTGTCATGACAGCAACTGATCCAATATTAGTACATGAAACATAATATCACATTGGCTGAAAACTAGTTTCTCAAGCATAGCTCCGTGCCATAAGAACCTCTTTATGTAAAAATTCTATCTTGACAATAAAAATCATATGGCAATGACTCTAGCAAACCGGTCGAACAATAGAAAAATGAGGAATGCTAAAACAGATTGGTTTGAACATATGGTTGATTTGCTGGACAACTCTGTGGGGCTAGTTGCTTACAAATTACTTCCAACAAATCTCCCTAGAATCCGTAAGTCTAGATTTTACAATTTTCACCACAAGTATGCATACAAAAATTTGAACTTTACAAGAATACTTATAAATTTGTTGACAAAAGTACTACCACATTATCATGATATTATTGAGAACATTTGCAAACATATAACTAGAAAAAGTATTAAAGTAATAATCAAAGGTTTATCAAAGATGTCTGAAACGAACATTACATGTTTGCAAACTACAAAATTCAAATTCCTCTATCAAGCATCCCTATCATCCTATGATCTCTTGACATCTGAAACAGGGTCAGGACAATTAAGACCTAAAAAATTGAAATGAATAAGACTGCATAATGTAAGCATTCCTGTTAGTGATAAAACAAGGGATAAATCAATAACCTGATCACAACGCCATTTCAGCTTGCAATGCAGCAAGCTCATCCTCCTCAGCTGAAGCTTTATGTGGAGCAGGGCGAGTTGGTGGCCTGTTGGCTGGGACCTGCACCGGATGCACAGGTGGAGCTGCAACAGGCTCCAGAAGTTGAGATTCCAACTCTGCTCCCTCCAATTCTTCCAATTCCGCTTCCAGTTCATCCTGTAAGTTTTTCAGTGCAACGTGTATTAAGTATAAGAGAAAAAAGGGGATAAATTGAACATTACACATATTAAATGGCTATAATAAGCTACCTCGTCAAAATCAGCAGCAGCTCCAAGAGGAGCAGACAAAGCTTCTTGTATTTGTTTCATGTTTTCAGTCTGCTCATTAATTTCTTCCATAGTCTTGTCAACATCATCAATATTTCTGTAGGGATATAACAAATAGTGATTTCAAAACTTAAATTCCAGGAAATAATGAGGCCAAACAGTAAAACCAAAATGGAGTCAAAGCAAATACTCACGTTGCCTTTTGCATTGCTTTCATGGCTGCAGCACCAGTCCTCAATGCATCAACAGTCTCTGTTGTAGCTTTAGCAGCTTCTAACATGATCATCTGTACAACAAGATTGCTATGTGAGATATGTATATGGCATGTAGCAAACAGAAAAACTCAAAATACTAAGTAGGAACAAAGAAATAACCTGATCATGGATTCTCAACTGAAAATTCCCAAGCTGCTCAATCTGTGATTCGTAAAGTTTTTTCCTCTTCAAGGATTGGATAGCCGCTGATGACAAAAACAATTTAATTCACACAAATTAACCAATTTCTGTATTACATAAAAAAGCCCAAAAAACGTCGTATGGTGATCAACATTAGGTCAGCTGAAAGAAAAACAGTAAACAAGATTGAAATACAGAAATTGGCTAATTCACACAAATTAGCCAATTTCTGTATTACATAAAAAAAAGCCCAAAAAACGTCGTATGGTGATCAACATTAGGTCAGCTGAAAGAAAAACAGTAAACAAGATTGAATTGAATATGGTCATGAAAGTTGCCTGGGAGATAACGCTATGAAACATTTGCACCCAATGAGTGTTCACTGCAGTGAATGCAGTGAAATGAACAAAACATACAGATCTTGATTTGATAACTACAGGCCATGTGAAAATGATGATCACATCATAACAATGAGAACAAACATAACTGCATCCTAGATTCAAACATTGGTAATCCGGTTCACCAAGTAACAAACGAAAGAAACAACAATAGATGCAAAAGCAGGATGGTTGTTTTTTTATGATGACAGTACAGCATGCGTACAAAAGAACTCAGACAGCAATTTTAGATGTACTTTGAGAAAGCAAGTGCCTGCGATCAACATATTACAGGAAAAATATATATTGTACCACCAAATCAAAAGCACATAAACTTGCTATATGGTTACTAACCATACCTCTTTTATTCTTTGCTTTTGAGAACTCCTTGGCCCTCTCAAGCTCAGCGGCTGCCTTTTTCTCTAGTACTTTCTCTTTCTTCTCCAGCATTTCAAGAGTCTAAATATACATAAAGTAGGATTTCAGAGCTTATAAATTTTTGTAGAACAGATATACAGTGTAAAAATTTATCAGTTATGATATGAGTTTCAATACACCAGTTTGATCAACATAAAGACATTCCTCCCTCTCCCTAAGGGTTAACTTCAGGAGCAAATACAATGGAATAAGAAAAAGCATCAGCCTATCATGTTGTTCATCAAACAAAGATTTGCATCGATAGGAGCCTAGAATGCCACGGAGCAGAGGTTAAAAATGCAATAAATTGATTAAATTCAGATCAAACTGACATCACATGAGAATTCTTGACACACCAAGTAAAGTGCCAGTTGATCAGAACTACCAATATAATTAAAAATGGCATCCCGACCTTAATCATCCAGTCATCCCATCATTCAGAGTAGGCAACCCAAAAACAGTGGTGGCATCTCAACAAAGCAGTACCAGACACCAGAAAAACAAAAGGAAGGAAAACCAACTCACCTCATTTAACTTATCAAGAGTGGTCAATGCGTTGGCATTGGCCTGCTCCTTGGGCTTCCCAAATATCCTGTTGAACATGGTTGCACCTACAAGGCTACAATATTAACTCAAAACCTGCGAGGTAAAAGAACTAATCTTTATCCACCGACTAATTCAGAATACTACAAAACATCGATAGCAGCATCGGAGTGAATAGGCAAGAATCAAACACAGGATAACCCAATCCTGCCAAAATTCTGAAAACATCGGCTATGGCAGATAAAATTTGAAGCCAATATCTAACGACACAGGTAGTTATTACAATGGCTTACAATCCTAGGGGACAAATTTGGCAACCAGAAGCAGCATGAACAAGACGAAGAAAGCTCTGACAGTGCCATAGAGATTAATGAAACCAAACAGCGACTCCTACCATGAGAAACTAAACACCACATAATAACAAGAAGTCAATAATATCCAACCCCCTCCCCCTCCCCTGCTCTGTTCCACGCAAAATCCCTCCTCCTCACAGGAAGGAAGGAGATGAACTTAGGGGCAGATCTATGATAGAATTGATGGTGTCAAGTGACACCGATGACCTTCGGCTAGCTAGAGATCAAGATGGGGCGGGGGTGGGGGATCAGATTTGGTCGCCTCGCCTCGCCCTGCCCCCGACCCCGACCCCGACCCCGACCCGTCCCGGTCTAGGAAGAATGAACTAGTACTCCGGAGGAGCAGGTGAGGGGGGCGTACCGGCCGCCGCAGGGAAGAAGGCCGCCGTGCCGCAGCCTTGGGGGGAGGAGGATGATTGGAGGAGCCGTACCCGTGGGGGGACTTGGAGTCTGGTAGAGGAACACTTGGTGGGGGCGGAGGAACAAGAGGCATCAGTGCTGGCCAACAGGCCGGCCCGGTTGTCGCACAACAGCCTGGCCCATTTTTCTCAAAAATAATTTTAAAAATTATGAATAGTACTCTAAGATAAATTGATATATATATATATATATAAATATATAATTAATAGTTTAGGAGGGTGCTTTTCATGATGTGGCAACCGGTTTTGTCCATCTTGCTTGCACTTGTAGCATAGTTAACCTTTTTTACTTCAAAAATTATAGAAAAATTGTTAAAAACACATTGGTGCATAAGAATAACGAAACAAATATTTTTATTAATTTTAAAAACTCTTAACCTTTGATTTTTTTTTGTAATTTTGTTTGAATTAGTGAAAGAAATTTAGTTTGGGCGGTTTAAAATTTTTAAAAATTATAAAATATTTTTATCTAATCCTTATGCACCAAAGTGTTTTTGATAATTTTTCTAGAATTTTAAGACTGAAAACATCACTAACTATGACACGTGTGCAAGCGACGTGGACAAAATCGTTGCCACGTCATCAAAATCATCCTCCTAAACCACCTAGGGTGTTAAATAACCCAGTATTGATAGTTAAGGGGTATAATATAGAATTATTCCATATATATATACATATACATATATGTGTGTGTAATCTCTTATTAATTCTTATATTATTTTCTAATTATTATGCATCTTTTTCTTTTTTTAATATATTCTTTGCTTTTTCACACCAAACAGGTCAACCCAAGACTACCTAATCCATCCAAAGGTGGTACATGGGCTAGAGGCTGAGGCACGTGGTACGTCAAGGCATGGCATACACACTATTCATGCTTCCTAGGCACGCCTGGACGGTGCCATGACAATCCGTTGGCCAGCTCTAGAGTTTAAAATAGGTAAGACACTATCCTCATCTCTAGATCAAGGAAGAGGTGACTTAAACCGACGGATCTAACTGGTCCCACCCATATGCTTTTAAAGAAACCAGCCTGACCTGGCTGAGCCGACGCACAACCTCGAACTCTAACCTTAGCTCTATGTTTCCAATATATGACCCGAGTGGCCCAAGGGATGTGCCCTAGCCATCATTGCATCTCGTATTGTAAGTGCCCTGACCAATGTCCCAGTCTACCAAATTTGTGTGTGCATTTGTTTCATCTCTTGGGCTAACCATATATTTCCATTCCATCTTTATTTTGGTCACCACCAGACCTTGAAAGTGCTCTCTTTTCTTCACCATCGAGTCATCACCAGACCTTGAAAGTGCTCTCTTTTCTTCACCATCGAGTCCAGAAAGTGCTTCTTTTTTATGTGCTGTCATTGGAAATTTTGCAAGAATATTTTTGTTCTTTTAAATTTTTTCTCATGTAAAACCTATATAGAATAATCTATGCATACTAAGAAGATTCGAGAAGAATGAAAAAATTGTGGTGATGAAGATATTTTCCATGAAGTAGATAAAACAAATGATCGTGTTTTCATGGTAAACTTTGGAATATGTTTCAATAATTAAGAATAGACTTGAGATAGAAATTTTTCTTAGAAGGTATTTGACCAAAGTATTTAAGAAACTTCATGGCTAAGTATTAGAATTATTTAGAATTTAAATATTGGGAAGATAAAATATTTTTTCCAAAACCACAGATAAAATATTTTTTCCAAAACCACACAAAACTATAGATATTTATGTGAATTGCTTAGAGTTGAGATATTTGTATATGTAAGGCTTGGTTATACCATATGTAAATATCTCAATGATACTACTACACTATAAATATATTTGCTTGCCTCTTGCCATGTGAAAAAGCCTAATTGAAACTCATTTCCAATTTTTAGAGTTTTGAATGGAGCATGGTACAAATGTGAGTATAACGAGTGAGTACAAGGCTAGTCATATAAAGAAGTGTTTGTACTCCTTTATGTTCACAATTTTAAAAAATTACCCCTTACTAGCTATAAGTATCTATTTTCAATAAAAACTAATAACTTTGTTAGGTCACATAGAAGTGTTAGTATCCATATCCATTTCGAATAAAAACTAGTATATGTATCCATTTCCAATAAAAACTACAACCTTTTAGGTCACAAAGAAATATCTTCATTTATGATTCATATGAAGTTTATATTTTTATTCATAAAATTAGGAAACAAATACACTCTGTATTTTGAATATCTCACCTAACATATTGCAAGTGTAATAAATAAACAATATCAAGTTATATAATATACACATGAGTGACCGTGCGTGAAACTTGGTTTCTTCTAAAGTTTTCATAAAATTAAAGTCTTTATTTTAAACACTAACTTAATTGTTTTAGGTTACATAATTAAAATAAATTAAGGATACGTTTTTATAACAAATTAAGGACAAGCTAGTATTGTAGATGACATCGATGACACAAAAATTTGTATCCATCCCTAGATGAACTGACGGTTGCTATTGGCGGTAGCCAAAATCGTAACCACTAGCCAACAAAACCCAGAGATACAACACGTCAAGATCGGACACCCGGCCTAACAGCTACAACTCGGACTCGATCACCACGATACGCATGATAGAAACACCTAGAGCTGCACCACCAAGATGGACTAAGGCAAGAGGAAGGGAAGAAGGGAAAGTGTGCGACTTGGGATGCACCCACCGCGTCGCCCCTGGAGAACTCAACTGAATCGAGAAGGGTGGATCTAGGAAGAGTATGGAGAGGCCGAGCGCTTACTAGACGGACTCACCGGCAAAAACGGTGATGGGTTTGGGGGCAGGCCCGATTCGAGAGAAGGTGAGGGATCTCCTTCTCGATCGTCGGTGGTAGGGCTGGAAGTTGTGGATTTGGTTTGGGTTTTTGTTGATTGAAGTCGGACGGGCTGAAGAAGAGGAAAGGGAAAGGAAATGGGTTGAGAGGTGAGATGAGTCAGAGGTCACATGGATGGAACACGGTGGCAACCGCGTCAAAGTGCACATACGGCAAACTTGGTAGGCCTGACTCTAGTACGAAATCTACTATGCGAAGCAAATGATTTTTTGCTATATAATTTTGCTTCTATAACAGAGGTGCCAAACGGACTGTCTCAATTGGGTCTGATCCGGTACAACCAGTGAAGGGAAATTCATTGTTAAGTTAGCTCGTAGGACCTGGCCCTCTGTGACTCGACGGGCCACTTTTGACTCAGTTAGCTTGTCGAGGTTCCACGAAATCGTTATTGATTTGCGAACTAGATACTAGAGGTTAATCAAAATAATCAGCCAATCTCCTTTCATCCAACCTATGATACATAAATAGGAGAGCTAGTCAGTAGTAGAGAGCAAGTTGCACATTACCTATTGTCAGGATCCAACTATCCTCATTCTCATTCATCTCATTGTCACTAGGTACATATTGGTGTGGCTCATCAACCACATGAACCATCTCAAGCCCAGTCTACCAAGCTAATTTTCCTCCTCACCAAGTCAAAGTTACCCCTTTTCAAAAAAAGGTCAGTAAGGCCATCTTCAATGGTTGCCTCATTTGTCTCTGCCCCATCACTATTCATCTACAGTGTAGAGATATTGTCTCATCACTATTTATCTTCCAACTCTCTATATTCACTATTTCACTGCCATATCACCATTCACCTCCTCAGCAATGTGCCCCAAATTTCATTGCTACAGTGATGGGGCACCCTAAAATAGGGCACTACTAGAGATGCCCTAAGTCACCCCAACCTCTCTTTGTTTCACTTGTTCTCACATATCTAGTCACTGCATCTATTCCATCTTTCCCATGCATGCAGACCAGCTAGGGGTGAAAACGGGTCGGACACAATCGGATAGGGGTCAACCCATATCCGTATCTGTATTTTATACCAAATACAGATTCGGAGACGGATAGTGTCGGATACGGATTCGAATACGGATTTAGTCGGATACGGTATCGGATCAGATATGGGTCGGATACGAAGACGAAATCGGGTTTTACCATAATACCTCAACGGGAAAAAATTGACATAACATACACTCATTATTGGTCATCCACAAAAGCACAACACGTAGTATAAAATTAAATGCAATTTGAAAGACAGACAAGCTATGAATATAATAATCTATTCTACTAGAAAATAAAGTGGAATAATTCAAACAACCAGATAATAAGTACTAAACATAAATTCATAAAATCTAATAATAAGTGGCACACGTAAGTGAACATACTCACGTACATGTAATATTCAAATTCTGAAATCCGGATATCCGAATTCCGATATTCGGATAATTATCCATATCCGTATCTGGATAGCACTATCCGCCAGATACCCCCCAACCCGTATCCGTATCCGTACCAGGCAAAAAATCTGGATAATTATCTGTATCTGTATCCATCTGGATAGGAAAATGGGTTCTAAATCACTAAAATCTGGATCTGGATCCGGATCCAGTCAGATATTATCCGACCTGTTTTCACCCCTAAGACCAGCAACAGAGGGGAAGAGAGGGAGAGTAGCTAGGCCTAGAGAGGGAGAGAGGAGAGGAAGGGAGAGGAGTAGTAGCAAGTTAGCGAGCAGCGGCAATGATAGCGTCAGAGGATGGATTCTGCGGTCCCATGTGGATCTGGCCCGCCTCATACTCTGTTGGCCTACCCTGAGCTCCTCCCATGCTGAATCTAGACTACCAACCGTTTGCTCTCTCTCTCCCTTCCTCTTCTCTTGCCTAGGGGTGCAAATAATACAGATAGCTCCTTCTGACCAAATCGATTCAGGTAAAATTCATATAGTTTTTCAATATCCAAATGATTATGTTGAATACGAGTACAAATGCAGATATTTTCTATCGAATATGGAATGGATATATCTGTCGGATACTAGATATTTTTCGGATAATAGCTGGTTTAACTATTCGGATATTTTTTCTGATAGCAGGCAAACTAGCGAGGTTTGGCCGAGTCCAGTTTGCAGCCTGCTATAATGGTCGTGGACAAAGATTTTTTGGCAAGAAGGGCTAGGGCAGTTGTATTTTCTAGTTCCTTGACATAAAAAAAAATATGATAAGTGTGGTCATACTTTTAAAACTTTAACCATTCATATTTTTAAAAATATTTTATATTAGATGCACGAAAATTGTATGTGTTTGATGGGCCACGCCTAAAAATTGTATTTTTAAAACTCTAAAAATGTACTTTTATAATACCAAATATATAACAGCTTGATTTGTTTTCCCATTATTTGTGTTCTGCCATGCTAAAATTATTTGATTATCCGTTGAAATTAAACTTTAGCTACTTTGACTAGTGGCTTTGAAAACTCGAAACCAGATTTGCACATGCTTGTGAGTGTATCCTATGACTTTAATATTATAAAACAGTGTCAAAAAATCAAAACGTTAAAAAAGAGAATCGAATAATTTTAAAAAGGGCTCATGGAAGCATCTAAACGTCATCCATCCTCATGGACGGAAGAGTCGAAGAGATTAACTTATCCTACTTATCTCGTGTCTTATTTGACTTATCTTACTTTTTTTATCACTTTTTGAGTCGGTTTTTTTATCCCGTAGGCATGTCTATAAGCTTCCTAAACCCCAAAATTGAAGACCAATCGGCTCTTGAGACTATCTCAAAAAATTCTCGAACTACAAGATAAGGCAATAAGTGGGATAAGATAAGCTGAAAAGATCCAGCCTTAGGCTGCTTTTCCAGCTAAACTGCAGAGAATCTGCGCCCCAGGTATCGCTTTCACCCATACTTGATTAGGGATTCCAACATTAGGCGCCATTGGTTGTGTTGCTCCTCCCAGCCTGGCTCGCTTGTGCATGCAGGCCCATGGCAGCCCAGCTCAGCGACGTTTGGTTGGCCGCATCCTATTGAGCCTGGCTAGCCCAACCTCGTGTTCGCTTGCATGCGCCTCCACCTGCGCATGCCCTCGTGAAAAGGTGGCCATATGGGCCAAATCAAACGGGGCGAACCAGATGATTACTATTCATTAGGCCGGCTAATCAATTATTGCCTTTCATTGCTATCATTATCTAAGTGATTATAAACAGTGTCAAGGAAGTAGCGCAAGAGATAGCTACTAATAGCACTTTATTCATTTCTAGGCTTGTGATGCCAGCTTACCCTCAGTTTACTATCAACACATCCACGCTACAATGGCTGTTAGAACTGCTGCATCGGCTTCAGAGGCCTACCCCGACATAGTTACGCACTGATTTCCAGGCCACCTACTTGTCAAGACCTAGGCCTAATGGCAGGTACCATTGCCGGTGCCTCAAACTCAGGTACCATCGGTACCTCCCCCACAGGTGTACCCGGATCCTCAGCTGACACAAGTTTGGCAGCTATACCAGGCTCAACCTATGCCAAATCATGCAGGATATGCTTCGATGCCTAGTCAAACCGAGTATCAGGCTCCTCCTCCGCTGATGTCGGTTCCTGACCTATAGCTGACCTAGACTTAGTATGCTCCTCAATATACATATGCGTCGACTAAGCCTACGACTTTAGAGCCTTGGACTAGGAACACAACTAGGAACACAACTACTGGAGTGGAAATATAATTGGGAAATCATCCGACGGAAACGTAGCCAGGTCCCACTCGTCCTACTAGTTTTACTTCTCATTAGGATCAAACCATTCCCCCAGTCGATGTGTCTCCTCGTCGTTATAGCTTGTGGAGGCAATTGGCCGGTAATGGAAGATCATTCCCCAATCAGCTAATATGACTGATCAAATAATAGCCACAATCCTTAGAGGCCAATTTGGAATTCAGCTAAAAGGGAAAACAATGGGGTATCTCAAGCCATATCCCGACTAGATGGATCAGTTTGATTTACCCGTTGGCTTCATGGTTCTTGACTTTACTATGTTCTTCGGTGATGAATCGGCTTCAACCATGGAGCATATTGGTGAATTTTTAGCTCAATGTGGAGAGAAGGACCGGTATGATCATCATCGAGTCAGGCTATTTCCTTTGTCCTTGTTAGGACATGATTTTGCATGGTTTACCTCCCTGTCTATCAACTCCTAGGCCAACTTGCAAAGCCCGATTGTATTGAGCACAGAGTTAAGAATACCTGATCTTAGCTCCGTTTAACAAAAATATGGGGAATCGGTTAATGATTACACTAAATGGTTGATGGATGTGCAGAATAGTTGCTACAGTGTAGTCTTAATAGATGCGCAATTAACCTATCTCGCATACCAGGGGTTACTGCCTCAAATCAGGGAAAAATTTAGTGGACAAGAATTCTCCAATTTGGGTAGCCTCGCTCAGCATGTGTCGGAGAATAAATTCAAGAAGGCCAACAACAGATACGGTGATGGTAGGATTAATTATGTCAACTATCCATCTAAAGATGAATCGTCCAATGAAGAACCTTCTAAGTTCAACGTGGTTAAGTGTGGGAGATGAAGGCTAGGGTTTGGTGGAGGAGGAAAACATAAAATCTAATCTCTTTCGTTAGCCTCCACCGCCTCCCTTTATATAGCCCCACGGTGGGCTCGTATACTAGAGGCCTAAAAAGGTTTATGACTTCCACGTCCTACATGGCTCATAAAGCCTACGTCACATGTGGCCTATTAACACTGAGCGCACATCTTATATGACCCATGATTGCTATTTGGTATAAAACCCAACAACTTCAAGAGACACTGGTTTAGAATCAACCACTGTCTCAACCTCGGTTGCACCTTAGATGCAGTCTGTACAGTAGCATGCAAGGCACATCCCGCACCATATGGTATAATTCTATCAGTATGGAATTTTGGAACTCTGATGTTGTTCTGCAGCCTGGTGCGCGGTTGGGAGACATCACAGACCTGTGAAGTTGATTCTAAAACTTGTTCTTGAGAGACTGAAGACTCTACAGATGTCACACTAGCAGCAGGCTCATTAGCAGGACTAGATGCATGCAAATCAGAAGGGTCAGAGTATTGTCTAACATCATCTTGGATATATTCACTGGAGGTAGACATTGGAACAGATGGAAGAAGGATGGACTGGGTTGATTCAGAGGGAGTATCCATATCTAAATCATGTCTTCCGATAGCTCTTCCTAAAACATCCAACACTTCAACCATGGCAGCTTCGGCATCGGCATCTGCTGGGCTAATGCCATCTCCCACCTTCAGTCACATGATCTATCTGAAACTCAACAGAGGGAATTATCTGTTGTGAAAAGCTCAGATTCTTCCATACCAACGAGGATAGCAAGGTCCTGAGTCATCTCTGTCAGAGGAGGTGTTGTGTCAGGTGGATGACACTCAATTCGTATGTCCCAAGAAATATGTCTATGACATATGAGACTATCTAAATTTATGACAGTGGACCAAGATATCATATGATAAAATGTGAATTTTAAAAAGTATCGTACGATGAAATGCCCCTCCTGTTCCTGGCCACATCCATAGAGGTGTGGTCAACTCTAGAGCAGATGTTCTCCTCCCACTACAAAGCACGAGCGATGAACGTCCGGATGCAACTCGCCAACTTGAAGAAAAACGATCTATCGGCGACCAAGCATTTCAGCAAGGGCAAACGTCTCGCTTCCTCTCGATCATCCAACCCCAGAGAGAAGTCGTATCATATCTTGTGTGTGGCCTTGGTGAGGAGTATGACTCCTTGGTTACCTCGGTCACAACTCGCACTGATGGTGTTACTCTCAGTGTGATCTGTATGCACATCTGTTGGCGTTTAATTTGAACTACGCCTTGAGCAGCGCTATCCAACTTTTGGTGCTGAAGGAGCATCGGCCAACTTCATCGCAAAGCACAGTAACAAGCCCTCAAGTCGTGGCGGCTATAACAACAAGAAGAACAATGCCAATGGCCAAAACCGAGGATCCCACGGCGGTCAGGGACGAGGGTCAGAAGGTGGCAACAATCCACGTCCCATCTGTCAAGTGTGTGGCAAGCCAGGCCATACTGCGCTTAGATGCTATCACAGGTTTAATCATGCTTATCAGAGTGCTTTAGTACTGGCCCAACCGGCTTTAGTACGGGTACAGGCCATCCAGGATTGATACTCATACCGGTTTCCTCACCCGGTTCTGATAGTACTGTCTCACCCTTTTAACCAACCCACCCACAATCCCTTCTAACCAACCCACCACATCGAGTACTGATATAGATATATAGATAGAATATGCATTCCTTTTGAACTTTTCTAAAACGAGACATCAGTATCGGTTCGTGTTACAAACCGGTACTGATGCTCTCGCAATGGGCATCAGTACCGGTTCGTGGCTCCAACCGGTACTGAAAGCCTACTACGGTACTATAGCCAATGAACCAGTACTGATGTCAGTATCAGTACCGGTTTCAATCCAACCGGTACTGCAATCCAACCGGTACTGATGGTCCGGTATCAAAGGCCAGTTTTCTAGTAGTGAACAAAAGAAAATCATCTTGCAGCAGCAGCCATCACACCCTTGTACAACATCGATCGAACCAGGTATAGTGATACTGATGTTGCTGATCACATCACAAGTGATCTAGATCGTCTCGTGATACGCGAACGCTAAAACGGCGAGGAGAATGTCCATGCTGCTGATGGTTGGTATGTCTATACATCATTTTAGTTATTCTAAAATTCATACTCGTGTTAAATCCTTAGAAGTTAAATCCTTAGAACTCAATCGCATTTTACATGTTCCACAAACAGACAAGAACCTCCTCTCTGTTCATCGTTTAACTCAGCATAATGATGTATTTCTTGACACTACTAGAGAAAAGACCTTTCGTATCGGTACATCAGTCCTAATTGGCCATAAACCGGGACTGATATAGCAATAGTCCCGGTTCATGGCTATAGGGCTAAAAGCACGATTAGTACCGGTTCGTGGCTCATATTAGTCCCAGTTCATAACACGAACCGGTACTAAAGGCGGCTTTGGCAAACGGATACGTGCTAGCTGGCACAGGCACAAATTAGTCCCGGTTCGTATTACGAACCGAGACTAAAGGTAGGCCTTTAGTCCCGGTTCGTGTTACAAACCGGTATTAAACGCTCATTCCAGTATACTTCAAAAGGAATACATATCCTAGTCTATTAAATACGCGTAGGTGGGTGAGTTGGTTAGAAGAGTGAGTAGAGAGTCACGTGGTGGCATGAGATCCAGGTTCGAGTCTTGGGTTCGTCTTATTTTTTAGGTATTTTCTATGCCTTAGTACCGGTTAGGGGAACCGGGACTAAAGGTATGTAACCTTTAGTCCCGGATGGCCTGTTCCGGTTCGGGAACCGGGATCAAAGTCCGTTCCCAACCGGGACTAAATGCTGTTTTTCTAGTAGTGTGAGTTTCACCCATATGATTTCTTTGTCAAGGATCAACCTTCGAAGAACCTAATCCTGCACGGCAGATGTAGGAATGGTCTCTACCTATTCCCATCCATCCAAGCAAGCCCTGCATACATCTACTCTGTCAACCGACGACTGGCATGATTGCCTTGGAGGCTTGGACATCCATCACCTGCCGTCGTTCGTCAAGTCGTTGAGTCCAATAAACTGCCTTGCTCACATAGCAATAAGTCTGGTGTGTGCAATGCTTGTCAGATGGCCAAGAGCCATCAATTATTACCTTTCTCTCGTTCATTGAGTCAGTATTCTACTCCTCTTGAAATGGTGTATTATGATGTATGGGGGCCAGCAATTACAACTTCTCATGGTTTTCAGTACTACGTTAGGTTTGTTGATGCTTTCAGTAGATACAACCGGCTCTATCTCTTACGCAAGAAATCCAATGTGTTCAGTGCCTTCTTGCAATTCCAAGCTCAAGCTGAGCGTCTTCTAAATAAAAGGATCCTCCACATTCAAACCGACTGGGGTGGTGAATAAATGCCTACAAATTCTAAGATAAGATCAATACTCCGGGTATCTAAACAAGGTTTTCCTTAATTCTATAAAGGCAAAATATGTGGTGCAAACCACTGTTTTGGTGCAAACCCGTGAAAACCATATCTAAAAGTTTTGTAAATTTATGAAAAAATTACTAGAGATAGAGATGGTCATGAACAATATTATCACCAAATCTCAAGATCAAACTCAACTTTGTTTGAGAGATAAAAAAAGACAAATTTTGAACAAACAGCGACATGAAACTATTTATTCAAAATTTGTCTTTTTTATAGCTCCCAAACGAAGTTGAATTTGGTCTTGAGATTTGGTGATAATATAGTTCATGTCCAGACCTATCTCCAGTAATTTTTTCATGAATTTACAAAACCTTTAGGTATGGTTTTTACGGTTTGCACCAAAACAGTAGTTTGCACCACATATTTTACCTTCTAAAAATGCCTATTTACATATCACGTGATGTGGTATTTGATGAACATGTGTTTCCTTTCACTAAGGGCCTATTCTCCTTAGCTTATTTGTCTTAAACTTATCTGCTTATTTGACTTATCTCGTAACTTCGAGGATTTCCCGAGGTGGCCTCGAGAGCCGGATGCCCTTGGTTTTAGGGTTTAGAGAGCTTTTAGATATGCCTACGAAATAAAAAAAGGATTTAAAAGTAATAAAAAATTCAAATAAATCAAAATAAGCCATGTCTTATCTGACTTATTTCTTGTCTTATTTGACTTTTTATTACTTTTTGAATCTTTTTTTATCTCATAGATGTGTCTAAAAGCTCCCTACACCTTAAAACCAAGAGGATCCGGTTCTCGAGGCCATCTCAGAAAATTCTCGAAGTTACGAGATAAGTCAAATAAGAAAATAAGTTTAAGACAAATAAGCTGGGGAGAACAAGCCCTAATAAATCCACAAATTCTTCCACAAATCCTTCCAATATTTGCCCTGATACCATGTGAAAAACTATCAACTAGGAGGATGATGTTGAGCAACCACGCTACCGGGTGTAGTCCGAGGTTGCTGATTCGTATGCGCGACGTAGAACGATAGCGAGAACAACGGATGCACAAAGTAGATCAACACAGATGTAGGGAGAGAACGGATTCTTTATTACTTTCAGGTGTGTTTACAATAGACGGATCCCTCTCCTATTTATAGTGTTGCTTCATAGAGTTTGGCAGGTTCACGGATAGACCTATCCGGATACGGCTTCGCGAGCCCGTAACCGAATAGGTTTCCTAATACTCCCCCTTGGACCTTGCCGCGTAATGCATATGTCTCATCAAAACTCCATAAAAACCCAGTGGGAAAAATTCTTGGAGAAAGAGTACATAGCATACGCTTGCTGTGCGCACGGACATGCCTCGTTAAAAACCTTATGTGAGAAATTTCTTTGAAAACTCACTTAAGGAAAAAAGAGTACAAATCCACCCAACATTGCTTCATTACTTCAATGTAATAGTTGGGTACTTGAACTTCTGGTTTCAGATTTAATTCAAAATATGTGAAGTTTCTCCCCCTGAATTCTGCACTTCTCTAAGTCTCATCATTCCTATGCCTTTAATACATCTTTCAAAGGTAGATGTAGGTAGGGACTTAGTGAACAAATCTGCGACATTCTCGCACGACTTAGTGTGCTGAATATTGATTTCATTCATCTTATGCATCTCATGTGCATAAAAATACTTGGGGTTTATATGCTTAGTGAGGTTGCTCTTCACATATCCAGTCTGTACTTGTGCGACACATGCTGCATTATCTTCATAGATGATAGTGGGGGTTTGTTCTATTTGCAATCCACATGACTGTAGAATGTGGAATGTCATTCTTTGAAGCCATGCACATTCACGTGCTGCCTCATACAATGCAATGATTTTTGAATGGTTAGTCGATGTTGACACAAGTGTCTGCTTTGACGACTTTCATGATACTGCGGTCCTTCCACATAGGAAGACATATCCTGTCTGGGACTTACTGGTGTGCGGATCTGAAAGATAACCCGCATCTGCATATCCGACCAAAGTCATATCTTGGTTCCTTCTATAAAATAGTCCAAGATCAACTGTTCCCCGTAGGTAGCGGAAGATGTCCTTTACCTCTTTGCAATGCCTTTTTGTTGGCTCTGCACTATACGTTGCTAATAAGTTTACGGCAAACGCAATGTCAGGCCGTGTACTGTTTGCTAGGTACATGAGCGCTCCTATGGCACTTAAGTATGGGAATTCCGATCCCAGGACTTCCTCCCCCTCTTCTCTAGGTCGATATGGGTCTTGGATGCGCTTGTAGTGACCTTCAGACCATCGGGGTTCTTGATGCGACGTCTTCTCAAAACTAAACCTCTACAACACCTTTTGGGTGTAGGCGACAGTGTACGAGTATTCCATCGGCATATGCTCAAGTGAAGGCCTAAGCAAAATTTGGTTTTACCCAAATCTTTCATTTCAAATTCAGATTTCAAATATGAGCTTGCTTCTTCAATTTCATCATCGGTGCCAATGATGTTCAAATCATCCACGAAACCTAAATTATACAAAAACCATCTTGTGATCATTGTATAAAAGCGTATGGACGATCTTCATTATTAGTATAGCCGTTCTTGCTCAAGAACTCGCTCAGCGATTATACCACATTCTTCTGTTGCTTTAATCCATATAAGGATTTCTGCAATTTTACACAATATAATTCTTTCTTCTCTTTATTCGAGGTTGGCATGTCATCAGGTACTTTCATGTACAATTGAGAGTCCAGGTTACCGTAAAGATAAGCTATGACCACATCCATCAATTTCATTCTAAAATTCATATTCACTGCCATTGAGATGAGATATCTAAAGGTTATACCACCCATGACCGGGGAATAGGTTTCTTCATAATCAACGCTGGTATTGAGTGAAACCTTGAGCTACCAGCCTTGCTTTGTACCGTACCACTTCATTATTTTCATTTCTTTTCCGAACAAAAACCCATTTATAGCCCACAGGACGTATATGGGAGGGTGTAAGGCACACAGTCCAAACACTTACTTTTGTTCGGTGAGATTAGTTCATGGTGATCGCCTTCTTCCATTCCGCCTAACTGGTCGGTGCTTACACTCGAAGAGATGCGGCTCGGATCGGGATCTATTCGCAGCAATCATTTTGGCAAAGTATATGTCGACATTGGTCTGTTGCTCTATTCATCATTTTCACGATTTCGCAAAGTTTATGGCCATTTCGTCATGGGGTGCCGTGCATTTCTACTTGCTCTTCACCGCTATTTTCCATCACGGGAGCAAGTTCCTTTAGCTTATTATTGCCAATGTGCACACACGTATTTCTATCGGCTTCTTCTTCTATTATCGGTATATTCAAATCTGGGAGCGCCTCGCTAGCAGGCTGCTTCTCACTAGAGTTGCCAGGTCTCAACTGGCTCCCCTTCTTTTTCTTTCGGGGCGCTTTTGTGATTGGTTGTGATGAGCTCTCATTCCCCTTTTTACCGAGACGTCTCCGGATACTAGGGGGCTGAGAAACCAGATCTCCTGTCCTTTTTCTTTGAGGCCTCTGAACAGGTTGAGGGGTGCTCGTAGTTTTCTTTGGCACTTCTACCCTCTCTGGTGCATTGCGCGCAGGCACATGCGACTTAATCACACCCTTCAAATCACAAAGTGGTCAGGCAGTTCATTTGCTAATTTCTGTAAATCGAGGATTTTCTGGACCTCTTCGTTTACTTCTCTAGCACGGGGATCATGTGCGGGAATGCCGGTGGCTTGCCGATGATTTCACGGCATTCTTCATTAGGGTTCTTTATCTCCCTAATGATGGGAAATTATCCTCGTCAAAGATGCAATCAATAAAGCGGACGGTATGCAAATTACGGTCGAGGGTTCTAAATACTTGATTATGGACACCGTCTCATAACCAACGTATATCCCGGCCTCGGAGAGGGCCCATAGTCGTTATTTGTGGTGGTGGTATCGGTACATACACCATGCATCCAAATTTTCTTAAATGGGAAATTTTCGGTGTGATCCCCGAACTAGTTGCATTGGTGAGTGGATGTTGTCTGTTGACGGTCTATAGTTCAATAATGCTATTTGCGTGCAGGGGCGCGGCCCCAACACGTGTTTGGTAAATTACAACCTGCAAGAGCGGCTTTGCTATGAATTTGATCCTTTAATCGCTGCTTACGCTAGTCCATTCTGAGTGTGGATATGTGGCACTGAGTGCTCTACATTGATTCCCGATGCCATACAGTAATCATCAAATGCTTTCGAAGTAAATTCGCCGGCATTGTCCAAGCGAATGGACTTCACGTGATGATCCGGGAATGCATTCTTAATTCTTATGATCTGAGATATCAACTTTGCGAATGCGTGGTTTCTTGTCGAGAGTAAACTCACGTTTGACCACTTCGAGGAAGCATCAATGAGCACCATGAAGTACCTAAAAGGACCTGATAGGGGTTGAATGGGGCCGCAAATATCCCCTTGGATGCGCTCAAGGAACGCGGGGATTTTATCTTGCACCTTCATGGTTGAGGACCTAGTGATCATTTTCCTAGTGGCGCATGCCTGACATATGAAGTCTTCTTGATTAGGAAAATTCTTTACACTAATTCCATGGCCCTGAGAGTTAGTAATTACATTTCTCATCATCCGTAAGACTGGATGACCAAGTCTACTATGCCAAAAAGAGAAGAGTTCAGCACTTCTAAAAGAAGTTTTAAGGGAAGTGTATTTGTCAGGTGCTTTAATTCTTGTGTGGTATAGCCCAGTTCTAAATGAAGAAAATTTTTCTAAGATTCTTTTTTCACATCCGTCGTGCTTCACAATGCACAGGAATTCTTTGCCATTTTCTTCAGTGGTCTCAACGTGGAAACCGTTGGCACGGATGTCTTTAAAGCTAAAGAGAGACCTAGTGGATTCGGGGTACAACAAGGCTTCATTAATTTTCAGTGGAGTACCCATAGGCAGTATGATTGTGGCTTGACCAGAGCCTACTACGTATGAACCACTTCCTGCAATTGTGGTTATACTGCCGGTTTTCTTCTTAATAGTTTCAAAATATTTAGTCTCTCTTAAAATGCTATTAGTTGTTCCACTATCAACTATGCATATCTCCTTCATATGGGCGCTACATAAATACATATAATTTCAATTAGGCTATCATTCATATTGCAAGCATTCATAGAATATACTAAAAATAAAGTGCATTATGACGACAAGAATTCATAAAGATCACAAATGTCTGCTAAAGCAACCACACAAATCCAAAATAACTAATGCTGCTAAACAATGCACTAGATAGACTCAGTGAAACATGCTTCTACATTTGCAGCTATCTCTTCTTCAATATCATCGTCAGCTATTGCTACTTTACTGGTAGTAGCTTCTTTGTCTTCAGTAGACTTCTCGGATACCCTCAGTTCTTTAAGTTCCTCCCCTAGGAGGTCATCTTCATCATTGTTCATGATGGCGATGTGCATCTCTGTCTTTTCTTTCTTCCTTTTGGCTTGGTATTCAGCGATCGCCTTCTTTGATTCACGGCAGATCTTTGACCAATGCTCCCAGATGCCACACTTAAAGCATACTTGGTCTTGTTGACCGTATGGTTTCGGTGGTGGCCTCTCCTTGCTTTGGGATTCAGACTTTTTCTTTCTTTTTGGGCGAGCCTTCTCCTTTTCACCCTTTCCTTTCTTTTTCGGTTGGGTTTCTCGGCGGTACTTGCTTGCATTGACTTCAATGCTTTGACCAGTGCTGTGAGATGAAGTTCTTCTTTAAGACTTCACCCCGAGATTCCGTGACTTGCATGACGTCAATTAACTCACCGTAATCGGTGAAATTATCTTGACGGTAGTTACTGGGCACTCTGAATGGCATTGGTGGAAGGTGGAGAGGGTTTTTCTATTTTCTCCTCTTCGATATCTCGCTTACCTACGAGAGTGAGGTTCGTGACAATCTGTGTAAGACGGAATTGTATTCGGCCACGGTTTTATAATCTGCAAATCTCAGGCGTGCCCAGTCCTGTTGTGCTTGTGGCAGTATAGTGTATTTGAGCTTTTCGAACCGCTTCTTAAGTGCGGTCCAAAGTTCAACAGCACTTTCAATAGCCATATATTCGTTCTTTAGGGTACTGGACAGATGGTGTCTGATAAAGTGCAGTGCTTGATCATTTTGTGCTGGAGAAGTAGGGCCCGCTTCTATGCCAATGGCGGTGCAGAGATTCTTACCTCCAAGCACAATTTTCACGTCCGAAGCCCAAGTAAGGTAATTTCGGCCATGGGGGGCTAATTCCTCAAATTCACGGCTGACGATGCCAGACATCTGCATAGCATGAGATTACTTCGGGTAATCAGTGTGTGTTGCGTAACATGGATCTATGCATAAATCCTTGGTATTTCCAGTATAATGATGCTAATTCGATTATAGAAGTAATTAACGGCAGTAAATAATCACTCCTATTGCAAAATAGGAATAAAACAATAATTCCCGAAAATGTAAATAGCCAGAATATTCAATTTCATAATTTCTGTAAATTCCAGGGGTTTCTACATAAAATTCGTTATTCAGAAGAATTCTTAGGTAATTCCCGAAAGATTAGGGTTCAAGTTGCAAATCCCGTGGCTCAATTCCTTCTTAGTTTTCTTTTCTTTTTCTCTACCGGCCCGGCCTTTTTCTTTATTCTTCACGCTCACGCTTGTGATCTGCTGGGTTGGCGGCGGATGAGCCGGCTGCTATGGAGGTGGCCGACTTCGGCTCGCTTCCCCACGCTGCTGCCCACGAGCGTTCGGCTCGGCGGCGTGCTCCCACGGCCGGCCGCGGCTGCTCCCACGCTGCGGCTGCGCGGCGGCGGCACGGCGGCTCGCTCCCCACGCTGCGCTTGGCGAGCGGCGGCACGGCGGCTCGCTCTCGCGTGCCGGCGGCTCGCTCCCACGTGGCACGGCGGCCTGCTTGCTTCTCCCTTCCCCGCGTGGCCTGCTCCCCTTCTTGTTCGGCCTGTCAAGCCTATTCGGCCTACAAGATGGCCTAGGGCGGCCCGTGTGCATGCCTGGTTCGGTGGCCTGTGCAGGTCATGTGGTTTGGACGACTTAGGGTTTCCCCTAGCCGCCGCCGACATGGTACACGGGTGGCAGGTGGTGGTGTACAGGCCGTGGCGGTGCGGGGGGAAGGCCAAGGCGGCGCTGGGGCCGTGCAAGGTCGCGGAGTGGCAACGCGACACACAGCGGCGGCCGCTTCGGGCTAAAACTTCAACGCGCGGATCGGGGCAGTGCGGTAGCTGCAGGATGGCGGCGCGCCGGGGCGGGCCAAGGCGTATCATGCGGCGATGTTTCTGTTCATGGCGACGTCCTTTCGGCATCGGCGTTTTCGTGGTGACAATTCCAGCGGGGCCGTACGCATGACACGCGATCTAGGAAATAGACCTGCAAATTGATCTATTTGTTCATCATGCACAAACCATATAGATTGATGCCGGTAGATCACGTGGTGCAGGATGAATTCGATGCAGTGTCGTTCAGTCGCAGGAGGAGGTAGCAAATCTGTTCCGCTTGTGTGGCCTCCGGTGGAGCTTCATGCTGATAACGTGTTGAGCAACCACGCTACCGGGTGTAGTCCGAGGTTCTTTGATTCAGATATCTTGTGACGAGAACGATAGCGAGAACAACGGATGCACAAAGTAGATCAACACAGATGTAGGGAGAGAACGGATTCTTTATTGCTTTCAGGTGTGTTTACAATAGACGGATCCGTCTCCTATTTATAGTGCTGCTTCATAGAGTTTGGCAGGTCCACGGATAGATCTATCCGGATACGGCTTCGCGAGCCCGTAACCGAATAGGTTTCCTAATAGACGAAAGTTTTGGAACGGCCGCAATCTGATGATGGCCGAGACTTCCATTACATAGCCACTGTCGGATAAGTTACAGTACCCGAACAAAAGCAAGATTACAGCAGGTTTGTTACATGCGACAATACACATATCTCTCAGGTTGTTACAACATAATCTAATCACATAATTCAACAGTTTTTAATGGAGGAAGTTTCCTAGGTCACTGGGGACGATAACTCCATTGGCCAAAGAAAACCATTCTTGTGTGTAGCACAGTAGTGGAAATTAGCAGTCGCCCTTGTGCAATGCAGATCCATATGAATATCTCTACTATTTAAAAGTGGCTTATGATAAGTGAGATTGAATAGTGGTCTATTTTTAATTGGACCATTTTGCCTTTGTCTATTATGACCAAGTACCCACATATGTCATGCCTTAGCCTCCACCGTGTGGCTCAATTGAATTCAAATTTCAAACCCATCAAACCACACCGAACTAGCCCCAACGGGCTAGCCCTATCCTCACACACACCACACAGACGTGCAAATCTTATAAGTGTTGACTTGTGTTCAATCTTTTTTTATTTGAATGATAGGAGGTAGTTTCATCTATTTTAAATCCGTAGCAACGCACGGACACCCAACTAGAAAATATAAATATATGTATCCGTACGCATTCCGCTTTAGCAGAAGAAAGGGTAAACATTGATAAGAAAGAATGCATGCATTTGGACAAGCGTTTGGACACCACTCGCATGGATGAAGACAAAGATAGAGATCTAGACGCATGAGAATATAGCAGCCGGGAACAACAGCTACTGTTCGTGGTCCAGCTTTTTTCCAAACATAGCTACCTTGCTGGTCCTAGGAATGCCTAGAACAATGTCTCCATCAGGAGATACGTCTGCATGTCCTCGACAAATAAACCATGGTCAGACCAAGAGCCCGAACCTATTAAGGCTTCCACACATAAATATATGTCGATGATTGCGATATCGATCCCTCACCGAGCTTACTTGTTGATCGAGCAACCAAACAACCCCTTCTTGCCAAAGGGTTTTCGTCATAGATGCACAGATTCACCGAAATGAAAAGTAGATCAAACACAGAGATTTATCCTGATTTGAGCATCGGGAAGAGATAAAAATCCTACTCTAGTCACATAAGTGCGTTTATGTTATTCCGGCGAGACCGGACCTCGATGTCTGTCGATGTCCATGCCCTCTCCCTCCATGGGGAGGTATTTATAGTATAAGGTATACGCTATCCATGCCCTAAACAACTCGAAAAACTATCCAGATAAGACAGAATCCAACCCAACCTACCCAAAAATAACTAACTTGCCTCTCAAGAAATGTCCATATCCGGATGTCTTCATGCTCTGGATATAGAAGGATTTCGAAGACGGTTAGGAATGCTAGGCCGATGACTTAAAGTACCCGCTCAAGGTCCAAGATGATTTGTGTAGCGGCCCATGAGCAAAAGCCCACTCCTGAGTATCAAAGCTAGGGTATTGACGCGAGCCTTTGAACCGAGCATGCCATACTCACGTTGCCCTTCCTGAGCATGCCCTGCAGAAACAAGTCGCGCACAAGGCCCAGCTATCAGGGTACTTATTCAATCTCCGACAGCTAGCCCCCGAGGCTCAGGTGAAAAACTACTTGACCGGGCTTTCTCCTTGAGGCTAAAAAACTCAAAGGAGGGATTGGAAGATGATAGCGACCATCCGAGTAAGCCATGCTTGGGTAGGAGCTTAAATCACCAAGCACGAGTTGAACACACCTGACCCGAGCAAGGCCCAGGTGAATAAGACTCTCCCAACAGCTATATTACCCATAATGTCCGTTGTAACGTTGCGTGAGAACATCGCCACACACGTCAGCCCACGATTTGCGTACGCGTCTTTTAAGGCGGAACAGTTACGCCCTTCGACTCATTGCAGTTATACTATAAATAATTCCACACAGTAAGAAATCTCCTCACTTGCTCGTATTCCCTACACCAACAACACACTTAGCATGAAATCTTCCTCTGCTTTCTTCTTCCAAATCACCTCCATGGCCAAGTTCGGACCAAGCTCCATCACCACCAAGCAATTGACCTGGATGCGCACTCTTGGCAGACACTTGGTACAGAGGAGTACCTAGAGCCGACGCAAGATGAAGTAGTCTCCACCAAGCTATATGCCATGCACGGTCTCCGTGCGCTACAGAGTGACTTCGTCGCCGGCGTGCTTGCGCATTGTGAATGCGAGCTTCTCGATCTCAACCCTAATTCCATCCTTATTTTTACCATCTTCACACACCTCTATGAAGGTTTCTTGGGCACCATGTCCACTGTGAGTCTTTTCCTTCATTTTTATTCTCTCTTTCACACCGAAAATAATTCCGCAGTTAGCTGCGTTTATTTCCAGTTGCGCTCCTCATCTCCTTTCTCCTAGCCTATTACGACCCTAAAGGATTCCATTTTTGGATAGGCTGAATGGAGATTATATCTTAAGTAATCCGCAGACAGTCATCTTTGCTTCCGTAGAGAAATCCCGATCAAGAAGAGCATCCCCAACCTTCCCATCCAAGTGGACGAAGAAGGATGGCTCAACTTGATCAGCGAACTCACCTCCCGCGGGCTCACCAGTCAGGCCATCACGAAGGATTTTCTATGGAACAGGGTGTGTCCCCTTCGCATGAGAGAGCACCCCCTTATGAGATCACTGGCTAGCAAGATCTCACCGGCGAGGCCGATTCAGGTATGTTTTACTCCTTCCTTCCTTCTTTCATGCTCGGCTGTCGCCCTACTTACACCTTCCTAGTTTCTGCAACCCCAAGTGTCAGCTGGGTAGAAGTTTGGACGGCCGAGCTCTACAGTGCTCAAAAGGAAAAAGGATTTATCCTCCTCAGCACCACACGTAAAGAATGTTCGGGAGCGCTCGAAGGAGGTAAATGAGCTCAACTACACCCATCTTCTTTGCTTGGAAAACTTTTTATTCATGCTCGGACTCTTATCCTTCGTAGCATAAAGAAAATCTTGAGTGTTCTCTGGCCAACACCTGAGCATAGGGAGCAAGACCAAAGAAATAGACCAAGAAGGTCCTTGCCTAGAAGCGCATAGCTCCGGCCCCCCAGGGTGCTCTAGCAAGGCGTCCGATCAGGAGGAAGCATACCTCCACCCCATTCAACAAGGCGTTCGGAAGACCCATCTAGAGTACATCAACAAGGTTGAGATGCACGAACTACGACTCTAGGTCAGGAAATTCACAATGGCAAACCCCGAGCTCATGGAGGGCCTTTTTCAACTCGCCGAGAAGCGGAAATGGGAGTTCTTGGAGGAGGAGAACTCCTGGCCATGGGCCATCCTTGATTTGAGTTGGAAGATCCTAGAATTGACTAGAATTTGGGTCAGTCCATATTGGATATGCCATGGACCGGATCGGGTATAGCAAGGATTGGATCGGTTACAGTGGATAGAGTTTGTATCAAATTGTGTCAATATTTGATAGAATAACAGATAAAATAGGAAATAATGGAGTCGAGACTGTACCGTGTATGAAGTTAAAGTCCAAGTCGATATCTATTGGAGTTTGTATAAATATGTAGCCCCTGGAAGCATGTAAAGGGACAAACACCAATCAATCAAATTACTTTTTACCTGTCTTTTACTTTCCATCGACTTTAGTTTAGTTTAGAATAGTTTCGCCATATTTTATTTTCGATTGACTTGTTACGCATCGCCCTCTCAACCCACATTAGGACACACCTCAGGACTTACTTGCAGGTAAGTACTATCTCAATTTAGTTCGATCAATGGGTTTGCATCGGCTTTTGATTTTATCGAAGTACTATCTTAGTCGATATTGCTGCGCATCGCCGTTTTGACTAAGGGTTAGGTTTCACCCTCGTTTATCCTTGTTCTATCGGCTAGTTTGGCCTTACAATCTAGTCGATATTCTGCTTACCTTTGTTCTGTTGGCTAGATCAATTCGTTGGTTTAGTCGATAGTTGGTTTATCTCTCGCTCCACTATTCAGTTGATTTCATTGGCTATATAGTAGATTGGTTACCCTTTTTAACCTATTGGTTTAGACCTAACCTAAGCTAATAGTTTCGTTATTTTACATTCTTGTTTGTACTTGTTTCCTAGTGCTGCAGGTCCTTACAATACAAATCTAATCGGCTAGTCAAAGCTGAATATATCTTTTCTTACCGATTGCAGGATCAAATTGGCTGCTACGCTCTGAACCCTGTTTCCTGTGCTGACGGGGATCCTAAGCTCTAAGGCCACATGTGTTTAGCTGATAGTCATCTTTCGACGCATACAAACTTTTTGGCACGCTCGGTGGTACCTGATGGTGTCCGATCAGCAAGATCGAACTACCTCGGAGCTTTTCAAAAAAGCCGGCATGGTAATACTACTCAAAAGGGAGAACTTCCAATGGTGGTCGACCCTGCGAAGGCCCGATATGAAGTAAGTCCTTAGGAGGTGTCGGAGATGGTACACTCGTTCGTCCACCATGCCATGGCAAATCAGTCATCGGCTTTTATTGCAACCGTCAACCCAGTGATTTTCAGTGGCTTTAAGGAGGTGACTTATAAGATGATTGCTAACAGTACTCTATTCACTCTTGGACCTACCTTGCTGACTTATCCGCAATTCACTATCTGCCAGCAGCAACAGATTCATCCTACGATGGCCACCATGATGCTACATCTGCTTAAGCACCTCCTTAGCTGATACAATATTCAAACCTATGGGACAGAGGTCGGCACCTACACCTTGGCATACTAATTTCCAAGCCTCTTACTGGATAGGGCATGGGTCGTCAGCGCCCCCACCAGCTCCTCATAACCATACATCATCGGTATCTTTCCAGCGGGCGTATCAGGCTCCCTAGCCGACGTCCGTCATGCAAGCATATCAAATTCAGCCTATGCCAAACCAAGCCTGCTATGCCCCCAATAACTAGTCAAGCTGAGTATCAGGCTACCCCACAGCTAACGCCAGTTCCTGATTCACAACCAGCCCCCTCAGTATGCCCCCTAGTATTCATCCACATCGGCTAAATTCGTGGCTCCTGAACCTTGGACAAGGAGCACTGCTGCTGGTGTGGAGACGTATTAGGGATATCACCCTGCAGAAACATAGTCAGGACCTGCTCGTCTCACTATTTTTACTCCACATCGGGATGAGATAATTCCCCCAGTAGACATATCCACATTGGCGTTACACCTTGGGGGGGACATAGCTAATAATGGAAGATCGTTTCACCAATCAGCTAATATGGTCGATGAGATAGCTGAGATAGCTACGATCCTTAGGAGTCAATTTAGGATACAGCCAAAGTGGAAAACAATAGGGTATAGGCAACCGTACCCCAGACTGGATGGCTCAATATGATTTCCATATTGGCTTCAAAGTTCCTAACTTTACAAAGTTTTCTGGTGATGAATCGGCCCCGACTATGGAGCATATCAGCGATTCCTGGCTGAATATGTTCCTCAACTGTTAACATAGAAGGGTTTGGTTTAGTAAAACCGGGTCCTGACATTTAATATTCAAGGATCAAAATGAGTCGAGGCTATAATTCATAGACCAAAACGGTACCTTTTTCCTTTCAACTCAATTACAGCGGATTTTGGTATTCAGTTCTGTCAGAAGGAACCGTAGCATTGAGATCCATTTTTTTAAGAAAAAAAATGTACACCACTTCACCAGGGAAAATCGCATAGACGAAATATTGGCGGTTGTCGGGGTTATCAATTAATGGGGTCCGGTGAAGAAATCTTTGTGGTTTGAAACAATTCCGATGCATTTGAATTTGGAGAAATTAAATTTGTGCAAAATTTCGTTTTACAAAGATTTTTTTCGACCTACACAGACTGGCAAAGTAAAATTTTTGTTTATCACCAGCTTTCACTTGCATCGCTGCTTTTGGGTAAAATTTTCCCCTTGCCCTCAACACACTATGCGCCAGCCTGCACCTAGCACCGCACAATCTTGAGTTCTTGACCTCCCAGCGGCTCCTATACTCTGGCCGCCACATCATCTGGTGTGGCGCCAGCCCGATCTCTCGGCTGGACCCTGGGTCGCCGCCTCCCACAAAACATGAGAAAGGAAGCATCACAAATATAAAAACCGGAGGGAGTACACGACCGATGTCGTGGAAGCTAGTTTCGGCGAACAAACTCAAACGTGATATTACAAGTTATTGCCTTCTTGTCAGGTAAGTTCTTCGACTCCAATACTTGTTCTCTAAAGTATAAAAAACGGATATATAAAAAAAGACAAATTTTGAATGAATAGTTTCATGTCGTTGTTTGTTCAAAATTTGTCTTTTTTTATCTCTCAAACAAAGTTGAGTTTGATCTTGAGATTTGGTGATAATATTGTTTATGACTATCTCTATCTCCAGTAATTTTTTCACGAATTTACAAAACTTTTAGATACGGTTTCACGGGTTTGCACCAAAACAGTGGTTTGCACCACATATTTCGCCACATATATATATACACACACACATAGACCATTGTAGGACGGAGCCCTTCCGTACTCATACTTTTTTAACCACATAATTTAGATTAGATCTAATCCCTATAGCTCCACGTGAAAAAAAAATCCACGCACCCTCTCTATACGTGGGCAACATGCATGTAGGATGACATCACCTATCTCTCCTAGTCTCCTAGTCCAATCATGTATGTAATTATTTCTTTCATTTTTTTCACCATTTCTTTTGAATAATAGTTCTAATCAATGAATGGTTTTCAAAAATGGGTTCCTTACATTTTTTTAAAACAAAACTAGACCACACTTGCTATATAAAATTTTTAAAAAATATTTTCATACTATGTACGGCATACCTATAGTAGCTTGACTATTTTCTTAAACACAACTTTACTACATTTATAAATACAACTTTATTACATGTATGTAGTAAAATAGTAAATATATGTAGTAAAGTGTTATATATGAAGTAGTAAAGAAAAATTTATACATTGAGACTAGCCACACAGTGGCTTTACTATTTCAATAAACATAACTTTATTATTTTTATGAATACAACGTCACTATATGTATGTAGTAAAGTGTTATATAAGAAGTAGTAAAGAATAAATTTATATATCGAGACCGGTCTAATTTTGTTTATAAAAATGTTAGAAACACAGTAGTGCGGTTTGTTCCTCCATCGAAGCTTCCAATCAAAAGTTACGGTGGAAGAAAGAAAAATCTATTGAGTATAGAGAGGATGATGTCGGCGTATAGGTTGTTGCATGCATCTTGGTTGTTTGCGCAGGATTTTGGGGAGGACACGCGGAGGCGAGGGGAGGGACACGTGTTTGATTATAAATATAGAAGTAGGAAAGGGTTTTGTACTCTTACGAGTACGATAGTGCTACTCTATATATATACACATACAGAGCAAAATTGAAAGTTTTTGCTCCATGTTTATAATTTTTACGGACTCGACGTGTGAAGAGGAAGGAGCCACTTGTTGCTCTCTCTCATCCCCTCCCCCGATCAGCTAGAGAGAAATTGAGAATGAGGGGAAGGGAGAGAGCAGAGCAAGGCGACCCATGACCAGCTGCCGGTAGTAGGGGTAAAAACGGGTCGGATACGGTCGGATAGGGGTCAACCCATATCCGTATTCGTATTTTATACCTGATACAGATTTGGAGACAGATAGTGTCAGATACGGATTTGAATACAGATTTAGTCGGATACGGTTTCGGATCAGATATGGGTCAGATACGAATACGAAACAGGGTTTTACCATAATACCTCAATGGAAAAAAATCGACATAAACCTACACTCATTGTTGATCATCCACAAAAATATAACACGTAGTATAAAATTAAATACAATTTGAAAGACATATAAGCTATGAATATAATAATCTATGCTACTAAAAAATAAAGTGGAATAATTCAAACAACCCGATAATAAGTACTAAACATAAATTCATAAAATATAATAATAAGTGCCACACGTAAGTGAACATACTCACATACATGTAATATCCAAATTCTAAAATCCGGATATCTGAATTGCGATATTCGGATAATTATCCGTATCCGTATCCGGATAGCACTATCCGCCGGATACCCCCAACCCGTATCCGTATCTGTATCCGTCAAAAAATCCGGATAATTATTCGTATCCGTATCCGTATCCGCCAGGATAGAAAAATGGGTTCCAAATCACTAAAATCCGGATTCGGATCTAGATCCGGTCGGATATTATCCGACCCGTTTTCACCCCTAGCCGTCAGTGATACACAAGGGGCGTCTGCCTCCGTGTAAATGGCCAGCTGCAGAAGTCTCACCGACAAGGCCTTGGCATCAGTGCAAGTGGCCCCTGCCTCAGCTCTACGGATCCCAAGTAACTGTGAGGAACGGTGTTGTTAGAGAGGGTGAGGTTGGGAAGAAGATAACTCAAGACTGAGGAGCTCTGTGCCATTGATTTAGGAGAGAAATTCACACGGTGGCGGCGTTCTCGAGCGTCGATGGATTGGAGCCAAGGGAGGGAGGCGTCGGCCTAGCTATCGCACGGCCTAGCCTACGGGGAGGCGAGCAGCGGAGGCTGCTCACTAGCGTCGAGGTGTGCGCCACCATCAGGTCAATTGTCGTCGCCGAGCGAGCGAGAGAGAGGGACAGTGTGCACAAGGAAGAGGGTTTTGTAGCTGTGTGGGAGAATGACATATGGGCTCCGGATCAACCGTCAACTGTGCTGCCAATGTTTTGTCCACCTAAGATCCTATTTGAAGTACTTTCATGTTTAATTTAATCAAAAGATAATCATGAGCACGGATAGAATAACTAGCAGCATCATGCAACACGAGTATACTGTATATATGTATGTAACTGTATATATGTATGTAACAGATACACACAAATATCCCTCAAATGTACTCTCGTAAACAGAGGCAGCAGAAAACTAAAAAGGACAGATAATAGTACTACTGATTTTGCTCAGAAGAACCAAAGCTGAGAAGAGACGAAGACGATCCGTCGCGATGATGTAGTAGCTGAAGTAGAGCAAGTAGATTGTGGTGACGACGCAGTAGATCCCGAGTAGTCAGACTCAGCGCTTCCCAAAAAAAAACCTTATTTGCCCCCTTCCAGTGCAGGAACGTAAGGACGACGAGTTTCGGAGTTCTGCTCTCCCGATGACCGGTGCACGCCGCTACAGCAAGATAGAGTAGGCTATATATGGCGACGCAACATATTGGAGAGACAAAACCCTAGTGTTTCGGTTCAGTATAGCTCCTGGGCGGTGGCCGTACAGTTTATATAGGATATAATGATGGTCAAACGTGTCATGATACATGCCACGATCGGACTCGCATGATCTCTATATCTCGTAACCGATTCCGAAATGACCAGAGGAAAATGCGATCCTAGACATCCGAAAAGTCCTTCTCGAAATCCACTTTGCCTTCAGCTGGTTCTTTGGCATTCGTGTATAATCTTGTTCGTTGGAATGAGCAATCCCACGTGAAAGATGATGGTGAGTATGCTTCATACTCGACAAGTATAGAATATGCATAATAAGGCTAAGTCCAAAGGAGGTGAGAGGTATTTTGTGAAAAGCGATTTTGTAATTTTTCTAACAAAGTTCAAAGCTTTTTATAAAACTTTTTTTAATATTTTACTGCATGACAATCACTGCCAAAACTTTACTCCACAGCAATCACTGCCAAAACACTCAACAACAATCACCGCCAAGACCACATTCCAAGATCCCAAAGGAGAGTGGTAAGACACTGGAATTAACCACGGAGCTTGGGTCTGGCGCAATCACTGCAGTTTTAATTACCTTTTGTTATTCATTCTTAATTTTACTAACGCAAAGCACTTTTGAAAGGGTTAAGAATAGAGCAGGACACTTTAATTAATTAGGAACCTTGATTCCAAAGCAATCTATGTAGCTCTAATTACCATTTTCCTAAGCCTCCATTTTAACCAAAACAGATTTATCTCCGGCAGTCTCCCACTGCCTTCCCGTTTTCCAATAATCACACATTTATGAATAATATGCAGGTTTCATAAATCATAGGGAAATATCATTTTAAGCATGGCAAAGCATAATTTAAACTTATCAAATAGAATGACATTAGGAAAGAGTAATTAATTCTAGAGCTATAGATATAAACAGGTAACACAGGGTTTATTGGAATGTGTAGGTATTTAACTAAATCTAGAAACTATTTTAATGATTTGAATTTAGCATGCATCTTTTGTAAGTACTATAAAACATTTTAAAAGGCATCAAAATGTATCAACTTGACTGCCTTGGTCTGTGGGGTCTTGCGGATGAAATTGTTGATCTTAACTTGATTCACAAACTCTCCAATATCTATAGCCCGAAAAATAAGTCAACTATAAATAGCCAAAAATGCAAGAAAACTCAGAAAAATACCAAATTAAATATATGAGAAGATATTGACATAACAAATTTTCATAAATTTGTTTCATCTCATTTCAACTTATACATTAAAAGATATGAAATTAACAATATTGACTATTGATAAAAAAAATAAATTAAAATAACACAAATTCAGAAAATTACAAAAATTTATTGGGAGGAAGATTTGGGTCCAATGAGATCACCGAATTGGTTTGAAGTGATTTCGACAAAAAAAAAAAAAAGGAATTTTTCTTGGTCTTTGGAAGGTTGAAAGGGACATGCACAATTTGTACGTGCTGCCTGCTAGTTAGCTTCCAGCGGCTGGCTACTGGGGCCAATGCGGCAGAGATGGAAAAAGAGAGGTGCAGTGCACGGGGAATTCTTTCTCCATCAGTAGGAAGGATCGAGCACCAAGCACGGCGGCTGCTCCGGCCGATGGAGCAGCAGCAGAGGAGGCGCTGGCTAGGCAGCATGGTTCGCCGGCGCGCGGTGGCACGGCTGGGCCAGCGGCACGCGGCGCCAGGAACCCGGTGTTACCACTACGCAAGGTATTCTCCTTGGACACAGGAAACATCTGGGAAGAGATGAAAGAATAGAGAGGAAGATAGAGAGCAGAGGAAGAACTGAGTAGACGATAATGACTTTTCTTCTCTTGTCTCTCGTGTCGGATCAGATATAGGTATAAGTATAGATCTCCGCCATCGGTATCGGCCCAAGCCCAGCCCACATGAATTCTAGCCCACGACCCAGATAACTAGTCATGCCATTACACAGGCACCTTGGCCTACTTCCCGCCACGCAGGCAACATCCAATCCCTCCCGCGTTACACCATCCCCCTAGAGAAGCAGCTTGACCCCAAGCTGGAGTTGTTGGATATCGAGCACGAATCACCGTATAATCTTCCCAGGTCACCATTGAAGAAGGTAATGATGTCCAGAGACGGAGCCAGGGGGGCTAGGTGGAGCCTTGGCCCCCCATGTTTCATGTACATGCTTATATACCTATATATATGCTAGCAAAAATTCTCAAATACCCATCGATTTGTATGCCAAAATAGTGAAAAGTCCTAAAAACTCTCAAGTACACGTGGATTTGCGAGTTAAAATAGTAGAAAAGTTCTAAAATTCCTTACAAATATATACATTTGCAAGTTAAAATATTAAAAATGTTCTATTTGGTCTCCTCGACAAAATGATGATTCTTTTTGGTCCCCCGAATAAAATTTTCTGGCTCCGTCCCCGATGATGTCCATTGTACCAGAATTTGAGAGTGAGCTGCACCCCCTTTCTTGACTAGTCATTTATCCAAAATCACTGCAGGTTGCACATCCAAAATATCAAGTTTTAAAGGACGAGGTATGTCTTGATATACTGGTTTGAAATCAGGAACATGGGTTTTGAGTTGAGACACATGAAAAACAGGACGAATCCTGCTCCCTGCCGCTAATTGAAGTTCATACGCCACTGTTCCAATTCTCTTCCAAATAGTGTAAGGACCATAGTATTTAAAAGACTTGGGAGATGTTTGGGCTCAAGTGCGGAGAATGCGATCCATGGGTGATGTTTGGGGACACTAACGGCCCAATTGGTTGTTCTTTTCAACTTAAATTAAAATTGAAAGTTACAGCTGAAAACTTGTAATTTTTGTACAGACCAAACGTTATAGCACTTTGTAGTCATTTTTTTAAGGCTTTTAGTGGTTTTATCAAAGATCCTAAAATATTTTTACATTTTTTTTGGAATCTGTGAGCTCTTTATCAAGTATCCATAATTTTTTCAGATTATAATCTACCGTTGATTTAAAGTGAAAAGAACAAGCCAGATCTCACCAGCCCGATTCTACTGAATGCCTTATGCCAGTCTGTAGCGTCCACTCCTATCTTGGACGTAAAACAGGCCGTTTGATAGGGCTGACTCTGAAGCGTCCTACAGAGCTAAGGCTTAATGCGCACCTTTCACGGATACAAGTACCTTTTCTCCGATTTTTTGTTTCTAATATATTTATTTTTAAACAAATTGATATAAATAGGTGGTTGGCTTGCATATTACAAGAATATATGCTCATACCCACCCAATGAGCCGTAGGAATCTATTGGCATATGATTGGACGATAAAATTAACATGTCAGGCCAACATTGGCCTAGCAATAGCCCGACCATCTTGCAGAGGCAACGTGGCAGCCACGTTGGATATATCACCCAACCATATGGCGATAAGTCCCACATGGATTTGACTTATCACCTAATTGTATGGCTATAAGACCCACATGGCTGTCACGCTACCTCCATGAGATTTGTTGCGTCACTGCTAACCAGCCATGTCAACCTTATTGCCCAACCATACGGCGATAGGTCCATGTTGGGTGTCGCCTGTTTGGCCAGCAACGGGCACCTATTCTTGTCATTTGTCAATATGCGAACCGGCCATCTATTTCTATCAATTTATTTAAAAATAAATATATTTAAGAGAAAATTGCACTGTAGCCCCCCTGAACATACAGAGATTCTCACTTAGCCCCCCGAACTTGTGTCTTACTTTCTCAGCCCCTAACTTTGCCTCTGTTTTCACGGTTGCCCCCAAAACCATTATGGCTTCCATCAAATGTTGATGTGGCTGCCTAGATATCTGTTAAACACCACGATGGATGCCATGTCGTCATTAAACGCTGAGATGGCCAGCCATACATGCAATTAAGGACAAGGTGGCACCCACCTCATCTTCTTCTCCCTCTCTCTCTCTCTCTTCCTCTCTCACTCTCTATCCACTTCTCTCCCTGGACGGCGTCGCCCAACACCTTCTCCACGATCGGTGACCAGTGCCCCTTCCTATTGCATCGTTGGCATCGTCTCCTCCTCTCTCTCCGCCACCAGAGTCCCCTCTTCCTCCCGCTCCGTTCGCCGCTGCCACTGCTGCTAGGGGAGGAGGGGCCATTGCTGCTAGGGGAGGATGATGCCACCGCCATAGGTGGAAGGGTGGCTAGGGTTAGGGAGCCACCGTCACTGAAACAGTTAGGGGACGACATGCTTGTCGTGGCTCACGTGCCATGTCGGGCGGGCCGAGGATGTGGGTTCGGTGCGCCCTAGATCCGCAGGTGCTCATCGTGGACAAGGGGCAGGCAGAGGTAGCACACGAACGGTGGGGGGGATCGGAGCAGGGCTAGGAGGAGCTCCTCTGACATGGATCCAACAGCTACCATGGATCCCGATCGCCACCATGGATCCCGCACATCGAGGTGATGAGGGCAGCGTGACCTCGGCCATTGAGGAGACGGACCATCCCCTTACGCCACCTGCAGCGATGCTGGCTTCCAATCCTAGGCCATGGAGAAGGTGGGTATCACGCCGGCGGCCAGGGAGGTGGGAATCGGGCAAGCCAGAGAGAGGGAGAGGGAGAGGGAGAGAGAGATAGGGAGATGGGAAGAGAGTGGAGGGAGAAGATGACATGGGATAACATGTGGATGCCACCTCAGCGTTAAACGGTGACGTGGCATCCCATCGGCGTTTAACGGACACCTAGGAAGCCAAGTCAGCGACGGGAGCCCCAACGGGTTTTTGGGGCAACCATGCAAACAAAGATAAGTTTAGGGGGAGGAGGGGAGCGAGAAAGTAAAACGCAAGTTCAAGGGCTAAGTGAGAATATCTGCAAGTTCGGAAAAAAGGGAGGCTATGCCGCAATTTCCTCTATATTTAAATAAAAAGTTGGATTTTCTCCCTTAGTTCTACCGTGTCTTTATCGAATTTCAAGTGTATGTAGAGGACGAGCGAGTCTATGGGCGTACTTTCTTCATTTTTTTAAGGCTCTACGATCCACATTATGGGTACTTTTGTAGCCTATCCGTAGGACTTTGCAACATAAATTATGATCTTGTGAGAGCCGACCAGGGATCAAAAACCCGGTTTCGGTCCCGAAACCGCCCTCCCAGCGGGCCGGTTAACCGATAAAAATCGGTGGAAACCGACAAAAACCGGTAAAAATCGGACGAATTTGAATTTGAATCAACTCGGCCGGTCGGGCGGTTTGCGGGCGGTTTTTACTGGTTTCCCGGACGGTTTTACCGGTTTTCCGGCGGTTTTTGGCGAGAAACTAGTAGAAAAAACTGGAAATTGGAAAAATTGAAAAGATGCACGAAATTTTTTTAAAAAAATATGAAAAAAATCATATATGCCTATGTTATACATATCATACATACCACATATTATACATACACATATATTGCAATACAAATATATTGCAATACAAATTAAATTACATACCACATATTACACATACACATATATTGCAATACAAATATATTGCAATACAATTATATTGCAATACATATTATACATACACATATATTATATCAATTTTAGCCTGCAAAGCCCTGGATCTCGCCCACTTAATCCATTATGCAAAATTAAATTTTTTTCAACACAAGAAAAGCTTCACCACATCTTTGATTTGAATTTTGAGTATCAAAACGATGTAAATTTCAAATTTTGCTTTATACAAGTTGTTCTATAAAAGTCCTAGTTTTTTACAATTTTTTCTGAATTTTTCATATTTATAAATTCAAATTTGAATTTTGAGTTGGACGGGCAAAACCGGCGGTTTCAAACCGGTCAAGACCGGTTTGGCGGGAAACCGCCGGTTTTTGCCGGTTTCCCGCGGGTTTGCAAACCCTGGAGCCGACCGATTGATCGCATCATAATTATGATATTGGGATTGGCATTTTCCTTCCATTGAATAAATGGATATATATTTTGCGGGTGCACTGCTATCTAGTTGATCCTATGGTCAAGAAATCAGCCAAAAAAAAAAGGTTGCAAGTGAGATATAAATAAAGAGTATCCACTGGAAACTATTTATTAATTGGACCGCAGTGACAAAACGAACAGCAGGCAAGCCATGCCCGCATGGGAGATGGGCATGGACTTGTTTGACCGTGTGGGCTAGTTTTTGTTTGGCAAGCAAACGACGGCCATCTGCAACAAATTGCAGCTCTCTCAACTTTAGACTGCAAAAATGGAAATGAGCATAGTAAAACCTGATGTTTGGGCATGTTTAACGGTGGTCCTATTTTTCTTTTTGTTTCATTACCGTAGAAATAGGGCTGTAAATAGTAAAAATAGGGTTATGAGTAAAATCTAAGAGAGATATAAAATATAGTTGTAAATAAAAAAAATAGGGTTATGAGTAAAATCTAAGAGAGATATAAAATATAGTTAGGATAGAGTCAGCGTTGTGTCAAGAATAAAACAGACTAAGATAGAATAGGGCTAAGATAGGACTAACATTCCAAAATCACACCTTAACCTATATAGCCACTTGTGTCAATGTATCAAACAGACCAAGCAGGTGTGAGCACATTATGCTATGTGATTTTGGAACAGAAGAATCAAAGCGTGCTTTCAGGCCAATTTTTTGAGGAGATCGATGGAAATCGTTCACAGTTGGTGTGCTATTATCATATACTGGGCAGGTCTGCAGAAAAGGGTTGCTAGGGAAGCCATGATTCTGGGGGCCGACAGCTTAATCAAGATAGCTGCGATGGTGATCAGCGAGAAAAAACCCCTGATGTTTCATTGTTAAAGGGACTCTTATCCATGTTTAGCATTTTCAAGCCGCGTAAGTAAAGCTACTAACTATTTTGGGCGCAACACAAATGACTAGACAAGACATGGGCCCTTCTCCACTCAGGGTATTCCAGGAGGGGCTAAACTTGCTAGCTGTGCATCCATCAATTCAGAAAGGGACAGCGCAATCCCGTCGTGCTGCTTTTGGATAATTAGTTGCTGCTAAAAGCATGAGCATCTCCGTTGGCGAGCCGTAAAATACTGTTTATTTGACTTTTTAGAGACAGTCTCTACTAAAGAGAATGATTAGAGTGTAGTGTAAAGTGCGAAAAATTTTAGAGAATAAATAGAGTTTGTAGATAATAGTGTTATGCAGTAGAAATTTAAAGACTTTGCTGGAGTCCTGGAGATGCTCTAACTAACCATCTAGATAGACAGTGGCAACAAGTCCTTGATCCATCATCTCCTTCCACAAAGCAAAGAAAAGGTTCAAAGAATTAAACTCTTTTTTCCCCATTTTGTCTGTGGCACCACAGCTCCTGTGGCATTGCTTCACAAGCAATAGTGCAGTGTTTGTTCAATTCAGAGCTAGCTAGCCAGGGTGCAAGTGCAATAATACAATGCTTGCGGAACATGCATTGCTTCAGGCTGCGACATACCACCGTTTGCCCCCTTGCACAAGCATGCATGATCATGTGATTGATGGTTTTGCCTTCCCTTTTCATGGAGACTTTTGGTGCTTATCTATGGTGTGTTCTTGCACGTTGCAGGGTATGTCTCGACAGATCGATCGACACTGTGCAGCCTTCATTCGGTTGCTTGCAAACTTGTACACAGAAGCGCAAAATGTATTACACCAACGTGCTGCTTGGACATCACACCAAGGAACACATACTACAGTTCGGTGTGACTTTGATGCTAAGGTTTTAAATAGTATTAAAATGCCAATAATTACATCGGCCATATGGAATTTGATGAGCGGTCTTACACAAACTACAAAGATAAGCATAAGCATAAGGGTAAATTACATTCATTCCACTACGAAGCTAATTACATTTCAAATGCTGAGTTATGTGTTTGAACTATAACTTCTACTTAGCTGTGTAGTTCTGAGTTGGAGTTGCTAAATACAAGTGTATTTGACAATTTAAAGAACATGTAAAAGAAACACTAGATAGATATAACTCATCAAGTAACCAGTAAGATTCTACTCGTTAACCAAACATCTGGGTTTCCCAGAGGATCAAATTTCTTTTTGCACTCCAGAACTATTGAAACCATACAAACAATGAATCGTGTCGGTTTCAGTGAAATTTGATCGGTTTGCAAAAATAAAGATCGATGATCCGAAGACCTGTTCCGGTTTAGGTCGAAAACCACTCGGCCTACGTCCAATTTGAATCTATTTTTTTAAAAAAAAATGGGATCGGTTTTGCCCATCGTTTGCTGGACCGGATTAGATCACATTGGTAAGAGCATCTCCAACAACTATTTCAAATTTCTACTCTATAACACTATTCCCTACATACTCTGTCCATTCTCTAAAATTCTTTCACACTTTACACTGCACTCTAAAAGATTTCTTCTCTGTAGAAGCTATTCTATACCTAAAAAATCATATCAACAGTGTTATAGAGTGCCTGTTAGAGATGCTCTAAGCCAGAAATTATAAAAAACCGAGTCAACACGGCTATAACGCATTTGCTTCCCCCAACCAAGGGGCTTCATGCACATGCAAAACTGCACTGCATCGGCGTGCTTCTCTTTCCCTCTGGTTAACCGCTAAGCGCTATTTACTGAACCGGTAGTTTTCAAGAAATCTGTCTAAATTAAATTCAAACTTAAAAATCCCTAAAAATGTCCAAATATAGCATAGGTTGTGCCAAAATATTCTACTATTTTTTAGGATTTTCTTTAATTTTTTTGATATTTTCCATATTATTTGAAATTTTATCGTGCCTTTTGCCTTTTCTGAAAAAATGGATAAACCGTTGGCTAACTGAAAAAAACCGCTAGCTAACTGATTTTTTTTTTTGAAAAAAATTCAAATTCCAACTCATCCGGTTTAAAGTGATTTTAGTGATTAACCGTGGTTTTTGGAACCACCACTAGCCGCTTCAAGGCTACAAATAATTTGGTCTGTTCTTTTCAGCTTAAAATTAGATTATAGTAAAAATTGAGATATTTTTTTTTTGTAAAAGCCAAAGGCTTTGGTGCTTTGTAGTCATTTTTAAAGATCTTAATACCTTTAAAACTAATTTTTAATAATTTTTTCGGCTCCTTCAAGCTCCTTATAAAAGGGGGTCTACAACTTTTTATATTATAAATAAATAGAAATAGTTTTTCAATAAGGGGCTATTTGGTTGCATGGTCAGTCTGAGCCTGGCTCATACGAGTAAGCCAGGTTGGTGGGAGCCTAGATGAGTGCATACAAGCTCATGTGTTTGGTTGTCTTTGTTGTCTCAGTCAGGCTAATGAAAACTGGTGTTTGATTGTGTGTGCTTGTGCTCACGCTTAGACAGCCATTTCATTGAACACCTAAAGGGCATTTGTGGGCGTGCCCTCCCTAAGCATGAGAGCGTCACCGACACGTTCCAGCCCACGTCGGGCCTCGCCGTCATCACTCCCGCGTGTGCCCGGCCTTGCCATCGCTGCTCCCCATCCTCCTCCCGTGCACGTCCGGCCACTCCGTCCTTCCTCCCACGCGCCAGCAACGCTGTCCTTCGTCCCGCGCGCGCCGGGCCACGCCATCCACGCTCCAACCCGGACCTAGCCTTGCTGTCCCCTCCCAACGGGCCTCGGTCCCACTCAAAACCGGTGGCAGTGTCCTCAGTCCCGCTCAGATCCAGCTCCACCGGCGACCATGGCTTTGTTGCGACACGCCCTGCACGTTGAGGTCATCGGCCACATCGCAGGAGCTCGTAAAAGCATGGCCGAGGTCGTCAGAGCTCGTAGAGGCGTGGCCATGGGCATTGTAACATCCTCATTTTTAAAATCATGCATACATGCATTGCATTGCATTTGTAAATTTATGAAATTCAAAACACTTTTAAAAATGATTTAAACAAAGTTAGTTAATGAAAATATATTCATATGGTTTTGACTGTGATGTTTTTAATTAAATATTTATAGCATAAATGTATATGTTAACATTGTATTCAAACCAAAGTCTGAATTTATATTTATTATCTCTCTCCCCTACGTGTGGGCCCCACATGTAATTCCCTCTTCCTCACCTTCTCATTGATTTTGGCTGACAGGTTTGGAAACCCCCCTATCACCTCTCCTTTCCATCTCTATCAATAGAAGACCTCCCTAATTATAGTAGATTCCAAACCCCCTTTGATCTCTATCCTAATCCCCTAGAATACATACACTATCTCTCTTATAAAGCCTCCTACTTGTTCTTCATCTAAAACCGAAGCCGAAATTCCCACCCTTCCACCTCTCGCCTCGCCGAATTTGCGATTTCGGTGAGTGTAAATGCAAAGGTTCAACATGAAACTTGTTCCTTGTGCAGCCTCGACCCGTTTTCATCTTCGCTGGCTCGTGTCGCCGAGCCGCCGAAGCTCATGGGAACCGCCGCCATCCCTCCTCGCCGTCGGACCAATCGCCGCCCATTTGTCGCCGTGGTGAGCCCCTTAGCACCCTTGCCTCCTAGCAACCTCGTGACCACCGCCGCTTCTAACTCCCCGCCGGCGAGCCCGCCATGCCGTTCTTCCGCCCGCTTCCGCCAAGACGCCGACCGCCGCCTCGGGCCACCCTGCGTTGCCGCCGCCATTACCTTCCTTGCCGCCGCGGTGCTTACCGCCGCCTGCCGCTTATCGCGCGCCGCTCGCTGCTGCATGCGTCTCCGCCCGGCCGTCTAGGTCGGAGCCAGCGCCGCCGCCTCGCTTGATTCCGCCGCCAAACTCGCCGAAGCGCCGCCAGCCCTGCCGGTTTCCTCCGTCGCCGCCGCCGCCACCACGGGCGCGCCACCATGACCCGCCGCCTCTGCTCTCTCTCTCACCGACGCTAGGCCTGCCCGTCGGTGACGCCTCCAGCGTGTGCGTGACCAATTGGACTGCCCACTTATGCCGTGATGATCGCCCTTCCTTTCATTTCCTTTAATTTCATAATTTACCTAGTGTTGTAAATTCCATATAAAATTGTAGAAAATTCCAAAATTGTAAAATAAATTTTATTAGATTCATAAAATTATATATTATTTTTATGTACCGTTTATTTACATGTTTCTGGTAAATTTAATTTCTGATAATTATATTAGTTCTTGCATGTGTAGGAATTTTATAAATTAATCTAGAGGTCCAAAAATATCCAAAATTATTTTATAAAGTTAGATATATTATAATATGATTTCTGTACTGTTTTGGTAAAATTTTGAAATTTATTTATTATTTAAGTCTCTTTTGTACCTTTAATACTAAGCTTATAAAAATCATAACTAATTATAGAGATTTCCAAAATGATGAAACCAATTTCAGAAGTTTTATAAAATTATTTTATACTATTCTGTACTGTTTTCATCATCCTCATGACATGTCATGCATGCATCATATTTTATCGCACATGGTTCTTATTGTATTTCTTTTAAACGTTAGATCCGTCATTGAGGAGACTTCGCCACGATCGGTCCAACTACTGTGATCAAGGCAAGACATTGTGCCATTTTGCTATTACCTAGTTTTCATAATTGTTTTATTAGATTTTGCAAAACCTAGATGCTAATTAAAAGTTAAAAACAATATTTAAGCTAAGTTGTAGATAAGTCCTATATGCTTGATATACACAGCCAATTTCATCAACCTTAACTAATTAATATTATTTAATCTTGCTACCATCCTTGTTTAGTGATTTTTACATTACCTGCTTAGCAAATGCAATCTAGAGACTTACTTTTGTGTTCAACCCCGATACAAACTTAATTGCAAATTGAATGGCCGGTAGTGGGTGCTACCGTGTCGGGAATTGTCTGTAGGGATAGTGGGTGCTATCCGGGCTTTTAAATGGTTTTTCAATCGGGTGGATGGTTGCAGGTGGTTGGCAACCGCTTTCGGTGGCGATATGCTAGAGATTGGGTTGATGTTGGACCATACCCGTTTGGCTTAAGGATCGATTCTTTGTGGTACCTAGACTAGTTTAAAGTCGAACATTGAGTGCTGTATGGGCGTGTCCTGGTTGAGTACCCTTCGGACTTTTAGTCCGCATTCTGGTGGAATAGGAGTGGGCATCTGAATATGTCCATTAGAACAGAACCTTCCTTTGTGGTTGGGAGTGGGTATTCAGATGTGTCCATAGAACAGAACCTATCGGCAAAAGAGGGGCATTGGTGTGGAAACCTTAGTGAGAATGCCAGTCTAAGGGAAGGTTGCGGTGAAAGACCTCGTGGTGTCTACTTCCTTTGGGTGATTCCTAGGAAGCCACCTACTCATGGGTAAAGCGTACAACCTCTGCAGAGTGTAAACTTTCATGAAAGCCTCGCCTAATGGTTAAGGGTGAACGACGGAAGCTACCCCACTGTAGTTTTGTAAAACTCCCTTCCCCCTCTCTTTGTTTTGGGAATTGCCTTGCAATCGGTGCTGCATGTGCATAGTTGTCTTCATGGTGGGTGCCATGATGATCTGGTTAAGTCAGTAGGTGCTGTCTTTTCCAAAAGAAGGAATTATAAAGTTCAAACTTCAATTTCAAAACCGCTTTCTCAAACTAGGTTTAAAAGTTTGAAACTTAGCTTTATGCAAAACTTCCCCAAACCCTCCTTGAAACCTATATAGCATCTAGGCATTGTCTTGCAAGTAATTAAGATTACTTACCTCGAGTTTATTCTCCGCTCATTCCAACGAAAGGGATCTTGGCCGATGAGGAAGTGTACCAAGACGGGATTTTGATGGTATTCAAGATGAAGACTACTCCGACGTCTAGGCGCATCCATCGACATGCTGTGGAGTTGCGTTGGGTTTTCCATTTGGAGTTGAACTATGTTATTTGAATTTCATTGCTAGGCCATGAAGCCTAAACTTTGTAATAATTATGAGACTCGATGTAATAAAGTACTTTTCGTTGAATGGTGATGATCCAAACTGTATATCTGTGTGTACTAGCTACTTGATCCAGGGACTAGTACAGGTAAGACACAGTAGGGATTCGACTCCGTTTTTCGGGTCCCGACAGGCATGGAGGGCCGGGACGGCGCGGGAGGAGGCGAGGCCAAGCTGAGGTCGCCGGAGCTCGTAGAGTCACGACCGTGGATGCAGAGGGAGGGGACAGCACGAGAGGAGTCGAGGCGAAGTCGCCGAGCTCGTAGAGGCGCGGTTGTGGGTGCAGAGGGCGGGGACGGCGCGGGAGGAATCAAGGCGAAGCAGAACGAGGGAGAGCAAGGAGGAGAAAGAGGGAGCGGCGCCTGCACGGGCGAGCCAGGCCGTTGAAACGGCTGAATTTCTCATTTCAACGTGGCCTAGCCACAACAGGAAAATGACATGAGTTAGGCCTGGCTACAACAGTGCATTCAGTCAACCAAACACTTGTAACCTACATCGACCGGACTAGACCAAACCAAACCAGGCAACCAAATAGGCCCTAAGTAACACAGCCCCTGCAACAACCCCACCCCGTCCTGCTGGAGGAGAGAGAGACAGCCGCCGACGCGCGTACATTCGCAGTCGCAGGTTTCTTTCGCATACACCACCCGTAGCCCCACCACTCCCCCGATGGAGAAGGGAGAGAAAAGCATTGCTGCTTCGGTACTTCCTCGCGTCGCCATGGCCGCCGCCACCTCCTTCCCAGCTCCTTCCTTCCTAATGCGTACAAGCCATCCACCGCCACATCACCGCTCCACTGCCCCTTCCCCTTCTTGACACACTTCCGCACGCCACAAGGTCACAGGTATAAATCCCAAATCTCTCTGGTGGAGTGGAATTCTCCTGCAATTCTTGGGAGCTCGCGGTTCCGTACGGTTCTTGGTTGGTCCCGAAGGTCGCCTTTTTCTTGATTTCTAGGTGGATTCAGCTCTTGCTCCCGTTTCTTGGTTTCGCCGGCGATGGGGAACCGTCACGGCGGCGGCATTGTGAGGCCGCGGAGGCTGGCGAGCGCCAAGGCGGCGGCGGCGATGGAGGAAGGGGAGGAGAAGGAGGAACCGGGGTCCTACGAGGCCGCGTGCTGCGCGGACCCAGAGCTGCGGACCTTCGACTCGGCGCTGCGGCGGCGCGCGAGCCGCGCCATCTCAGCGGTGGCGTCCGGGGTGGAGGTGCGGTCACTGTCGCTGGGCTCCCTCCGCGAGGTCATCGGCTGCCTGATGGACATGAACCAGGAGGTGGTCCGCGTCGTGCTCGCCTGCAAGCGCGACGTGTGGCGGAGCCACGAGCTGTTCGACCTCGTGGAGGATTACTTCGACGGCAGCCTCCACACCCTCGACTTCCTCGCCGCGCTCGACAAGTCCCCCCACCGCGCCCGCGACTCCCAGCTCATCCTCCACCTCGCGCTCCAGCGCCTCCACCACGACGAAGCGGACGCCAGCGGCGACGTCCAAGAACCCCTCGCCGCCGCGGGGAACCGGTACGCGCGCACGCTCGCCGAGCTGCAGCAGTTCAAGGCGTCTGGCGAGCCGTTCACGGGGGAGTTCTTTGCGGCGTTCCAGGCCGTGTACCGGCAGCAGCTGTCCATGCTGGACAAGCTCCGGCAGCGGAAGCGCCGGCTGGACCGGCGCCTCCGGTCGGTCCGCGCCTGGCGCCGCTTGTCGGGCATCGTTTTCGTCACCACGTTCGCCGCCCTGCTCATCTGCTCCGTGGTGGCCGCGGCCATCGCCGCGCCGCCCGTCGCGGCGGCGCTCGCGGCCGCGGCCTCAGTGCCGGTGGGCTCCGTG